>OY728150.1:331968001-334468001 GCA_963277665.1 Viscum album
CCTCCTGTCATCATAAGACTTTTGTCGGCTCTGAGCTGTCCTCATCCGCACCTGGATGACCTGATCCTTCTCTGGTCCTACAATAGCTACTAAGATTTCTTCTTTTCCGATATGAGAAATCTGGTCTCATCCCCTGGATGAACCACGTTCTTTTCCTAATATAGTCAATCCTGACATGAACGGTACATTTCATGTCTTGGATGACATCGTAAGGCCCCGACGCTACAACCAAGAGATCCAACAGTCACTATCACCTCCAAGGGTGGAGTCACACTGTCGGCATCAGTGTCTGGTCAATGGGTCTCTTCCAGTAGGAATCTCGAAAGTGAGGTTCATGTCAAAAGTTTTAAACCAGAACCTCTTAGTATCAACTACATAAAAAGAACAGGGAACATAATGTCACAAGAACAATGTCTTTTATTACTACAGCCCAATGTACAAAGACACAAAACATTAACAAAGCTAGAAGCAACATGAAAAACAGTCTCCATGTCCGGAGCTAGTCCCACTTCTATCCATCTGCTCCCAGAGCTCCATGGTCATAAGCCTCTGCTGCCTAAAGCTGAGCTCTCCCCTATCCACTTGTTCCCTGCAGTCGGTGTGGTCTCCCTGGTGGTGGTGGCGGTAACACCTCGAAGCGTCATCCACCTCCAGCTGCATGGCCAGCTCCCCTGCCTCGGTCTCCAGCTCCTTGAGGTCTGCCTCGTTCGAACCTCTGCCCGGGAGGTCCCTCTACCACCTGCTGGTCATCTGCTGGATGAGTAGGGCAGTCTAGAGCCATGTGACCCTACCCGCCGCATGCATAGCACTTCCTACTCCTCCTGTGGCTGGATCTCATTCGTGTGCCCCGTACCATCAAATATGCATCCTGAGATTGCTCATCTGAGGGTCTGGCCTTCTTGGACCTCTACATCATCTGTCTACTACCAGTTGTAGAAGACTCCGCTACGGGTCGTCCTGCGGAGGGTCTCACCGCTGGTGACTTCTCGGTGAGAAAACTCTCCACTATATGGGCTCTCTCCACCACCCCCACCTACGTTGGGATGTTTAGGGAGATCATCGAAGCCCTGATCTCATGCCTCAGTCCCTGCTCGAAGGTCGGATCCCTGAAGAACGGGTACCGTACCATATCTGTGGAGTAGCGCGAGTGATCAGTAAACCTCACCGAGTACTGGGCCACAGTCATGCTGCCCTGCCGTAGCTTTAGTAACTCCTGAATGCACACCGTATGGAGGGTGTCTGGAAAAAACTCTGAGTGAAAGAGGCTCTTGAAGTTTGTCCAAGAAGTAATGCCTCGTCGTGCACATAGAGCATCCGGTTCCACCATCTTCCTGCTGCCGCATGTAGGAGACTCACTGTAAGGATCACGATGAGGTCAGCAGGTGTCCCTACTAACCTAAAACTCATACAACAGCCTCTAGCCAATCCTCGGCTGCCTGAGGGTCCTTCTCCCCCCGGAACCTGGGTGGGCTCTGACGCTGAAACTCATGCAGTGCACTAAGGCAATGTGAACTCTCAGCGGCTGGGGCTGGTGGCATCCATGGCTCGGCGGGTAGAGGTACCACCGGTGCCCCCACTATAATAGGGCCCTGCACCAAGGCCTTGTCGATCAGTGGGCTGTCATCTCGCACAAAGCACAGAACCCTAGCTGGCTACCATTGTGGGGCCATCCTGAAAAGAGACAGGTGCGCCATGGTCAATACAGTACACCTGGTGAGCTGACACAAAGTAATCACAAAGAAAACTTTTGAAACACACGTTCAATCAGTGTTTTAATTCCCTGAGTCGGAAATTAGAAGTAAGGGTCTGGTGTACGGATACGTCGGCCGCTACACCAACACTGGACTCCCTGGATTGATAACCACACTCAATACCCTTAACACTATTGCTCCACATAGAAGAAATATTAGATTCCTGAGTTCTGTGGTAGAACCGAACTCCTCTGATACCAATTTGTCACAACCCGTCCTCGGGGCCCGTGCCGTGACTACCCAAGCCCGCCTTCCATAGGCCAGGGGCTGGCGACTAGCACCAAAGGAGTAAATCCAGATAAAAAGGGACGACATTTCCTTTATAAAAGAAAACAAACACCACAGAGTACACAAACTAAAGTAAACACTAAGTAAACTGAAAACAAAAAATAAGTGCTGAAAGTACAAGCGGCCAGAAATACAAGCCCAAAAGAAAGGAATAACTACAACTGAAA
The DNA here is from genome assembly GCA_963277665.1 of Viscum album. Lineage (NCBI taxonomy): Eukaryota > Viridiplantae > Streptophyta > Magnoliopsida > Santalales > Viscaceae > Viscum > Viscum album. Next base: position 331,970,208 of record OY728150.1, read on the forward strand.
GTAATGTACAACTCAAGGACAACAGGTAAAAGGTGAAAAACCGCTCCTGGATCGTCCTCCGGCTTCTTATCTGATAGGTAGGTACAGATCTCCTCCTCAGCACTCCACTTCCGTCCGTCTCCTCTGGGTACCGACTCGACGTGATATCCACCTCCGGGGACCCGACTCGATGTGATATCCTCCTCTGGGTACCGTCCAGCTCTACAATCTTCAACCACAATTAGTGATGTCCGTCGTCCTCAACCAACAAAACGTAGTGCGGGTGAAACCCGTGCAGGGGTGAGTATACAATACTCAGTAGGGACCCCGAGACCCCCGAAGGTCTCCCTGAATCCACAAAGGATAAACCACAAAGAAAAGAAACAATCATGAAGTATCATCCAACACTACTTAGGTATATGCCCATACATATACCTAAGTCATCAAAACCAGTTCAGCTCCAACTCACGAGCTTAAGTACAATCTAGTCCACTCAGGAAAGTAAAACTTAATCCACACAGGAAAGTATGACCCAATCCACACAGGAAAGCATAATCCATTCCATACAGGATATCAAGTCAATCACATCTAAGATAATGATAGAAATTCAATACTCATCTCACACATGTATCCATTTAAGAAGAGGGGTGGAGATGATTAGATGTAGCCTCTAAATCATCTCCTCTACAGAACCCACATTGGATCCAAGTTTAGTAGTCATCGCTGCTGAACCCACGGAGGATCCATGTATAGTTTTCATCGTCATCGAACCCACGGAGGATCCCAACATGGTTATTGAACCCACGGAGGATTCCAGTACAATAGAGATGTTCCCCATGGTGGTATCTTCTCCCTTTATGGGGAGGAAGAAGAAGAGAAGGCACGTCATTGGTGACATCGTGTTCTCCGCCGGAGGCATTCTTCGTCAAGAACGTTCTTCGTTGGAAGGAGGGAGCTCTCCTCCAATTTCTCGAGAGGTTTTCCCCCACCCAAAATATTTTCCCCACAAATATTTTACAAGGCCCCTTTAAAAAAACATTGCCATGTAGAATGAAACAATTCAAAGAATTGTTGACACTCCAAAATAGTTAATAAAATTATTAATTATATGGGTTGGCATACATTAAGAGAGGAGGGAGTGGATGAGTTACACATTAAGGCTAGAGGGGGTGTTTAATGGGTGGTTAGGAAATTTAAGGAGGTGGGGGCTCGTGTGGGCCCCACCCTAACTTCCTCACAACATCCTTTCACTTAACACTTAAACCACTAGTGGTATAATAAAAATATAATTGTAAAGCAACAATATTTTTATTCTTCACATTTTTTTAGAAATTCCTCCTGAGCAAACGAACCTTCAGAAAAGGCGTTCCTAAGCAATTATTGGCACTGCGGTTTCACCGGTGCCCTCTGATTTCAATTCTGAGCACCGGATCAAATGATAGAAAAACCCGCTCGTTTGTTCACTGAACGTACCCGAGCTAAACTTCGGAAAAATATTCTGGGCACACCGGGCATTGGAATCAGGCGTCGTCAGAAACTGCGTACTTGTAGAATATCAAAGAAAATTAAGAAAAAAATTCCCTTGAAATTTACAGGTCTTTACAATAGCACCCCCACCCCTGGACACCCCCACCCCCTGGACACCCGTACCCCTTGGACAGCACCCCCCCTGACACCCGTACCCCTGGACACCCCCCATCCCACCCCCTGGACACCCCCTACCCCCTGTACATCCCCGCCACCCCCATGGAAAGCCCCCTGGACAACTTTTACCCCCTAGACACTCCCCCCCCCCACTCTTGTAGATAACCCGCCCACCCCAATGGACAACACCTACCCCCCTGGACAGAACCCCAACCCCGTGGACAGCTTGTCCTCCCACCTGGACACCCCACCACCCAGATACCCCCACCCTAGGACACCCGTACCCACTAAACAACACCCCCGGACACCCCCACTCCCTAGACACCCTGTACACCTTAGAAAGCACCCCCTCCCCACCACATGGACACCCCAAACCCCACTGTATGCCCCCCTGTGGACAACATAACCACCCCTTGGACACCCATACCCCCGTGGATAGCTCGTCCACCCCCTGGACACCCCCACCCCTAGACACCCCCCATCCCATAGACACCCCATCCCCTAGACACCCATACCCTCTGGATATCAGACCCCTGTGGACTGCTCATCCACCTCCCTGGACCCCCACCCCCCAGACACCCCCCAACCACGTGGACAGCTTGTCCACCACTCATAGACAACCCCTCCCCCCAGAAACCCCCCATATCCATGAACACCCCCACCCACCTAGACACTTGTACCCCCTGGATAGACCCCCCCTGTGGACAGCTCAGACACCTCATTGGACACCCCCATCCCTCCCGGACACCCCCACCCCCTTGGACACCCATACCCCCTGGACGACACCTCCCCAAAACCCCCTGGCGGAACCCCCCTCCCCCACCCACCCCTTGGACACCCCCTACCCCATGGACTTCCCTGCCACCCCCGTGGATAGCCCCCCTAGACACCTGGTACCCCCAAGACAACCCCTCCTGCCATCCCTGTGGACAACACACCCACCCCCATGGACACCCCCTACCCTATGAACAGTCCCCAACCCCGTGGATAGCTCATCCTCCCCCCTGGACCACCCCCACCCCCTGCACATCCCCCATCCCCCCGGACACACCCACCCCCCGGGACACCCGTACCCCCTGGATAACACCCCCACCCCTGGAAACCCCCACCCCCTGGACACCCGTACCCCCTAGACAACACCCACCCAGACACTCGTACCCGCTGGACACCCCTACCCCATGGACAACCACACCACCCCGGCGGACAGCCCCCCTGGACACCTTATACCCCTAGAAAACCCCCTATCTCTGTATACAACCCATCCACCCCCATGGACACCACCTACCCCCTTGGATAGAACCCCAACCCTGTGGACAAATCGTCCACCCCCTGGACACCCCCACCCCTCGGACACCCCCACCCCCTGGACACCCGTACCCCCTAGACAACACCCCCCAAACACCCCCACCCCCTAGACACCCATACACTCAAGACAACACCACCCATGGACACCTCATACCCCCTTGTACAGCCCCTACCCCTGTGGACAACATTCCCACCCATGACACCCATACCCCCTAGACAACCCCCCACCCCCAGGAGACCCCCATCCCAATGACACCCCCACCCCCTGGAAACCTGTACCCTCTTGACATCAACCCCCCTACTCCTCCCCCTCCCACCCCCTATACACCCCATACCCTAGGGACAACCACGCCACCCCCATGGATATCCCCCCCACCCGTACGACACCTTGTTCCTCTGGATAAACCTGCCACCCCCGTGGACAACCTACACACTCCCATGGACACCCCCAACCCCCTTGGCAGCCCCCTAATCCCATGTAAAGCTCTTACACCCCCATGGAAACCCCCACCCCCCAGACACCCCCATCCCCCCCGGACACCCCCACCCACTGGACATCTGTACCCCTTGGACTACACACCCCCTTGTGGACAGCTCGCCCACCCCCTAGACTTCCCCACCCTCTAGACACCGTTTACCCCTTGGACCACCCCACCACCCTCGTTGACAACCCACCCACCCCCATGGACACCCCAACCCACCCTCGATAGCAACCCAACCCCGTGGAGAGCTCGTCTACCCCTGTTTGACACTCTCCACCCCCAGGACACCCACCATACCCCCACACAACCCCATTGGACACCCGTACCCCCTCGAGAGAACCCCCCCCCCCATGGATTGCTCCTCCACCCCTGACACACCCCACCCCCTAGACACACCCCGAACACCCCCACCCCTGGACACCCCATCCCTCCTGGACACCCCCTACCCCAGGGATAGCCCTGCCTCCTCCGTTGATAACCCCCATCCCATGGAGACCTTGTACCCCCTTGACACCCCATCCCTCCTGGACACCCCCTACCCCATGGACATCCCCACAACCTCCATTGAAAACCACACCCCCTGGAAACCTTGTACCCCTGTAAAACCCTTCCACCCCCGTGGACAACCCTCCCACCCCCATGGACACCCCAACCCCCTGGATGGACCCCAACCCCATGGACAGCTCTTCTACCCCACCTGGACACCCCCACCACTTGGACACAACAGAAAACAACAGAAAACCCACCCCCTGGACACTCGTACCCCCTGGATAACACCCCCTCCCCCATGGACACCTCATCCACCCCCTTGGACACCCCCACCACCAGACACCCCCATCCCCTGGACACTACCACCCCCCTAGACACTCGTCCCCCTAAACAGTACACCCCCCTCGCCCACCCCCTGGAAACCCCCTATCCTATGCATATCCCTGCCACCCCCGTGGACAACCCCCACCCCCTGGACACATACTACCCCCTAGACAACCCCGCCACCACTGTGGACAACTCGCCAAACTCTATGGACACCAGCTACCCCCTGGACAGCCCCCATCCCTGTGGAAATCTCATCCACCCCTGGACACCCCCACCCCTAGACCCCCCCCCCCACTTTATCCCAGAAAACCCCACCCCCATAAACACCCGTACCCCCTAGACAACCCCCCTCCCTCCCCCCATGGACAACTCATCCACCCCCTGGACACCCCCACCCCCCCCGGACACGCCCAACCCCGTGGACAGATCGTCCACCACCGATGGACACCCCCACCCTCAGACACCCCCATTCCCCCAAACACCCCCACCACTAGACACCCATACCCCATGGAGATCCCCCCCCCCACCGGGGACAGCTCGCCCACCCCCTGGACACCTCTACCCCCCCTGACACCCCCAACCCCATGGATAGCTCGTACACCCCTCATGGTCACCCAACCCCCCGGAAACCCCCATTCCCATGAACACCCCCACCCATCTAGAAACCCGTACCACCTGGATAGCCCCCCCCCCCCCTCGGGGACAACTCATCCACACCATTGGACACCCCCATCACCCCAGACACCACCAACCCATGGACACCCGTACCCCCTGGACAACACCCCCCCTGGACACCCGTACCCCCTTGACAGCACCCCCTCCCCCACATCGCCCACCCCTTGGACACACCCTAGCCCATGGACTGCCCTACCACCCTCATGGACAGCCCCCCCCAGGACACCTGGTACCCACTAGAGAACCCCGCCCCCCAACCCTATGGACAATGCTCCCACCCCTATGGACACCCCCTACCCTCTGGAGAGCCCACCACCCAATGGACATCTTGTCCTCCCCACTGGACCACCCCACCCCTACACACCCCCCATACCCCCATACATCCCCACCCCCTGGACACCTGTACCCCCTAGACAACACCCCCACCCCCAGACACCCCCACCTCGTGGACACCCTTACCCCTAGAGATTACCCACCCCCCCATACACTCATACCCCCTGAATACACCCACCCCCGGTCACCCATACCCCCTGAACCCCCCCCCCCCCTGGACACCCCCTACCCCCTGGATAATCCCACCACCCGCGTGGACATCCCTCTAGACACCTTGTATCCCTTAGACAACACCCAGCCCCTGTAGACAACCCGCCCACCCCCCATGGACACCCAATATACCCCTGGATATCACCCCAAACCCGTGGATAGCTCGTCCACCCCCTAGACACCCCCACACCCCAGACACCCCCACCCCCTGGACACCCGTACCCCCGGGACAACACCCCCCGGACACCCCCACCCCCTAGACACCCGTAGACCCTAGACAGCACTCCCACCCCCTGGACACCTCATACCCCCTGTACAGCCCCACCCCTATGGACAACATGCCCACCCCTTGGACACCCATAACCCCTGTGGACAGCTCGTCCACCCCCTGGACACCCCCACCCCACCAGACATCCCCAACCCCGTGGACAGCTCGTCCACCACCCATGGAAACCCCCACCCCCCAAACTCCCCCATCCCCCTAACACCCCCAACCCCTAGACACCCATACCCCCTGGACATCACCCCCCCCCCCCCCCACACCCTGTGGACAGCTCGTCCACCCCCCTTGACACTCCCACCCCCTGAACACCCCCAACCCTGTGGATAGCTCGTCCACCCCTCATAGACTCCCCCGCCCCCTTGGACAACCCCATCCCCCTGAACACCCCCACCTACCTAGACACTCGTACCCCGGGATAGACCCCCCTATGGATAGTTCAGACACCCCATTGGGCACCTCCATCCCCCCCCCCCGGACACCCCCACCCCTAGACACCCGTACCCCATGGATGACACCCCCCCAAACACCCGTACCCCCTTGACAGCACCCCCCCCCCCCGCCCACCCCTTGGGCACCCCCTACCCCATGGACTGCGCTGCGACCCCCGTGGAAAGCCCCCCAGACACCTGGTACCTCCTAGACAACCCCTCCCCCCATCCCTGTGGACAACGCGCCCACCCCCATGGACACCCCTACCCTCTGGGTATCCACCCAACCCTGTGGACAGCTCGTCCCCCCTGTACAACTCGCACTCCCTGCACACCCCCATCCCCTTAGACACCCCCACCCCCAGGATAGCACCCCACCCCGCGGACACCCCCACCCCCTGGACAACCACACCCCCTGGACAGCACCCCCCCTTGACACTCGTACCCCCCGGACACACCCACCCCCACCCCTCGAACACCCAAACACCTGTACCCACCCCCCCTGCCCACCCCGTGGACTGCCCCTACCCCATGGAAAACGCCTCCACCCCCGTGGACAGCCCCTTGGAAACCTTGTATCCCCTATACAACCCCCTACCACTGTAGACAAACCACCCACCCCTATGGACACCACATACCCCCCTGGACAGCACCCAAACCCCGTGGATAGCTCGTCCTCCCTCTGGGAACCCCCACCCCCTGGGCACCCAGACCCCTTAGACACCCGTACCCCCTAAAAACACCCCCTGGAAACCCCCACCCATTAGACACCCGTACACCCTAGACTGAACCCTCACCCCATGGACACCCAGTACCCCCAATACAGCCCCCACCCCTATAGACAACATGCCCACCTCTTACACACCCATACCCCCTTGGACAACCCCGCCACCCCTGTGGACAACCTCCCCTGTGGATATCCCACCAACCCACTGAACACCCCCAACCCATGGATAGCCCCACTACCCCCATGGACAGCCCCTACCTCCTTGGACACCTTGTACCCCCTGGACAACCCCCCCCCCCACCCACGTGAACAACCCACCCACCCCCATGGACCCCCAACCCCTGGACTGCCCCAACCCCATGGACAGCTCTTCCACCCCACCTAGACGCCCCCAACCCCCGGACCTCCCATCCCCACAAACACCCCCACCCCCGGAACACCCGCACCACCTGGACAACACCCCCCCCCCTATGGAGAGCTCGTCCACCCCTGGAAATCCCCCACCGTCGGACACCCCCCCATCCCCCAGACACCCCCACCCTTGGTCACCCATACCCCCGGACACCCCACCCTATGTGGACACCCCCCCACCACTATGGACAACCCTCCCACCCCCTGGACACCCCCTACCCCTTGGATAGCCCTGCCACCCCCGTGGATAGCCCCCACCCCCTAGACACCTTGTACCCCATAGACACCCCCCCTTGTGGACATCCCACCCAACCCCATGGACACACCCTACCCCCTGGACAGCCCCCAACCTCGTGGACAGCTCATCCAACACTCTAAACACCCCAACCCCCGGACACCCCAATCCTCCCAGCCACCCGCACCCCCTGGACACCTGTACCACTAGGAAAACACCCCCACCCCCCATGGATAGCTCGTCCACACCCTTGGACACCCCCACCACCCAGACACCCCCATCACATGGGACAACCCTAGCCGCATGGAAACATGTACCCCCTAGACAACACCCCCACCCCCTGGACAGCACCTACCCCATGGAGAACCCTGCCACCCCCTTGGACTGCCCCCCACCCCCATGGACACACCCTACCCCCTGGATAGCCCCCCCCCCCCACATCATGGATAGCTCATACAAAACCCTGGACACCCCCACCCCCAGACACCCCCATCCCCCCAGACACCCCTACCCCCTAGACACTCATACCCCTATGACAGCACCCCCACCCCCATGGATAGGTCTTCCACCCCCTTAGACACCCCCACCCCCCATACACCCCCATGACTCGGGACACCCCCAACCCCACAGACACCTGTACCCCCTGGATTACACCCCCCCCCCCTCAAGACCACCTACCCAATGGACAACCCCACACCCTGCGTGGACTGCCTCCCACCCCCTGGACACCATGACCCCTGGAAAACCCTGACATCCCCATGGACAAACACCCACCCCCATGGACACCCCCTAACCCCTGGGCAGCCCCCAACCCTATGGCCAGCTCATCAACTCCCCCTAGACACCCCCACCCCCTGGAAACCCCCACCCCCCAGACACCCCAAACCCCATGGACACCCATACCCCCTGGACAGCCCCCCTCCCCATATGGACAGCTCGTCCAACCCTCCTGGACAACCCCCACCCCCGGACACCCCCATCCCCCCTACACCCCCACCCATTAGACACCTATACTCCCTGGACAACAACCTGCCACCCCCTCCCACCCCCTGGACACCCCTACCCCATGGATAACCCCACCACCCCCACGGACAGCCCCCACCCCTAGGCACCTTGTACCCCATGGATAACCCCACCACCCCCACGGACAGCCCCCACCCCTAGGCACCTTGTACTCCCTGGACAACCCCGCCACCCTCGTGGACAACCTCCCACCCCCATGGACACCCCGTACCCCCTGTAAATCCCACAACCCCATGGATAGCTTGTCCACCCCCTGGACACCCCCACCACCCGGACACCCCATATCCCCCCGGACCCCACCCCCTAGACACCCATTCCCACTGGAAATCATCCCCCCCCCCCCCCCCCCCGTGGACAACTCATCCACCCCTCGACATCCCCACCCCCTGGACAACTTGTACACCCTAGACAACCCCGCCACCCCCGTGGACAACCCGCCAACCCCCTTGGACACCATCTATCCCCTGGACAGCCCCCCAACCCTGTGGACATCTCGTCCACCCCCTGGACACCCTACCCCCCAGACACCCCCATCCCCCAGGACACCCCCATCCCCTTGACACCAGTACCCCATGGACAACATCCCCACCCCTTAGATAGCTCATACACCCCCTGCACCCCCCTGGACACCCCACCCCCTCAGACCCCCAGCCCCCAGACACCCCCACCCCCTGGAAACCCCATCCCTCCTGGACACCCCCTACCCGATGGACAACCTTTCCACCTATGTCGACAACCCCCACCCCTGGACAACTTGTACCCCCTGGACAACCCCGCCAACGCTATCGGCAACCCGCCCAACACCATGAACCCTCTACTCCCTAGATAGCCCCCAACCCCATGGAAAGCTCACCCACCCCCTGGAATCCCCACCCCTCGGACCCCTATCCCCCTGGACACCCCCACCCCTTGGACACCCGTACCCCCTTGACAGCACCCCCTCCCCCCGTGGATAGCTTGTCCACCGCCTGGACAACACCACCCACCAGACACCCCCATCCCCCCTGGACACCCCACCCCCTAGACATCTGTACCCCCTGGACAGCACCCCCCCTTTCCCACCCCGTACCCCATGGATAGCCCTACCACACACGTAGACAGCCCCCATCCCCTAGACACCCTGTACCCCCTGGATAGCCCTGCAACACTCATGGACAACCCGCCCACCCCCATGGACACCCCCTACCCACCCCTAAACACCCCACCCCTTGGACACCCCCATCCCCCCAAACACCCCCACCCCCTGGACAACACCGCCCCCGGTGTATAGCTCGTCCACCCCCTGGACACCCCCACCCCCGGACACCCCCAACCACATGGAGAGCTCGTCCACATCCCAAGGGAAAACCCACCCCCGGACACCCCCATCCCCCCGGACACCCCCATCCCCCCGGACACCCCCACCCACTATAAACCTATACCCCATTGACAACACCCAACGTTGTGGAAAGCTCTTCCACCCACCTAGACACCCCCACCCCCACAAAAACCCCACCCCAAACCCCATGGAAAGCACGTCTACCCCCCATGGACACCCCCACACACTGGAAAACCCCCCATCCCTCTGAAAACCCCCACCCCTAGACACCCATACCCCTGAACATCCCCCCCTGGATAGCTTGCCCACCCCCTAGGACACCCCCATCCCCCGGACACCCCCACCCCCAGACTCCCGTACCCCCTAGACACCACCACCCCCCGGACATCCGTAACCCATGGACAACACCCCCACACCCCCATGGACAACCCAACCACCCCCATGGACACCCCTACCCCTTAGACAATCCCCAACCTCATGGACAGCTCGTCCACCCCTAGAAACCCCCACCCACGGACAACCCCCCCATCCCCCTAGACACCCCACCCCCCTGAACACCCGTACCCTGTGGACAACACCCCTCCCACCCACCACCCATCCCTCGAACACCCCCTACCCCATGGACATCCCCCACCACCTGGACACCTTGTCCCCCTGGACAACCCCGCTACCCCTGTGGACAACCCACCCAACCCCATGGACGCCCATATCCCCCTAAACAACCCCCAACCCCGTGGACAGCTCGTCCACCCCGCTGGACACCCCCACCCCTTGGAAACCCCCATCCCCATGGACACCCCACCCCTAGACACCTATACCCCTAGATAGCCCCCCCCCCTCCATGGATTGCTCTTCCACCCCATGGACACACCCACCCTAGACACCCCCCATCCCCCAGGACAACCCCACCTCCCTGGACACTCATACCCCTGGAAAAACCCCCCCTGGACACGCCGTACCCCCCCTGGACAGCCCCACAACCCCCATAGAGAGCCTGCCCAGCCCCTAGACATGCTAACCCCCGTGGACAACCCCTTGTCTCTCGGGACAGCCCCCACCGCCTACATACCCCAACCCCTGGACACCCCCACCCCTTGGACAGTGTACGTGATCACTGAAATAATCCACTAAAATATTAAATTGTTTCGATATAAAATTTACTCAACTCTTGAATAATTCTCCTCCACAAGTGTACATGATTTTGTACACTAATTTATAGTACTTTAAAGATATTTTGTTATAAATATAGTATTTTTATTGTTTTTTATATTATGATTATCATATGGAGTAGTGTGTCAGTTATGGTTTCATATAAAGTGAAAAATTCTCATTTACATAAATATATTATCAGTGGATCTTCAATGTTATTGAATTTATTTTTCCAAAATGGTTTAGAGAAATTTTTTTATAGAATGGATAGAAGTTGGATGTATGAATTCGATCATATCTCATGTGATTTTCAAAACAATTTGGAGAGATATTTAGAATTTTCATTTCATAATGATTCAGATATTGGTCATATACACTACCCCTATTACAATTATGTGGGAAGAACATGGTTGAGCGGTGAGGAGGTTAGATACCCCAAAACCAAATATGGTTTTCAAGAAAACTACTCTATGTGGTATCACAATGTGGAGAAAAAGAAATCTCAAATTGCGAATGAACCAAATGAGAGGAAGGGATTAGAGAATTTGTTATATGACCAGATTCTATTTATTCATAATCATGATAAAGAATTCATTCCAATCCAAGAAGATTTCAATTTGAGAAGACAAGATGCATTTAATGAAAATGATGATGTTTTCTGGGTGAAAAAATTGAATGATCCTGCCATGACTCCAGTATATCGGCAATGTGGTAAAATGAGAAAGAAGGAATTTTTAATTCGATTATTTCATGGGAAAACTATTTTTAGTATTTCTAATACTACCATCATTTACATTCTTACCTTCTAGAAGGAATTAATTATAGATGATGCAGATATTCCCTCAAACCACTATATGGCATGAATGTCAGTTGAAGAACTTGGAACTTCAAGAAAAAAATTTCATGCTAGCATGAAATATTGCAACTTATTCTGGGAGTAAACTGCTGAATGAAATTCTTGTATAAAATGTGGAACAACTTTTTGGAAGCCAAAAACTAATGGAACACCAACCCGTGTGCCAAAAAAAGTAATGTGGCACTTCATATTGATCACTAGACTCCAGAATATTTTTATGTCTGGTGAAATATCAATAAAAATACGATGGAATGATACTGAGGGAAAGAATACTAATGATGAGTTGTTTCACCCTGCTGATGGATTTTCATGAAAGAGATTTAATGCCCGATATCCTAATTTTGTAACTAATGTGCGTAATTTGTGGTTGGGTCTTTCATGTGATGGTTTTAATCTTTTTGGTAAGATTCTTATGATGCAAAACACATGGATAGTTTTTATACACATTTATAATCTTCCCCCATGGTTGTGTATGAAAAAACCTTTCACTTTAATGAGTATACTCATATTTGGACCTTATGATTCTGGAAATGATATATACATATACATGAAACCTTTAATAAAAGAGTTGAAACTTCTTTGGGATGTTTATGTCTACACATATGATGCATGTTCGAAAGGAATATTTCAGATGCGTGCTACGCTTATGTGGATGATCAATGATTTTTCTGATTATGCAATGATGTCTGGATGAAGCACAAAGGGAAAACTATCATGTCTTTTTTTATAAATAATACATGATCCAGATTATTGAAACATCATTTTTGTTTCAATTTTATGGGATACTGATTATTCTTGCCAATGGACCATCACCATAGAAATAATCGTCTAAGATTTGACAATACCATGGAGTCCGATGATACACCTTAGCATATGTATGGAACTGTCGTTCTTAATGAATTTAATGATTTCCATCTTTTATTCGGGAGGGGTCAAATAATATCTATAAAGAGAAAGAATGTTTCCACAACAAATGAGTGTCGACCGCTGACCATATTCTCAATGCGGGACTTGTATCGACTTGTTGTATGACACCCTCGATGATGTTGGCCCATAATTGTAGGAGAGCCATTAGGCCATGCATCCATGCCATTTGGTGGTCCCTTAAAATATGAATGATAATGGAATCCCAAATGAAGGGGAACATGAAATGCATAGCTAATTTTTGTCTATCGACCGGTCAAAGTTCTGGTGCTCTACTAATGTGTATAGCAGCACTCGGGTCGAATCCTCAGGGATGATACTTTGTAATAGTTGTTTGTTTTTAGTTAATTGTATTATGATTGGAAGGTTTGTTTTTAGAGCTTATGATATAATTTATGGATGATGTTTGAATTAACAAATTGGTAAAGATTGGGGTGAGTTCATCATTAGGTATTTAAGCTTGTGATATCCTTGAGCTTTGCGTTATATTGCATTTAAATTAACACCCACTTCACAAGTTGATGTCGATTAGAATTCCTAAGTGTTAAAGCTTTAATCCAAGCCTTAACTTAATTAGGATTTTAATCTCAATCAGTAAATGTTTATGGTAGTGTATTTTTAGTTCCAATAATCCATGGAAACCACATGCTAAACAAAATATGTCATTAATCCATGACAAATTAAGTCCAACATATACAATGATAAATTAAAAAATACTCACTGAGCAAATACTCTCAATCACATAACATCCGTAAATTATAACTCACCCCAATGAGATATTTACTCATCCATTTGGGTTTTTAATATTCTGGTTATAATAATTATGATGATGAATTAAGAATAGAAGAAAAAAAGGGATTAGAAAAGAGTGGTACGTCGAACACACACACACACGAACAATGATGATAATTAAAAATAGATTTTTGATTGAATGAGGAAGTAAAATAAGGGAAGGGGATTGAACTGAATTTAAACTATTTTAAGAACAATAATATTAAAATACATAATATGAAGAAGAATAATATATATTGAAGAAGAAACATGCATTAAAACATAATTACAAACAAACAAACTTACAAGATTACAAAAACGAAGAAAACGAAAGTAAGTGAAATAGAAGAGTGGAGGAAAGGTCTCTCAAGTGAAAACATGAGTATGGAAGGTCCTCACAATATTTTGACAAGGGATTGGTCGTGCAAATATGTTCTCTTCTCTTCTGAAATTCCAACCCTTTTGAAAGGAGAAGAGGGGATGTATTTATAGCCCAAGGTGGTGGACTGTTTACATTCCAGAAATACCCCCCCACTTGGCTCGAAGATATGGACATCAAGACAACCGAATCTCGAGCAATCGCATTCTTCAAAGTTGTAGATAATAAATTTGGCCGACTACTCTCAAAATTTAGAGTCATTTGGACTTAAGGATCAAAAGTTATGTCCGGTTGATTAAACAAAGTAAAACTGTCCATTTCAATCCAGTCTTTGTGAAGTCTAGAGTGTGAAAGGGTTTTTGAATATGAAGATGCCTTCAAATACGAATGGGTTCTTCAAAAAAGTCGGCCAAATATATCTCCTCTTTCACACTAAAAAATCTCATATCTCTTTGATTCTTACATCATGATATATGTCATGCATACTATACTGATTTTAATTATCAGCCAGAACGGTCGGCTGGACTTCAAAGCTTCATTTGGGCCCCTTGTACTTAGATTTGGGCCTTGAAAGTTTTATCCAAGATGACATGTAGTGTCTCTCGAAGTATTGTGGAGAGTAAATGTTTTTGGACTTCTGGATTGAGCCTAGTAAAGCAATCTTCAATGCTAGTGCATTTTGTTCACAGATTCATTGGTCTTGTTTGTGAGGACCATATGACCCTTCAAATGGCAGAATGGGATCATCGTAACTTCTAATGAAATGTTTTATATTGAAAGAAGAATCCTAAAAAACAAGAACCACGAAATTTGGAGCTGTATAGTGATAGATATTATTAAAACATTAAACTGACTCAATTGGACTACTTCTAAAAATACTCAAAAATTATACTTAATATTAAAACATTAATATTTCACACAAATTATGCACATTTAATATAGAATAAATAAAGGGAGTATATAATAAGTCATGAAAATATTAATAACATCAACTCCCCCACACTTAGTTTTGTGCATGTACTCATGTGCAAAAAATATGAAAATATGACCAAATCATTTTTACTCACCAATAGATATTAAAATTTTGTTTTCTCCAATCAGGGGAGGTTTAGACTATTTCACTCATCCATTTTGAAATCCACCACATGTTTTTACAGAAACAATGTGCCAAAACTAATTCATTTTTTCTTGCTCAAATTTAGAAATGGAAAATGTGGACACTCAAAATTCACACCTCTCAAGATGATAAAATTCATTTGTGGAGGTTCACTCTTTCACCAACCAAAAGTAAAAATCTTAGAGTTTGAAAGAGCTCTTAGCTTCCAATACCTATCCAAAGTGAACAAGAATAAAGAGGTCTTTTTAAGGGGGTTTTCTGTGGCTATGGGATGGTTGGAATATAATGTCCATGAGAGTGAAGAAGAGGGTTAAAATACCAACATAGAAAAAGCAATGCACATTTTTTTGAAATAAAACATGGAAGGAAATGAAAACACATATTTACAAGGGAATGATTTTGTGAAGAAAGACACAATAGAGGAAGAAAATATGAAGGTAATGAGAAGATGATATATTTACAAAACACAAAACTTCTCCCAAAAAGAATATAATACAAGTGTTTCTTTTTTTCTTTTTTTTTCTTTTTTTTTTCGAAAGTTGAACATGGAAAAGATCTCACACTCATAACCCAACCCATGATTGATCTCCTCACGAAACTAATTGTAATAGTTATAACAAGATGAAAGGTTGAGGAATAGTGATTTTTGACCTAACTAAGACACAACCGATTTTTTTATCATTTTTTTGATTTTTTTGATTGTTTTTCATCTTTTTTTAACACTTGTCAATAAAATTTACAAAATTACATAAATGGAAGTTCATTATATTCCCCAAAACACACTTAATGACAACCTCTCCCCCACAATTAAATGGATTCTTGTCCTCAAGTAGATGATAACACACCAGAAAGGAAATGATACCCAAAAATGAAATCCATTCCCCCCCCCCCCACACTTAAATTTCAAAAAATTATGCAATGAAAATCCATGTTGATATTGGGTGGGATAAGGAATTGGGCTTGTAATGTGTCTATAAAAGAAAATGTTTTCATAGGCTTGACGGGGCTTTCAATAGGAGGATTAATGTAAGGGAAATGGGAGGCTATTTGGCTATTTTGATTCTCTTATGGTTCAGAAAATGCCTCTATCATATTAATACACACTAAGGTAGGAAATTAAGCTATAAGGTCCACAAAATCAAGACTCACAAATGGGGGTGAACTCACACATTTTAAAAAAATGTCCATAGGTGGCCTTGGAATGAAAGCAAATGTTGTTCCTCACGGTTTGAGAAAACCATTTTCCAAATCAAAAATAGAGCATTCAAAATTTGTTGGTTTTGACACAAGATTCTTTATCCAATTTTATGACAAAAACACAAAATTTTTGAAATGAAACACACCTATTGACTCCCCAAAATTGTTGGACAAAATTTAAAAATTAAATGGTGAGTAATTATGAGTCTTTGTTTTTGTTTTTTAGTTTTTTTTATGTTTTTTTATAAAGACACTCCCACACAAAAGAGAAAGAGTAAAAAGGGAAAAAATTATGAAGATAGTGGTAAGAAAAACAAATTGATAATGGGGGAGGAAGAAGAAATAGAGAGATAGGGAGAGAGGGAGAAAAAGAGTTAAAGGGAAAGAGGTGCCCCCTGGTTTGGATTTGGTGGGTTGTCATCTCTATCCAGTGGTGGGTCTACTGTGGATCCAATGGAAGTTGATGTTGTTCCAGGATTGCATGTCCTCTCATGGTGATGTTTCAACCGATGTCCATTTACCGGGAATGTCTTTTTGGAAGAGGGGTCTTGGACCTGCACTGCACCAAATGGGTAAACGTTAGTAATAACAAAAGGACCTTCCCAACGAGAATTAAGCTTACCTGGGTGAAGATGAAATCGAGAATTGAAGAGAATTACCTTTTCACCTTCATGAAATACCTTTCTCAGGATGTGTTTGTCATGGAGTACCTTAGCCTTCTCTTTGTACAGATTGGAATTCTCATAGAATTCAAGTCGAAGCTCCTCTAGTTCAGCCTATTGCAACAATCTTTCTTCACCAGATTTTTCACAATCAAAATTACAGGTTTTCACAGCCCAAAAAGACTTATGTTGGATTTAAACTGGTAAGTGAAACTCTTTACCAAAAACTATCCTAAAAGGAGACATCCCAATGGGTGTTTTATAGGTAGTTCGATTATCCCAAAGGGCTTCACCAAGTCTCTCAGGCCAGTCTTTTCTGGTGGGCTTAAAAATTCTCTCAAGTACCATTTTCACTTCTCTATTAGAGAGTTCAGCCATGCCATTTCTTTGAGGGTGATATGCAGTTGAAGTTTTATGTACAACCCCATTCTTTTTTAGAAGAGCTTCCATGGTTCTATTACAAAAATGGGTTCCTAAGTCACTGATCAAGGAACGTGGTGTGCCAAATCATTGGAAGATGTGGGTCTTTAGGAACTCACTAATAGTATGAGCATCATCCTTCCTAGTGGGTTTGGCCTCAACCCACCTTGAAACATAATCGACCGCAAGAAGAATGTATGAGAATCCATTGGAAGGGGGAAATGGTTCCATGAAATCGATGTCCCAAACAGTGAAGATTTCACAAAAGATTAAAGGATTTTGGGGCATTTCACTTCTTGTAGAGATTGTTCTGAACTTTTGGAAAGTGGGACATGATTGACAGAACACATGTGAGTCCTTGAAGAGTGGAGGCCAGAAGAATCAAGAGTCTAGGACCTTTCGGGAGGTCCTTTGTGGTCCAAAGTGGCCACCTCCAGGAAGGAGTGACAGAAATATAAGATGGAAGAATGCTCATTTTCTTCAACACATCTCCTAATTACCATGTCTTCCCCAGTTTTCTAAAGTTTATTTTCTTCCCAATAATAGTATTTTGAATAACTTTTTAACTTAATTTTTTTTTGAATCAATTTCTGGAAAAACACTAGAAACCAAATAATTTACAATTGGGGCATACCATGGTAACTTTGGAGTGATAGATGAAAGGTTCTAAGTGGGGAATTCAGGATCGATGATTTCAGAATGAGAAGAATTAGAAATTTTACTCAAGTGATCAGCCACAGGGTTTTCTTTTCCTGGTCTATCTTTTATTTCAAGGTCAAACTCTGGGAGTATTAGGATCCATCTTATTAGCCTCAGTTTGGAATCACTTTTCTTGAGAAAGAACTTTATAGAAGAATGGTCTGTGAAGATGATGATTTTGTCACCTAAGAGATAGGACCGGAATTTATCTAAGGCAAAAACAACTACTCAAAGTTTGTTTTCAGTGACAGTGTAGTGATATTGAGTTTAATCCAATGTTTTTGAGTCATAATAGAAGACATGGGGAATTTTTTCTCTTCTTTGACCAAGAACAACCACAACGGATCTATTATAATCATCACACATTAACTCAAAGGGTAAGGACCAATCTAGGGGTTGGATTATCGGGGTAGATGTAAGAGAAGTTTTGAGTTCAATGAAGGATCTCTTGAAAACCTCATAAAAATGGAAAGTGACATCATTTTGGAGCAACCGAGTGAGTGGGAGGGAAATCCTACTAATGTTATGGATGAATCTCCGATATAAATCGGCATGACCAAGGAATGAACGGATGCCTCGAACAGAAGTGGGTGGAGGAAGTGATTGGATCACTTCAATTTTTGCAGGATCGACTTCAATACCATATTTGGAAACTATTTTCCCTAGAACAATCCCATTTGAAACCATGAAGTGACATTTTTTCAAATTTAACACAAGGTTACACTTGACACACTTTTGGAGGACAAGAGAGAGTGAATTCAAACAAGATTCAAATGACTCACCATAAATGGTGAAGTCATCCATGAATACTTCCATGCAGTGTTCAATGAATTCAGAAAATATACTCATCATATACCTCTAGAATGTTGCAGGAGCATTTCAAATTCCAAAAGGCATTCTTCTATATGCATATGTTTCAAAGGGGCATGAGAAAGTAGTCTTTTCTTGCGCTTGAGGTGATATTGGGATTTGAAAATAGACGGTATATCCATCAAGAAAACAATAGTGTGACTTTCTAGCCAATATTTCTAGAATTTGATCAAGGAATGGAAGAGGGTAGTGATCTTTTCAGGTTTCAACATTCAATTTCCTATTGTCAATTCACACACGCCATTTTTTCTTTAACTCGAGTTGTGACTACCTCTCCATGTTCATTTGTGACAACAGTTATCCCACCCTTATTTGGTACAACCTGAATTGGACTAACCCATTCACTATTAGAAATTGGGTAGATAATACCAGCTTGAAGAATCTTGGTGATCTCTTCCCTAACTACCTCAAGGATGAGTGGATTGAGTCTTCTTTGTGGTTGTCTAATTGGTTTGGATGACTCTTCAAGATGGATGTGATGCATGAAAAGGGCAGGGTTGATTCCTGGTATGTCATCTAGGGTCCAACCTAAGGCCTTTTTATTTTCCTCTAACACTTGAACAAGTTTTGACTCCTCAATTTCAGTAAGTGTGGAAGAGATAATGACATGATATGAGTGATCATGGAAGAGGATTGCATATTTCAGGTGTGCAGGAAGAGGTTTCAGATCAGTCTCATCTTTCACTATTGGGCTCGACAACTCGGGAATGGAAGAAGGGACTTTGGTTGCTTGAGGGTCATTTTCCTTAATACTGTCCAAGGTGGAGCAGTAGAGATTAGAGTTGAGATGGGATTCAAGAGAGTTTTCAAGTTCCTCTAGATTGATTGGGTCTATGAATGAGAGGTCAACATCAACATCGCCATTTATGACTTGGTTAATCATAGTGCAGATTTCACAAGATCCTTTGTCATTAGAACATGAAGAACATGGTGGATTGGAGTTCAATTGAATCTTAGAAGTGTCCTCAGAAGCATGGATTGAGAATGTATAGTGATACTCAGATGGGTATCGCATGGCTTGGAAAATGTTGACCTTGACTAGTTGGTCACCGAATTCCATGGATAGGATGCCTGAATGGACATCAATCTTGGTCCTCGCAGTCATGAGGAATGGTCTTCCTAGAATTAGGGGAGATCGAGAAGAGTTCGTCTCACCTTCCATGTCAAGAACATAGAAATCAGCAGGGACGATAAGATCATTGACTCGGACAAGGACATCCTCAATTATTCTCTCAGGACTGGCTGTGCTTCGATTGGCTAACTGAATTACAACACCTGTTGGGTGCAAGGGACCTAGACCAAGGTTGGAGAATATGGATTTGGGCATGACATTAATTGATGCTCCTAGGTCTATGAGTGCATCATCAAAGTTGGAACTTCCAATTTGGCATGGGACTGTAAAGTTCCCTGGATCTTTGCACTTTATGTGAATAGACTGCTGGGTGGAAACATTTTCAAAGGTCCTAAGTTGCCTCTTGTGGGTACACAACTCCTTTAGAAACTTCGCATACTTAGGAATTTGTTTTATGGCATCTAAGAGGGGAATGTTGACTTCAACACATCTAAACATGTCAAGCATTTCAAGATCAGGTTCAAAGGACTTCCTTGGTTTAGAAATAGCTTGAGGAAAAGGAATTGGATTCCTAAGTGGAATGGAAGGAGGTGATGGAATGGATTCAGATTCGTTTTCAATTTTCTTTTTCTTTTCATTTTCTAGGTCAACATTCAAAGGACGGTTTGAGGATTTATCTTGAGGCATAGCAAGTTTCTTTTCTGATCTAAGTGCAATTGCACTTACATTACCCTTGGGGTTGGGTAATGGTTGAGCTGGGAGTTGGGAAGAATTTTATTGCTGTTGCTGGCTCAGGTGGGATGAAAGTTGACCTATTTGAGTTTCAATGTTTTTAAGGCTAGAACGAGTGGAGGAGGCAAGATCATCAACAGCACTTTCCCATAGTTACTTGGAAGAAGAGGCTTGTCCAGGATTGGGATTTCCTTGATTTTGGTTCTTGGGAAAGCGATTGTATTGGTTTTGGAATTGGGAAGGCTCGGTAGGATAATGGAATCTAGGAAGAGGATTGTTCCTTTGAGGTTGAGGAAAAAAAGGATAAGGTTGATGTAAGTTACCACCACCTTTACCATATTGGAATTGGTTTGGGTTTTGAGGAGGGAATTGAGGGGGATGAGAGATGGGATTACCATACCTCAGGCCTTGGTTATATGAAGAAGAGAAGGGCTCAAAGTGAGGTTGGTTGAAGTTTCTAAAAAAATTGACCTGATAGTTGAGGATTGGTGTTCCACTGAGCATATGCTGCATTGAGCTCTATTGGTCCAGATGAATCGGATTGATCTTCTTGAAGTTGTGGACATGTGTCAGTTGGATGACATGGAGAGTTGAAGATTCCACAGTTTTTTATTGGTCTAGGAAACATTGATTGCAGAGAAGAGGAGGTTAGGGATTTGGTGGCCACAGCTAGCTGTCGCACAAGACCTATAAGTTCACTCATCTTCTCGGTCATTTTGTTCGGTTCAATTGATTGATTATCTTGGGCTTGTTTGACTTGAGCATGTGCTCGAGTATGGAATTGTTGTGTGTTTGCAGCCATGTTACTTATGAGATCTCTTGCTGCTACAGTAGTTTTATCAACAAGATCACCGCCACTTGCGGCATATATGAGAGTTCTCTCTATAGCCAATAACCCCTCATAGAAGTATTGGATCAAGAGTTGGTCAGGGATTTGATGATGTGGGTAGGTTGCAACAAGCTTTTTGAACCTCTCCCAGTACTCATGGAGTGATTCACTTGGGAACTGACAAATACCACTTATTTCCTTTTGGATAGAAGCAGTACGAGAAGCAGGAAACAAATTTTCTAAGAGAAGCCACTTCATGTAATTCCATGTGGTTATGGAACCAGGAGGTAGGTAGTAGAACCATGACATAGCAGTGTCAGATAGGGAAAAAGGGAATGTTTAGAGTTTGATTTGTTCGTTATAAACCCCTTGAGGATTTATGGTAGAGCATACTACTTGGAACTCTTTAAGGAGAAGATGTGGATCCACATTGTCTAGCCCGTGAAAATGAGGGAGAAGATGAATCAAACACGATTTGAGTTCAAAGTCAGCTTCTATGTTTGGATATTGAATACCAAGATGTTGGTAATTCATATCAGGGGCATCAAGTTCTTTTAGGGTTTGTTCCCTAGGATTGGCCATTTCAATTTCAACTGGTTGGATGAGGAATGGTTCTTGAATTATTTGAGTATCTCTTATGTTCCTCCTAAGTTAGCGAAGTGTTCGCTCAATTTCAGGGTCAAACAATTCCGAGGGATTTTTTGGGAGGCTACGGGGAATTCAGAGACATTTTGGAAGAAAGAGGAAGACAGGTTTTTCTTTGAGATTTTTTTTTCACTTTATTTTTGAAAATTTTGATTTTTTGGTTATTTTGACAATAACCAGAAACTAATGACTACTTAAAGCACAATCCCCAGCAATGGTTCCATTTTAAATGCTTGGTCGATTGTCACCTATCGACCGATCAAAGTTTCGGTGCTCTGCTAATGTGTATAGCAGTACTCGGGTCGAATCCTCGGCGATGATACTTTGTAATAGTCTTTTGTTTCTAGTTAATTGTATTATGATTGGAGGGTTTGTTTTTAAAGATTATGAAATAATTTATGGATGATGTTTGATTTAAAAAATTTATAAAGATTTGGGTGAGTTCATCAGTAGGTAGTTAAGCTTGTGATATCATTGAGCTTTGCTTTATATTGCATTTAAATTAACACCCACTTCACAAGTTGATGTCGATTAGAATTCCTAAGTGTTAAAGCTTTAATCCAAGCCTTAACTTAATTATGATTTTAATCTAAATCAGTAAATGTTTATGTTAGTGTATATGTAGTTCCAATAATCCATGGAAACCACATGCTAAACAAAATATGTCATTAATCCATGACAAATTAAGTCCAACATACAAAATGTTAAATTAACGAATACTCATCGAGAAAATACTCTCAATCACTTAACATCCCTAAATTATAACACACCCCAATGAGATATTTACTCAGAAATTTGGGTTTTTTATATTATGGTTATAATAATTATGATGATAAATTAATAATAGAAGAAAAAGAAAGGGATTAGAAAAGAGTGGTACGTCGAACACACACACACGAACAATGATGATAATTAAAAACGAATTTTCGATTGAATGAAGAAGTAAAATAAGGGAAGGGGATTCAACTGAATTTAAACTATTTTAAGAACAATAATAATAAACTAAAGAAGATGGAGAAGAATAGGATATATTGAAGAAGAAACTTGCATTAAAACAGAATGACAAACAAAGAGACTTACAAGATTACAAAAACGAAGAAAACGAAAGTATGTGAAAACGAAGAGAGGAGTAAAGGTCTCTCAAGTGAAAAATTGAGTATGTAAGGTCCTCCCAATCATTTTTCAAGGATTTGGTGGTTCCAATATGTTCTCTTCTCTTCTGAAATGCCAACCCCTATGAATGGAGAGGAGGGGATGTATTTATAGCCCAAGGTGGTGGACTGTTTACATTCCAGAAATACCCCTCCACTTGGATCGCAGATATGGACATAAAGACAGAAAAATCCAGAGAAATATCCTTCTTCAAAGTTGTAGATAATACAGTTTTCCCACTAATCTCAAAATGTGGAGTCATTTGGAATTAAAGATCAATGGTTATGGCCAGCTGACTAAACAGAGTAAAACTGTCCATTTCAATCCAGTATTTTTTATGTCCAGAATGTGAAAGGGTTTTGTAATATGAAGATGCCTTAAAATCCAAATGGGTTATTCAACAAAGTCGGCCACCTATATCCCTTATTTTACACTGAACAATCTCAGCTCGATTTGATTCTTACATCATGAGATATGTCATGAATACTATACTGATTTAATTCTAGGACAGAATGGTGGGATGGAATTAAATGCTTCATTTGGGCCCTTTGTACATAGATTTGGGCCTTGAAATTTTTATCCAAGATTACATGTAGTGTCCCCCGAATTATCGTTTAGAGGTAATGTTTTTGGACTTCTGGATTGATCCCAGTAAATTAATCCTCAATGCTGGTCCAGTTTGTTCACAGATTCATTGGTCTTGTTTTAGAGGACCATATGACCCTTAAAATGGCAAAATTGTCCCATGGTACCTTCTAATGAAATGTTTTAAATTGAAAGGAGAATCCTAAAAAATAATAACCACACAATTTGGATTGGTATAGTGATTTTTATTATAAAAAAATTAAACTGACTCAATTGGACTACTTCCAAAAATGCTCAAATATTATACTTAATATTAAAACATTAATATTTCACACAAATTATGCACATTTCATATAAAATAAGTAAATGGAGTATATAATAAGTCACAAAAATATTAATAACATCATAACACAAATCGTGAAGAAAGGGTGAAAACATGTCCACGAGGATCCCGACACATCAGGCTCTAAAACATAGTACTCTTGGGCACATTGGTGAATCATTGAAGAGGGTCGAGGGGCTCGACATAGGGGTAGCCTACATGAAAAGAATGATTGTAGGGAAGGGGAATAAAGTAAGTTCTTGAGAGTGAGGCAAGTGGTGTGGTTGTTATAAACCCAGTGCGAATGACGATGCTATCCATACCCCACCGTATAACCCACTCCTGGAAGAACGCATGCCAGGAGGCCATGATGATAGGAAGGTTTCTGAGAGATAGGGATGGACTAGGAGGCAAGTCATTTAGGTGGTCCTACATATCCTATAAGGATGAGAATCAAGCCACACATAGTTCTAGAAGAATATGACATGCAATTTATCATCATATAAAGAAGACACAAATAAAGGAATGATACCCCAATGAGGGATGTGTACGGAACGACGAGTAACCCGTCCTGAATGAGGAAATAATCCCATACCACACCGTTCAATCCTAATTGAAAATTTGGGCTAGGGGATAGAGAAGGATGAGGGACCTGAGGCGGGGCCACAAACAAAATATCATGGCCAACTAGCAGTTTAACGTCTTGTAGTGAGGACGATGGGGATCTTAGTTTAAGGTCAAAGAGCTCAGACCAGAGATTCGTAGTTTAATGTCATATGCATGGGATAGAGAGGGATAATCATTGTTCCTATGGAAGACCACAAAGAAGAAATGATGATAAAGCACATCTGCTGTCTAGGTTCACAACACAGTATCCACCCATGTGTGACCATAGTACGAGGCAAACAATTGAGTGTCGACCATTGACCATATTCGCTAAATAAGACCTATATCAATTTTCGAACCTCAATCATCGAGGACATTATATTGTAATGGTAGGGGATCCCCTGGGCCAAGCATCCATGCCATCCAGGGGTCCTTTTAGATATAAGATGTGATGGAAACATAGTTGATGGGTCTCGAAAAGAATGGCAGGGTCAGTTCTCACATGAAGGATGATAAATGAAGATAGGGATATCTCCAGGGGGAAATGTGTGGAATGGAACAATATCCTGACTTGAATAAGGAAATTATTCCATACCACAACACACAATCTCAAAATGAGAACTCAAGCCAGGAGGCCAAAGGGGTCGAAGGACCTGAGGCTAGGCATCCAGACCAACTGTAGCCATGATTAGCCACTAAACGAGGCTAATATTCCTTGTTAATATATATAATATTAATGTTATTTATTATTCATAAACACCATTTTAGTTCATTTTACACTTTGAACATCATTTCACATTATGATTGTAATTCCTTCTTAAAATGCACTATTATGTGGTACATTTTTTAACATCATTGAAAGTACCCAATGATTCATATGATTTTGAGGAATGTTATTATACATATTATAATGTTATATTTTGGTAAATTTATATACACTTTAATATGAACATGTTTCATTCTGGGATCAATGGAGGATTCATAAAGGATGATGGAGATATTTGGAGATGAATGGAAGCAACTCTAGAGAAGGAAAATTGGACACCATCCCACTGATGAGAATGTGGGTCCCAAATTACAAATAAAATAAATCCCAAATTTCGTGGGACGATATACGACATGTTGTGGAACAAATAACTCTACATGATCCAATGCTAACTCTGATTCCATGGGGGTCATTAAGGAGACCCAATTTAGAGATAAAATTATGGGCCAGATTCTGTGGCCCAGAAAAACAATTCATTAATCTATTTATATATCCACATCCACATCTCCAAATGGGCCCAAATGTTACCGGATTTTATAAGACATCCATGTATCCATTTTCTTCTACTATGGCCCACTCTGATTCGGCCATCTAGAATGTCTTCTAAGCGCATATGTTCAGTGGATGAAAGCTGGCTTCCACCTAGGGTCAAGTGTGGAAAAGACCAAGTTCCACAAGCTTTCCACCACCCTAGGCCTACCATAATCAAGTGGGATGCATTGTAATGTTGGAGGCTCGACCCAAGGATCCAAAAATTACTATTTAAGGTAGTGGTGGTGGATTATTTTATCATCTTTGGTGCTTTGTTCAATTATAATATTATGCGGTGATTTTGTTTTCTCAAGTTTGTCTTTCACATGTAAGTTGTTCAATTCACTTTAGTTTCTTAATAAAAGTTTTTATTATCCTATTATTCTTTTGTTATCCATATAAATTTGATACCTTTGCCTTAATGTTGTGAATTTATTCTCACCAAACCTTGTGAAATCATTCACACAACGGTGGAGTGATATTTTTCTTTTTATTGTTTTCTTTTCTTCTTCAATTCCTCCCTCATGAGTCTACGTCCCGCTTCCATTGAAACCATAGAATAAATGGAGGGATAAACCACTTATAGGTTTATCCAAGGGAGTAGAAAGGGTCTGGATTGGATTTTATTTATCACTCCAATAATGTCAAATCACTTCATTAATTGTAATTTTTATTTGATGATTTTTAAACTCCATCGTCCTTGTTGAATTTTAGGCCACACACTTCAAGTGCTAATACAAACATTTACCATGAAGTGCTCAAAACTATGATCCTTCAAGTGTATAGGTGATTAGTATCAAAGGGTGTAGGAATTAAACCAGTAAGTGATGATATTTTTTTATCTTCTTAAATGAACCCATCTCAAAAATAAGAAATTGAAATCATTGAAAAGGAAATACGTCTAATCCACCCCAAGTGATAACCTAAAATCAACTCATTATTTTAAATTGAATTCACTTAAGTCTCTTAGATTTCCATTAAACCCATCTAAAATCATCCCAAGTGGGCCAATTCATATCCAAAAACAATCCATAGAATTTACGTGTCTATAGTTTTCCTCCTAGGTATCTGATGATTCGACAACCCAAGCTAAACTACAAGGACCGCCCTACCTTCTTCTCCTGGGTAAATTTGAGCGTGAATCAAATTTTGGCGCCATTTCCGGGGACCCAAGTCAGTAATATAAAAACCCATTATATTCTCCCCCATTTCAACTTTTTCTCATCCAAATTATCTTATCTTGTACCTTTCTCATTTTTTTTCTTTTGGCGCATGTCCGCCTACACCCGTGTTCAATCAAACCGTGTAGTTATGGTGGATAGTCCTTGGGTTGGGGAGTCAAGTACACCAAAGGAAATCTTTACATTAGATCCTAATCCTACTAGTACTCCAGAGTCAAAAATTGATCCTATTTCTATGGAAGGTCTTCAATGAAACCCACTAATAAACCCGGGTGGGAACCAAAATGGAAACCAAAATGAGGTAGCCCCAAACTTGGGGAATGCAATTGATCAAACCGTAAATGAGTACCTCACAACACCCTGGACCAATGCCCCCTCATACATTAGAAAAAATTCCCTATGAGATTCCATCTAAATATTTAAATCCCATCTCCTAAACCACCTTCCCACATTCCATGGAATGGAGTCCGAGATGGCCTACTTTCACATTAAGGAGTTCAATGACATTATAGAAACCATGTGTCCACCACATCAACTAGAATCATCTAAGATGAGGCTATTTCATTATTAATTAAAGGATAGAGCTAAATATTGGCTAAAAAAATTTACACCATCATCCATCAACTCATTGGACCAACTACAAAGAGAATTCTACAAAAAATACTTTCCCCACCACAAAATAACTCCACTTAAAAAGATCATCAAATTTTTTTTGAAAAAGAGGGAGAGTCATTATATGAAACATGGGAGAGGTTCAAGGACACTCTAGACATGGTTCCACACCATGGTTTTTCTATTCCTGAACAAGTGATAATTTTCTATGAAGGTTTGCGTCCGGGGAACTAACAATTCATTGACATGATGTGTAATGGAACCTTTAAAAACAAAGCCCCTAATGATGCTTAAGAGTATCTTGAAAGAATTTATGAACAAAACCAAACATGGAGAACTTCACCTTATTTTGAAAATCCACAATGAACTACTAGAATTTACACACTTAAAGAAGAGGAACGCCTTAAGGATAAACTCACAGCACTCTCTAGGAAGGTTGAAGAAATAGACCTTAGGAAAGTCCTTGAAATCCAAACTGTTGACCCTGTTTGCAGAATTTGTGACAAACATGACCATAAGACATACAACTACCCAACCATTCCATCCATCAAGGATGTTCTTTTAGGAGGACCCCCAGCAGAAGTAAATGCCTTGAACTTTCAAAATCCTCAATACCAAAACAACTTCAACCCAAGGTATAACGACCATCCAGGCTTCCACTGGAAAGATAACCAACAACCTATCCAACCATAGGGACAAAATCCTTACCCCTATCAGAAATACCAAACCCATAACCAGTTCTAAACCCAACCTATCCAATACCAACAGCCACTGGTCCATTTTCAACAAACTATCCCACCTCCAAAATATCCCTCTGGGATAAACTAATCTTCTCAAGCACCAACCCAAATTGGTCCACAAAGCCTAATAGAAGAACTTTGAAAACAAAAGGAGAGGATGAACTCAGAAGTCTCTTCCCTAAAACAAGAACTTCAAGCCACCAAAACAGGAAAGGCACCCATGCATACTCTTGTGGTCCCATCCTCATCTTTAATGGGAGAGGAAATTTATACCCAAATAACTCATGAACAACAAAAGGTTATTACTTTTCTAAGAAGTGGGAAATTAATTGAGAAACCTGAACAACTAATTCAGAACCCACCTGAAGATTCGAACTTGGATGAAAATTCAAATTAAACAAATGATCAAACTGAGAACCAAGATAAAATGTCAAATAAAAAACTCATCAACAAAAAACTCCACAACCCACACCATTTACTCATTGCATGAGGGGGAAAACCAAGACTGAATTAAGTGAAACTCGAATAGATATCTTCTCACAAGTCAAGTTGAATATTCCCCTTCTTGATGCAATCCAAACTACACCTCCCTACTCAAAGTACCATAAGTAATTATTCACTTTTAAAAGAAACTTTTCACATAAAAACCAAGTACTTTTGGATTCTAATGTGAGTACCACCATTCAATGGAACATTCCACCTAAGTTAAAAGACCCAGGTTTCCCTTACATCAATGTTTAACTAGAATAGAGAAAATTTGTCAAGGAATTTTGTGATCTAGGTGCTAGTGTCAATCTCATTCCCTATACTGTGTACTTCCAGTTAGGCCTATAAGAACTCCAACCCACATTTTTCACACTTCAACTTGCTGATCGTTGCATTATGGTTCTAATGGATATTTTAAAGGACATTCTAGTAAAGGTTGAAAACTTCATCTACCCTGCTGACTTCATTGTTCTTGAAAACCATCCAAACTTATGAAATAAGGAACAAAACCCAGTTATCCTTGATCGTCCTTTCCTTTTAAAAATCAACTCTGTTCTCTGAGTCTGAAATGGGAACATGAACATCTCATTTGGGAACATGAGTCTAGACTTGAACATCTATAATGCAAGCTCAAAAATAGGGGATTATGATAACATTCATGAAGTAAACATGATATGAAGAATTGATTATGAATTCATAGAACATCAAGGAATATTTTATGGATGTTTAAGCCAGGATGAGATTGATTTCCTTTGTTCACATAAAGTAATTCTATCTCCATGGCTTGAATCATTATCAAATTTCTCTTATGATGAAGTCTTAGGTCCAAAAATCAGTGAAACCATTCAAGAAACCACTTCCATGGAAAGCACTCCAACTTCATTCCCTAAATCTGATCAAACCAATCTTGTAGCTGAAAATTCTATATGTGGGGAATCAATCCTATCTAAAACTCTAGGAAACAAAATTGATATTGATCCAATGTCCCAATATTCTGCTGAAATTCTGAACCAACCTGGTCTTGAATTGAAGGAACTTCCCATTGAACTCCATTATTCCTTCCTAGGGGACAATAAAACACATCCTATTGTCATTTATTCTTCTCTTGAAGCCAATCATGAGAGGATGATTATAGATGTCCTTAGGAAACATAAGAAAGCCATTTGTTGGACCATGTCTGATATTCCTGGGATTAGCCCGCTTATCAGGACTCATAGGATTGTTCTGGAATCTGATTCAAAGTCATGTCATCAACCTCAATGGAGAATCAATCCTAATCTCATGGAAGTAGTTAGAAAAGAACTTCTGAAATTGTAAAAAGCCGGTATCATCTATCCTATAGCTTAGAGTGAGTGGGTCAACCCAATCCAAATGGTTCCCAAGAAGGAAAGAATCACAGTGATAACCAATAAGTATGGAGAGATTCGTCCAACTATGGTGAGTAGTGGATGGAGGGTCTGTATTGACTATAGGAAGCTAAACTCATTCACCAAGAAGGACCATTTCCCCTTACCATTCATTGACCAAGTCCTTGAGAGAGTGGCAGGTCATACCTTCCACTGTTTCTTAGATGGATACTCGAGGTATAATAAAATGAGGTCTCCCTAGAGAATAAAGGTAAGACTACATTAACATGTCTATTTTGAACCTTTTCTTTCAAATGCATGCCCTTCGGGTTATGCAATGCCCCTGGAACCATCCAGCAGTGCATGCTGGGAATATTCTCAGACATGGTAGGAAATTTTCTAAATGTCTTCCTGGAAGATTTCTTTGTGTTTGGGGATACATTTAAGGGAAGTCTGCAGAAAGTGGAGAGAGTTTTGCCAAGATGTGAAGAAAAGAATCTGGTACTAATCTAGGAAAAATGTCATTTCATGGTTAAAGAGGGACTAGTTTGAGGTCATCTAGTTTCAGGTAGGGGGATTGAAGTTGATAAAGCCAAGGTTGGAATCATTCATCACCTTCCATCACCCAAAAATATCAAGGAAGTGAGGTGTTTCTTAGGACATGCTGGTTTATATAGAAGATTAATCAAGGACTTTAGTTCAATATCCCATTCACGTTGTGCTCTACTAGTAAATGATGCTCCATTTGTTTGGACAGAAAGCTGTGACGGTTCATCCTCAACCCTCAAATCCTCTCTCACCTCTCCTCCCATTATGAAATCTCCAAATTGGAACCTTCCTTTTGAACTTATGTGTGATGCCAGTGACTTTTCTGTAGGAGCTGTGTTAGGACAACGTTGTGATAAAACTCTTTATGTCATTGCTTATACAAGAAAATAATTAAATAATTCCTAAATAAACTACACCACCGCTAAAAAGGAGTAACGTTATATTGTGTTTTACTTAGAGAAGTTTAGGCCCTACCTTTTAGTATCACCCATCACTATGTTCATTGACCATTCTGTACTAAAATACCTCTTCCAAAAACAAGATGCTAAGGCTAGACTGATTTGTTGGGTCCTTCTCATACAAGAATTTGACCTCGCAATCAAGGATAAAAAGGGTGTTGAAAATGTTATAGCTGATCACCTCTTTAATATGGTATTCAAAGACAACTCAAATCACCTTTCTATGTCTGATTCATTCCCTGATGAACACCTATACTCTGTGAGTGACTACCCTTGGTATGCCAACATAGATAATTTCTTAGTTACATCAGTCATTCCAAAATTCTTAGGGACTCAAGCTCGAAGGAAATTCCTTTATGATGATAGGAACTATGTGATTGATGATCCATACCTCTATAAGTTATGACCTGACCAAGTCATTAGGAGGTGTGTCCCAGAATCTAAACAAGAGTCCATCCTTAAATTATGTCATAGTGAGGCATGTGGAGGTCACTTTTCCTCTAAAAAAACTTCTACTAAGATTATTCAGTGTGGTTTCTTCTGGCCCACCCTCTCAAGGGACTAATACACATTTTGTCAAAAACTGTCCTAGGTGTCAAAAAGTAGGGTCCATCACATAAAGGAATCAAATGTCACTCACTCCCATCATAGTGATTGAAATCTTTGACTTCTGGGGAATCGATTTCATTGGTCCTTTCCCAAACTCTAGGGGATACATCTACATTCTCTTAGTTATTGATTATGTATCAAAATGGGTTGATTCCATTCCCAAAAAATCCAATGATCATCAATCTATGATTAGATTCCTAAAAGAAAACATATTCTCTAGATTGGGAATTCCTAGAGCTATCATTAGTGATCGTGGAACTCATTTTTGTAATCATCCATTCTCATCACTCATGGAAAAGTAAGTAATTTCCCACAGTGTCCAATGTGTACCATCCACGGACCAATGGTCAAGATAAGATATCCAATAGAGAAATTAAACAAATTCTTGAGAAAACTGTTCAACCATCTAGGAATGATTGGTCAGACAAACTCTGAGATGCTCTTTGGGCCCATCGAACCATATATAAAACCATTTTAGGAATGTCCCCATATAGGTTGGTTTATGGTAAATCATGTGTTTTACCAGTGGAGATTGAACATAAGGATTTTTGGGAAATTAAGAAAATGAATTATGACCTCTCACTGGCCGAAACAAAAAGGAAATTAGACCTCAATGAACTGGTAGAAATAAGGATGGAATCTTATGAAAATTCAAGGATCAATAAATCTAGATTTCAAGACTACAAATATAGGAATATCAAAGTCAAACATTTTCAATCGGGAAAATTTGTGCTCTTGTATAGTTCAAAACATCAATTACACCTGGGAAAGTTAAGGTCTAGATGGTCAGCCCCATTCACAGTGCATAAGGTGTACCCCCATGGGGCTGTTGAATTTCAAGATCTCACCAATGGTCAAACATATAAAGTTAATAGTCATAGAGTCAAACCATTCATAGAACCATTCCAAAAACATAAAGATGATGAAGAATTTTGTGAACCTACCTTAGATAATGAAAATAATTAATCAATTAGGAATCCATGTCGGGCTAACGACGTTAACAAAAGCGCTAAATGGGAGGAAACCCATGGCTTTCAAGTTTCCTATCATTTAGTTGTTTTAATCAACTTTATATTTTAAATATGATTAATTAATCATTTTTATATTTAATAAAAAAACTTATACTATTTACATGTTCTTCTTTTATGAGTATGGAAGGGTATAAAAGGGGAGAATCGTATTCATCTGTGTCACGTGGTGTGATCCCTGAGTAATACCTAACTCAAAAATTTAAAATAAGACAATGTATCGTTATTTTGATTAAAAAAACAAAAAAAACAAAAAAAAATGCAAAACCATAAAAAATGATGATACTTGGAATTAAATAAGTCATTGTGTTGTTTGTTTTGTCTGGTTTTTTATTCTTTGTATGGTTTAGGGACTATTTTGGGTGGAACATGTTCAATCAATGAGGTGCCTACATCCCCTAAGAGATCAAAGAACTAATTTAGAGCAGCAAGAACTTCAAATTCAACCACCAGGTAAATTTATTCCAGGATCCTCATATTTCAATTTGATTTTTGAAATTCCATTATCTGCCTCTAGTCCTAAGTTTTCATTTCTTTAAACACTGGGGATAGTGTATTTCTAAGTTGGGGGGAGATTAAATAAAAAAAATTGTTTTGTGAAAAAAATGATTCTAAAAAGAAAATTTGTGTAAATGGAAGGAAAAATTCATTTAACTTTTAACATGGTAATACACATTGCACACATTGCACACTTTGAAACTAAATATCAAATAATTTAGCATGCCCCAATTATGATTTTAATCCTTGTATAATTTCATGAGCATAGATTTCGGAAAGTGTTTCTTTCCAATGTGATATTTAATTGTTTATATTTTCATCCATATAAAAAAAGAATCACAATGCACGTCCTTTAGATAGTGGGGTATTAGTTTGAGTTCCTGGGGTCCCCAAAATAAATAGCGTATGTTTGGTGATCATTTTAGTTTTAATATGAGTATAAAATAATTTTTTAAATAATAATAATAATAAATTTGCGTGTAGAGCAATGAAATGACCGAAAACATGGCGTTCGACACTTGAGGATCGTGACTCTATAGTTGTCTGGCCTAGAGTTAGTAATTTTATCTCTATTTTTGGTAATTTGAATTTGTTTTTGACTGAGTTAACTCGAGATGATGCCCTAGTATGTAACATACCAAGTAAGTAATGAATAATGGATATTTCTATCTATGTCTATTTATGAATTAGATAGTGTTTTAGAGGCTTAAAATGAGAATAAATCCAATCTTAAGCGTGGAATACACTAATATTTTTTAAAAGATTGTTTTATTGCTTTTTGATGGAAAAACCATTTTTAAATAAAACTTTTGAAAATTTTATAAGCTCTATTTGTCAAAATATAAATATTATTTATGATTGGGACATTGAAATTTACATTGGATAATATTTTGGTATTTTTCTGACAATGTTCATTTTTTAATGAATAGTGAGAAATACTGCATTTTACATCAATACTACATTTTCATCTAATTTAATTATATGATTAGATTATCTTTTTAATTTGTTTTAAAGTTTAAATAGAATATATTTTTTCCATTTAATCCAATGGTGGTCATTATGATTAATTTCACTTTAGAATTGGGCATAAACAATTGCCAAACTTTTCAAAAATATTGTTTCTAAAAACCTGCTATTTTTTTTGAAAACAGGAATTATTTTTAAATTAATTATTGCAATTTATGTGTTTGGAATTTGGTAAAATGGATTACATGTTTGGAATTAGAAGGTTCAAATTATGTAATCAAGAATCTTTTTTTTTGACTTTGTGAATAGTAAAGAAGGTAATTATCTTTAATTATCTTGATTAATTAGTAATTAGGTAGTTAAGGATAATAAAATAATATCATAATAATATAAAATGACCCCAAAATGTGTCCTAATGCTTCTGGTTGTGTCATGGCCGACCATGGTATTCCTTGTACCAAATTTGGGGACCCCATGGAATCTCTTTTGTGTGATAATGACTTTTTATCATTTTGTTTTTAAAGAAAGTTAAATATAACAAAGAATGTATCACCTAAGTAAAACATTTTTAATTTTGTATACATAAATGATATATCAGGATATAAATAGTCATTGGAAATATAATAAGATTTCCTACATCATAATATTTTTTTAATAATTTTTAGACATTAAATAAATTAAATTATTTATGACATCATGGTGATGCAGCGATTACCTCATTAATAAAGGATTTAAATAAAATGACAAGTTAATGTTAAGACTAAGACTTACACTTTTCAAAGACCTATTGTATGAGTATATTTAGAACTATTATCACCTTATCCTATAAATACATCAATGTGGTGGCTTTAAAATCCGAAACTCATTTGAAAATAAAGTAACAATTTATACCATTCCAAGAGTACCCCTAATCTCCTCTTATAAAAGGCCCCCACCTCTACCTCCTTACCCACACTTACCAAGCCTTCGGATCTGCTCATTTTATATCTCCAAATACCTCTCTTAATCCTATAAGCCTTACCTTAGGCAGTAAGCTCTTCAAGATACCCTTTTTGTTCAAACCAAAGGGAGTTACCCGATTTAAAGGTAATGTCTTCTCTAACGTTCTTTTGTTTTATTTTGATTCTCTAACCCCCTAAAGTCTTTTTATTCATTTATTTTGTAAAAAACCAGTATCTTAAATATACTAGGATGTTGTTATAATAATTATTAGAGCTACACTTACACACACCTTCATCTAATGGTTAAAGAGCATACTGTTTCCGTGGATGGCGAATTTCTACCTCACAAAACGATGATTGTTCAATATTTCTTCAAACACATTAAAATGTGGACATTAAGATGTCAATATATTTATATATGATATATAATATGTTTATTGTTTCCTTAATCTTCTGTAATTTTAATTTATGGCATACCTTTATGGATTCTATTATGGGTATACACGATATCTTCATTTTAGGAAGTCGGACTATCGCCCCCTCAAAGTGATTTGATTCGTTAATTCTGTAGGTGGGACGTATAAAGGATGGAGTTAATGATATTATATATGATATTAAACTGGAATTATAATATACCTTTATATCATTATGATTCCATTCCATAAAATATGAAATAGAAATGAAAGTAGCGTTCATGCATACGTACGGCTTACCGTCTCCATGAACGGTGCATTTTATTTCGTACCACTAAATGTAATGTAATATTATAAATGCATGTATATACTGGATATATATGATATATATGATATCTAAATCATGAATATAACTCTGGATATACTGGATACATGAACAACTTGTAATTATAATGAGTTTATTTTTGACTCAAGTACCAATGATTGTTAAAACGGCCGTTATTAACATAAATAATTACATAGTGTTCATGACATGGTAATAAGTGATATAAAAGGAATAATGAACTTGAAAAAGGTTCTTAAGCAAGTAGAAATTAACTCAAGTTTATTATTCAGGAGATTAAAGAACGATTGAGTCATGTCGGACCCGAGGTATGGGACTTCGTCTAAATCTCCTTTCATTGAGGCATATTTTATACACAACTTTATTTTATACGGTGTATAAAACCCTTTGAATTTTACGTTTTTTCAAGAGGAATATTTTTTATACGTATCGTTTACTAAACGACAAAAGGGAATGTTTTTTTTTCGTATGTATGGAGAGACAACGACTTCTCCGCCGTCGTGACCATTATTTGAGTTTCGACTTCCTCTACAAGCCATAACTTCTTTTAAAATGAAAAATAAATACCATGTTTTACTTTAATTTTATTTTGGTATTGAAAATGGTTTTCATAATGTTTTTATATCAATGTGTTGTATTGATATCTTGTGATTGAAATGTAGAAATGTTATGTTTCCCTTATGCATGTTTTATGTGATACGATTATGTTATGGTTCTTGGGAATAGTTATGAAGATGGGTGGTTCCGTGATAAACTAAGGGCGATTGAGCCCGATATAGCTCTCCAATGCATTTGGTAATGCAAAGGAGTTAAACGTTATGGTTTCTCCGAACAGATTTAGGGAATATACTGTAATGGGTATTCCAAATATAACCATGAGGGTTACTCCCTACGTAAGAATGTTATGAATGCCTCAAGTTACCTTTATGTATTATGATTTCTATGATTTATTCATGATTTGATGAGGTATGTTAAAATGCTTATGTTTTATTAGTAAATTATGATTTCATACATGGACTAATGTTTTAATTTCATACTTTTATATTTCTTACTGAGCTTTTTATGCTCATCCCATGTTTTTGAAAAGTTTTTCACAGGTCAAGGGAAAGGTACATGATGTGATGATAGGGTCAAGGAAGTGTCATGAATGAATCTATTTTTTATTTTAAATATGTTTCCGATGATGGGAAAAATTAGTACTATCTTTTATGTTACCACTTTGTTTAAATGTGGAGTGTAATGCATGATTTATGATCTAATTCTCTAATACTCTAAACCTGAAAAGATCCTCAACATGTATTCGTGAAATAACTCAAGATTAAGTAATGATTATGGCTGGGGCCTTATAGTTGGTATTAGAGGTTGGTTTAGATAACTTCCGGAGTTAGAACTCTATTATATGATATTCCGAAAATATTTTTTTATTGTCAAATTGAAATGATATAGAATTTTAAGATTACCATGTTTCTTCATCTAAGACAAGTTTGTTCAGAATGGTTTTCCATAGAGGAAACAGGGAAGCAGTGCTAGGAAGGCATACAGAAGAAAATAACCTTCCAAATCAGAATCCTGAGATGGTCGGAATTGTAACTGAATAGTTTGTTGCAGTAATAGCGCAGTTGAATCAAGCGATAAATGGTGGCAGTATCCATTCACGAGATCAGCCAGATCAACCGCAGAGGAACATGTTAGTGGTGGAACATTTCATGAGGCAACATCCCCCATCATTCAGAGGATAATCTGACCATGTGCTATCTGAAGGGTGGATTAAAGCACTATAGAAGATTTTCAATGTCATGCGGTGTTCAGACAATCAAAAGTTTAGTCTTGCTATTTACCATTTGGATGGTGAAACAGATCAGTGGTGGTCGATGGTTAAAAATATCAGGGACGCAGATGAGATTGATGCTCTCGACTAGGATGAATTCAAAGGTATGTTTCTTGAGAAGTATTTTCCTAAGGCTGTTCGACTTAGGATGGAAAAAAATTCTTGGAATTGAGGTTAGAGGAAGACTTAGTGGCTGCCTATGAAGAAAGGTTCACTCGATTGGAAAGGTATGTTCCAAATTTTATCCGAGACCTTGATAGTAAAATCAATCATTTTAACTCAGGATTAAATCCAAAATATTGAAGGGATTTAGATTCTCGTGAGTTCAAAAGTTATGAAAAGCTTGTTAGATTTTCTGAGAAGGTGGAAATGGAGTTTTCTGATGATCAAGTGTTCTATAACAACCAGCAGAAGAAGAGACTGAGGTGGCAAGGTAAAGGAAAGAATTCTTTAAAACGGTCTGACGGTAGGAAACTAAGTTTCCAGTTTGTGATAAATGTGGTAAAAGGAATGCTGGGGAATTTCTTCTGAATTCTGGAAAGTACTACCGATGTGGTAATATGGGACATAAGGCTCATGATTACACCGAAAGAGATCAAGGTGATGGTAAGTCCAAATTTGATTTACAGTTAGTGAAATGTTTTAAGTGCAATGATATGGGTCACTATGAAAACGAGTGTCTCACAAAGAGCTTGATTGATGGGAAGTAGTTATACTACAAGCAGAAAGGGGTGGTGAAATACTTTTAAACTACTTCAGCAGATGTCGGGCCATCAAATGAAGTTGTATCAGGTACTTTGATTGTTTTTTCAGATAATGCGAGTGTGTTGTTTTATTCGGGGTCTACACGTTCTTTCATCTTTGAAAGCTTTTCTAGTAAAATTGGAATACCATCTCAAGAAATGACTCCTGAACTTGTGGTAAAAACACCTGGGGGAAATTTTGAGGCAAAAATAATTTTTATGAATCTTCATATCCTTATCCATGGAAAGAACCCACTTCAAAACCTTATTGTTTAACCTCTAGTAGAGTTCGATGTTATCTTGGGTATGGATTGGCTCTATATTTACCATTCTAAGATTAACTGTAGAGCTAAAGAAGTTTCTTTTATGAAAGACTTTCAGTTTGTGTACAAGAATGAACCCTTACTGTTGATAACATATCAAGAGTCCGAGAAGATTGTAAAAGATGGAAATGAATGTTAACTTGCACATATCATTTAAAACAAGGGAACTGTTAAGATTAATGATGTTCCAGTGGTAAATGAGTATCCTGATGTTTTTCCTGATGAGTTGCCGGGAATAATACCAGATCGGGAAGTTGAATTTACTGTTGACTTAGTTCTTCATTCTAAGACAATTTCAAAACCCCCTTATCGAATGGATCAAATTAAACTTTTATAGTTGAAGGAGCAATTGCAAGATTTATTAAAGAAAGGTTTCATTCGACCTAGAACATCACCATGGGGTGCTCCTATTTTATTTGTTAAAAATAAAGATGGTTCAATGAGACTTTGCATTGATTAAAGAGGCTTGAATAACATCACTGTTGAGAACAAATATCCTTTGCCTCATATCAATGATTTGTTTGATCATCTCTAGGGAGCTCAGTTTTTTTCAAAGATTGACCTGAGATCGGGGTACCATCAGTTAAAGGTAAAGGAAGTAGATATTCCGAAGACTGTGTTTCGTACAAGATATGGCCACTATGAATTTGTAGTAATGCCTTTTGGGATAACCAATGGACCTGTTGTATTCCTAGACCATATGAATAGAATTTTCCATCAGTTCTTGGATAAGTTTGTGGTTGTTTTCATTGATGATATTTTGGTGTTTTCTAAAAGTAAAGAGTAGCATGAAAGACATTTAAGGGTTATTTTTCAAACCTTAAAAGAAAAGAAATTGTATGGGAAATTCATAAAGTGTGAGTTTTTGTTGCAATAAATTTCTTTCCTTGGTCATATTTTTTATAAAGATGGAATAACTATGGATCCTGCAAAAACAAGAGTTGTTGAAGAATGTCCAAGACCCAAAAATGTAACCGAGATCCATAGTTTTCATTGTTTGGTAGGTTACTACCGAAGGTTTTTTGAAAATTTTTCACGGTTATCTAGTCTAATGACTAAGATAACTCAGAAGGGTGTTAAGTTTATCTGGACAAAAAAATGTGATGATTGTTTTCAGGAGTTGAAAAGAAGATTGGTGAATGCTCCAGTATTGGCACTTCCTTCCAGTAATGGTGAGTTTGTTATATAAAGTGATGCTTAGTTGAAGGGACTTGGCTGTGTCCTTATGCAAAATGATCAGATAATTGCATATGCTTGGCGTCAGTTGAAAACTCATGAGGTAAATTACTCTACACATGATTTGGAATTAGTTTCTGTTGTTTTCGCTTTAAAAATTTGGAGGCATCATTTCTATGAAGTAAAGTGTGAAATATATACCGATCACAAAAGTTCAATGTTTATATTTACTCAGAAAGAACTGAACATGAGACAAAGGAGATGGCTATAATTAATCAAGGATTATGATTGTACAATTCATTACCATCTGGGAAAAGAAAATAAAGTGGCTGATGCTTTGAGTCAAAAAAGTAATGCTTCATTAACAATATTGCATTTGGAACGTGATCCTTTGGTTAAATATTTTATGAACTTTTCCATAGATGTTGTTGCTGCAGGATGACCTTCTTTTTTGTTTCAGGTATCAGTGAAATCCTCTCTATCAGACAGAATTGAGAAAGCACGGAAGCAAGATAGTGAGTTTTAGAAAAAGGTAGAGCTGGTTCAGAAGGGTAAGTTGCCTGAATTCAACATTGATAATGATTGTGTTTTGAGATTTGGGAAGAGATTGTGTGTGCCATGTGATTCACAATTGAAGAGAGAGTTGTTATGTGAAGCTCATAGTTCTCCGTTTTTAGTTCATCCAGACAGTACTAAGATGTATAGAGATCTTCAAAAGTACTACTGGTGGGATGGAATGAAAAGAGATATTTCTGATTTTACTATGAAGTTTTTGAATTGTCAACAGGTTAAAGCAGAGCGGCAGTTACCGAAAGGGATGCTTCTGCCTTTACCAGTGCCAGAGTGGAAATGAGAGAATGTATCCATGGACTTTTTTATTGGATTTCCGAAGACACCTCGAGGTAATAATGCAATCTGGGATATTTTTGATCGTTTGACTAAATCTGCTCATTTCCTTGCTATACGAGATACTTTTTCCCTAGATCAACTTTCACGTTTGTGTCATAAAGAGATAGTCAGGTTACATGGAGTTCCTCTCTCCATTGTATCTGATCGTGATCCCAGGTTCACTTCTATCTTTTGGAAAGGCCTTCAGAAGTCGTTGGGTACTGAATTAAATTTTAGTACAGCTTTTCATCCTCAATCTGATGGGCATTCAGAATGAACAATTCAGACTTTGGAGGATATGTTATGTGCTTGTTCGATGGATTATCAGGGATTTTGGGACAAACACCTTTCTTTGGTTAAGTTTTCTTATAATAACATTTTTCATTACAGTATACAGATGGCACCATTTGAGGCATTATATGAGAAGCAATGTCGAACTCCAGCTTTATGGGATGAAGTGGGTGAAAGGAAGTTGATGGGACCGGAATTGGTAGAAGAGTTGGCAGAAAAAGTTCAGCTGATATAGAAACAAATGATAACAGCTCAGAGTAGGCAGAAGTTTTATGCGGACAACAGGAGGATGGATCTCTCTTTTGAGGTAGGCGATCATGTTTTTCTCAAAGTTTCACCATGGAAAAGTGTGATGCAATTTGGTAAGAAAAGAAAGATGAGTCCAAGGTTCGTTGGACCATATGAAATTATGGAGAGAGTTGGATCAATTACATACCGAGTGGATTTACCTCCGAGTTTATCTCAGGTACATAGTGGTTTTCATGTTTCAATGTTAAGGAAGTACATGCCAGATCCATCTCATGTTTTGAGTCCAGAGGTAGTTCAGCTGGAAGAGAATCTATCTTATGAGGAAAAACCAGTCCAGAATCTTGAAGATAGGGATCAAGTGTTATGTAATAAAGTGATTCATCAAGTAAAGGTTTTGTGGAAAAACCACATGAGTGAAGAGGCAACATGGGAATCTGAAAATGCAATGAGGGATAAATACCCCCACTTATTCGTTAAGTAAATAAATTATAGGGACACAATTTTCTAAGGGGGGAAGGATGTAACATCCCATGTAAGTCATAAATAATAGCTATTTTTATCTATGTCTATTTATGAATTAGATAGTGTTTTAGAGGCTTAAAATGAGAATAAATCCAATCTTAAAAATAGAATACACTAATATTTTTTAAAATATTGTTTTACTGCCTTTTGATGGCAAACCATTTTTAAATCAAACATTTGACAATTTTATAAGATCTATTTTTCAAAATAAACATATTCTTTATGATTGGGACATTGAAATTTATATTGGATAATTTTTTGGTATTTTTCTGACAATGTTCATTTTTTAATGAATAGTGAAAATACTGCATTTTACATCAAAACTGCATTTTCATCTAATTTAATTATATTGTTAGATTATATTTTTAATTGGTTTTAAATTGTAAATATAATATATTTTTACCATGTAATCCAATGTTGACCATTTTAATTAATTTTACTTTGGAATTGGGCATAAACAAGTGCCAAACCTTTCATAAATATTATTTCTAAAAAATCGATATATGTTTTGACAACATGAATTATTTTTAAATTAATTATTGGAATTTATGTGTTTGGAATTTGGTAAAATGTATTACATATTTTTAATCAGAAGGTCCAAATTATGTAATCAAGACTCTTTTGTTTCTTGAATTTTTGAATAGTAACGACAGTAATTATCTTTAATTATCTTGATTAATTAGTAATCGGGTACTTAAGTATTATAAAATAATATAATAATAATAATAAATGACCCCAAAATGTGTCCTAATTCTACTGGTTGTGTCATGGACGACCATGGTATGCCTTGTTCCAAACTTTGGGATCCCATGGAATCACTTTTGTGTGATAATGACTTTTTATCGTTTTGTTTTTAAAAAAAGTTAAATATAACAAAGAATGTATCACCTGAGTAATTTTTTTTTAATTTTGTCTAAATAAATTATTTATTGGACTATAAATAGTCATTGGAAAGATAATAATATTTCATACATCATAGTATTTTTTTTATAATTTTTAGACATTAAATAAATTAAATTATTTATGACATCATGGTGATGCAGCGATTACCTCATTAATAAAGAATTAAAATAAAATGAAAAGATAATGTTAAAAATAAGACTTAAACTTGTCAAAGACATATTGGATGAGTTTATTTCGAACTATTATAACCTTATCCTCAAAATACATCAATGTGGGACCTTTAAAATCCAAAACCCATTTGAAAATAAAGTAACATTTTATACCTTTCCATGAGTGCCCCTCCTCTCCTCTTATAAAAGGACCGAACCTCTACATCCATACCCAAACTTATCAGTCCTTTGGATCATCCAATCTCTACTCATTTTATCTCTCCACATCCCTATCTTCATCCTAGAATCCTTAACATAGGCAGTAATCTCTTCAAGAAACCCTTTTGGTTCAAATCAAAGGGAGTTACCCGATTTAAAGGTAATGTCCTCTCTAATGTTCTTTTATTTTATTTTTCTTATCCAACACCCTAAACTCTTTTTATTAATTTATTTTGTAACAAAACAATAATCTACAATATACCAGGATGTTTTTATATGATGGATTATAGCTACACTTACACACACCTTCATCTAATAGTTAAAGAGCATACTGTTTCTGTGGATGACGAATTTCTACCTCCCGAAACAATGATTGTTCAATATTCTACTAACACCTTCAAAGGTGGCCATTAAGTTGTCAATATATTTATATATGATATTTAATATGTTTATTTTTTCCTTAAGCTTCTGTATTTTTCATTTGTGGCATACCTTTATGGCTTCCATTATGGGTATACGTGATATCTTCATTTTAGGAAGTGCGGACTACCGCCCCCTCAAAGTGATTTGATTCGTTAATGCCATATGTGGGACGTATAAAGGATGGAGTTAATGATATTAAATATTATATTATACTGGAATTATTATATACCTTTATATCATTATGATTCCATTCCACAAAATACGAAATTGAAATGAAAGTAGCGTTCATGCGTACGTACGGCTTA
The DNA here is from genome assembly GCA_963277665.1 of Viscum album. Lineage (NCBI taxonomy): Eukaryota > Viridiplantae > Streptophyta > Magnoliopsida > Santalales > Viscaceae > Viscum > Viscum album. Next base: position 332,014,550 of record OY728150.1, read on the forward strand.
CCGTCTCCATGAACGGTGCATTTCATTTCATACCTCTAAATGTTATGTAATATTATAAACTCATGTATATACTCAATATATAATATATATATGATATCTACATCATGAATATAACTCTGGATATAATTGATACATGAACAACTTGTAATTATAAAGAGTTTATTTTTGACTCAATTACCAATGATCGTTAAAATGACCGTTATAAACTTAAATAATTACATAGTGTTCATGAAATGGAAATAAGTGATATAAAAAGAATAATTAACTTGAAAAAGGTTCTTAAGAAAGTATAAATTAACTCAATTTTATTATTCAGGAGATTAAAGAACGACCGAGTTATGTCAGACCCGAGGTATGGGACTTCGTCTCAATCTCCTTTCATTGAGGCATATTTTATACACAAATTTCTCTTATACAGTGTATAAAATCCTTTGACTTTTACTTTTTTTCAAAAGGAATCTTTTTTATATGAAGCATTTACTAAACGACAAAAGGGAATGTTTTTTTGTCGTACGTATGCGGCGATAATGACTTCTCACGGCCGTGACCATTATTTGATTTTCGGCTTCCTCTACAAGCCATAACTTCTTTTAAAATGAAAATTAAATACCATGTTTTACTTTTATTTTATTTTGGTATTTAAAATGGTTTTCATAATGTTGTTAAATCAATGTGTTGTATTGATATCTTGTGATTGAAAAGTGGAAATTTTATGTTTCCTTTATGCATGTTTTATGTTATACGATTATGTTATGGTTCATAGGCATTGTTATGAACACCGGTGGTTCCATGATAAACTAAGGGAAAGTGAGCCCGATATAGCTCTCCAATGCATTGGGTAACACGAAAGAGTTAAATGTTAAGGTTTATCTGAAGAGATTTAGTGAATATAATGTGATGGGTATTCCAAACGTAACCATGAGGGTTACTCCCTAAGTAAGAATGTTATGAATGCCTCAAGTTACCTTTATGTCTTATGATTTCTATGATTTATTCATGATTTGATGAGGTATTTTAAAATTATTATGTTTTATGAGTAAAGTATGATTTCATACATGTACTAATGTTTTCATTTCGTACTTTTATATCCCTTACTGAGATTTTTAAGCACATCCCAGGTTTTTGAAATGTTTTTCACAGGTCAAGGGAAATGTACATGATGTGATGATAGGGTTAAAGACGTTTCATGAAAGAATCTATGTTTTATTTTAAATATGTTTCTGATGAAGGTAAAAATGAGTACTATCTTTTATGTAACCACTTTGTTTAAATGTGGAGTGTAATGAATGATTTATGATTTTATTCTCTATAACTCTAAACCTGAAAAGATCCTCAATGTGTATTCTTGAAATAAATCAAGATTAAGTATTGTTTATGGTTGGGCCCTTATACATTATGTGGGCTTCACATTGTGCCCTAAGGTCTTTGAGCTTGGGATTCATCGACAATGTCTCGCTATAGGGGTTGACACTTTTTAGTACAATTTCAATTACAATGGCAAGATTGCAAAAACAAAAAAAAAACAAAAAAAAATATAATACAAAAAAAATGAATACTCATCTTAATATTGAAATGTGATTCCACCTAGCTCTTTCATCATTTCCCCCTTGAATAAAGATGGACCCCCATGTCTATTGTAATACCCAATACATCCTCATACTTAATTGATATTGGATGAAATATGGAAATGAATTTGAACAAGGGAATGAGATTGAGATTGGGATCTGCTTATGAAACAATATTGTATTAAAATATTTTGATGGGTTTCATGATTGTTTGGTATAAAGGATTTTGGTGATCATTGTGTATTAAAATGTTTTTGGAAAAGGAAATTCAAATTTCATATTGTTGAGACACATTTTGCACGGGACTAGCAAAACTCAAGTTGGGGGTGTGATTAGCCACTAAATGAGGCTAATATTCATTGTTAATATATATAATATTAATGTGCTTTATTTTTAATAAACACCATTATAGTGCATTTGACACTTTGAACATCATTTCTCATTATGATTGTAACTCCTTCTTAAAATGCACTATTATGTGGTACATTTTTGAACATCATTTAAAGTACCCAATGATTCATCTGATTTTAAGGATTGTAATTATCAATATTTTAATGTTATATTTTGGTAAATTGATCTAAACTTCAATATGAACATGTTTCATTCAGGGATCAATGGAGGATTCATAAAGGATGATGAAAAAATTTGGAGATGAATGGAAGCAATTCTAGAGAAGGGAGATTGGACACCATACCACTGATGAGAATGTGGAACCCACATTAAAAAACTAATGAAGCCCAAATTTCGTGGTATGATAGAAGAAATGTAGGGGAACAAATAACGCTTCAGGATCCAATGCTAATTCTGAAAACATGGTGGTCATCAAGGCTGCCCAATTTAGAGATAAAATTATGGTCTAGATTCTGCGGCCCAGAAAAATAGTTTACTAATATATTCATATCTCTGAATACACAAATCCAAATGGGCCCAAAAGTTACAGGATCTTAGAATACATCCTCGGATCCATTTGCATCTTCAATGGACCACTCTGATTCTGCCATCTAGAAGGTATTCCAAGAGAGTTTGTTCGGTGTATGAAAGATGACTGCAACCTCGGGTCAAGTGTGGAAACGTCCAAGTTCCACAAGCTTTCCACCACCCTAGGCCTACCATAATCAAGTGGGATGCTTTGTAATGTTGGAGGCTCGACCCAAGGCTCCCAAAATTCCTATTTAAGGTATTTGTGGTGGAGTATTTGATCATATTTGGTGGTTTGTTCAATTGTAATATTATGCTGCGATTTGGTTGTCTCAAGATTGTCTTTCACATGTAATTTGTTCAATTCACTTTAGTTTCGTAATAAAATTTCTTCTTCTAATATTATTCTGTTTTTATCCATCTCAATTTGATACTGTTGCCTCAATGTGTGAATTTATTCACACCCAACCTTGTGAAATCATTCACACAATGGTGGAGTGATCATTTTCTTTTTATTGTTTTCATTACTTCTTCAATTCCTCCCTCATGAGTATACTTACCGCTTCCATTGAAACCATAGCATCAATGGTGGGATAAACCACTTATGGGTTTATCCTAGGGAGTATAAAGAGGCTGGATTGGATGTTATTTATCTTTCCAATAATGTCTAATCACTTCTTTAATTGATATTTTTATTTTATGATTTTTAAACTCCATCGTCCTTATTGAATTTATGGCCACACACTTCAAGTGCTAATACAAAATTTTACCTTGAAGTGCTCAAAACATTGATCCTTTAAGTGTATAGGTGATTAATATCAAAGGGTGTAGGAAGTAAACCAGTAAGTGATTATGTAGTTTTATCTTCTTAAATGAACCCATCTCAAATATAAGAAATTGAAATCATTGAAAAGGAAATATGTTAAATCCACCCCAAGTGATAACCTAGGATCAACTAATTATTTTAAATTGAATTCACTTATGTCTCTTAGATTTCCTTCAATCCCAACTAAAATCAATTCATGTTGGCCACTTTATATAAAAAAATTCCATATAATGAACGTGTCTATAGGTTTCTTCTTAGGTCTCTGAGAATTCGACAACCCAAGCTAAACTACAAGGACCATCCGACCTTCTTCACTTGGGTAAATATGAGCGTGAAGAAAATTCTAGTTTCATTGCTGGGGACCCATGTAAGTCATATAAACATGCATTCTATTTTCCCCCATTTCTTCTTTTCTCATCCAAATTCTCTTATCTTGTCCCTTTCTCGTTTTTTTTCTTTTAGTGCATGTCCGCCTACACCCGTGATCAATCAAACCGTCTAGTTAGGGTGGATAGTCATGGGGTTGGGGTGTCAAGTACTCCAAGTGAACTTTTTCCATTAGATCATAATATTCCTAATACTCCAGAGTCAAAAATTGAGCCTATTTCAATGGAAGGTCTTCAATGAAACCAACTCATAAACTTGGGTGGGAACCTAAATGGAAACCCAAATGTGGATGCCCCAGACATGGGGAATGCAATTAATCAAACCATAAATGACTACCTCACACCTTCCTAGAAAAATTCCCCCTCATTCATTAGACACAATTCCATAGGAGATTCCAACTACATCTTTAACCCCCATGTCCTAAACCACCTTCCCACATTCCATGTAATGGAGTGTGAGATGCCCTACCTTCACATTAAGGAGTCCAATGACATTATAGAAACCATGTGTCCCCCACATCAACTAGAATCAGCTAAGATGAGGCTATTTCCTTTTTCTTTAAAGGATCAAGTTAAAAATTGGCTAAAAAATTTGAGACCATCATCCATCAACTCTAGGGACCAACTACAAAGAGAATTCTACAAAAAATATGTTCCCCACCACAAAACAATTGCACTTAAAAAGAGCATCCAAAACTTTTTTGGAAAAGAGGGAGAGTCATTCTATGAAACATGGAAGAGGTTCAAGGAGACACTAAACATGGTTCCACACTATGGTTTTTCTATTCTTGAACAATTGAGAATTTTCTATGAAGGGTTGGGTCAAGGGAACAAACAATTCATTGACATGATGTGTAATGGAACCATTAAAAACAAAGACCCTAATGATGCTTATGAGTATCTAGAAAGCCTTTATGAACTAATCCAAACATGGGGAACTTCACCTTATTCTGAAAGGCCACAAATAACTACTGGAATTCATACACATTTTGAATATGAAATCCTTATGGATAAACTCATAGCACTCTCTAGGAAGGTTGAAGAAACCAACCTTAAGAAAGTCCATGAAATCCCAACTGTTGACCCTATTTACATAATTTGTGACAAACATGAACATAAGATAGACAACGACGCAACCATTCCATCCATCAATGATGTTCTTTTAGGAGGAATTCCAGCTGAAGTAAATGCCTTGAACATTCAAAATCCTCAATACCAAAACAACTTCAACCCAAGGTATAATGACCATCCAGTCTTCTGCTAGAAAGATAACCAATAACCTAGCCAACCACAGGGACAAAATCCTTACCCCCATTAGAACTAACAAACCCATAACCAATTCCAATCCCAACCTATCCAATACCAACAGCCACCGGTCCATTTTCAACAAACTATCCCACCTCCAAAATATCCCCCTGGGATAAACCAATCTTCTCAAGCACTAACCCAAACTGTTCCACAAAGCCTACTAGAACAACTGTGCAAAAAAATGGAGAGGCTGAACTCAAAAGTCTCTTCCCAAAAACAAAAACTTCAAACCATCAAAATTGGAAAGGCACCCATGCCTACTCAGGCGGTTCCATCCTCAACTTCAAGGGAAGAGTCAAGTTGTACTCAAACAACTCATGAATAACTAAAGGTTTTGACTGTTTTAAGAAGTGGTAAATCAATTGAGAAACCTGAACAACTAATTCATAACCCACCTGCATTTTCAAACATGGATGAAAATTCAAATGAATCCAATGATCAAACTGAGAACCAAGATAACATTGTCAAAGAAACAACTCTCCAATAAAAAACTCCACAACCCACACCATTTCCTCAATGCATGAGGGGGAAAACCAAGCCTGGATTAAGTGAAACATTAACAGAAATATTCTCACAAGTCAAGTTGAACATTCCCATTCCCGATGCAATCCAAACCATACCTGCCTACTAAAAGTACCTTAAGGTTTTGTGCACTTTTAAAAGAAAAATTCACATAAAACCCAATTCCTTTTGGATTCTAATGTGAGTACCACCATTCAAGGGACCATTCCTCCTAAGTTAAAAGACCCATGTTTCCCTTACATCAATGTTCAACTAGGAGAGAGAAAAGTTGTCAAGGCCTTGTGTGATCTAGGTTCTAGGGTCAATCTCATTACCTATACTATGTACTACCAGTTAGGCCTATAAGAACTCCAACCCACATCTATCACACTTCAACATGCTGATCGTATCATTATGGTTCCAAAGGGTATTTTAAAGGAAATTCTGGTAAAGTTTGAAAACTTCATCTACCCTGATGACTTCATTGTCCTTGACAACCATCCAAACTTATGAAATAAGGAACAAACCCCAATTATCCTTGGTCGTCCTTTCCTTGAAACAATCAACTCTATTATCTTATTCCAAAATGGTAAAATGACCATCACCTTTGGGAACATGAGTCTAGACTTGAACATCTATAATGCAAGATCACAAATAGGGGATGATGAGAAAATTCATGATGTAAACATGATAGGAAGCATTGATAATGAATCCATAGAACATCAAGGAATATTTGATGGATGTTTAAGTCAAGATGAGATTGATTTCCTTTGTTCACATGAAGGAAGTCTATCTCCTTGGATTGAATCATTTTCAAATTTATCTTATGATGAATTCTTAGGTCCAAAAATCAGTGAAACCCTTCAAGAAACCACTTCCATGGAAACCACTCCAACTTCCTTCCCTAAATCTGATCAAACCAATATTGTAGCTGAAACTTTTATATGTAGGGAATCAATCCAATCTAAAACTCTAGGAAACAAAACTGATATTGATCCAATGTCCCAATATTTTGCGGAAATTCTAAACCAAACTGATCTTGAATTTAAGGAACTTCCTGCTACACTCAAGCATGCCTTCCTAGGGGACAATCAAACACATCATATTGTCATTTATTCTTCTCTTGAATCCAATCATGAGAAGATGATTCTAGATTTCCTTAGGAAACATAAGAAATCCATTAGTTGGACCATGTCTCATATTCCTAGGATTAAACCACTTATCAGGACTCATAGGATTGTTCTGGAATCTGATTCAAATCCATGTCGTCAACCTCAACCGCGACTCAATCCTAATCTCCTGGAAGTAGTTATAAAATAACTTCTGAAATTGTTAAAAGCTGGTATCATCTATCCCATAGCTGAGAGTGAGTAGGTCAACCCAATTCAAGTGGTTCCCAAGAAGGTAAGAATCATAGTGATAACCAATAAGGATGGAGAGATTATTCCAACTAGGGTGAGTTGTGGATGGAGGGTCTGCATTGACTATAAGAAGCTAAACTCTTTCACCAAGAAGGACCATTTCCCCTTACCATTCATTGATCATGTCCTTGAGAGAGTGGTAGGTTATGCCTTCTACTGTTTCTTAGATTGGTACTCAGGGTATAATCAAATTGAGGTCTCCCTAGAGGATCAAGGGAAGACTATATTCACATGTCCTTTTGGCACTTTTTCTTTCAAACGCATGCCCTCGGGGTTATGCAATTCCCCTAGAACCTTCCAGCAGTGCATGATGGGAATATTCTCAGACATGGAAGGGGATTTTCTAGAGGTCTTCATGGATGGCTTCTCTGTGTTTGAGGATACATTTGAGGGATGTATGCAAAATGTTGTGAGTTTTTTGTCAAGATTTGAATAAAAGAATCTGGTACTAAACTGGAAAAAATGTCATTTCATGGTTAAAGAGGGACTAGTTCTATGCCATATAGTCTCAGGTAGGGGGATTGAAGTTGATAAATCCAAGGTTGGCATCATTCGCCACCTTCCATCACATGAAACTATCAAGGAAGTGAGGTCTCTCTTAGGACAAGCTGGATTCTATAGAAGATTAATGAAGGAATTTAGTTCAATATTCTATCCCCTTTGTGCTTTTCTAGTAAAGGATGCTCCATTTGATTGGACAGAAAGCTGTGAGGGTTCATTCTCAACTCCCAAATCCTCTCTCAACTCTCATCCCATTATGAAATACTCAAACTGGAACCTTCATTTTGAACGTATGTGTGATGCCAATGACTTTTTTGTAGGAGCTATGTTAGGAAAATATTGTGATAAATCTCTTTATGTCATTTCTTATGCAAGAAAATCATTAAATGATGCCCAAATAAACTACCCCACCACTGAAAATGAGTTACTTACTATTGTTTTTTCCTTAGATAATTTTAGGTCCTACCCCTTAGGTTCCCCATCACTATGTTCACTGACAATTCTGCACTAAAATACCTCTTCCAAAAACAAGATGCTAAGGCTAGACTGATTAGGTGGGTCCTTCTCTTACAAGAATTTGACCTCACAATCAAGGATAAAATGGGTGTTAAAAATGTTGTAGCTGATCACCTATCTAGGAAGGAATTCAAAAACAACTCAAATAACCCTTCTATGTCTAATTCATTCCCTGATGAACACCTATACTCTGTAAGTGACTACCCTTGGTTTGCCGACATATCCAATTTCTTAGTTATAGGATTCATTCCAAAATTCATAGGGACTCAAGATCGAAAGAAATTCCTTTATGATTTTAGAAACTATGTGTTTGATGATCCATACCTCTATAAGTTCTGCCTTGACCAAGTCATTAGGCGGTGTTTCCCAAAATCTGAACAATAATCCATCCTTAAATTTAGTCATAGTGAGGAATGTTGAGGTCACTTTTCCTCTGAGAAAACTTCTGCTAAAATTATTCAGTGTGGTCTCTTATGGCCCACCCTATCAAAGGACTCCTACACATTTTTTCAAAGCTTTCCTAGGTGTCAACAAGTAGGGTCCATCAGAAAAAGGAATCAAATTCCACTCACTACCATCTTAGTGATTGAAATATTTGACTACGGGGGAATTGATTTCATGGGTCCTTTCCCAAATTCTAGGGGATACCACTACTGTAAAGACCCATAAATTTCAAGGAAATTTTTTTTCTCTTAATTTTCTTTGGAATTTTACAAGAACGTTGTTTCTGACGGCACCTGATTCTGAGGCCCGGTGTGCCCGGAATCATTTTCTGAAGTTTGGCTCGGGTATGTTCAGTGGACGAATGAGAGGGTTTTTCTAACTTTTGAACCGATTCTCGGAATCAAATTCTGAGGGCACCGATGGAATCGCAGCGCCAATATTTTCTTAGAAACGCCTCTTCTGGAGTTGCGTTTGCTCGGGTGTGGTTGTTATATTTTTGGGATTTAAGTTAATAAATAAAATAATGTGGTACGACAAACTTTATTTTATTTCACTTAAAGCCGCTTAAAGCCACTCAAAGCTGCTTAAGATGAGTTGAAGCAGATAGGGTGGAACCCAAAATATCCAACCCTCTTGGTAGGATATTTGTGTGGTGGGGCCCGCATGAGCCCCACCATTTCTTTTCCGCTAAGTAACACACCCGTGAAAACCCCTATTAAATGAAAGTCAACTGACGCATTTTCTAAATTCTTAACACCCCTATTAATTGGGTGGTTAGTTTGTTGCAATTAATTCTATGAATTAATTGTTCGTTACTTATCTTTGTTTTTCAAATTATTTAGTTGATAATAAAATAAGATGAGGACTTATTTTATTATCTGGTTGTTGTGTTAAACCTTTTGAAAAATCTCTAAAGATCTTCATCCTCCTTCGCGAAGAATGCGAAGAACGCGAATAATGCGATGAATGCAAAGAACACGAAGAATGAGAAGAACACGAAGAACGCAGGCCTCCGACGAAGGGCAACGAAGAACACCAGACCCCCGGAGATCGACGCGACGCCGACGCTTCTTCCACGACGTTCCATCCCCGCGAAAATTTTCGATCGGCATCTTGAGGTAGGGGATTGCGGTCCTTTTAATTTTTTGTGGATTATAACATCAACATGGATTTAATTGTTATAATTAAATCTGTATGTTCTTGATCCTCAGAGTTTGTCTACGTGACGCCGACTACCTTGTGACAGCGACGCCCTTCCGCGACGCGACGATCCTTTCCTTCCGCGACGGTCAATTCCGCGACAAACTCGTGTCCGACGACGACGTTGAGGTAGGGGTCATTTTGAAAATGATTTTCCTATGTTTGTTTTCCTCCAAGGAAAGAACGCGGATCAACCAATTAACAAGTTGGCCCGTGGATTATTATTGCGGGTCGTGTTTTGTCAATTACTGGGATTTATGGTCTTGTTTCAACCAGCTAACGCGGTGGGTGCGGACCAACGAAGAAGTTCGAACCCACCACCCTTTTGTTCTTGGTGTGCGGAATGGCGGATGAAGACAAAATGGGCCGCAGAGACGATTTGTTGATTCCGCAGTGAAGAACGGGACCCGGTATGAGCTACGGTGCAGACGGAAATGAAATCGGACCACCGGAGCAACTCCGGTGGCCCGCGGACTCCACCGGTGGCGCCGGCGGCCGGAGGCGGCGGCGCCCCAGTGCGCCGCTGGACGGACCCGCCGCGGCTGAAGCCGCGGTGGCAGCAGCGCCGTCCCGCGACCACACGGGACCAGAGGAGCAGGACGCAGCGGCCCGTCCGCGTCTGCTGGTGAGGGCGGCCCCACGCGGGGTCACAACTTCTCTTCACGTGGGGGCAGCACGCCCCCCCGCGGTTTCCCTTGCTCGGCCGCTCGGCCGAGCCGAGCCACGACGACCCGCCGGCCGGGTCACTCCCAGGCAGGGGCGGGCAGCCCTAGCCGGGCTGGGTCACGCCCCACAGGGTTGGACCCAGACCCGGGTCGGGTCGACCCGGTTCGGGTCCACCCAGGGGGGGTTGGGCTGGGTCGGTCCGGGCCCAGACCCCCCGTTTCCAGACCTTTTCGGTCTTTTGCTCATAACTTGAGCTACGAGCCTCCGAACGATGCGCTGTCAGCGGCGTTGCGATTCTTGGATCGAGATGGTCGTTTCGGTATATCACACTCAAGGTTTCAGAATACATTGGGTTCGGTCGGGTTGGTTCGTACACGAAACCAACCGGGCCCTCGGAGCGGAAACACTCATATCTTGAGCTTTAGACGCCCGTTTGACGTGTCGTCGACTTTGTTGAATTCCTCTTAGTGAGACGGATCTTTTGGCTTACTCCACCTGATGTTTGGACGCAGGTGGAGTACGGTCGGGTTGGTTTTGCCTTAAAAACAAACCGGGCCCCTGGAACGAAAAAGCCAATAACTCACAGACCGAGCCTCCGATTGACGCGCCGTCTGTCTCGTTGATTTCCTCTTGATGAGATGGAGCTTTTGGCTTACTCCGATCGAGCTTTGGATGTCGTCGGAGTGCGGTCGGGTTGGTTCGCTCACGAAACAAACCGGCCCCCTAGAACAAAAAAACCAATAACTCTCAGACCGGGCGTCCGATTGACGTGCCGTCTATTGCGTTGAGTTCCTGTTGATGATACAGAACTTTTGGATACATCAACTCCGGACTTTGTGTCAGTTGATGTATTAGCCCCTCGGCTCGTGGAGTGGACCCTCCTGAACGAGCTTGCTGTGTGCGGGAACCCTAGAGCTTGCTGCGACTGCTAGTGTGACGACGACGACTGTACAGAGATCCTCAGTGGATTCGACGGCGAGGACTTCAACACTCAGCGATCCTTTGTGGGTCAGTGCTACTGATCCTGTGTGGGTCTGATCCTATGTGGGTCAGCGCTCATCGGTCCTGTGTGGGCCAGCGCCTATAGATCCTGTGTGGGTCTTTGCGAGGGTTAGTTACCTATCGATCATGTGTGGGTCAGATCCATTGTGGGTCATTGCAGGGGTTAGTTACCTATTGATCATGTGTGGTTCAGATCCTTTGTGGGTCATTGTGGGGGTTAGTACCTATTGATCCTTTGCGGGTCCGACGAATTAGATGAATCAGTGGCAACATCTGATCATCTCTAACGTCATACGAAGAAGTACCTGTGTGAGCTGAATCCTGTTTTGCTTTCATATGTGGATTGTGTTATGCTATCCTGTGTGGATTTTTGTTTTTCTTTCCTGTGTGGACTAGATTTTACTTGGGTTCAGATGTTGGAGCCGAATGAGAATTGATGACTTAGGTATATTTATGGGCATATACCTAAGCCATGTCGGATGTTACTTCGTGATTGTATCTTTCCTTTGTGGTTTATCCTTTGTGGATTATGGGAGACCTTCGGAGGTCTCGGGGTCTCTACTGAGTAGCTTATACTCACCCCTGCATGGGCTATGCCCGCACTATGTTGTGTTGGTTGCAGACAACGGACAACGCTTATCGTGGTTGAGGCTTGCGGAGCAGGACGGTACCTGGAGGTGGACCACTGGGCGGGACGTACTCAGAGCGGTCGGCTGGACCCGAGGAGCAGTAGAGACTTTCTGTACCCACCCATCAGGTGGGATTTTCAGTGGACAGTTCGACGTTGCGGCTTTACTTTTCAGTTGCTGTTTTCCCTTCCTAGTTGTACTTTACTTTCAGTTTGGGTTTGTATACTGGCCCACTTACTTTTCCGCACTTACTGTTGTACCAATTTTTACTTAGTGTTTACTTCTGCCTGCTTTCTCTGTTGTGTTTTTTGTTTACTTTACAAAGGAAATGACTTCCCTTTTTCCGGGATTTACGCCTTGGTGCTAGTCACCAACCCCTGGCCTATGGAAGGCGGGCTTGGGGTAGTCACAGCACGGGCCCTGAGGATGGGTCGTGACAACTACATTCTCTTAGTTGTTGATTATGTCTCAAAATGGGTTGAGGCAATTTCCACAATATCCAATGATCATCAATCTATGATTACATTCCTAAAGGAAAACATATTCTCCAGATTTGGAATTACTAGATCTATCATTAGTGATCATGGAACTCATTTTTACAATCGTCCATTCTTATCACTCATGGAAAAGTATGGAATTTCTAAAAAAGTGTCCACTGCGTACCATCCACAGACCAAATGTCAAGCTAAGTTATCCAATCAAGAAATTAAAAAAATTCTTGAGAAAATTTTTCAACCATCCAGGAAAGATTGATCAAGAAAACTCTTAGATGCTCTTTGGGCATATCGAACCGCATATAAAACCATTTTAAGAATGTCCCCATATAGGTTGGTTTATGGTAAAGCATTCCATTTACTATTAGAGATTCAACATAAGGAATTTTGGGAAATTAAGAAAATGATTTATGACCTCTCATTGGCCGAGAAAAAGGAAATTAGACCTTAATGAACTGAAGGAACTAAAGATGTAGTCTTATGAAAATTCAAGGATCAATAAAGCTAGAATTCAAGCCAACCAATCTAGGAATATCAAAGTCAAAAATTTTCAACCGGGAAAGTTTATGCTCTTGTATAGTTCAAAACTTCATTTACACCCATGAAAGTTAAGGCCTAGATGGTTAGGCCCATATATAGTGCATAAGGTGTACCCCCATGGGGCTGTTGAAATTCAAGATCCCACCAATGGTCAAACATTTAAAGTTAAAGGTCATAGAGTCAAACCATTCATAGAACCATTCCAAAAACATGAAGTTGATGAAGAATTGTGTGAAACAACATTAGATGATGAAAATAATTAATCAATTAGGAATCCATGTCAGGCTAACAATGGTAAAAAAAAGTGCTACATGGGAGGAAACACTTGGTTTTCATGTTTCCTATCATTTTGTTGTTTTAATCAACATTATATTTTAAATAGGATTAATTAATAATTTTGATATTTAATAAAAAAAATTAGACTATTGACATGTTCTTATTTTATGAGTATGGATGGGTATGAATGGAGAGCATCGTATTCATCCGTGTCATGCAGTGTGATCCCGGATTAATACCTTACCCAGAAATATAAAATATGACAATGTATCATTAGTTTTATTTTTAAAAAAGACAAAAAAAATAGGTAAAACCATAAAAATGATGATACTTGGAATTAAATAAGTCGTTGTGTTGATTTTTTTCTGGTGTGTTCTTATTTGTATGTTTTATGGACTATTTTTTGTGAATCATGTTCAATCAAAGAGGTTCTTACATACCCTAAGAAATCAAAGGACTAATTTGGAGCAGGAAGAACTTCAACTTCAACCACCAGGTGACTTCATTCCATGATCCTCATATTTCAATTTCCATTTTTAAATTTCCTTATCTACCACTAGTCTTAAATTTTCATTTCTTGAAACACTGGGGATAGTTTTTTTTAAGTTGGGGGGGAGATGAAATAAAAAAATTGCTTTTGTGAAAAAAAATTATTTGAAAAAGAAAATGTGTGAAAATGGAAGGAAAAATTCATTTAAACTTGAACATAGTAATACACATTTCACACATTGAAACTAAATACCAAATAATTTAGCATGCCCTAATTCTAATTTTAATCCTTTTATAATTTAATGAGCATAGATTTTGGAAAATGTGGTTCTCCAATTTGATATTTCATTGTTTATATTTTCATCGAAATAAAAAAAGAATCACAATGCACGTCCTTCGGATAATGGGGTATTAGTTTGAGTTCATGGGGTCCCCCATATAAATAGAATAGGTTTGGTGATCATTTTAGTTTTAATATGAGTATTAAATAATTTTTTTAGAAAAAAAAAATAAATTTGTGGATAGAGCAATGAAATGACCTAATGTGTGGCTTTCGACACTTGGGGATCGTGATCCATAGTTATCTGGCCCAGAGTGAGTAATTTTATCTCTATTTCTGGTAATTTGAATTTGTTTTTGACTGAGTTAACTCAATATCATGCCTGAGTATATGGGATTCACTTGGTGCCCTATGGTCTTTGATCCTAGGATTCATCGGCAAAGTCTCGCTATAGGGCTTGACTCTTTGGAGTACAATTTCAATTACCATGGAAAAATAGAAAAAAAAACCAAAAAAACAAAAAAAAAACAAAAAACCAAAAAAAAAACATAATACAAAAAAATTGAATACTCATCTTAATATTGGAATGTGATTCCACCTAGCTCTTTCGTCATTTCCCCCTTGAATAAAGATGAACCCCCATGTCTATTGTGATACGCAACACATCCTCATACTTTATTGATATTGGATGAAATATGGAAATGATTTTAAACAAAGGAATGTGATTGGGATTGAGATATTATTATGAAACTATATTGTATTAAAATATTTTGATGGGTTTCATGATATTTTGGTATAATGGTTTTTGGTCATCATTGTGTTTTAAAATGTTTTTGGAAAAGGAAATTCAAATTTCATATTGTTGAGATACATTTTACTCGGGACTAGAAAAAATGAAGATGGGGGTGTGATTAGCCACTAAATGAGTCTAATATTCATTGTTAATATATATAATATTAATGTGATTTATTATTCATAAACACCATTATATTTCATTTTACACTTTGAACATCATTTCAAATTATGATTGTAATTCCTTCTTAAAATGCACTATTATGTGGTACATTTTAGAACATTATTTAAAGTACCCAATGATTAATCTAATTTAAAGGAATATAATTATCCATATTTTAATGTGATTTTTTGAGAAATTGATCTACACTTAAATATGAACATGTTTCATTCAGTGATCATTGGAGGATTCATAAATGATGATGGAGATATTTGGAGATGAATGGAAGCAATTCTAGAGAAGGCGGATTTGACAACATCCCACTGATGAGAATGTGGGAACCACATTTCAAACCCAATGAAGCCCAACATTCGTGGGATGATAGCAGCCATGTAGTGAAACAAATACCTATTAAGTAAGCAATGTTAATTCTGACTCCATGATTGAAATTAAGGATGCCCAATTTAGAGATAAAATTATGGGCCAGATTCTACAACCCAGAAAAACAGTTCACTAATATATTCATATCTCAGAATCCACATCTCCAAATGGGCCCAAATGTTACAGGAGATTAGAAGACATCCGGGGATCCATTTTCCTCTTTTATGTCCCACTCTGATTTGACCATATAGAAGGTCTTCCAAGCGTTTCTGTTCGGTGGATGAAAGCTGGATGCCACCTCGGGTCAAGTGTGAAAATGTCCAAGTTCAACAAGCTTTCCACCACCCTAGGCCTACCATAATAATTTGGGATGCTTTGTACTATTGGAGGCTCTACCCAAGGCTCCCAAAATGCCTATTAATGGTAGTGGTGGTGGAGTATTTTATCATCCTTGGTGCTTTGTTCAATTGTAATATTATGCTGTGATTTTTTTGTCTCAAGTTTTCCTTTCACATGTGAGTTGTTCAATTCACATTAGTTTCTTAATAAAAGTTCTTCTTTTCCTATTATTCTGCTATTATCCATCTCACTTTGATACTGTTTCCTCAATTTGTGAATTTATCCACACTAAATCTTATGAAATCATTCACACAAAAGTGGAGTGATAATTTTCTTTTTATTGTTTCTTTACTTCTTCAATTCCTCCCTCATGAGTCTACTTCCCGCTTCCATTGAAACCATAGAATAAATGAAGGGCTAACCCACTTATGGTTTGATCTAAGAGATTATCAAAGGGCTGTATTGGATGTTATTTATCACCCCAATAATGTCTAATCACTTCTTTAATTGAGATTTTTATTTGATGATTTTTAAACTCCATCGTCCTTGTTGAATTTAAGGCCACACACTTCAAGTGCTAATACGAACTTTTACCTTGAAGTGCTCAAAACATTGAACCTTCAAGTTTATAGGTGATATGTATCAAAGGGTGTAGGAATTAAACTAATAATTTATGATGTTGTTTTATCTTCTTAAATAAACCCATCTCAAATATAAGAAATTTATATCATTGAAAAGGAAATATGTCCAATCCAACCCAAGTGATAACCTAGGATCAAATCATTCTTTTAAATTGAATTAACTTATTTCTCTTAGATTTCCTTTAAACCCATATAAAATCAACCTATGTTGGCCACTTCATAGCAAAAAACAATCCATAGAATGTATGTGTCTATAGGTTTCTTCATAGGTCTCTGATGATTCGACAACCCAAGCTAAACTACAAGGACCATCCTACCTTCTTCTCTTGGGTAAATTTGAGCGTGAATCAATCCACATGACCTATCATGTGGAAATTGCCTCATCATAGCTCCTAATCCCATGTGGGAAACTCTCAGTGTGGGAAATAAGGAGTAGGACTAGGCTATCCCCATCATAGAAGGGTCTGACAGCTAGAATTACAGTACTCCTCGAGGAAAACTGAGGTTTGGAGAGATGGAAGGTTGAAATGAACCATTTCACTCCATTCTTGGGACATCTGGGGGTGGTGAAAACAACAATGGATAGATGTTGACCAGATTCGTAACATAGAATCCACATCTTATAACCTGAAATAATAACATCAACTGAGCTTTGACCGCTGACCATATTCTAAACGCTGGACTTGTATCGATTTGTTGTCTAAAATCCTGGAGGGTGTTGGACCAAAATGATATGAGATCCCTTAGGCTTAATATGATTATCTTTAGGGGGCCCCTTCAGATGTAGAAGATAATGGGAACCCAAATAATGGGGTGTGTGGAGCATAAATGTGCCCATGCAATTTCAAATGAAGCTAGATAGCATAAGAGATAGAGATATTCAGGGGAGAGGGATACATGGAACAATCATGATAAAATCAATGTAAATAATGGAAATGGATGCACCCCATCATGTGTTTCATCCCAATGGGAGGTCCCAAGGTTTGGGGTTGGTCCTAAAGATGAATGTCTGAGCGGTCCTACATATCCCATGAGGATGGGAATCAATCCATACGTAGTTCAAAAAGGTTCATGCACATTAACGTCATGCGGTAAGGACGTGGGAGGAGAGAAGAACAAGAGAGGGAACATGGTTTAATCATCTTAACCCTAACATGGGTGGGGACAAAGAAGCCTATACGACACCATGTGGGATCCTCTCAGAAACCTATGCCCAAGAGGGGATAGTCAAAGAGGAAACTGGTGGATGGATTCAAGATGAGGTGTCTGAGCGTTCCTATGTATCCCATGAGGATGAGAATCAAGACATACATTGTTCAGGAGATGCAGTTTAACATCTTGCAGGACGACACATAGTATAATGTCATGCAGAACATTTCATTGTTTAAGGTCATTTAGGACTGGACAGTTTAAGGTCATGGAGGACCGTAATATAGTTTAGGGTCATGCAGGACCATCACACAGTTTTGGGGTCATGCAGGACCATACAGTTTAAGGTCATACAAGACTACTCTTGTGACTCAAGAAACATATTGATTGAGGAACTTGGCATTGGTGGGAGGAGTGATAATCTCACCACCGATTGTAACTAGTGAGTATGAGTCATTGGAGTAAACCGTTGTAATTATGTAAGGTCCTTACCATTTGGGTTCCAACTTGGGTGGTTTCATGCCAGGTATCATTGGTTCTCTTATGGCCACCAGCATGTCACCTTGCAAGAAGGAGTGGATACAAACATTCTTGTTGAAATCCCCAACTATCTTATTCTGATTCCTTTCCATATTTTTCAGGGCACGAAGCTTGTTATCTTCGAGCGCTTACAACTCATCCAAACTGATTTTGGCTAATTTATCTGGAACATTTTAATCACATATAGTTCATCATAATGAGGGAAATTGAATCTCAATGGGCAGGATGACATTTGTCCCATACACCGAGGAATATGTGGTCACCTCGGTGGAATTACGAGTAGTCGTCCAATAAGCCTAGAGGGTATTGGGGAGCTTTTCAGGCCAAATCTTCTTATTCTGACCAACCATTTTCTACAGAATGTTATAAAGGGTTTTTTTGAACATGTAGATCTATCCATATTATTGCGCATGATAGTAGGAGGTATGGTTAGAAAATATGTTATACATAGCAGACAACTTCTTTAACTCAGCTGCTCGGAAGTACATATCGTTATCGGTGAGGAAATTGTGAGGGACTCCAATTCGATAGATGATGTTGGATATCACAAAGTAAACGATAGAAAGGGCCTTGACATCCTTTATTGGGACTACCTCTACCACCTTGGATAAGAAATCTGTAGTAGTTAGGATGAATCTTCACTGGAGATCTTTCTCCAATGGATATGGTCCCACGACATCAAGTCCACATACCGCAAATAGCCAAGAGTACTTGGGGGAGTGGAGAAGCTCTAGCGGCCGATGAATGAAGTTAGCATGAATCTGGAACACATGGAACCCTTTGGTGAACTCGATGTTGTCATGGATTATAGAGGGCCAAAAAATGCCCCAGTCTCTGGATCTGGTGGGATAGTTTTTTCCCACTCTGATGAGCCCCACAGGATCCCACATGAACCTCCTGCATGAGTGGGTAAATCTAAACTCCTTGAATGCAACGAAGGAGAACTCCATCAACCCCGTTCCTGTAGAGGATGTTTTCATGACTAGAACCATCCTAGAGGGTAAACTGTAATGCGTGACATTGGAAATTCTCATACTCGGCCCGATCTGCTAGGAGATTACCATTCTAGATATACTATTCAAACGGTGCTCTCCAGTTGGGAGTCACTTCAATCACTGCATCCAGGGGACATTGGGGTCCTGATGTGGAGGATCTGACAGTAAGGGGGCACACCTATAGGCCATCGTCATCATCTGGGGAGACAATAGAAATAACACTCTTATGTGCCACATGGATAATCATATCATCTTGCTTAGGCTCCACAAGTGATACAGCTAGGCCGTCCATGGAATCAGCTCAACCATTCTAAGATCCGGGGACATGAGTAACTTTTGTCCGAGAAGGGAACTGGGCCATTAGTTGGAGAGTGAATCCCAACAATGGTACAAGCTCTGGTTTTCTAATGACATAGTCACTTTTGAACTTCTTGATGACTAGTTTAGAGTCCCCTTTCACATGCAAGTGGGGAACATCTATCTCAAGGGCCATCTCGAGGCTAGTAATGAGAGCCTGATACTCGACCTCATTGTTGGTGCAACCTAACAATAACAAGAATGAGTACGGAATAACAACTTGTGATAGGGTAATGAAGATGATACATAGGCATACTTTGTTGAGCCTGGAGTCATTGAGGCTTATGCCGATGGGGCTCTGGGAAGCACCATCTAAGTTCATTTTCCAACACGGGATGGCTTGGTCAACCGAGAGAATCGCTTCATTGAGAAAATTGAGGTCTAGGGACTAGTCAACAGGAGTAGGATGGGCGCGAAGGAAGTTTTCCAACACTTTTACTTTGATAGCCTTCTTAGGGATGAAACTGATATCAAACTGCTTGAGGATTACCGCCCACCGAGCTAGTTGGCCTGTCTGCATGGAGTGGTTCTGGATGTACTTCAGTAGTTATACCCGGGACACCAGCTGGACCACATGATGCTGGAGGTAATGCTGCAATTTCTGTACTTTGAATACAATCACAAGGAAAATCTTCTCGATAGAGGATTATCTGGACTCTGTATCGAGGAGCATGCAGCTGAGGTAATAGTATCAATTCTATGTTCTAACATTATTATTCTGGGTGAGAAGGGCACCGATAGATCGTTCTAGGGCGGTAACATAAAGGACCAGTGGCCTTCCAGATATGGGTGGCATTTAGACCGATGGATGGAGTTGATACTAAAAGTTTTCCTCAAAAGTAGTCTGAAACTCATCCTCCAAGTCGTAGAAACTTCCTTTCATCATGAGCCCAGAAAATGGCTTACACAACCAGCCAAATTCATGATGAATCAGCGAATATAGGATATTTTGACTTGGAAGCCTTTATGTTCCCGAATATTTCTTTGAAAAGAAATATGGATAATGGATTTGATCTCTTATGGGTTTATCTCAATGCCTCTATATCTGACAATGATACTAAGAAACATTCTGGAGGTGACCCCGAAGGCACACTTCAATGGGATCATCTTTATGTGACAGGAACAGAGGCAACCTAACACTTTCTCATGTTCCTTGAGATTTTTCTGACAATGGTGAGATATTAACACTAGGTCATCCATGTAACATTCCACCAACGTTCTAAGGATTGACTTAAATATGTGGTGCATATCCCACTGAAAGGTGGCACCCACATTCATTAAACCGACGGGCTTGACATGGTAACAGAAAGTACCTTGTGTGGCATTGAAGTCTGTAAACTCCTCATCCTCCAGTGAAATTTGGATTTGGTTATACCCGGAGTACCTATCCTTAAAGGAGAGTGATTGTAACACAACAATAGCATCGATCAACAATTATGTCATAGGAAGGGTTAAATCGTCCATCATACAGTGACAATTGAGATCCAAGAAGTCAATGCAGAATATGATCTGTCTGTTCTTCTTCCTTACTGGCACAATGTTGGCTAACCATTTTGGGTACTGGACCTCCATAACAAAATTGGATATGATGATCTTTCAACTTCTGCCTCAACCAGGGCACCATGATAAGGGTGCATCTTTATGGGAGGCTACTTGAGCCCGTAATGATTTTCCATGAGTCTGAGGCGGTGGAAAGCTACATGAGGATCTAGTTCTTGAATCTCATCATAACATGAGGTGAATACATCATAGTGTTGTTTCAGGATGTTTATGAATTGTTGTTTCACCTTGAGGGGCATGGGGATACTGATCAATGTGGGTTTCGGGTCTGCCTTGCTACTAAGGTTCACCTGTACCAACTAGTCAACCGCAGCAGAGACGCCTTCCTCAAAGGCAGGGGAGCATCCTCTAAATCTTATTCTTTACTTATGGAGGGGGAATCCTTGGTGGGAGGACTTTCTTTAGATTCTAAAGCTCTCAAATAGAGTCTAGTAACAACTTTAGCAGCATTGGACACTACATCGAGGAACTCTTGTGCTGTCGCGACCATAGAGATGAAGGCTATTGATCCAATCCCATATGGTCTTTGGCCCAAGGGTCCATGATGGATGATATCGAAGCAATAGTGGCATGTCATCTTGAGTGGGTTACTTCTGGAACAGCTAAACAAGAAAATATGATGTATTTCCATTGCCATGGAGAATATATTCCGT
This sequence comes from Viscum album, assembly GCA_963277665.1. Classification (NCBI taxonomy): domain Eukaryota; kingdom Viridiplantae; phylum Streptophyta; class Magnoliopsida; order Santalales; family Viscaceae; genus Viscum; species Viscum album. Next base: position 332,036,079 of record OY728150.1, read on the forward strand.
TATCTTATGAAAGTAGGAGGCTCTGGGATCACCTGCACCTGATTTTTGTAGGAGTACGAGGTGATATTCTAGCGTTGATTAGGCCTGAGAATGTGTTCCTCCCTTGTTCCATAAACATAGAATAATTATCCCATGTCTGGGGTCGTAGTCTATAATCGATGGATGAAAAACATATAGGCATCATCTAGATCTATCCACGGGTCGGTCGCAACCGTGGAATGCTCAACCTCATTTGGTTGAATCTTCTTGTCTTTTCCCTTGTAGTAGTTGACATCCCAATAGCGGGCTTCACAAGAGGGAAACTGAGATGTGTTACCTTGAATCATGTCCACGAAAACATAAATGGAGTATATGAGGCACTGTTGATATGATGAGGGAACTACTACACGTAGGTGGATCCATGGCCTTCCCATCAATGCATTGTAGGTGGTGTCCTAGGATACAACCATAAATTTGTTGCTGGAAAGTAGGCCACCAAATTAGGTCTTCAAACGGATCTTATCGACCAGTTTCAACTCATTCCTGTCATAACATAGGATTATCTGGTCAAAGGGACTCAGATCATCGTCGGACAATCCTAGTTTTTGTAGTATCTGTGTCAGGATTAGGATTATCCCAGAGCTAGTGTCAACAAGATTGCGACAAACCTCCACACCATTGAACTTGATGATGAGGTAAAATGGGAGAATGTTCCCTAGTATCAGAGAGCCTTCATCTTCTCAAGAGAATGAGATGATGTCCTAGAATTCATCATTATTGATTGCCTTAGCATGAAAGGCTTCGGTTCCCGCTACCTCCGTCTCAAATAGGAGGGGGCTACTTAAAGCCTCGGCTAGGGCCTCTCTCTTATCTCAAGATAGGCGAAGGGCCCCCAAGATGGAGATCTTTGTTGGAATGCTGGAAAGATGTTTGAGAAAATTATACTTCAATTACAGGCATAATTTTCTGCTTACAGAAGGTCGCTCTATGAAATGAGGAATGGTGGGTCCTATCAGATAGACTAGTGGTTGATTGGAACTTGAAATTTCCTGCTACCCACTAGTCGAATCCTGGAGAGTGACTTCTAGATGAGGGATAAATGACTGAGACCAGCATGTAGAAGAGCGTGGATAGTCACAACGCGGTCGGGGTGGCTCTTCCTGACCCAACAACACGAACTACGGTGTAGTTGGGCCTGGTATCACCAGATGGGAAGGATGTGTATACTGAGCTCTGTGCTAGGCCTGGGGCCTGATTTCAGTTGTGTGCACAGCCTAGTTGGAAGTTATGACCAAGACACTATGATGTCCCATATAGTCGTGGATCCATCGATGCTGACAATGGATGGGGACGGTGGGAGGATATTCTTGGAACTCCGCATCAATAGGAATCAGGTAGGGATTTACCAGCTCTACGGTATTAACTGAGGTGTACCCTTGACCGCCTGTCGAAGAGTCATCCTCTACTGGATAGATTCTGGGAGGGATCAACATCTATGGGGGCATGAAGTCACCAAGAATACGGGACGATTATGGCATCAGTTGGGGAATTTTCTTTCCATTACATCGTCGGTGTTTTCTCTTCTAAGAATAGGATGACTAAGATGACGATATAGAAGTAGTTGCAGTGGCTTCTGCAGGATCTGGTGAATTCAGGCATACACGTATAACACCATAGGAACATGTGACTTTTTTTTGAGTCATACAGTCTTCATAATTTTGGTACATACATTTGGAAACTAGATTCCACTCACCTTCATTGTCGCTGCAGCTTTCTGGCCTCACGAAGATGCATGGTACCTGTGCTGAAGCATGGGCCAACCAGACTATGTTGTTATCTACCTGGTCCTGAAGCCAGTCTTTCGACACATAGAACTATTTGAGGGTGTTCCCCATGATCCGCTAGTAGGGTCATTAATTAGGGAGATTATTGAGGTTTTCTTCTTCTGGCTTCCTGTACTCAAGAAAACGTATAATCCCCTGCTCTAGGGAACTTCGAAAATAACCTGGGACATAGGCCTCACTGAACGAGTAGGCCTAGATCCTCCTATTCAAAATGGGGCCCATGGAGCTTGAACTTGATGGGGGGTTATAGGAGCCTGCTTCGGAGGTGGATATTGGTTTTCTAGCCTAGGCAGTGGCAGCGCATTACACTGGGGCACTTGCCGATTCTTAGGTGGGTTCTATAGGGCCAGAGGTTGCACCTGAGGTGGAGGGCCTCTGCGAGGCTGTGGAGGTGGCTCCACTAGAAAAAAGTCTATTTTCATGGGGTCCCCTATTTGAGCCACTATGGCGGGTTCGGCCCTAGTGGTCCTTCTCACGGGGATTGCATGAGGCAACGGGAATGCTTGCTTAGCTTGCGCTAAGGCTTATTCTAGGAACAAGGAATTAACATAGAAGTCTCGAAATACCTCAGGATAGTTCTATGTGATCAGATAAGGGAATTGTTCCATCTTGAAATTTCCTATGCACATCTTCAGAAATTGCACCTGAGTCAGCGACATGTTAAGGGAATATGCGATTCATTTCCACCAGACGACACAGTCAGCAATGCGCTCATCCAGCCTCTACTTGCAGTTGAAGAGGTCTGCAATACTTGTCTTCTGAGTGGTGGAACTGAACAGGTAGAGGAATGGCCTATGGTGGTCTTCCCAGCTAGCTATTGATCTAATGGGGACCTGGTTGTACCAGAAAAATGCATGCCCTTACAATGTTTGTATGAAACATCAGATTTTGGCGGCCTCTTGCTACACTGGAGTTCCCAACATGGGTCCACATCTTGAGATCAAGTGGGTCAAGTGCTGCAGTGGGTCACATGTCCCATTGAATGAGGAAAAAGTGGGGTTTACAAAACTCGAGGGTGCTAGCATATCATCCACCCACTCCAGATATGTCTAGCCATCAGGCGGGAGTGCCACATGTCGCATTTCTAATGCCTCAAGATGGGAAATGAGTGCCACTATTGGATCCTCTGGTTGGGGGTTCCTATATTGACGGGGATCCCTAACTACTAGTCCGTTGACAGGTTCTTTGACATGATAAGGCAGTCTAGTGGCTCATGGAGCAGCTAGTGGAATGATTTGTAGGGTAGCTGGGGAAATCTAAGATGGGTCCTGAGTATTGTCATGAAGTTCAGGAGGATTGGGAAAGACATATCATGCCACCTTTCAGTAAGTTCTAGCCTCAACCCTTTCGGCATGGGCAAGATGATCAGGGTCACCTAGAGGCAATTCATTTAGGGGAAATTGGGCCTACCCATACTGCCCCATACGAGGATCACCATAGTTTGGTCATCACTCAGCAGTACGTTCAGCAAGGAGTTCATTGACCATCTATTTTATCTTTGGGAGGTTTTGACGCAATGTGGCCTTTTTAGGGTCTTCATTCATCTACAACACTGAGCCAGAAAGATCAGAGGGTTTGGTGGCTCTGAGGTGTACCTTACCCTTGTTGGAATTCCAGCTAAGGACTAGTGCCTTAGTGGGCACGAGAAGACCCAATAGATTTCCCTTTTGATGAGTAATCTTTCTACACGAATCCAAGTAGTGTGAAACTCCCTTAGGGGGAGGTCCTATCAAAGAAGATCTAGCTCGTTCTCACCCTCTGTTAGGTCGGTGATGTTAAACATGACTCTTTTGGGAGGAATATCCTCTATGTCTCCAAACAAGTCGGGTTGTCACTGGATAGGAAAAAAGAGGAGGGATGCGTTCTGCCTCCATCCATGGATCTGTTCATGGGGAGAAGCCTCTATGATAATCCTATGGAGTACCTTGAAACTCTAAAGCCAATATTACTGGAGGGCCCTATGGAAACCTGCGGACTCAAGGCGTTGAGCCATAGGGAGTTCGTCCAAATCAACTATATGGTATTGTTCGCCAATGTGATCAAAAGGCACTTGTCTCTTAGGGTAAGCCACTCACTGATGACGAATATAGAAAAGAGTCATCCAGTGGATCTGGTTGAAACACTCTACTTTATATTGTGTGATGGATTCTGGCACAGAAAAATTCATTGATGCAACTGGCCAGAAAATCATGGAGAAATTGTCCACTACAAGGATATCCCACAAGCTCCTTGGTTTAGATTTAGGGTCTAGCCCTTCATTTCCCCAATCATCTATTGGAAGTGGATGGGGACCGTTAGTGGTAATGAAAACCATCTCTGGAATGGTAGGTTGGACAACGGAGAATACAACCTACGAACTAACAAACCACCGCATCTTGGGCTATCCTCTGACGAATGGAGTGACATAGCCACGACATCGCGGTAAGATGGTATGACGACCGAAATTTTAAGAATAGGGGATATGGATTTTGGTGGTGGACCACACTACTACTTTTCCACCATTGGTCCCATGAATAGCACTCTGTGATCTCTAGTCAAGGTAGAGAGTGTTTCTGCTGATGATGGAAGCCATTTCCCGACTGTAACCTATGGAGTTTCCAAATTTTCATCCTCTTGAATACACTTGTGGAGGGAGGCTAGAATCTAATGGACCTCACATTATGGAAGTATGAGGCCAATGTGCCTTGTTCCTGCCCCGTCCCTCAACATTGAAGAACTCGACAAGGGCTCCATCACTGAGTTGTATTCTTCCCCGGATTTTGAGAAGCAAACTGGTTCGATCTTAGTGTGAATCTTATCAGTGTTCTTTTTATGGTGGAGAAGAAATATCCTCTTTCCTCGGGACATATCATCAAGAGAGATTAGATTTTTGGCATGAGGAGGACCATTGACCATACTCGTGTTTGGGTGGAGAGGATTCCTGCCTAAGTAAGTCGGGGTGTGAGGAGCACCAGGACAGATATCAAAGGGGGCATGGGGAGGACCTCCATGGGATGTTCTAGAGTGAGTAGGACCTCTTCCGAAGTTGATAGGAGCATGAGTAGGACCTCCATGCTTGTTTCCCCTCATGAAATTAGTGTGAGGAGGGTCCTCATACTGGTCTAGCCGAACACGGGTAAGACCTCTATGCTGGGTGATAGTAAAGTGAAGCCGACCTTCAACCCTATTTTTGTTGAGGTGAGTAGGACATTATCCAGTTGTTATGATGTCATGGGGTGGCCCCTCATGCTAGAGATTGATTGGGTGCGAGACGTACCCACCCTGATAGTCTGTGCTGGAAGGAATGAATCCATACCCAATGTAATGAGCATGAGAGAGGCTTCCAAGAAGAGTGTCACCATCGTGGGGAGATCCCTCATTCTGAATGAAGGTAGTATGACTCAGACCTTCATAACGAGCTTGGAATCATGGAAGACCCGCGTTCTCCATGGTGGCGGTACAGGGAGGACCTTTATACTAGTGGTGGCCACTACCTATGTCGGAGGCTGAGAGATTTGACCTAGCCTGCCCATTGTGTTGTTGGGGCATCAATCTGAGTTAGGTATATAAGTTCCACTGATCATCATATGTATGGGATGATGATACCGGCCGGTGGTGGTGTGGGTTATAGTAGTTGATGTTGACACCCCTTGGTGAGCGTCATCCTCAGCCTGTGCCTGGCGCTGGAATCAGGTCAGCCAGATTGGGGCCTGTGGTGAAAGCACATGGCTTACCTACTCATCAACATGTGGGACTAGATTGTGGTACTGGGACGACCTAGTGGGAGCCCTCTTTGGGATCCCCTGAAATGGTATCCCGGCCAGGCTGGCCTAGACATCCCCTACCTCATTGGCATAGGGGAAGGATTCATCAAGGTGTTTCAGGTAAAGGCTCCCGAAACGATTGTATGTTGGAGGGGGGAGTAGTGGCTTCTTACGTGTCCCTTGGGGGTGGCTTTGAGGATGAGGAGTAGATGAATCTAAGTCCTGGTGGGCCATATATCGAGTTGGGATAATTCATTCCTCCTCGTACTAGTGTACGAGGTTTTTATGAACATTCGTTGAACGAATTCAAAAGAGGAGACGGGGAACGGGAAAACAACAATTGTTGTTGTAGAGATTTTCACCAAAGTGGTCTATTCACATAGGGTAGCTGCATTTCCAATTACCCTACCCCTGTGTCGGTGGGATGGTGGTGATTGGGATCCCGGTGCAGCATCTTGGTTTCTGAAAAGCAGGGACATTAAGCCATTAGTGCTAAAACAAATAAATTGGTATCAAGTGCCTAGAACCATTCTGTCTCCCATGGCTGTTAAGAAGGATCAATGACCAGGATGTACAACGTTTTGATTTCCCCAACATCTGGTGAGTTTCACGAGAGGGCCGCTATTTTCTTGGAGGGACCTGGCACCAGATAGCTGGATCTCGTGACATGCTAATCCAATGATGTACTTAATTCTAATTATCTACATATTGAAGAGAAGATATTCATGTCAGGTTCACCATTTTTTGTTTCTGAATCATTCTTCATAGCGCACGCGGCCGTCTATCGAGGGCGCGTAGCTCATTCCCTGCATTCTCGTAGCCCAAAGGCGGGCGACATCCATCACTTATACATGGATGTTTTCTCCTTGATCAAAACAAGATGATGGGATGTCTATTATTCCTTCCATGGGTTTCTCCCCAGAACACATCACCTAGTATAGGTCTCCCTTATAGACTAATAACTTGTTTATGAAAAACTTTCCAGTGCCATGTCTTTATGGACACTGGTTAATTACACAGCTTCTGTCGGCACATTCCAAGGAGTTCGGATAGAGAAGTATCCTTTAGTTAGGGGAGTAGTTATATTGGACATCACTGGCGTGTCTGGATGCTGGAACACTAGCCTGTCTGGGTTTCATCCCCCTATTATAGGGCTTCTCGAGGGCATGGTAGCCTGAGGAAACCCTCATCTAATGCGGGGAATTATAAGCAATAAGAATTTATATGAGGTTTTCCTAAGCTTTCTTTGTTTAATATAGGGTATGCCGCAGGTTTAATGACTATAAGATAATGATCAGACTGATTGAAACACTGAGTAGAGTGGATTATATGTGTGCAACCCCGGGAGGGAACACTGATGATGGGGATAACGTGTGGTTGGCTACCTGATTGTTGTTAAAGGGAATGGGGAATAAGGTTACATCATCCCAGCAGGATATGGCGGCCAGAGCAAGACTCAGGATGTATAATGGATGGTTATGTGGAGTGAATGGAGAATGATATGGAGTTGACTTGAGGATGATGGTGATGTTGGGATTGAGCCTCAAAGAGACCTCCTACATATCCATATGACTGGGAATCAAAGTCCTTGTAGTTCATCTGATGACTCCTTATCATCAATTGGGGACATAAATGGATTAACACTGAATGGGGTTGACCACACCTTACCAGTGAATGTGGTCGACAAAGGCTTACTGCTGAATGGGGTTGAAAAAGGCTTACCACTGAATGGGGTTGATAATGGCTTACCACTGAATGGGGTTGACATCAAATTACTGTTGGATGGGGTTGACAAGGGCTTACTGCTGGATGGTGGATGTAGTTTAACGTCATGCAGGATGAAATGGGTGGGGGCATTCAGTTTAACATTGCGCTGGACGAAGGTGGTCCTACCTGAAGGGGGGTCGGAAAAAATGGTTGTTGGGGTTGAACTTCAGATAGGTTTCCTACATACCATGCGTTGATAATTATCAAAGACCATGTAGTTCAGGATGGAGTGGGAACTGACGTGAAGGGGTGTCAGAACCAATTCTTGTTGGGATTGAACCTTAGCGAGGCTTCTACGTACCTTTCCTTGTCCAGGAACAGAGACCATGTAGTTTAGGTAAGGTGCGGGGCATACACTCTAGGTGGACCAGAGAGGATGTCATAGTCAATTCTTACTCTAATCCCACGTGAGTCATGCTCGTTTTGAGAAACAAGACACGGAAAAGGCCTGGAGGTCTTGTCGAGGATGGTGCATCTATGGGAAGAGGAATGGGGGGTTGCACATGGTTATCCACCCAAAGAGGAAACATGGGTATATGTATGGTCCGTAGTCTGAAGAGGAAGCATGGGATTACACATAGTTCACAGCCCGAAGAGGTATCATGGGATTACACAAGGTTAATGTCCTAAAGAGGATATAAAGGATTATGCATGGTCCACATCCCAAAGTGATAGATAATGGGACATACTCCAGGGTGGAGGTCCGGGTGGCATCAAATCCCAAAGGGAGAGAGATTTGGAACTAAGGAAGAGAGGAGGAGTAGGGGTGATACCTGCTGCAAGTAGAGCTAGGGGATTACACCATGGTGGTTACCCTTTCCGCGTGGACAAACGTCATTCCAATAAAGATGATCTCATTTCATGTGAGGAATGATCTCACTCCCGTGGAGACTAGTGGGTGTATAGAATGTTCAAGACGGGGCACCACATTTTCAAGGGATAGGGCGAGGCCACAATTTAACGTTGTGTGCTAAGTACGATGGCTCTTGGCATTTTAACGTCCCACAACTTGAATGTGGTGGTTTCAATTCACACCCCTATGATATACATAACTGATACCTCCAACCACTTGGGGAAGGGAAGGCATCAACAATGATGTGGTGGGGGGAGTGTTTTGGAGTGATCCATTGGGGGGGGTCACATTAGCGTGGATATGCGAAGAAGTAATAGCCATTATCATGAATATGCGAAGAAGCATGAGGTGAAGCAATGCGATGAGGATCACCGCCCAAGGGACCTTGAAATTTCATTGGGAAAACATGAAGGGCCGCAAATGAAAACTAATTTCAGAGAAAAGGGGTTCATAGGAAGAAGCATTGTGAAGATCTGGTGCTCCCTGAAGTGGAGGGGTTTCACGAAGTAGTGTGCTTTGCGAAGTTAAGTGGCCAAGCTTAGGAATAGGGAATAAATGCATATGGGAGGTACTTCGCAAAGTATAAAGGCATTCTCCTAGCAGCACTACCCAAAGCAATGGTGCCTTGAGAAGCATAGTATTGTGAAGCAATGTTCTTCGTGAAGCATAGTTACACACCATTAGCATGAGGGTCACATGTGCATGAAGGGTACTTCGTGAAGCATAAGTTCTCTGCGATGACCAGAGTCCCTTTGGGGATCTCCTTTCTTTACAAAGCCCCATGGACTCCATGAAGGGAATCCACCTTTGAAGTGGGGTGGAATCCATGTAATGGGGAAGGCACTTCATGATGAAAAAGTACCTTGGAAATCTCATGGTTCACAGAGTAGGAATTACACCATGATCGTGGAGCTCCGAAGGCTAAAGGTCGGGGGATTCATGCTTTGGGATAGAGGGGAGCACGATATTTATAGGAAAGAGGTGCGACGAAGAAGAACTCCCTTGGCACAAAGACAAATCTCGCTCTACGGCAGGTTCGCAAATGTCAAAAGGGTTCATGGGGAATCCTGCCTTCTAGCTCCACGGTGGGTTCACAAACGTCAAAGGGGTTTACGAAGCATCTTTCCTCCTGGATTCGCAGTGGGTTTGTGAACATCACAGGGGTTTGTGGAGCGTCTCACCTACAGGCTTTGGGGTGGGTTCACGAACGTCAAAGGGGTTCTTGATGCATACCACCTACGAGCTTCACGGTGGTTACGTGATGGAGGAGCAGTGCATTGATCGCGGGGCCTTGGGGGCTCCGTGAATGGTCTTCACGATGTAACCCCCACTGCTTTCTGTTTGTTCTCGTTCTTCCAAAATTTTGGTACCAACAAAGATATTAGATAAATTTCAGAAGGAATTTATATATTAGTGAAATTTTATATAAAAAATAACCCCCTTTGGATGATAATTAATATATATATCATTTTGGATAAAATTAGAGTTAAAATTATAATCATAGTTCTAATAATTCTTCGCATTGGTCCTTATTAGAAAATATTGGCTTACATAGTCCATCCATAGGATCAAGACCATCCATTACTTAATTAGATTCCCAACATACAATGTCCATCCTATTTGGAAATGGGAGTAACTAGATAAGTAATTATATATTATGTCCAAAGTTCCTTCTCATATAATAAGGTGGGCGCGAAGGCATGAAAGGGTCGTTGTTTTGTAGCATGGGGAGGATAATACAATGAGATCGGTTTTTGAGATGTAAATGGAAGCTCATAGTAAACTAGTTTACTTGTATATTGAGTTGTTAGGAGTCACCCATTACTTTTTTATTGTAGTGGAATAGGACAATGTCCTACTTTGGAATCATGAACATCTGACACTGTAATAGAAATTTATGAGTTATAAATATAAGTGGGGTCAAATGGATTTTCATTATGTGTACAATTATCTTTATACTCATGCTAAATTTACTAAACTAGTATATTTCTATATAAGATAAATATATGCTTTAGGATCATTGACTTCATGGTTTACTAGTGGGATCAACTTCATTTTTCACATGTCATCAACTATTCTAGATAATCTATTGAGGATGATATTAAATTATTTTGTAGGTAGAAATTTACAAAACATCTACGTGTATGTTTCTTCTATAAGTTATGAATTATAAACATGAATCCATATAAACAACATGGATATTTTTTGTGAAACATCCTAGGAAATTTACTAAGTGAAGATGATCATATATAACATTATCTTTCATGTGTGGATAAATAATTTAGACAACTACCATGATTCATGATCATACATAAATCAATCGCAGTCATTCCATGTGGATGATAATCCACCATGATACCATGATACTAGATTGATTTGATAATACAATATATATATGTTAGTGTGGATTTTTTTAGGGAATTCAAGCAACATCCTTTTTTAGGATTGGACATTTATTTCTATTGAGATAATCAAGAAGCTTATGAATATTATGAATTAGATAATATGGTTTATTGGGAGTCACTATTATTAAAATTTAGTAAAACAGTGGTGCAATTGCTTACATAGGTTCAAACATAACATGTAATCAATATAATTAGATCCTATAGTAAATATGGTTATATATATATATATGATAAAGTAAAATGCATGATTCTCCCAACTAGGGATGCATAAAGACCTAAAACCAAAAAGGGTATCTAGAATTTCTTAAATATTATTTATTAATGCTATAGTTAAATTATGAAGTGTTTGAAGTCATGATCAATGTATCACCTAAATAATGAGATCCTATATAAGGTTTATTTGTAGAAGAATTATAAATCTTGAGAATATCATGGGAAATATGTACACCAAAAATAGCAGTTCCACAATATATATTCAATCATTATAATATGCATACATTAATAGAAATAGAATGTTTAAATTTTGAGAATTAGTTTTTAAACATCTAATATAATACCTTTGATAAAATAATGTCTTAGAATGATATATTTTTGGTGAAATATTAGACAAGAAAAATAATATATATAGGTATTATTTATCAAGTGAAAATTATAGAAGGCATGATCCTTTTTTGTCTTTGAATGAGCTTGTAATAATTAATAATTATAGTATAAGTCCAATTCTATGAAATACAGAAATTTTTTATGAATCAGTAAATTCAAATCAATATATATTTTCAAAGAATGAGATTTATGGATAATCAATTAAATTATTTTTTGGTGAGTAAATAAAAATATAGATTGAGTCCCTCAAAGTAATTTTAATATGATGAGATATGAAGTAATTTGATTCACATGAATGCATAATATTTATGAATGAAAAAGTGACCATGTTTGGATACTAGTAGAGTGTGAGAAGAAATTTTACAGAGTTTTGAACCCATATAATAAATCCTTCTTTTTGAAGAAGAAAAAGAGAAGATCTTTCAAGATCAAAATAAGCTCAGTTTTTGATTGGAGATCCATCATAAATGGTAAATTTTTACTTCTAATCAATGAAAAATAAATCCATAAATTTATTTTTTATGTAATAATCTTGTAGTAGGTATAAGGTCACACCCATTCCTCTGGCTACCATTGATAAATAATTAATAATAGTGTGTGTGTGTGGAAAAAATTCACTATATATTGGGGATATAATCATCTATATGGAGGCGAACCTCATAAAAAAAATTATATACAACGTATTTTTTTTATAAATACTCTAAAGTATAATAAGGCATAATATTTTAAAATGTATATATAATTGTATATTCACCCCCCCCCCTCAGCGCTTTCTGTACCTATTTGATCCAATTCATAATTATTATTCAATCAACATAGTAGAATTACATTATATAAATAATAGTAATTTTATTTAAATATAATTGAAAAAATGGTCATAATTAGGTTAAATATGAATAAAATGATTTTAAATGATGTAATTTTAATTTTTCAGCCCAAACCATTTAAAATTCCATTGAATGTGATAAATCATTTAAAGGGTGATATTTTGATATAAAAAACCCATCAGGATATGGATATGAATGTTAGATAGGGATTTAGCAATACTTCGGGCTGATATAAGTGTATTTTGGTTATTGAATAATTGAAATTGTAAAAAATACCTTTATATGAGGAGGGATAATTTTTTTTTTCATATTATAAAAGATAATTTCATTATTTATGGGTCAAATTGATCCAATGATGGACCATAATGCATGGGGGAAGAGTTAATGATATGGAAGCCTAATACATATATTTTTACACATTTATATCATATTTTTAAGCCTCTTACTCTTAAATATTTCAAATATTATTTATTTTTTATGAAAAATTAAATTTTAACCTGGCGCATGTAGAACAGAAAAGCCATTTTTAGAAAAAGTGTAATTTTTTAGAAAATATTTTCTTGTATGATAATATTATAAATATTTTTTTGGTTGAAAAAATATTTTTATTATGGAAAAAATAATATTTATATGGATTCAAATTAAAATAATGCATAATTTTATGAAAATTATATTAAATTAAGTTAAATAACATAAAAAAGTTTTTATTGGGAAGTATTAATGTAGTCTGTAAAACGTTAATCAAAGGTTTTATAAATTATAAATGGTAATTTTATAATAAATAGCTTTTTCTTATTATAATCATTTTTAGAATCATATATTTTATAAGTTTATTGGTTATAGTAAATTCATTAGAAATACATAAATGCTATGATTTGGAATTAAAACTATATTTTTCACTTTTCATCCAAAAATAAATTATTTTAAAACAACCAAAAAATTAATATTTATCTAATATTATTATAAAAACTCCAAAAATGGATTAAATTTTTCTAAATTAAAATTCTAAAATATTGTAATTTAACTTTAAAATTAAAATATAATAATATAAATTATTCTTTTTTCATTGGAAATTTTTTTTAGAGTGTTAAATATTCTCATTCCGATTTCCAATATAAATTGGTCTTAATAAATAACACATATCAACCTATGTTTTTAAACATAATATTATTAATTTTTTAGATTAATGTTTATAAAATAAAAAATTTGGAAAAAACATTTTTTGTATTAAATGATAAAATTATTTATCAACATATGCTATTTGAATTTAATCAGTTAATTGGTATTAAAATTTACGATAATTTTTATTTGTTCATATATTATATAATATGGTAATAAAAATTTATTCCTTCCAATTAAATGAATACTTTATGGTGATTATATGATGTTATATGATTTATTTGGGTTTGTTGTTTCATGTATATAATGTGATTGAACATGTTTACTTTCATTAGAAAATATAATTTTAAATCAAGGGTTGTTACACAGTCTCTAATACCCAATTTCTTGCTTTTAATTATTTGTATAATTTTATGGTAAAAAATAAACTGTTCTTCTCAAACTCAGCATTGTTGAGTCATCCATATACTTTTTTTCGAATATGCACAACATTGGATTCATCTACCCTCTTCATCTTCTTCTTCAAAATAGAATGTTGTTACCTTTTCATCTAGTGAAACAAATATATTATATTGTTAGATCTCAAACACAATCTCATGGAACCATCATTGGCACCTACTTACTATTACTTTATTCCATAATTGATATCTTCAATTTCTAACGTGAAAGTGTGGTTGTGTTAAATTTATATTTTCATTTCCAATATCAAAATATGGAAAGATATGAAACATTTATTTACCAAACAAAAGTATGAATTTTAGAATACCCAATTGTTTCTAATGATATTTCACGCACACCATCTTTTCTCCTATGTAATAAATTTCATAAATTCCCAAATTTAATTCACATAAATTTCAAAATATTGATAAAATTATCATCAAAAAAGTATATATAGTATGATTTTAATCCGTTCTATCATTATATTAAACTAAACATCCTTTTAAATCCACAAAAAAAGAATCAATATTTTGTAATTAATCGATAGAAAACATATTTTTCATATGAAAATATATCTCAAATTGTGAGATATTCTCTGGAAAATTTTATAGAGACAAGTATTAATCTAGAAAAATATCAAAAAATACTCAACAAAATTCATATTCTTATTAACTAGTTTTCTAAAAAAATATTTAGAAAATTGAAGAATTCACAATCATCTATTGATTTTTTGAATTTGTAAATTTATGCATTATATATGGACAAAAAAATTTCAATATAGGAAATATTATTAGACAACCATATCAGTCCCTTTAATAAATTTCTTCTCAATTAATTAGACCTGAAATCTCACTTAGGTGAATCATATTTAACTAATATAAACTCTTATATATAGATCAAGTATTATGTGAACTATTTTTTATTTTTTTTAAACGTAAAACATCATTTTTAGTCAACATATTTATTGAGTATTATCATCTTATCCATTTTTCATACGCAAAACAATATTAAACACTCTAAATTCATTGTTTTATTTTGCAGGGATATGATAACAACAAAATCAACATCTTTCCAATTTATATTACTTCATAATTAAAAAATTGTGGATACACATTTCTTTATATTACATTTATATCCCCTTTACATGGATAAATATCATCTTCACATTATTTCTAGGACTGTATCATACACTATTATAAGTGCTTGTAATATTTATATATTGTTTGAATGACTCTTTCATCATCCCAATCAATTTCACCATGATCAGATTAAAAAAATAGAAATCAATTATTTTGTCGCGAAATAAAAATGGATTTTTACTAAGTGTTGAAAATATATACTATGATCTTATAAAATTTACATTCATAGATACTTATAACGAATTCATATTTAATTCTTCAAATAATTTATTTCAATCCATCGATTATAGAAAAATTTATCTGACCATTGAATCTTTACGATAATACAAAAACCAATTCATGGGACTATGATGACATGTGAACATTATGCCATTGATTAAATAACCACCATTGAATTCATTGAATTATTATTATGAATACTTACTCAGGTAAAGTCTTATTAACATTTTATAAGATTAGTAGGGTCATATAATGGGACAACAAGTCTTATAATGAGTATAATGTCATACGATCAACACCTGCTATTTTATTCTCACATTGAATCCTCATGATTGAGTTAGAATGTAGTTTATTCATGATTTAGCTATATTTTCTGATATCCAAATTTTTAATTTATAGAAGTTATTTCAAATAATCTTTCAAATCCTCTCAGAACTCTATAAACTTATTAAAGTCATCTGAAATTTTTTCCTATTATTGTTATAATGTCAAATTACATCCATGATTTCACTGACTATACACCTTAATATGGTTCTCCAAATGGTCTCAAGTGAGCCTCTATTAATTCAAAAGTCTTTAGGTTTGCAATGGTGTCATAGGGTGTGTCCACAAAGAGAATATACACTAATAAAATAGTAACAAAAAAATGAAAATAACTAAACATCAAGCATATCGCTAAATAAATAGACTACATAAGTAGTAAGTGTATTCAATGATGTAATAATAAATTAAATTTAGTAATTTATTAAATATACATTTGATACATAATACATTTTTCACCCACTATTCTGATCACCTGTATAAGAGTAAATAAATGAAACATAAATGAATGTCCATGGTTATGCCAGTAACACTGAGCCAAACAACATACCTGATAAAAAAACACCATCGAGTTTCTTCATCCCAATCATAAGATATCCACAAAAAATATTCATGAAATTATGAAACATTGGGCCTTATATCAATCCATGATATATATTTTCTGAAACTAAAAGAAAACATAAGTTCTTAAAACACATTGTAGTGTATGTATAGGGGTTGAGAAATAAATCTCAACAGACCACCACCAACATTGATCCACTAATTAGTAATCATAATTTCATGCTCATGAAATATGATTAGCCTAGATGAGGAATAATTGAAATTAAAAATAATATAATTCCAAAATAATTACTTATGTTCATGATCATGAGTGATGATACCTACTTTATCCAATATCGAAAATATATATAAACATGTTGTAAGAACCCGGATCTTCGTTCACGTATGTTTTCCTTTTTTCTGGAGTTTTTACGAAAAATGAATTTTTTGGAAATTTACAAAGTACACGCCATGTACTTTCTGAGTACATGCCGTGTACTCTGATCCGGCTCGAAGCCGTGTGCTGGACATACCCGGGCTACAAACACGGTGTGTAGGGGTGACGTGGAGGTCGATTTTGGTGGAGTACGGAAGAGACCCAATACACGTTGAGTACTCTAAATGTACACACCATGTACTTTTTTTCATTAAATTGACCGGGGTCGTGTCTAACCCCCGTTTTCACCTTCTTCTCCTGTTTTCATCCATCCGAAGTGACTCGTATGGCCGAATCTTTCCCGAGATTCTGTCTCGCCGTCTGTTCTCCGATTTGAGCACGATCGATTGCGTTGGAAGCGCAGCGGTGAGTTCTTCCTTCTTCTTGAGCCTCATTTCTTGATTCCACATTGTTTTCAAGATACCGTATGTTGATACTTTTGTGCATTTTCTCAGATCTACATCGTTCTAAGAGGAATCTGTCATCGTGGTTCACGTATATCGATCACCTTGGATCGAGGTATGTGGTTTGTGCCTTTCCATATAAATTTGATGAATATTTGGTGCAAATTCCACCAATACCCTTGAAAGGGGTATTGGGTGCTCCTGTATTTCCCTTGTTGTATTGCCTGCTTTTCTTGATTGCTAGAGTAGCTGTTTTGCCTGTGATTATGGTATCTTTACTGTATCTTGAATGTTTGTTATGCTTGTTCTGTCTGTTTGGTGATTTGCAAGTTTCCATTCCTAGTTGTAGGATTGTGGACTGCTGCCTTGTTTTGCTGCTGAGCCTTAGTTGATAACCAAGTATTCTTGAGGTTTACTTGGATGATTCACGCGTTCTGAGCATGTTTAGTCTCACTCAGGACTGTGAGAACCAAGAGTAGTAGACCAAAGGGAGAATTGATGGAAGGGATTCTCCAGAGTGTCTTTTAATTACGATAAGAGACCACATGGGGAATTGACGTTCAATGCTTCCTCAGAGAGTCTGTAGTTCCTCGACGTAGGCCACAGGGGGAATAGATGTTGAGTGCTTCCCCAGAGAGCCTTTAGCACGATACGAGACTATATGGGGAATTGACGACGAGTTCTTCCCTAGAGAGTCTTCTTAGTTTCATAATCGAACCAGAGGGGTGAGATTGTGTGTTCCACCTAGAGGGTTGATAGTACTTATAGGATGAACCATAGGGGTTAGGCTGTGAGAGCTACCGAGAGGGTTACCTTTTTCCCTTGTTACTGGTTGTTTACTTGTGCTCTTCTTTTGTTAGAACTGTAGATTGTAGCTACTTCTGTTTCTGTTTACTGCCTCTTGCTTTATCACTTTCCTTGTATTCATTGACTGTTAGGTACAAATATTTGGGTGATTGCCTACTGGGATTATATCTCACACCCTGTTTGGGCTATTCTTTTGGGCCCAAGAACACTATGTTGCTGTATGTATAGATAAGGGCAAGCACCCTTGTACTTCAGGGTCTTGATTGCGCTGGAGGTGGAGAGCATGGGACCGTGTCGGGGCTCGCGATGCGGAGGAGTTTATATTGTTTTTCTTTTTAGCTTGTTTTTAGTTGTATTCTTGCACATTGTTATGTTTGCTGCTTTTCATAGATACTTGTACCTACTACATCATTTTCATCATTTCTAAATGTATTCATTTCTTCCGCTGTTTGATTTCTGCTGTTATGCATGTTGTTAGTGCTTTTATTATTGACTGTTGTTTTTCCATTATATACCTTTCCGAATGAGGGCATAGTTTCCCCACTGACTCACCAAGGACCTCACTGCTAGTCGGTAGCCTCTGGCGTTCGGGGAAACACGCTTGAGGTCATGTGGCGAACCGGGTATGGGGCACCAGTGGAGGGGCTCCGGATTCGGGTTGTTACAAAGTGGTATCAGAGGGGTTCTTTTCTCTTGCTTTACAGTTTGGAGACTTTAGCCAGGGATAGGATGGATTGAGTACTTGGTATTAAGCTATTCTTGTGAGTAGCTAACCCATGTATAGGGAAAATCCATACTACCTCGTTAATTGTAGTTTGATGGTTTTGAGTTTGATGGTTGATATGTTTTCACCTAGAGTGATTTGCAGGACTTGTGTTATAATTGTTTTGATATTTCAGTTCTATTTCTATCGTAACCCGATGAGATGAGGGTATGCCATCTCATGCATCATAAAGAAACTTTTATAATCACATGCTATGCATTATTTCCATGCCATCTAGTGTGCATTAGCGATTGCATGCTGTTGTGATAGACTTTGTGTAGATTATGCATGCTGTTGTGATAGATGCTTGATATAATCCCTGCTTTTATGTTAGATAACTGTTTTTCCCTTGTGTGTGACTATGAGAGATTCCAAGCTTTGATTCATGGGGAGTATGGGCCCTCATCGATCGGAATTTGGCACCACTTTCCCTTGTTTTTAGTGGTTTTGGGAGTTTGATCAGTTTCTGAGCTACCGCCCAAAAAAACTCAGAATACACGGCGTGTACTTCTTGGATACACGCCGTATAGTTTTCAGTCTGTTTCACTGATCGTGTGAGCAGAACACGATGTTGTGAAAGTAACTTCAGGAACACGCCGTGTACGGTTTGTACAGGCCTTTTAGTTCAGAGCCGTGTACCCGGTCGTGTTACTAACAACACGGGCCAGCATTCCCTTGTTTTCTACACACCGTGTTTGTTTGAAACACATCGTGTAGTCTTTTCCAGGTACCCGGCTGTGTCATGAACAACACGGGATAGGTTCACCTTACCTATACACGCTGTGTTTGTTCAGAACACGCCGTGTAAGGTTCATCCGTGTAGACGGCAATGTGTTTAACAACGCGGGCCGCCAAAGCCTTTTCCACTGCATGTCGTGTCTATAGTAAACATGCTGTGTAGTCTCAGTTTAAGAAAAACTGTGTTGGTTAGCCATGTAAGGAGACTCAGGCAGGGGAACAGTTTTCAAGTACACGACGTGCGTGGGTTAAACACACCGTGTAGTTTGAAGTGTACACAACTTTTAGGGCAGGAGTACACACCCATGTCAGTGGGATAAGAAGAAATGTCGTGTAGTTTTCTACACACCGTGTAGTTATGTTTTGTAAAATTGTGTGTTTTTCTTCCCCTATTTCCATTTTTTACTTTTGTTTTCTCTGTCCTTGTTTTCATAATCTAAGGTGTGCGTTTGATCTTTCAGAGTTATGCCTCAGAGATGTCCTCTTGTCGTGCATCTCTTGTCAGGCAGTGATCAGACACCAGATAGGGCTGATCAGGGACTTCCTGCCGATCCTCTAGTCGGGCCAGCCTTGGCACCGACTATTATACTTGTTGCAGGTGCTGATGCACAGTTTAGGGAAGGTTTCATGAGGATAATGCAGGCCTTCTAGGGAGTGCCACCTCCTGCCACATCTATGGCAGACTTGACGTGGGTTTTCCAGTAGCAGCATCCTCCTACTTTCTCAGGGGAAGGAGGACCTCAGGCTGCAGAGTCGTGGCTGGAAGCCATGTTGACTATCTTCGAGCATCTGGAGACACCTCCAGAGAGGCAGGTCAATCTCACCCCCTATATGCTCGGAGACTCCTCCAAGAGGTGGTGGGACGTGATCTCATAGGCAAGTCAGTAGAATGCTATGGGTTGTGAGGAGTTCCAACGTGTGTTCTATGACTAATTCTACATGGAGACCCTGAGGGCCGACCGAGCCTGGGAGTTCATGAGCTTAGAGTAGGGTAATCTTTCTGTCATGGAGTATTTCGCTCGTTTCACCGAGCTGCAGTGCTTCATGCCCCTCTGGGATGTGAGTGGGGTGTTCTTATCAAGGAAGTTCGAGGATGGCCTCAGGCAGGAGATCCACTCACAGGTGAACATCTTCCAGCTGACTTCAATTACTTCCATCGTCAACCAGGCACTAATTGCGAAGTGCAATCTGAGAGACTCTGGAGCTACGAGCCAGGGTGGTTCTACTTCCAGAGCTAGTCATCCTCTAGATGACAGCAAGAAGCACCGTAGAGAGCCTACACATGGTGATCCAAGGAAGCGAGATGCATCGTTAGGTAGCCGGTTGACATTCTACCATTGTGGCCGGCCAGGGCACACGAGGCCGTAGTGCTAGAGGGACCCCATGGAGTGCCTATCTTGTGGAAAGATGGGTCACCTTCAGCGTTTCTTCCAGGTCTTCTCACCAGCATCTGGTGACTGGGGTTCTTTCATGACTCCTCGTTCAGGATCAACACCACTAGTTTTTCACTAGTCGGGGAACTGGAGTTCTTCCAGCCATTCGGGCCAAGGTGGTGGTTGAGGTCGTGGTGGTCAGCCACCAGTTCCTCAGCACCAGCAGGGAGGTTCAGCTCCTAGTGGTCAACCAGGGGCGTAGGGCCGCGGTACAGGCCAGTCCTTCACCATGGAGAAGACTTATCAGGAGTAGGATCCCGGACCTTCTACTGTTCAAGGTACAATTTCGGTAGCCTCAGTTTTATCTTCAACCCATTTCGATACTGGTTCCACACATAGCTTTATCTTTGTTGCTATTGTATATTTCCTTGGACTCTGCATCTTTTCTTCTACTGACTCGTTGACACTAGAAACACCTTTGGGGACGAGGACATCTAGTGTGCGCCAGTGTAGAGAGTGCCCTCTTGAGGTTGCATGGTATCGTTTCTTATGGGATCCCTATGTCCGAGAGATGACAGGCTATGATGTCATCCTTGGGAAGGACTGGTTGGTTCCCTTCCAGGAAGTCGTCGACTTTTATCACCACTGAGTGAGTTTCGTTTCACCAGAGGGTGAATCCTTTCTTCAGAGAGGCGAATGGGATGTTCAGGCAAGTCGAACAGGACTCGAGCATCATGGGCTAGTAAGAGTGATGGCCCATATTTCTAGTCTTTATCTGGATGATCAGGGGACTCCACAGTTGGAAATTCCTCCAGTAGTGTATCACTTTAGTGATGTCTTTCCAGGGTACTTTTTAGGTTTTCCTCCAGAGCATGAGGTAGACTTCTCTATTGAGCTCATGCCAGGAGTGGCACCCGTGTCCATTCATCCCTATAGGATGGCCACACCTGAGTTGCAGGATCTCAAGAAGCAGTTGGAGGAGCTACAGGCTAAGGGTTTCATCCAACCCAGTACTTCTCCTTGGGTTTCACCTGTCCTGTTTGCAAAGAAGGCAGACGGTACCCTTCAGATTTTTGTGGATTATCGGAAGCTGAACCAGTTGACGGTCAAGAACCAATATCCTTTGCTGAGAATTGACGGCCTTTTCGATCTGATTCGAGGAGCCCGGGTGTTCTCAAATATCGACACGAGGTCTGGTTATCATCAGTTGCACGTTAGACCATCAGATATACCTCTAACAACCTTCAGGAGCAGGTATGGCCTATATGAGTATACAGTCATGCCGTTCAGTCTCACGAACGCGCCTGCAGTTTTCATAGCACTGATGAACTGAGTGTTCAATTCTTACATGGACTATTTTTTTGTGGTCTTTGTGGATGATATCTTGGTGTACTCTCACACATGACACGACCATGCCACACATCATGAGATCGTTCTGAGTACACTGAGAGAGCATCTGATTTATGCTAAACTCTCGAAGTGCCAAATCTGGATGGATCAAATTCACTTCTTGGGTCATGTCATCTTAGAGGTAGGAGTATCAGTGGACATAGAGAAAGTGAGAGCTGTAGTTTCCTAGGAGCAGCCAAAGAACTTCTTTGAGGTATGGAGTTTCCAAGGGCTGGCTGGGTACTACAAATGCTTCATTAAGTTCTTTTATCATCTAGCTACACATTTGATAGGTCTGACCAAGAAGGGGGCGAAGTTCTTATGGTCAGATTCTTGTGAGTCAGCCTTCCAGGAGCTGAAGGGGAGGATGACGTCATCACTGATACTAGTCTTGCTGGAGCCAGGCAAGAACTACACTGTTTACTGTGATGCTTCAGGTATCGAGTTGCGGGCTGTGCTTATGCAGGGGGATGGATTCGTTGCATATGGCTCTCAGCAGTTGAGGCCACATGAGAGGAACTACCCTACGCATGATCTGGAGTTGGCAGCTATTGTTCATGCCTTACGCTGTTGGAGACACTTTCTGCTGGGAGAGCACTTTGTGGTCTTCACCAACCACAAGAGTCTCAAGTATATCGTCACTCAGGATGATCTGAATCTAAGGCAGTTCAGGTGGGTTGATTATTTTCAGTCTTTTGATTTCGATCTTGCATATATGCCATGGAAAGGAAATGTAGTGGTAGATGCGTTGAGCAGGAGAACTCAGATTCAGGAAGTTCAGGAGGCCAGAAGTGAGTGGCAACTGATGGTTCTGTTCTCTGAAATGAATCTAGAGGTGTACGATAGAAAGGGACAAACAAACCTTTCATTTTTAGCTATTACCTCTACACTTCTTGATCGGGTACGAATGAGGCTGCTATCAGACTCTGAAGGCTTAGTCCTGCGGGAGAGTGTGTTAGGAGAGGACCCTCTTCCCGGATGGGCAGTGGGCGAGGATGAAATCTTGCATTTCTAGGGATGCGTATGGGTTTCAGCATACATAAGTGAGGAGCTGATGCGGGATTTTCATTCCTCAGTTTGGGCAGTTCATCATGGCATCACCAAGATGTATCGGGATCTTCATCGCCATTACTGGTGGCCAAGTATGAAGAAGGATGTTGCTGGTTTCGTCATGAGATGTTCTATTTTTCAACAAGAGAAGGTAGAGCATCAATGACCAGCATTCCGTTTACAGGAGTTACCCATTCCGGAGTGGAAGTGGAACAATTTCGCAATGGACTTAGTGACTAGGTTTCCGAGGACGCCTCTAGGGAACGATGCTGTTTGTGTTGTCGTCGAGAGGCTTACGAAGGTTGCACACTTCTTGCCGATTAAGGAGACCTTCAGTGTTGATGATCTGGGGTGACTTTAAATCCGAGAGATCGTTTGTCTACATGGAGTTCCATGCTTCATTGTTTCAGACAGTGATGCGTGCTTTACCTCTCTATTCTGGTAGGGACATCAGAAGGCCATGGGTACACAGGTACTTTTGAGTACAACATACCATCCCCAGACTAATCGCCAGTCCAAGTTCATGATCCAGGTGCTTGAGGATATTCTCTGAGCTTGTATCATAGACTTTGGTGGTTCTTCAGAGAAGTATATCCCTCTGGTGGAGTTCACCTACAATAACAGTTTCCTGGAAACTATTCAGATGGCGCCACACAAGGCTTTATACGGTAGGCCATGCCGATCACCCTTATGCTGGCTGGAGGTAGGAGAGACAGCTTTGCTGGGACCTCGTCTCGTTCAGGAGACCTCAGAACCAATAGAGCTGATTCAGAAGAGGATGGCTACGACACAGTCTTGACAAAAGACTTATGCTGATCAGTGAAGACGACCTCTAGAGTTCGAGGTTGGGGATCAGGTTTCCTATAGGTCTCACCAAGATTGGGACACAAGAGTATTCAAAGACAGGGTATGCTTTCACCGCGGTACGTCGAACCATTTGAGGTCATGGAGAGAGTGGGACCGATTGCTGATCGGTTGAAGCTACCTCATAGGTATCGGGCCATGCATGATGTCTTCCACGTCTCTCAGCTCCAACATTAATTTTCAAAACTATCTCATGCCTTTCAGCCTGAGGAAGTCAAGCTTGAAGTGGATGCATCGTTCGAGGAGCATCCTATCCGGATTTTCGATCACAGTATGAAGGTTATCCGTGGGCGGTCTGTTCCTTTGGCATGAGTGCTATGGAAGCACGGGAAAGTACAAGACGAGACCTGGGAGAGGGAGGCCGATGTATGATTGTAGTGGTCAGAACTGTTCGTGGATTCTTCTTATATTCATTGTTAAGGAAATTTGGGGACAAATTTCCTTAAGGGGGGAAGTTTGTAAGAACTCGGATCTTCGTTCAGGTATGTTTTCCATTTTCTGGAGTTTTTAAGAAAAATGAATTTTCTGGAAATTTTCAAAGTACATGCCATGTACTTTCTGAGTACATGTCATGTACTCTGATCCGGCTCGAAGCCGTGTGCTGGACGTACCCGGGCCACACACACAGTGTGTAGGGGTGACATGTAGGCCAATTTTGGAAGAGTATGGAAGGGACCCATCACATGCTTTGTAGTACACACCGTGTACTTACTTTATTTTCATTAAACGGATCGGGGTCGCGTCTGACACCCGTTTTCACCATCTTCTCCAGTTTTCGTCCGTTTGAAGTGACCCGTACGGCCGAATCATCCCCAAGCTTTTGCCTCACCATCTGTTCTCTGACTCAACCACAGTCGATTGTGTTGGAAGCGCAGTGGTGAGTTCTTCCTTCTTCATGAGCCTCGTTTCTTGATTCCTCCCTGTTTTCAAGATACCGTAGGTTAAGAGTTCTATGTGTTTTCTTAGATCTACATCGTTCAAATAGGAATCTGTCGTTGTGGTTCACGTATATCGATCACCTAGCATCGAGGTATGTGGTTTGCTACTTTCTGTAGAAAGTTGATGAATATTTGGTGAAAATTCCACCAATACCCTTAAACGGGGTATTGCATGTTCCTGTTTTTCCCTTGTTGTATTTCCTGCTTTGCTTGATTGCTAGAGTAGACGATTTTCCAGTGATTATGGTAGCTTTACTGTATCTTGATAGTTTTTTATGCTTGTTCTGCCTGTTTGGTGTTTTTCCAGTTGTCATGCCTAGTTGTAGGATTGTAGACTGCTGCCTTGTTTTGGTACTAAGCCTTAGTTGATAGGCAAGTAGTCTTGAGTTTACCTGGACTATGCACGCGCACTGAGCATGTTTAGTTTCACTCAGGACTATGAGAACCTAGAGTAGTAGACCAAAGAGAGAATTGACGGAAGGTCTTATCCAGAGTGTCTTTTAATTACGATACGAGACCACAGGGGGAATTGACGTTGAGTGCTTCCTCAGAAAGTATGTAGTTCCTCGATGCAGGCCATATGGGGAATAGACTTTGAGTGCTTCCCCAGAGATCCTTTAGCACGATACAAGACTATAGAGGTAATTGACAGTGAGTGCTTCCCCAGAGAGTCTTATTAGTTTCATAACTAAACCAGTGGGGTGAGACTGTGTGTGCCACCTAGAGGGTTGCTAGTACTTATAGGTTGAACCATATGGGTTAGGCTGTGAGAGATACCTAGAGGGTTACCTTTTTCCCTTGTTACTGGTTGCTTTCTTGTGCTCTTCTTTTGTTAGAACTGTAGATTGTAGCTGCTTGTGTTTCTGTTTACTGCCTCTTGCTTTATCACTTTCCATGTATTCATTGACTGTTAGGCACAAATCTTTGGGTGATTGACTACTGGGATTGTATCTCACACCCTGTTTGGGCCATGCTTTTGGGCCCAAGTAGACTATGTTGATGCAGGTATAGATAAGGGAAAGCTCCCTTCTACTTCAGGGTCTTGATTGCACTGGAGCTGGAGAGCATGGGACCGAGCCAGGGCTCGCGATGATGAGGAGTTTATTTTGTGTTTCTTTTGCACTTGTTTTCAGTTGTATTCTAGCATGTTGTTGTGTTTGATACATTCCATAGATACTTGTACCTGCTACATCATTTTGATCATTTCTATATGTATTCATTGCTTTCGCTGTTTGGTTTCTGCTATTATGCAAGTTGTTACTACTTTCGATGTTGACTGTTGTTTTTCCACTGTATACCTTACCGAATGAGGGAATAGTTTCCCCACCAAATCACCAAGGCCCTCACTGCTAGTCGGTAGCCTCTGGCATTCAGGGAAACATTCTTGAGGTCATGTGGTGAACCGGGTACGGGGCACCAGTGGAGGGGCTCCGGATTCGGGTCGTCACACATGTGTCACCAAATAAATTTTTTATGTGTGTGTGTATATATATGTATATGTATATGTATATGTATGTATATATATTATATATGAATTATAGAAATATATATAGATATGTAATAATTTTCAGGGCCTAAGGAATTTTACAAATCCATTCGTGGAAAACATTATAAGGATATCACATTTTAATAAGATACCCTAGCCCAATTCTTCAAAAGGGTGTACAAAAATATATGACTGAAATCCAAATCAAATATGGGATGATTCATATCCAAAATCTATTGAAGGGGTGAAAAAATCTATTAAATACCCAATTATTTTGTGAAATACTATATCTAACATCCTAATCAAGGGACAAGAAACATCATGTCCAACGATCCAATATTATGATGAAACAATATGTCCAAAATCATGGACTGAGGGGCTTGTGAAACATCATGTATAATAACTCTTCCCAATTCCTTTTAGTGATAATCAAACATTTATACTCATGGACGGATCCCAGGAATCATATCTGGGTGTACCTAAAAAATATGTATTAGAATCTGGATCCTAGGAAATACATCTAGGAAACCCCCCAAAATTGAAAAACAATCAAAAGGCCAAAAATATGGATCCTAAGTAGAGTGTTTGAGATTCCCAATCATATCAATATAAGAACCATGTAATTAGTACAAGGAATCACATATTATATTTCATTTACATCATCAATAAACAATGAAATGAATAAATACATAAGTGATGGTGGTTAAAATCCAAACATCACCACTACTGCCACAACCCCTCAAGATTACATGATTAGTAGGATTTAGATGGTGGATCCTACTACCATATACTTCCAGAAACATAATGAATTATCATAGGGTAGTTAAAATAATTAGAACCCACTATTTCACAAAAAATATTTAAAATTTGAGGCATCTGACTCAAGATCCTTTGAATTGATAAGAAAGTGTTGGTACCCTACATGGGTCCCTCAGAAGGTGTAACAAGAAGAATCTTACTCAGGCTCCATAGAAAGGGAACATAGAGTCATTTTATTCAGGATCTGTTGAAGTTTAATTCATGGAATCCTACTCAGGTCCCCTATTCCAAAACATCAGAAGAGGCATATTGTTTGGGATCATTAATCACATCTCACTTCTCATGGTAACAAATCCAACAAACCCATATCTAATATATCATGACCCCCTTGGCCTAAAGAACAAGTTTCATAATGGATACATCGACTAACTAAATTATATGTGGGAATTTTTCAAGGGAAAGTGATCATATAACATATCATTTCAAGGTATCACTATTGGATGATCCTAACACCCAAAAAACAGTCTTATCATGTCATGTCTTAGTAAAACTAAAAATATAATATTAAAAGATACAAGAATTGAGGTCCTTGGATATGTCATTCAAACCCTGCTAACAATTTATTATAACTCTCATGTGTGTATCAACTAATGTATTAACTTTTAGAGTCAATTGAATTTGGTTACAAGGGGAATTACCTCTCTATTATAGCAAGAATTCCTTAGAAATAATTTTAAGAGTCCACTAATAACCCCATGGGTTATATATTTATGATAAATGTTAAAAAAACTATAAAAAGGAAAAATAATTTATATAAATCTATATTTATAGCATTATATGATGAAAACTACTAGAAAGGGTAACAATGTAAAATTACATGATATCTATAACCTAGTATAAATTGTGTGCACCCTAATCCCCATCATGGAATTGATTCTAGTATAACATGGAATGTATATCCCATGAATATGGAATTTGACAAACATGGGGTACCCAACCATGCACCTCATATCTCCTAGACATGAATTTTTTCCAACCTATGCACATCTATTTTACATTTAAGACACTCACAATCTTCCCTTGTACCATACATATATATGTTCCCTTACATGGTGTCTCTTACAATGTAGTCGACTAATTGGATGAGTATGTCTTCATATAGTTTACTCTTAAAAAATTATTTTTACTTTCCAAAAGATAAAATTTAATTAATGGGAATAACATATGGTTTGGGTTCATAAACTACATGCCTTGTGATTGTGATTTCTAAATGGTAAACCCTTAAGAATGAAATGAAACAACATTTTTCTCCACAATAGCTAATGATTAACCACCAAGGGGTAATAAGTAGTTCAAATAGGGACTAATAGAATGAAATAGATAAATATATGGGATTATATATAAGAAATAGATAAAAATACTACAATTGGGTGGAATAATCCAGAGCATTTTTCATATACGGTTTCCATAGGTGTTGTATAATGATTTGACACCTCTCGATATCTGTAGTGGAATCTATCATCCTCTATCTATCCCTCCATATATTTTTGCTATTGGATGTGAATATTTATAGACCAATAAGTGTATATGAATGAAAATAGGTAAAAAATACAGAAGAAACTGAGAATATAAAAGAATAAAAATGAAATAAAAAGAAAAAGGGGAATGTGACCAACCCCGAAACCTGATATGAGTTTATTACTCACCAATTAAAAACACCACATTTCAGACTCAATTAATGATAAATAATATCATTATGATACATAATTCAAAATATATATCTGAATAAACATGTGGAAAAAATTAATATTTAATTAATTAAACATTGAGTATTATTTACTCCATGAAAATTTGAACGAATCAAATTTATATAGAACATTTATCCAAGGGTATAAATTATATTTTTAGATCAATGATGTGTCTACAAAAATTTTTTGAGTTCATTTTCAATTGAAAAATGAAAATTTTACACCTCATTATTATCTGGATGTAAACAATTCGTACTTTCTAAATAATTTCATAGTCTAAAAAAGCATGGTTCTTTACAAACACCCCAACATAAACTGTCTCACCCATAAGAAACCTTGGAGGTCAAATAGTATTCAAGCCATTTTCCTGAGAACCATTACAACTATGTTATCTTGATAATCTACTGACCATTATCATAGTTTCTAGAACTCTATTTCCCATCATAAAAGAAATTTAACAGAGATCGATATTTTACTCTTCACCATATGAATATCCTAATCAACACATTATAACTGACTTCCAATCATAAGGGACCAAAATCCATCCTTTTCTAAATGTGACGAATGGAAAGAACAAATCTGATCATACTAGATCGCCAATGTGGAAGCATATAAACATCACATATTATTTCATTCTTAAAATGGTTCTCACAGAAAATTTAAAATTTTAACTCATTATGAAGGTCAGTACCCTCAAACAAGAAATACTCTCCTCCCCCCATATAGATTACAATATAATATATATTAGGCTCAACCTGAATAGACATCTTCATAAAATCATAAAATCTATTCATATATCTCAATGTATATATGATTATATCTTATCATATTGAGGATGATGCCAATATATAGAGCATTCTTATCTCTAAAATTGGAGAACACTATTATTCCATTGATAGCCATGTATCACTATACCTAATCCATGCTCACATCCGACAAGGATATACATTATATTAACTAACTCCTTAAAAAAAGTCCTCCAAAAATGTGTGCCTTTGTCCATACATGGGATAAAATCCATAAAAGAACAACTTTATTTTAAAGATAACCTTCATTATAGGGTGGGGGAGACTTCCTTTTGTATTACCTACAACTATAGATATCTATGCACAAAAAAATTCCATTAAAACCACTAGTTATCACCTTGTACACAATCACTCGACAATTAAATATTAAAACTGTACCACAAAAAATAAAATCAAACTATTAACAAATGAACAACACTTTCTTGTGTAATCTTTCACAAGTCCTTGATGACCATGCTACATAACATGTCAGACTCATTAAACCAAAATCTCCCTTGGAATGCCACTTTAAAATTAAGAACCTAACCAATAATGTAATTTATACTATGACTAACAATCCCATGAAGTCATTTAAATTGTGATATTCTAAAATACCTCTAACAAGATTCTTGGAAACATCCATCGATCAATTGGGCCATTAACCCAAACAGTCATGCTCTTTTCACTCAATCTGAATACATATGACCTCTAGGAGATTTTTGAGAAAAAAATGGAATCATCATTACCCTATATAAAAACAAAGAACATATAGTTATTTGATTACAAAATGAGTGTTAAAGGATTATCACTTCATAAAATATAATACAAAATCTTGAGTCAACCCCCTCACAAGATACCATTAATAATACCAAATAATGACTTATAAAGGTCTGAGTTAAAGATAAGGGAATCTAGAACTCCCACATAGCTCTACAGAACATGTCTCATAACAAAATTACTAGGTCCTACAACCTAGATAATAATTCAAAACATTTAAAATGGTCAAATCTCAAGGAGCGTCACGCACACACCCATCTCATACTATGTAATATAATGCACATCAAAAACCTCTCTAAGGGAGGTAAAGATAACATTATTAAAATTATTAAAAAAATTTGACATGGGTTCAATTATAATGGCTTCCAATTCCCATGTTATAGAGGAAGACCCCCTATAGGTTGTTATTGTATACCCATTTAAGTGAATCCTTTTAGTACCTACTAATTTTAGGAAATAACTATGATGTAAACAAAAAAAAACAATCATACTACAAGGATCTGATCCTTATCCTGCATCCTCACAAGGTACATCCCCCTGGTGTGTCATGATAAAAATGTTGAAAATATAATAATACAACACACATTGGGAATCCACATATGGCAATACCCACTCAGTGACTTCATTTACATTGAATGGTAACGTACCTATCGAAATCGTACTAGTGGATCTGATTATATAACCATATTGAAGGATGGTTAAGTAAAACATCATTTCATTCAATATGGGAAAGATAAATATTGGTTTTTATGAACATTTAGTTAATGTCACCCGAAAAGAAACACCCCTAATAGGTTTACCATAATAGAATAAACAACTATTGATGGAATACCAGGGTCAATACTATACTCCCAACACCATCTCGATTATCTATTTCATACCACACGCTAGGTTCATTTGTATATAAATCTATTCAATGATATATGACAAAACACCATATAGGTTGTTACTGACACATTAAATAACTGAAACTATAATGGAGCACCCTACTAGGGGTCCAAAAACTAGTCATTATGTTCCTCATCGACCAATTACAGTCACTTCACCACCTATTCATGATGACTATTCCATTAACCTCACTATCAGATGTATCCCCATAGACCCGCATAGCCTTCCATCATATAAAAATATATATACAAGTCTACCCAATTGATTAAAATTGTACTAAGAACCTATTTGTGTAAACACCATTTATATTTTTTTGACAATTTATAAAATTGGACTATATCATCAGTAATAATCACGCCCTCAAATCCCAATAACACGTTAACCCTACATGGTAAATATGATGCATGAGATCCCAATTTACATTTTTTACCAATATTTTAAAATAAATCACTCGACTCTCATTAATGGGGTGAGAGGTATAAATCCATAATAAATCATAAAATGAATATAAGATATGTGCCAATTTTGTTGGGCATGTATTTTTTCAAAAATAATATATGAATCTTATTGATTTTTTTCTCACAAATACCCTTGTTTAACTTACTAATGATGTTACTAGATTTACATTTTAGGAATACATTTCTCAAGATATTTATCTTATTTATGGGTTAAAATATTTATTTATTGAATTTTTGAAACACTTTTCATAACCTATAATTTTAAATGTAAAATATGGGTTGGGAACCCTACATTTCAAATGAATCATAGGGATCATGTGTTCTATATTATAGGAAATGCATGGTTCAATAACCCTATATGTGGAATAAACCCTTTATTTAAAGGAATAAACATATATCTCAAAAGCCTTAGTTTTTTAAAAATTGTAAATTCTCAACCATAAATTTGGATATTATCTCTATGAAAAATTACCCTATTTTGGATTAGTCAATGATGGTTTTTTATGTTAATGATTTTATCTATATTTTCTCCAATTGGATTTTCAAAGTTTAGTACCTATTTAAAGATATTTTATGACTGATTCAAAGGTTTATATTAAAAGAATAGAAATATTACTATTTCTATAGGATGTTACAACATAATTATGTGATTTAAATTTAAATGATCATGATTTTTAGAAGTTATTATTGGATTTACTATGACCAAAAGAATGCCCTTTTTTAAATATAAAGAACATTTTAGTTTTTGATAAATTGTACAATTTAATTTTTATGAAAAATTTATTGAAAAAGAAGAAAGGGAATACATATCTATTGTTCTAGAGAAGATATATTTTGAAGACATACGTGTTTCAATCTAGGAGTTAGTAAAACTACTGCTATTTTTGTTCGTTATATTTTTCTGTTGGGGATTTTGTTGAATATTATTTTCTACTAGGATGTATTAAATGTTATTCATTCTTAAAATAATTTATATTTGAAGGAGAATATCCATTTTCTTATGGTTTGTGGCGCACCGGTGAACATGGATCTATTTATACAATAAAATTGAAATCTACTAATTTATTGGATATTTTGCTACTGAGACTGAGTTATGGTGGTGGAGTATTATCTTCTCCGACTAATCATTTGAAAAATTGGTTTCTTGTAAAATAAATTGAAGGCTCACTAAAATCCTTCTTTTAATGGTGTAAAATACCTACAATGTGTTGTTACGATCTTGGTATAAGAGGACCAATTTACTAAAAAACTAAAAACTCATAGAGAGAGCATTGTGATATTATACTTAGGGAATATTATGCTATAAACCACCATAATAATTGATGTTTTAGTAATCTCTATTTACCTTATTCTCAACATACTTGAAGAAAAGAAAAGAACATATCTTTTTAAATCATGAAGAAGGATAAAATTGTGAATAATTCTAGATTTAGGAAAAGGTAAAATTCACCCCTCTATTATGTATAATTTTATTATTCTTACTTAACAATTGGTAAAAAATGTGTTTACGATTGGAATAAATTATATATTTTTTAGAAAGATGAAATTAAGAGTCCTATACAATGAAATTTGTCAATATCTGATCCTATAGAGGTTATGTCAATGATCCATTCTCCTTAAATCAATAGTGATAATTATGGAATTTTTATATCTCATATGATTATTTATATAAAAATCATGGATTCAAATTATATATGAATATTGTTACATTGTATGTGGTGCCTAAAAAACTAGAAACATGGAACGTTAAAAATGATGGAGAGTATGATATAAATTGAAAATCAATGCATTAGTTTATATATAGACATGGTACATATCAATTCAGTAGTGTATATCAGTTACCCACTTACTATAAAATGTTGAAAAATATTATTGAATCCTAGGAAGGAAAAAAATTCATACAATTGAGATACACCACTTCAAATATGAATTTTCATGCCATCATAATATACGATGGTGAATAAATCACCAAGATGAATATAAGACTAACAAAGATAATTAATGGTTTAAGTGCCATGGAGAATTCAACTACATAATTAGATCAAGAAAAAAAATAACTCAGAGTAATACCCTCCAAATGGAATGGTATATCTTTTACAATATAGAAATAAAAACCAATTAATGATTTGAAATTTAAAGAAATAATCAGAACATTGATGACTAATGAAGAAAAAATACTCTCTAAAGATGAAAATAATAAAATGATAAAAATGGGAAATACTTCCCTTAACGTCAATTCTCAAAATCATGAATAATTTAAATGAAGATACAAATTATTCATAATTTTAAAACTGTAAAATTGATACGTATCAGTTAGCCAAAATATTAAAAAAAATTATAAAAAAATAGAGTTATCAAGAAGACATTCAATAATGATAAAAAATTATATAAATATGTATTATTCTATGAATGTAAATAGACAGTAAATATCAGTCCTGACTGCCCATGGCTAAAAGAGGAAAGGAGAATGAAAGAGAAGAATGAAAGGAGAAAATTAGATGAGAACTAGTTATAATTATAATGTTAATAAATCTATGAAGTGTACATATAGTGTATTACAAGACTCTAGAAGTTGTTTGAAATCTGACACATAAAAATCATCAAACATTAAATAGAAAAATATTGGATTTTTTGATAAGGAAGAATATGTAGTAAAAACCTATTATTCTTATACTTATGACTTTGAAAACTAATCTAAGTAAAAATATTCTGATTATTTATTCATGCAAATAATTATTCAAATTAATAGTAAAACTTTATAATCCCCTAATGAATATTAATAATGTTTTTTACTTGAAATGATTCTATTTAAAAATCATGAAGATTTAAAATATAAATTCAACAAAACCACATCAATCTTTACTGATCCTAAAAATCATAAAAAGGAATACAAGATAATGTAGTATCATTCAAAAGTGATGTTAGCATATTAACTAAAGGTAGAAAATCCCTAAATATAATTCTTTGATAGCCTATTATAAATAAAAATAAATATATGGAATAAGAAGAAATTATGAGAAATAAAAATTATATATAAATTACTTTCTTTATTATTATAAAAAAAATATAAGATATAAAGTTACTTATTTATATTTTTGAATTAAGGTATATTTATATAATTACTAGTGTTTGAGAAATATTAAGACTAGTGGACTTAAGTGAGATTTTATTTCAAAAAAATTATCTAAAGTGTGTAGTTGAATTTTATGTAAAATATGGAAAATATGGTCTCCTAGACCATTCCATGCTGACACATCTAGAAATAAAAAAATATGGGTACCAAAAAATATTGTTTAAATAATTTTTTAGGAACAATTTCCCAAGAACAAAAGTCCTCTATGGTATATGGATTCTGGATGCTTAAGGCACATTAGTGGAGACTCATCAAATTTTTCTAAACTAGAAAAAAATGATCGAGGACCACATACCTTTTGACATAATCCTAAAGAGAAAATGATTTTTTTGGGCCAGTAAGAGATCCCTAATCATTTCTAATCAATGAAGTTTTACATGTTCATGGGATAAATGAGAACCTGAGAAGCATATCTCAACTCTTTTATGAATGATTTTGTGTTTATTTCTCAAATAAATCATTCTAAATTTTCTTATATAAATTTGTTAAATTTAGGGATCCTTGAAAATAAATTTATTATAACCTATATATTAATTAATTTTATAGAAAAAACATTAATAGTTTAACTAATGAAAAAATGAATCTTAAATCTATAATATCATATATAAACACTACACTGTTTGAAATTTATATAAATTATCAAAGAAACCCATAGTTTTTGATTTTCCTAGTCTAAAATTTGATAATGATAGTCATCGGTTCATGAAAAAATTGGAAAATAGAACAATTTATCCTTCGAATTGAATAATAATGTTTTTACATCCTAACCACATGAACTTATCCACTAGGATTTGTTCATACCATGATGAATAATGATTTTGGTTAATTGATCATATGTTTATTTGTTATATGATGAATTTTCAGAATTTAAATTGTTTTTTTTTCTAATGATAAAAAGTGAACTGTTCACTGTTTTTGAAAGCCATTATAAAATTGTTCAAAATGATAATGATTTTATGATAATTTCATTAATATATGGTAATAGTGGTGAATTTTAAAATCAATAGTTGAACTCTTTTTTATCATAATTAGATATTAACCAAATATTTTCTACTCTATGAACGCCTCAAAATAATTTAATTAAATAAACAAGAAATAAAACTATTCAAGAAATAAAAAAATGTGTTAAATGAATATAGTCTTCATAACTATTTTTGGGAAAAATCTCTAAAACCTCCTTATCATATGATGAATATTATTTTAATAAGACATAAAATTAAAAATAAAACCAATTCACAATTTCATAATAGAAAACCTATGGTTAGGAACTTTAATGTATTTAGATACTGGGTGTATATCTGGAATACTAAGAAAAACCATGTTAAATTTGATCCAAATTATGATAATGGAATATTTTACAGATATTATACTACATCAAAATCTTAGCGAGTGTATAATAAAAATTCAATTATAATTGAAGTATATGTTCATGTGATGTTCAATAAAGGTGATCCTTTTCAAAAAAATTAATTTTCAAATAGTTTAAATTATTGAATCTTTTGACCACATGAGACATGTATAAACTAATATTAATTTTGAAATTAAAATAAATGTAATTAAGTCAAGTTTAAGTCAAACATGAATCTAATGAAACTAAAAGTAATTTACATATAGTATCTAGAAGCTTAAAGTATCACCCTGTAAAAACTGTAATAGGATATATAGATACAAGAGTGATAACTATATGGGATGTAAGAAACAAAGCTGAATTCTCTGCTTTTAAATCAGAATTAGATCCTAAGATAATAATAAAAGCATTTAAATTTGTAAATTGGATAATATATATGATATAAAAACATAACCAATAAGTAGAAATAAATATTCGTAATCAATTCGACTACCAACCAAACATCCAATATTAGAAACCAAATTGGTGTTTAGAAAAAAAGAATATGACAATGCAATAATCAATAGAAATAGAGCTAGATTAGTTAACAAAATATACAATCAAGAAGAAGAAATACATTATAATGAATCGTATACACTTTTTTTAGAATAAAATTTATTAGAATTCTTATTACTTTTTCATCTCATTCCAAATTTTTATTATATCAGATGGAGGGAAAATAGTTCTTTTAAATGGATATTTAAAAATGGATGTTTAAAATTAACATCCATCATGTTTTAATAATCCTTATCTACCATATTCAGTTTCCAAACACACTAAATCTTCTTATAGCCTTAAACAATCAAACAAATCTTGGTATGAAGTATTAATAACGTTTTTGTAGGAGAATAGATTTTTTGTAGGATTAGAAGATCATACACACTTTAAGAAAATATGGTTTT
This sequence comes from Viscum album, assembly GCA_963277665.1. NCBI lineage: Eukaryota > Viridiplantae > Streptophyta > Magnoliopsida > Santalales > Viscaceae > Viscum > Viscum album. Next base: position 332,072,961 of record OY728150.1, read on the forward strand.
CAAATATTTTATTAGTATATATTTATGTTTATGGTGCTATTTTTTGTTTAATAAATAAAAAATTTTGTAATGATTTTTATAATCTTTTGCCAAAATAATTTGAAATTAATAATATTGAAGAATCAATTTTTTTCATGGATTTTAAATCTATCCGGAATTATATTGAAATTTATGAAATAAAAGTATATATATTATTGGTTTATTGTAAATTTTATAGTTGATAATAATTATACTTATAAAACACCCTTGTGCACTAATGTAAATATTTATTGGAATGCAGTTACAAAACCAGTTGACAAAATGTTATATACAGATGTGATTGGTAGTTCAATATATCTTTCTACTAGTATACCATACATAATGTTCTTTTTTATATGTAATAGATTTATTTCAAACAAAAAATAATCCAATCCAACTTCTATTAAAATAAATTTTAAATATTTAAAAGGAACTATTTTATAATCAATAATTTTTATAAAAAAATTATTTTAATTTCGTTTCATATGCATTTTCTTATTTAGGAGGATGCATATTGGATTCAAAATGTAAATTAAGAACCATTCACTTTTTTGGAAAATTCATAGTTTCATAGTTCAGTAGGAAACAACATTAAGTTAATTTTTGAATAGTTATGGAAGAATATATATATGGTGGAAGTTGTTGTTCACATGTATTATGGATAAACACGCATTACATAACCATGGGAATAATTTCAATTACATTCATATTTTATGTGATAATAAAAGCACAATTAATATTTCAAAAAAAATTATAAGTCACTCAAAACCAAGAATATTAATATAATAAATCATTTTCTAAGAGATCATGTGCTAAAAAAGGATATGTCATTTTATTTTTGAACTAATTAATATAAACTTTATGATATTTTTACTAAACCATTATCCTATATTAGTTTTTGACTTTAATAAATGTGGTTAGTAAAATTTATTATTACGTAAATTTTTTATAATTGGTTTTTTTTAATTTTATGTTAATTATATTAACTAATTTTATTTGTTAATTATTAACTAATTTCTTAAAATGAGAATTTATTATTCTGTTTGAAAACATGTAAATTATAAAATTAAAAACTGAATGCACTATGTAATTGGATCAAGAAACAAAAACTAGAATCACCAATATAGCCAATAAACCCCTCTGTATCTCTCTTTCACACTTACTTATTGTAATGGTTCGGACCTCTCTAGCCCATTCCATTGTCAAAAAGATGGGCATGAATTGTTCTGGAGGGTAAAATGGACTTTTCCCACACTTTCTAGAATTTTGTAAGTACACGCTGTGTAGTGTGAGTACACACCGTGTACCCCCTCACCGGGTAAACCCCGTGTTGAAGGTCGGGTCCTTGCCGTATGAAATAAATGAGTACACACCGTGTATCCCATACTATACGCCCTGTAGTTCCTCCCCGCGTACGCGTTACCTTCAAACCGTGTGTTGAACAGTCAACGGTCGTGTGCCGTGTTGATGTCATGTCCTTGTCACATGAAATAAATGGGTACAATCCGTGTATCCCATACTGCATGCCGTGTAGTCCCTCCCCATGTATGCATTACCATTAAACCATTTGTTGACCAGTCAATGGCCGCGTTCCACGTTGAAGGCCGTGTTGGAAGCTGCGTGGTGACCGTGTGAAATGGCCGAGTACACGCCATGTACTAGAAAGTACATGCCGTGTAATTTTATTTTTCATACCTATAAGAGGGGTCCCATCCTCCTTTTCAACTCACTCATCTCCTCCCCACTCCCTTGAGTAGAGCTCTCCCAAGAGACTCGAAGGCTCTTTTCTTCCATAACTTCTTCGTCCAAGCACTGATTTATGATCTGTCAGCGGCCACGGGATAGTAATGACAAGGTGGAACTTCTGAGCTTGGATCTGTTGTTTTCTCTTCGGCCTTTCCTTCCCACCTTCCACCCAAGGAGGTTTTTCTGGGCTTTGACAGATGTGACGGACGCCGATGGACGTCTTCTAAAGCTGATCAGGGGGAGCATTGTTATCAAAACCTGTTGAGGTCGGGATCTTACCATCATCTCTCTAAATTGTGCATCATGTGGGGTGGGTGTATTCTTGTTTATGTGAAACACTTTTGAACCGGTTTAATAATGATAATAACTGGATTATATAACGGGGATGGGATGTTTGTGAAATCCAGTTACAATATTTATATCATGTGATATTATGTTGTGAATTGAATATGCTTATGCCTACTGAAAATCACGGTCTTTGGGAGAATTTTATTGAGCAATTAAATGCTACCCTATATTTCTAGACCATTTATGGATGGAAACATTGCGGAACATGGAAATTGGTTAATCACATAAAGTTGGATGATTAAATGAATAACTGGAACACTTGTGTGATCACCCTGGTTGAAAAAAACTGAAATAATTAACATGTGGGTTCTAGTTATGGTTTATTTATGTAAAGGGGGTGTTTGGTGGGTTGTTGTGGATCGGGTGACCAATGGGGCTGTGATTGGTTTGGTTGTGGGTTGGTGTGAATGCTATGTTGGTGATGGGAAGCAGGGCTGTGATAAATGGTATTAAGAGATGATGATGTACGAGTTTCGGTGTGTTTGTGGTTATGGTGGTTGGCAGCGGGGCTGCAGGGATGGGTTTGAATGTGAACGAACTATGGTCTGTGAATAATAAATAAAAGTGGAAGAGTTAATGAATGGTGGGGCATGGTAATGGAATTGGAATAATAATCAATGGGGTTGGTTGGTTAATATGAAGGGACTTGTTTGTGTTGCTTGTGTTTTCCTAACTTGATTTTTGGATGGTAGGGATGTGTTTTACGAACGATCGGCATGGTAGGTTATTGATAGTTTCCCAGTAGTTAAGGAACTAATAAACTGATTCTGCTGAAACATAAAAACCTAAATGGGGTTAGGGTTGTTTTTTGTATGCATGCTTTGAAATAGTAGTGCCGAGGCACATGCTCAGTTCTCTATTTAGAAGCCATAGGTTGGGCTGTGTGTTTGGTATATATATATATCTGTGTCTTTGTGTTTTGTCGTACCCCACCCATGTTGAGCACTTAGTGCCGAAAACTCCCATTTCATGGGAGAGGGTGTTTTTCCCTTAGTTACTAGCTTCTTCCTGCACTTTCTTCCATAGGATATGATGTCTTGAGGTGACCTTACACCCTAGACTCTTAGGGTAGGTTTCTATTGGGGTGGTTTTAGCCCAAGACTCTTCAGGCACGTTTACTTTATCCCAAGAATCTTCGGGATGAGGCCCAGGTGTGTGCAGGTGGGATATGTGGTTGTGAGGCCCAGGTGTGTGTGGGAGGGATATGTGGTTGTGAGGCCCAGGAGTGTGCGGGCGGGAAGAGTGTGGTAGCGTCAGAACGTTCACTGTTAGGAAGAGCAGCTAACTAGTGGGAAATAGTGCGGGGTACAGAATACTTTTGTTCTTATCCACTATTACTACATGTTGTTTTGTGTTTTTGGTGAGTGTGGATGGTGAGGTTGTGTGGATAGAATTCCTTGCTTGGTTTTGGTTTCTTCTGTTGTTCTCACGGGACATTAAGATGTCTCCCCACTGGTGCATGAGATCATTAGGTTTCCCTACTGAGTAGACTTGTATGCTAACCCTACATTTACTTTCAGGTTTCCAGGAGGACTACCAGGGCTGTGCGGGACCCTACTAGTCAGGAATGTTGGAGTTGTTGTAGTTTACTGTACTCTTATTTCTTTTTGGTATTGTACTTTTGCTATTTCTTGTACTTGTACATTGTTTCAAAATTGTTCAAACATGCATGTGGGATTGGTTTTGGTTTATTTCCATTTACTTGTCTTCTTTTTCTTTTGGTGGTTGACTCATCCTATTTCCCAATATTAAATAATAAAAAGGGTAATTCCTCCCATATATGTAAAAACTCATACCCTTGGTGCTAGTCGCCACCCCGGGGCCTACTGGAGGCGGGACTCAGGGGTCATTATCTCCCTTTCACCATTGCCCGCTCAGGAGGGGCATCTTCGGTGGGAGGGGGTTGTGACAGAATGGTATCAGAGGAGGTTAAGATATTGGATGGAGTTTGGAGTCAGGCACAGTGAGGATTGCATGGGATGGTAGGGAAACAGTGTTGGCTGATCTTGGTGCGTAACATAGGCCAAGTAAGACCTGCTAGGACACGAGATTTTAGGGCCCCCCATGATCCGATGCAAGGACTCTGAGCCTACCAAATGACCAAGTGAGACTACATTGATTGTAGGGTAGAAACCCTAGGGAAGGTACATGCATAATTATTATTGTGTTTTACTTGATTTGGGTGTTCTGGGAACAAAATTGAAATAGTGTGATAGAATAAAACCTTGAGAAAATTCATTACTAATTGGGCATAGGAGATCTTTGTCTACCATAGAGCTATGGAAACTGGACGTCATCCCCGGGTGGCTCAGACGGCCATGACCCAACAGATTCAGGTGTTCGATCAGTTAAGGATTGACCGAGAGGAGGAAGATATCCAGTGGCAGAAGACTCTCCATTCCTTCCAGCGACAAAACCTCAAGAAGTACAAGGGTAGTACATCGGATATGGAAACGAAAGGGTGTCTTGAGGAGATAGGGATCGATTTTACCTTGATCTGTGATCTGAGAGAAAACTGGGTTCCCCTAGCAGTCAGTCAGCTGAGAGGTGTGGTGCGACAGTGGTGGATGCTCTACCTTGGAGAGAGAACAGAGATAGAGGTTTCGTGGGATGACTTTGAGAAGGAATTCCGAGAGGAATTACATTCTTCCATGATCAAGGCAGAGAAGCGGAAAGAGTTACTATCCCTCCAGCAGGGGAGTATGTGAGTATAAGAGTTGGGGATCATATTCAATGATCTCATATGCTTTGCTCCAGATCTCTTTCTGGATGAGGAGTCTCGGGTGAAACGTTTGGAAGAGTCGCTTCGTCCTTCTCTCTAGTATGCTGTTACCCCCTTCACTCTTCCGACATACTTGGCAGTATAGAAGATGGCAGAGGTTGTAGTGAGGATGCACTCGCAAGGAGGTGCACCACGAGATGGGATCCACCCGGGTTTTTTGATGGGGAAGGCAGTCAGCATCAGGTCTCCTGTGACAGGACCTTTTAGGTTCAGTCCAGTAGGGAGCAGGCCCCAGCAGTTCTAGTTCAGATCTTCGGTCGTTGTCCCTTTTTCACGAGCCCAGGACAGAAGTGTTTCTATTGTGGAGGATTCGGGCACATTCAGAGTCGGTGCCCGACCCAAGCTTAGTACGGTGGAGGTGGGCAGGTTCAGTGCCTGCCTCAGCAGCACCATTTGCCGGCAAGGCCCTTACAGCAGCAGCAGGACCTTGCTCCTCTGAGGGAAGACTTTGCGGGAGGAGGCCAACCTTAGGGTGATCCTCAGGGACCTCAACCAGGTCGTGGTCGGGGAGGTGGTCGACATCAGAGAGGCAGCGGAGCATGGCATGAGCAGTTGCACACAGTAGAGTTGGCAGCTCCAGTAGGACCAGAGGTGGTGCGAGGTATGATTTGTTTGTTCAGCACTCTCCTTTCTGCTTTGTTCGATTTGGGAGCTTCGCACTCCTTTGTTGCACCTGGTCTAGCCCATGCTTTGGGACTAGACGTAGAGAGACTTTCCGTACCCCAGGTGTTGATTACACTAGTTGGAGGCTAGACAAGTGTATCATGTGTTTTCCAGGGATGTGGGCTGACGTTGGGACCACATCGATCTACTGGGGACCATCTTTTTCTATAGATGCATCCATACGATGTTATCCTAGGCAACAACTGGTTTTTTTCTGTTAGTGCCATTATTGAATGCTTCCGAAGAATCATCGTGTTCTCCAACATGGATGGGCAGCGTGTATCTTTTGTTGGTGAGAGGTGCTATCAGGTGGGAAGCCAACATGTGAAACCTATCCTTTCATTGTTAGGTGGGTTATCAGTGGTTTCAACTGATACAGAGATGATGGATGTCCCAAAGGTTGTTGGGAGTTTCTCGATGTTTTTTCTGAGGAGGTTGTGACTCTACCCCCCCCCCCCCCCCGACGTGACGTTGAGTTCAGGATAGACTTACAACCTGGTGCCTGTCCGATTTCGATGGCCCCTTATTAGATGGCACAGTCGGAGTTGCGGGAGATGTGGATTCAGATTGACAATCTAATGGAAAAGGGTTTTGTTCAACCCAGCGTGTTACCATGGGGTGATCCGGTTTTGTTCGTGAAGAAGGCAGATGGTGGTCTCTGGATATGCATATACTACCGATGGTTGAACGAGGTAACTGTCAAGAACCATAACCCCCTTCTAAGGATACATGTTCTCTTTGACAAACTGTGGGGAGCTGGTTGGTTTTCTAAGACTGATATACGATCTGGATATCATCAGGTGAGGGTGAAGGACAATGACATCTCGAAGACAGCTTTCAGGGGAAGGAATGGGCACTTTGAGTTTGATGTGATCCCGTTTGGAGTTACGAATGCACCATCTTTGTTCGTGGGACATAAGAAATTTGTCTTCCAAGAGTTGCTGGACTGGTTCATCGTTATGTTTATCGATGACATCATGATCTACTAAAGATCAGAGGTGGAGCACATTGAGCATATCAGGGCTGTCTTGGAAGTCCTTCAACACCACCAGCTTTATGGGAAATTGTCAAAGAGTAAGTTCTTGACACAATAAGTACACATCCTTGGGCACTTAGTGTCTCAGCATGGGGTGTCAGTGGACCCGTCGAAGGTGGAGGCAGTTTTTTCTTGGGGGACACCCAAGTGCGTGGCAGAAGTTCATTGTTTCTTGGGGTTTACAGGTTATTATCGAAGGTTCGTTTCAGACGTCTCTCAAGTTGCTGCTCCATTTACAACTTTGACTAAGAAGAACCAGGTCTTCCTATGGAGTGGTCAGTGCCAGAAAGATTTCGACTACCTGAAGGAGAAGTTGGTCAGTGCTCTAGTACTCAGGTTTCTAGAGGAAGTGTTGTTGTATGTGGTGTTTTGTGATTCTTCTGGCCTTTGGTTGGGATGCGTACTGATGCCGAAGAAGGGAGTGATCTATTATGGGTCTAGGAAATTGCGCCCTCACGAGCGTAACTATGCCACCCATGACCTAGAACATGTATAATTATTTTTTTCATTGAAGTTGCGGTGACAGTACCTCTTTGGGGAACACTTTGTGGTCTTCTTAGATCACAAGAGCTTACGTTATATCTTATCTCACCGTGACATGAACAAACGACAGTAGAGATGGGTCGAGGTTCTCCAAGACTATGACTTAGAGATCTCTTACACTGAAGGTAAGGGAAACGTTGTGGCTGATTCCTTGAGCAGGATGTCATATAAGGAAGTGGTTCGGGAATACACTAATGCCTGGAAAGCGATGGGAGAGTTTGCTGCCATGCACTTGGATTTAAGGGTAGAAGGTGTAATGGGATATTATTTTTAGATGACGATAGAATCCTATTTGTTGCAGTAGGTGGAAGTGTCTTAGTGGGGGGACTCTGAGGTGGATGTAATGCGGGATCATGTCGATCAGGGAAATCCTCCAGAAGGATGGTCATAAGACAAATGACATCGAATGATTTTTCCTGGAAGGTTGTTTGTTCCGGAGACAATGTGTGAGGGAGTTCTCCGTGAGTTCCATAGCTCAGCCTTGGCGCTACATCTGGGAGTTTCAAAAATGTACCGAGGCCTGAGGGAATAGTTTTGGTGGCCCGGGGTTAAATGGGCCGTGGCAGAGTTTATGGCTATGTGCCTAGTGTGTCAGCAAGTAAAGGCTGAACACCATGTTCCCCGTGGTTTGTTGCATCTTCTATATGTCCCCGAGTGGAAGTGGGATGACATCTTGATGGACTTCATCATAGGACTACCCAGAGCTTAGGGTGGTTATGATGCTATCTAGGTAGTGGTGGATCGACTGACGAAGTGAGCTCAATTCTTAGCAATTAAGGAGTCGGGCCCAATGAGTACCTTAGCACAGAGGTACGTAGACGAGGTGGTGCATTTGTAAGGATTTCCAATGACTATCATCTCAGATCGGGATACTCGGTTTACCTGACGAGTCTGGAGGGGGTTACAACATTATTTTGGCACCCAACTATGCCTTAGCACTGCTTTCCATCCCCAGACCGATGGGCAGATAGAGCGGACTATCCAGACGTTGGAGGACATGCTGCGAGCATCCGTTCTGGATTTCGGAGGATCATGGGTATGACACTTGACTTTAGTAGAGTTTGACTACAAAAACAATTTCCACTCTACTATTAGCATGGAACCATTTGAGGCTTTGTATGGAAGACCATATCGTTCACCCATTTCTTGAGCAGAGGTTGGTGAGAGAGGTGCACTTGGGCCAGAGGTTGTACCGAGCACCACAGAGAAAGTCCAGCTTGTGCATGAGAGGATGAAAGCAGCTCAGGACCGACATAAGTCTTATGCTGATCATAGGAGGAGGCCTTTGGTGTTCAAGGTGGGAGACCATGTGTTCTTGAAGGTTTCCCCTCGACGGGGGAAGCAGAGGTTTGGGAAGGGGAGTAAGATCTCCCCTAAGTTCATCGGACATTTCGAGGTGCTGAGGCGAGTCAGCGAGGTGGCATATCAGCTAGCCCTGCCATCTTAGTTGGAGAAGGTTCATGACGTCTTCCACGTCTCCCAGCTTTGTCTGTACTTACATGACGACTCTGACGTTATCGACTGTGGAGAGTTAGATATGGGAGGCGATGGGACCTTCGGGGAATGACTCGTCAGAATCGAGGATCGTAAAGTGAAGGTGGTCCGTGGACAAACCATCGCCTTGGTATGTGTGTTGGGGAGGCATGTCGGCCTCGAGGAGAGAACTTGGGAGCGAGAGGCCCAGATGCACACTTAGTACTCAGAGTTATTTTGACTTGTGTTTTTCCTTCTTCTTCTGAGCTTTGTTTTGATGTTATACTCTATACCTTTGATATATGGAATTCTTCACTTGTCGGTTGTGAGACATTTTGTTTTCTTGTTCTCTAGATGTGTAACATTTCCGGATGTGTGGGAAAAGGGAAAAACCTGATCTTTAATCGAGACGCATTAATGCGGATGCTATTGAACCCATGCGGGCGAGTCAGTGCCGCCTAAAGAGGATAATATCTCGACCTAGGAGAAGGCATTTCCCCAAACGACATGTTCGGGCACTGTGTGGGTTGTACGGTGTTTGGGGAAGTGTAAGTTAGAAAATCCTAATATATAGAAGTGGGAATGCCCAATGCTTAATCGAGATGCATTAATGAGGATACGATTAAAACTGTGCAGGCGAGTCACTATCGCCTAAAGAGGATAATATCTCGACGTAGGAGAAGGAATTCGTAACACCTCTAATTTGGGTTGATGGTTGGGTTCCTGTTATAACGAGAGCCCTATGAGGTATCTTGTTGGGTTACTCTGGGTTGGTTTTGAATTCTCGAGGATGAGAATGTTTTAAGAGGTATCTGATATAATGGTCCAGACCACCCCAACCCATTCCTTTGTCAAAAATATAGTCACGAAGTGTTCTGGAGGGTAAAATGGACTTTTCCCACTCTTTTCAATATTTTGTAAGTACACGCCATGTAGTGTGAGTACACGTCATGTAACCCCTCTCTGGGTATACCCCGTGTTGAAGGCCATGTCCTTGCAGTGTGAAATAAATGGTACACGTCGTGTATCCCATACTACACGCCCTGTAGTTCCTCCCTGCGTACGTGTTACCTTCAAACTGTGTGTTGACCAGTCAACGGTTGTGTTACATGTTGATGCTATGTCTTTTCCATGTGAAATAAATGGGTACATGCCGTGTATCCCATACTAAATTCCATGTAGTCCCTCCCTGCGTACACGTTACCCTCATACCATGTGTTGACCAGTCAACGGCCACGTTCCGCGTTGAACCCCGAGTTGGAAGCCGCGTGGTGACTGTGTGAAATGGCCGAGCACATGCCGTGTACTATAAAGTACACGATGTGTAATTTTTTTCCCAACTATAAAAGGAGGGGTCCCCTCCTCCTTTTCAACTCACTCCTCTCCTCCCCACTTCCTCGAGTAGAGCTCTCCCAAGAGACTTGAAGGCTCTTTTCTTCCATAATTTCTTCGTCCGAGCTCCGACTTACAATCCGTTAGAGGCCACGAGATCGTAATGAAGAGGCGGAACTTTTGATCTTGGATATATTTTCTTCCCTTCAGCCTTTCCTTCCCTAATTTTACCCGAGGAGGTTTTTCTAGGTTTTGAAAGAAGTGATAGACACTGACTGACGTCTCCTAAAGCTGATCCGGGGGAGCGTTGTTATCATAACCTGTTGATGTATGGATCTTACCTTCGTCTCTCTAAATTGTGCATCATGCAGGGTGGGTGTCTTCTTTTTTACGTGAAAAACTTTTGAAAAAGTTTAATAAAGAAAATAACTGGCTTATATAATGTGGATGGGAAGTTTGTGAAATGCAGTTACATTATTTATATCTTGTGATATTATGTTGTGAATTGAATAGGCTTATGCCTACTAAAAATCACGGTCTTTAGGGGCCTTTTCTTGCAAAATTAAATTCTTCCCTATCTTTCTAGACCTTTTATGGATAGAAACTTTTTGGAATGAAAGAATTGGTTAATCACGTAAACTTGGATGATTAAATGAATAACTGGAACCCTTGTGTGATCACCCCAGTTAAACAAAAGTAAAATAATTAACATGTGGGTGCCAGTTAAGGTATATTTATGTAATGAGGGTTTTTTTGGGTTGTTGAGGATTGGGTGAGCAGCGGGGCTGCGATTGACTTGGTTGTGGGTTGGTGTGAATGCTATGTTGGTGATGGGCAGCGGGGCTGCGATAAATGGTATTAAGGGATGATGATGTATATGTTTTGGTGTGTTTTTGGTTATAGTGGTTGGAAGCGGGGCTACAGGGATGGGTTTAAATGTGAACGAACTATGGTATGTGAATAATAAATAAAAGTGGAAGAGTTAATGGATAGTGGGGCATGGTAATGGAACAGGAATAACAATCAATGGGGTTGGTTGGTTAATAATAAGGGACTTGTTTGTATTGCTTGTGTTTTCCTAACTTGATTTGTGGATGGCGGGGATGTGTTTTATGAATGATCAATGTGGTTGGTTATGGATAGTTTTCCAATAGTTAAGGAACTAATAAACTGATTCTGTTGAAACAAGAAAACCTAAATGGTGTTGGGGTTGTTTGTAGTATGCACGCTTCGAAATAGCAGTGTCGAGGCACGTGCTCAGTTATCTGTTTAGAAGCCATAGGTTGGGATGTATGTTTGGTATATATATATATACACACACACACACACACGCATATATATATATATATATATATATATCTGTATCTCTATGTTTTTTTCACCCCACCCATGTAGAGCACTTAGTGTCAAACACTCCCATTTCATTGGAGAGGTTGTTTTCCACTTAGTTACTAGCTCCTTCCTGCTATATCTTCCATAGGCTGTGATGGATTGAGGCGACCTTAAACCCAAGACTCTTCGGGTAGGTTTCGATTTGGGTGGTTTTAGCCCAAGACTCTTCAGGAAGGTTTACTTTTTTCCAAGAATCTTCGGGATGAGGCCCAGGTGTGTGCGGGCAGGATATGTGGTAGTGAGGTCTAAGTGTGTGCGGGTGGGATATGTGGTTGTGAGGCCTAGGTGTGTGTGGGTGGGATATGTGGTTGTGAGGCCCAAGTGTGTGTGGGTGGGATATGTGGTTGTGAGGCCCAGGTGTGTGTGGGCGGGAAGAGTGTGGTAGCGTCAGGACTTTTTCCGTTAGGAAGAGCAGCTAACTAGTGGGAAATGGTGTGGGGTACCAAATACTTTTGTTCTTATATACTACTACTACCAGATGTGTTGTATTTTCAGTGAACGTGGCTGGTGAGGTTGGGTGGATAGAATTACTTGCTAGTTTTTGGTTTCTTTTGTTGTTCTCACAGGACATTAGGATGTCTCCCCACTTGTGCACGAGATCTTTAGGTTTCCCTACTGTGTATACTTGTATGCTCACCCTACATTTACATTCAGGTTTCTAGGAGGACTACCAGGGCCGAGCGGGACCCTACTAGTCGGGACAGTTGGAGTTATTGTAGGTTGTTGTACTCTTGTTTCTTTTGGTATTGTACTTTTGAGCTTTCTTGTTCATGTACTTTGTTTTAAAATTGTTTAAACATGCATGTGGGGTTGGTTTGGGTTTATTTCCATTTACCTATATTATTTTTCTTTTGATGGTTGACTCATCCTATTTCCCGATCATAAATAATAAAAAGGGTAATGCCTCCCATATTTGTAAAAACTCATACCCTTGGTGCTAGTCGCAACCCCGGGGCCTACTGGAGGCAAGAAGTGGGGGTCATTATCTCCCTTTCACCATTGCCAGTTCATGAGGGGCATCATTGGTGGAAGGGGGTCATGAAACTTATTGTATTCTCACCATTAAACATCCTGATCTACCATATCTCCTTCTAATCCTAGGAATATGAACCTTGAACCTCCAGATTAATATAAATTTTGATAACCATGTGGATAGATGAAGGTGAACCAAGTAAATCAAAGCATCAATATCAAACTTGTAGAAAAATTATTTAAGGGAAGGTTGCACATCTTAATGGGTTTGTTAGAAGAATATATTATTGAAATAAGATATAGACATTCATGGTTTTTAATTTCATTTTAATGGATAAAATACCCAATTTTTATTTTACATAGAAGTAATGGATTAACTGAGAAATATTTTTTTCAGCTTTGGTGACAAATATGATGTTATTTTTTAAATGTAATATTAATGGAATTTTTTATGTTTCATCGGTAGAAATACAAAAAATTTATTAGGGTCCCCATGAAGGGGATTTTTAGTTTTATCTTCAATAAATTAGAAAAAACAAACATAAATATGAAGATATTTTGTATTTTGTCATTATCCCCACCATTATTTGAAAAATGATCATAACAGATATTAAGGCTGACTAGAAGGTTCTCGTCAAATTCATTTAGTCTGAAATAAATTCAATATTTCATGATATAGGGAAAAAATTATCCCAATACGTATATATTATTTTTTATGGTGGGAGATATTAAATTTAGTTTTCCAATATATATGTTCTAATACATGAATCACTATTATAATATAGATGAAAAAATAATGCTTTATCTATATTGTATGATTATTTATCTTCTTATTTAAAAAATATTATGATTTCAAATATATAGATGCGTAGTAGCTGTCATCACAATTAAATTTTTAATGATGGAATGTTAAGAAAGATAATATTTTTCAGGATTATAATCAGAAAAACATTTTTACCTCATGGTGAATAAGACCAACAAGAATCTATTCACATTTCTAACAAATAGAAAAGAATATTTGAAATTTGTTGGTTTAATTCGTTAACCTGAATGTGAACATGTAGAATTAAGAATATAATTTGTTTTTCAAATACAGAGATGAATAATAAAATATTTTAACTCCCATACTGATATTATGTCATATGTTCATCAATATATTGAATAAATATTGTAATAATTAAAATAATTAGGCCCTAATCACCCATCATAGAAATAGTTATTAAGTTGATGTTCAGACACCATAATCTGTGGCTACTAAAACTGGTGATATTAATCAAATAGTTTTTCTATGAGTCTCAATACCTACCATGGAAAAGAAATTATAATAAACCAGGCAATAGATTTGAGTAAGAGGCTCTTTCAAAAAATCCAAATGAAAATAAAGATCAAGAGTCTGATGATTAAAATCAGATGCAAAATGGAACATGTGGCAGAAAAATATATGCAAACTACTCAAGGAAATGAAAATGAAAATCCATTATTTGATGAAACTATGAGGTTTATTTATAATCCAACATTATATTTTATTACATATTCTTTGGACAAGTCTATTTATACATCTTTTTATAGAAATGAGATTTTGGATATTTTATCATCCTCCTCTAGAGATAAAGATAATGTAAATTCCATAGCATTGGTTGATAAAGGACATCTATATCAAATTTAAGAACAATAATATTTTTATTATTTGAATTCTAAAATAAATAATTTTATTTCCAATTATAACAAAATTCATGAAGACAATACGACATTGTAGAGTGTGCTAGTGGTTTCCAATAAATCATTGGAATATCTATGAAATTGGACTATTTGAAGAGAATAATTGAAACTAGTTCAAGCTCAACTTCACATTCTTAGAGAATGTTCAGTGTGAAGAATATTATTTTTGTAAATTTCAAGGAGATATTGAAAATTAATTTGGAATGATGATAGGAGAATCTATTTCAATGATATATTTTAGTGATTTTAATAAGTATGTAGGGATTCAATTTGAAAAATTGATAAGTATTTTTAATCAGACATGATAATATTCATCTTCTCCTCAAACTTTTTTAAGTTTAATTAAAATGTTTGGATAAATTAATGGGGTAATTTATACCTTTTAGTGGACAATTACATTAATTTAATTGTGACTATAACACTTTTTCTATGATGTAAATCCATATAGAACATTTTTACAAGTTTAAATATGAAAATACTTGTATTAGAAATATTTCAAATCAGTTTGGTGAAATGATATCATGGTTTTTTTCAGTCATTAGAGAACATTCATGAGTTTTTAATAGTTACACTGTTAAAATGTTTGAAGGTCTGTAAATATTTATAAATTTCGACGAGACAGTTAGTTAAAACCCATAATTTCAATTTTAGAGAACTGCTGACCAAGATAATGGATGTTTATCCTGCTTTTTGAGTTTTTTTAGATTCTATAACCTCTTCTCAACCAGACCTTTCACTCTTATCTAGTCAAAAATTTTAAAATTTTATAGCCAAATTTTTATTTTAATAAAAGCCATATTTTTATGTAATTATTTTTTTCAGTATTTTTGTTTCCTTATTATTAATTTTTTCACTTCTATTACCAAAACAAATATCATTTTTGTTATAGAATATTATAAAATTCATTTAAAATTATGTTATATATTTAATATATTTCAAAAAATTATCAACTATATTTATTTTTTATCACATAATGGGAAGAAAATTCTGTGAACAAAAAATCCATTATTTCAAAATTCATAATTTTATAATATATTACTTTTTACTAAATAAATAAAATATGAATTTAAATTTTTACATTACAGGGAACATTTAATATCCAATACAATTTTTTAGATAATTTATATTTCATTTTTTTAATTATAGTATTTCATTTCAGTTTATAATTGATATATTTTATATAAACTTTTTTATGGGTTTACTGATCATAAAATTCAGGAAATTGTTTTTATTTTATTGTATAATGAATACCCTATGAATCTTATTGATTTATATGCTCACAAATACACTATATTATTTTAAAAATAACGATAATTTATGAATTTTTTAGGAATATATTTCTTGACAAGATTATATTTTTTTATATCAAAATATTTAATTAAACTATTATAGAAACTCTTTTCATAATATTTGTTTTTAATCATAATGTATGATTTGGAAACCCTATGTCTTTAATGAAATGTACATGTCATGTACGATACATTGTAGGAATATTATGGTTCAAAAACCCTATATTTGGAAAACCCCTATAATTAATGTAATAAACATATGGTTTATCAACTGTACCCTTGTTTACATCTATACGTTATCAACTATACTTTTGGAGTTTATTGATTGAGGAATGAACCCTATATTTTAATGGTCAATGATAGAGTTTTTACATCATTGATTTCTCACATTGTTCTTCCTAAAGGTGCGCAACCCTGGAAATGTGAAGATTTATTCCGTAGAATTTCGATGTTGTGGGGCTTTGCTAGTTGGAAATGTGTCTCCCTTGGGCGGGGATTATTTCACTGTTTGTTTCCATCGGCGGATCTCAGGATTAGGGCATGGAGTTCTGGTTCCATGTTTCTAAAACCGGGATGGCTTCATCTGCACGAATGGTCACTTGACTTTAATGTCTTGAATGCAAAAAATGTCTTCGCTCAGGTATGGGTGCGTCTTCATGGTCTTAATTGGGTTCTTGGGAATCCAGAGATCCTGCATGATATTGGAACGACAATTGGAACTCCCATCCGCCTTGATAAGGAAACAACTGATGTCAGATTTGGGCACTTCGCTAGAATGCTGGTGGAAGTTGATCTCAGATCCACTCTCATTGATACGGTAACTCTTTCTATTCCGTCTGATCAAATTCTAATTGATGTTGAATATGAAAAGAAACCTCTTTTCTGCACTAAATGCATGAATGTGGGGCACTATTTGGAGTTGTGTCGTAAAAACAACTCTTGTAAGGAGTGTGGGATGCGAGGACACCCCTCCAATCTCTGTCGAAAAAAGGATAATTTGAAGGAATCGTCCTCTCCAAAGCATGTCATCAAGGACAGCGACCCTCCTATGAAGGAAGCCCCTGATGTGACGACTCCTTCAAAGGGAAAAGAGTTGATTGTTGATTCTACTCCGACAAGATCTTATAGCGGCCCTTCTAGAGATCATGAGGTTATCACTTCTGATAATTTGAGTCCTGCGTCAGCATTGGTGGTGAATGATTCTTCATAGATGAACATTCAGAAGCTGGCTAAAGAGGTTCCTCTAGTTGAGGACATCCCCATGCGGACTCCAGAACGGGTGATCCCTGATTCTCACCAGGTTGATGTCTCTAATCAGGGTGAGGTGCAACTACATGTTGATTATCATCATGAAATCCAGAAGCAATTTCAGATATCTGAGTTACCTGAGAAATGGGGGAACATTTCTGAAGATGAACAGGGGAGGGTGCGTACCCCGATCAGGGTCTCGGGCAATGGTGGTCATGCCTCTTATAAGGATTCAATATTGAGTGACAAGCCAAAGACTACTGAAAGTGAGGGTCCTCCCCTTAAGAGGAGACAACGTAAGGATTTTTCTAATGTACCTAGAACTGTGTCTACCAGATCGTCGTCTAAGGTGTCAAGGAAAGTGGATTTGGATATCTTGAAAATCCTCAATAGGGACAAGTCTCAATCTGAGTGGGAGACTGCTGGTGATTATGATTATGGAAATGACATGTCTTTTTATGATCTCTAGACTTGCTCTTGGTGGATGAGGGCATGTCCATTGTTTGACCCCATCCGCCGCTCTATTGTACTTTTTCTTTCTCTTAATAAATGGTCAGAAGCTTTGCCTTTAGTTAAAAATATTTTCCAAGATTTCTAAATGGTCTTTCCAAAATTAAATATATATTTAAAGATATTTTATAACTAATTAAATTGATTATATTCACCAGATTAAATCATTCATATTTCTACAAGATGTTATGACTCTTTTGATTGATTAAAATTAAAATTATAGTTATTTTCAGGTGACATTAATAGATATATTATGATTGAAAACGAGCTAATATTTTATTGTTAAATAAAATGTTAATTTTTGTTTTCGACTAATGGTGTGATATTATTTCAGTACATAGTTTCTATAAAAGAAAAAAGATTGAATGTTTGTATTTCTCTAATGAATCTACATTTTGGAGACATACGTGTTTCAATCATGTGTTGACCAAAACTTCTTCTGTTGTTGCTAATAGTATTTCATTAATTCTATTTTTTAATATTATTTGAAAATAAATCTCTTTGAAGCATTTTATTATTGAGTTCCTTTAACATTGAAGTATGAGATCTATTTTCAGTCAGTTTCTACTAAATCATTGTAAATGGATATTTTTATTCAATAAAATCAAAATCTATTTATTTATTAGTGTTTCAACTTCTCAGACATTGTCATGGTGGTGGAGTATAAACTTCTCAGAAGATTTTATCAATAAATCAGTTTCATGTAAAAGAACAAGAAGGATCTCTAGAAGCCTTATTTTAGTGGTTTCAACTAACTTCACATAGTTGATAAGTTTTTGTGATAATAGGGAATGTTTACTAAAAGACACCAAGATCACAGGGAGAGCGTTGGTGGTGGGGAATAGGGGATCTTTGTCCCATGAACCACAAATTTTTTTTTCTCATATTCAATGTGTATCCTCTACTGAACATACAAAAATAATATAATCTACATATATTATTAAATCATGAAGAAGATTAAATGTTTGAATTTGTATAGATTTTCGAAATGACATAATTGACCCCCCCTTTTTGTGTCATTGTATTATTATGACCTTAAAGTTTACATAGATTATCATATAGAACAATAAAATTTCATGTTAATAAAAGCAATCCCATATCCCATTAATCTATGAATTCATACCAGAATAATTCTTCTCATGGGAGGAGACTAATATCCATCACAGGTTCCAACACATTCCTAATACACCTATCTATCATATCATAAATTTTAATACAATATGAATGAAATATCTCTAATATAACTTTTCTAGGGTATGTAATGGATTCCACTAAACAGGTTCTAGGAGATAGATTCCAACATGGCCTCAAGTGCACATGCTCATATACCAGAGGTTACTGATAAGTAGTAATGTTCTAGGGTGTGTCTACGAAGAGTTGATTCCCTCATATCAGATCAAGAAACAAAAAAAAAACTAAAAATACATCATAACATCAAATTAATTGAATTTAGGGGATGTATGTATAAAAAATAATGTAATAATAAATGAAATTTAGTAAAATCCTGACCAACCATTTCATATATATTTAAATGATCACTAACTTGGCTGATCAAAAATATTTGAGTAACAAAATTTAAGAAAAATAAATGTCCACGGATCTAATTATAAAACATTCCTGTACCACATTTCTGGTCGAAAAAATAGTCTTGATATGCTTCAGCTATATCAATATCCACATGCGTGGCTCCACACAATCATGAATCGCTAGGTTTTAGTGCTATACTTGATGTATCTATGATCAACCTGAAATAATAAATAAGTTCTACATGCACATCAAGGTGAACATACAAGGGGGTGTGAGAAATAAATCTATGTTGGATACCCTAAAAGATGAACCAATAATATATTTTAATAACTTCATCATCATTAAACATACTCATTATATAGAGGCATAACAGGAAATGATAAATATTATAAATTCATAGATGATCCTTAGGGTTGTCATTCCAATCGAAGATACATGCTTTTTTTAACATTGAAAATATATGTGAACATGTGACACCATATATATATATATATATATGAGTTTGTGTGTATGTATATATTATATATATATATAATATATATCTATGTGTGTGTGTTATACTAGCATGTTACTAAGGCGTGTGACCAAGGAGTACATTCATAACTAAATAATAGTCTCCCATTTTAATAAGGGACATCGTCTTAATTACTTAAAAAGGGATATAGAACACTATACCAAAAAATCATAAGCAATTATGGGAAGCTAATTTCCAAAATCATAATCAATGGGAATGAAACATAATGTCTAACAACCTAATAGTGATTTAAAATTAAATTTACAACATCTTAATTTAGGGGCATGAATCATCATGTGAAAACAAATAAAAAACAATAGTGATGTCTAAAAACATATACACCATCCTAGATTTAGTGGAATTAATCATCATGTCTAATAACCCTAACTAAGGCCTCTCAATTAAAGTAAAAAATGTCAGATCAATATCATATAAAATTAGCCATATATAGGAATCCCAAATCAATAGGGTCTAGTATTAAAATGCTGAGAAATGTGTATGGGAATCCCAAAAAAAAAATTTTATGCCCAAAGGCTTATCATATAGTTCATGGTACCTTTTACAGTTATCCCAATCATATATAATATGGGTTTGTGGGATGATAACTAGGAATGTCACGACCCGTCCTCGGGGCCCGTGCCGTGACTACCCCAAGCCCGCCTTCCATAGGCCAGGGGCTGGAGACTAGCACCAAGGTGTAAATCTCGGTAAAAATGGAAGGCATTGCCTTTGTAAAGTAAACAAGCACCACAGAGTAAGCAAGCGGAAAAGTAAACACTAAGTAAGAACAGAGTACAACTGAAAGTGTGGAAAAGTAAATGGGCCAGTATACAAACCCAAACTGAAAGTAAAGTACAACTCGAAAGGGAAAACAACAACTGTAAAGTAAAAGCCGCTACGCCAAGCTGTCCACTGGAAATCCCACCTGAAGGGTGGGTACAGATAGCTCCACTGCTCCTCGGGTCCCGCCGTCCGCTCCGAGCACGTCCCGCCCAGTGGTCCACCTCTAGGTACCGTCCTGCTATGCGAGCTTCAACAACGATCAACGTTGTCCGTCGTCTGAATCCAACACAACGTAGTGCGGGCATAGCCCGTGTAGGGGTGAGTATAAGCTACTCAGTAGGGACCCCGAGACCCCCGAAGGTCTCCCAAAATCCACAAAGGATAAACCACAAAACAAATATACAATCACAATGTAACAACCGAGACTACTTAGGTATATTCCCATACATATACCTAAGTCATCAATTCCAATACGCTCAAACCTCCGAGCCCAAGTACAACTCAGTACACACAGGAACGTATACGTATTCCACACAAGAAAGCAAAACGTAATTCACATAGGATAGCACAACACAATCCACACATGAAGGTAAACATGATTCAGCTCACACAGGTATACTTCTTCGAAAGACGATAGAGATGATCACTGATCCATCTAAGTCGTCGGACCCACAATGGATCGATAGGTACTAACACCCGGAAAGACCCACATAGGATCGGACCTACACAGGATCGATAGCACTGATCCACACAGGATCGCTGAGTGCTGTAGTCGTCGTCGTCGAATCCACTGAGGATCTCTGCACATTCGTCGTCGCAGTCACAGTAGCAGTCGCAGCCAGCTCTAGGGTTCCCGTACACAGCAAGCTCGTTTGGGAGGGTCCGCTCCACGAGCCGAGAGTCTGGGACATCAACTGTCACATAGTCCAGAGTTGATGTATCCAAAAGTTCCGTATCATCAACAGGAACTCAACGCAACAGACGGCGCGTCAATCGGACGCCCGGTCTGAGAGTTATTGGCTTTTTCGTTCCAGGGGCCAGGTTGGTTTTTAAGGCAAAACCAACCTGACTGTACTCCACTTGCATCCAAACCTCAGGCAAAGTATGCCAAAAGATCTGTCTCACTATGAGGAACTCAACAAAGCTGACGACACATCATTCGGACGTCCGTAGCTCAAGGTATGAGCGTTTCCGCTCCGAGGGCCCGGTTGGTTTCGTGTACAAACCAACCCGGCCGAACTCAAAGTATTCCGAAACCTTGAGTGCGATATACCAAAACGACCTTCTCGATCCAAGAATTGCATCGCTGCTGACGGCGCGTCGTTTGGAGGTCCGTAGCCCGAGTTATGGGCATTTGAACCTAAACAGTTCGGTATCGGGGGTTTCGGGCCCGGGCCGACCCGGCTCGAGACCCCCCCGGCTGGCCCGAACCGGGTCGACCCGCCTTGAACAGGGTCGGCCCGTCCCGGCCCGGCGCGGCCCGGCCCGGTTGGGCTCTTCCCGGCCTGGAAAACCGGCCAGGCGCCGGTCCGGCTCAGCGCAGCGCGTTGGGCGTGCTGCCAGCTCGGCCTTTGGCCGAGCTGTTGGAAAAATGGGGGGACGCCTGCCCGCCTTTGTAACCACGTCCCCCCTCATAATTGGGGCCCGTTGATTGCTGGCCAGGGGAATTTACATCCCATGGTTTTCTCCTTTCCGGCCGGCCCGACCTGGCCGGCCGGCTCCTCCTGAACGGGACCGGCAGTGGCTGGTTCCGTTCCGGCTCCGACACCGGCGGCCCGGCTGGCCGCCGGTCACCAAGCTCCGCCGCGGCCCGGAACCGGCCGTGGACCTTGCCGTCCAGCGCGGCGTGACAACACCGCACCCCTCCACCGCGGCCCCGCTTCGGCCGCGGCGCCTTCGATTTCCTTCGACGCGGCGCGACGATGTCACGTTCTTGAATTTCATTCCACAGCGCGGCGCGACGACGCCGTGCAATACTTGTCGTGTGATTCCCGCGTGGTGCGACGGCACCACGCCATCCCGTTCCATTCGAAAGGAATCAAACATGAATATAGGAGGGGGTTTCGGCCGTGATTGTGCGGTCCGACCCCCCTCTCGTTAAACGATAACATTTAGTCAATTAACCATGAAGTTCGACATTTTAGAATCAAGAACGAAAATAATTTAATAAAATAACAATAATCCCCTACCTCGGCTTCAAGAGCGGTGTTCGTCAACGACCTGCGGAAGACGAGCGTCGTGGAGGTTGGGCGTCGCGGAGAAAGAACGTCGACGTCGCGAAGCGAGGATTCGAAGTTCTTTGACGGCGATTTCGTCGCGGAAAACCGTCACGGAAGAGACGACGCGGAAGAAGTACGTCGCGTTGCGGATACGGCGTCGTGGAAGGACGGTGTTCTTCGGTGGAGAAGTTATTCATTGAAGAACGGTGTTCTTCGCATTCTTCGTCGAGGTTGAAGAAGATGAAGAAGAAGAAGATGCTTTCCCAATTCTCTCAAGGTGACAAAACTCTAACAAAAATAAAATAAGACTCTTTCTTATTTTATTAACACAACAACACAATTGAATTTCAAGAGTTTGAAATTCAATAACCACACACAACTCACCTCATTAAACTCATAACAATAAAGTCATAGGTTATATCTTAAGTTAACTTAATTAAAGTGGGAGTTGAGAGGGGTTTTAGAGGATATGAAGAGGTGGGGTTCGTGTGGGCCCCACCACCCTCATAACCTCCCAAGGGAGGTTGGGTGGTTACCCAACTCCCATCATTAACTACACTTAGAGTAAAATAATAAAAATTGTAGTGTAATTATATAATAAACTTCGACAATTTTTATTATCAACACTCATGTAAACGCAACTCTGGAATAAGAGTTCCTAAGCAATTACCGGCGCTGCGGTTCCATCGGTGCCCTCGGAATTCGATTCTGGGAACCATTTCAAAAGTTAGAAATTCTCACTCGTTCGTTCACTGAACGTACCCGAGCCAAGCTTCGGAAATTGATTCCGTGCACACCGGGCCTCGGAATCAGGTTCTGTCAGAAACCGCGCTCTTGTAAAATTCCAAAGAAAATTAAGAAAAAATTTCCCTTGAATTTTATGGGTCTTTACATAACTCCCACCGCAGGGCTTTACGTCCCCGTAAAGATACATCAAAACTAGGGAAACAAATGAGGGTATTGAGCATGCATCTGAGCCTCCCGCTCCCAAGTTCTCTCCTAGAGATTCCCGTGCTGCCATCTGATGCGCACTAGAGGAATCGACCATCCACGTAGGACCCGATCCTGTCGATCCTCGATCTCCACCGGAACCTCCGTAAAAGTCACCCCATCGTCAACGTCAAGCTCCCCATGGTCAATGATGTGCGTCGGGTCATGCACGTATCTCCTCAGCTGAGATACGTGGAAGACGTCGTGCACCCGGTGCAACTAAGGTGGTAGAGCCAGACGATAATCCACCTCGCCTATCCTGCTGAGGACCGGGAATGGTCTGATGAAGCATGGACACAACTTTCCGCCTCAGCCAAATCTCCATATACCACGTCGAGGTGAGACCTGCAAGAAGACGTGGTCGCAATCCTCGAACTCTAGTGGCCTCCGCCTCCTGTCAGCGTATGACTTCTGCCGGCTCTGAGCTGTCCTCATCCACTCCTGGATGACCTGGAACTTCTCTGTCGTGGCTTGGACCATCTCTGGTCCCACAAGTGCTGACTCCCCAGGGTCTGTCCAGCACAAAGGAGATCTACAAGGTCGGTCGTACAATGCCTCGTATGGTGCCATCCCGATGGTGGAGTGGTAGCTGTTGTTGTATGAAAACTCCACCAAGGGTAGGTGGTCCTCCCAGCTAAGACCAAAGTCGAGGACACATGTGCGGAGCATGTCCTTGAGAGTCTGAATGGTCCTCTCCGTCTGACCATCCGTCTGAGGATGAAAGGCTGTGCTCAAACGTAATTGCGTCCCAAACGCCTCCTGCAACCCCTTCCAAAGCCGGGAAGTAAAGCGAGCATCTCGATCGGAGACGATAGATGATGGCACACCGTGAAGCCGTACAATCTCCTGAATGTAAAGATGTCCCAAGCTCTCCACTGAGCCCTACTCTTGGATGGGTAAGAAGTGAGCCGACTTGGTGAGTCGGTCGACAATCACCCAGATGGAGTCGTGACCTCTGGAAGTGTGTGGAAGTCTAGTCACGAAGTCCATAGATATCTCGTCCCACTTCCACTCCGGGACCTCCAAGGGCTGTACCAAGCCTGCTGGTACCTGATGATTCGCCTTCACCTACTGGCAGGTGAGGCATCGAGAAAAAAACCCTGCCACAGCCTTCTTCATGCCCACCCACCAGTGCTGTCGTCTGAGATCCTGGTACATCTTCGCAACTCCGGGATGTACCGCCAAGGGAGAAGTGTGAAACTCTCTCAGCACCTCCTCCCGTAAAGCGACCAGTACCATGGTACATCCTCTGAAAAGGATATCGTGCTCTTATCCAAAGGAGAAACCATCAGGTTCCTGTCCTGAGGATATCTGTGCACGCCGTGTCTCACAGTCGGTATCCCCACGCTGTGTCTCTATGACTGGCTGCAATAGTGGAGGAGTGACTGTGAGAGACTGAAGGAAGGCTGCTCCATCTCTATCCACAAAGGATATCTGCAAAGAGGCTAGCTGCTCCGTCGCCTCCTCAAGTAGCTGAATGCTCGTCCTCCTACTGAGGGCATCGGCTACTACGTTCCCCTTCCCAGGACTATAGACTATCTCAAAGTCATAGTCCTGGAAGAACTCGAGCCATCGCCGCTGTCTCAGATTCAGATCCTTCTGAGAGAAGATATACCTGAGAATCTGATGATTAGAAAAGACTATAAAGCGCTCGCCCATCAGATAGTGTCGCCACATCTTCAGGGCAAAGACCACTACTGCTAACTCCAGGTCATGGGTAGCATAGTTCTGCTCATGCGGCCTCAACTGACGTGATCGATAGGTGATCACTGCCCGCTCCTACATCAGGACACATCAGAGTCCGGTCCCTGATGCATCACAATAGACTACGTACCCTACTCCCTCCTCAGGAAACCTCAAGATAGGTGCGCTGGTCAATCTCTGTCTCAGATCCTGGAAGCTCTGCTGACATCTGTCTGACCACACGAAGGGTTTCCCCTTCTTCGTCAAATCTGAGAGTGGTGCCGCAACTCTGGAAAAGTCTGGCACGAATCTCCGGTAGTATCCAGCTAGACCCAAGAAACTCCGAACCTCTGTCACGCTCCTGGGTGGCTCCCAAGCTAACACTACCTCGATCTTCGCAGTATCCACTGCAACTCCCGCCTCAGAGATGAAGTGTCCTAAGAAGTGGACCTCATGTATCCAGAACTGGCACTTCAAGAGCTTACCATAAAGTTGGTGCTCTCGGAGTGTGTCTAGTACAACCCGTAAGTGGTAGGCGTGCTCCTCCTCAGTCGTCGAGTAAATCAGAATGTCGTCGATGAAGACCACGACAAAACGGTCGAGGTATGGCTGAAAGATCCTGTTCATGAGGGCCATGAACACTGCTTGATCATTGGTTACGCCGAATGGCATAACCAAAAACTCATAGTGGCCATACCGACATCGGAAGTCCGTCTTCTGCACGCCCTCATCTCTAACTCTTAGCCGATGATAGCCTGACCTGAGGTCTATCTTCGAGAACCACCGTGCTCCCATGAGCTGATCAAAGAGGTCATCAATCCTCGGTAGCGGATACTTGTTCCTCACTGTCACCTAGTTCAGGCGACGATAGTCAACACAAAGTCGCAAGCTCCCATCTGCCTTCTTGGAGAACAAAATCAGGGAAGCCCAGGGTGAAACACTGGGTCGGATAAACCCCTTGCCCTGCAAGTCCTCCAACTGTACCCGTAGATCTCAAAGATCAGCGGGGGCCATCCGATATTCTGGAGTCGATATCGGGGCTGTTCCGGGGTACAGGTCAATATAAAAGTCTACCTCTCTGCGAGGAGGTAGCCCTGGAACGTCGTCGGGGAAGACGTCCGCAAACTGATCCACCACTGCAGGAAAACCAGGGCTCCCCACGTCAACTGCTCCTAGGATGAGGCTAGCCAACTGATGAGTGATGGGCTGTCCTCTCCTCTGTGAGAGTCCATCCTGTGCTGCAAAGGCTCCCTTCTCGCCGGTGAAGGTGAACCTGCTGCCGTTAGTGCGTACACATCGCACCTTGCGCCTAAAACAATCAATCTGTGCTTGGACCGTAGATAACCAATCCATGCCCAAGATGACGTCGTAAGGCCTCGATGCTGCTATAAGAAGATCCCATCCGAAGCTCTCGCCTCCTAGAGTAAGCTCACACTGCCGGAACTAGTGTGTAATCGTCGAGTCTGCTGCCGTAGGAGTCTCTAGACGTAAGTATCGAGCCAACGACTCTGTCGGAATCTCCGAACTCCGAACAAGGGCAGCGGCTATGAAAGAGTGACTCGCTCCTGGGTCTATAAGTATTACAGCAAGGGTGGAATATACACAGATAGTACCTCGAATCATCTCGGGTGTGCCGTGGTCGTAGGCCTCCGCTGCCTGGAGTTGTGCCTGTCTCAGCCCGCCAGCTCCCTGTGGTCGGGGTGGACCTCCTGGTGGTGGTGGTGGTAGAGCCTCAAAGCGTCGCCCACCACCTGCTGCTCGGCCAACTCCTCTGCCTCGTCCGCCTCCTCCATGCGGACCGCCACGGTCGACCCTCTGCCTCTGCCTCTGTGGTCCCTCAACCGTCTACTGCTTTTCGGCACGGCGGGTCAGGCAGTCACGAGCCATGTGGCCCTGCCCGTTGCACGAGTAGCATTGTCTGCCTCTCGAATGACTGGCTCCGCGTTGTGTGCCCTGCACTGCTTAGCCAGTGTCCTGAGGTCGTCTGCCTGAGGGTCCGGTCTTCCTGGACCCAAGAGTCATCCGTCGACTTCTTGCTGCGGAAGACTCTGCTACGTGCCGCCCTGCGGTGGGTCTCGGCGCTGGTGTAGACTCAGCAAGAAAACTATTGATCAAAAGAGACCGCTCCAGTACTCCCGTCTGAGTCGGTATGCTGAGGGAGATCAGCGATGCCCTGATCTCGTGTCTCAAACCCTGCTCGAGGTCTGGGCCTGGAAGAATGGGTCCCGTACCATGTCGGTCGAGTAGCGCGAGAGATTGGTAAATCTCGCCGAGTACTGAGCGACTGTCATGCTGCCCTGCCACAGCTGAAGAAGCTCATGAATGCGCACCGAACAGAGGGTGGCTGGGACGAACTCCAAGCGGAAGAATCTCTCAAAGTCCGTCCAAAGTAGAGATTCCTAATCGTGCACCTGGAGCATCAAGCCCCACCATCGGCCCGCTGCTACGTGCAGTAGGCTCGCAACGAGGATCACCATGAGGTCTGCTGGTGTCCTCACAAGCCTGAAAACTCGCACGACTGCCTCCAGCCAGTCCTCGCCTACCTGAGGGTCTGTCTCCCCACGAAACCTAGGTGGTCGCTGGCACTGAAACTCATGTAGTGCGCTGAGGTGACGTGCATCGTCAACGGCTGGTGCTGGAAGTATCGGTGGCTCGGCGGGTAGAGCTACCGCTGGTGCCACTGCTGACAAAGGGCCCTGCACCGAGGCCTCGTCGCTCGGTGGGCTATCGTCACGCTCGACTCTCGGAACCCTAGCTGGCTACCGTCATGGGGCCATCATGAAAAGGAAACAGGTATTCCACGGTCAGAACAGTATACCTGGTGAGCTGATATAAAGTAATCACAAAGAAAACTTGAAACACACAGGCAATCAATGTTTTTGTGCATTAAGTCGGAAATCAGAAGTCAGGGTCCTGGTGTATGGATACGTCAGCCGCCACGCCAACACTGGACTCCCTGGACTGATAACCACACTGAATACGCTAAACACTATTTCTTAACATAGAAAATATCAGAGTTCACAGTAGAACCGAACTCCTTTGATACCAATTTGTCACGACCCGTCCTCGGGGCCCGTGCCATGACTACCCCAAGCCCGCCTTCCATAGGCCAGGGGATGGCGACTAGCACCAAGGCATAAATCCCGGTAAAAAGGAAAGGCATTGACTTTGTAAAGTAAACAAGCACCACAGAGTAAGCAAGCGGAAAAGTAAACACTAAGTAAGAACATAGTACAACTAAAAGTGCGGAAAAGTAAATAGGCCAGTATACAAACCCAAACTAAAAGTAAAGTACAACTCAAAAGGGAAAACAACAACTATAAAGTAAAAGCCGCTACGCTGAGCTGTACACTGGAAATCCCACCTAAAGGGTGGGTACAGATAGCAACACTGCTCCTCGAGTCCCGCCGTCTGCTCCGAGAACGTCCCACCCAGTGGTCCACCTCCAGGTACCGTCCTGCTCTGCGAGCCTCAACCACGATCAACGCTGTCTGTCGTCTGCAACCATCACAACGTAGTGCGGGCATAGCCCGTGCAGGGGTGAGTATAAGCTACTCAGTAGGGACCCCGAGACCCCCGAAGGTCTCCCAAAATCCACAAAGGATAAACCACAAAATAAAGATACAATCACGAAGTAACAACCGACAATGCTTAGGTATATGCCCATACATATACCTAAGTCATCAATTCCAATACGATCCAACCTCCGAGCCCAAGTACAACTCCGTCCACACAGGAAACTATACGTATTCCACACAGGAAAGCAAAATGTAATCCACACAGGATAGCACAACACAATCCACACAAGAAGGTAAACATGATTCATCTCACACAGGTATACTTCTTCGAAAGACGATATAGATAATCACTGATCCATCTAAGTCGTCGGACCCACAAAGGATCGATAGGTACTAACCCCCACAAAGACCCACACAGGATCGGACCCACACAGGATCTGTAGGCGCTGGTTCACACAGGACCGCTGAGCGCTGACCCACACAAGATCGGACCCACACAGGATTGGTAGCACTGATCCACACAGTATCGCTGAGTGTTGTATTCGTCGTCGTCGAATCCACAGAGGATCTCTACACAGTCGTCGTCGCAGTCACAGTAGCAGTCGCAGCCAGCTCTAGGGTTCCCGCACACAGCAAGCTCGTTCGGGAGGGTCCGCTCCATGATCCGAGAGGCTGATACATCAAATTTCACATAGTCCAGAGTTAATGTATCCAAAAGTTCCGTATCGTCAACAGGAACTCAACGCAATAGACGGCGCATCAATCAGACGCCCGGTCTGAGAGTTATTGGCCTTTTCCTTCCTGGGGCCCGATTGGTTTTTAAGGAAAAACCAACCCGACCGTACTCCACCTACGTCCAAACCTCGGGCGGAGTATGCCAAAAGATCCGTCTCACTAAGAGGAACTGAACAAAGCTGACGGCACATCATTCGGACGTCCGTAGCTCAAGGTATGAGCGTTTCCGCTCCAAGGGCCTGGTTGGTTTCGTGTACGAACCAACCCGGCCGAACTCAAAGTATTCCGAAACCTTGAGTGAAATATACCAAAATGAACTTCTCGATCCAAGGATCGCATCGCTGCTGAAGACGCGTTGTTTGGAGGTCCGTAGCCCGAGTTATGGGCATTTGAACCTAAGCAGTTCGGTATCGTGGGTTTCGGGCCCGGGCCGACCCGGCCCGAGACCCCCCCGGCTGGCCCGAACCAGGTTGACCCGCCTCGGACAGGGTCGGCCCGGCCCTGCGCAGCCTGGCACGGCGCGGCCCGTCCCGGCTGGGCTCGGCCCGGCCTGGCAAACCGGCCAGGCGCCGGTCCGGCCCAGCGCAGCGCGCTAGGCGTGCTGCCAGCTCGGCGTTCGGCTGAGCTGTTGGAAAAACGGGGGGGGCGCCTGCCCCCCCTTTATAACTGCGCCCCCCCTCATAATGGGGGCCTATTGATTGCTGGCCGGGTGAATTTATTTCCCCCGGGTTTCTCCTTTCCGGCCGGCCCGACCTGGCCGGCCGGCTCCTCCTCAACGGGACCAGCAGTGGCCGGTCCCTTTCCGGCTCCGACACTGGCGGCCCGGCTGGCCGCCAGTCACCAAGCTCAGCCGCGGCC
This sequence comes from Viscum album, assembly GCA_963277665.1. Taxonomy (NCBI): domain Eukaryota; kingdom Viridiplantae; phylum Streptophyta; class Magnoliopsida; order Santalales; family Viscaceae; genus Viscum; species Viscum album. Next base: position 332,102,859 of record OY728150.1, read on the forward strand.
CCACTCCGGCCACGGCGCCTTCAATTTCCTTCGACGTGGAATGACGGCGTCGCGTTCTTGAATTTCTTTCCACAACGCAGCGCGACAGTGCCGCACAATACTTGTCGTGTGATTCCCGCGTGGTGCGACGGAACCACGCCATCTCGTTCCATCCGCAAGGAGTCAAACATGAACATAGGAGGGGGTTTCGGCCGTGTTTGTGCGGTACGACCCCCCTCTCGTTAAACGATAACATTTAGTTGATTAACCACGAAGTTCGACATGCTAGAATCAAGAACGGAAATAATTTAATAAAATAACTATAATACCCAACCTCGGGCTTCAAGAGCGGTGTTCGTCAACGACCCGCGGAAGACGAGCGTCGCGGAGGTCGGGCGTCGCGGGGAAAGAACGTCGACGTCGCGAAGCGAGGATTAGAAGTTCTATGACGGCGATTTCGTCGCGGAAAACCGTCGCGGAAGAGACGATGCAGAAGAAGTACATCGCGTCGCGTATACGGCGTCGTGGAAGGACGGTGTTCCTCGGCGGAGAAGTTCTTCATTGAAGAACGGTGTTCTTCGCGTTCTTCGTAGAGGTTGAAGAAGATGAAGAAGAAGAAGATGCTTTCCCAATTCCTTCAAGGAGACAAAACTCTAAAAAAAATAAAATAAGACACTTTCTTATTTTATTAACACAACAACACAATTGAATTTCAAGATTTTGAAATTCAATAACCACACACAACTCACCTCATTAAACTCGTAACAATTAATTCATACGTTATAACTTAAGCTAACTTAATTAAAGTGGGAGTTGAGAGGGGTTTTAGAGGATATGAAGAGGTGGGGTTCGTGTGGGCCCCACCACCCTCATAACCTCCCAAGGGAGGTTGGGTGGTTACCCAACTCCCATCATGATCTACACTTAGAGAAAAATAATAAAAATTGTAGTGTAATTATATAATAAACTTCCAAAATTTTTATTATCAACACTCGTGTAAACACAACTCCAGAACAGGAGTTCCTAAGAAATTACCAGCGCTGTGGTTCCATCGGTGCCCTTAGAATTCGATTCCGGGAACCGGTTCAAAAGTTAGAAATTCCCGCTCGTTCGTTCACTGAACGTACCCGATCCAAACTTCGGAAATTGATTCCGGGCACACCGGGCCTCAGAATCTGGTTCCGTCAGAAACCGCGCTCTTGTAAAATACCAAAAAAAATTAAGAAAAAATTTCCCTTGAATTTTACGGGTCTTTACAAGGAAAAACAATTGGAATTACAACAACTTAATCAATACCCAAGTGACTGCATAAATACATGAGTGGGGGTATCCAACAATATAAACCTAAAACAACAACCGCATCCCCCTTATAATACATTTTCTGTATGGGTTATACGGTGAATCCCACTACCATCTCAAAGAAAACCCATAAAATAATAGATCCCAGTCATCCAAATTTTAGGAACCCACTAGGCCCCCATAACCAATTCATGTAGGATCCTCATAATTGATATGATCACTGAGGAACCTTACAAGGGACCCTAGAATAGAGTTTTTGGATCCCTCAAATGTGGGATCCTAGAAAAGCATAAGAAGAGGAATCTTACATTAGATCATCAGAAAGAGTATGTATCAGAATCATACTCAAGAACCATTAATTTTATTCTTTATCAATGTTATCCAACATGGGTTCCTTGGTCATATATAATTTGTCATGGTAACACATCCCATAACCCCATATCTCACATATCGTAACCCCAGGGTACATAAGGGAACATATTAGAAGTGATACCTCCTCATGAGAAATGAAAAGTATGAGTCATTCAATGGATAGGCCTCATGGAATATATCATATAAAGTTCTCAATCAATTTTGGTCTAAAAAAAACTTCATGTATTCATGTCTCAATCACACTAAACATGGAAAATTCTAAGATACATCTGACAAAGTCCTGGGAGAACCTATTCTATGTCAAATAAACATTTTTTTACCCTAAAGTGGGAACCCTTTTATGTGTTTCCCTCATTAGAAAACATAATTCTGTTACTCTATTAAAACCCATTAGATTTTATTTCTATAACAATAAATATATTTTTCAATTCCTTAAAACACGACATTAGTTGTACCATCATGATCATTGTGAAGAATAATGAAAATAGGAAACCCATGTATCTAATTATAGCACTTCAACCTAAAAGCATAAAAACCATTAAAGGGGTATAAATGTAGAAGTACACATCATGTAAAACCTATAACTCAACGTGTAAACTTAGAGCCACACTTGGGTATGTACTCTATCCCATCATAACATGTGTACAATGAGTACAAATATTGGTAATGGAATATACCCTATATATGAGACATTCTAGATTACCTCACATGGTTGGTCCATACATAATTTGTTAGACATGTACTTTTACATGACATATCTGCCACTCAGGGTCTACCTATGTACTATACACTGTTGAGTTCCCCTAGAAAGGCTCTATGTTTTATACTCTACAACATTTTTGAGTATTATAACATGTATTATAATTATTTTAAATAGAATATACTTTCAAAAGTTAATAATCCTTTAATAGTAAAAACACATGATGTGTGTTCTTAATCTTCATGATGTGTGATTGATATTTCTACATGAGAAACTTAGGAAATTTCCCCAAAAACTCTTTTTACTCCACAATAACTGTAGATCAAACCGTAGAGAGTCATAAGAATTAATAATAGGGGATTAAATATTGAAAGTAGAATATATATTTGGATCCGTAAAATCAACATTAAATCATCCTAACATTGGGTGGAATCCACCAAGACATCACCTATATCAGGGTTCTATAACTGCTACATGATGATCCGACTTATCATTACCTCTATAGCAACACCCCTCTTCCTCTCCCCCTCCCCCATCCCAATTTATATCTCTTTCAATATATCTATAAAACTATTCATTTTTTCTCATTGTTGTGCTAATTTGAAGCCCATTGGGGGAGTATGTGATAATCTAGGGATAAAATATGAAAAATGGGAAAATAAAAGAAGAAAGGGGAAAGAAGATGAAAAATGGAAAAGGGCCAAGGCCCGATGTCTGAACTGAATTTATGCATCAACTATAAAAAACCCACCATTATGAAATTAAAAAATATTCTAAATCTTAATAAAACAATTCTTTTGAAAGATATTGCTGCAAAGACTTGTAAAAAGGAATTAATATTTATTTAATTAAATAGTATATATTAAATATTTCAAAAAATGTAAAATGCCTTTTTTTCACCAATATCATTCCCTAGGGTAAATACCCAATTTTATGATAAATATAGTAATATAAAAAACAATCAATGATCATTTTTCTAGGATAAAATGACCACTTTTCTCTTCAAAATCATCTAAAACCAAAAATTAAAATTTTGGTTAAATTTCACTGTCCATTAAAACATGGTTCTGCTAATATTATTATTAATATACTTCCAAAACCATGCATACATATTTATTAGGTGTTTTATATTATTAAATAAAAAAATTAGACTATTAGTATGATCACATATACCAAATCTGTTGAAGAGACACTTAAATCTATCCTGATATATCACTATTTAACTATGATCCACTTTATCCTTCCCAAGATGTGATCTTCATAGATGTTCAAGATATCCAATATAAATTATATTAGGTAGAAGTAGCTTTCAATTCCATTGTGTGACTAATTTTTTCATCACCAATGATATATGAAATATTTATCATCTCTTTGATATACCAAATTAACACCAATCCAAAAAAGCAAACCCCTTTGAGCATTTCACACTAAAACTAAAATGGGTTTCATACAATTTATGAATAGAATTATATAACATGATATAAACAGTAGACCCATTTATTCTGAAAATTTAACCACCAAAAAGAGTATTTTATATTGAAATTTATAATATTATTTATTTACTAAATTTTAGAATGTATATCATAAAAAAATTTAAGTTCAAGATAAAATGATTGACCTAATAAAGAAAACATTTTAAACAAATTTTTTTAAAAATAAATTCATTGAATCCCACATAATAAAAAATGATAACAAAAAATCACCTCAAAAAAGGATATTTCGAAAGATTATTTTTAAATTGATTAATATATATTTTAATTTTAAAATAAGAAATAGAAATATTGATATAAAAGTGAATGATATTATTTGGAGTGAATGGGAATTGATCAGTGCAATGTCAAATTTTAAAAGTTAAGGTAATCCACAAATAGAAAACATCCTTAAAGAAATGTTTTATTATCCCTTGAAATAAAATTAAATATCATTAAGAGTATTGAAATGGAAGTATATGATAAACTTAAAAGAACATTGATGATAATGATATTTAAATAAGAAATAAAAAGAAATTGTGTTGATAAAAAAGCATTACCTTTTTTCTTTACTTCCACATAGGTTCATTGACTTCCTATATTATAAATAGAACCATATTAATAAAACAAATTTTAACCTTATTAATATAAATTAACCTATATAATCTTCATTTATAATAATTTATTACGAATATATAACTTAGTTATAGTTTACTTTCATCCTCAGATGTTATTGATTTTGATTGTTTCACGCATACTTTAAAATGTGATTGAAAATAATAATTCAATCATACAAAGTTAAACATTTGTATATTATAAAATTTAATATAATATATAATTTATTAGAATTTATAATTTTTATATTTTATTCCATTATATTTCTATTCATGATTTGTAAATAAGAAATCATTGTTAATCTTGTTTTAATATTTTTTAGGAATAGAAGTTAGTACATTAATAGTGAGATAAATAATAAGATAAATTCTATATAACCATTATAATGACTTAAATATAATTTTATCTAATTCAATATAATCTTATAATCATCCAAGTAGGGTGTTGAGGAGAAATAAAATATGTTGTTTCATGTAATTGATAACATGTGTGTACACACAAAAGAAACATTCTTGTTCTATTGAACAGGAAGAAGGAAGAAATTGATCTATATTTTCATAATATTAATCATGATAAAATATAATATTAGATTATTAAATATCCCTTTTGAACCATCCATGTACCTTGTGAATTGAAAATAAATAATTTCATTCATGATGGTGTTAGTCTGCACGTAACACCTGTTATGTTTTTATTTTTTTATAGAAAGTGGAAAGGTAGATAATGGATATAAAATCAATATAACAACATTTATGTATAATAATAATAATGATGATGTAATTATATTTTAATGGATAATATTTATTTATATAGTTTTAGAAGAATAATAAATGTTATAATTGTTTTAGAGGAGATAATACTCACATATAAAAATTTAATTTTTGGAACCCATCATGATTTAAAAATAATTTGAGGAAACTCTAGGGACCAGATACACCACCCTAGGATTTTCAAAGAGAAACATCATGCTTAGTTAAATATAATATAATAAACAACAATAAATTAAGATAATATAACACCCTGATGCTTATTTTATATTTATTTTTTAATAAATTCAATCTTTTCGATAACTTGCAATATACTCAATGTTGGGTTTAAAAAAATTGACACTCCATTAAAATATTATTATTTAAACATGTCTATTCTAACATATATGTTATAATGGTGGGTATGAATGTAAATAACTAAATTTTTAAAATTATATGGTCTAACCATGTTCAAAATAAATTTATTTTTTATCTTTTTATTAAAAAATAAAATATGAACCATTTGATATATAAATAAATGTTTTTTGTTTGGAAAATAGTATTTTTTTTTCTAATAGTCGTTTTAGTCATGCTTTTGAAAAAAATAATTCAAAAATAATTTTTATCACCATTAAAAATTCTATTTAAAATAGTTATCTAAATTTTTTAAATATACTGGTAAACCATTTCTTTGGATTATTTTTTTAAAAATTTATTAGAAGATTGAATTTTTGTGATTTGTGAAAAATATATATTCTAAATAGAAAATGATTTTTTTAAATTGTATATAAATTTATATTAGTTTTTTAATTTATATTAATTTAAAATTAATTAAATAATGTTACTTTTTAAAGAATTTATATCATTGGAATCAATTTCTTATTAAATTCTTATGTAAATTATTTTTAATCAGTTCAATATTTTTCTTTTGAAAAATCCTTTTTTCAGTGTGTTTATGGGTTTAGTTGTAAATTTAATTTGAAAAAATGGATCTTATAGTTAGAAACAGTATAAATTATATAATCTAATAAGGATAAATTAATTTTCACCGTAATTAATTTTGAAAATAGTAAAAATTAATTGCTACGGTTAAAGTTCAAACGAGTTACCCATGGGATTAAACTATAATCATAACGGTTTAAATGAACAAATAATTTCAATTACCCATTTAATGAATGTATTTAGAACATATCACATAAAAGTTTATCTAATAAAATTTTTTGGAATCTTTTCTAATGTGGATAATGTGTGTGTCGTTCATTATTTACAAATATAACAAGTGTGTCCTCTCCCCCACATATAAAAGACCACCCCTATCCCATCCACATAACCCGCAAAAACTATTTGGATCAGCCAATAACTTCCCAAATATCTTCATAAAATTCCACCGCACATCCTATCAGACATTATTCAATCATTTACCTAATATAGCATTGATGTATGCTTAATCATGAGGGGATCATTTTAAAAAGAGGTAAAATTCATAACATTTCTATTTTATATTCATTATTTAAATTAATTAAATAATTATTAAACTATGATAATATATTAAAATAAATATATAATATACAATAATATGTCATTGTGTTAATGGAATAATGTATATCAATCTCCAATTCTGTCAATGTGGAAATGAAATTGTTGATTATGTGTATGGTGGACTACAACTTTACAAACCAATATAATTAGTTTCTCCTTACCAAAATTCAAGACTGGATATTTTTATGGTTTTAAAATATTTAAACTATATTTACATGATTATTATATTCTGTAATTATTATATCACTTATACCTTCTCACTCACCATTCATTGAAGGGATATGATAACGTCGCTCGTCTTTATTGGGGGTATAAGGCCCCTGACCTTAAAACATTACTTAATCTTAAATTAGATGAATAATTCACATTGATGATCTTTTCAGGTTTAGAGTTTCAGTGAATTAGTCTATAACTATTACATCCCAAAAGTTACAAAGTAGAGACTTCTACTTAGTTTCCATTTTCTCATAAAATAAAAACTCTTGAAAAAAAGGGTCATGTCCAGTTCCATGTTTTAGACAGACTGAGATTACATGATCCCATCCTTGACCCAATTCCACTTTATGTCAAGTGAAAAACATTTAAAAAACATGGGATGATAATAAAAATCTCAGTAAGGAATACACAAATAAGGATACAATTACTTTTTTCAAAACAACAAGTAAACCATGAATACTTTAAAATAAGTAATACTTTTCACCGTTATGATGTAGTAAATACTCTTCAATGAATAAAATATCACTACATACCCTTTTGTAACCAAAATATTACCCATATAAAGAACACATATCATATAATGATAACTTGGAACATAAAAATACATATAAATGTAATAACCATACCGGCGACTTTAACAAATGTCACTAAATAGAATAGCAATACAGCTAACCTCCATAACCAATGCATTGGAGGTTATAACATAACCACCCATCATGGTATTCACATCAATACCCATCATTTGGTTTATCATGTAACCACCCATCAAATGTCCAACTACCATTATAAAATCATAAGACATAAAAAAAATATAAAGGAAAGAGAAAATTTCCAAATTTCAATAACAATAAATCACTTAAATATATTTCTATAAAAAATCTATTATCAAAACCATTTTCAATACCAAAATACATAATAGAGTATATGGTATTTATTATCTTTTAAAAACATTACGGCATGTTGAGGAAGCCAAAGATCAAATAATACTCGCGGCGGCAGAATGGTCGTTGTCACCACGTACATTAAAAGAAACATTACTTTTTCTCATTTAGTAAAAGGATTTGTAAAAAAATATTCCCTTTGAACAAAATGAAATTTAAAAGGTGTTTATACAACGTATAAAATAAAGTCTTTTATTAAAATAAAATATGCCTCAATGAATGGAGATTGAGACGAAGTCCCTTACCTCATGTCCGACTTGACTCGATTGTTATTAAATCTACAGAATAATAAAATAAAGTTAATTTCTACATTCTTTAGAACCTTTATCAGGTTTATTATTTATTTCATATCACTTATTTCCATGTTATAAACAATATTTAATCATTGAAGTTAATAATGTTTGTTTTGTCGATATTTGGTACTTCTGTCAAAAACAGACATCTTATAATTACATGTTGTTAATGTTGTCCAAGGTTCATTATATCTAGAATGATGTTCATGATTTTGATATCATATATCTCATAAATATCCATAATATAAATGTATTTATAATAGTACATAACATTTATAAGTAAGAAATTAAATTCACCATTCATGGAGACGGTAAGTCGTACGTACGCATGAACGCTACTTCCATTTCTATTTCATATTTAATGGAATTAAAACATAATGATAAATATTAGTATTATAATTCCAGTATTTTATCATATATAATATCATTAAACATATCCTTTATACATACCACATATGGTATGAATGGGTCATATCACTTTGATGGGGCGGTAGTCCGCACTTCCTTAAATGAAATTATCGTGTTTACACATAACGGAAAACATAAAGGTATTCTATATATAAAAAAATACAGAAGCATAAAGAAAAAATAAAGATAATATATATCATATATAAATACAATGAAATCTTAATTACCACCATGAAAGATGTTAAAAGAAGATTGAACAATCATCATTTCGTGAGATAGTAATTCGCCACCCACAGAAACGGTATGTTCTTTAACCATTAGACAGAGGTGTATATAAGTGTAGATAAGATACTTTTCATAAAAAAGTCCTACTATATTGAAAATACTGGTGTTATTATGTGATTAAATAATAAGAAGATAGTGGTGAGTGATGAAGGAAAATAAAAGGAAGAAACTCGAGAGAAGATATTACCTCTAAATCGGGTAACTCATTTTGATATGAGCCAAAGGCTTCCTTGGGGAGAAATCTACCCAAAGTGAGGATTCTAGGAGTAAGAGAGGGATTTGGAGAGATAATATGAGTAGAGATCGGATGAGGCAAGGACTTGAGAGGTTTGGGTAAAGGGGTAGAGGTAGGGGCCTTTTAAAATAGGGAGGATGGTCACTTTTGGAACGTCTTGAAAGGTTACTTTATTATAAAATGGTTTCAGGATTTTAAAGGTCCCACAATGATATAGTTAGAAGATAAGGTGATAAGGGTTCAAAATCACCCAATAAAATAGGTTTTCAACAAGTTTATATATTATATTTTACCGTATCTTTTCATTTTATTTAATTAATTCATTAATGAGGTTAACATTGCATCATCATTGTGTCATAAATAATTTTATTTATTTGATCTATATAAATTTTAAAAAGATTATAATGATGTATGAAATATTTTTAGCTTTATAATGAATATTTATAGTCTAAGATATCATTTATGTAAACAAAATTAATTTTTTTTTTACTTAGGTGTTAATAGTTTGGTTATATTTTCCTTTCTTTAAAATTAATATGATAAAAGGTCACTATCACATAAAAGTTATTCTGTGGGGTCCCTAAGTTGACAAATGACATCCCATGGTCGGTCATGACATAACCAAAATGATTTTTATAGATGTTTGGATCATTTTATATTATTATTATATTATTTTATTATCATTAACCACCTGATTACTAATTAATCGTGATAATTAAAGATAATTATCGTCGTTAATATTCATAATGTCCAAAAAAAAAAGGGTCTTAATTACATATTTTGGACCTCCTGATTCCAAATATGGAATCCATTTTACCAAATTCTAAACACAGATATTGTAGTAATTAATTTGAAAATAATTTCCATCGTCAAAACCAAATATCGTGTTTTTAAGAAACAATATCTATCAAAAGATTGATACTTGTTTATGTCTATTTTCAAAGTGAAATTAATTTTAATAACCACCCTTTGGTTAAATGGTAAAAATATATTCTTATTACACTTTAAAACCAATTCAAAATATAATCTAAAAATATAATTAAATTAGATGAAAATTTAGTTTTGATGTAAAATGCAGTATTTTTCACTATTCATTAAAAAATGAACAGTGTCTGAAAAATACCAAAAATTTATAAAAATTAAATCTCAGTGTCCCAATTCTGAAGAATAAGTTTATTTTGACATATATAGCTCATAAAAGTTTCAAAAGTAATATTTAAAAATGTTTTCCATCAAAAGGCGGTAAAACAATCTTTTAAAAATATTTGAGTATTCTATGCTTAAGATTGGATTTATTCTCATTTTAAGCATCTAAAACACATAATAATTAATAAATAGACATAGATATGAAAATATATTATTCTTTACTTACTTGGAATGTTACATCCTTCCCCCTTTAGTAAATTGCATCCCCGTAATTTCTTTACTTATCGAATAAGTGGGGGTATTAATCCCTCATTGAATTTTCAGATTTCCATGTTGCCTCTTCAACAATATGGTTTTTCTATAGAACATTTACTTGATGAATCAAATTATTTTGCAACACTTACTCTCTGTGGTCAAGAATCTAGACCGGTTTTTCCTCAAAAGATAGATTCTCTTCCAGCTGAGCTACCTCTGGACTCAAAACATGAGATGGATCTGGAATATACTTCCTTAACATTGATACAAGAAAAACATTATGTACCTGAGATAAATGTGGAGGTAATGCCACTATGTATGAAACTGATCCAACTCTCTCTAGAATTTAATATTGTCCAATGAACCTTGGACTCAACTTTCCTTTCTTAGCAAATCGCATCACATTTTTCAATGGTGAAATTTTGAGGAAGACATGATAACCTACCCTAAAAGAGAGATCATTCCTCCTATTTTTTGCATAACTTTTCTACCTGCTCTGAGTTGTTCTCATGTGCTTCTGAATCAATTGAACTTTTTCTACCATATCTTCTACCAATTATGGTCCCATCAGCTTCTTTCCCCCTACTTCATCCAAAAAATCTAGAGTTCGACACTGTTTACCATATAATGCCTCAAACTGAGCCATCTGTATACTGAAATGAAAACTTTTATTATAAGAAAATTCAAAAAAAAAGTTGTTTGTCCCAACGTCCCTGGTAATCCATCGTGCAAGCACGTAACATATCCTCCAAGGTCTGTATTGTTCATTTTGACTGCCCATCTGATTGAGGATGAAAAATTGTACAAAAATTTAATTCAGTACCCAATGACTTATGAAGGCCTTTCAAAAAGTTAGAAGTGAACATGTGATCATGATCAGATACAACAGAGAGAGGAACTCCATGTAACATGAATATCTCTTTAACATACAACTGAGAAAGTTGATCTAGAGAGAATGTATCTCGAATAGGAAGGAAATGATCATATTTAGTCAATCTATCAACAATAACCCAGATTGAATTATTACCTTGAGATGTCTTTGGTAATCTCACAATGACGTCCATGGATATATTTTCCCATTTCCACTCTGGCACCAGTAATGACTAAAGAATCCATTTCAGTAAGTGCTACTCTGTTTAACCTGCTGACAAGCCAAACACATCATAGTAACATCAGCAATATCTCCTTTCATTTGATCCCACCAGTAACACTCCCGCAGATTTCTGTACATCTTAGTACTGTCAGGATGAACTGAAAACAGATAACTATGAGCTTCAAATAAAAAAACTCCCTTCAACTATGAATCAGGAGGCACAAACAATCTCTTCCCAAATCACAAAACACAATCATTTTCAAAGTTAAATTTAGGCAACTTACCCTTCAGAACCAGCTCTACCTTTTTATTCAACTCACTGTCTTTCATATGCTCTTACATTATTCTTTCTGATAGAGATGATCTCTCTGACAACTGAAACAAAACAGAAGAAATTCCTGCACCAAAAATTTCTATGCCAAAGTTCATCAAATAAAAAACCAAAGGATCTCATCCCAAACGTAGCGTGGCTAATGAATAATTACTTTTTCAACTCAAAGAATCTGCCACTTTATTTGCTTTTCCTTGGTGGTAGTGAATCATGCAATAATAATCCTTGATTAATTATAGCCATGTCCCCTGTCTCATGTTAAATTCTTTTGAGTGAATATACACATTAAACATTTGTGATCGATATATATTTTACACTTTAATCCATAAAAATGATGCCTCCAAATTTTTAATGCAAAAACAACAGGAGCTAATTCCAAATAATGTGTAGGGTAACGTAACTCATGAGTTTTCAACTGATGTGAAGCATAAGAAATTACCTGATCATTCTGCATAAGGACACAACCAAGTCCTTTCTACGAAGGATCATTGTAGATAACAAAATCACCATTTATGGAAGGTAGTGCCAATTCTAGTGCATTCACCAATGTTCTTTTAAATTCATGAAAACAATCATCACATTATTTTGTCCAGATAAACATAACACCCTTCCAAGTTAGCTTAGTCATTGGACTCGATAACTGTGAAAACTTTTCAACAATCCTCTGGTAATAGCCTGCCAAACCAAGAAAACTACGAATCTTGGTTATATTTGTGGGTCTTGGCCATTCTTCAAAAACTATTGTTTTATCAAGATCAATAGTTATGCCATTTTTTGAATCAATGTGGCCAATGAATGAAATTTATTGTAACGAAAACTCACACTTTCTAAATTTTTCATATAGTTTTTTTCTTTTATGGTTTTCAAGACAACCCTTAAATGACTTTCATGTTCCTCTTTAGTTTTGGAATAAACCAAAATATCATCAATGAAAACAACCACAATCTTATCCAAGATGTCATGGAAAAATATATTCATTAGATCCATTAATACAGAAGGTTCATTGTTTAACCCAATAGGCATAACTACAAATTCATAATCCCAATATCTAGTACGAAACGTGGTCTTCAGAACGTCTGATTCTTTTACTTTCAACTGATGGTACCCCAACCTCAAGTCAATCTTTGAAAAATACCGAGCTCCCTGGATTTGATCAAACAAATCATATATATGAGGAAAAGAATACTTGTTCTTAAAAGTGATGTTATTCAATGCTCTATAATCAATGCAAAGTCTCATTGAACCATCTTTCTTTTTTAATAGTCAAGATAGGATCACCCCACAGTGATGTGCTAGGTCGAATGAAACCTTTATCTAATAACTCATGTAATTACTTATTTAACTCTAAAAGTTCAACATGAGTCATTCAATAAGGGGGTTTTGAAATTGGAATAGATTCAGGAACTAAGTCATTAGTAAATTCAACTTTTTGATCATGTATAATACCAGGCCACTAATCAGGAAAACATCAAGATATTTATTTACCACTGGCACATCATTAATTTGAATAGTTCCTTTGTTTTCAACAATATGTGCATGGTAACATTCATTTCCATCTTTTACTGGTTTCTAAACTTCATGATATGTTATCAAAATCAAGGGTTCATTCTAGTATACAAATTGAAAATCTTTCTAAAAAGAAACCTCTTTAACTCTATAGTCTATCTTAGCATGATAAACAGAGATCCAATCCATACCTAGGATTGCTTAAAATTCTAGTAGAGGTAAAACAATATGGCTTGCAAGAAGATTTTTTCCATGGATAAGGATATGAATATTCTTATAAATTCTTTTTGCCTCAACATTTCCCCCTGGTCTGTTTACCACAATTTCAGGAGTCATTTCTTGAGATGGAATTCCCAATTTACTAAAAACAAAATTCAAGGATGAAAGAATGTGTAGACCCTTAATCAAACAACACATTGGCATAATCTAAACAAACAAACAGTGTACCTGATACTACTTTATTTGATGGCCCAACATCTGCTGAAGTAGTTTCAATGGATTTCACCACCCCTTTCTTCTTGTAGTCTGGCTGCTTTCACTCAGTTGAGTTCTTCGTTAGACACTCATTTACATAATGACCCATTTTATTACACTTAAAACATCTTACCTCTAGCTTTTCATTTCCTTCTTGACCATCTTCCTTACAGTTATGAGAAATATGAAAAGACTTACCACACCGAAATCACTTTCCAGACGTGGATAAACATTCTCCAGGATGAATTTTACCACACTTCCCATAGGATGGATATTTTCTTTTCTTACCTCTGGGCTTATTTGATGAATTATTTCCTTTTTCATGCCAACTGGGCTTCTTATTATGTTGTTTGTAAAATAACACATGATCATAGGAAAAATCCATTTCCACCTTATTCACACATTGAACAAGTTTTTCATAACTTTTGAACTCTCTAGAGGATAGATACCTTCGATACTTTGGCATTAACCCTAAGTAAAAATGGTTGATGTTACTATCAAGATCTCATATGAAATTTGGAGCATACCTTTTCATTCAAGTGAACAATGCTTCATAAGAAGCCACTAAGCCATCCTCCTACCTCAATTCTAGGAATTGTTTTTCAATCCTAAGACGAACCACCATAGGAAAATATTTCTCATGAAATGTAACTTTGAATTCATCCCAGTCATGATCATCAATATCTTCACTATCCCTAATATATTTCACTATCAATGACCACTGATTAGCTTCACCTTCAAAACAGTAAACAATGGGACTATCCTTTTGATGTTATGAACACCCCATGACATAAAAAATCTTCTCCAGTGCTTTAATCCACCATTCTTCAAGCACAGAGTCAGATGATCCTCTGAATGATGGGGGATGTTGCCTCATAAAATGATCCACTACTGACATGTTCCTATGTGGTTGATCTGGATGATCTCATGTATGGATACCACCACCATGTATAGCATAATTCAACTGTGCCATCACTGCAACAAACTGTTCAGTTCCGATTCTGGCAGTCTCAGTTTGCTGATTTGGAAGGTTGTTTTCCTCTTGATGTCATCCTAACATTGCTGCCATGTTTTCTCTGTGGAATACCATTCTGAACAATGAAATATCTTAGGTGAACAAACATTGTAATCTTTAAATGCTATATCATTTCAATCATACCATAAATCAATTCATGGAAATGAATTTAACAATATTCTAACTCTTAAAGTTATCTAAACTGACCTTTGATACGAACTATAAGGCCCCCGGCCTTAAAAAAATAATTCATCTTGAAATAAATGAATAATTCACATTGAGTATCTTTTCATGTTTTCAGTTTTAGATAATTAGGCCATAACTATTACATATCAAAAGTTACAAAGTAGACACTTCTACTAAGTTTCCATTATTTCATAAAATAAAAACTCTTGAAAAAAAGATTCATGTCCAGTTACATGTTTTAGAGAGCATGACTATCCTTGATCCTATCCTTGACCCTATTACACTTTATTTCCTATTAAAAACATTTTAAAAACTTGGGATGAGCATAAAAAGCTCAATAAGTAATACACAAAGAATGAAACTATTTGGTTTTTCAAAACATCAAGTAAACCATGAATACATTAACATAAGTAATACTTTTCACCTTTATGAAGAAGTAAATACTCTTCAAGAAATAATAGATCACTACTTACCCTTTTGTAACCAAAATATTACCCATATAAAGAACACATATCATATAAAGGTAACTTGAAACATAAAAATACTTAAAAGGAATAACCATACTGTCGACTTCCACACTTTTCACTAAATGGAAAATCTATACGGCTGACTTCCATACAAAATGCATTGGAGGTTATAAAGTAACCACCCATCTTGGTATTCACGACACCACCTGTTATTTGGTTTATCATGTAACCACCCATCAAATGTCCAAGTACCATTATAAAATCATAAGACATAAAACAAATATAAAGGAAAGAAAACATTTCCACATTTCAATCACAATATATAAATTAAATATATTTCTTTAAAAAATACATTATCAAAAAAAATTTCAATACCAAAATACATAATAGAGTATGTGGTATTTATTTTCTTTTAAAAACATTATGGCTTGTTGAGGAAGCCAAAGATCAAATAATACTCGTGGCGGCGGAAAGGTCGTTGTCAGCACGTATGTTAAAAGAAACCTTCCTTTTTATTGTTTTTTAAAACTCTTCATAGAAAAAGATTCCTTTTGAATGAAATAAAAATTCAAAGGTGTTTATATAGTGTATAAAATAAATTCTTCTATTAAAAAAAATATGCCTCAATGAAAAGAAATTGAGACGAAGTCCCTTACCTCGTGTCCGACTTGACTCGATCGTTCTTTAATCTCCTGAATAATAAATTAAAGTTAATTTAAAATTTCTTAATAACCTTTTTCAAGTTTATTTTTCCTTTTATACCACTTATTTACATGTTATAAACATTATGTAAACATTTAAGTTAATAATGTTTGTTTTGTCGATATTTGGTACTTAAGTCAAAAAACGGACATCTTATAATTACATGTTGTTCATGTGGTCCAAGGTTCATTATATCCAGAATGATATTCATGATTTGAATATCAAATATATCATATATATCCAGCATATACATTTATTTATAATAGTTCATAACATTTAGTGGTAATAAATGAAATGCATCATTCATGGAGACGTTAATCCGTACGTACGCATGAACGATACTACTATTTCTATTTCATATTTAATGGAAATAAAACATAATGATACATAGTAGTATTATAATTCCAGTATTGTATCATATATAATATCATTAAACCTATCCTTTAGACGTACAAAATATGGTAAGAACGAGTCGTATCACTTTGAGGGGGCGGTAGTCCGCACTTCCTCAAATGAAATTATCATGTTTACACATAACGGAAACCATAATGGTTTTCTATATATAAAAAATACAAAAGCATAAGGAAAACATAATCATAATATATATTATATATAAATACAGTGAAATCTTAATGGCCACCATGGAATGCATTAAATGAAGATTGAATAATCATCATTTCGTGAGGTAGTAATTCACCACCAAGAGAAACAGTATGTTCTTTAACTATTAGACAGAGGTGTGTGTAAGTGTAGGTAGAATAATTTTCATGACATAATCATAGTATATTGAGTATTCTGGTGTTATTATGGGATCAAATAAAAAGACTATAGTGGTGAGTGAAGAAGGAAAATAAAAGGAATAAACTCAAGAAAAGACATTACCTCTAAATTAGGTAACTCTTTCTGATTTGAGCCAAAGGCTTACTTTTGAAGACTTCTGCTGAAAGTGAGGCTTCTAGGAGTAAGAGAGGGATATAGAGAGATAATATGAGAGGATTTTGGATGATCTAAGGGCTTGAGATGTGTGGGTAAAGGGGTAGAGGTGGGGGCCTTTTATAAGAGGGAGGAGGGTCACTTTTGGAAAGTCTTGAAATGTTACTTTATTATACAATGCTTTTCTGATTTTAAATGTCCCACAATGATAAAGTACGAGGATAAGGTGATAAGTGTTATAAATACACCCATCCAATAGGTTTTTTACAATTTTAAGTCTTATATTTTACCTTATTTTTTCATTTTATTTAAATCATTAATTAATGAGGTAAACACTGCATCATCATTGTGTCATAATTTTTTATTTATTTATTTGAAGTCTAAAAATTATTAAAAAATTATCATGATGTTGGAAATATTTTTATATTTCTAATTACTATATATACTCTAAGATATATTTTATGTAAACAAAACTAAAATTGTTTTACTTATGTGTTACAGAGTTTGGTTATATTGTCCTTTCTTTAAAAATAATATGATAAAAGGTCACTATTACACAAAAGTGATTTAGTGGGGTCCCTAAGTTTGGATAAGTCATACCATGGTCATCCATGACACAGCCAAAAGTATTTGGACAAATGTTGGGGTCATTTTATATTATTATGATATTATTTTATTACCCTTAACCACCCGATTACTAATTAATCATGATAATTAAAGATAATTGATGTCGTTACTATTCATAATATAAAAAAAGTGTCTTAATTACATTATTTGGACCCTATAATTCAAAATATGGAATCCATTTTACCAAATTACGAAAACAGAAATTTCAATAATTAATTTAAAAATAATTCCCGTTTGTCAAAAACAAATTGCGTGTTTTTAAGAAACAATATTTATCTAAATATTGATACTTGTTTATGTACTTTTTCAAAGTGAAATTAATTTTAATGACCACCACTAGATTAAGTAGAAAAAATATATTACAATTAAACTTTAAAACCAATTAAAAAGATAATCTAACCATAAAATTAAATTAGATGAAAAATCCATTTTGAAGTAAAATGCAGTATTTTTGACTATTCATTAAAAAATTAACATTGTCAGAAAAATACCAAAAATTTATCCAAAGTGAATTTAAATGTCCCAATTCTGAAGAATAAGGTTATTTTGATATATAGAGCTTATAAAATTGTCAAAAGATATATTTAAAAATGTTTTTCCATCAAAAGGCGGTAAAATAATATTTTAAAAATATTAGGGTATTCTATGCTTAAGATTGGATTTATTCTCATTTTAAGAATCTAAAACACTATCTAATTCATAAATATACACAGATATGAAAATATATTATTCTGTACTTACATTGGATGTTACAGGGGGCTACTGCCACACTATGTGATGTGATTCATTTTTGCTGATGTTTTACATGGACAATGGTAAAGATAAATTTAATCAATATCTATGATATTTTTGAAATAAAAATTATTATGTATAAATAATATCACATCTAAATTCGTACAGTGAAATCCTTTGGAAAATAATTATGCTACTCGTGCATACGTGTGGACTATCACATCCACATAGAAATGGAAATTTGTTTTCAATTTATTTTAACATAGATAGTAATATAGATAGTAATATGGATTGATTAGAATATTATTAATTATATAAAAAACATATTAATTATTTTTTAAATTTTAAACATATTTTATTTCAAATTCATTCTACATGTTGAGAAAAACTGAAAGAACATTCCTGCGTATGAATGACTTATCGTATCCACGAATAGTGTAATCCATTTTCTATCTATAAATTATATAGATTTGATTAATTACATATATAATGAATATATATTATATTTAAATATTTTTAATAATGATAGATAGTATTGAACCATTATCAATGTAAAGGGACCAATGTTATTGAACCAAACCATAATAGAAAAATGAAGAAATTAACACATGATTTAGAGATTTTAACATATAATTGTTATTAAACACATGAGAAAAGAATGTAATTAAATAATATATGTTATGAGATATATGACTATAATTATTTAATATATTTATAATATACCTATATTTATTTTACATGAATATTTAACACATGTGAAGGAAATATGATGTGAACTGAGGGTATCTCGCTTCAATTTTTCTTCAATGAGATGTATGAAATATTCACCAATTAGATCTTCTGTATAGAATATATAAATCCACTATTTATATTCTATATAATTAATATATTTACCTAAATGGTATTTAAGATATTATCTTATTATTTTAATTTATCAAGGTTTATCATTCAAATTTTACAAAATTTGTAAGAGTTTATTTTACAGTCTCATCAGTATTTGGGATTATTTATGTTTAAATATCCCTTTTGGGAATTATATGACGATTATACCTTAAACTGAATATATTTTCTCATCCTTTAAAAATTCAAGATCATTTTCATGTAATTGTACCTCTTCCATCTCTTTGATACTTAACATTATTGAGAATATGTTTTAATAAAATCTGGCATTATTTCTCTTTTCGATCAAAAATACATTTCATCGTAATAGATGTTTTCCAAAAAACCAAATTTGGAAAATATTTTTAACATTATAAAATTTATTTATTATGATCAATTTTACACATTTTTTTAAAATTTTTATTTTTTAATATAATCATTATGTCATTTTACAAAAAATTATCATTTGGATTTTACAAACATTGTAACAGAAATTTTTGTTTTATTATATATGGAATGACCATAAGTTTTTTCCTTCCTGACCAGTAAATTTATTAAATAATCCTATATAAACGTAATGGTTCAATGAAATGTATTTCGAACATATTTTGTGAACTTTTAGTTTTAAATAATTCTTCTCAAAGGGAGAATTTTATTTTTCTAAGTAATGTTTTTAATGATGATATTATGGTGTTTAAATTTATAAGAAAATAAAAAATTTATTTTATATATGATTCATTGCGTATAAGTTTTATTTTTACCATCCTTATTGTTTCTCATTATTTTTTATGATCAGTTGGTTTAGGAGTGTAAGATTTTATTACCATTCAGCACATTACTCTAGATGATATATGACTTTGTTTATTGATAGGGGAAAGTATTAACAATTCATATGATAGTTTTTTATTATGAATTTTATACTATTATGAGTCAATATATTCATATGAGTTATTAATTATACTTAGTATATGACAACTAGGTCCCACTATATCCCGATGATGTAGTAGTAGTTATATCAAGACAAACTAGTTTAGGTTATTGGATGTGGCCTTACCCATTTATGTAATATTTCATGGAAATAATGCATAAAATTATAGTTATGATTTTTGGAATAATGTATCCCATCCTTATGATATTGGAAATTGATTTCCATTTTATTATTTGAATAATTATAATATGCATTAATATTTTTCAGGTCATGTAATTATAAAAATACAATTATTTGACATCATTTTTTCCATACATGTTATGCTCCAGTTTTTCCTAAAATGGAATATTTTTATGTTATATATAGTAACATGTTGACAATTCCAATTTTTTTATAATATATTCTACTGTATGTATACCCTTACAAACTAATAATTTGAGCTCACCCAAATTTTAGGCTTTATTTTCCTTCTGATACAAGGAAGTGTTTTGTGATTGATATTCAGAGATATAGCAATGAGAATAATGGGTATTTCATGAAAAACTATCATGTATTTTTTCAATTTTAAAGTGATAATCTTGTATTTATCTAGTTTATAAATACAAGTATACTATTTGGTCTTTTGGGATGTGATTTCTTATAACTTATGCCAATATAATAAAGTAATAACTAAATGTGGACTACTAGGGTTGGGGAGTTTACACCAGAAGATCAAGAATTTGTGATGGAATTATTCAGGATTTAAATGAGGAATATTAAAGTAGATAATTAAAATTTTTGTAATATTTTTAGGGGTTGTTGGGAGGGTCCTTTTATAAGTGAAGGGAATATAATTTTTATCAATCGAATTTATTAATATAAAAAACAATTCATTTTCAACATGGAAAGTGGATCCAAAGATGAATATAATGGAATGTTTTGGATGTTATGTTTGAGAAATCCCACAAACAATTATCTTGAGAATTTTTTTTGAGTTTTTGAAGTCTTTTATGACTTATATTTATACCATTATCGATTTTCATTTTTATTATGGTAACAAATGTTTACCTATTTAATTTACTTTTTATGACTAATGATATAATTGATCATATTACAGAATTCAAACCATATGTTTAAAAATATTTAATCCATTTTATTATATTCAATTTTTATAGTAGTAAATATTAATTATACAACAATAAATACATAACTCATCGATACAAGTATTAATGAAAAATATAAATTATGCCCAAAAATATGTAATGTTTATTTGTAAACTAAAAAATATATTTTTGAATGTGAAATTTTACCAAAAAAATAAATATTTTATGAAGATAGAGCATTTCTAAATGAAAATTTATTATTATATCAGAATTATTTGATAAAATTCATGGTATTTGTAATAAAATGATAATATTCACTATTCACATAAAATTAATCATAAGACAATATTATTATGTAATGTTTAAAAATTATGTTCATTATTTAAAATAAAATTATAAAATTGGGGAATTAATCTTTTAAATAGCATCATAAAATATAATAAAACAATTTTTAATTTAAAAAAGAGTTTTTCAAATAATAACTATTTTTATTTTTATTTACGATAAGTGTTTAACAAAATTAATTATAATATATTATTACTGTCAAAAATAAAATTTTCATCATATAATTATAATATAAATTTTTCTTCAAATTAAAAATGCTATAGACATAAAAAACAATGTTATAAAAAACATTTTTAAGCACAAATGGAATTTATTATTTTTTTGTTTCTAGTAGTAACTATTAGACGAAAGGAAATTTATTTGAAAGGGATATTATAAATTTTATTAATAGAAATCATCAAATAGTAATTAGTAATACATCTTGTGAAATTTTTGGATGCCTCTATGATGACTTGGAGCAGTGATACTGATACTGAATTGTGATGATGATAAGTTATGTGATGCAGCCATAATTCAAGCACCCAAACATCAATTTTTAACTCCGTTATGGAATAGTGTCAATCGAACACCTTTTGATTAGTGTATACATACAACTTTGTGGTTTAGTAAGATGATCTAATTCATGTTGGGAATCAGATATATAACACCATGAGGTTTTTTTTAATTAATTTAATTTAATTAGTGGATTTGGTTGCATGATAAAATAAGATAATCTTGAATTATACACTGAACCATGTTAATATTTCATTTCATGCTACTCCATGTTAATCATTCACTACAAGCAATATCGTCTTAGCTTTTAATATGCGTGATAATGAGTATTAAAAAAATGATTATATATTATCATATAGTTATTTAAAACCCAATTATTATAACCTAGACTTTAATATTGCTAATAATAATAATAATATTTAATTTTCAATAACAAATTGAAATATATATATTTATATATAATGTTATGATAATAAAATACTTAATCTTTTGGTGATGTCATTACATATTTTTAAAATTTTATTTTCTCAAAAAACATATATTTATGAAAAATAATGATATTAGTTTTTTACACTATTAGAAAATGAATATGATAAACTAAACATTATATTTGAATTCAAATCATAGAAATTATATTAGGTTCCATTTGTTGTTTTTTTTTCTGAAAAGTTTCATTTTATTAATGAGTAGTGAAAAATACTAAATTATAACTACAAATATGATATTTTTTTTAATTTATTAATAAATCTAAATAATATTTTAAATTTTATTTAAATTATAATTAGTTAAATTATACATATTTTAATAAAATATAGGTAATTGGAAAAAATTTCACATTCAAAATGTGTATAAAATCATTCTAATCTATTTACCAA
Organism: Viscum album; assembly: GCA_963277665.1. NCBI lineage: Eukaryota > Viridiplantae > Streptophyta > Magnoliopsida > Santalales > Viscaceae > Viscum > Viscum album. The sequence continues at coordinate 332,126,024 of OY728150.1, forward strand.
GTTTTAATTTCATAACCAGCTTTTACGACATTTCTATGTGACTAAATTTAAACTTATTTCTACCATTTATGTTACATAAATATTAATAAATTGATTCTATATTTATAATAATAATAATTTAACTTATATAAATTGGTCAACATAATTTCAATGACAATGATTAGTAAAAACAATTAAAAACAATTATCATTATTATGGTTAAAATATAATTTTGTGCATTAAATGAATTTGTATTGAAATTAATCATACAAACACATCTAATTATGATATAATATATTTGAAATAATATTTATAATTATAGGAAAAATTATACAATTAATACATTTTTAATTATAATCTTAATGGATTACTCATCAAGGTTGATAATATTATACATGCTACCTTGGCAATTAATATAAAGGAAAAAATTAGTAAACTGGAAGACCAAGAAGTATCATGATCATAATTGTGTTTATTTTTGTGGTATAGGTATTTACAGACCAATTAATCCCTCCACACCATTATTTTTCTATTTTTTAGGCACATGAGGTAAGGGAGACCTCCCAATAGTTAATTTGTTTGGGTATTTAGAATAATGCTACTCCTCCTCTATTATAAAGATATTCACTCTAAAATATATTTCCCAACTCTCAAGATAATTGAAAAAATCATTCCAAAAGCACTTACCAACATTATTACTATCATTATAGAAGTCTTACATTTGTAATAATAGCCACAAAGGATGTTCTTAAGAGTAAACAAAAAGGTAAAACCCAAGGATGATGTAATATGCTTCCATGAATGTTTTTTTCATCTCCAAACACCCTAAATTATTTTTATATCATAATTATATAAAATAAATTGTATATAAAATATTTTTATATTATTTTATATTATGGTAATGACCTAAAATAATACACACATACATCATATGGGTTATAAAATTATTGTTTGTGTGTGCAACAGACTACTGCCTCACAAACCGATGTCATATATTCTCTCACTACCACCATTCAAGGATGGTTATAATCATAAAAATAATATTTATATTTTAAATATATGATATTTTAGATTTATTTATAATTATTTAATTATTATATTACACTTTAATTCTTTCTTTCCATTTTATGGGAATACAATAATGTCTTTCGTGTGTACGGTGAACCACCGCTTCACGAAGAGATATTATTCATTCACGCATTACACATAATATATTAAGAATGGGTTTAATATAAATATGTGATATATATGACAAAAAAATACTATAATTATTGTATATTTATCATTACCTATTCTTTCATTTAACACAACTAAAAATTGAAATAGTTTTTATGCTTATGTATGGCCTACTGTCTCCATGAATGATGTATCTCATTTCATATCAGTAAATTTTCTGTATTTCTCTAAATAATTATGTAAATAATATATATTATATTGATATCATGGTTATCATTATTTATATTATGAAATCATTATCTATATAATATGAATAAGAATAAAATGTTATAAATATAAGAAAAACAATGTTTTAATTACCCGAAACACAAAGTTAACATGGTCTTGTTAATAAATGGGTAATATAAATTCATAAGAAAATAATTTATTATATTAAACATGATAAATGGTATTGGGATAGATATATAATAAAAATATATTTATTATATAGGATTATTGAACGAGTACGATGAGATTCAAGACTTATGATAATGGACTTCCTTCTTAATTTTCTTTTATTAGAGACAAAAGCCATGCTCAATGCTTATTTTAATGTGGTGTGTATAATTAAAATAGATGAATTTTATTAATATTATACTAAAAATTATTAGGTCTGAAATATCTATTTTAGGATTTTTATTTCATGAGGTTGATTATTCAAATGTCACCAAAACGATAAGGTTGTTTTTATCTCAATTTTCCTTCTTTCAGACATATATTATGTTATATACATATTTTCCTTCATGAGGTGTATATAATAATCCTTTGAGATGAAATATCATGGATTTTTTCATCCCAATTATATTTTAAATTTAATTAAAAATTATTCCATCATAGGGGTTATAATTTATTTTTATCAATATTTTAATAGTTTATTGTAACAATCTCATCGTTCATTAGGATTGATGATGATTAGAATTTTATTGATGAAATATTATAATATTTATCCCAATAATTCATAGTAATATTGTTATCCTTTGTTTATTAATGATATATTAATTTAATGGTACCGTTTTTTGTAATGCCCCGACCCCAGTTACCCAGAGTTGGTGTATTATTACACAACATTGGCATGATCACAACAGATCAAATCCCAAAATACTGATCAGTTTAGTATCCTTGTAAGTACTAGTTACATTTTTAATTATTAAATTACATTATAAAATGAAAAACAACCACAAAATTTTCTCCATTGACCAAATTCATATCCCTTATACTATCCCTTAGACTATCCCTGCAGGTCAAAAAAAATATACTTCTTTACATCTTGGGAAAAATAATATATAAAAACGGGTGAGTTCAGATGCTTATCAAGTATAATAATAGAGGAAACATTCATAAATAAGCATAAACATTTTAGGTAATCTAGAAGACTAAATCATAATCCTTCTAAACATAATATTCCGCATAGTATGGCCAAAATAAATTAAATAATGCCATTTACTTATTCCCATGGATATTATACTAGTCGAATAATAACATACAATATCAATAGCTAATTTCAAAATGATGGAATATATAATGCCAGACGTCATAACCATATAGGCAAGGCCTTGTGCTAATTCTAAAAATACAATTTTGTCAAGGCCTTATTCCAAGACATTATTTTGTCTAATGAGACATACCAATGCATTAAGGAGCTATAGCGGGCTCCACCGGTCACTTACTAAGTCCAATGCATTCCTCATATGAAAAAGTTTAAACATAACATAATGATTTGTATTAATACTAGAATACGAAATATCAATACTTTATCCATAAACTATAAATGGTATAAAAATAACACATACATATTCAAACATATCACAAAAACATCAATACAATATGGAATATTTGTATCATAATAAATCAATATCAAACAAGATTATAATCCATCAAAGGATGTTGACATAGATGAAATCAAAACATTTTTAGGAAAATATCTCTTTCTATTTTGGAATCATTTAAAAGTCATATAATTAAAAAAGAAAACATTAATTATGAAAATATTCTTATAAGCTTGTGTGGGAAGCTTCGAAGATTTTATAATGGTGGAAATACCCGCACCTACTATACATGTTAATAAAATATTCTTACCTTAATTTTGAAAAAAGGTCATAAAGTACCTTGTTTGGAAAACGAAGGAAATATTTCTTTTAAAAGATATATGGTCAAGTAATGGTATAAATTACTTTAACCCATAGTCTAGTAAATATTAAGTATGATTTGAATTACATTTTTAGGAAAACACGGATGTGGATGATAAAGTGGTTCTATTAGATACTTACGTAATAACAAACTCAAATAAGTAAAAAGATTGTAGAATTAACCCTTACCTTGTACTATTCCTTAGTCGATGGTATGTTAACCTCCTGTATAATAGTTAAGATAATTATAATTAAATTTTACAAGAACTATATACATAAATATTATATCATATATGATCCTCTAATATTGATTTGTTAATAATATTTCAGTAGTATCATCATTTTTTGTGTTAACTAATTCGTTTTCCTTTATATGCTTGGTTATGTAAGCCATGTTTGTTGTGGATAGAATGTATTTGATTCATATACAGAATGATATTATGTTCATCAAAATTATTTTTAATAATAAAATGATAATTATTCTTGAATGGTTACGATGGGGAATGAATCTCATCGCGTTCGTGGAGATAGTAATCCGTACGTGCGCAAAAACAACAATATCATTATATTTATGGTGAAATAGAATGTAATTGGACGGTATATAATATATAAAAATTCATTAACTTGTTATATTTATTATTTATATCAGTTATACTAATTATTATACCCATCCAAAATAATGAGGTATTTGAATAACAAACTACACCTCGACGTGGAGACGACAAGCTGTATGTACGTACGTTTGGTGACTATGTCGTTTATAGAATGGATACAATAACGAATTTGGTTTTACCATATTCATAATAAAATCAAATTATGTAAAATTTAATGGAGTTATTTTTTTTTGTAATGGAATCAAAGAAAGAGGAAGTGGAAGAAGAAACGAACTTGAAAGAGGGTGGTGAAATTGTTACATCTTCTTTGGGTGTTTCCTTTTGAGTTGATAAAAGGGATCCATATGTTGGATTTATGATAAAGTTAAGGACTCTAGGTAGAATTTAGGAATTTTGGGAGAATATTTGGGTAGGGTTTGGCCGAGCCAAATGCCTTTGGAGGTGTGATTTTGATAGAAGGGGAAGTACCCTTTTTTAAGAGAGGTGTGGGTCACTTTAGGAAAAGCTTGAAATATTATTTTATAATAAAATCATTTCGGTTTCTAATGGCTCCAAAATAATTTTTTTCGATCATAAGATAGGGATGGGTCAAAAACCTCTCAAACAATTGGTTTTAAATTGGTTTTGGTCATCATATTAACCTTATCATTTGATTTAACACTTAGTTAAATAGTTTGATATTTACCATGTCTCTTTGTATTTTTATATTATATGGTTATTAAATATACTATAACATGACAACAAAACCCCATGTGGTTCTTTATTAATATATATAACCTTACGTATTTATTTTTTATGAATGTTATATTTTTAGGTATATTATATCATTTAATAATATCGTTTTTGATTTAAAAACTCAATTTTGTCAATTTTGTCACTATTTAGTATTTGATTCTTTTTAAAAGCGATAAAAAATCTATCACTTCGAATAAAATTTATTTAATAAACTATAAAATGTTATATTAACCATGGAAAATAGTGGAATTAATCAGAAGTATCCATTTACATTAAATCATATAATTATAATATAAATTATATTAATATTTTATTAATAACTTAATTACAGCATCATCATTGTGTCATAACTAAATTATATTATTTAATGTCTAAAAATTATAAATAAAATAGAATTATGTATGAAATCATTTTATCTCTCTTATTAATATTTATAGTCTAATTTATATTTTGTGTCACTCTATATTAAAAATGTTTTAGTTATTAAACTTTGAATTTAACTCTTTTAACTCTTCTTTAAATAAAATAATAATAATTGTCCTCAACTAATCCAAGTAGACCATATGGGATCATATTTTATTCCTAAGGTTTTTTTGGTAGAATTACACTTACACAATAGAATTAGGACACGTGTTAGGGTAACTATGATATCATTTTTAACCTTAATTACCCTATTTACTTATAACTGTGGTAAATAAAAGTCAAAAGTTACTATTCAAAAAAATTATATTTATATTATTGAACCGCATTTTACTTACTAATGTCAACCGTGTCTCTCAAATTTTTGAAATTCAACTCATAGAAGCTGTAAAAATATGTTTTAGGAAAATTATCAAATTCCCCTTGAAGGTGGGTAAAAGACGGTAAAAAGTTCAATAAAATTTTATATATATAAACATATTATAAAGGACTCCAATGAATTAAAATGAACATATATAGGTATTGTGTATCTATTGTGACCTAAAAGAAAATAAAAATAAAAAAACTAATTACTTAAATAATATGTCGATTTTAACCAATAACAAAGTGTTTTTCACTATTCATCAAAAATTGAAAGTGCAACATCCCATGTAAATAAAGAATGAGGCATATTTCATATTTATTAATATTTGTGAATTAAATATAAATTTTACTTTAAAGGGGTTGATATGTTCGATAGCCTACCCGATACAAAACAATAGGTTACTTTGAAATCTAACGTTGCACACTAATAATATAATATTATTATTTTAAATGGTCGTTTACTCTTAGCTGTTGTATTGGTGGGAATGAAAAAGACTAACTAAAATATAATTATACATGTTTGTTAAGTTTATTTACATTTATCCAATAAAAGTTAGAGGCTTTAAATGTGAATGAATCTAATTTTAAGCATAATTTACATTAAAAGGTCGATTTACCGCCTTTTAATGGTGAATATTATTTAAATATAGTTTTGGTCACTTTAGTACATTCTATTTGACCAAATAAAATCCCTCTTTAGAATGGGTACATCGAAATATACTTTGTGTAAATTTTTGGATTTTTTCCTATAAAGTTCTTTTTTAATGAACAGTGAAAAATATTGTATTTTAATTTAAAATTGAATTTTAATCTAATTTATTTATATGGTTAGATTATCTTTTTAATTGGTTTTAATGTGTAATTATAATATATTTTTACCATTTAATCCAATGTTGTTCATTGGAAATAATTTCACTTTGAAATTGGACATAAACAAGTGTCAATCTTTGGATAGTTATTGTTTCTTAAAACATGTTAGTTGTTTTAACAATGAGAATTAATTTTAAATTAAATAATGAAACATATATGTTTTTATTTTGGTAAAATATAAATTATTTTTTAATTTGGAATATCAAATATATATTAGTCTGAATTTTTGGTAGTTTTCTGAAAAACATCAATTTTTGATGAATAGTGGAACCACTGAGTGGTTGTTAAAAAAACTGACTTTTTCATTTAAATGAATTTTTACCACTTATATAAATTTAATTTTGAAAATATAACATATATGGTTGTTATTATTAAGTAAATTGTGGTGCAATAAGATGATAATAATTTTTGGTGAATAGTAACTTTTGACTTTTATTTATTGTAGTTAAAGGTAAATAGGGTAATTCAAGACAAAAAAATATTATAATAATTTCAAATTTCCTTAACAATTGTCCTAACCTTATTGGATGAGTAATGTATGACCATGGGCATCCTTCAGTCGATTTTGGGACCACATGGAGCCACTTATGAATGATAATGACACTTTATTTTAATTAACTTAATGTAAAGGCAAAAATGACACAAACAAATATCTATTTGTAAATTAATTTTTACATTGTGTTATATAAGTTATCCTTTAGACTATAAATATTAATTGTAAAGCCAAAAATATTTCCTACATCATGGTATTTATTCTATAATTTTTATACATCTAATAAATTAAATTATTAATGACACAATAATGATGCAGTGTTTACCTCATTAATAAATGATTTAAATAAATATGATTATAAATATCAAAATAACATCCAAAACCTATCCAATTCTTATTAGATTAATTTATTATGACCATGAGTCATCTTATCTTCTTCCTTAATGAGGTAGGGACCTTTAGAAACCGAATATCATTTTATAATAAAATAAAATTATCACACTTTCCTAAAGATCCCCTCCTCCCCCTTATAAAACACCCTCACTTCTAACCAATTCCTCACATCTATCAAGCCTTTTTGATAGCCAAAAACCTGCCCAATTAAGCTACCTACATCCCTCTCCTCAAACTAGAAGCCTTACCTTAGGTATAATGCACTTCAAGAAACCCTTTTGGTTTATTCCAAAGGGAGTTACCCCAATTAAAGGTAACAATTTCTCTTAACTAATTTTCGTTTATTTTACTTCTCTAACCCATAAAATCTTTTTATTACTTTATTTTATAAAAAAATAGTATCCTTTCTATACTAGGATGTTTTTATAATATTTATTCAAAATACACTTATGAAAACCTCTATCTAATGGGTGAAAAAAATACTGTTTCTGTGGATGTCAAGCTAACACCTCACGAGACGATGATTATTCAATTATCTCCTTCCACCTATAATGGTTTCTATTAATATGAGAATATATTTATATATGACATATATTATTTTTATATTTTCTTTTATGTTTCTGTATTTTTCTTTTATATCATACAATTATGGTTTCCATTATGGGTAAACGTGATAATTTTATTTGAGGAAGTGTGGACTACCGGCCCCTTAAAGTGATATGACTCGTTAATGCGAAATGTGGGACATATAAAGGATGGAGTTAATGATATTAAATATGATATTATAATGGAATTATAATATACCTATGTATCATTATGTTTTAATTCCATTAATATAAGAAATATAAATGAAAGTAGCGTTCATGCGTACGTACTGCTTACCGCCTCCAGGAACGGTGCATTTATTTTCTTACCTCCATTTGATATATAATGTTATAAATAAATAAATATATATATATATATACTGGATATATATGATATATATGATATCTAAATAATTAATACCATTCTGGATATAATGGACTATTGACTACAGGGACAACTTGTAAATATAAGGTGTTCATTTTTTTACTCAAGTACCAAATATCAAAAAAATGAATGTTATTAACTTAAATGATTGAATAATTTTTATAACATGGTAATAAGTGATATAAAATGAATTATAAACTTGATAAAGGTTCTTAAGAAAGTATAAATTAACTTTATTTTATTATTCAAGAGATTAATGAATGACCGGGTCAAGTCAGACACGAGGTAAGGGAATTCATCACAATCTCCTTTCATTGAGGTATATTTTGTTCAAATAGATGACTTTATTTTATACACTGTATAAAAACATTTTAATTTTCATTTCATTCAATGTTAATATTTTTCTATGAATCATTTTACTAGACGACAAAAAAGAATGTTTCTTTTTGACGTAAGTGGTGACAATGACCTTTTCGCCGCCATGAGTATTATTTGATCTTTGGTTTCCTTAATAAGTCATACTGTTTTCAAAGTGAAACTAAATACCATATACTATTTTACATATACTAAGATCTTTATACTCATCCCATGTTTTGAAATGTTTTCACAGGGCTTAAATATGTATAGGGTCAAGGATGGGATCAAGGAAAAGTCATACTATCTAAAACATGGAACTAGACATGACTCTTTTTTTCAAGTGTTTTTATTTTATGAAGAAAATTGAAACTGAGTAGAAGTGTCTACTTTGTAATCTTTTGAGATGTAATAGTTATGTCCTAATTCTCTAAAACTCTACACCTGAAAAGATCCTCAATGTGAATTATTCATTTAATTCGATATTATGTAATGTTTAAGGTTGGGTCCTTATAGTTGGTATCAGAGGTCATTTTAGATATCTTTAAAAGTTAGGGTATAGTTAAATTAATATCCATAAAGTAATTTATGTTAATATTGAAATCACATTACAATTACATATTACCATGTTGCTTCGATTTAGATATTTTCTATATTTAGAATGGTTTTCCAAAGAGGAAACAAGGAAGCTATGTTGGGATGACATCAGGGGGAATACAACCTTCCAAATAAGAAACTTGAGATAATCGGTATTGGAACTGAATAGTTTGATGTAGTGATCGAACAATTTACTCAGGCTATAAATGGTGGTGGTATCCGTGAATGAGATCAGCTAGATCAACCACAAAGGAACCTGTCAGTAGTTGAGAATTTAATGAGGCAACACCCCCCATCATTCAGAGGATCATCTGACCCTATGATAAAAGAAGGGTGGATTACAGAACTGGAGAAAATTTTGGATGTCATGGTGTGTTCAGAACATTAAAAGGTTAATCTTGTTGTTTACCATTTTGAAGGTGAAGCTGATCAGTGGTGGCCGATGGTGAAAAATATTAGGGATAGTGAGGATATTGATGATCTTGATTGGGATGAATTCAAAAGTATGTTTCTTGAAAAATATTTTCCTAAGGTGGTTCGTCTTAGGAATGAAAAACAATTCCAGGAATTGAGGATGGAAATGACTCAGTGGTTGTTTATGAAGTAAAATTCACTCGACTGGCAAGGTATGCTCTAATATTCATACGATATCATGATAGTAAAATCAACCATTTTTACATAGGATTAAAGACAAATTATCGAAGGGAATTAGCTTCTCATCATTTCAAAAGTTATGAAAATATTGTTTGTTCTGCGGAGAAGGTGGAAATGGAGTTTTCTAATGATCATGCATTCTTTGAAAAGAAAATAGAATAAGTGGTAGAGGTTATAGGCGAAAGGGAAGCACTCTTCAAAAAAGTATAATTGTAAGAAACTTAAGTTTACAGTTTTTGAAAATTGTAGTAAAAACCATGGTGGGGAATGACTTTTTAATTCTGGTAAGTGCTACCGATGTGGTCAAATGGGACATAAGGATTGTAATTTCACTGAAAAAGATAAGGGTAATGGTAAGACAAAATCATATTTACTGTTAGTAAAATGTTTTAAGTACAAAGTAATGGGTTATTATGCAAATGAGTATCCAACAAAGAACTCAACTGTGGTAAAGCAGTCAGTCTACAAGTAGAAAGGGGTGGTGAAATCCTTTGCAACTACTTAAATAGATGTTTGTCCATCAAATGAAGTAGTATCATGTACACTGTTGGTTTGTTCCGATTATTCCATTGTGTTGTTTGATTCAGGGTCTTCAGAATTTTTCATTTTTGAGAAGTTTTCTAGTAAATTGGGAATTCCATCTCCTGATATGAATACAGAACATATGGTAAAAACACCTAGAGGAAATGTTGAGACAAAAATAAAACATAAGAACCTTCGTGTCCTTATGTGCAGAAAGAATCTACCAGCAAACCAAATTGTTTTGCCACATGTAGAGTTTGATGTTATTTTGGGTATAAATTGGCTTTCTGTTTATCATGCTAAGATTAACTACAGAGCTAAGTAGGTTTCTTTTTAGAATTATTTTCAGTTTGTGCACAAGAATGAGCCCTTGATTTTGATAATAGATCTGGAAGTTGGGAAACTAGTGAAAGATTTAAATGAATGTTACCTTGCACATATTGCTGAAAATAAAATAACTATTCAGATTAATGATGATCTAGTGGTAAATGTGTACCTTGATGTTTTTTCTAATTATTTTTCTGGTGTTATACCTGATTGAGAAGCTGAATTTACTATTGACTTAGTTCCTGATGCTAGACCAATTTCAAAACCCCCTTACGAATGGCTCAATTTGAACATTTAGAGTTAAAGAAGAAATTGTAGGAGTTATTAGATAAATGTTTCATTTGACCTAGAACATCACCATGGGGTGATTATATCTCGTTTGTTAATAAGAAAGATGGTTCAATGAGACTTTTCATTGATTACAGAGCATTGAATAACATCACTGTTAAGAAAAATAATCCTTTGCCTCATATCGATGATTTGTTTGATCAGCTCTAGGGAGCATAGGATTTTTCGAAGATTGACTTGAGATCAGGGTATCATCAGTTAAAATTTAATGAATAAAAAATTATGAAGACCGCGTTTTGTACTTGATTTGGAAATTATGAATTTGTAGTTATGCCTTTTAGATTAATCAATGCACCTGCAGTATTCATGGATCTTATGAATATAATTTCCCATGAGTTCATGGATATGTTTGTGGTTGTTTTCATTGAAGATATTTTGGTTTATTACAAATGTAATGAGGAACATGAAAGTCATTTATGGGTTGTCTTGAAAACCATAAAAGAAAAGAAACTATTTGAGAAATTCAGGAAGTGTGAGTTTTGGTTTTAAAAAATTTCTTTCCTTGGTCACATTGTTTCAAAAAATGTCATAACTGTTGATCCTTCTAAAACCAATGTTGTTAAAGAATGACCATGAACCACAAATATAACCAAGATCTGAATTTTTCTTGGTTTTTCATGTTATTACGAGTGTTTTGTTGAAAACATTTCACGGTTATCTAGTCCGACGACTAAGTTAAATCGAAAAGGTATTAAATTCAACTGGACAAAATAATGTGATGATTGTTTTATGGAATCAAAAAGAAGAATGGTGAATGCTATAGTATTGGCACTACCATCATGAAATGGTGATTTTTTTATCTACAATGATGCTTCGTTGAAAGGCATTGGTTGTTTCCTAATGCAGAATGATTAGGTAATTGCTTATGGTTCATGTCAGTTGAAACCACATGAGTTAAATTACCCTACACATGATTTGGAATTAGCTGCTGTAGTTCTTGCCTTAAAGATTTGGAGGCATCATTTGTATGGAGTAAAATGGAAAATATATACTGACCATAAAAGTTTAAATTATATATTGACTCAGAAATAATTAAACATGAGATAGAGAATATGGATGTAATTAATCAAGGATTATGATTGCATGATCTATTACCATCTGAAAAAAAGAAAATAAAGTGGCTGATGCTTTAAGTATAAAATGTAATGCTTCATTAACCATGTTATGTTTGGAACAAGGTCCTTTGGATTTTGATTTGATAAACTTTGGCATAGAAGTTGTTGGTGAAGAAAATTATTTTGTTTTGTATCAGGTGTCATTGATATCATCATTATTAGATAGAATTAAGAAAGAACATAAGGAATAAAGTGAGTTATAGAAAATGGTATATTTGGTTCAGAATGGTATGTTTCCTGCATTTAACAATGATACTAATTGTGTTTTGAGATTTGGAAAGAGATTATGTGTGCCTTGTGATTCACCATTGAAGAACGAGTTATTATGTGAAGATCATTGTTCCCCATTTTCAGTTCATCCTGGTAGTACTAATATGTATATAGATCTTCAGGATTATTTCTGGTGGGATGGAAAGAAAAGAGATACTACTGATTTTACTATGAAGTGTTTGACTTGTCAGTAGGTTAGAGAAGAGTGACAGTTACCGAACGAGATGCTTCAACCTTTACCGGTGCTAGAGTGGAAATAGGAATATATATCCATGGACATCGTTGTGGGCTTACCGAAGACATCTCAAGGAAATAATGCAATGGGAGTTATTGTTGAACGATTGACTAAATATACTCATTTCCTTCCTATTAGACATACATTTTCTCTAGATCAACTTTCTTGGTTTTATGTTAAAGATATATTTAGATTTAATGGAGTTCTCCTCTCTATTGTATCTGATCATGATCATAGTTTTTAATTTATCTTTTGGAAAGGACATCAGAAGTCATTGGGTTCTGAATTAAATTTTAGTACAACTTTTCATCCTCAATCAGTTTGGCTACCAGAACGAACAATTCAGACCTTGGAGGATATATTACATTCTTGCTCACTGGATTATCAGGGATTTTGGGACCAATATATTTCTTTGGTCAAATTTTCTTATAATAACTATATTCATTCTAGTATACAGATGGCTTCATTTGAGGCATTATATGGAAAGCGCTATCGAACTCCACATTTATAGGATGAAGTAGGTGAATGGAAGCTGATGGGACCAAAATTTCTATAAGAGATGGTAGAGAAAGTTTAGTTGATTTAGAAGCACATGAGAACAGCTCATAGCAGACAGAAAAGTTATCTGGATAACTAGAGGAAGGATCTTTCTTTTGATTTAGGATATCATGTATTTCTCAAATTTTATCCATTGAAAATGTGATGCATTTTGGTAAGAAGGGAAATTTGAGTCCGAGGTTCATTGGACCTTAAGAAATCCTGGATAAATATGGATCAGTTGCGTATAGATTGGCATTACATCCATGTTTATCCCAAGTACACAATGATTTTCATGTTTCGATTTTGAGAAAGTATATGCCAGATCCATCTCATGTTTTGAGCCCAGAGGTAGTTTAGTCGGAAGAGAATCTCTCTTATGACGAACAGTCAGTCCAGATTATTGAACATAGAGATAAAGTGTTGTGTAATAAGGTAATTTTTTAGTTAAAGGTTTTGTGAAAAAACAATATGTTTGAAGAGGCGACTTATGAATCTGAAAATGCTATGAGGGATAAATACCCCCACTTTATTGATAAGTAAAATTGTGAGTACGCAATTCCAAAAAGGGGAAAGGATGTAACATCCTAGGTAAATAAAGAATAATACATATTTCATATTTATTAATATTTGTGAATTACATAATAATTTTACTTTAAATGGGTTTCTATATTCGATAGCATACCTGATACGAAACAACGAGTTTCTTTGAAATCTTATGTTGCAAACTAATAATATAATAATATTATTTTAAATGGTATTTAACTACTATTCATTGTATTGGAGGGAATTAAAAAAAATAACTACAATATGATTATTCATGTTTGTTAAATGTATTTACATTTTTCCAATAAAATTTAGTGGCTTAAAATGTGAAGGAATCTAATTTTAAGCATAATTTATATTAAAACGTTGATTTACCACCTTTTAATGGAAAACCCTCTTTAAATATAGATTTGGTCACATTAATACATTCTATTTGAACAAATAAAATCCATCTTTAGCATGGGGACATCAAAATTTACTTAGTGTAATTTTTTTGGAATTTTTCTGAAAAAGTTCATTTTTAATGAATATTGAAAATATTGTATTTTAATTTAAAATTTCATTTTAATATAATTTATTTATGTAGTTAGATTATATTTTTTTATTGGTTTTAATGTGTAATTAGAATATATTTTTACCATTTAATCAAATTTTGTACATTGGAATTAATTTTACATTGAAATTGGACATAAACAGGTGTCATTCTTTTGATAGTTATTGTTTCTTAAAAGAACTATTTGTTTTAACAACATGAGTTAATTTTAAATTATTTAATAAAAATTCTATGTATTTAATTTGGTAAAATATAAATTATTTTTTAATTTGGAATATCTAATATATCTTTGGTTAAATTTTAGGTAGTTTTCTGAAAAACTTCAATTTATGATGAATAGTGAAACGACTTAGTAGTAGTTAAAAAAATGAAATTATCATTAAAATGAAATTTTACCACTTCTATGAATTGAATTTCAAAAATCCGACATTCATGGTTGTTATTATTAAGTAAAATGATGTTCAATAAGATGAAAATAATTTTTGGGGAATATTAACTTTTGACTTTTATTTGCCGGAGTTAAAGGTAAATATGGTAATTCAAGTTAAAAAGAATATTATAATAATTCAAAATTACCATAACACTTTTCCTACCCTATTTTGGATGAATAATGGATAACCACGGTCATCCTTAGGTCAATTTTGGGACCCCATGGAGCCACTTATGAATGATAATGACACTTTATTTTAATTAACTTAATGTAAATGAAAAAATAACATAAACAAATATCTCTTTGTAAGTTAATTTTTACATGATGTTATATAATTTATCATTTTTGTAATTACCCAAATTCGGATCCACTCAACTGGTGTCCCATACCCTGTTCACCACATGACCTGAAGCGCATTTCCCCAAATGCCAGAGGCTACCGACTAGAAGCAAGGGCCTTGGTGAGTCATTGGGGAAACTATGCCCTCATTTGGTAAGGCATACAAGGGAAAGGAAATAACAGTCAATATCGGAAGTAGTAAACATCATATAATAACTGAAACTAATAGTGGAAACAATGAATATATATTAATGATGATAATGATGAAGCATGTACAAGTATATAAGGAAAGCAGCAAAACAAAAAAACGTGCTGAAATACAACTGAGAAACAAAGTACGAAAAGTAAACAGCAACTCCAGCAACATCGCAAGCCTAAGGTCGATTCTATGCTCTCCATATCCAACAAGTAATCTTGTTACTGAAGTATAGGGGCCACAATCCCTATCCACACCTGCAACCATATAACCTATTTGGACTGAAAAGCAGGTCCCAAACAGGGTGTGATACTAATCCCAGTAGGCAACCACCACAAGATTTGTGCCCTATTATTAGTGAGAAATATAGAAAAAGTAGAGGAAATAAATGAACTAGAGAAACAAGAGTACACTAAAGTAAAAAAAATCCTAAAATATCCAATCACATTTATTTATTCACTCAGTTTAATAATTTACTTATCAACCAAGGAATCTAGCAACAACCCTAAAATCCCAAATCATAGCAAGTAACACAGTAGGTATCTCAGCAGACTATCTGAACAACAAGAAGTATAAAACCCAATCTTATTATTTGAAATGGTGGAATCATCACAATGAACCAAACAATACTCACTGGGTGGCTCATACTGGTAGACCCCTCTATTCAAATAATCATACAAAGGCACAAACACTCTGGGAATCTCTCACCGTCAATTCCCCTACGGTCATGCAACGATATCTAAAGACTCTCTCAGGAAGAACCTACGTCTAATTCCCCCTGTAGACATGATACGTAACTAAGGACACCCAGATGAAGCACAAAGTACAATTCATGTAGGTCGTACGAACGATACTAATTTATAACTGACTCTCTAGGGAATCCCTTAATCGTCAATTCCCTCTTTAGTCTACCGCACCAGGTTCACACAACCCTGAGTAGTCTAGTCGTGTGTAAATGACTATTAGCATCCCTAGGTAAGTTCAACAAACAACTTGGCTAATACCTACAATGCATCAAAAGCATATAAATAGTAGGCAATACATGCAATCAACTATATCAAGGTAGGGAATCAATGCATCAAGGTATGCCTCATAGGCAGCCTAAGCCAAATGGCGATAAATTTCCAAAACAAGGGAAACACCCATGGGGTGATCCTCAAATATGATAACAAGCAATCATTATTCATATAATAGTCTCAATCACACATGAAATCTAAGACAGCTAATAAATTAGGATCAAAACCCTAACCTGAGATACTCGATACATTGGTATCCATCACTTTTGCACAAAAACTCAAAGACATTCAATGTAAGGCAACAAACCACCTACCGTGATCCTAGGAGATCGATATGATTAAAACTTGACCTATGAATTAGCCTAGAATAGAGTAAATCTGCAAAAATGTCTAAAACGTTCAACCAAAGACAAATTTTGAAATAGGAGGAATTGGAAGACGAAGCTCTAGTAGAAGGAAGATCTTACCGCTGTGGTTCCAATGCGATTGAAGACCATCGATTCAGAGAACGGATAGAGGATCAGGGTCTTAGAGGAGTGTCACAACTATATGGGACACATTCAGTCGAAGAAGATGGAGAAAAGACAGTTCTAGGGTTAAGACGTGACCCTGGCCTGTTTAATGAAAAAAGAGAAAGTACATGGAATGTACTTTGGGAATACATGGTATGTAATAGGCTTTTCTGTAATCTGAATTAAGTGGCCTCCACATCACCCCTACATGGTTGTGTGTGTGGCCATAACACGACCAGCACATGACCTTGAGTGGCATCAAAGTACACGGTGTGTACTTATATAATTTCCAGATTCTCCTATTTTTCCAAAAAATGATCAGAAAATAAAAACATAACTGAAAAAGAAGGTCCGGGTTCTTACAAAATTCCCCTATAAAGAAATTCATCACCGAATTTCTCTAACAAGGTGGTGAAGAAGAGACCTCGAACAACACTGGCCACTGTGATCGCATATCAGCCTCCCTCTCCCAAGTTTCTTCCTCTATGTGACCCTGCTACCATAGCGCCCATACGAGAGGAACAGACCGGACACATAGTACCTTTTCACTACAATCAATAATCCTGAAAGAATGCTCCTCGAACAATGAATCCTACTCCAGCTCAACCTCCTCGGGTTGAAAGACTTGAGACGAGTCTAAGAAGTAGCATCGAAGTTGGGAAACATGGAAGACGTCGAGCATAGTGTGGTACCTCTAAGGTAACATCAACCTATAAGAAACCATACTGACTCTCTCCAGAACCTCAAACAGCCCAACGTATCTCGGTGAAAGCTTACCTTGTCTCCTGATCCTCTTGTGTCCCAACCTCGGGGTAACATGTAGAAAGATCTGATCTCTGACCTTGAACTCCAAAGGTTATCTCCGCTGATCGGCATATGATTTCTGCCGAGACTGTGCAGTAGCCATCCTTTTCCGAATCAACTCCACCTGTTTTATGGTCTCCTAAACAAGATGAGGTCCCAGTATAACAGCCTCTCCTGCCTCCCGCCAACACAAGGGTGATCTGCATGATGTACCGTAAAAATCCTCATTATGTTCCATCAGAATAGTTTCTTTAAAACTATTATTGTATGAAAAATCCACTAGAGGTATATGTCTCTCCCAAGAACCACAAAAATCGAGGACGCATGATCATAACATGTCCTCAAGCACCTCAATTGTGCGCTCTGACTGGAAATCTGTCTGGGGATGATAAGTTGTACTCAGAAGTACCTGTGTACCCAAATCCCTCTATAGCCCTTTCCAATAATGCAACATAAAGCGGGCGTCCCAATATGAAATGATAGTACTTGGAACTCTATGCAAGCGTACAATCTCACAGATGTACAACCATCCAAGATCATCAACACTAAATGTCTCCTTAATCAGCAGGAAGTGAGCAACCTTCGTGATCCTATCAATGACAACCCATACTGTGTCATTACCTCGAGGCAATATTGGTAACCATGTCATGAAGTCCATCGTGACATCATTCCACTTACAATCAGAAATGGGTAGCTACTGTAAAAGACCTTCTAGCCTCTGGTGCTACGCCTTCACCTACTGACAAGTGGAACACCACATGAAAAACCGGAAACATCTCTCTTCATACCTGGCCACCAATACTGGCAGTGTAGATCATGATGCATCTTTGTGATGCCAGAATTAACTTCCCAAACTGAGGAATGAAAGTCTCACATTATCTCCTCACGTATATCTGCTGGCACCCATACGCATCCCTAGAAACACAAGATCTCACCCTCACCTACGGTCCATCCCGGAAGAGGGTCCTCTATTGACATGATTTCCCGTAGGACTAGGGCTTCATAATCTGATAGATTCCTCATTCGAACATAGTCAAGAAGGGTTGAGGTAACAAATATAGAAGAAAGAAAAGTCTGACCCTGTCTATCATGAACATCCAAATACATTTCAAAGAATAGAGCCATAAGCTCCCACTCACTGTTGTCCTCCTGTACTGCATGTATCTGTGTCCTCCTGCTCAGTGTGTCTTCCACAATGTTGCCTTTCCCAGTTGTATAAGAAAGTTCGAAAACAAATTACTGTAGGTAATCAAACAATATTTATTTTCTCAAATTCATGTCATTCTATGTGAATATGTACTTGAGGCTCTTGTGATCAGTATATACAACAATGTGCTCTCCCAGAAGATAATGTCTCCAACAATGCAAAGCATGAACAAATTCAGCCAACTACAGGTCATGCGCAGGATAGTTCTGCTCATGTGGCCTCAACTACCGAGATCCATATGAAACAACAAAATCCTCCTACATAAGCACTACTCTAAGCCCGATGCCAGATGCATCATAGAAAACAGTATAACTCTTTCCTGACTCCAGAAAAAATAGAAACGGTGCGGAATTCAATCCTCCCTTCAGCTTCTGAAAGGCAAAATCACAGGCTTTTGACCAAACATACTTCAACCTATTCTTAGTCAAGCCCATCAACAACACTGCTAAGCGTGACATGTGGTGTATAAACCGCCTATTGTAACCAGCCATCCCTAAGAAACTTCGTACCTCAAAGACATTCTTCGACTATCCCAGGTAACTACTGCTCTCACCTTCTTTGGGTCTACTGATACTCCAGTCTCTGAGATGACATGACCTAGGAAGTGAATCTCATCCATCCAAAAGTGGAACATTGAGATCATAGCATATAACTGATGCTCTCTTAGTGTACCCAAAACGATCTCAATATGGTATTATGGTCGTGTCGAGTGTGAGAGTACACCAAGTTATCGTCCACGAAAACCACCACGAAAGAGTCCAAGTAAGAATGAAAAACTCTGTTCATCAGTGCCATGAAAACTATAGGTGATTTCTTGATGCCGAATAACATAACCATGTACTCATACAGACCATACCTACTCCATAAGGCTGTAAGAGTTATATCAGATGGCCTGATACGCAACTGATGATAGTTGGATCTCATGTCGATCTTCGAGAAAACACTGGCTCCTCGAAGCTGATAAAAGAGATCATCTATCTGTGGAAATATATATCAGTTCTTAACTGTCAACTGGTTCAGCATCCAATAATCCACACAAAGCCTAAGGGTGCCGTCTGCCTTCTTATCAAACTGGACAGGCGAACCCCAAGGAGAAGTATTGGGCCAGATAAAAACCTTTGCTTGCAACTCCTCCAACTTCTTCTTGAGATCCTATAAATTAGGTGTAGTTATCCAATAAGGAGGAATGGATACCGGTGCTGCTCCTGGAACAAGATCAATAGAGAAGTCTACCTCTCGCTTCAGAGGCAAACCTGAAAATTCTTTTGGAAAGACATCTGGAAAGCGATCAACCACTGGAGGAATATCTAGCTGAGAAGTGCTCTGGTCATCCAGATATAAGCTAGAAATCTGGATCATAACACCGCCCAACCCATGATGCTCTAGTCCATATTTTCTTTCCTGGACATCCCATTCGCCCTTGTGATGAACAGATTCTACCTTTGGTGATGTAAAGCTCACCCTACGACGATAGCAATCGATGACTATCCGGAAGAGAACGAGCCAATTAATTCTGAGAATGACATCATAGCCTATCATCTCAAGGACATAGAGGTCCCATAAAAAGTGATACCCACCCACCACTAGAAGGCACTCCTTGAATTAACGCATGCTATCCATTCTAATTCCCAAGGGAGTGTCAAGCATCATCATATCCTAAAAATAATAAAAAGTAAGTCTAAGGATTTCCATAATATGCATCGAAATAAATGTATGTGTAGCGCCTGTATCAAAAAGTGAAGAGGATAAAAATGAGGCAACTAAAATCATACCTCGAACTGTGAAAGGTCCAGGATCCTTCTCATGATGAATCTGCTCTACTGCAAAAGTCTAGCCTGCACTGCCGCCCTGTGTAGTAGCCTAAGATCGCTGAGCTAACCCTCCCTGAGCCTGACCACTGCGTCCATAGCCTCCACCCTAGTCTAAATGACCTAAATAACTCCATCCCCCTGTCTACTGTGGGACTGGTAATCCTGCTCCGGTATGTAAGGTCAAAACTGATCCTCCTTCACTAGCCACTGGAAGGAGAACCTTGTAGAAACGTTGTAGATTATCCATCTTGCTGCAAGATCAGCACTCCACTGGGTCTCTCAGGCACTGAGTCTTCTTATGATCACTTCTTCCACATTGATATCACACCACTTGGTTTCTAGAAGGAAGATCCCATCTACCAGAAGGAATACCGTGCTTCCTCAGGTCACCTCATGTAGACTCACGATGGTGCTTTCTGTTGTCTATCTGAAACGAATCAACCCTGGGTGTTGAACCGCTCTTGTCCACAGATCATGTATCCCTCAGATTTATCTCCATGAAATGTGCCTAGTTTACTATCAGAGTAATAGATGTCAACTTAAGGATGTTCACCTTCAATCTGATGTTTGGTCTGAGACCTTCCTCAAACTTCCCCACTAAAAACAACTCATCATTCCCCAGAACTGGAGTGAAACACCATAACTCTGTGAAGCGAGTGGAATACTCCATAACTGTGAGAGCACCCTACTACAGGTTCATGGATTCTCTGGATCTGTTATCTTTTAGCATCGCCAGGTAGAAGTAGTCGTAGAACGTATGTTGAAACTCATCCCAAGCCATAACTTGTTGGCTCCCTACCTATGAAACCACATCCCACCATCTCATGGCGTAGTCTCACAACATATATGTCGCGACCTTCACTATAATATGTGGAGGCATATCCAGATGATCGAAGATGGATAGTATAGCTTCTGGCCATGACTCTGCAGCCTGTGGTCCTCCATCCCCTATGAATGTTGGAGGAGGATGCTGTTGAAAAACCTGCGTCAGCTCTTCCATAGACGGGGCAGGATGTTGAGCTCCCTGTAAGGTCTGCATGAATTTCATGAAACTCTCTCTAAACTGAGCATCGATACCAATGTTTGTAATCACTGTAGGTGCCATGTCCGTAATGATATGCGGAACTACAAATAGTCCCTGATCTGCCATATCAGGCGTTCGGTCGCTGCCTGGTTCTTGACGGACAACGGGAGGATGTATCGGTGACATAGCTCTGCAAGGTCAATACCACACCTCAGATTCAGGATTATCCAATACAGGAAAACTGAAGGCACAAGAAGGAACATGGAAAAGAAGGCATTCATGTTATAAAAAACATGACTACATCGAGTTTTCTTTCCACACAAAGCGTGTTCCCTTAAGTAAATTACATGGGCGTGTACGCCTATCTAATTGGTCATGTAAGACCCCAAATACACAGCATGTTGTCCCAAAACACGATGTGTACTTGAATTGTTTTACCTGCTTGAGTACTTCTACACGATTAATCCACACAGCTCTGCTAAGAAAAAACTACACGGTGTGTTATAGAAGGACACAGAGTGTAGTTAACAAAACTCGCCTGGCCCATGTTGTTAGGGACACGACCTGTGTACCCAGGTCACACTAAACAGAGTGTTTTAAAAGGAAATGATGTGTACTATGATGTCCTAACAGACTATGTTGGTTAGCTACATGGACGGCTACGTAACTGACTCTACAAGTCATGTTTCAGGAGAACATAGTGTGTATAAGAAAGGATAACACCAACCCGTGTTGTTTGTGACACGGCCAGGTACCTAGATCAACCTACACGGTGTGTAAAACTAGTACATAGCGTATTCCTACAAGAACTTTCATAACCCTGTGTCCATTCCCATACAGTCAGTGACACGGCTAAAAACTACACGGTGTGTATTTATAAAGTACATTCCGTGTATTCTGGTTTTCTCCAGAAAATAGCCACAGAACTACACCGGAGCCCAGAAAACACAGAAAAAATGGCATTATGGTGCCAAATTATGATCTGTGGGGGCCCATACTCCCCACGAATCAACGCTTTACATCATAAAAATGCATATAACAAGTAACCAGTATAAAAAACTCACAATCCACAATATTCAGATACTCGAGGGCCCGTAACACCTCCATGACCAAAGATTGGCATTCATGATAAAGAATCTCTAAACAAACGATACATTATCAACATAGCAGGTATTCTATCACTGCAGCTATCCCAACAGCATGCATAGTCTATCATAATTTCTATCATAACATCATGAAACTTCTAATGGAACTTAGATGGCATGGAAAAATGCATGACATGTTATTTTATAACAAGTACCGATATGATGAATGAGATGGGATACCCTCATCTCATCGGTTTGCATCCAAATAGAACCACAATCATATAAACAGAAACAACACAAAACAAGTGCACCACCCAATGGTGAAATCAATTATACTGTAACATTTGAAAAACTCGAAAATTACAATATTCAAGGTAACCTGGATTTTTCCTGTACATGGGTTCTAGAACTCCTGGGCATAGCTATTTACCATTTACCTATTGCATCATATCCCTGTGTAATGTCTCTAAACATTATGTAAATAGATAAGAAAAGAACCACCTTTGATACCACTTTGTAATGACTTGAATTCAGAGCCAATCAACTGGTGCCCCGTACCCGCTTCGCCACATGACCTCAAGTGCATTTCCCCAAACTATAGAGGCTGCTGACTAGAAGCGAGGGACTTGGCGAGTCATTGGGGAATCTATGCCCTCATTTGGTAAGGTATACAAGGGAAAGGAAATAATAGTCAATAGCAGAAGCAGTAAACAACACACAATAACTGAAACCAATATCAGAAATAATGAATATATAGTATTGATCATAATGATGCAGTAGGTACAAGTATATAAGGAAAGAAGTAAAATGCAATAATGTGCTAAAATAAAACTGAGAAACAAATTAAGAAAAGTAAACATCAACTCCAGCAACATCGCAAGCCTAAGATCTGTCCTATGCTCTCCAGATCAAACCAACAATCATGTACCTGAAGTAGAGGGGCCACATTCCCTATCCACACCTGCAACCGTATAACCTATTTGGGCTGAAAATTAGGACCCAAACAGGGTGTGAGACTAATTTCAGTAGGCAAGCACCACAAGATCTATGCCCTACTGTTAGTGAGCAATATATCAAAAGTAAAGGAAATAAATGCAGCTGAGAAATAGAAGTACACTAAAGTAAACAATCCTAAAAAGCTCTATTCACATTTATTTATTAACTCTGTTTAATCATTTAGTTATCAAAAAAGGAATCTATCAAATTCTCTAAAATACCAAAACATAGAAAGTAACACAACAGGTATCTCAGCAGACTACCTAAACAACAAGCAGTACAAAACCCAAGCTTGTTCTTTGGCTTGGTGGACTCATCACAATAAACTAAAAAATATTCACACTAACTCTCTGGGTGGATCATACTGATAGACCCCTCTAGTAAAATAATCATACAAAGGCACAGACACTCAGGGAAACTCTCACCGTCAATTCTCCTACGGTATTGCAACGATAGCTAAAGACTCTCTAAGGAAGCACTTATGTCTAATTCCCCCCGTAGCCTCTATATGTAACTAAGGACACCCTGAGGAAGAAAAAAATTCAAATTCCCATAGGTCCATCGAATGATACTAATTTATAACTGACTCTCTAGGAAATCCCTATATCGTTAATTCCCTCTTTGGCCCACTGCACCAGGTACACACAACCTTGAGAAGTCTAGTCATGCGTAAATGACTATTATCATCGCTAAGTAAGTTCAACAAAATACTTGGCTAATAGATAAAATGCATAAAAAGTATATAAAAAGTAGGAAATACATGCAATCAACTATATCAAGGCAGGTATTCAATGCATCAATGTCTACCTCATAGGCAGCCTAAGCCAAACGGGGATAAACAACCAAAACAAGGGAAATACCCATGGGGTGTTCCTAAAACATGCTAAAAAGCAATAATTATTCATATGATAGTCTCAAGAACACACAAAATCTATGACAGATAATAAAACAGGATCCAAACCCTATCCCGAGATACCCGATACATGGGTATCTGACACTTTTGCACAAAAAACTCAAAGACATTCAATGTAAAGAAACAAACCACCTACATAGATCCTTGGAGATAGATATTCTTGAATCTCAGCCTATTAATCGGCCTATAATGGAGTAAATCAACCAAAATGTCTAAAATGTTTAACCCACAATAACTTGAGAAAGTGGAGGAATTATAAGACAAAGATCTAGTAGAAGGAAGAGCTTACCACTTTGGTTCCAACACAATTGATAGTGGTCGATTCAAAGAATAGACAGAGGCTTAGGGACTCGGAGGAGTTTCATGGCCATACGGGACTCCTTCGGTCAATGAAGCTGGAGAAGAAGATGGTTCTGGGGTTAAGACGCAACCCCGGTCCGTTTAATGAAAAAAAGAAAGTACAAGACTTGTACTTTTGGAGTACATGATGTGTACTAGGGTTTTCCATACTCTGAATTAAGAAGTCTCCACATCACCTCTACATGGTCGTGTGTGTGGACATAACACGGCCATCACACAGCCTCAAGTGGCATCAAAGTAGATGGTGTGTACTTATTAATTACACGACGTGTACTTAGAAAATTTTCAGATTCTCCTCTTTTTCGAAAAAAAATACCAAAAAAGGAAAAACATACCTAAAAAGAAGGTCCGGGTTCTTAAAGTTTTGACTATAAACATTCATTGGAAAGAAAAAAATATTTCCTGCATCATGGGATTTTTTCTATAAATTCTAGACATCGAGTAAATTAAATTATTTGAAACACAATAATGATTCAATGTTTACCTCATTAATAAATGATTTAAAAAATGAGGTTACAAATATTAAAATAACATCCAAAACCTGTCCAATTCTTGTTGGATGAATTTATTTTGGCCATGAGTCATCTTATCTTCTTTCTTAATGAGTTTGGTACCTTTAGAAACTGAATTTAATTATATAATAAAATAATATTATCACACTTTCCTAAAGAGCCCCTCCCCCCTTATAAAAATCGATAACATCTAACCAATTACTCACACCTCTAAAGACTTTTGGATCAACTAGACTCTAACCAATTAATCTCTCTAAATCCCTCCCTTACTCCTAAAGGCCTTACCTTAGGCAGAAGGCACTTTAAGAAACTCTTTAGGTTCATACCAAAGGGAGTTTCCCAAATTAAAGGTAACGGTTTCTCATAACTTCTTTTGTTTTATTTTACTTATCCAAACCCTAAACTCTTTTTATTTCTTTATTTTATAACAAAAACATTATCCTAAAGATACTAGTATGCTGTTATGAGAAGGATTCAAACTACACTTACACACACCTCTATCTAATGGTTGATGAACATACTGTTTCTGTGGATGGAAAACTAACACCTCACTTGATGATGATTGTTCGATTATTGCCTACCGCCTATAATTGTGGGAATTAAGATGACACTATATTTATATATGATATATATTCTGTTTATGTTTTCTTAATACTTCTGTATTTTTCATTTATATCATACCTTTATGGTTTCCATTATGGGAAAACATGATAATTTCTTTTGAGGGAGTGTGGACAACCTCCCCCTCAAAGTGATATGACACGTTAATTCCATATGTCAGATGTATAAAGGATGTATTTAATGATATTATATATGATATTATACTGTAATTATAATATAACTATGTATAATTATGTTTTAATTCCATTAAAATAATAAATAGAAATGAATGTAGCATTCATGCATACGTACGACTTACCGTATCCATGAATGGTGAAATTCATTTCGTACCTCCAAATGATATGTACTGTTATAAATATATATAAATACTGAATATATATGATATATATGATATCTAAATAATGAATATCATTTTGGATATAATGGACTATTGACCACATGGACCACTAGTAAATATAAGCTGTTCATTATTGACTCAAGTACCAAATATTGACAAAATGAACGTTGTTATCTTAAATAATTACATAATGATTATAACATGGTAATATGTGATATTAAAGGAATAATAAACTCGAAAAAGGTTCTTAATCAAGTATAAATTAACATTATTTTATTATTCAGGAGATTGAAGAACGATCGTGTCAAGTAAGACATGAGGTAAGGGACTTCGTCTTAATCTCCTTTCATTGAGGCATATTTTGTTCTAATACATGACTTTCTTTTATATGATTTATATACACCTATGACTTTTAATTTAATTCAAAGGGAATATTTATCTATGAATTGTTTTACTAAATGAAAACAAATCATGTTTCTTTTTAATGTAAGCGGTGACAATGATGTTTCTGCCGCCGTGATTATTATTTGATCGTTGGATTCCTTAACAAGCTGTAATATTTCTGAAAAGGTAAATAAATACCATATACTATTTTACGTATTTTTGGTATTGAAAATGGTTTTGATTATGGTCTTGATACCTTAATATACTGAAATTTTAAATTGTTATTTCAATGTGGTAATTGTATCTTTCCTTTATAATTAGGTTCTGTGTTATGATCATTTTATTGTTCTTGGGAATTATTTACGTATATGGGTGGTTCCTTGATAACCCTAGGACAGGTGAGGCTGAGATAGCTCTCCAATTCATTGGGTAACATGACAGAGGTAAACGTGAATGTTTCTCCAAGGATAAATTGGTAATATACTGTGATGGGTATTCAAAAGTAACTCTCTATGTTGATATGATAGCTACTATGTAATTATGTTATGGATGTCACTAGTTAACTTTATGATTTATGATTTCTATGTGTTATTCATAAATTTTATGATTTCATGGGGTAATTAAAAGAGTTTATTTTTTGTATGTATTTATGAACTAATATTTTTGTTATTTGTTTTATAACTCTTACTGAACTTTTAATTCTCATCCCAAGTTTTGAAAATTTTTCATAGCAATTAAAGATAAATAGGGTCAAGGATGGGGTCAAGGAAAAGTAATGTTGTCTAAAACATGGAAGAAGACATGAATCATTTTTTCAAGAGATTTTATTTTATGAAATAAATTGAAACTGAGTAGAAGTGTCTACTTTGTAATAATTTTAGATGTAATAGTTATGTCCTAATTTTTTAAAACTGTAAACTTGAAAAGATCCTCCATTTGAATTATTCAATTAATTCAATATTATATAATGTTTAAGGCCAGGTCCTTATAAAATGTTTTCATAAAAATACCAAAAATTCACCCTAATCTAATTTTGATATTCTGAATCCAAAAATGATGTCCATTTTAAAAAATAATATTTAAAAAATTTCATAAAGTGGGTATTACTATTCATAATGACATGTTTGATTGGTCGTGGTGTGTTAAAACTCTATGTTGTGTACAAAACAAACAATTGCATTATTCAAAGGTAAACGTACCATGGAAGCTTAAGGGGTTACATTCTCTCCTCATAAAAATAATTTCAGCCTCAAAATTTCTAGAATGTTACTGTATATAAATATTTGGGTGGTTTTTCATCATAAGTACCTCGGGTTCCCACATTGCCTCTTCTATCTTATGGTTTCTCCATATAACTTTCAGCAAAAAATTCATCCAGTTTCTCAGCACATGTTGTCTGGTAACAAGAATTTTGATAGGCTCTTCATAATAAGACAGATCAGGTTCCAGTTCAATTTCCTCATAGGTGGGTACATGCATTGTGTCAGGCATGTATTTTCTCAACAGTGATATGTTGAACTCATCATGAACTTTGGAGATAGGTGGAGGCATTTCCAAATGATAACTACAACGCCAATTTATTCTAGAATTTCAAAAGGTCCGATGTACCAGGGACTCAATTTACCCTTCTTAAAGAAACGTATAACACCCTTCCATTGAGAAACCTTCATGAAAACCTGGTCTCCTACTTGAAATTCCAAATCCTGCCTTAAGTTTTCAGCATAGCTCTTTTTCCTTCTTTGGGATACTTTTGTGTGGGTTTGAATAACATTCAAATTTTCCATTGTTTCCTCTAAAAGTTTTGGTACTATGAGTATTCTTTCACCTACATCATCCCAACAAGTTGGTGTGTTACATATCATTCCATATAATTCTATATACGGGGCCATATGAATACTTGAATGGAATATATTTTTATAGGAAAATTCTACAATAGGTAAATATTTATCCCACATAACATGAAAGTCAAGTGAGAAAGATCTCAACGAGTCTTCTATGGTTTGAATAGTCCATTCTGATTGTCCATTGGTTTGAGGGTGGTAGGCAGTGCTCAAAAAAAGTTCAGTATCCATGGCCTTGTGATTACTTTTATAGAATCTTGATGTAAAACAAAGATCAAGATCAGAGACAATCGATCGGGGTACTCTCTGAAGTCTTACAAATTTATTAATATATAGTCTTTCCATATGTTTAAGTGGTAAAGAATCTCTTATAGCAAGAAATTGTGCTGACTTGGTGAGACGATCAACAATGACCAATATTGCATCATTCCTTCTTGGAGTCTTTGGTATACCCATGAAAAATTCCATCGTAATATTATCCCATTTCCACTCAGGTATGGGAAGAGGTTGCATGAATCCTCTAGGCTATTTTCTTCCAGATTTCACTTGTTTACTAACCATACATCTTGACACAAAATCAACAATCTCCATCTTCATGTTGTCCCACCAAAAATGTTCTTTCAAATATCTATACATCTTTGTTCTCCCAAGGTGTATAGAGAAATTGGAGCTATGAGAATCATCCAACAATTCCCTTTTTAGATCAGGTATGTTTGGAACATGAAGTCTTTTCCCAAATTTCAAAATTATATCTTTATATATGAAGTTACTCAATCCCCCATCATTCACTGTTTTAATCTTATTTTGAAACTCCTCATCATTGGTCTGAGAACTCTTTGTCCTTTCAAGTAAATATGGTTTGGAAACAATTTGAAAAAGTATTGATGTTTCCTTTCCATGTTTTTTCCAATATATATCTATACTAGATCCAAAAACATTGGATCCTATTCAACTGTCATCTTGTTCGAAAATCCATGATCCTTTCTGCTCAAAGAATCTTCCACCATATTTTCAATCCCCAGGTGGTAGTGTATTGTGCAATCATAATACTAGAGCAGTCAATACCATCTCCTTTTCCTCATTTTGATTTCTTTTTGCGAGAAAGTAAACTTCAAAATCTTGTGATTAGTATAAATGTCACATTTTCACCATTGAGATTGTGTCTCTATATCTTTAGAGAAATTATTACTACTACTAACTCAAGATCATGAGTGGGATTTTTTTGATGATGAATTTTTAGCTGTCATTATGCATAGGCAATAACTCTATCATTATTCATAAGGACACAACTAATTCCTTTCTTTATGGAATCATTATAAATAAAAAACCCATCATTCTCGGATTTTTTAGTTAAGATAAGAGCATTAGTGAATCTTCTCTTCAGTTCTTCAAACCATTATTCACACTCTTTTTCCCAAACAAATTGAACCCATTGATGTGTGATCTTGGTGAGTGGGTTAGCCAACCTTGTAAAATTCTAGACGAGACGTCGAAAATAACTTACTAAACCAATAAAACTATGTACCTCAGTTATACTCATCAGTACTGGCCATTATTGGATTGCCTTGGTCTTTGAATGATCAACAAAGATTACATCCCTATAGACAATATGGTCAAAAAAACAAATATCTTGAATCCAGAATTCACACTTGGTAAAAATCCTATATAATTCATTTCATCTGAGGGTTTTTAGAATATTGCGCAAGTGATTTTCATGATCTTCCTAGATTTTTGTGTAATCTAGAATATCATCAATAAATACCACTACAAATTCCTCAAGATATTCCATGAAAACACTATTCATTATATCAATGAAGATAAAGGGTGAATGAGTCAATCCCAAAGGAATTATTATAAACTCGTAATGCCCGTACCTGGTTTGAAATGTTATTTTTGGAATGTCTTCATTCTTCACACACAACTGATGATATCTAGATCGAATTTTAATATTTGAAAAATATTGTTCTCCCTGAAGTTGGTTGAATAAATCTTTAATGTGAGGTATGAGATACTAGTTATTTATTGTTATAGAATTGATCTCCCTGTAGTCAATTCAAAACATCATAGATCCATCTTTATTCTTCACAAAAAGGACATGGGTTCTCCATAGAGAAACACTATGGTGAATAAATCCCTTATTACTCAATTCCCCTAGTTGTTTCTTTAGTTCCACTAATTCCACATGGGCTATTTTATATAGGGTCTTTGATATGAGCCTTGAACTAGGAATTAAATCAATGGAAAACTCAATTTATCATTCTGGAGGATGTCTAGGTAAATCCTCTGGAAACACATCAACATATTCTTGCACAATAGTTACATCCTATATCCAAACATTATTTTCCAAAACCATACTAATTTCATTCTCTTCCTCCCCAATAATTTAATTTAGTAGAGCTACTGGGGGTGGATCTAGATAAGAATTAAGTGGTGATGTTTCTGCTCTAAAGATAAGGTACACCTTATCATTAATGAAAATTGTAACCTCCTTCTTCTTACAATAAAAGTTTTCATCATGGTCTGAAAGGAAATCCATTTTTAGGATTATATCAAATTCAATCATGGGTATGACGATGAGATCAATAGATAAAGAACATTTATATGCCCTAATTGGACCTGATTCAGAAAACATTGTTGCAATGATACTTCTTTTTGGGGTTTTTACTGACAACTCCCTTGTTATGTCAAATAGAAAATATCTAATTTTCTTAGAAAACTGGGAATATATGAAACAAAGTGATGATCCAGAATCAAATAAATCATTGGCCAAACATGAGGAAACCATTAAATTACCTACCATAACATCTTGCAGATCTTTAACCTCAGTATTATTGATCGCATAAGCTTGGCCTTGCTCCCTTGTCCTTTTCTGAGGTAAGTTACCTTGGCACTCAGGAAATTAATTTGCATAATGACCCTTTTCTATACAATTGTAGCATTCAAAATTGACATCCTCTTTCTTCCCATTGCAATCAGGAGCTTGTTAGTATTTTTCACCACCCTTGTAATTGAATCTCATTCCCATCAGGCATGTACCAGGGTGTTTCTTCCCACATTTACCACATGATAGATATTCAAAATTTCCTTTTTTCCCCTCATTTCCATTTCCATAGTTTTCAAGAGACATCTCAATCTCTTGATTTACATTAAAGTCATAAGATATAAAGAATTATTTTTCTATCTTGATAGCACATGAGAAAATATCTTCATATGATGAGAAGGTTTGTGAGACTAATGCTCGATGGAGAAATGGTTTTAACCTGTAAAAGAATCGATCAATCTAACTAGTTGGGTTACGCATATAATCTACTGCATGCCTTGTTAACCATGTACATTTAGCCTTATACTTTGCAGCATTCTCATCCACCTTTTTCCACAAACTCAGAATTTCACTTTCCATATCAGCTCGATGGTCACGAGGAAAGTATTTCTCTAAGAATATCTCCTTAAACTCCATCCATTCCATGTTTGATAATTCTTCATCTATCTTTGGGTTTTGAATTAATGACCACCATTGATCTGCATCTCTTGTGAGCCAACAAACATCCATGAAAACATTATCCCTTTCACTACTCCACAAAGTCTGAAATATTTTATCTACCGAATTTATCCATTGCCCAGCTACTAATGGATTTGTACTTATATTTAATGTTGGTGGTTTTTGCCTCATGAAGTGGTCTAACATTGATCCTATGCGTTGTGGATCAGCGTGCTCTACATGGGTAAGGTTATTATTTATAACCTGAGTGAGTTATCCCAGTATGGTGATAGGAAAATCCGCACCAGTTGCATCACCATCTCCAATATAATTATCTTGACTAGGAGGGAAATCCCTGCATGGATTACGTGCATTGATACAGTTTCGATTTCATCAACAAGGATCCATTTCTAAAAAAATGGCATACACTAGATTAGTTTATGAATCACAATACATGATTCCAAACATGTAAAACACTTAACATAAATTGAAAAATTTATGGATATAATCCATAATCATAAAAATGTTTCCTTTTAGGAGTTATATGCTTATAAATCCTTCATAATGGTTTGTAAACAATATGTGAATTATCCTAAACATACCCCCCCCCTGTGAGTGTCATAATCAAGAGTGCAGCATAACCCGTTGTCATTTACCAGGATACCCAGGTCAAGCCCGAAACTCTGTGTCGGAGTTTTCACACCTAGGTACACCTATGAAAGAGCCGTCTCTACCTACTCATATCCAGACATGGATGTATTTCTTGGAAAAAACACAAAATCTCTACATTACAAAAATTCTAGGAAGTTCTTCTATACTAATCCTAAATGTCTATCTTTGGGTAATTTTCTCTAATTAGAGTTTATCTAAATCTAGTTTCCAAGGTTTATACTAAACGTACTTTGATACCAAATGTAATTCCCCAACCACAGTTACACAGAGTCAGTGCATTATTACATAACAATGGCATGATCACAAGGGAGAAAATCTTGAATGACTGCCCAGTTTAGTATCCTTGGAAGTACTGGATACATTCAAGAGTTTTATAGTAAATTATAAAATGAAAAACAAAAACCACATTGTCTCTATTGACCACATTCATATCCCTTAGACTATCCCTTAGACAATATCTGTAGGTCAGTCATAATATACTTTTTTCCATCCTGGGAAAAATAAAACATAGAAAGGGGTGAGCTTAGATCCTCAGTAAGGATAACAATATAGAGGATAATTTCATAAATAAGCATAAGCATTTATTGAAATGTATAAGACTAAATCATAAGCCTTTTACACACAAACATCTTCTTAATATGTCCAATATAAATCAAATAATTACATTTACTTATTCACATGGATATTCTAGTAGTAGAATAATCACATGAAATATCAATAAACAATTTCATAATGATGGAATGCATATTGCCAGACTTCATAACCACATTGTCAAGGCCTTGTGCCAAGAATACAAATAATATTTTTTCAAGGCCTTGTTTCAAGACACTATTTTTCCTCATGAGACCTACCAATGCATCGAGGAGCTATAGTGGGATCCACCCATCAGTTACTATGTCCAATCCATTCGTCATATTAAAAGTTTTAAACATAACATAAACATTCATATTAATACTAGTATATAAAATGTCAATACTTTATCCATAAACCATGAATAGTATAAAAATAACACATCCACAGTCAATCATATCACAAAACATTCCCACAAATATGGAAGATTAATATAATAACAAATCAACTTCAAACAAGCATAAAATCAATCAAAGGATGTTGGAATAGATGAAATCAAATTTTTATTAGAAAAATATATCTTTTTATTTTGAAATCATTTACAAGACATATAATTAAAAAAGAAAATATTTATTTTAAAAATATTCTTATAATCTTGTGTTAGAATCTTCAAAGCTGTTATAACAATAAAAAATAACCCCACCAGCTGTATAATCTATAAAAAAATTCTTACCTTAATTTTCTTGAAAAGGTCATAGGGTACCTTGTTTGGAAAATGATGGAAAGATTCATTTCAAAACATATATAGTCAAATAAGTGTATAATTTCATTTATCCCATATTCATGTAAATAGTAATTTTTTAATTACATTTTTAAGGAAACACGAATGTGGATGATAAAGAGGTCCCAGTAGATACTCATGTATTAGAAACCACAGATAAGTAAAGAGATTTTAGAATTAACCCTTACCTTGTAGTTTTCCTTAGTCGATGGTATCTTAACCTTATATATAATACATAGAAAATTGTTATTAAATTATTCAATAACTATATATATAAATATGATATCATATATGATACCCTAATTTTTCTTTGATAATAATATTTTTTATAGTATCATCATTTTAGGTGTTAACTGATTCGTTTTCCTCTATATGATTGGTTACGTAAGACATGCTTGTTATGGATGGAATGTATTTGATTACTATACAAAATGATGATATTATGTTTATAACCATTATTTTTAATCATAAAATAAAAATTATTCTTGAAGTATTATGATGGGGAATGAATCTCATCGCGTTCATGGAGACGGTAATCCGTACGTACGCCCGAGCAACAATATCATTATATTGATGGTGAAATTGTATGTAATTGGATGGTATATCATATATACAGAATAATTAACATGGTATTTTTAATATTTACATCAGTTATACTATTTATTATACTCATCCAAAATAATTAAGAGTTTGAATAATAGACTACACCAAGACATGGAGATGGTAAGCCATACGTACACACGTATGGTGACTTTGTCACTTATAGGATGGATAGAATAACGAATATGGTTGTACAATATTTATAATAACATCATAGTATTTTGAAGGTAATTGAGTTATTATTTCAGTATTTTATCAAAGAAATATGAAGTGGAAGAAGAAAATAACTTGAAAGAGGGTGGTGAAATTATTACATCTTCTTCGGGTGTTTCTTTTGAGTTGATCAAAACAACTCATTAGGATGGCTTTATAATCAATGTAAGGACTCTAAGATTATTTGAGGGAAGTGGGGAGGATATTTTGACAGGGTTTGGCTAAGCCAAATGGCTTTTGAGGTGTGATTTTGAGAGAAGGGGATGTACCCTTTTATGAGAGAGGTGAGGGACACTTTAGGAAAAGTTGGGAATATTATTTTATAATAATTTTTTTCGGTTTCTAATGGATACAAAATGATTTATTTGTAGGATAAGGTGGGGTTGGGTAGAAAAAATCTCTACCAATTGGTTTTATACAGGTTTTGGTCCCCATATTAACCATATCGTTTAGATTTAACTCTTTGTTAAATAGTTTGACATTTACCATGTCTCTTTGTATTTTTATATTATATGGTTAATAAACCAACTATAACAGGCCTAGAGAACCCCAAGTGGTTCATTATTAATATATATATATATATATATCCTTATCTATGTCATTTTTCCGAACCATAGATATTTAGGAACATTATATCTATTAATAATATAGTATTTGTTTTAAAAGCTCAATTATGTCAATTTTGATAATATTTAGTATTTAATTTTTTTGAAAGCCATAAAAAATTTATCAATTCGCATAAAAATTATTTAATAAACCCAAACATTTCATATTAAAATATAAATTAGTTTAATTCATCATAAGTCTCAATTTAGATTTATTTGGATATTTATAATATCAACTATTTTAATATTTCATTAATAACGTAATTATTGCATCATCATTGTGTAATAAATAAATTATATTATATAATGTGTAAAAATTATAAATAAAATACCATTATGTAGAAAATATTTTTACTTTTCAAATTAATTTTTATAGTTGAATATTTATTGTGTGTATCCCTATATGAAAAATGGTTTTGTTATTAAACATTCAATTTAACTCTTTTAACTCTTCTTTAAATAAAATAATAATAAATGTTCTAATCGAATCCATGTGAATCAAAGAAGATAATATTTTATTCATAAGGTTGTTTTTTGTCAAATTACACATATCCAATAGAATTAGGACATGTTTTAGGGTAATTATGATATCCTTTTTTACCCTTAATTATGCTATTTACTTATAACTGTGGTAAATAAAAGTCAAAAGTTAATATTCATCAAAAAAAATTTTCATCTCATTGAACAAAATTTTAATTATTGATTTCAACCCTGCCTCTCAGAGTTTTGAAATTCAACTTCTAGAAGTGGAAAAATTGTGTTTTATGCTAATTTTCAAATTCCCCTAGAAGGTGTGTAAAGAGGGTAAAAAGTTCCATAAAATTTTATATATCTAAACATATTATAAAATGACTCTAATGAATTAAATTGAAAATATATAGGTATTATGTATCTATTTTGACATAAAATAAATTAAAATAAAATAATAAATTACATAAATAAGAAGTCGGTTTTAAATAATAACGTAGCATTTTTCACTAATCATCAAAAATTGAATCTTTTCAGAAAAATATAAAAAATTCACCCTAAACTAATTTTGATATTCTAAATTAAAAAAATGAAGTCCATTTTGAAAAATAAAATTTATAAAATTTCAAAAAGGTGGGTAATACTATTCATAACGGCTTGTTTGATTGGTCATGGTGTGTTAAAACTCTAAGTAGCGTACATATAAATCCACTACATTATTCAAAGGAAAACATATCGTGGAAGCTTGGAGTGTTACATTTTTCCATTATTTTTTTACATAATACAAATAATAAAATGATTTTAAGAATATATTACTTTATTTATATTTTCAGTTAGAAATAGGTTTTCTTTCTGATCTGTGCATTCTAAAAATATTTAAAATGTTTTTATTATTTTTTATAAAATGATTTATTGTATACAATTTTATCAATTTTTTATTAAATCTTTTCATTGTAATAAATTTTTTATAGTAAAAATTTTTTGTTTAACATATAATGAATGTATGGATTTACATTCCACCATAAATTTAATTTCATTGAATCATCTATTTCGGGTTAACAATGTAATTCTTAAATATGTTTTTCATAATATTATGTATATTCATTATTTTAATGGGTTATTCAAAGAAAAATGGGTTCAAAAATGATATAAGTTTTAAAAAGTGTTCATCATATTGAAAATTAAATTTTCTATAAGAAGTTTCCTAAATGTTATTTTAAAATTACATTCCATATATGATGAAATTTGTTAGTGTTACTCATTCCTTAATTGGAATATGATCCAAGGTTTTCATTCATAATATTTCTATGACTGGGTTTCGTTTTGATGAAGTGATGTTTATGAAACAAATTTCTATTACGTTGTTTATATGTTTTGAAACCCATTTCTCTTCCATGGGTTATATACTTGTAAAACTAAATTTTTAAAAGTTTATTCTATGCTGAATTTATTAGACACAAATATATTTTGCATATGATGTGATATTTTAAAATTCTTATGATATCTATTTTATTTCATGGTTTGTGATATGATGAATGTCTGTGATCTTGTGGAACACTTATGTATGATTTAATTATGTGATAGGTAAGACTTATATCCCCCTCCAATGCATTGGGTACTGATTTATATAACATGAGATTTATAGGACATTAATGGTAAATCAATATAGTTAAATAAGTTATGTTCTCCACTAATATGGTCATGAGAGTCGATATTGAATACTATGATAGGTTGGGGAGTGATGTAGTTCCACTATGATAGCATAGGCAGTAAGCCTTTACTATTATGTACATCAATTTATATGATTATGTGGTTTCCAAAATTTCATATCCCATAAATTTATTATGATCAAATATATTATGCTATTTGATTCTGTTTTATTCATTAATTATTACTACTAATATATAAGTCTAACTCAATATTATTATCTTTCATATGAAGGGTATGATAATATAATTTGATTCTCATGTTCTCATATTGTTCAACTAATTATTATTCATTTGTATCTCCCTTATGCTCACATAATTTTTATATGATATCACACTTTCTTATGTTTAATATCCCAATTTTATGTAGATATGTATTATTTATGATGTGTCAATGAATATTTCTATTCATGATGAATATAGTGGAATATAATATAGTTCATTTACGAAAAAATTATTTATGTAACCACACTTACAAAGGCACTAAACTATTCTGATCATTTGGAATGTATATGTGTATTAAAATTAATATTAATCTAATAGGGAAGAATATTTATGTATGAAAATCAAGGGTCTCCATAGTTGTTAATATGGAAAGGGTTAGTTAACCATCATAAAATAGGTTGAGAAAACTATAGTACAGAACCTTGTTATAATTGTGGGAATATGTGAACATCCAAAGTTATGGTACGTAATAGATGATGTGGATTATATAAATGTACATATATGTCTAGATACTATATGTTGTAGTGGTTTCATAATAGATATAACTTAGTGTACCAACCTTGAATTTTTTTTATTAAACATGAATCGATCAGGAACATCAACAACAGGTCTTATAGAGTAACTTGATTAACACTACTTAGGGATATTCTATTATTAACCCCAAAATTATTTATGAACCATTATAATGGGTTTTTTTCATAGTATGATAAGGGAAAAAGAAGGATAAAGATTATGAATCTATTATTAGAATTTATTTATTAATTTATCTTGATTGTGTGGTTTTACTACTATGATTATTGTTTCTCACACTATGATTTTTAGTTTTATTCAATGAATAGAACTTCACAGAACGTCATTAATAATGAATCTAAATAACAATGCAATGATTTTCTTCTTATAAAATAGAATTCATTGTGATATATAATGAAAAATCTTGTTGTTATGGCTACAAAACTTTCTCAAGGTTGCAATACTATTTGCCTCCAAAATGATCAAAGAACGGAACAAAATTCAGTTTATTTCCTAATAAGAAAACATGAAATATATTTCAGTAGAAATTATAATAAATTAGTTTTTGGGAAAGGGATAAGTTACCATGAAAAGATATTTTTCATTCACTAGTGTTAAGAACATGAGAATGTAATTCTAGATGTTTATTATTTAGTAGGTGAAGTAGACTAGTCGTGGAATCTTATGAAGAGTATGAAGAATCATAATGAAATTGAATCAAAAAATTTATAAAAATTCATGAATTGATCTTTAAATACATACTTTACTCTTATTCTTCTTTTGAATATGAAGAAGTATTTTCTAAATATTATGAAAAGGGATGATGAATCTGTTGGTACCTATAAATCCAATTTTACAAGGCTTGTGTGGTGCACCTCTTGAATTAATAACCAACATAAAAGTAAAGAGGATCGATTATTCAGTGCATTTAATCCAAATCTCCCTAGTGTTTTATCCATAAGAGTATTTAGTTGAAATGAATTTATTTTTTAATGTCACATTATGGTAAAAGTTGATTTAATAGTTGTGAATCACTCTAATGGGTTTGATAAGAAGAGGATGACAGTTATCGAAGGGAAATATATGAACCATATATAACAGAAGATGATCTTTTCTTTATTGTAAATGTGTGAAAATAATCATTTGGGAAATTATATTAAGAACAATATCAAATTTTTTTAGCATGGAAAGGTTGGACGTAAATATGTTTAATACTAAAGTGGTAGTAAATATTTATCTAATTATGTGAATAGAGAAAGATCCACATAATACACCACGTACGATTCAATGCATCAAGTGTAAGGAGAATGAGAAATATTATAAATATTTTCCAAATCAAATGGTTAATGAGGATGATCAATATCAGCAACCGTATAAGTTAAAGAAAAAATATGAAATATCATGTGATTACCATTTATAATTAGAGGAATGACAATGATTTGGTGGAATGTGAACTTACCATTAACATTATAACTTCTAATTTCTTATTTGACAATATATATAACCATTATTTTATATCTCAAGAATTCTCAAATAATATATAACAACCCTGCTTTTTATTACACACATGAACAAGATTTATTACATAAAACCATGATATGAAAAAACAGAGACGATTGAGAGGTCTAGTGTCTTTGGATATTAGGAAAATTACATAACAACTTAAAACAAGAAACACACCATCCTTATGGAAAACATCCTTTACACGACCACTACATTTCCTTGTACTTAGCATTGCATGGGATAAACTGAGGACATGAATAAGAAATGTGTGAGTAATAAAGTCGAGTAAGGGAATAAACAAAGGATAACACAAAGAATAAAATACATGTTAGGCTATAGGAATATCAAAGGAAAATAACATAAAGGCAGGATATATCATCATTATCAAAACAAGGAAATGTGGAAACTATTATTAACACGGTATTAGCATGATCCATGACTCATTGCACATGGAGCTTGAGTAAACCTTCATCTCACTTGAATAAGAATGAGTAAATCCTTATTTCACATTAATTAGAATGATTAAACCCTCATTTCACTTGATTTACTGTGATACTAATCTTTACCCAATGCATTGGAGCACTATCAGGGCGCACCCTTCTTAAATATTTTATTTCATGCATAAGTGTGCCACATGGATAAAAAAAACATGGATTCATTAAACACCATAATTTATTCCAAGATAAAGGAATGTGGAATTAATACATGAAAATATATAATGAATAAGTAAAATTTTAAAGTATTGAATACCCTTGATATAGAAATGGACATGGTATTCACTACACAATGACTTTGAATTGGAAAATCATGACGCAATTTCACCAGATTAACAACGCAACACAAGAACTCATAAAAATGGTTGATGAGAGAAAATGGGTGTATCATCATATTTATATGAAATTTATAGTGTGGGGGTCATATATATACATGCCCCAATATCTGTAATGGAATTTGGATTCATAATACTAACAAATTTCTTGAATGTAAATGAGGATAGAGGAATTCATAAAGAAGTTTCGGCACGGTAACATGTGTTAATAGGAGGAATTAATGAGAGAAAAAGGGATCTCCAATCATTCAATCAAAATGGGGTGAGTATGAGGTAGGTGAAAAAGCTTACCCTAACATTTATTATTGAAAATAAAAGGGCATAACAATATTAATGAACTTGGATAAAATGAAAAAGGAAGGAATCCCTTAATTGCAATTGTGATCCCAAATGCTTGGGAGGGGCTCGAGAGATGATTCTTGGGAGCTTGGGGGGCCTTGAGAGGATTCTAGAGAGAAGATGATAGAGGTTAGTCGAGCTCCAAAGGATTTGAGTGAAGAGGATGTGGTATATAGGGTGGGTATATATAGGAAAAAGGAGGGAATTATTTATTATTTAGGTTTGGGACACAACAAATTAAAATAATCAAATCCACAAACTATCACATGGTTTTTACCACGTTTTTTTAAAAAGCGGAGTGTACAACATTATTTTATAATTCCAATGGCCGAACATCTTAAAATAATAGGTTTTCTTATGTGGAGGTGAGTCACACTCTCCACAAAATCAATTTAAAAAGTCTAGATATTTTATAAGTCTTGAAGGGTCCACTAAAGCTTTGAAAAATAAATTAAAAACAATAAAATCACATCATTTTAATGGTAAAACATATATTTTTCAAACATAATGTTTATAGGATTTTATAACATCACTATTGGGCCATTATGATGGCATAAAATGCATTATATATGTAAACTGTATTAATTTTTTTGCAAATAATTCAGCTTTCATAGAAAATTATGAAAAATTCACCATTGGATAATTTTGACATTATGATTCCAAAATTAATATCCATTTTATCTAAATAATAAAATAAATATGGTAAATTTTACTTTAAAAATAAAAAGTGTCATTTATCAAAAATTCAAGGGTTTTGACAAAACAACATTCAACCCATAATAAAAATTACAATTGTATTCATAAATTTTTTTCTATAATTTAATTTTAATAAAAAGTAATTTAGTAATAATATTTTATTAAAATATCATTTAATTCAACAATCCATTAATTCATCAAAATATATTTAATAATTGAATATTAACTAAAAAAATAATATTTGTGATTTAAAAACTATTTACAAAGTAATAATAATAAAATGAATTTATATTATTTATTATATACAAAAATAATGAACATAATCATAGTACTAATGATTGGTTACATAACTACTTATAACACCCACACAAGACCAAAGGGTAAGGTGTGTGATGGTGACATAATCTTGGGCCGCTCAGATAACATTGCTCGGGTGGTAATCTCTATCAACTACCACTTCCCCTATAGGTGGTTCCATTCAAGCTTAACATGTTGAAGATCAGCTTTGTATGGTCAAGAGAAAATCCCATTGATTCCACCTCCTCTTCGAGCGAGGACAAATGGGCTTCGTATTGGTTGAGTCTACTAAATGAGTCCATCACTTCCATTGTATGAGTAAATTCGATATGTTAAAGCTCTATATTTATACTAATCATGTGATCAATGTTCAAAGGCTATATGAGCAATGGTCACAATTAATAATGGTATTTTAAAAATCAAAAACATAAAACCAAAGAAGTGCATATTTCATATAACCATTTTACATAGTAAAAAATTTAATTAGAAAAAGGGGAATTTTTATTGATTAATGTTTGGGTCATTACAGTCTTCCCCGATTACGAGATTTCTCCCTCGAAATTTCCTTTTTCCCACACTAAAATTGATGTGGGTAACACAACTTCTATGATTCCCATGTTTCATCATCAAACTTGTGGTTTTTCCACAACTCCTTGATGAGGGGCATTGTAATATTTTATATAATGTTTTCCCTATGTTCTAAGATCTTCACCTTCTTTTCTTCATAGGAGAGGTCATTCACCAATGGTACGACCTTTGGATTGAGTACATGTGATGGGTCGGGAATGTACTTCCTCAAGAGTGGTACATGTAATACATCATGCACTTGAGATTGGATTAGTGGGAGTGCTAGTCGATATGCCACAACTATAATGCAATCAAGGATCTCAAAAGGGCCAATGTACCTTAGACTAAGCATTCCCTTCTTACCAAATCTCTTAACTCTTTTCCTTGGTGATATGTGGAGGAATACCATGTCTCTAACATGAAAATCTAGGTCTCTTTGAGGATTATCAGCATATCTCTTTTGTCAACTCTGAGTATCATTAATATGCTCCTGGATGGTCTTAACCTTCTCCACCATTTCTTTGACCATTTACAGAACTAGAAGTTTTCTTTCCCCAACATTATCCCAACATACCGGTGTTTTACACCTCTTCCCATACAGGGATTCAAAATGAGACATTTGGATGCTTGAGTGGAAACTGTTTTTGAAAGAGAACTGAACTAGAGGAAGAAGTTGATCCCATTCTCCTTTGAAGTCCACAGAGCGAGCTCTCTACATATCCTCAAGTGTTTGGACAGTCCACTAAGATTGGACACTAGTTTAAGGATGATAAGTCTTACTGAATTTAATGTCAGTATCCAGAGCATGTTGAAGACTCTTCCAAAACATAGAGGTGAATTTAGGATCTCGATCAGATATAATAGATATTGGTACTCTATGTAGACTTACCAAATGTCTAATGTATATTTTTCGAAGTTTATCCAATGAAAAATATAATCCAATAGAAATGAAGTGTGTTGTCTTTATAATAAGATCCACAACAGCCCTGGTAGTGTTGTTTCCTTTGAATGTATTTGGAAGTCTGGTGACATTGTCCATGGTGATGTTATTCGATTTCTATAATGGTATTGGTAATGGTTACATCATCCCATTAGACTTATTCCTATAAGACTTCACTTTATGACACACCATGAAATTTGATGTATATTTATATATTTCATTATTTATGTTATCCCATCAATAACAATATTGGAGACTCGATTCATCTTTGTGTTTCTTGGGTGAATGGAGACATTCAAACTATGTACATCATAAAAATGTTCATTCTTCATCTCTAGACATGATGTAACACATAGTCTTTCCCCAAATCTCACAATTCCTTTTTCATTGACATTGAACTCTGATAATTTCCCTTTTCTGATAGTTTCCACATTCTTTGGAATCCCCACATCATCTTTTTGACCATCCTTTAAATTTTCCAGAAGACAATGTTGAGTAATCATTTGAGAATGTACTGATGATGTTCCCTTTTTTATGATTCCCATGTCCATCTTCATCAAATCTAAGAAGACTGGATCCTTTTAAATTCTCATCAATGATAGAATTTTTGGGTCCCTTCTACTTAGAGTATCCCCCACCTTGATCACTTTCATAGGGTGGTAATGGATTGAGAAGTCATTGTCATTGATCAACTCTAACCATCTTC
This sequence comes from Viscum album, assembly GCA_963277665.1. NCBI lineage: Eukaryota > Viridiplantae > Streptophyta > Magnoliopsida > Santalales > Viscaceae > Viscum > Viscum album. The sequence goes on from OY728150.1 coordinate 332,170,352, forward strand.
TTTGGTGCATATTAATCTATTTTTGTATGAATGTATACTTGATGATCTTGTGATTTGTATATATCTCACACTAATACCCATATAGATAATGTCTCCAGATTTTAAATGCAAAGATCACATCTGCCGACATCAGATCATGTGTGGGATAGCTTTGCTCATGAATTTTCAGCTACCTTGAGGTGTAGGCTATCGCGTTATCATTCTGCATCAACACACTACCCATGTCACGACCCGCCCTCGGGGCCCGTGCCGTGACTACCCCAAGCCCGCCTTCCATAGGCCAGGGGCTGGCGACTAGCACCAAGGCGTAAAATCCCAGTAAAAAGGAAAGGCATTGCCTTAATAAAGTAAACAAGCACCTCTGAGTAACAAGCAGAAGTAAAGCAGTACACAAAACTAGAACAACTGTGCTGAAGTAAAGGGGCCGGAAATACAAGCCCAACTGTAAAGTAAAGTACAACTCGAAAGGGAAAATAGCAACTGAAGTACAAGCGGCTCCTGGGACGTCCTCCTCGATTCCTACCTAATGGGTAGGTACAGATGGCTCAGCTCCTGGATCGTCCACCACGGATCCTACCTGAAGGGTAGGTACAGATAGCTCCACAACTTCTCGGTCCAACTGTCCGCTCCGAGCATGACCCGCTCAGTGGTCCTCCTCCGGGTACCGACCTACTCCGTAAGCCTCAATCGCAGTCAGCGCTGTCCGTCGTCTGCAACCAACACAACGAAGTGCGGGCATAGCCCGTGCAGGGGTGAGTATAAGATACTCAGTAGGGACCCCGAGACCCCAGAAGGTCTCTCAAATCCACAAAGGATAAACCACGAAGAAAAGTAACAATCACGAAGTAACATCTAGTATTGATTAGGTATATGCCCAAACATATACCTATGTCAGCAATTTCCGTTCGGCTCCAACACCGAGCCCAAGAACAACCCAATCCACAAAGAAGAGTAAACAGTAAAATCTACACAGGATAACAGTACAAGCTCACACAGTTTATAACAAGTTTATGAAATCAACGGATAACTATTACCCAGGTATATGCCCATACATATACCTAAGTTATCAAGCGACCCATCTCAATCATGAGGAAACACAAAGATCATTGACTCAGCTCAAACCAGGATTTTCATTATCGAAACCGTAGCTACTGAAGAGCTCCGTCTCTAGAGTGTACAGTGGTCCTGTCACGACTCCGAGGCCGCCGCTCACTAACCTAAGACTGCTGAGGTACTCCTCCTGTCGAGTACTGCGGGTTTGCGGCCAACTACCGGGCGCTCCGTCCGCTGAGGGTCTGTCGCCAAATACCGGGCGCTCACCCAGATAGCCTACTGAGGTACTCCTCCTGATGAGTACCGCGGGTTTGCTGCCAACTACTAGGCGCTCCATCCGCCGTGGGTCTGCCGCCAAATACCGGGCGCTCCGTCCACTGGGCTAGTCGACTCACTCCAAGTCGAGTCGGTCAAGCAGTCATCAGGTCTCAGTCGGCTACACGGTCTCCGTACTCCGCACGCACGCCTCCACCGTCGCGGGTCTGTCGCTACAACCAAGCGCATACACTCCGTAGAGTATCGCGGGTCTGCCGCTACAACCAAGCGCTCCACCGCCAAGGGTCTGCTGCTGCATCCAAGCGCACCACCACTGTCAAGTACCACGGGTCCGCCGCTACACCCAAGCGCTCCACCGCCCAAGGTAAACTGAAGATTCAGCTTACACAGGTTCGGTAGCACTGTTCCACGTAGGATCGCCGAGTGCTGTTGTCGTCGTCGTCGAATCCACACAAGATCTCTGTACTGTCGTCGTCGCAGTCACAGTAGTTGTCGTAGCAGTCGTCACAGTAACAGTCGCAGCCAGTACTAGGGTTCCCGCACACAGAAAACTCATTCGGAGGATCCGCTCCACGAGCCGAGAGGCTGATACATCAACTGTCACAAAGACCAGAGTTGATGTATCCAAAAGTTCCGTATCGTCAACAGGAACTCAACGCAACAGACAGCGCGTCGATCGGACGTCCGGTCTGAGAGTTATTTGCATTTTCGTTCCCGGGGCCCGGTTGGTTTTTAAGGCAAAACCAACCCGACCATACTCCACCTGTGACCAATCCTCGGGCGGAGTATGCCAAAAGATCCGTCTCACTTAGAGGATTTCATCAAAGTCGACGGCACGTCAATCGGACGTCCGGAACTCAAGATATGAGCGTTTCCGCTCCGAGGGCCCGGTTGGTTTCGTGAACGAACCAACCCGGCCATACTTCACCTGCGTCCAAACCTCGGGCGGAGTATGCCAAAAGATCCGTCTCACTAAGAGGAACACAACGCGACTGACGGCGCGTCAGTCGGACGTTCGAAGCTCAAGATATGAGCGTTTCCGCTCCGAAGGCCCGGTTGGTTTCGTGAACGAACCAACCCGGCCGAACTCGAAGTAACCCTAAACCTTGAGTGCGATATACCGAAACGACCGTCTCGATCCAAGGATCGCGTTGCCGCAAACGGTTCGTCATTCGGAGGCCCGAGGCTCAAGTTATTGGCCAAAAACCAAATCTGGTTCGAAACGGGGGGGTCCGGGTCCGGGCCGACCCGGCCCGACCCCCCCCCCCCCCCCGGGGCGGCGCGGCGGCCCGGCGCCGCGAGGGGCCGCACGCGGTCGGCTTGCGGGGGGCAAGCCCCCGCTTTGCTGGAGGACGGCGCGACAATTAGCCGCGCCTGTTTGTAAAAACCGCCCCCCACCCTACGTGGGGGGCTTGATTGAAGGGGCGGCGCGGCTATGCCGCGCCGTTATTTTTTTTTTTTAAAACGCCCCCCTCACGTGGGGGGCCTGCTGGTGCGGAAACGGGGGGCCGGCTGCCCCCCTCCTTCAAAGAACCCTCCCCCCCCTCTTTAAGGGGGGGTTTTTAAGGGTTGGCCGGGGGATTAATTCCCCCGGTTTTTAAGACATCCGGCCGGCCAGCTGGCCGACCGGTTTTCTCAAACGGGACCGGAAATTCCGGTCCCCCCCCCTTCGGCTTCCGATGCCGGCGGCCCGGCCTCCAGTCTTCTCTTCCGCCGCGGCCCGGAACCGGTCGCGGTCTCCTCGTCCCGCCGCGGCCCGGAACCGGCCGCGGTATTCGTCGTCCGGCGCGGTGCGACGGCACCGCGCGCTTTCGCCGCGGCCCCGCTCCGGCCGCGGAGCCTTTGTTTTCTCCTCCGATGCGGCGCGGCGGCGTTGCATCCAACGGTCGCACTTCCTTTACTCCGCCGCGGCCAACGGGCCGCGCCTCATTGCTCCGGCGGCTTGGTCAATCCGGCCGTGGGAGACCACCACGGCCCTCGACGTCCGGAGTGACGCGTCAATCTTGCGCACTCCCATGAACCCCTTGCGTCCAAGCGCGGTGTCACGGCACCGCTCCGCCTCTTCTTCGAACCACGAGTAAAAATCCAACAACAAGGTTTGGGAGGAGGATCGACCGTGTTTGTGCGGTCCGATCCCCTCCCATGTTAATGATAACAAGCGGTCCAATAATTTATTTACGAAGGCGTAAATTAAATCATGAAATAAGGTACAACCCCTACCTCAATTAACAACTCGGCATTCGTCAACGGTCGCGGGAGATGAGTGTCGCGGAAGTCGGACGTTACGGAGGAAGACGTCGTCGGCATCGCGGTTATGGCGTCTCGGTAGACGGACGTGGGTTCGCCGCGAGAGGCACATCGCGGAAAGGATGCGTTGCGGCGTCGTGGAGGAAATCCAACGTGTTGCAGTCCGACGTCGTGGAAGAAGGTCGCCGCGTTCTTCGTCTTGGAGGAAGAACTCACAAGAAGCCTCCCTCTTTTCCTCTCCGCACAGCAAAACCCAAAAACCAAAACAAAGGAAACTAAACCATGAATTAAATAGAAGGGTTTGGAATTTCAAAGGTTTGAAATCCAAACCACTTCATTTAATTCTCCTCATTTAAATCTTAAGTTATAACTTAAGTTTATTGAGTTTCCAACCTTAACTCCACATGACTCTTGAATTCCAAGAGTTTGAAAATAAAACTAACTCATGTAATAAATTACACAAGTTGTCAAATTAATAAAGTGGAGTTTAATGAGGAGTTAGGAAAAATTGAAAAGGTGGGGGCTCGTGTGGGCCCCACCTCCCTCATAACCACACATGGGAAGTTGGGTGGTTGTGGGCCCCACCAACAACTTCCCATTAGAGAGTCTAACAACCAAGAATTAAAATAAAATTCACACACAAAATTTTATTTTACTTATCTTTTAATCCCCAAAACTAACTTTCAACCCGCAACAAACGCAACTTCCAAAAAGGTCTCTTTAAGCGAATATCGGCGCTACGAGTTCATCGGTGTCCTCGGATTTCAATTCCGAGCACCGGATCAAAAGTTAGGAAAATCCCGCTCGTTCGTTCACTGAACGTACCCGAGCTAAACTTCGGAAATTAATTCCGGGCACTCCGGGCCTCGGAATCCGGTGCCGTCAGAAACCGCGCTCATGTAAAATTCCAAAGAAAATTAAAAAAAAATTTCCCTTGAATTTTACGGGTCTTTACAATACTCCCACCTCAGGGCTTTACGTCCCCGTAAAGCTTCAACTCATACTTAAGGGAAACAAAGTAGCACTGAGCACGCAACTGAGCTTTACGCTCCCATATACTCACCTGAAGATCTCGTGCTACCCGTGAAGCACCCCAGAGGAAGCAACCGTTCACGTAGAACCTGCTCCTGTCGATCCTCATTCTCTATTAGAACCTCTGAGCTTGTCGCCCTGTCATCGTCGTCCAACTCCCCGGGGTCGATGACGTGTGAAGAAACATACACGTATCTCCACAGCTGAGACACGTGGTGGACATTATGCACCCGGTGCGACTGAGGTGGTAGGGTCAAGCGGTAAACCTCTTCGCCTACCCTGCTGAAGATCAAAAGGGTCCATCGAACTTTGGAGATAACATGCCGCCTCGGCCACATCTCTGAAACCTCATCGGGGTGAGACCGTATAAGAACGTGTTCGTCACCCTCGAACTCAAGAGGTTTCCCTTTTTAGGTTAGAACTGAAACTCAAAACTCCTGGTGCCATAAGGGTAGGGTTGTCCAACTATAGAGTGATCGGTCACACCCTCTTATGCCTGAGTTTAACATGTGCTTCCCATGGTTTCCTTTTCGCCGACCAAGGAAAACCCATTCCGACGTTTGCCTAAAACAGTCAACCGGGGTATGATTTGTGAATCAAAACCATACCCAGATCAACGTCGTAAGGCCTCTACGCTGCCACCAAGAGATTCCAACCGAAACTCTCGCCTCGGGGTCAAATCACACCGTCGGCGTAAGCGTGATTATCGAGTCTCCTCCCAAAGGTATCTCCAGACGTGAGGGTCAAGTCTACGGCTTACCCGGAACCCCTTGGCCTGGGACATGATTCGTGGAAGGGTAGAATGATTGGTTCTTATGTCTATAGATATGGCAGCTCGTAGTAGACATAATCCGTACCCCGAATCATTCTTAGAGCTCCTCGGTCACACTCCTTGACCGTAATGCAGCTACTCCCCTCCCCAGCCCTCCTGCACCCTGAGCCTGGCGGGGACTACTAAGTCGGGTGGTCGTAACATGTCGAAATGTACACCACCACATGCTTCTCTCCAAGCTCCGCTTCCACGTCTGCTACCCTGCAGATTCATCTGTCCGTAGCACTTCCTCCTCCTGAAACATTTTTACACGCCCGAGTCTCTGAGACTGGCGCTAGTTTCCTGCCTTTCACTGCTAATGTTCACAACCACAAAGGTTCTCTCTAGCATCCTAGCATAGGTAGGAATGCATAGAGGAAAAGTAATGGTTCGGATGTCCTTTAGACACACTTCGCTCAGAAGTTCGAGTCTAAAGAACTGATCACAACGTAACCAACGAGTACCAAGATTGATTGGTAAGCCACGTTGAGTGCTCTGCTTCCGACATGTCGTACTGTCGAAGCTGTATTAGCTCCAGAAAACTCACAACCACCTCCTCAAGCCAGTCCTCAGCCGCCTACGAGTTAGGCTCACTTCGAAACTTGAGGGATATCTGGTGCTAAAACATATGTAAGGCACTAAGCCTATGAGTCTCCGCTACCAGTACCGCCGGTAGTGTCTGCTGACCAACAGGTAGTGACATAGCTGGCGCACTACCCGTAGGTACTATCCCAGGTATCGGTTCGCGTACCGAAGCCTCATTACTAGTATCCAAGCTAGGCGTAGAACTCTAGCAACCGCCTCCATCCAGTCCACTGCTGCCTGGGAAAACTGTCTCGCCTCGTATCCTCAGAGGCCTCTACTGCTGGAACTCGTGCATCGCGCTCTGCTAGCGTGCACCGTCAGCTAGCGGCATCTGCTGCCTAACGGGTGGTGGTGCTGCTGGTACACCACCCGAAGGTGCCAACACTGAAAAAGGGGCCCTGCACCGGAGTCTCGCTGCTCGGTGGGCCATCATCGAGAACTCTCTCGGAACTCCAGCTAACTATCTGCATGGTGACATTCTGAACAGTTGTGTCACGGTCAACGATTTATACCTTGTGTGCTGACCTGGTTTGAGCTGACTTTAAACCTTTTGGGAAACACACACGCAATCAGTGTTTTCGTGCATTAAGTCGGAAATCAGAAGTCAGGGTCCTGGTGTACGGATACGTCGGCCGCCGCACCAACACTGGACTCCCTGAACTGATAACCACACTCAATATACTAAACACTATTGCTTCACATAGAAAAAAGACCAGAGTCTGCGGTAGAACCGAACTCCTCTGATACCAATTTGTCACGACCCGCCCTCGGGGGCCGTGCCGTGACTACCCCAAGCCCGCCTTCCATAGGCCAGGGGCTGGCGACTAGCACCAAGGCGTACAATCCCAGTAAAAAGGGAAGGCATTGCCTTAATAATGTAAACAAGCACCTCAGAGTAACAAGCAGAAGTAAAGCAGTACACAAAACTAGAACAACTGTGCTGAAGTAAAGGGGCCGGAAATACAAGCCCAACTGTAAAGTAAAGTACAACTCGAAAGGGAAAATAGCAACTGAAGTACAAGCGGCTCCTGGGACGTCCTCCTCGATTCCTACCTGATGGGTAGGTACAGATTGCTCAGCTCCTGGATCGTCCACCACGGATCCTACCTGAAGGGTAGGTACAGATAGCTCCACAACTTCTTGGTCCAACTGTCCGCTCCGAGCATGACCCGCTCAGTGGTCCTCCTCCGGGTACCGACCTACTCCGTAAGCCTCAATCGCAGTCAGCACTGTCCGTCGTCTGCAACCAACACAACGAAGTGCGGGCATAGCCCGTGCAGGGGTGAGTATAAGATACTCAGTAGGGACCCCGAGACCCCTGAAGGTCTCTCAAATCCACAAAGGATAAACCACGAAGAAAAGTAACAATCACGAAGTAACATCCAGTATTGATTAGGTATATGCCCAAACATATACCTATGTCACCAATTTCCGTTCGGCTCCAACACCGAGCCCAAGAACAACCCAATCCACAAAGAAGAGTAAACAGTAAAATCCACACAGGATAACAGTACAAGCTCACACAGTTTATAACAAGTTTATGAAATCAACGGATAACTATTACCCAGGTATATGCCCATACATATACCTAAGTTATCAAGCGACCCATCTCAATCATGAGGAAACACAAAGATCATTGACTCAGCTCAAACCAGGATTTTCATTATCGAAACCGTAGCTACTGAAGAGCTCCGTCTCTAGAGTGTACAGTGGTCCTGTCACGACTCCGAGGCCGCCGCTCACTAACCTAAGACTGCTGAGGTACTCCTCCTGTCGAGTACTGCGGGTTTGCGGCCAACTACCGGGCGCTCCGTCCGCTGAGGGTCTGTCGCCAAATACCGGGTGCTCACCCAGATAGCCTACTGAGGTACTCCTCCTGATGAGTACCGCGGGTTTGCTGCCAACTACTAGGCGCTCCGTCCGCCGTGGGTCTGCGCCAAATACCGGGCGCTCCGTCCACTGGGCTAGTCGACTCACTCCAAGTCGAGTCGGTCAAGCAGTCATCAGGTCTCAGTCGGCTACACGGTCTCCGTACTCCGCACGCACGCCTCCACCGTCGTGGGTCTGTCGCTTCAACCAAGCGCATACACTCCGTAGAGTATCGCGGGTCTGCCGCTACAACCAAGCGCTCCACCGCCAAGGGTCTGCTGCTGCATCCAAGCGCACCACCACTGTCAAGTACCACGGGTCCGCCGCTACACCCAAGCGCTCCACCGCCCAAGGTAAACTGAAGATTCAGCTCACACAGGTTCGGTAGCACTGTTCCACGTAGGATCGCTGAGTGCTGTTGTCGTCGTCATCGAATCCACACAGGATCTCTGTACTGTCGTCGTCGCAGTCACAGTAGCTGTCGTAGCAGTCGTCACAGTAACAGTCGCAGCCAGTACTAGGGTTCCCGCACACAGAAAACTCGTTCGGAGGATCCGCTCCACGAGCCGAGAGGCTGATACATCAACTGTCACAAAGACCAGAGTTGATGTATCCAAAAGTTCCGTATCGTCAACAGGAACTCAACGCAACAGACAGCGCGTCGATCGGACGTCCGGTCTGAGAGTTATTGGCATTTTCGTTCCCGGGGCCCGGTTGGTTTTTAAGGCAAAACCAACCCGACCGTACTCCACCTGCGACCAAACCTCGGGCGGAGTATGCCAAAAGATCCGTCTCACTTAGAGGATTTCATCAAAGTCGACGGCACGTCAATCGGACGTCCGGAACTCAAGATATGAGAGTTTCCGCTCTGAGGGCCCGGTTGGTTTCGTGAACGAACCAACCCGGCCATACTCCACCTGCGTCCAAACCTCGGGCGGAGTATGCCAAAAGATCCGTCTCACTAAGAGGAACACAACGCGACTGACAGCGCGTCAGTCGGACGTTCGAAGCTCAAGATATGAGCGTTTCCGCTCCGAAGGCCCGGTTGGTTTCGTGAACGAACCAACCCGGCCGAACTCGAAGTAACCCGAAACCTTGAGTGCGATATACCGAAACGACCATCTTGATCCAAGGATCGCGTTGCCGCAGACGGTTCGTCATTCGGAGGTCCGAGGCTCAAGTTATGGGCCAAAAACCAAATCTGGTTCGAAACGGGGGGGTCCGGGTCCGGGCCGACCCGGGCCGACCCCCCCCCCCCCCCCCTCGGGGCGGCGCGGCGGCGCGGCGGGCCGCGGAGGCCTGGCGCCGCGAGGGGCCGCACGCGGTCGGCTTGCGGGGGGCAAGCCCCCACTTTGCTGGAGGACGGCGCGGCAATTAGCCGTGCCTGTTTGTAAAAACCGCCCCCCCTACGTGGGGGGCTTGATTGAAGGGGCGGCGCGGCTATGCCGCGCCGTTATTATTATTTTTTTAAAAACGCCCCCCTCACGTGGGGGCCTGCTGGTGCGGAAACGGGGGGCCGGCTGCCCCCCTCTTTCAAAGAACCCCCCCCCCCTCTTTAAGGGGGGGTTTTTATGGGTTGGCCGGGGGATTAATTCCCCCGGTTTTTAAGACATCCGGCCGGCCAGCTGGCCGGCCGGTTTTCTCAAACGGGACCGGAAATTCCGGTCCCCCCCCTTCGGCTTCCGATGCCGGTGGCCCGGCCGCCGGTCTTCTCTTCCGCCGCGGCCCGGAACCGGCCGCGGTATTCGTCGTCCGGCGCGGTGCGACGGCACCGCGCGCTTTCGCCGCGGCCCCGCTCCGGCCGCGGCGCCTTTGTTTTCTCCTCCGATGCGGCGCGGCGGCGTTGCATCCAACGGTCGCACTTCCTTTACTCCGCCGCGGCCAACGGGCCGCGCCTCATTGCTCCGGCGGCTTGGTCAATCTGGCCGTGGGAGACCACCACGGCCCTCGACGTCCGGAGTGACGCGTCAATCTTGCGCACTCCCATGAACCCCTTGCGTCCAAGCGCGGTGTCATGGCACCGCTCCGCCTCTTCTTCGAACCACGAGTAAAAATCCAACAACAAGGTTTGGGAGGAGGATCGACCGTGTTTGTGTGGTCCGATCCCCTCCCATGTTAATGATAACAAGCGGTCCAATAATTTATTTACGAAGGCGTAAATTAAATCATGAAATAAGGTACAACCCCTACCTCAATTAACAACTCGGCGTTCGTCAACGGTCGCGGGAGATGAGTGTCGCGGAAGTCGGACGTTACGGAGGAAGACGTCGTCGGCACCGCGGTTATGGCGTCGCGGTAGACGGACGTGGGTTCGCCGCGAGAGGCACATCGCGGAAAGGATGCGTTGCGGCGTCGTGGAGGAAATCCAACGCGTTGCAGTCCGACGTCGTGGAAGAAGGTCGCCGCGTTCTTCGTCTTGGAGGAAGAACTCACAAGAAGCCTCCCTCTTTTCCTCTCCGCACAGCAAAACCCAAAAACCAAAACAAAGGAAACTAAACCATGAATTAAATAGAAGGGTTTGGAATTTCAAAGGTTTGAAATCCAAACCACTTCATTTAATTCTCCTCATTTAAATCTTAATTTATAACTTAAGTTTATTGAGTTTCCAACCTTAACTCCACATGACTCTTGAATTCCAAGAGTTTGAAAATAAAACTAACTCATGTAATAAATTACACAAGTTGTCAAATTAATAAAGTGGAGTTTAATGAGGAGTTAGGAAAAATTGAAAAGGTGGGGGATCGTGTGGGCCCCACCTCCCTCATAACAACACATGGGAAGTTGGGTGGTTGTGGGCCCCACCAACAACTTCCCATGAGAGAGTCTAACAACCAAGAATTAAAATAAAATTCACACACAAAATTTTATTTTACTTATCTTTTAATCCCCAAAACTAACTTTCAACCTGCAACAAACGCAACTTCCGAAAAGGTCTCTTTAAGCGAATATCGGCGCTACGAGTTCATCGGTGTCCTCTGATTTCAATTCCGAGCACCGGATCAAAAGTTAGGAAAATCCCGCTCGTTCGTTCACTGAACGTACCCGAGCTAAACTTCGGAAATTAATTCCGGGCACTCCGGGCCTCGGAATCCGGTGCCGTCAGAAACCGCGCTCATGTAAAATTCCAAAGAAAATTAAAAAAAAATTTCCCTTGAATTTTACGGGTCTTTACAACCCATACCCTTCTTCATAGAATCACTAAATACCACAAAAGGTTCTCCCCAAATGGGTAATGTGATTACGGGCACAGTGATAAGCCTCCTTTTTAACATTTTGAATTTCTCTTAACATTCATCACTCTAGGAAAATTTTACTCCCTTCCGAGTTAGCTTGGTAAGAGGGTTGGACGATCATGAGATATTTCACACAAATCAGTGATAATATCTAGCTAACCCCAATAAGAAACGAATATATATTACCTATGTTGTTATTTTCCATCCTTCAATTGCAGTTGTCTTGGATTGATCCATAGATATACCATTTCATGGGATGATATGACCCAAGAATGAGTCCTCCTTCAACCAGAACTGACATTTTCTAGAATTTTAATTGAGCTTATCCGTTTTCAAGGGATTTAGTACTGTTCTTAGATACTCCTCATGATCCTCCTTGGTTTTAGAGTATATTATAATATAATCTATATATACTTCCACAAATTTGTCAAGGTAATTGAGAAATACTCTATTCAAAATGTCACTTATGATTACTGGAGCATTAGTGAGTCAAAATGGCATTACAATGAATTCATAGTTCTCATATATAGTACGAAAATCAGTCTTGGGGATATCTTACTTCTTCTCTTTTACTTGATAATATCCCAACCGTAAATCTACCTTGGGAAAGTATTGCGCTCCATGTAGCTGATCGAAAAAGTAATCATTTTTTAGAAGAGGATACTTGTTCTTTATTTTGATTATGTTATGCTCATGATAATCTATGAAAAGGCACATCCACCCATCCTTCATCATGATGAAGCGGATTGGTACAACCCACAGTGAAGCACTTGGGTGTATAAATCCTTTTTCTGGATTTTCATGTAGTTGTTTCTTCATCTCCTCAAGATCCACAACATCCATTCCATATGGAGTCTTGGATATTGGAAATTACCAAGGTATAAGTTCAATTGAGAATGCAATATCTCCTCTAGGAGGCAGACTAGGAAATTCATGAGGAAACACTTTAGAAAATTCCACCACAATAGATTTGTCTTCAAGGATTGTTGCCCCCTTAGACTCAATAATATGAGATAGATACTCGTGCTTATAGAGCTGTAATATCCATGCTTGAGAGGATGAGGATAAAAAATATTCATCTTTCTCCTTGCACTTGTATAGAATCAGGGGTCGGTTCTTCATATGTAGTGTGATTTTCATCTCATAGAAATTTATATTGGTTGTATATAGGGAAAGCCAATCCATGTCGTGAATTGCATCAAATTCAACTAGAGGGAGTATGATGAGGTTATACGAGATGTTCAATCCATATATTATGACAGGGGATGAGTTATATTAATGGGATGCAATGATTTCCCCATTTTTCATACTCACCAACATTTTTACTTCAATTATTTGTGGTGGTGTTAGTTATAATAAAATTTTGGGATACAAAATAATTTGTAGAACTAGAATAAAAAATAATGTTCACTATTATTGAATGAATAACTAGAGTACCTATCACCACGTTGTTTTTGGGTTTCAATTTGGTATTAGTGATGGCAGAAGCTCTCCCATGCTACATTGGAGGTATTTTGTTTCCTCTGGAAACCCTTTTCATAGGGCACTGATTTGCAAGGTGACTTGGTTCTTTGTATTTGAAGAAAGGAACAACACATTGAGGATTGAACGGAGTTTTCCTCTCTAATATCACAGACGTAGGTTTTTATTATTAGTAGTTAACAGCTAGGTTCTCTTCTCTTCCATAACTAAATCATTTCCTTGTCCCCTTTGCACAATTTTCGGGGTGCTTCTTTCTGCACCTTTGTCAAGTGGGGTGTTGGATTTTCTTATCACCATTGGATTTATCCATAAGACCAGAATTAATGTCCACCTTATTCATCATATCCACATTATACCCCTGATATTTTCCTATCTCAATTTTGACCTTGAGGTCACATCAGACAATTTCCTCATAGATATTAATGTCACAGATCTCTCGGGCATTCCGTGGGCTAGTTTTCAGCCCACCAAAGAAGCAGCCAACTATGAATTCAGGGGTAACGACAAAGCCAGAGGTGTATCATGCAAGCCTTTTGAAGTTTTCCTCATACACTGTAATGGATCCTTCATTTTTTTCTTACAGGGAAGGATGTCCCATTCCATATTAAGTCAGAGGGTGAGAGGAAAATATTTATCGAATTTTTTCTCTAGAAATCCTTCTATTCCAATGCCTCGATCTTTTGCTCTGTCATCATATTTTTGATCAATTTCGACCATTTAATGGCTTCACCCTCCATAAGATATGTAACAAGAAGAACCTTCTATTGTTTAGAAAATTGAAATATAGAGAAGATATTTTCAATTGAGTTGATCCATTGTTCAGCAATTGAGGGATTAGATGATCCATTAAAAGTAGGATGCCTTTGTCTCATGATGCTATTAATTGTGACTTGTTCTTTCATGGGGGGGGGGACATTCCTATTTACCCATGTTTCTATTCAAAGTTTGAGTTTACTGAGATATTATTGTGAGAGAGTTCATAATTCCTACTCCCATTGGATTGGGGATCTCATTTGAATAGTCATCACATTGATCTTTGCATCAATTGTTATCCCGAGTCCTCATATTACCAGAAATTGGCTATAATAAAAGGGATGATAAGGGTAACACATAAATGGCAATCCAAGGACAAAAACAGATGACATATAAATTATATTTATTCTGTTAACTTATGAAATTATAGTCTTAAATCTTTGTTATCCATGACCAACTTCCCAACATATATTTTTAGGGTCACATTTTTTTCTTTATAATAAGTTCATAATAAGCTTATAAATATACCAAAGCATATCCCTCAAGAGTGTCATAACCAAGAGTGAAGCAAGGCCCATTCTTGTGTACTGGGATATCTTGAGTCAAGCCCGAAACTCCTTGTCAGAGTTTTCACTCCTAGGTATATATGTGCTATAGCTGACTCTACCTACTCATATCTAGAGTGGGATCTATTTTAATGAATACCCCATACTCAATAATCACAAAATAATTAGTTTGTTTTTATTATACTTAGTCTTTTCACTAAAGATTTCACTATGGTTTTCTAATCCTAATCCAAAAAATAACTGAACCTATCCTATAATACCAACAATAACAACCCCTCTTTTTATTACCCACTTAAACATAATTTATTAAATAAATCCTTCACTTGATACCACATATAAGATCATGATTTATAGTGTCATTGGGGATTAGGAACATTAAAAAATGACTTAAAATGTTAAACACAACATCTTTATTGAAAACATCCCTCACATGACCACTTCATTCCCACATACTTAGCATTGTATGGGATAACCCGAGGACATGCATAAGAAAAGGGTGAGCTATAAAGGCCAGTAAGGGAGTAAACAAGGGATAAATTGAAGAATAAAGTACATGTTAGGAAATAAGCATATGATAGGATCAAAACATAAAGGCATGATATAGCATGATTATAATAACATGGAAATTTGGAAACAACTCTTAACATGGTATTAGCATGATCCTAGACTCATTGCACATGGAGCATGAGTAAACCCTCATTTCAATTGAATTTACATGAGTTAATCATCATTTAAATTGAATTAGCATGAGTAAACTATCCTTTCACTTAACGTACTATGATACAAATCTTTACCCAATGCATTGGAGTTCTATCAGGACACACCCTTCTTAAACATTTCATTTCATGCATAACTGTTCCACATGGATCCAAAAAATGTATTCATTAAACATCATCATTTATTCCAAGAAAAATGAATTTTCAGTCAATAAATGAAAATCTATAATCAATAAATAAATTCTCAAAATGGTGAATACCCTTGATAGATAAATGGACATGGTATACACTACACAATGACTTTGGCTAGGAAAATTGTGACGCAATTTCGGTAGCGTAACAACGTGACATAAGAACTCATAAAAATGGTTGATGAGAGATAAAGGGGTGTATCATCATTTTAATATGAAATTTATAGTGTTGGGGTCATATATATACATGTCACAAGATATGTACTGGAAATTAATTCATAATACTAAAAAATTTATTGAATCTAAAGTAGGAGGGAGATATTCTTTACGAAATTTTAGCACAGTAACATGTGTAAATATGAGGCATTAATGAGAGAGATAAAGGGGTATATCATCATTAAATCATAAATAGGGCATTATGGGGTAGGTGAAAAATCACACCCCACCATTTATAATGGAAAGTAAAGGGGCATAACAGTATTAAGAAACATTGATAAAATGAGAAAGGAAGGAGTCCCTTACTTGGAAGTGTGATCCCAAACACTTGGGAGGGGATTGAGAGATGCTTCTTGAAAGCATTGGGAGCTTTGAAAGGATTATAGAGAGAGAAGGGAAGAGTTTGGATGATCTAAAAATGATTTTAGTGAAGAGTAAATGGGATATTGGTTGGGTTGATATAGGAAAATGGAGGGAATTCTTTATTATTTAGGTTTGGGACACCACACATTAAACTAATCAAAACCACAAACTAGCCAATGGTTTTTCCCACAGTTTTTTCCAAAGAAGACAGGAAAAAAATATTTTATAAGTCTAATTTCCGAACTTCTTATAACATTAGGTCTGCTTATGTGGAGGTCAGCCACACTCTCAAGGAAAACAATTTAAAAAGTTAAAATATTTTATAAGTCATGAAGGGTCCACTAACGGTTTGAAAAATAAATCAAACAATACTAAAATCTAATTATTTTAATGGTAAAACATATATTGGACAAACATAATGTTTATAGGATTTTATAAAATCACTATTGAGCCATTATGATGGCATAAAAGGCATTATATATTTAAAAAGTATTTAATTTTTACCCCAAAATTCAGCATTCTTATAAAATTATGAAAAATTCACCGTTGGATAATTTTGACATCCTGATTCCAAAAATAATATTCATTTTATCTAAATAATTTTCTAATTATGAGAATTTTTAATTTAAAAATAAAAAGTGACATTTATAAAAAAATCAAGGGTTTTGACAAAACATCATTCAAACCATAATAAAACATACAATTTTGTTCATAAAAATTATGAAATCATTTATTTTTAATAAAAAATAATTTATTAATAATATTTTATTAAAATGGTATTTAATTGAAAATTCCATTAATTCATCAAAATATATTTCATAATTGAATATTAACTAAAAAAATAGTATTTGTGCTTACATAGTAAAAATAATAAAATGAATTTATAATATTTATTATATACAAAAATAATGCACATAATCGTAGTGCTAAGGACTTGTTATATAACCCTTTATCACACCCGTATAATACTGAAGGGTAAGGTGTGTGATGGTGATATAATACTGGGGTGGCTCGGATAACATCGCTCCGGTGGTAATCTCTATCAACTTACACTTCTCCCATAGGTGGTTCTTTTCGAGCTTGACAAGTTGATGTTCATCATGGGCTTGGTCAAGAGAAAAGCCCAATGATGCCACCTCCTTTATGAGCACTGAAAAATGGGATTCGTATCGGGCGAGTCTACTAGATGAGGCCATCACTTCCACTGTAAGAGTAAATTTGATTTGATAAAGCCCTACATTTATACTAATAATGTGATCACTGTTCAACAACTATTTGATCAATGGTCACAATTCATAACAGTATTTTAGAAGAAAAAACATAAAACCATATAATTTCATATTTAATATATCAATTTTACATAATAATACATTTAATTAAATCAAGATGAATTTTCATTGATAAATGTTTGAGTCGTTACAATCTACCCCCGTTAAGAAATTTTTCTCTCGAAATTTTCTTTTTCCCACACTAAATATAATGCGGGTAACTCTGCTTCGTTACATCCTCTAATTCCCATGTTTCGTCATCAAACTTGGGGTATCGCCACAACACCTTGATGAGGGGCATTGTCTAATTTTGTAGAACATTTTCCCTATGATCTATAATCTTCCCAAGATTCTCTTAATGGGAGAGGTCATTCTCCAATGGTACCACCTCTGGATTGAGTACATGTGATGGGTCAGGTATGTACTTACTCAAGAGTGATACATAGAATACATCATGTACATGAGATTGGTTCTGTGGTAGTGCTAGTCGATAGGCCACAACTCCAATGCGATGAAGGATCTCAAATGGGCTGATGTACCTTAGACTAAGCATCCCATATTAACAAATCTTATAACTCTTTCCATGGTGATATGAGGAGTAATACCATGTCTCCATCCTCAAAATCTTGGTCTCATTGTCGATTATCAGCATAGCACTTTTGTCAACTCTGAGAAGCTTTAATATGCTGCTGGATGGTTTTAACCTTCTCCATCATTTCTTCGACTATTTATAGACCCATGAGTTTTATTTCCCCAACTTCATCCCAAAATGATGGTGTTCTACACCTCTTCCCATATAGGGATTCATAAGGATCCATTTGGATGCTTGAGTGAAAACTGTTTTTCTAAGAGAACACAACTAGAAGAAGATGTTAATCCAATCCTCATTGAAGTCCACTGAGCATGATCTCAACATATCCTCATGTGTTTGGATAGTCTACACATATTGTCCAAAAGTTTGAGGATGATAAGTCATACTGAGGTTCTTTTCAGTATCCAGAGCTTGTTGAAGAATCTTACAAAACATAGAGGTGAATATGGGATATTGATCAGATACAATAGATAGTGGTACTCCTTCCAGCCTTACAAAATATCTAATGTATATCTGTCCCAGTTGATCCAATGAAAGCCCTCCCAAATAGCAATGACGTGTGCAGTCATTATCAGACTATCCACAACAAACCTGGTATTGTGGTTTCCTTTGGATGTCTTCGGAAGTCTAGTCACAAAGTCCATGGTGATGTTCTCCTATTTCCATACTGGTATGGGTAATGGTTACATCATCCCCCTAGACTTCTGCCTCCCAGCCTTCACTTGCAGACATACCATGAACTTTGATGTATATTTAGAGATATCTACCTTCATGTTATCAGACCAATAATGATCTTGGATATCTCAATACATCGTTGTGTTTCCTAGGTTAATAGAGAAATTCGAACAATGTACATCATCCAAAAGCTCATTCTTCATCTCTGGACTTGATAGAACACACAGTCTTTTCCAAAATCTCACAATTCCTTCTTCATTGACATTGAGCTAGGAGGAATTCCATTTTTCTGATAGTTTCCACCTTCTTTGGAATTCCCACAACATCCTTTTGACCATCCTTTAACATTTCCAAAAGATAAAGTTGAGTAATCATTTGTGAATGTACTGACGATGTTCCCTTATTAATGATTCCCATGTCCATCTTCATCAAATCTAAGAAGACTGGATCTTCTTCAATTCTCATCAATGATTGAATTTTAGGGTCCTTTCTTCTAAGATTATCCACCACCATGTTCGATTTCCTAGGGTGGTAGTGGATTGAGTAGTCATAGTCTTTGATCACCTCTAACCATATTATTTGGTGCATATTATGCTATTTTTGTGTCAATTTATACATGAGGCTCTTGTGTTCAGTATATATCTCACACTAATCCCCTTTTAGATAATGTCTCTAGATTTTGAATGCAAATATCACATCCACCAACTTCATATCATGTGTGGGATAACATTGCTCATGTATTTTCAACTGCCTTAAGGCATATGCTATCACGTTATCTTTCTACATCAACACACTACCCATACCATTCTTCAAAGCATCAGTAAATACCATAAAATGTTCGCCACTCATCGATAATGTGAGTACGAGCATAGTGATAACCCTCCTTTTTATCTCATTGAATCTCTCTTGACATTCATCACACCAATAAAACATTACTCCATTCCGAGTTATATTGGTAAGAGGGTTGGATAATCATTAGAAATTTCACACAAATCAGCAATAATATCCACCTAACCCCAAGAAACTATGAATATCTATTACTGAAGTTGGCCTTTACCATCGCTGAATTGCAGTTTTCTTGAATGGATCCACAGATATCCCATTTCTTGTGATGATATGACCCAAGAATCAGACCTCCTTCAACAAGAACTCACTCATTATATACTTTTAATTGAGCTTCTCCTTTTTCAAGGTATCTAGTACTGTTCTTAGATACTCCTCATGGTCCTCCTTGGTTTAAGAGTATATTAGACTATAATCTATTAATACTTCCACAAATCTATCCAGGTAACCGATAAAGACTCTATTAATAATGTCCATTATGAATGCTGGAGCATTAGTAATTCAAAAAGGCAATACTATGACATCATAGTTCCCATTTCTTGTATGAAAATCTGTTTTGGGGATATCCTCCATCTTCACTCTTACTTGATTATATCCTGACCGAAAATCTACATTGGATTTGTATTGTGCTCCACGCAGCAGATCGAAAAAGTCATCAATTTGTGGAAGATGATACTATTTCTTTATATTGATTTTGTTAGGAACGTTATAATTGATGCAAAGTCACATTAACCCATCCTGCTTTTTGACGAAGAGGACTAGTGTACCCCATGGTGAAGCACTTTGTTGTATAAAGACTTTATCTAGATTTTCATGTATTTGTTTCATCAGCTCCTAAAGATACACACTAGCCATTCTATTTGGATTCTTGGATATTGGCATTGCCATGGGTATAAGGTAAATTGAAAATTCAAATTCACTTCTAGGAGAAAGATCAAGCAATTCCTCGAGAAACATTTCAGTGAATTCCCCCACAATAAGCTTGTCTTCAAGTATGGTTGCCCCCATAGACTCAATCATCTAGGATAGATAATTGTGATCATTTGGAAGTAATATCCACACTTAAGAGGATTGGGCTAAATAATATTCAACTTCATCCTTAAACATGTACATAATTAGGGGTCGATTCTCCATATGTGGAGTGATTTCCTTCTCACAGTAATTTATATTGGCTGTATATAAGGAAATCCAATACATGCCACGAATTGAAAAAAATTCCACCAGAGAATGTATGACAAGGTTTTGTGGGATGTTCAATCCAAAGATTATGACATGGGATGAGTTATATTCATGGGATGCAATGATTTCACCATTTTCCTTACTCACCAACATCTTTACTTCAATTATTTGCGGTTGTGTTGGGATTGTTCTACTAAACTTTTGGGATACAAAAGAATGTGTAGAATGAGAATCAAAAATAATGATCACTATTATTGAATGAATAACTAGAGTACATATCTCCACTTAATTTTCAGGGTTTAATTTGGAAGAACTGATGACAAAAGCTCTCCCATGCTACCTTGGAGGTTTTTGGTTACCTCTAAAAACCCTTGGCATAAGCCGCTGATTTTCAAGGTGACATGGTTATTTGTATTTGTAGCAATGAACACCACATTTTGGGTTGAATGGAGCATTCCTCTCCAATATCAAAACCACATGTTTTTCTTGTTGTTATTTAATAGCTAGGTTCTCTTATCTTCCACACCTAAAGCATTTCCACGTCCCCTTTGTGCAATTTTCGGGGTGCTTGTTTCTACACATTTGGCAAGTGGGGTGTTGGATTTTCTTAACACTATTGGATTTATCCATCCGACCACCAGAATTAATGTCCACCTTACACTTCTTATCCCCATTATAACTATAATATTCAATTATATATATTTCATCCTTGAAGTCACATCAGAAAATTTCCTCAAAGCTATAGATGTCACAGATCTCCAGGGATTTCCATAGGATAGGTTTCAGCCCACCAAAGTAGTAGTCAACCTTGAATTTGGGGGTAACGACAAATCCATAGGTGTATCATGTAAGCCTTGTGATGTTTTCCTTATACACTCCGATGGATTATTTATCTTTTTTCATAGGGGGAAGGAAGTCACTTTCCATCTTATGTCAGAGGGTGTGAGGAAAATATTTGTCGTTTTTTTTTCAGAAATCCATATATTACTATGCATCGATCTCCTCCTCAAGATTCGTATTTTTAATCAATGTCCACCATTGATCATCTTCAAACTCTATATGATAATAAACAATAAGAACCTTCTCTTGTTTAAAACATTGAAATATGGAGAAGATCATTTCAATTGATTTGATCTATTGTTCGGAAATTGAGGGATCAAATGATCCATTAAAGGTAGGATTCCTTTGTCTCATGATGACCTTGAATACAACTTTTTATTTCATAGGGGGGTTGAACGTTCCTCTTGACCCATGTTTCGATTCAATCCCTGAGTTAACTGAGATATTATCTTGACATATTTCGCAATTACCACTCCTATTGGATTGGGAATCTCATTAGAAAAGTCATCACATTGATATTTGCATCAATTTTTAGCCTATTACTAGTAATTGGAAATAATAAATGAGAAGATAGGGGTATCACATAAAGGGAAATCCAGGGAAAATTACAGATGACATATAAATTACTTTTATTTTGCTAACATATAAACTTATAGGCTTCTATCTATGTTATCCATGATATACATACCAACATATATACTTAGGGGAATATTTTTTTATCTTTAATAACGGTTCATAATAAGCTTGTAAATTTACCAAAGAAAATCATTTTAAAGTGTCATATCCCCGAGTGATGTAAGGCCCGTTTTCATGTACTAGGATACCCAGTGTTAAGCCCAAAACTCCATGTCAGAGTTTTCACTCCTAGGCACATATGCGCCAGAGCCGACTCTACCTGCTCGTATCCAGAGAGGGACCTATTTTCATGATAAACCACTTACACAATACTCACCAAAAATTAAGGATGTTTTTATTATACTTATTATTTTCCCTAAATATTTCATTATGGTTTTCAAATCCTAATCAAAAAAATAACTAAACCTATCCTATAATACCAACTATAACAACCCTGCTTTTTATTACACACTTCAACATGATATATTAAATAAAACCTTTACGTGATAAAACATAGAAGATTGAGAGTTCAAGAATATTTGGGGATTAGGAAAATTACATAAATACATAAAACAATAAACATGACATCATTATTGAAAACAACCTTTACATGACCAATACATTCCCTCGTACTTAGCATTTCATGGGATAACCTGGGGACATACATAACAAATGGGTGAGTTATAAAGCCTAGTAAGGGAGTAAACAAGGGATAGTATGATGAATAAAGTACATTTTAGGAAATAAGAATATGAAAGGATCATAACATAATGGAATGATATATAATGATTATCAAAACATGGAAATGTGGCAAAACTTTTAACATGGTATTAGCCAGAGCCAAGACTCATTGCACATAAACCATGAGTAAACCCTCATTACACTTGAATTATCATGAGTAAATCATAATTTAAATTTAATTAGCATCAGTAAACCCTCATTTCACTTGATGTATCATGATACTAATCTTTACCCAATGTATTGGAGCACTATCAGGGCACACCCATCTTAAACATTTCATTTTATTAATAAGTGTGCCACATAGATCATAAAACATGGATTCATTAAACATCATCATTTATTCGATGATAAAGGAATATGGAATTAATAAACGAAAATATATAATCTATAATTAAATGTTCATAAAATCAAATACCACTAATAGAGAAACAGGCATAGTATTCACTACACAATGACTTTGGTTTTGAAAATCCTGGTGCAATTTCAACAGCATAATAACGTGACAAAAGAATTCATAAAAATGGTTGATGAGAGAGAATGGTGTGTCTCATCATATTTAAATGAAATGGAAAGTACAAGGGTCATATAGATAAATATCCCTAGATAAGTAATGTAATTTGGATTAATAATACAAAATAATTGTTTGAATGTAAATGAGGAGAGAGAAATTCCATACGGAATTTCAACCTGGTAACAGGTGTAAATTGGACTCATTAATGAGAGATAAATGGGTATATCATCATTAATACATAAATGGAGAAGGGTGGGGGAGGCGTTAAATCATACCACAACATTTATAATATGAAATTAAAGGTTATAACAATACTGAGAAATTTGGATAGAATGAGAAAGGAAGGAATTATTACTTGGAAGTGTGACCCCAAATGCTTGGGAGAGGCTTCATGGGAGCTTGGGGCACCTTTGGAGGATTATATATAGAGGAGGGAAGTGGTTAGTATAGATCCAAAAGCTATTATTGATGAAGAATTGGGAGCATGGGTGGGTTTATATAGGAAATGGGAGGGAATTCTTTATTATTTAGGTTTGGGACACCACACATTAAACTAATCAAAACCCCAAACCAGCCCATGTTTTTGCCCATGTTTTTTTCTAAAGGAAAGTGGAAAACAATATTTTATATTGATAATAGTGTAACTTCTTAAAATATTAGTTTTTCTTATGTGGAGGTGTGTCACACTCTAAATGAAATCAATTTAAAAAGATAAAATGTTTTATAATTCATGAAGGGTCCACTAAAGCTTTGTAAAATAATTAAAACCCAATTAAAATAATTTTTTTTAATGGTAAAAAATATATTTTTCGATCATAATTTTTATAGTATTTTATTACATCACTATTGGGTCATTATGATGTCATAAAACAAATTATATATTTAAATGGTATTTAATTTTTACCCAAAAATTAAATTGTCTCAGAAAATTATGAAAAACTCACCATTGGATTATTTAGACATCTAGATTAAAAAAATAATATCCATTTTATCAAAATAATTTTCTATATTTGTGAATTTTTACATTTAAAATAAAAACTAACATAATTAGTAAATTCAAGGGTTTTAACAAAACAAATTCCAAGACTTAATAAAAATTATAATTGTATTTATAATAATTATATGATCATTTATTTTAATTAAAAATTAATTTTTTAATAATATTTTATTAAAATATTAATTAATTAAAAAATCCATTAATTCAACAAAATAGATTTCATAATTTAATATATACTAAAAATAATAATATTTGTGCTTTAAAAACTATTCACAAAGAAATAATATTAAAATAAATGTATATTATTTATTATATACTAAAATACTGCACATAATCATAGTTCTATGGTTTTGTTACATAACCACTTATAACACACGTATAAGACAGAAGGGTAAGGTGTGAAATGGTGACAGACTGTTGGGGTGGCTCAGATAACAATGCTCATGTGGTAATCTCTATCAACATCCACTTCTTCCATAGGTGGGTCCATTCGAGAATAACATATTGATGCTTAGTATAGGCTTGTCCAAGAGTGAAACTTAATGATGCCACATCCTTTTTGAGCAGTGACATATGGGCTTCGTATGGGGAAAGTCCACTGGATGAGGCCATCACATCCTTTTTTTGAGTAAATAAGATTTTATAAAGCCAAATATTTATACTAATAATGTTATCAATGTTCAATGACTATATTTGAAATGGTCAAAATTTATAATGGTATTTTAAAATATAAAAACATAAAACCAATGAAGTGCATATTTCATATAACCATTTTACATAATAGGACCATTAGTTATATTAAGAGGAATTTTCATTGATAAAAGTTTGGGTCATTACATCATATCATTTTTCAATATAGTTATTATATGCGGAACTCAAAATAAAAAACCCAAATGGTACCATGATCACATCATAAGTCTATGTTCCCTCTCTGGTTAAATTTTATAGGAATATTGTTCCAACAAATATTGTTTTCCCCCATAGAGTTGAATTTGATGTTAACTTAGTAATGGATTGGATTTACTTACATAAGGTTCCCATCAATATACAATGATATAAAGTTTTGATGGGCATACCAAATAAGTGTTCGAGAATCTCCTAGTGTGATGATAAATATGAAATTTCGATGGAAATTACATTGGTTGTGTGGGTCATGATTCCTTCTCCAAAGGGGTGATTATCCAATATTCTAGTGGTGATACACAATATTATTGATATGAATTTTTTTCAAATGTTTTTAAATGAAATTATAGAATAATTTCAATTTATTAAACTGAATCATAATGTTGAGTTCATAGAAGAACTCATACATGGTGCCTCAACAATTTTAAAGACTCCCTATAGAGTGGCCTCAATTGAGTTACAGTAATTAATGAAGAAACTTATAGTGAAAAAGGAAAATGGATTAAACTTTCCAACTGTCTCAACTTGGTTTTCGCTAATCCTGTTTATTAAAATGAAATATGGATCAATGTGACTTTTCATTGATTATTGTGAACAAAATTAGGTCACAATCGAGAATAGATATCCTCTACCCCGTATTGAAGATGAATTTGATAAACTATGTAGATCTCAATAATTTTACAAGATTGACCTATTTTTTGGATATCATTAATTGAGAGTTAATAATGATTTTATACATAATACATCTTTCCTTATAACGTATGGACACTTGGAAAATATTGTGATGCCATTTTGTCTTGAGAACGGTGTTGAAATCTTATTGGATTTTGTGAATAGAGTCATTAGAGATTACCTCGATCATTTTTTGGTAGTCTTTATAGATAGATCTATTTTTTATTCAACTTGAAAGTAAAGGGAATTTTATCACTTTAGAATTGTAATCTGGAACATAAATATAGATAATTATTGTGAAAAAATTTTAAATTTTAAAATTTTGTTGCAAGGGGTTTCATTTTTTAGACACACAATGTCAATATTTAGTAAATAAATGGATCCATAAATGGAAAAAGTTATTAAATATTATCCTATATCAACAATGATTACTGATATAGAAAGTTTACTTGTTTTGGAAGTAACTTAATAACACATTGTGTTGAATTTCATTAGATTTTGTAATACACTCACCAAGTTAACCAGGCAGGGTTCCATGTTCCTTTGGATGAATGAACATAATTATAACATTAAGGAACTAAATAGAATGTCAGTTAGTGAAAATATTATGAAATTGCCCTATAGTGGGGAATGTTATATAATCTATAGTGATGTATCTATGAAGGTAATGGGATGAGTTCTCTTAAAAATGGAATGGTAAAAACTAGTACCTCATGAAAATTAGTTTTTCCGGAGAAAAATTACCCATCTCATGATTTTGAATTATCCATGGTAATTTTTTCATTAAAATATAGAGGTATTATCTTTATAAAATCCCAACCTGACTGGCCACTTAAATGATAGCCAAATAGCTGGGTCACATGGCCTTAAGAGTCCCTCCAAATACACTAGATCCTTACTACTTGCAATGGGGGTCCAAAAAGGTGATAGTGGGGTTTCTTTACCATCATTATCAGATTATCACAGTGGTATATTAGAAAATATATTATAGAGAATAAGAGAATAAATAACAATTAAATGAAAGAGTAGAAGAAGGAAAATAATAACTGATTATTTATGAGATTGACCACACTAATTTACATCATTGAATGCATGTACACATGATGATAAATATCTAAACAAATATATAATAAGATTCAAGGTAGTACACAAATACAGAAAAGTAATAAAAAAACTAATTTAGAAATATAGAAGAATCCAGAGCTCCATCTCAGTCCTGTTGTCTCAATTCCCCTGTCAAAACAAAACAATATAAGAAAACATCCATGGTCTTATAAACATGAGATCTACTCAGGTACCTCCAGTATGATGGTGGCCCAAGCACGGTATGAAAAATATATCCTAGTACGGTTCCACCCACAATGTCAACAACCAATACTAGTCTATAAAAACAAATAAAATAGTGTTCATGTAATTTGTGTTGATTAACATTTCTGAATAAATAAATAACACAAGTAAGTTCATGTTCCAAAAGGAGACCCGAATGACTCCACCTTCTTCGACCCATGTATGTAATTATTTTTTGATATATATATATATATATCTTAATAATATATATATATAATATAGTTCTATATTCTATCCCTCTGTATGACCCAAGAACCTGTGGATATAAGGCTTTATATACCAAAAATACTAGGCACCGGTTGGATAAGGGCATAACTTAATCATCCATAACTAGTCTAAATGAGAATATAATATCATGAAAATTGGTATATTCCCTACATCTTATAATGAGTGAGATATATCATGATCGTCACTCCATATGGTAAGTGTGTGTTCATGTCCAAAATCAAATAGTAATGAGTGAACCGTTATGTCAGAACAAAACAGGGATGGGGTGTGTTATACCCACCATCCATATAGTATCACAGGTGTCAGATATCATGATCGATTGTAGATGTAAGGGAGCATGATACTTCCATTTTCAACAGAACCCTTACCATCATTCACTGTCTACATATAAGGTGTAATAAATTTTTTAATAAATATCCATGATGTAGTACCCCAAATTCTTTAAATTTATAAATACCAATCCTAACTAAGGTTATCTTAATTATTAAAATTCACATAATTCATTATTATTAAATTATAGAAAGAGGTGTGGTCATGCCACCCAATTCAGTTTCATTTAAATAAAAAAGATTAATCCAATCATAGAATGAAAACAATCATGAAAATCAACTCCATATAAAACATTCCATTTATTCTAACTAAACATGGAATTTTAATAAAAAAGGGGGTATAATGGAATTTTATGGGACCATGAACAATTGGTCATTTACCTACTTGGGAAAATCCATTTATTAAGACAGACAAGAAGTTAGCAGGTTCTTGGATCAATACATAGTTATATAAGAGTGGGAAATGTCATGCACTTAGAATTTATATCAGTTAAAATAATCATTTATTAGAAAGAATGGAAACTACATATACTAACATAAATAAAGGCCATCAACTAAGCATTACATAACACTAAGACCAACAGAATCACACAGGTAAACTACCATTCTGTAAATCCAAGAAGGAAAACAATAATCACCACTTTTTTGTTTTAGAAGACAAATCAACTCCTTGAAGGTATTTTATTATAATTTTTTTTTATATTAAACAATTAAGTTAACATAATTATGAATTTAAATTTAAGAATCATAAATTAATTCTCCAAAGGAAGTATTTCATTATATTTCAAACATAAATAAATAACACAAGGATAGAACATGGCACATAGGAGGTTCCATTTTCAATTGAACAATGGCCAACTTGGTTAAATTTAATTATAAATCCAATCCGAACAGTTTAAAGGCATTTATGGTATTTAGGTAATCCAATTTAAAATGGTAAATTTCAGTCTTCAAGACCATGGGTGTCCATTATTGATGTAGTAATCCTAAATTTACAATACAAGGCACAAAATGTGTAATAAATGTTGTGAATCCCAATTTAAAATGAATAAGTCAATTTTAAGGAAACACATGACAAATTCTAGTGTGTGGAACAATAGAAAATTATATAAATTTGAAAATTAATTTTAAAATATATAGACCATATATCTTATGTTCAATAAACATTACTCATCCAATTTTATGGTGTTATTTGGTTTGGTTTGGGCGAAGTAAAAAAATAGACATTTTCCATGAAATCAGGGAAATCGTTCTTGTTACTTGATAAATATGTTGACAACATAATATTGAATAATGATTCAAAATAAATCATGAGATTAATTATGTGGATCCACATATATTGACGTCATTCCTTTTGGACATTAGATATATGTTTCTGACCAAATCCTAGGTTAGGCTTGGGAGGAATCCATGACTCCAATAGAGGGGGAGACACCTTTTGGAGGGAGAATAAAGAAAAGGAAAAGTGGATTGAACCTCAATATGGTATTTTTGGACATTAAACCTCAAAATCTTAATCAGATGGTTTGGTTGCACAAATTTCAATAACTATTCACCAACCTTGAAACTCCTACTGCATCGAAACCCCACCTCACACGGTTTCCCCCCACAGAGTTTTCCCTTACTAGGAACAAAATGCTTGATGAATAGTGTGATCATACTAACTCTGTTTCACTATCCATGTGGGATAGGTTGATGGTTTGTGGAATAATGCTCATCCCATGAAGGGCACATATTCTCACATGCTACAGTTGCATAGTTTTATTTGGTGGGCCTTAGGGTTTCAAACAGACCATACACCTTGTTTTGAGCATCTTTTTTTAGATTCTTTAGAGCCCAATTATCGTGAAACAAAACAAAATACCCAATGGACCCCTAGGGACATTTCAAAATCCCAATAACAAAACATTAATGTGTTCCAACACTCAAAATTACATTCTAATGACCAGTTTAATGAATGGTAAATCCACTAAATTCCAAAATTCAAATTTCATTGGAATTCTATCCTGGCTTAAAAAGGGTCCTTACAAACTCCCAAACATAGAAAATATCATCCACAATTATCCTTTGGGAACAACATGGATATCCCTCGAACAATTAGGGTAATGAATTCTCATTCAAATGGTTGTATTGTGTTTCCAAACACCAAACTCACCATTAAAATTCATTTAGGTATATGGGATTTCATCTATGAAAACTCGAGGAAATGGTTGTTTTTTGACTGAAAAACCTAAAAGGGGCATACTTAATCCTATTTAACAAGATACACATACATTTCACCATCTATTTAAACATTGGTCTAATGGTACTCCCAACCATAGGTTTTCGTAATGATGAAATGGGAAAATTTTGATACATTCCCATAAGATATTATTTAGATAGAATGCCTCAACGAATTCATGTGATACTCATGGAATGATTTCCATAACTAGGAGAACCGGATAACTTCTTATGAAGATTTCATATACCTCTACCATGATCAAGGCAATGTTGTTTATATGGCTTCCAATGAACCATACCCATCCCATAGAATGAAGAATAGTAAAACCAGTACTGGTCATCTTCTTGGAAGATGCTCAGTTTCACATACTAACACATCATCATATAACCCATGATGCCTTTACCATTTGAGATGTATCATGATCCCATAAGCATAACTACCCAATGCCATCCATGACCAATGGTGTTTCTAAAATATCCACCCATATCAATATCATTCTTCTGAGAAATCACAAACATGATTCAAAATCTATATGCCTCATGGGAATTAAATAAAGACCACAATTACAAATGTTCTTATTTGGTTGTGTTCATTCAACATGGAATGGAACATAATATCTAGAATTGACGCGACACTCCCCACCTTATTATTTTGTTAGTAATAAAATTAAATTTGAAAATATATCTTCTAAAAAGTGCACTAGACCAAACTCACCCTAAACACAAACAATAGAACATCTCTCATGAAAACCAAAACCAACCTGAGTAGCATGCCCAAAAAACCTGATCCTATTCGATGTCATTATGAGAATCCTGAAGAACCTGAATAATCGAATACCTAGGTCACTCTACTTCAATGTTGACTTGAGAACATAATTAGAATATAAAATCCCAACAATTCCACCAAATTCAACCAATTCATTAATCCATTTCGAAACTTTACACGGTCAACGTTTTTGAACACACACTACCCAAAGGATTCATAAGAAAGGAGATCATCCTTGATACTAACCATAGGCTTTCCTCTGTATGAATGCAAGGATCATGTGG
This sequence comes from Viscum album, assembly GCA_963277665.1. Classification (NCBI taxonomy): domain Eukaryota; kingdom Viridiplantae; phylum Streptophyta; class Magnoliopsida; order Santalales; family Viscaceae; genus Viscum; species Viscum album. Next base: position 332,200,755 of record OY728150.1, read on the forward strand.
CATAAAAAAGAGATTTATTCTAAATTCATATTTCTCTACATGAATATTATCCTATATGAAGGCCTACCATTTCATCCATTACTGTGGAATAATAGTGCTTCACATGTCCAACTATGAGATAACGATTCCATAGTCTTTTAAAAGTACCTGAAACAATGAATAACCTGATGATAATACTTGTAATAACGGTCATGTATACTATAATAACATATCTAATCAATTGTATCTTATAAAATTGAAGAGTCATTCTAGGGAAAACAACACCCAAACAACACCACACAAAAAAAAGATCTCCGAAAAATATAGAAATTTAATCTCTAAGGGTGATACCTACCATAGACTAGAACCTTATAAAATCTTAAGTGGTTATCCTATCCTTGGGTCACCCCAAACAGATTTCACTAAAATTTACAAATATCATTTCATCCCATGTTTAAAGGAAAAAATCCATCGGAACAAATCTCATGCTTTTGTTCCACGGAAACTCAAAAAAATGTTTAATCTACCCTTATAGGAGGTTTTAATCTATTGATACCACATAAGGATCCATTTTCAGGTCATTACATTGATCCAAATTCCATCTTTAAGAACATAAAACATTTTAAAAATATAAAATTATGTACATATTATAAAACCAAATCACATAATATGAATAGATATACGATAACGAATAAATAAATAACACTAGTTTGATCATGTTCTAAAGGAGACCTAGCCAACTCCACATACTTCAGGTCATGAAATGAATGATTTTATGGAATATATATATATATAGTAATAAAATATATAGTTTTCTTCTATACTGAATCGACCTAGATGATCCATGTACATGAGGATGTAAGTGGAAATATACCTAGAATACTTGGTGCTAGATGGATCAGGGTGTAACGTAGTCATATACAAGCAGTATGAATGAGAATATAAGCTCAAGACAAAGGGTACATTACTGACATCTCATAATGAATGGAAGACATCATGCGCATCACTCAATATGTTGAGTGTTGTGTCATGTCAACACTCGTATAGTATTTTAGTGTGATGTCATGTTAACACTCACAAGGGACAAGTGCAAGATGCCAATGTTCCATATAGTACCATAGGATTGAAACATCATGTTAGACACCCAATGTAAGGGTGTATGATACATTCATGCTCAATAAAAACCTTGACATTGTATGTGGCTTATATCTAAGCTGTAATCATATTTATAATAAATATCAAAAAGTCATTAACTCTCATGCCTTACATTTATTATGCCCAATCATAAATAAGGGCATCATAATTACAGTAATTCATATAAGATGTTATTATTCAATTATATCAATAGGCATGGTTGTACCACCCAATTCAGTTTCATTTTAAAAAACATTTAATCTAATCATGGAAGTAAAACCATCAATAAACGTACTTCTCTTTAATACATGCCATCTATTTTGAAAAAATGATATTTTATAAAATGGGGAAATGATGCACAAAGAAGGAACCGGGAATTTTTTGGAATTTGACCTACATGGGAATATCTATTTGTGATGAAATCCAAGAAATGAGTAGGTGTTTGGCATATAATTCTATTTTATGGGAGTGGTCCATTTATTCCACATAAAATATGTATTATTTTAAGTTAAAATTTATAATAAATAAGAGAATCGTCATTTAATAACATCAATAAAGGCCATGTACTATGAATTACCTAACTATAACAACAAAAAATTCATTATTAAACTCTAATGTCTTAAATCAAAGAAAGATGAAAAAAACTAATTATAACTCAGTAATTTTAAAATTTAGTGCACCTCATCAAATGGGTTTTATTATAAAACATGTACTTATTTATTAACCTATTAACATAGAACAATTAAGCCTAGAAATTTTAGAATAATAAATAAATTCACCCAAGGGATATTTTGAGAAGGTGAAAAACATAACAAAAAAACATAAAAATACAACATAGCACCTAGGAGGTTAAATTTTTAATGGGCAATGGCCTAAAATTTGATATTTTATTGTTAATCCAAGCCAAACTAATAGAAAAAATTTCATTCATTCAATTAATATAAATAAAAAGGGTAAACATAATCCAAAACACCCAAGATGTGTCTGTGATTGAGGTCCACATCCTCTACCTGATAAAAAATCTTCAACTAGAGTAATACAAGGTTTTTATGCCAATTTTAAATTAAGCAATAAATATTAAGGAAATACAGGGAAAATGGTGGTGGGGAAACGAAAACATTACTAAATCAGCATCAAATTGTGGAAAAATTCTTATACCACCTACATTATTCATTGGATTCCTCACTCATCCAAAATCAATGGCTGATTTAGTATGGTTTTGGAGAAATTGACAAAATATTCATTTTCCAAGAAATTAAGGCAAATGATATTTCACAATGATAACTTAGATGAGAGGAGATTAATATAATAAATGTGAAAATGGAATCTAGAGATAATCTATGTAGATCCAAAGCTATCAATGATGTTTGATTCTGATATCATATGGAGGTGATCTAGAAAATACATGGTTAATATTGGGGGGAACCCAGAAAGAAAAATATTTATGGAGAAAATAACTGGAGGAATAAGAAATAAAATGAGACTAGGATTTAACAACATTAAGGAAATTTTACAAATTTCACAATAAAAACTAGGTTTTCACAGTTTGGATGCATGGTTGTCAAAAACGTGTTCCAACCGTATGACTCCTTCTGCTTAAAAACCCCACCCTTCATGATTCCCTTAAATAGTTTTCCTAACAATTCTCCAACCTTGTGATAAAAAGTGAAAGAATACTTCTGAAGTGGAACTATACATGAGGAATAGGCACACCATTCTGGAAACTATTCACAACCTATGTGGCACACATATTCTCACATTATCCGTCCTTATAGTTTTCTATAGTGGGCCACACAATTTTAGACAAAATGTGTGTTGTACTATGACCTTCCCATACTTGATTCATTAGATCCCGATGCTCTCAAAACCCAATGAGAGACCCTAGAGACACTTAAAGCCATTACCAAATCCCAAAAAACACATTAATGTTTTCCGAAGCACATAATTATTTTCCAAAACTCAGTTTAATGAATGAATCATCCAATAAACACTAAAATTCTTATTCCATTAGAATTCTACCATGGCTCAAAACAAGGGTCGCTACAACTTTAGTGGGGTAATGTGTTATCTATATATACTGATTAGGAATGTTTAATGTATATATTCACACATAAGTTTATAGGAAACATGGTTTTTTATACTAAAAATGGTGTTTGGTTTGTATTTTTTGTCAACCAACCCTTGGGTGATCAGTTAGTTTGCAAGAAAAGTGATCTTATAGTACAAGATGACTTCATTATTGAAGGTGGTGTAGTTCCCTAGACTTTTCCAAAATTTTGGGATCTAATAATTGATGAATAGTCTATCATCATGAATGAATTAGTTTTTCTAGAATTATCCCTTTATAAATATAGTAAAGGGATGGGTTTCATAAAGGCTAGGATTCACAAAGGTTGAGATTTGGGATGGTATGTAACTTCGTGAGTTTATGTGGAGTTGATGGTTTTCTATGACAGTATAAGAAGTTGATCATCACAACTGACTGATGATTTTATTGTAACCTCTGTGACTATGATGAATCTCAATGGATCTTGGTGAATGGAGGACCTTTGGAAGATGTGGTTCAAGGATCAATAAAAATGAACTGGAGGCATTGGAGCTTCATAAAGGGTCGAGCCTATATATATAATTCGACCCCAACATCATTATTTAGAAAAATAGTTCGAGAAAATTAAGATATGATTTAATTTCATAATGGCACAGATATTCTTGAATTGTGTTTTTTTGTCAGAGCTTGAGCATTGTGAAATGACAAGTTATGTCTTAACCAAGGAAAATAATTTTGAGTAATGAGAGTTTTTTGATGTTATGGTTTTCCAAAATGAATCAATGTGATGAATGAATAAAAATTAAGAATTCATTTTTTGAATGTATGGATTAGGTAAATAGTGATTTCAAGCAAAATCAACTCAGAATTATAAAAAAAGTAGAATATCATGGTGGTCTGGGACAAATAATTAAATCCCAATCTACTAAATAGAACATCAAGTCATTAAATAGAGTGAGAATTCACCCAAAGAAGTGAGAGAGGGGGTATTGATAGAATTGTTACTTTCTAGGTTGTGTGTTATCCTTAATATATTTTAAAGTCAGTGTTTCTAGCTTAGATTGAGTATTTATGAACATCTATATTCCACTACAAGTAAAGGATGTTGTATTTTTTAATAAAAAACACATTATTAGTGTCTTTTCCTTAGAAAAGACCTTATTAGCGAACCACGTAAAATCTATGTGTTGCATCATTACTTAAAAATGATTGATTTCTAAATGTTTCCATTAGATAGGATTAAAAGGTTAAATAGACATGGGAATATGATCCATTACTTTTGAAGAAAAAGTGGACACCATGATTCTCCCCTCCCCTCTCTGGAAATTATGGTGTCCTACAAAGGTATTGAACATGCACTATAGAAGATCGTAATATTTTTAATGGATTATGACTACATAATAAATTACAGTCCTCAGAAAGAAATCAATGTGGCTTCTATGATTACTTGAAAGGAACATGCCATCTTATCCATGATAAGAATCCTAAAAGCTCCAATATTTATACGTTTTCAATGGAAGGATTCAAAAATACAAATAGAAGGAGAGAAATCATATATTTATATGTTGAATGATAAACCCTCCATCCATATAATGATTAAATAAAAAAATAAGGAAGATATAAAGATTCAAAATAAGGTTATAAATATTCCTATATTTAACCTTGATCATGAGGAAATGATTTGTTTTAAGAACTATGTATGCATTCTGTCTATACAAGTTTGGAAGGATATGTTATAGGATCCTCACAGTTTTCAATAACTATTCATCCATGAAGTATAAATAAGTAAAGATATTTGAATGAATACTTTTGGTGGGATTTAATGAAGAGTTATATCACCCAATTTGTATACAGGGGCTTGATATTCCAATAATTTAAGTCTTAAAGATAGAATTATAATGGGATGTAGCATATATTACCTCTAACAGAACAGAAATGGTAGATCATCCCCATGAATTTCACCACTGTACACCCAAAAAATATATAGGGTATAATGGAATATGGTTTTTAGTCGATCTCCTTAAAAATTTGGTATACTTCATCCCTATCATAGAATACTTACCTTTGGATCATCTCTCTAGGATATACATTAATGATATGGTAAGGTTTCATGGTGTACCACATCACATTATATCTGATCAGTATCCAAGGATTTTATCAATGTTATAGAAAAATATTTATCATGTTTTTGATATGGATTTGAGTTTTGTCACATCATATCATCCTCAAATATTTGATCATTTAAAAAGAACAATTCAAAACATAATGTAAATATTTATTTAAATGGTGGTTGGGATCAACAAATTAATCTAGTTTAGTTTTATTACAATAGTATCTTTCAATAAATATTTCAGTTGGATACTTATGAAAACCAATATTTAATAAAATATAGATCCCCAACATGTTGGAATGAAATTGGAGAATGAATGTTATTTAGACCTAAGATAGATGAAGATAAAATAAAGTATGTTAGAGCCTTTCAGCATCACATCAATGAAGTTTAGTGTTAGTAAAAAAATTATGATAATAACCACCAGTGAGATCTAGAATTTGAAGTTAATGATAATGTGTTTCCTTAAATATATCCTTGGAAGAAGGTTTTGAGATTCAGAAATAAAGGTAATTTATTTACAAGGTAAATTAGACATTTCGAGATCCTTGACTAAGCAGGGATGGTTTCTTATCACTTGGCTCTTCCCCAAAAACTCTCTCAAGTCCATGATCCCTTCCATTAATATATCATGAGTATTTTTATTCTAAATCCCTTATATGTACTTCTCTTATTGGTCATACCATTAGATAAAGATATTTCTTGTGAGGAACAACTGGTGGAGATTCTGGATCTTATAGAAAATGTTCTAAGAAAAATGACCAATCAACTGGTGAATTTTTTGTGAAAAAACCACCTGTTATAGGAAAACATATAGGACCTTTATGATATTATTAGGTAGAATTAACTGAACATTTTGTATATAGGGATGCATTTCTAGGTAAAATCAATTTAAGGGGGGTAGAACTAACACTCTTAGTTTTCATGAGCTTTTTTTAAATAAAATTTTTGATGGATTGGGTGGAACCTAAAACCATGTTATTATTGAATTATATTATAAAACATCTTAATCTGAAGATATATGATACACAACTTAAAGCTCATGCTATATGCAACATCCTCTTTTCTTGTGTTTCAGACGACACTTCGTTTTAACAAAACACTGATATATTATTATTATAATTATTTAAAACCGAAAAATTAAAACATAGCCCATAAACATGGAAATATTAATATTAATAACTAACTTTTAATAATAGAGAGTTTTTATAATGAAAAAATATAGATATGAAAAATTGATAAAGTTATTATATGTTTAGAAAATAATATTTTTCAAAAAAAATATTTTATTTAAAATAGTAAAAAAGGTATTTAAACTTTTAAAAGTGAATTTGATAAAATAAGAACCATTATCGAAATCATAATGTTAAAATTAAAAATCCATTAATATTGGGGATTTTTCAAAAATGATTAATTTTTTGTTTAATATAGATAAATACTGAATATTAGTTAGAAAAAATCATTATTTTAAATTTATTTAAAAAGATAAATTATACTTAAAACTTGATTTAATGTATGATTAGTTAAATTATGAATCTATAAATCTAATTTAAATCATTTTAATAAATTTCATATTGATATTGAGTATAAAAACATTATGCATTTGATCATTTTCTATTAAAAAAACATGCTTCCTCGAAAAGTATTCTAGATTAATTTTAAATTAATCTTTACTAATTATGGGAATTAAATTTTGAAAAATTGATTCAATATATGTAATCATAATAATTTATATTTTTTAATAATTTAAATTAATTTTTTCCATTATTATTACTGAAAGAAGTTATAATTTTTTAATGTGGTTAATGTTAAAATGAGGTTTTGAGCATTACACATGTTTGTATTAAAATTATTGACACAAAAACGTAGAATTTTTATTTAATAAAATTGAACAAGTATTTTGAATATGTGGTATAAATTTTCTAATAATTCACTTTTCAATTATAATATTAATGTATAATATATCTATTCATATAAAAATATTGATGTTATCATATTAAGAATATATAAGATAAAATTTAATGAACTTAATGTCTATGGAATAACATGATAAATATGTATTTATTCTGAGTGTTAGAGGTATTTATTGACAAATAAATACCTCCCATCAATTATTTTTCTATTTTTGAGTAACATGAGGTATCTGAGGTATGCCAATTTGAATAATATTGCATATTTACAAGAATTCTACTCTACCTCCATTGTAAAAGAGAATTCACTCTATCCACTTCCTGACACCTATTACACAATTTTTTTTTGACCCAAACTAACCAAAAATCACTTCCACACATCCATAATATCATCATAGAAGCATTTATTTTGATTAAAATATAACCAAGGAAGTCCACTACTAAAAACCAAAAAGAGTACATGAAGAAGAGGTAGAATTCATCAATGAATGTTTTTGTTTTCTTTCTTATTCATACCAATTAAATTATTTTTATTTCATTATTAGATAAAAACCTTACTATATTCAATATCATTATATGTTTTTATATAAATTTTACGAACTAAAGCCACAGACTCATCCGTTAAATTGGCTATGAAATCATCATTCATGCGTATGTTAGACTATCGCCTAAAAAACTGATGTTATTTATTAGTCCATTATAAATATTCAAATATGGTAATAATGATGGAAATACCTTTTACATATAATATATTTGAAATTTAAGAGGTATTTGTTATTTTTAAATTATTTTATAACTCATAACATCCTATTTTCAATTTTGAGAATAGAATAGCTTCATTCGTTTGCACGGTGGATAACCACCTTAAAAATAAATGTGATTATTTCATGATTTACATGAAATGTATTAAGGATGTAATAGTTAATTAAAAGGTAATATAAAAATATTTTACTAATTTCTTTTATATTACCCCTTTCATCTATATTTATAAACATTTAAAAATGTTTTATTAATTAATTTTTTACATATTTTATTTATTTTTATAAATGAATCATCTTCCTTTTTTCCAATAAAGGCACTTTTCAAGAAATTTCTAATACGAAGAATATATTTTGGTTTAAAATATATGTAATATATGGAATTACCCAGCTTCACGAAATTAATTTCTTTGAATATTTCCTTACATGTTTAGATTATTATTTTTAAAGAAATTTTTTTCCTCATATTATCAATATTTTTTTATTTTATAGGAATTTACAAAAAAACTATTTTTCATTTGAAAAATATATTTTCAAAGTTGAAAGGATATTTTATTGAAGAAATATTTTAATGGATCGTTAAAAATTATTTTCCATCTATGATGACATTAGTTGGTGATACCCACTCCTTACGTGAAATATCATTCAAGGGTATCATTCATACTCTTTCTCTAATTGGTTTATGTGTTGATAAGAAGATGTTTATGATACCCATTTTTCTTCCACCGGTCATATTGTTATAAAGCCTATTTATATTTCATGGGTTATATAATTCTAAAACCTGAATATTTTAATATGTTATGTTATAAAAAATTATTATAGAACCAATAAATTTTCTACCAGTTAAGATATGATGAAATTTTTATGATACACATTTTATTTCATGGGAAATGATAGGATTAATGTGTATGATCTTGTGGAACACATATGTATGATTTCATTATGTGAATGGTGGGACCTATATCTCCCTTCAATGAATTAGGTAATGATTTAAATATCATGATATCAACATGGATGGAATGTGGAGTGAACCCATTATTGTAAGGGACATTGTCTACTAAGATTGTCTTGGGAGTGGACCATTCATACTAATATTGTTTAGGAAGTGGAATCATTCCACTATGATATCCTTGGAAGTAAGACTTGACTAATATGAAAATAGTTTTATATGATTATGTGGCTAACACAATTCCTTGTCTTATACCTATGTTATTATCAAACAGATTACTCCCTTTGATTCATTAATGATTCATGTCAAATGACATCCAATAATTTTGTCACGAATCTAGATTATGATATTTGATATTCTGGGAATGATCTTCTAATTTCATGATCATGTTATTATACCCTTACGAACACGACTATGCTAACACATCTCTATTGTTTACCCTGAATGAGCATATGATCCCACCCGTTCTTATGTTTCATTTCCTCAGGTTATGCAGTTATGTATTATGTATGATATGTCTGTGATGGGTGATATTCTCGAAGAACAAAATGGGAGATTATGAAGTTCTTTTATGAAACAGGTTTTATGTAACCATGATTCTAAAGGCACTAAAATAATATGATCCTTTAGAAAAAATTTATATAATAAAATGAAAACACATTTACAAGAATGTAATAGTTTTGAATAAAAATCCAAGTTACCCATACGATAACTTTAATAGGTTAGAACAATGATTCATATTTGATTAGTGCCTTATGTGTGATACAATAATAGATACCAGACATATTTTATAATGAAAGAGACACTCAAGTAGTAGGGAAATAAATCATGATGGTGGATTCATTTTTCTAACATGTATAGACCACCAATGATTATATGTTTGTTCTCATGACTAGAATTCATCATAGATAAGAGATTTAATGGTTGAGTCTGATCACATAGACTCATTATGATACGAAACACTCATAGTTATACAAAACGATATTGTTTTTTTATTTGAATTACCCTTATTTTATGAAATATTAGTGGATTATGGTTCTTTTCCAGATGCAACATGGTGATATGTTAGTTTTTAGTACACTATGATGTTTAATAACCTCACACATCACTCTCTGAAAATGGTGTGAGGTGGATACTTTTGGGTGATTATGTTTCAGAAGGAACTTTATAGAGACATCCATGATAGTGTTGTCTGCATATTCATTCCCATAAATGTTCAATTTATGGAACAATATTCAGTAATAGAAAACAACATTACACAGGGACACATGAAAGATAGAGTTTGAATCCAACATCATGGGTATGAGTACTCTATAGAAACTAGTAGGGATCATTCATTGGGTTCATAGTGTAGGAGGAATAATCATGCCCATAAATAGACATGTGGGCCAGTTACCTAATATTTTCACAAAGGATATAACTATCCTGGAGATGGGTGGTTCTATACTTGTTACCAGATAGGTCACATGGCTCATGATTTCTTGAATCATTAGGCTTTAGATGGTAGTTAAGTAGTGGATGGACCACCGATAAGAGGAATCATTTTTATTATGGATATCCAAGGCATGGTCAGGGAGACCCCTAAGGGAGGATGATATGATAGAGGGGTAGTTTGTTCTATAAATGGATGAGATCCTAGTGGTGGATGATGTTATGACCTATATCAACCACCCCCACTTAGTGGCCAACGACAGGCTAAGATGGATGGATGAATCATGTGTGGTATGTTTCCAGATCTAAAGAAATGTTACTAGGAAACTCATGAGATGAATTAAGGTGCAATTTTTTATTTTCTACTCTTTCTCTCATACTTATAGATACATGCGTGATTCATTCCATTATCTACATATCCATTGTGTTAGAGTATGAACATCTCATTGACTCTTGGGCCCATAAAAAATGAGAGAGATTCTAATGGGGTTAAATTAATATATATAACACAATTAATAGTAGTTCATGTTGAATCATAGTGAAGAGGGTTTCTTATGGGACTTCATGGTCATTGTAATGATCCCTTATGATGCCATCACATGTATGGACTGGTTATCAGTGGTTTTTATCTTCAGATATTATTACTGCATGATATTTTTATACCTTCATGTTGATCGAATTGTATTTTACACCATGGGTGAGTTATATTATGAATGAGTAGGTGTGGATCAAGAGTTTGAAGCTAAAAAATATCATTAATCAGTTTTTGAGTTTATCCCTTCCTATAGTGGGATCTACATGCATATTTTTTATTTTAGTAGTATATTAATATATGTTGATATTTCCTAAAAATTTCATGGGAGTACCTATAATGTTAGACATTGAATTAAATATCGAATTGCACACTAAGACTAAACTGATATATTTTACGACATATTGGATATCCCTGACTGATATTAGAGAATTGATAGTGATGTTTGATGACCTTCAAGAGAATGGTTTTATTAGCCTTCTCCCCCATTGGGAATATCTGGTGTAGTTCATACAAAATTAGGATTGTGGGTTGAAGAATTATGTTTATTATCGTTGCGTTAATCTGGTAATGATTGAGAAACATTACACCTTACAATAGATTAATGACCTTTTAAAAAAGATGAATTGGGTGAAATGATTTTCAAATATCCATATCAGGTTCTCCCACCATTAGTTAATGGTTCATGTGGAAGATATTCATAAAATTGAACTCTTATGTTATTATGGAAATTATACCTTCTCAGTGATTCATTTTTTTGGGAATAAGTCCCTCACTTTGTTTATATCTCTTATGAAACAACTTTTATAGATATACATGGACCAATTCATAGTATTCATTATTAATCACATTCCCATAAATTCGGCATTAGTAGAGGATATTTGAAAAAAATTGAGTTTAGTTCTAGACATTCTCCCAGAGCACTATCTATATGGTAAGCACTTTTAGTGTCAGTTTTGGACATGATATGTTCAACTTCATGAGACTGCCCTCTCTATTTATGGTTTACTCAGGGATCTAATGATCATTGGTGTAGTGATTTCCTTGTATCCAACCTAGATTGTTTTAGATTTTGGGTGTTTACAATGTTTAATAGTGTACTACAATAGGTTCATGGAAAACATTTCTAAAATCATAGCCACTTTGGCATTCTTGATGTAGAAATGGAATCCCATTCAGGTTATAAACTACATTATAATTCCTTTATGATGTTGAGTGTGTAGTTGACCAATGCACTTATATTGAGACTTCCATAGTAGGGTGTTGTTTGTATCATGTTTTATGATGCCTATTGACCTGAGCTCAAATGTGAGTTGATGTAGAGGGATATTGTGGTTTCATATGGGTCATGATAGATTAAACCCCATGAGTAGAATTTTGTGACCCCATACTAGGATTTGGAAGTTAGTCTTTTCACTCTAATGATTTGGCTTTATTATTTACTAGGTTAGAATTTTGTTATTTACTAATTCAACCAGAGTATTAGATACATATTCACTCAAATAGATATCATCCTTAAAAATAGGTATTGGATGGATTTCATATAGTACTATAATTTTGATATAGTTTACACTCCAAGGAAATGAAACATGATAAAGTATTACCTTACCAAGAAATCATATTATTAAATTGTGGAGGAGGTATCATAGTAGTTGGGTTCATTATAGATTCCCCTGATAGAGGTGAGTGGTGTAGATAAATATTTTTGATGGTGGTGAGTCCACCACTTCATCCATGTTTTAGAGAAACTCATTTATTCTATTCTGAATAAGAGGTTCTTAATTCCCATATATACTTTAGAGATAAAAATGATGGATGTTTTGAATGAAAAAGTAGGAGGTCATCTTCTTGGGATGGATGGTAGATCAAGTCACATTTTGGGAGTTTGTTTTGGTGTAGTAACATACATCTCCTTTGGATATATATATATATGGTTGTTTTTAACCTTTATAAGTACCTCTATTGGTTTTTTTGGTGAGCCAAAATGATGCGAATAATTAATGATTTGGTCTCTTATTGTCTAACATGTCATTAGGTAAGGGTCAAAAATATGTTCCATGAAGGTTGAATCAAAATATTGTGATCTCAAAATGGAAGTGGGATAGAAAATAAAAGGATTTTGGTATGGGTATTGCATGTATAGTGAGTGTCATAGAGGCTTTATCTTGTTTTGTTGATCAATTCACCATGTCATCAAACTTTCATTCAATTGGGGAGAAGAGTTCATATGATATTTTGGGGTAATTTTACATGCCTAAGATCATAAAAATTCATAGGGTACCAAAGAATATGGAATTATACCGTGATACTCGGTTCAATTAATAGTTTTTGAGGGCTATGATGAATTTTTTTTGGATAAACATAGAGATTATAATGATTTTTCACCGATATAAATATAGGGAAGTTTAGAAAACTATATTGGTTTTCGGGGATATGGTGATAATGACTGATTGAAAATTAACATTTTTATTGAGTTTGGAAAAGAAAAAAGCCACAAGACAAGGAAAAAAACACTACAGAGTTCTATAGTACTGTAGGCCCAGAGCATCATTCAAAACAAACATCAACCCCTCGCTAGGAAAAGAACCAAGACTAAGAAAAGACATAATTTTATGAGGAGATGCCATAGATGCAAAGAAATGCACCACCATATTTCCCTCCTTCCAAGTGTGAGTGAGGTCCATATGAGAACCAATGAGTTGCTGACATTTACAGATGATATAAGCAATGCTCCAGGGAACACTTCCCTCGCCCCCAATGCTTTAAAAAGGTTCATGGAATCTGTTTCCACTGCTGTCAATGAAATATACCTTTGAGGGCACATCTCCAAACATGTAGCCAAAGCTTTAGCCTCTACCTTTAATGTGTCGCCACTACCATAGGAAGCCGAAAAAGTATCCACCACCGAACCCATATGGTCCGGAACAACACCTCCCCCGCACATATCCCCCCTGAGGAAAGACCCATTTGTATTCATCATAAGACCCTGAACTGGGGGATGCCAGTAGACCCATTGGCCCTGACCCGTACTGTTGTTCTGGATGCCAGCGATCAGGTTCAAGCAGAATGGTTGAACAGATGGGGCCTTGAAGTAATCTGGGCACAAACGGATAAGATCATGAAAGGTACTTCTCATCTGGAAAGAAATGCTAACCTGAGAGCCTTTAAAATATTTATGGATAACATTGATCCTGGCCTGCCAAAGGGTCCAGTAGCCCGTTATGAGAATGATAACTCTAGATTTTCGATCGATCCCCTGCACACCAGTACCGCAGAACCATGAAGAGCCGAACTCTGAAAGCGCCCCACCACTGTCAGCCCAGCCACAGAAGGACCCAAAGGCATTCCATATGCCTTTGTCCCACTCACTGTAAAAAAATGTGATCAATCAATTCCTGCCCTGAATTCCTACAGGACCAGCACTTGGAGGCCATGTTCACTCCCATGTGCTGAAGTTTATCATCAGTTGGTAGGTCTTTTTTTCGAATATGCCACAAAATGAAATTATACTTGGATGAGATCTTGTTACACCAAAGAACCTCCCCCCACAGGTCATCATTGGACTCAACTCTTGTCACGCGAGAAAAGTCCTTGATAGAGAGCTCACCCGACCTGGACCTAGATTTTTAATGTATCTCTATGGGGGAAAAAATTTGTGAAGGTTGTATTGGAGAAGTTTAATATTATCCACAGGTGTATAAGTATGGAATAGATTTTACCAAAATCATACATCTACCAATATATTAATCCATTTGTCCTTAATTAGGGGGGATTATTTCCTAAGAGACTCTTCATAATGAGAATTATAGTGATTCATTTTGTGAAGAAAGTTATCATCAAGGTTGATAGGGTTATTTGAGATCATATGGAGGCCAGTCAAGGTCACTAACTTCATGTCCATTTCCATATAGTTTAATTGATAGAATGACAAATTAATTTTTGCTTAGCTCCATATATAAGTTTATGAACCATCACACCTTATTTCCAAGGGTGATCTATACAGAGAGAATGAAGGCACATTCTCAGTGTAGTCAACAGATAATAAGGACTAAATGGAGAGGATGTGTCATTGATGAACTATCCCCTCTGTTTCTGTTCATTGGTAGAAATAGAGCATATAGAAGAGAACCTTGTAGAATGACATATCGATGTAAGATTATCACCCCCACATAGCTTTATAGAAATTTCATTTCAGGGTGAAATTCCATGAAGTGGGGTGTACTGTAATAACAATAGTGTCATTGATTTTTTCCATTGAATATTTCTATATATATATATTGATTTTTTCTAATATATATATCAATTTTTGAGTGTCACATGACCCATAATTTAATATATGATATATATATATATATATATTCATTAATTCCCAATTTTTTTGAGAATAAATGTATTTCCAATTTATTAGACCACATGTGGGAAATTTTAGACAAAAATTGCTTCTAAAATGACCACTTTAACATAAGAGTGAAAGAATTTTGGTTGGAATCATATTTTTTGTAAAGGGATGACATAGGAGGGTTTGTTAATTGTATTTAATCGTTGAATTATATAGTTTTCTTATATTTAAAAAAACTCTAATTTCCATATATAAGTATGATATTAGGTAAAATATCCTTGCTTACCCATAAAAACCAAGGATGTTAGAGAGGATGATTTATGTAGCTCTATTAAAATATATAAATAAGGACTCAGATCAATAAATAAAATCTAAAATACTTATGAGACAAATGAATAACATAGAAGGATCATCACCATTATTTCTTGAGAATGTGTTTCTCACCAATGATCAATCAGTTCTTCAGTTTGGACTCAATATTTTTGTAGATTTCCAACATATATTGAATCAATTAATGAGAATGGGTTGTATATCTTATTTTTTTAATATGATTTACATTATTTTAATGATCCCAAATTTAAATAGAAATTTTTATCCTATTCAATTTTCTTGAGCGCATTTGATTTCACCTTTGGTTTCTGAAATTATGTAAATTTTTTACGGGATCATATCATCCAATAAATGGTTCACCTAATTATTATATTTTTGACACCATAGTTCTTCATGTTCATCATTTTTGGCACATGGATTCATGATTTTACATTCATGAGTAGGTTTTCAGTGCGATCAATCCCCAAAATTCAAGGAAAATGCACGAATGAGTTAGAGATTTGTGCTTTTCTAAGGGATCAAAATATATTTTTTTATATAAGGTGATATATTAAAGGATTAGGGCCCTAAATGGCGATAGAAGCTATAAATATTACTATGTGGGAAATTAGAATCCAATTTTATATCCATCAAAAGATGGGAAAAGATAGTCAATGGTGATTACTATTAGATTTAGGACGTTTTAAGTGAGTGAAATGGTGGTGCCAGCTGTAAATTTAGAAGATATAGAATATGAAAGAAGAAGGTATTAGATAACTATAGAATTCAAAAAAACCAGTCAAGTATCTTGGAGGAACAAATGTCATGTATTCTGGGTTTCTATAGTATATTGTGTTTTTAATGAGTGAAATATCACATGTCTTGCGGCTAAACCCACATACGATGTCAACTAAGCCAGGACGAAAAGACATTTATTAACAGAAATAAATTTATGATATTGTGTGGTCAAAAATTCCATGTACTAGTAGGGACACACCATTTTTATACACACAGATTGATGAGACATGTTTTTTGGGTATATTCCCAGGACCCCATTTGAAGGTACAAACCACGTTACACTATGTACCTGTCATATAGAGCCACATGGCTAGCCAAGATGTGTATAAGGGAAGAAATGCCTAGGTTTTTAGGTGGAGTTAAATTCCATGTGACCCTATGTATAGTTTGTGTACTTATTCCCAGAAAATTCGACCTTATGAATATCAATCTTTGAGACTTAGATATTTAGCCCATGTGTCGCCTATCTAGAGTGGATTTATATTTAGGGAAAGATGGATGCATTATTTTTGGAAATAGATGTAAATACATTGACCCTAGTTCCTTATAGTCAATCGTTAAATTTTTACATTTATTTTATGTACAAATAATGTCATCCCAAAGGACTGAATATTTTAGTAATCATAGAAAACTAGATAAATAATTGAAACTTTTATTAGAATCTAAAACATAAAATATAATATAATAATTATTTTGAGAACGCCATTATTATCCATGATTACCCATTTATATCAAGAATAATATTGTAAATAGTATTTTGGGGAAAAGTAAACATAAAAAAAAAGGTGAACATAAATTCCCAATAATGGAATGTGTATAGTTAACACTACATATAACATGAAAAATATGTAAGGAAAAAATTGAAATTTAAAAATGACATATAAATTATAAGAAAGGTTTGAAAATATCCGTGAGAATCATAAATATTTATATAAATACATGAAAATCAATAACTAAAAACATAAAAAGAAAAATGCATAATTCTAGACATCATAAACATACCATCAATGATTCTTGTTATGATATCTTACAAAAATGGATATGAGATTGGCCAAAACCTAAAATTGTTTGTCTCATGAATCATACTGATGCATCAAGGGTCTATAGAATGAAACACTCATCACATACTAAGTCCATTTATTCTACATATAAAACTATTTAGACATTATGAATATATACATTCATATTGAAACTAACTAGTTAAATGTTAATAATTACCCCAATCAGTAAACATAATCAAAACTCATCCAATGTAATATAGAGAATGTAATTAGAATTCCAAATGACCAATCAAACTAATTATAAAATACCCAATAACAATTTTTTATGGTAACATAATATAATAATATCAGTAAAACATAAAATTTAAAAATGGATGTCAACATACATGAAAATAATTTTAGAATATCATTCGATGACATTTAATGAGAATACCATTTTCACATTTAAAAAAATTATTTTTTAAAAAATTACACATATATAAAAAAGAAAATTTATTTCAAAATAAACGTAAAATAATTTTAAGGATGTTGAAATATTATATTTATAATGAAAATGGGACATTTTTTCTTCATTATATGTTAAAAACATCTCTTTCACATTTTTATCAGAATGCTTGAAGAGTACCTCACTTGAAAAATGACAAGAAGATTCTGTTAAAATAGTTTTATGAAAATTCAATCATAAGTAAAAATGGTAATAAAAAATAATATGATAATAGTAAAAAAAATTAAAATAGTGTTAGGAAATAAGTATATAGAAGACAAATATCCCCATTGGAGAGATAAAAATAAACAATATTGAATAATGAAGATATTGTGAAATAAAACCATACATCTGTTTTGACTCCCTTAAACCTTCCTAAACATACTATATACTAAATATATATTTAATATAAAAATATTATATAACCTTAAATATATATATATCATATTATTTTTGATATATATATAATATTATTTAAAAAAAATTTAACAATTTTTTTTAAAAATCACTACTTTAGGTAATAATAGATATGACTTTCATATATGTTTTAGTTTGATAGTTTTGGTTTTTATACTTTTAGCTTGGTTAATTAATATCTATAAAGTTATTAATGATATAAATATAATTTATAAACATTGGAAAAATCATATTTCAAGTCCATACATTTTGGGGAAGAAAACTAATTTCTATCACCGCATAGAGAAAATAATATGGAAAAACAAATGAGTAATACCTTCAACTCTCATTTAATAGGATATATGGTAAGAAATGTAGGTTTAATAATCATTATAATATTTATGTATATTTAGGATACTTAATTAATAATTTATGATACCTTTTAGTGATTTATAATAGGTAACATAAGGAATAAATTTAAATAAGTCGAGTAAGATAATTATGTATTCTTCCAGAGGCCTTCTTTAGATCACATTGAAAGGAACATAAGGTAAGTCTTTTAGGAAGAAAAATACCTCTGTACATTGTCTAATGATTTTTATGAAATAAATGGATAGTGATTGGTCATGATAGATGGATCAAGGTTGTTCGAAGAAGTGACAGAGTATGTGGCCATTTACAATTTAGGTGAGGGGCTATTTTGAAATTTCATAAAAGATTAAATTATAATAATTTCATTATAAATTAAAATTCATGAAAACAAAATTTTTTCTAAGAAAGGATAGGATAGTGTTTTAATACAATTAAAAAAATTATTATTTACTAATGTTTTTTTGGCTTTTATACATTATCATTTTGATTATCCCTTAATAATTCAATTATAATTTTAACTATGGTTAGAGTTTTTTTATATTTAAGTGTTCTAACATTTACATATAAAGTCATAGTTGTCACATAAAAGGAAAATTTATTAAATTTTTGACCATACCATATCCATATTGTATTTTTTTATATTTTACATTATTAATTATTTAATTAAATGTTATTTTGATAAAAAATCATTTTTGTCGGTTTTGACACTATTCATTTCATTGGACCTCGAATACATCATGAATTTTTTTTTGAATATAATGATTTAAAAACTATTTAATATGTCATGTAGATCTTGAAAAGAAATTTAATACACTTATATAATAAAATTATATCAAAATTAATATCATTTATTTTATTTATCTTTTTATTTTGAAAATAATGTTTTAGAATTAAAAAATCATTTAAGATAATTATATATATTTTTTAAAAGTTGAAATTAAATTTCTATAATTAAAATAAATTAATTAATATCAAAATAGTTTTATATTTTTGTTCATATATTTTTTTTCCAATATAGGCATATAAAATATATTAAAACAAAGGGAGTTACACTTTGTAACTGTCATTGATTTAAATAATATATAATTCATTTTTAAAGACTTGTGTCCATTAAACAACTCAAATTCGAGACTATGGTGGTAAGGGTAGAATTTAATTCATCCAATAATAATTATGATGAATACTTATGGATTAATGGCTTTGTTTTTCCCAAAAATAACCTAATTTCACTATTACCGAGGTGATAAATTTTACCATAGTGACTATTTAGTTTCACAAAAAATAAAAGGGTATGTATTTATAAACATGCTCCTATTGATTCTTAATGTTTAATGTTTTTCTGAAATTCTACACATATAATTGGAATTAGTTAATATTAGAATATGTAGGCAAAAACCTTCAAAAACTACTTTTCTAAAAATGATGGTTTTAAGAATAAAATTAGATTTATACATATTCATTGAAAAATAAAAATATTGTATGAATGTCAAAAAGTATTTAATATATAATATGTAAAATTAATTAAAATAATTCATAAATAGTGAATAATTACATTTATTGTAATATAAATATATATTAATGCATAGAAAAACTTTTCTAGAAAAAACATCTTTTAATATTTTGAAAATTTTATATCCAATAAATTTATAATCATTGAATTTATTTTAAAAATTTATAAGACATATATTTTTCAAAATAACTTATCCCCATTTACAACGACCAATTTTACTAATAGGATATAATGGTATTAGAATAATATATCACAGTTTATCTAAACCTAGTGTTGCGTGTAACTCAAGTTATTGAAGAGATTGTATTTATCTAAAAAGAGACATACTGTAGAATATTGGGGTGTTACATTCATCCATCATTCAAAAAAAATTCTTTCATAGAATTTATAACATGTCACATCATAAATATATTGTGGTAGTTCATCATTATTACCTTAGGCTCCCATAATCCTCTTCTATCTTATGCTTTTTCAAAATTACATTTACCATCTAATTCATCTGATTCCTCCACACATGTTTAATAGTGTCTTGGATCAACATAGACTCTTAAATTTAATATAAATCTTATTAAAATAAAATTCCTTTATAATATATAACATTTATCAGGTCTTGCATATACGTCCAACATGAAGAGCCACAGAACACATCGTGTACTTTAGAATGTCTAGGTGGAATTGAAAAATGAGAAGCCACACCAAAAATTCATTCTATGATTTCAAATGATCTTATGCACCTAAGGCAAAATTTCCATTCCAACCAAATATTATTACCCCCTATCACAAAAAATATTGAAGAAAACCTGATCTCCATAAGGAAATTCAAAATCATTATTCGAGTTATTAGCATATATCATTTTCCATATTTGAGAATCATTAATATGGGTTTGAATAGTCATTACCTTTTCTATATTTTCCACCACAATATATATTCCTACAGGCTTCCACAAACTAGCTTGAACCCAACACATAGTTCTACAATATCTTTTTCCATATAACTCATCTTATGGCACTAATTGAATACTTTAATAGAAGCAATTATTATATGAAAATAACGAAAAACATAAATATTGACCCCACATACCATGAAAGTCATGTAAGAAGGACCTAAACCTATCTTTTAAAGTTTTTATAGTACTCTATGACTTTTATTCAGTTTAGAGATTGAAAATTAGTGCTCAAAATAATCATTCTATCAAGAGCCTTTAGAATACGTTTCCTGAATTTTGATGAAATTGTGTATCATGATTAGAGATATCTGAAAGTGTTTCACTTTGAAATCATACAATTTTTTTTATATATTGTCATTCCATTCCCTCCATTCAAAAATAATTTCTTATATTTAGGAAATATGAAAATTAGCTTACTCTATCAACAATAAACCTTATCACATCATTAATTTTTGGTGTATTTGGTAATATATTAAATAATATCCATCTTAATTTCATCTCATATACATGTCGGAATACGTTGAGGTTTCATGAATATTATATGATTTTTTCTATAATCCTTAAAATGTTTAAAAACAATAAATCTTAACACATAAGTCAAAATTTCCGATGTTATATTATTTCATGAAAATGTTTCCTTAAAATCAATACACATCTTAGTGCTATCAGGGTGTATTAGGGAATTTGATCTATGAGAATAATATATCAATTATATTCTTATCTTATGTATAGATGGAATCCAAATCCAGTTTGAAATTTTCATAATTCCATATTCATATGAAATGTAATCCAATTTACTCTTATTGGGACCAGGAGTAGTGGAAAATCTTTTGGAAGTTTGAAAAGTTTGTTTTCCAAAGTTTTGTCTTCTGTTTTCAAAAAAATATATCAATTAAAGTTATAAAATATTTTGGAAAATTTGATTATTCATTTATGATTTTTTATTTCAAAAACATTATAAGTAGTTCAGATATCTTGTGATCCAATCCTTATGAATGAAAGTGGTGTAAATGTGTGGCCAATTATAATCATGTTTTATTGGAAATAATTATATTTCTAGAACCCAAGGATGTTACAGTAATTTTCTTTGAAAATATGATGATGCTAAAGATGATCGATAAAAGATAATATATAATGAGAGATGTAGTTTTTGATGAAAGCAATAACCGAAAAACATTTTGTATAGTGTGGGAGAAGATTATTTTTATGGTGGTAGAGAATTATAGTGGTTTCTAAATTTTTGGGCCCCAAAATCAAGAGTTTGTTTTGGAAAAAGAATGATTTTCACCAAGGATTTCACAGTTTCAAAACCATGTATGATAGTTTTCCTGCCACATAAGAGGTTTGTATAACAGTGATGAATATTCAGAAAAGGAAGGTTTCTATATAGCAGTTCAATACAGACTGTGCAGTGTGGCATGTAAACCACGTTAAGAAATGGTTCATGGGAGGATTGCAGTTCACTAATAGAAATAAGTATGTTGGGAAGATTTTTTTGTGGCTAAGGGGAGGATATCCATTGGCAGATGGAATCGCCCACTGTGAAGGAAGAAATGTGATATGCAGACCACACAAAAAAATGGTTTATGAAAGGAGAACATTTTTCCGTAGAGGTTTTACGACATTGATCATTTTGGTAAATCATATTAGTGTGATTTGTCTATTAATTTTCATATATAATGGTACTTAATCCCATTATTATGTTATATTTATTTTTATTTAGAAACATCAACTTATAAAATAATAATTTGGTGAGGTCCAAACGTGTCTGTGAGGGTGAATTAAGTGAAGTAAGTAGTTTATATAGAAAACATTACTTGAATGGTGATGCTTTCCATATAAGAGGAGATGGTCTGAGTAAGAGTAGACGATTCGTGGATGTAGAGGCAGTCTACATAGGATGAAGTGGTCTTCATGGTAGTGGAAGTCCATGATGGAAAGGTCTTCTGTTGAACTGGGGTGTTTCATATAGTATTAGCAGTATACGGGGAATTTTACATCCACAGAGCAGAGATTTTCTGCATTTGATTGGGTGGTCTGTGAAGCACTCATGCAACAATGTGAAACTCAATTCGTAAAAGATAAAGGTTGTACATAGAGGAATACAAATATTTTGCAGAGGACTGAAATAATTTCATACTAGCTTTTGGGTAAGAAAGAGAATAATTGTTTTGAAATATAAAATTTATGAAAGATAACCATGTAGCACCGTAACATATTATTTTATCATTTTGTTCTAGAAGAATCACACACACTATTGGATTTTTCTCAATATGCTACATGACTATAAATAAATATCTTACTCGTTGTATTCCACGGAAAGGATTATTTTCTAATGGATTGTATGGTATTGGATTGCTTCCATAACATACAATGTATGTAGATACACCTTTTGAGTAGTAAAAATTTTAAATTCTTGTGTTCCTATGGATGTGTGTTTGAATTGTGTTCAGTAAGGAACAAAATATTAAAATGTAGATTATGTTCATTTGAAAAGTAAAGAAGCTTAAAAAATAAATCACAAGTTCACCCCCTCCCCCTCTCATTGATACTTGAATCTTGAATTGGAAACCCCACCCATCATTCATAGATTAAATTTTCTTGTGAAAATTCTTATCATCCAGATGAGATTTTTTTATCATTTCCAATAATAATAGTTTGGAAATAATTTTAAAAAGGGGTGATGATTCCCATTTCAAAATAATTCCCATAACCATCCATATTGGATTAATGATCATATTATCCCTATCAACCCCCCCATTTTGTTCATAACATCATGATCAATCATTATTAGTTAATCTTCTACATTATTTTCCTTCTATGTTTGGTATTTTTCTGATAAATAATAACCCATTAGTATATTGTGCCATAATCATAGCCTCATTTTTATTTCTTTATGAGATGATATATATTTCAAACTTTTATGATCTGTAAATTTCTCATATATTTCATCATGGAGATAGTGTATTCATATATTTAGAGAAACAATTATGGATTCTAACTCTTTATCATGAGTTTTATAGTACTATTAAATAGTTTTTAATAACCATAATGAATCGGAAAAAACTAAATAGATCTACATAAAAAAAAGAACCCTTCTCAACACATCACAATATATCAAAAATATACCATTAACCAATAAAAGATTATATATTCGATAATTCACTAATATCCACCTGAATTCTTCAAAATATTATTCCGATTCAATTTTCCAAAAAAAAGACAAACCCTTATACGAGTATGATTTCTTAAAAGGATAGCTAATCATGAATAGTTTTTGAACAAATCACTAATAGTAACCTCCAGAACTAATTAATCTATATACGTTGGATATTTTCATTGGTATAGAACATTCTTGGATTTCATTTTACTTCACATGATCAATTATGATTCAATCTATGGAGAAAATATGTCCAAGAATAGAAATTATTTGATTTTAGAATTCAATATTTAAATATTTATTATATAACACTTTTCTTCAATGAGTCTTAAGAATAATGAACAAGTTGTTCTCATGGTCCTCATAGTTCTTGGAATATACCAATATATCATCATTAAATATCAAAATAAAATTATCTAGATATTTCTTGAATACTCTATTAATTAGATCCCAAAAAATTGTTGGTGAATTATTCAATCTATATGAAAAAACTATAAAATTTGATTGTCCACACCACATTCGAAACTAATCCATTTTTATATATATTTATTCCTAATATGTTGTTGATGATATACATAATGAAGGTCAAATTTTGAAAAATATTCACCTATATGAAGTTAGTTTAATAAGTCATCAATTCGAGTAAGAGGATATTATTTATTTACCATAATAAAACTGATATCCCTAAAATCAATTCATAGAATCATTGACACATATATCTTATTAAAGAATATAATAGGGGCTCCACCAGGTTAAACACTAGGAACATAAATCTCTTACCACTCAAAACTTCTAGTTTTTCTGTTAGCTCCCCATATTCTATAGTGTAAATTTTATATCGAATCATTGTTATAGGTATTTCATCTCAGATTAAATCAATGAAAAACATAACTTATTTGTCAGGTGGATATCAAGGTAATTACTCATAAAATACATCAATGTCTTCATGTATTGTAGGCACATCCTGATTTTCATGATTATGATTTACATTAGTTGGTTGTGTCAACATTTACTCTAAAAAATTATCTTTTATAATAGATATTGTTGGTGGATCTAGACATGACTCTGAGGATGAATTATAGATTCAAAATATATAGAATTACATGTCTTCATTAAAAATCAAAATTTTATTCTCTTTAAAGTAAATTATTCAATATATTGGTAATTTCAGTCTATACAATAGATTTTATCAATTTCAACGATAGTTATGATATTAAAATCAATAAATAAATTCCTTTTTTTGTTTTATAACAGGGAGTTCTTATCACATATTTGTTGCTGAAATATTTCCAGTAGATTGTTTAACTGTAAACATCCTTATTATGGTGAATGAAAAATGTATACTTTTTTAGAAAACCAAGATGATATAAATGAATGTGATGATCTAGAATTCAAAAAACCATTAGATAACTTTTGGGTTGTTATTAATGTACATATATCTATGTCATTAGGAACTTAATCCTCAATTATTGTGAGAACAATAGCTTGGACATTCTTCCATGTCCATTTTCATGAATATTCCCTTGACTCCCATGATGCTCAATTTCATAGTGTCTCATCTCCAAATAGTATAATCATTCCACATTACTGGATTTAATCTTGTTTTCAAAATCAAGGGACTAGTGGAATTCATATATAGACATTTTTAAACATCCATTCCCAATAAGAATGCTCCATGATTATCTTTTCACATTTATTTCATGTTGGAAATTACAACATTCTCGTGTTCCCAATTTCCTTATTTCATATTTAGGTATACTCAATGAACCTATATCTATATTAAATAACATCAAATACATAAAACATTGAGTATTATTATAATGACCCATATTTAAATACATTGTTATTACTTCAGAATCGAATCATATTTATTACAACATATAACAAAACAATGATAGAATCGTATAGGTATAGTGTCTTTAAAAACTGGGAAACATAAACAACTGGTTCATAAATCATCTATATTGTGTTTCGTTTATTTCATCATATCTAGAGTCTTTTTTGGAAAATCCTACTTAATACCCTTATTTCTGACCTAGGAAAAAGAAAACATAGAAAAGGGTGGGATCAAATTCTCAGTAAGGGTAAAAAATGAAAATATCAATCATATCATATTCATAAGAACATTACATTTGAAAATCATATCCTGAAAAAGAGATCATAATATCATGAAATGGGATAAATCATAGTAGTGAAATGTAATCTAAATAATCATAACATAAAACATGAAATTTTGTGTCATACACACATAATTGTAGAAAATCATTTCATATTAGTCAAGACTAATTTCCAAGACCACCATAGTAGACAAATTCCATTACTGAACCAAGTTCACTACTCGTTCCAGTCCTGTGTCACTGAACTGGATTAACTTGTCATTCCAGCAATGTATATCTCATGAGACATAAATCAGTACCCAATGAATTGGAGGGATATATAGTTCCCACCCATTGCATAATGAAACCATTCTAATGTGTGCCACAAAATCATAAACCATTCATCATAGCATAACCCATGTAATAAATGTGGGATTCTTAAACATCATGCCATCATAACATAATACATATACGATAAAAGTACTTCATAAATATAATTCCATCATAAAATAATAAAATAAATGTAATAATAGGGATAGAATGATAGAACTATATCATCATATATGGAAAATGATTTGGATAAAACTCTTGAAATCAGCTCTGGAGGAAAATATCCTTTCATCTAAAAAAATGATTTTATTTCCTCAAAATGACATGATATTTTAAAAGTAATTTTGTTGAAAATAATCATAAAATATTGTAGAGGATTATTTATGGAAATAAAGATTTATGAAACCATAAAAATTTGTTCACTCCTTATAAGTTAAAAAACATTCTTCTCGTACTTTTGACTAAAAAGTCAAAAAGTACCTCGTATGGTAAACAAATGAAAGATTCCATCCTTACCAAGTGGTAAAAGTAAAAAAAGTGTAAAAATAACATTAACAATACATGGAATAATAGTAAACATTTTCTAGAAGCATTTTTATAAAACATGGACATTGATTATATATATAACTCCAGTAAATACTTACGAATAAACAATCCCAGATAAGAATGAGATTGGAATAATTATCCCTTAACTTAGGTCGGTAATTATTTGTATATATCAAAAACTACTATATAATGATTTAAATAATTTAATTGATTTATTCTAGAATAATATTCATTGTTATGATATCATATATAGTCATATTCTTATCTTATTATTAGTAATATTTCATTGTTACTCTTTATTCTCATGTTTACTATTTTATGTTGTTATGCTTCTTTTGTCAAATAAATTATTATTATTATTTTTAGGTTATAAATATAACATTTATATAATGGTTTTAGTGTAATATATATCATATATATTTATTCAATTCATTTATATAATCATTATTAAATAATGATCATATCGAACGAGTTGTATCACATCGTGGAGACAGTAGGTCGAACGTACGCACAAGCGATGATATCGTTCCCATAATTATTGAATGGTATTGTAGTGGATGATAAAATATCTCATAATTAGTATCATGTTATTATATTCATATATAGTTATTCGTTACACCATTATACCTATCCAAGTAAGGTGGTGGTGGAAAACAGATTACAACACGGTGTGGAGACGGTATTCCGTACGTACAAATGCGCGGTGATTTTGTTTTATATAGGATGGATAGAAGGTGAAATAGGGTTGTTTAATCTTTAAAATAACATATTATTATATTATTTATACTTATGTTATTACTTTATAATGAAACAAATAATGAATAGGAAGTATAAGAATAAATAAATTTGAAAGAATCGGTAAAGTATATTACCTCTTATTCGACGCGCCTCTTCTAAACCTCCTATTAGGGCACTAAAGTGGGTCTTTGAAGAATTGCATGACCTATAGAATGTTTATAGGAAAGTTGATAAGAGGAATGGATAGGTGTTTTCTGAGTATGGAGGCTCAAAATGTTGTGAAGAGGAGAGAGAGGAGGTGCCCTTTTATAAGAGAGGAGAGGGGCACCTTTGGAAACCTCAAAAATATTAATTTATAATAATCTAAAACCCCACATAAATACTTCCAAAATGACTAAAATTTTATAATTATATGAGATAGGTTTATAATATCATCATCTATTGTTTTTTACATGCTGCGAATTTATTTTAAACCTTATCAACTTGATTTGTCATTATTTAATCTATTTAATTTTAATTGTGGTACTAATATTATAAATTTTAAATTGATATAAATAAATAATTATGTGTTATGAATTTTCCATAATTGGATAATTTGTGACATTTTAGGCCACATAAATTTCAATTTATAAATTTTAAATATATTTGTGATTTTTAAACAATTATTTAATATGTTATTTTTATAAAATAACAAAAGTATCAATTTTGACACTATTTATTTATTTGAATTTAAATAAAATCCATACAGAGGATATGTTATAAATAAAAGTTTAATAGATTCATAATATGTAATATTTATCTGGAAAATTCGTGGACCACATTAAATAGTTCATATAATATTTATTTTAATATTTTTAAAACCATTTATTTGATATTTCAATCAATAAAATAATTTCAACATCACTATTGTGTTATTATTAATGATAAGTATTTAATCCCTAAAAATCCAAAATCAATTCACATGATGTAGATAATCTAATTATATTTATGGAGATGATTCATATTTATGTTTTATGAAGTTTATCACTAAATTAAAATTATTACAGTTATAAGATAAAAGAGAGTGACATGTTGTCAGTTTCATTGTTTTTAATAATAATTATAAAATTTTCATGGTCAAAAGTCCGTGAAACGATTATATTCCAACCCTTAGGTGATTTGCGTCGAATTTTATTCATCCAATTAAATTTTGGCAGGTTTTAGGGTAATTTTATAATTTTTTTACCCTTAATTACATGATTTACCTTTAACTATCGTAAATAAAAATTACCATAGTTACTATTCACAATATGAAAAAAGTAACCTATTACCTTAATTTGGACCCACTAAATCCAAATATGGAATTCATTTTTCAAAATTCAAAACAAAGATGTTGCAGTACTTAATTTATAATTAATCCCATTTTTAAGAAAACATGTTTTAAAAGTTAAAACATTACCAAAGATTGAAATATTTTTACCAATGAATTAAATGTAAAATTAATGGTAATAACATAAATTATATTAAATGGTAAAAATATATTCTATTTATACTTTAAAACATTTAAATTTTATAATTTAACCATATAAATTATCTTTATGAAAAAGTTGTTTTTAAGAAAAATTTAGCGTATATTTACTATTCATCAAAATATGAAAGTTATCAACAAAGTATTAAAAATTTATCCAATGTAAATTTTTATATCCTGATTCAAAATAAAAATCTGATTTTGTCAAATTGAACTCATAAACTTTTTAAAATTTAGATTTAAAATGGGTGCACAATCAAAAGGTGGTAAAACTGCATTTTTGAACAACATAATTCTTTTATATGAAATATTTATTTTTTTCTCATATTGTATGTAAAAGGAATTATAATGATATATAAAATTAAAAATGTGGTTAATTCTATTTATAACATCTAGTTTATATAATTTTTTAATAACATATAGTGGTTTAGTGAAACTCGGTATCGCATACAAGGCAAGCTATCGAGGAAGGTTGCTCTTGCGTGTAATGCAAGCCAAGCCAATGTTGTGTATAGTGAAATATTCCTTTGGTGTTGCATATAACATAAGACATAAACAAAGTATTTCTCATAAAATCTTAGGGTGTTACATTATACCCCTTATAGTTAATTTCACCCTCGAAATTCATCACTTCGTAACAAACAGATGAGGATACCTCTCCCTCATCATATCCTCAAGTTCCCATGTATCTTTTTCTAATTGGTGGTTCCTCCATAAAACATTAACCAAGTGAGTGGTCTTTTTTCCTATAAATTTTTTGCTACGATCCAATATCTCTATCAGCTGTTCTTCAGAAGAATGATCTTGCTCCAGTTGTACAACATCTGAGCTTAGTAAATGTGAAGGATTGGGTATGTACTTTCTCAGGAGATAGACATGGAACACATAATGAACTTGAGAGAGATTTGGTGGTTGGGACAATCAGTAATATACATTCACAATATTATCCAGTATTTCAAAAGGACCGATATACCTAGGGCTGAACTTTCCCTTCCTCCAAAATCTTATTACTCTCTTCTAAGGAGATATTTGTAAGAACACTTTATCACCCACTTCAAACTATAGGTATTTTCTTCGGTTGTCGACATAACGTTTTTGTCAACAATGATTTACTCTTATGTGTTGTTGAATAGATCTGACCTTTATGCCATCTCATAAATAAAATCAGGTCTTAATAGCTTTCTTTACCCAACTTCATCCCAGCAAGTTGGATTTCTGCATTTCCTTCCATTGAGGGCTTCACAAGGAGCCATGCGAATACTGGAGTGAAAGATATTATTATAATAAAATTCCACCAAAGGTAGTTGTTGATCCCAACCACCTTTGAAATCCATAGAGAATGATCTCAACATGCCTTCTAGAGTTTAAATTTTCCTCTTAGACTAGCCGTCTGTCTGAGGATGATAAGTTGTGCTAAAACACAACTCTGTATCTAGAGTATACTAAAGAAAAATTCAGAACATCGAGGTAATCCTCGGATCCCGATCAGATATAACGTAAAGTGATACTCAATAAAATATTACACTTCCTTTACATATATCATAGCATGCTGGTCGATAGAGAAATCTTCTATAATAGCAATGAAGTGTGCCAACTTTGTAAGATGATCAAGTATTACCCAAATATCATTATTGCCTTTGGATATTTTAGGAAGTATGATGAAAAGGTCTGTAGTGATGTTTTCCAATTTCCATTCTAGTATAGGTAATGGTTGTAACATCCCCTTTGACTTCTGTCTCTCAGCTTTAACTTTCTCACAAACAAAGCTTTGAGAGAAAATATTCAGTGATATCTCTTTTCATTCCATCCCAACATATGTAATATTTCAGGTCCATGTAAATCTTTTTACTTCCAAGATTAATTGAGAATTAAGATCTATGAGCCTCATCCAGAAGCTCCTTCTTTAATTCCTGTATGGGAGGAATAAAGACATGGATCCTGATCTTTTTTATCCCATCACAATCATTGTTGAATTCAGGAACATTTCTCACCTTTTTTTGTAGCCCAACATCCTCCTTCTATTTCTCTTTAATCCTTACTTATATAGATGGTTGAAAATTCATTTGAGAAAGATTAGATATCTCCCCTTTTATTAAAATTCCATGATCCATCCTTTTTAAATCCATAAATATTGGATATTTTGTGATCCTCATTATAGATAAGCTAGCATGGTCTTGTTGACTTAATGTGTCAGCCACCTTGTTTGCTTTCCCAAGGTGGTAATGAATTGACCAGTCGTAATCCTTAATCAACTCCAGCCATCTTATTTGGTTCATATTCAGCTCATTTTCTGTGAAAATATACTTTAAACTTTTATCATCACTATAAATATCACACCTTTCACCATAAAAATAATGCCTCCAAATCATTAATGAAAATATTACCACTGCTAACTCCAAATTATGAGTTTGGAAATTTTGCTCATGGATTTTCAAATGTCATAAGGCATTAGCTATCACCATATCATTTTTCATGAGAATACACCCCAACCCTTTCTTGGATACATCGCTGTAGATTACAAACCTTTCTACACTACAAGGCAGCTTGAGCATAGGTGCACTGGAAAACCATCTTTTTAGCACTTGGAAATTCCCTTCACATTCCTCCATCTAAACAAAATTAACTCTTTTCTGAGTCAATTTGGTGAGTGGGTTATAAAATATTGGAAAATATTTCACAAAACGTTGATAATACCCAGCTAAACCAAGAAAACATCGGATTTCAATTACTATTGTTGGTATCAACCATCTTTCAATAACCTTCATTTTTGTTGAATCTACAGATATCCCCTATTTTGAAATTATGTGACCCAAAAATGAAACTTTTTGAAACCAAAATTCAAACTTGGTAAATTTTGCATAAATATTATCCTTTCTCAGGGTCTTCAATACAATTCTTAGGTGATATTAATGTTCATTATTTCTCTTTGAATATACAATAATATCATCTATAAATACTTCCATAAACTGATCAAGATAGTCTCTAAATACTCTATTAATTAGATCCAAGATGATAGCAGGGGAATTAGTAAGACCAAAAGGCATCACTATAAATTCATAGTGTCCATACCTTGTACGGAATGTTGTCTTTGGTATATAATCCTTTTTGACCCTTAGTTGATGGTATCCTGAATTAAGATTAATCATGGAATATTAATGAGCTCCACGTAGTTGGTCAAATAAGTCATCAATGCATGAGGGAGGATATTTGTTCTTTATAGTGATCTTATTATTTCCTCAATAATCAATGAAAAGTATCATTGACCCATAATTCTTCATAACAAATAGATTAGATTCCCCCAAAGGTGACACACTAGGGAATATGAATCCTTTATCAAGATTCTCTTGGAGTTGCTTCTTCAATTCTTGTAACTCAATTAGGGAAATCCTATATGGTGTCTTTGAAATACGCACAGAACATGGTATGAGTTCTATTGGAAACTAAACTTCACGATTTGGTGGAATACCTAACAATTCCTCTAGAAAGACATCATCAAAATATCATACAATGGGTTTATTCTTAACAGTGAGTATCTTCCCAACCATTTGAGATAAATAACCTTCATTTATTGGAATGAAGATCTATAAGGTGGAATAAATTTCTAATGGATGTTTATATTCATCCTTGAATCAGTAGATGATCGTAGATTAATCTGGAATATGAAATGTGACATACCTTATTTGTAAATTTACATGATCTCCATATAAAGAAAGCCAATCCATTCTAAGAATCACATCAAAATCCACTATAGGAAGGATCAGTAGATTTGTAGTAATCACTTTCCCACAAACATCAATCACAGAAGAATTGTAAACTTTTTATGCGCCTGTTGTTCCATTTGGATTTGTCATAGCTAACTCAATGTCAATTTTTTTTATGTAATATAGAGATACCATTAGAAAATTATTCATAAATAAAAGAGTGCGTGGATCCAGAATCAAATAAAACATTTGCAACTTTTGAGTGGATGGTAAGTGTACCTTTCACCACTTCATTATCATACACTATATCGATGATATTAATTACATGTGACTTTCATTTGCCTTTGGCCTTAAGAGTTTGTTGACGTCAATCATCATCCATAACCATTGGATTAGGGAATTGATTTGCATAATGCCATATTTCCTTGCACTTGTAACATTGAATTGTAGGAGGTTCATTCTGTGTATTCCTTTCTCTATTCACATCATTAGACATCTTATTCCCATTACATCAACATTAAATTTCTTGATGACCTTCTTTTCCACACTTAAAACATCTTCTTGTACCTTTAAGAAAATTCCCTCAATGTTTCTTTCCACACATTGAGCATAATGGAAAACTCATCTTCTTTTCAGCGTGGTATTTAGATTTTCATTTGAATTCCATTTTCCTCTTCTTATCAAACCCATATAACTGATGGGTTACTCCAACCTCCATCTCAACCTTGAGAGCACATCAAACAATTTCCTCATATCTATTTACATCCTTTATGTCTAATTCCCATTTGGAGACTTGGTTTTAAGCCACTAAAGAATCGATCGTTCTTATACTCAGGTTGGATAATAATTCCAGAAGCGTACCATGCAAGTCTTTTAAAATTTTATTCGTATGTACTGAAAAATTCATTATAAATTTTCTTCAGTTAAATAAACTCCTTTTCCATCTTAGTTCAAAGAATACTAGGGATTTAATTATTGAAAAATAAGCTCTTTAACTCATCCCATTCCATGGACTCAATTTCATCCCATTGCCTATTATTTTTGACACGATTCCCCCATTGAGCAGCTTCACCTTCCAAACGATATACTACTAAGATGACTATATCATGTTTAGAACTTTACAGGACGGAAAATATTTTCTCAGTAGTACAGATCCATTGTTCAACCACTAATGGATCAAAGAACTGCTGAGTGATGGTAGACGCTACCTCATGAAGGATTCAATCGAATGTTGCACCTTCCATTGCTCGTTTGGAAGTCCTGCATGATTCATAGCTTGAGAAAGTTGTGTGAGCATGGCTACAAGATTTTTCATTCTATCTCCCATAACATTTGGTTTCTCAGGGGGACAATCATTGCATTTCTATCTCATTCAGTATTGACATGGGTCATTTGGGTTTTAGCCATTGACTAAATCCCAGAAGCAAGGTGTGATAAACACTAATCATAACTGGAAAACCACATAATCAAGAATAAAATTTCACACATTAGGTATTATACTAGGTTATTATTTTCGATTTCTAAAACACTATGATTTTTTCTTATTCTTAGACATATCCTTAGGGTTATTACTAAGGATTTCACATCATACTTTACAAAGATTGACTATACCTTTTCTCGGATTCCAATAATAACGACCCATAAATTACATACCTTTTTATTAATTCAGAATTGAAACATATTTTTTACAATATATAACAAAACTATGATAGGATCGTGTAGGTATATTGTCATTAGAAACTGGGAAACATAAAAAACTTGTTAATAATTCATATACATTGTGTCCCGTTTTTTCATCATATCTAGAGTCCCTTTTGGCATATACTACTTAACACCCTTCTCCTTGAACTTGGGAAAATAAAACATACAAAATGGTGAGCTCATATGCTTATTAAGGGTAAAAAAGGAAATATCAGTCATATCATATTTATAAGAACATAACATTTGAAATATTATCCTGCAAAAGAGATCATAATATCATGACATGGGATAAATCATAGTAGGGAAATATAATCCCAAAAATCATAACTTAAAACATGAAACTTTGTGGCATACACACATAATCATATAAAATCATTTCATATTAATCAAGAATCATTTCCAAGACTATCATAGTGGTCAAAGTCCATTACTGAACAGAGTTCACTTCTCGTTCTAGTCCTGTATCACAGAACTGGATTAACTTGTCATTCTGGCCATGTCTATCTCATGAGATATAAATCTTTAACCAATTCATTGGAGGTAGATATAGGTCCCACCCATATACTATTGAAACCACTTTTAGTTTTTTCCACAAAATACTAAATCATACATCATAGCATAACCCATGTAATAAAAATGGGATTCTTAAACATCATGCCATCAAAACATCATCCATATAAGATAAAAAGACTTCATAGAAATAATTCCATAATAACATAACCAAATAATTGTAATAATAGGGATATAAATATATCCCTATATCATCTTATATGGAAAATGATTTTGATAAAACTGTTGAACTCAGTTCTTGAGGAAAATATCCTTTCTTCTTCAAAAATCATTTTCTTTTCTCATATTGACATGAAATTTTAAAATAATGGAATTTTGTTGAAAATAATCATGAAATATTTTAGAGTAATCATCATGGAAATAAAGAGTAATGAAACCATAAAAATCTTCTCATGCCGTATAAGTTAAAAAACATTCTTCTCATACTTTTGCCGGAAAAGTAAAAAAGAACCTTGTATGGTAAACAAAAGAATGATTCTTTCCATACCATGTGGTAAAAGTAAAAAAGGGTAAAAATTACTTTATACATATATAGAAGAATAGTAAACATTTTATGAAAACATTTTTAGGGAACATGGACATGGATGATAAGAAAAACCCTAGTAAATACATATGAATAAACAATCCCGGATAACAACGAGACTGGAATAATTATCACTTACCTTCAGTCCAATATGCTTCATATGTATTTAAACCTCCTGTATAATGATATAAATAATGTCATTTACTTATTCTATAATCGTATTGATTGTTATGATATCATATATTT
The DNA here is from genome assembly GCA_963277665.1 of Viscum album. Classification (NCBI taxonomy): domain Eukaryota; kingdom Viridiplantae; phylum Streptophyta; class Magnoliopsida; order Santalales; family Viscaceae; genus Viscum; species Viscum album. The sequence goes on from OY728150.1 coordinate 332,236,879, forward strand.
TCATATTCTTGTCTTTTTATTAGTAATATTTCATTGTTACTCGTTATTCGGGTGTTCAATACTTTATGTTTTTATGCTTGTTTTGTCAAATAAATTGTAATTATTATTTTTAGGATATAGCTATATCATTTAGATAATGGTTTTACAATATTATATATCATATTTTTTTCCTTAAATTAATTTATATAATCATTATTCAAGGATTATCTTGTGGATCGAGTTGCATCACATCGTGGAGATGGTAGGCCGTAGGTACACAAAAGCAATGATATCGTTTCCATAATTATTGAATGGTATTGGAGTGGATGATAGAATATCTACTAATTAGTATCATGTTATTATATTAATATATAGTAATTCCTTACACCATTATTCCCATCCATGTAAGGTGGTGGTGGAAAACAGATTACACAACGGCGTGGAGATAATATTCCATACGTAGGCATACGCAATAATTTCATTTTCCGTAGGGTAGATAGAATGTTAAATAGGGTTGTTTCATATTTATAATAACATATCAGTATATGAGTTATAATGGTTTTATTACATTATAATTTAACAAATAATTAAGAGGAAGTATAAGAAGAAATAAATTTGAAAGAATCGGTAAAGGATATTACCTCTTCTTCGACGCACCTCTTCTAAACATCCTCTTAGGGAACTAAAGTGAGTCTTTTAAGAATACCATGACCTGTAGTATGTTCCTATTGATGTGGAGAAGAGAAATGGATGGGTTTTGTCCAATCATGAAGGCTCAATGTGTTGTGATGAATAGATGGATGAGGTGCCCTTTTATAAGAGATGAGAGGGGTACCTTTGGAAACCTCAAAAATATTAATTTATAATAAACTCAAAACCCAAATAAATACTTCCAAAATGACTCAAATTAGAATATTAGATCACATAAGGTTGTAATCTCATAATCCAATTAAATGTAGACATGTTGGGAATTTATTTTAAACCTTATCAACATGATTTAGCCATATTTAATCTATTTAATTTTATATGTGGTAATAATATAATAAATTATAAATTGTTATAAATAAATACTTATGTGTTGTTAATTTTCCATAATTGGATACTTTATGACATTGGAGACCATATAAATATCAATTTATAATTTTTAAATATTTTTGTAATTTTTAATTTTTTTATAATATCTTTTATTTATAAAATAACAATAGTGTCGATTTTGACACTATTCATTTATTTGAATTTAAATAAAACCCACACAAAATATATGTTCGAAATAAAATATTTAATAGATTAATAAGATGTCATTTTATTTACAAAACTCATGGAGAAATTAAATAGTTTATATAATATTTATTTTAATATTTTTAAAACCATTTATTTGATATTTCAATCAATAAAATAATTTCAACATCGCTATTGTGTCATCATTGATAATAATTATTTAATCCCTAAAAATTATAAGTAAATTCACATGTTTTTGATAATTATATTAGATTTATGGAGACTATTCATGTTCAATGTTTATGAAGTTTATCAATAAATTAAAATTATCACACTTATAAGATATAAGAGAGTGACATGTTGTCACTTTCTTTGGTTTTGATAATAATTATATAATTTTCATGGTCCAATGACCATAAAATGAATATATTATGACCCTTAGGTGATATGGGTCGACTATTATTCATCCAATAGATTTTTTTCAGGTGTTAGGGTAATTTTATAATATTATTTTTTCACTTAATTACCCGATTTACCTTTAACTGTATTAAATAAAAATTACAATAGATACTATTCATAATATCATAAAAAAGTAACTTGTTAACATAATTTGAACCCACTGAATCCAAATATGGAATCCATTTTTCAAAATTCAAAACATAGATGTTACATCAATTAATTTAAAATTAATCCCATTGTTATGAAAACGAGTTTTTAATGTTACAACATTGCCAAAGATTGAAATTCTTTTACCTATGAATTAAATGTAAATTTAATGGTAATGACATATGTTATATTAAATGGTAAAAATATATTCTATTTATACTTTCACATAATTAAATTTTATAATTTAACCATATAAATTATCCTGATGAAAAAAGTAGTTTTTAAGAAAAATTTAGCTTATTTTTTCTATTCATAAAAAAATGAAACTTATCAAAAAAGTATCAAAAATTTATCTAATGTAAATTTTTATGTCCTAACTCAAAATAAGAAGTTTATTTTGTAAAATTTAACATATAAACGTTTTCAAAATTATATTTAAAATTGGTGTGCCATCAAATGGCGAAAAAACTGTATTTTTTAAAAACACAATTCTTTTATCCGAAAAATTGATTTTTTTCTCATATCATATGTAAGAGGAATTATAATTTTATATAAAAATCAATATTTTGATAATAATATTTATAATGGCTAGTTTATATCTTATTTTAATAACATATCATTGTCTAGGGAAACTCCGTATTGCGAACAATGCATGCTATCGAGGAAGGTTGCTTTTGCATGTAATGAAAGTCAAGTGAGTGTTGTGTGTAGTGAAAGATTCCTTTGGTGTTTCATATAACATAAGACATAAAAAACATTTCTCATAAAATCTGAGTGTGTTATAGTTATTTCTACATCGTAAAAGGTTGTAATACATTATCCTCATATGATGATATTTTTTGGGAGACCTGTTTCTTTTGAGGAATTTTCTTAATATCTTCAGTGAAATAGTCAATAATTCTCTTTTGATTACATACATAGTCTACTATGTTATTTTAATGACTTATAATGTTTTCATTATAATTAAAAATACTGTCATTTTCATTCTGTCACAAATTAAAAATTCATCTCTTCATTGTGTCTCACTATTCACGAGGAAAATATTTTTACAATAAATGTTCATTAAAATCATTTAATTAAATTTTTTATATCCATATGTCATTATTGATTTGAATTAATTACCAGTATTAATCAATATCTCTTTATGGATGATAAACTACCAATAAAATATTTTCTCATTCACTACATCCTAATGAATGAAATATATTATCTAGGGAACATATTCATAACTCAAATAGTAATGGATTTTTAGTCCCTTTTGATGATATAGGTCAATGTCACATGAATTAGTATAACATTGTTACACAATATTATGAATAATATTTCCAATCCATAATAAAAAGATTATTTTTCATAACCTAATATAGAAGTCCCCATAGAGTTATAAAATTTTCATCTCTATTGGTAATTATATCTCCAACTTCATTATTTTACCGAGGGAAATACAAAAATAGAATATGATCATTAATAAAGTTTCCATTTATTTCACTAGTGTCCATATATAATTAAGGGTATTTACATTATTAGACTATTAATATAAATGTATAATTTTAAAACATGTGAAACACACCTCATAAATAGAATATTTAAATACAACTAATCTTAAAATAAATAGTTTTCTTTCCTTGTAAATATTCTAAAAATCATTATAGGATTACATTTCCTAAATCAAGTTAATAAGGTTTCTTCTAAACTTACTCTGAACAAATGGAAAAACCAAGATCCTAATATCCCAATGTCATTGGTAACATTATCACATTGAGATTTGATACAAATAATAAAATCCCAAAAGGTCCTAAAATTTTAGTATTCTTTTAAAAGTTGGTACATACTTGAGTATTACATTATAATTGAAAACATAAAATACACCATATTTGTTTTTTAAAAGAATATTATTCTTCTATCTGATCCCATAATATAAATCATAATATTATTCTTTAAATATTTGGGCAAAACATAAGAAAATGGTGATTTCAGATGCTTAATAAGGGTATGCGTACGACCAAAACTAAACATGGAATTAATAAAATGGTAAGAAATAAATATAAATATAATAATAGCATATAAATAATCATATGGGATAAAACCTATCTGTGGATATCAAAAATAATAAAATTATCTCATAGAAATAAAAAAATCATAATGAGGGAAATTCATCATTCAGGACATCATACACACAGCTTCGAAGTCTCATGATAATACATTTGACATAAATAGATAAACCCTCAAAAAAAACCATAGCTACATTGACTCATGAGACCTATTGATGCATCAATGTAATATAACTAGACTCACTCATCACTTACTAATTCCAACTCATTTCTCTTATGAATGGGGTGGAACAAAATCAATAAATACCTTATTTTGAATCCAATATATAAAATTTTAATATTTACCCCAATCAAAAACATAATAATATCACATATAAAGTAATATGGTGAATTATATTAAAATATCATATCTCCAGTCAACATAATAATAACCAATTAAATAAAATATAGTAGATGGTACCAGAATAATATGATCTTATTAAAAAAAATTAATTTATAAAATTATGTTTACAAAGATAAAAATAAATTAATAAGATCATTTGAAAATGTTTTGATAAAAATACCCTTTTCAATTTAATATAAATTAATTTTTAAAATACTATATAGATATAAAATAAAGCATTTTATTGGAATGAAACCCTGTAATATTGTACGGAATTCTCCAAAAAATATTTTTTTCTTGTTGAAAAATGCCTCATGGAAATGGAAAGAACATTAAATTATATTCATTTTATAAAAAGTAAAATATGTATAAAAATGGATTCAAAAAATTATACGATAAGAGTAAAAAATCATTTTTTATAATATTTGTAGAAGACATGGATATGTAACTGAAATATTCCCCTGCGAAGACGTAAACCAAAACAATCCCGAATAATGATGAGATTTTGAAATAAAACTAACCTCATATTCAAAATATTTGTACTAGTAATATATATATATATATATTATATATATATATTAAATATCATAATTATATATTTAATACCATTTTTTACATAAACATTTATTACTGATTTCTTAAAAATTATTTGATGAAAATCATGTTTCTGGGTAAAAACTGCTTCATATTTATGTATGTTTGGGTTTGGTAGTATTGGTATTAATTCTTTTATCATGGTTTCATAATCCCCATAATGTTAATAACCATATGAATATAGTATTTAAATTTTTGAACCTCTATAATTCCATTCCATAAAATAGTATAAGAGAAAATTAATTGTGTCTCCTTGTGGGGATGCTAAGCCGTACATAAGCACGAATAATAGTTTAAATTCTCATTTGTTGGAATATATACTGTTTAATAGGTGTTTAATAAGAATAATAAAATTTCAAGAATATTTAGGATACTGAAGATGTAATTTTTTTATATCATTCCCATAATTAGAATTTATATATGAACAAATAAACTGGAAGAGGTCATATAAGATAATTACATATTTTCGGGAGAAAATATTTAGACACATTATTAATGGACATAAGTTATGTTTTATAAGGGTAAAATTACCTCCATTTCATGGATAATGATGTTTATAAAATTAATTTATAGTTCATTGTTGAGTTATATCTCTAAATTTGGTGCGAATAGGTGAGTGTTGAGGTGCCCTTTTAAAACAAAACGTAGGGGTACTTTTGGAATGTACTGAAATATTAAATTTTAGTAAATTCATTCTCCTAATAAATTCCTAAAAATGGAATTTTAATGGAAGGTAGGTATGATAGGGTTATAATTTCATTAAACCATTTAATTTATACATGTTTTTCTGTCATTATAAACCTTATAATCTCCATTAACCAATATTTAATCAATTTTAATTTTTACTGTGGTAACAAAGTTTCCCATAATAAGGAGTTATAATTTTTAATTATAAGTTTAAAATTATCCCATATATTTCCAATATATTAAATTTTAGAATATATCATTTCCACATTTACTTATTTAAATATTTTATACTTTTATAATACTTTTATAATATATTATTTTGATAAAATATGATTTATCAATTTTGAAACTATTCATTTAATTTGACTACCGAGACATCAATATAAAGGGGGAATTCAAATATAAATCTCTAAAGCCACTCGAAAATATCATATAGATCTATAAAATTCATTTAAAATATTATCTTATTTAAATTATATAAAAATTAATTTTTTAATTCTGGTTATTTATTTGTTTGTTAAGTAAATATTTTATAAGCATTGAAAAAAGAATTTAAAGTAATTATATAATTTCTAAATGTTGAAAATAAATATATATAATTAAAAAAATATATCATTAATAAAAAATATATATATTTATTTTAATAAATATCTTTTTTTTCCTTCAGTGGACACATTAATGTTATTGAGACAAAAAGAGTGACATTTGGTTGTTATATTTAATTTAAATAATATATAAATTATATTCATGTCAAATAATCCTTAAAAAACTAAAATTAAATCATAAGGTGATATTAATAAAATAATATTATTCTAATAATATTTATGATGAATAATTATGGATTTATTAGTTTATTTTAATCTAAATTAACCCAATTTACCCATTATTGAATTGATAAATATTACCTTGATTACAATTCAATTTGGTCTAAAATAAGATCATCCAAATTTAAAATGGTTCTCCTCATGATTCTAAACATTTAATTAATTTTATCAAACAAAATACTAATAAGCAACATAAATAAATATTAAAATAAGTGGTCGAAATGCATCAAATCCCACTTTTTAGATAATGTTGTTTTTATTAAGACAACTATATTGATTTTTAACCATTAATAATAAAAAATATTATTTAAATGTTAACTAATTTTATTGAATATATAATATATTCATTTAATATAAACAATTCATCAATAATGACTAATAAAAATTATTATGATATAAATATGTTTCCACCACAAAAATAGTTTTTTAATTTGTTTTTATTGTTTTAAAAAAAGAATTTTTATTTAGTTAATAACAAATGTATATATTATAAAATTGTTTAAAGTATATATTTTTGAAAATTTATTTATTCTCATTTATAACCACCAAATTATTGTTTATCTTATAATGGTTTAATAAAAATAGGCCATAATTTTTTTGAACATGGTGTTGCGTGGAACTGAAGTTAACAAAGAGAGTAAATTTATTTCAAGAGATACAAAATTTAAAATCACTAGGGTGTTAAAATAGATATATGACATGATGTTTTATGAATATGACACTTATTCTGCAACAGTTGGTGGATGGATGTCATTAGGTCATTCATTAGAGATATTTCTAAGTCAATACTCGCTTGTGAGATCGTGTAATGGGTCCCCATGCCCTTTATGTATGTAGTGTTAGTACATAACCATAATATAGAGGGGGAAGGTCATAAATCTATAGAGATATAATCCACTATCTTCGAAATTCAGGTGCAATTTATTACCCTAATGACATTAGATTCTTCCTCGACTATGTGGTATACTGGTAAGGTGAGATCCATCCACACTGATTCTATTGTGGTTTCTTTGGGTGTTGGGAATTTAAGGTAGACCTTTTGGATCTATAGGATGACTAACAATTCTTAGGTAGATATGGAGATACAAGTATAAATTCTCAAATTTCTTGGTTTACTTATGAGCATACATAATATTTGGGGTTTTACCATATTTTCATATGGGTTAATCTGATTGAAGTTATATCTATTTCATCTCTCTTAGTGTTTAGGGAATTATAATAGAAATTTATATACTAACCCCTGTATAAGATATTCTAGAATGTGTTTTTTCCTATCAAGATGACATGTAGATCGACAATGGCCTTAGTGGACATAGTTTTGATTGATAATAGTTGTTCATAGCACTAATCATGATTTGTGGTCAACCATAGAGATTATGAGACAATATGTCATCATTATTTCAATTTTTTTAGTTTTTTCATGTTTGGGAAAAAATTAATGGGGTTTTCTAGGTAGTCTTCCCTTATATCATTTGTATTAAAAAACTATAATTTGAATCCTTTATAGATTTTTTGGATTCAATTATCTTACCATATATGTTTATATTTTTATACTGTCTCTTCACTATTTCATTGTTTTGGTATGGTACATACATATATATATTTTATGATAAGGACACGAATTTTACTATTATTTCCACGCATCACTTTTTAGTAAACCATATCCTATTGGATGTAGGCATAGAGTGTCACACACAATTTACTACCATACTAAGAGGGGTTATAGTGGGACAGGTCATGAAATTAACCTTGAAAAATTGATAACATTACTATATTCTAGATACATAAATATTATTATGATTATAATACAACTCCTTTTCATATCATTTTCCATATTATGGGAAATAAAGACACCACATCTGTTTATTTGGGCATTATATCTAACATAGAGTGGTGTGATTCATTTTCAATCTATGCCACTCAGGGATATTTATGTTGATGGATTATATATATAATATATTAATCAAATTATTATCATTCTTTAATGATAATGTCATATCATTTTTCATACCCTTCAATCCATTGTAAAATTAAAATTTCATTCATGTATATATGTGGACTACCACCTCCATAAAGAGAGATGATTCATTTCTCATATGTGTTATACAGGGATTGATATAAATTATTTTGATGTTTAAAAATACTCTTTTATTATTATTATAATTCTGAATTTTAATTAATAATGTTCTATTTGACTATGTCCATCCTACCAATACTATTTTGGGGTTATGATCTATTTGTCCTCACAACATCCATCACTCATTTAACTACTGATGTAACTCAATAAAATGTGGTTATAGATGATATATAAGGGATAATATTAATGAAATAAACAAGAAAAAATTTATTAAGAAATTAAAAAATAGGATATTTTTATTATTCTAGAAGAAAAATAATATATATTATGGACTATACTTAAGGTAAGGGGAAATTTAATTTAAAATCTCATTTAAAATATTTTAAGATTTTATTTTTTATATATTTTTTCTTCCATTCCATATACATAAAATAATTTTCCGGATGCATTTATATAAAATAAATTATTTATAATGGAATTTTAATGTATAATTTTTATTTCATACAAATGTTTTCAACGGTATGTCCTTGTTTATTTAGTACTGAATGTTTTGATATTCAATACAAAAGGGAAAAATGGAAATTTTTATATAAATATATATACAGTCAAAGTCATTTTTCATTGATAAAAATGATGTTTGATGTTTTTATTCCATTAAAAGATACCTTGTTTTTAAAAAATATAAAACATTCTTCCCACTTTTATATGAATATCAATTTTTAAAATGGCTCTTTAAATATAAATGGTATTTCAATATCTAATAGTTTTTTGCATGGGGGTTTAAATGATTATTTTTATGATTTTTATTAAAATAATGAAAGAATAAATATTATTTTTTATTATATTTTACTTTATAATTAAATATGTTGACAATTTATATCGATAAAACATATATAGAAGGTGAGCATGATATAACATATATGGTAGTTGAGCTCGATATAGCTCTCCAATGCATTGGGTAAAATACCTTTTATTCAATAATTTGAATGAGGGAGTTAATCAAGGATTTCTATCTTATTGATTTTATTTCGATACGGTTACTTCATAGATAGGTTGTGAATAAAGTAGTTTATGCTTACGAAAATTGGTTATATTTTTATTTCTATTTGTTATAATTTTTTTCAAGAAAAATGTATCTGTTTTTCATGTAGATATAATTTATTTAATATACTCCATGAATATTGTGATAATGGAAAAATATTTATTAATTTTCATGTTTTTCATTGTACTATGGGTTTTATTACTTTTATATCACAAATGGGTTTTTTGGGATCATCCCATTTTTTAAATGTTGTTCATAAGGTTTATGGATGAGTTTGAACAATGAGCATGTGAGGTTGAAATCCATTAATTTTTTTCATGAAAATAAAATGCGTTTGATTTTAGAAGTTTTATATTATGTGAAAAATTAGTAGAGTGTATAAGTGTACAAATTTTGTTATGTGGATTTGTTATATAAAAGATATGGTTGAATTTTTTAAAACCCTAAAGCAGAAATATCCTTAATGTAACTCCCTGAGATTTTGTGATTTTTCTAATTTAATATCATCAATATTTTTCATTAATCAAAACTCTAAATATAGATTTTGTTATATAATAGAAATAATAATTGATTGTGTTTCATGATACAAAAATTTAATCATTTATCACATGATATACCATGATATAATTGTACTACATAGTACAACGACATGGATTTGATTACAGGAAACACTAAGTTTATACGAAACACTGCTTTATTATCATAATTATTTAACATAAAAAGTTATAAAATATTTATTAACATATTTAATGTAAATATTAATAAGCAAATTCAATGGTTTTATATAATTATAACATATTGAAAATAAAACATATATTTTTTTGTAAAGTCATTATATGTTTAAGAATACTATTTTCTCAAATAAAATTCTTTCTATGACCATCTATGAACAATAATAAAATTAAATTTAGAAATTTAATTTCACAATATAAGTTTCATTTTTCGAAATATTATTTAGAAATTATCATCAGGTGAATTTTGTGTATTTTTTTGAAAAACATCATTTTTGGATGAATAATGAAGAGAATTAAATTATAATTAAAAAATAATTTTCTTCAAATTAATTTATATTTTTTAATTATTTTTCAATTTGGTTTTAAATGTAAATTATATAAAATTTAAATAAACTAATAAAATATTGGTTATTAGAACCATGTTTAGATTTAAATTTAATATAAAAACATTTCAACTATGTAAATATTTTCTCTTAAATTCAAGTTTTATAGTCCTATCTGTGGGATTAATTTTAATATAATTTCTATCATATTTGTGCTTAGAATGGTAAAAAATTGATTTCATATTTGGAATCGAAGTAATTTATCATTTATAATTAATTCATTTTAATTTTTTACCAAAAAATTTAATGAAGGTAATTAAAATTAATTGTTGTTAATAAAGTAAAAACAAGCTGAATTAATTACTAAACACTGAAAATAAGGTGTAAAATGATTCTACACTTGTCTAATTTTTTTATTATAATATTTCTTCCATTTCACCTCAAAGGGTCTATAATGGTCCATTTTTTACCCATATGGGACAACTAAAATATAGGGATCCATTATATATTTTCAAGAATTCCCAATGAGTTTTTCCCTCTAATAAAAGTCCCCCTCTCATCCCCTCTATTTAAACATATAAACCCCTATTTGGATTAGATAAACCCTAAAAAAATATCCTCCCATCATAAATAAATTCATCATATAATCATCCCTTTTAGAATATAACTATATAAGGAAGCACTCCAGTGAAAACTAAAAGGCATTACCCAAAGAAGACATAATATCCTTTTACAAGTTCTTTTGTTTTATTTTCATTATCCACCCCATAAAATCTTATTACTATAAGATTCGATAATATCCTAATTATCCTAATATACACTTATGTTCTTATTTTTTATAACTACACTCCCACACACATCCATAAAATGGGACACAAAATCATCATTTGGGTATATGGAAGACTACTTCCTTGCGAACTAATGTACTTAATTCTATAATTTCAACCATTAATGGTCGTGAATAATGATGGAATTTATGTTTTTATATGAATTATATGGCATTTATGGTGTATTTTTCCAGGACCTGACCCAACAGGGTTCTATCCGTGACCCCCAACCCCGCCACCAATAGGCCAGGGGTTAGCAACTATCACCGAATAGGCTACCCCATAAATGGGAGGAATTAACCAAAGGTACCTGTACACACGCACCCATGTACACCTCCATGCAAAAGTGCATAGATATATATTAAAACTGAAGATAAATGCATGCATACATCTAACCAACAACAATAGTACGTCAAAATTAAAAAAGGGAAAATACAGGTCCCAGCAAAAGTAAACTACAAAAGTGTCCAGCCAGCTCAGAAGGAGGGGATTGCTGTCAAAATTACCCCTGATATGCTCCTCAACCCAGCTCTGGTAAAAACCCTAGTAATTAACACTCACAAAGCTCCACCTGCTCCAGGTCCTCCTGGGACTCCGTCAAAATGCTTGTGGTCTGCACAAGACAAAAACATGTGAGGGAAAATCCCATGCAGCGGGGAGTATAAAAATACTCATCAGGCACCCCAAAAACTCCAAAAATAAAAGGTATCAAATAAAAGGCAACAGTCAGCTCATCCCAGCTAGATGGTACCCAAACGAGAGAGAAAATACATCTCGAGACCATCCTTGTCTAAACACGACCAGTCAACTCTGCTCAGGTGTATGTCCATACATACACCATGAACATCTGCTCAGGTATATTCCCATACATATACCATGAGCAACGATATATACTAATTCACACACCAATCTTCATGAGGTTCCATCTCATATCCTGTGATTGGTATATAACAAAGACAATACACTCCATGAGCTTTTTCATCCTAGATGACACTCATCCGAGAGATACACTTCATCGGGTCTCACACCAACATCCCAGATGCCCATCTGAGAGTTCACGCTCGTCGGATATAGTCACTGAGAACATCACAATGAAACAGTAGAAAAAATAAACTTTTTGAATAGGGGATAACTCCTAGGGTCCACTAGGGGATATAAGAACCCACTCCAGTATCTAGAAGATCTCATAGATAGGGGATCACTCCTAGGATATAATGGGGGATACCAGAACCCGATCTGACATTCTACAGTACAAATCACTCAGTTATATAATCGTCCCCTATGGGAAGATGGTCCCGAAGATGTCAGACACCCCATCTGGTATAACTCGCGATGTAGGGGATCAAAGCGATGACGCACCAAACCTACCAAAAACCACGTGTTGATTAGGGGATCATATAACCAACGATTATGAAACCCTACTAAAACCATGCGCTAAGTAGGGGATCATATACCTGATGATACCACAACCCTACTATAACCCACGTGATCAGTATGGGATCATATACCCAACAATGCCCCAACCCTACTATGCACGACCCACTATGTATGGGATCCTAATATCGATGATGCATCAAACCCTATGGGATTAACCTACTAGATAAGGGATCGCCGCCCGTGGATAAGCGGTAATAGTGATACCAAGAACACGATCTAGGGAAGTGAAGCTATAGGGTAACACAATGGACCAACTCGAGGGATGCTTCAACTCTATCAGGGAAAAAACATATTGAGGGAATCAAAAACCTATACTAAGGTTATAATGCCACACGAAACCTCATTAGAATGAAATAAGGGACTACACTCAACCACTGTTGTTCCAAACATCACTAACCCGAGTGACCCACAACATCACCATAGTATGCACCTCCGAGGCCAATACTGAGGCCACCACCAGGATCTATGTAGAAAAACATGTAGGATAGGCTATTTACTCACCTGAATTGGAAAAATATTAAAAAGGTACTATTCAACTTAGCACGTCTGGGTGGGGCCCGCACCTCGATCCCAAATCTCTCAATAAGAATGAACCATTATAATCCCCTCAAAAATTGCACGAGATTGACTACTCATTCATCCAAACCGGATACCCGATGAAAAAGTCATGTTTCTCCATAAACGCCCAAAACATGCTTCATGGGGCCCACAGCCTATCCCCGGTCCCAACGCCTAAAAACTATCATGAAAATTATTTCATAAATTTAGGGTCTCAATGACACTAACGACACATTAATCAGTCACACCTAGTATAAGTTACGACGGGTCGATGTTAAAAATAAAAAAATAAAATTATTATTTTCAACGTTTCAGGGCCTCAAGACAAAAATGAATCTCATAAAATTTATAAAACATTATAAAGGGGACCCTATCCTCACGAGGATCATGTCTCCATAAACGGCTCACAAATTGGACTTACGGTTTGAATGTTACAATGGTTTAAAAAAACCCCGAAAAAAGATGGTCAGACCACCGTTGGGTCACCAGAAACAACCGCTTGCCTGGATTGACCGCCTCCACCTACTGGAATCCACCATACCACCGCTAAATTTCCCAGAAACCTCTATTACCAATGTAGGTAACTGGGTTTTCTGCTGGAAATCTTCTGGGAGCCACCAGGAGCACCCCGATGCTCCAAATTCATATACGAAACACGTTTCGGAAAGCTCCAGACATGAACTACACAACCCTTATGACATTTTGATGAAAAAAAAACATGTAAATAGGATCTAATAGTTTAAAACTCAATCCTCCTACCTTTTGGTAGGCTACTGATGCTTTGCGTGCTCTGATGATACTACTGCATGATCTAGGAGCGACCACCATCAAAATCGGATCTCAACGACACCTTGATTGCTTGGTTTGGTTGGTTCGTTGACAAGAGGAGGAGAATGGGGATTCTATGGTTCAAACTTGTTGCACCTAACATGAGAGGTGGGGTGGATTGATTAAATTAATTAATTAATAAGTTATTTAATTAAACCTCTTTTTAATGCCCCCGACCAAAACGCCCAGCACTGAGAAGATTAGGTCACCCCAAGGGTAAACACAACATTTTGAACACAACGACGAACTCAAAAGTGAGATTTGAGAATCCGTTCAGGAGTTATTCGGGTCGATTATTATAAAGAAACTTGTCTATATATTTATGAAAATACCCCTGGTTTATTTTTATACATCAGACCCATGCCCACAATGCTTACATGCTGCCTATGGTAAACGACACACTTCAGACTCAACTGTGCCCTCAGATTTCCGATTTGAGCTACTGTTTATAAGATAACTCGTTCCCACCTTGTTTATAGTATAAAAATAATTAATATTATTGTATAATTTATTTTGGGCACACCTGGGATGATATTCGCATGTCATCTTCATGCTTAGCTCTGGAAATATTCGTAGGAATATTCCAAAGTCAGGCAGGGAAAAAACCCAAGTTGCTACATCCTCCCCACCTTATAACGTTTTGTCCCCAAAAATCCATAAGCAGAAGGAAAGCGACTAAATCTCAACTGGGTATCCCATGATAACATGTTCTCCAACACACACCCCTTCCCGAATTCATAAGCTAGAGGGACATGTCAACCACACCTCGACACTATCTGCTTCGAGCAGCACTAAATCGCTCACACGTTTTTAATCGCATCACAAAAATGCATCTCCATTGGGGAAGGACCCCTCATCCTCATGAATTCGATGCACATAAAATAACTCCCACAAAAGGTATTACAAACACTATAACACCCCAAGCTTCCACGGTACGTTTCTCTTTGATTAATATAGTAGCATGTGTTGTATGCAACATCGAGTTCTAACACATACCACAACAAATCCAACTAACTGTTATGAATAGTAATAACCACTTTTTGAAATTTTATAAATTTTATCATTCAAAATGGACTTCATTTTTGTATTCATAATATTAAAATAATCCTAGGGTGAAATTTTGGTATTTTTCTGAAAACTTTCATATTTTGATGAATATTGAAAATTAATAAATTTTAATTAAAAATAACTTTTTAAATCAAAATAATTAATAGTGAGAAATTAGGAATTTGAGTGGTTTTAAAGTATATTTTGAATTTATTTTTTCCATTTAAGATAATGTTGGTCGTTGGACATAATTTCACATTTAAACCGGACATAAACAAGTATCAATCTTTTGATAAATATTATTTCTTAAAAACATGTTTTTTGTTTTGACAGCAGGAATTATTTTTAAATTAATTTCTGCCACTTCTATGTTTTGAATTTGGAAAAATGAATTCCATATTTATAATTAGGATGTCCAAATTATGTAAATACATAAATTTTATTTTTAGACATTTTGAATAATTACTTCGGTAAATATTTTATTTACCATGGTTAAAGGGTAAATCCGGTAAATAAGGGTAAAAAATAATGTAATAATAAAAATAATATATTAACCTAAAACCTATCCAAACCGTATTTGTTGATACATGTCCGACCATGGGCATATTTGGGTCGATTTTGGGACCCCATGGATCCACTTGTAGGTGATAAGGACACTTTATATTAATTAAGTTAAAGTAAAAAACAAAAATGACATAAGCATTGTTTCGGTGCGGATGTGCGTCGGGTTACGCTGTTCCGCCAGGACGCGTTCGCGCGTGCACCCGTCAACCCGAGGGGATGGGTGCGCGGCTTGTGGTCCCGCATTCCCGCTTTCCAAGGGCGGGCGGCATTCGTCCCTTATTCAGGGGCGTCTGCTCCTTGATCGAAACCGGGATGATGGGATGTCGGATCCTCCTTCCTTGGACGTCTCCTCGGAACTCGTCGCCTAATCCGGGTCTCCCTCATAGACTTAAGAATGTTCTTGAATCTCGTTCCCGGCGCCATATCTTCATGGACACCGGTTAATTACGCTGCTTCCGCCCGGACGCTCCAAGGAGTCTGGGCAGGGCAGCAACCTGCAGTGAGAAGGCCGGGTGGATCTGGGTGCTGGGGGCGTGTCGTGACACTGCGGCTCTGCACGTCTGTCTTCCGTCCCTAATAAGGCTTCTCGAAGGCATGATGGCCTGAGGCATCCCGTACTGGGTGCGGGGAACTGTGTCACCTGAGGTTTTCCTCAGCTTCCCATGTTTAACACGGGGTATGCCGCGAGTTTAACGTCCAGCGGGGACGGCATCGGACCGATCAACACGAAAAGTGGATCGGATGACAGAACCCCTTGCGGGGAACCTCCGACGCTGGGGCCAGCACATGGGCGGCTTCCCAAATGATATGGATTGGAGTGAAGTGGCATGACCCCACCGGGATGTGGCGGCCCGGGTAAGGATCAGGATGGATGATGGAGTGAAGAGCTTGGACCCCGTAGGGGCTTCCTACGTACCGCGCATTAGCACGGATCAAAGTCAACGTAGTTCGGGTATACAGTTTAACGTCATGCTGGACGTCGGCAAGCCGACTCACGAAGAAGTCTAGGCCGCCGGGTGGAGGATTGAACCGAACCACCTCGCACAGAGGGGGATGGAACGGCCGGGTGGATCACAGTTTCACGTCATGCTGGACGATAAAAGGAGAAATGGAAAAAGGGGCTGTGGGGAGGCACCGTGGAGATACACACGGGCAGTCTCCCACAGGGGCGGATTCATAGGTGAATCGACGCAAGCGTGAACCCTGGAGGGGTCCACTGATGGACGAACCGACGTAAATACGACCGGGACGACCAGGTGGTGGGCTTGGACCTCAGGGAGGCTTCCTACGTACCCTGTTTAGAAGACAGGGATCAAAGTCCACGTAGTTCATTCTGTCAGGACTTACGCACTTGAGGCAGCCCGGATGCGGCAAAACTCAGTTGGAAGGGACTTGGACCGAAAGTAGGAGACACCTCGATCCCAGTCACACCCTCTACTGGCTTCGGCAGTGGGGGAGCGCAATGGAGATACACATGTGCATCCCCCCACAAGAAACTAGGGGTTTGTAATACCCTGCCCCCGTAGGGAAAAGCCACTCCCATTAAATCGTCCCAAAAGCGGGACAATCCCGACATCCCTACAGAGACGAGCGGGTGGGGGCCACATCCAAACCGGGGGGGACCCTGCGTGCGGAGCACGGGATCAGGTTGCGGACGGTTTAACGTCTTGCCGGACGAAGTACAGTTTAACGTCGTGTGTTGAGGACGAAGCGGACGGTTTAACGTCTTGCCGGACGAAGCACAGTTTAACGTCGTCTGTTGAGGACGAAACACTTGGCAGTTTAACGTCTTGCAGCGCGGACGATGGGGGGCTAGGCAGTTTAGCGTCGTGCAGCTTGGACGAATGTGCAGTTTAACGTCATGCTGGACGTGTGGGCAGTTTAACGTCATGCTGGACCTGTGGGCAGTTTAACGTCATGCTGGACATGTGGGCAGTTTAACGTCATGCTGGACATGTGGGCAGTTTAACGTCATGCTGGACATAGGTCTGTGTCACTTCGCGCAAGCCTGGAGGGCCGCACGGAAAGACAACGCACGGTGCGGGCACCCAGGATGAAGACCATCGGGCGCCACGCAGGCGGGTACCCTCAGGGGGTCAAGGGAGGCGACCCTAGCGGATTGCGCGCAAAAGAGGAGCTTTGCGCGCAAAACCGCGGGTCGGCGCGCAAAATGGCGGGCTGGTGTGCAATTGGGCCAGCGCTTCGCGCGCGGATGATTGGGATTGCGCGCACCGGGCTTCGGGTAACGCGCGGGGGAAATGGCTCATTCTCAAACGAATGGCCACTTTGAAAATGGGGGGTGCACGCAATCGGGCTGGATTGCGTGCACCCGGGGGGCAATTGCGCACAAGAGGCTTCTTTTGCGCGCAAAGGCCTTCGGGTTAAGAATTATTCAAAGGAAAGGAGCCAAGGGGATTGCGCGCGATGGCGAACCCCAAGGCTCTATTGCGCGAAAGAAAGGAGGTTACCTGAAGATCGGCATTGCGCGCGGAAGGGGTTGAATTGCGCGCGCGGGACACCGTTCGACTTCCAGCAACCTTTGAAACGTTGGGGGTCGCCTAGTATTTATAGGCAACCCCGGGCGCGGAATCCAAGGCGCGAGCGCGGAATTCTCCTCACGGGCGCGGAATCGGGCACGGCGCGCAAGGGAGTTGCGCGCATCCCGGGGGTTTTGCGCGCGGATCATCATCTTTGCGCGCAGGCCTCTGAAATTCCGCGCAAGGCCTCCGGGCCCTCCGAAACATTCTTCCGACTCCAAATATGACCTCGCTTTCCGCATCCGGAGCTTCGTTTGGGAACAACGGACTTTTCCAGCGTCTACAAAAGCCCCCCCTCGGAATCTGATCGGCGAGAGGTCGCAACGATCGGGTTCCGAGGGAGACGCCGGAATGCCGAAGTCCTGGGCGGCGCGGGACTTAGGCGCGCAAAAAGGGGCGCCGGTCGCGAAATTCGCCGCTGCGGTCGCGCAAAGCGCTTTCCGCGCAGCGCGGACCCCGGCCTCGCCTATAAATAGGGGCACTGGGTCCCTCCGTGCCGTACACTGGCCTTCCGCGCGATAAGCATCTCTGCTCTCGTGCGCGAAATTGCCTTTTCCGGCGCGGAATTCACCCGCTCGTCGCGCAAAACCGTCCGGATTTCGCTCTGTCTTTGCGCGAATACCCGGGGTTTTACGCGAACGACTTCCCGATTGCGCGCCATCCACTAGGATTGCGCGCCGACTCTCAAACTTTTCCACCAGCCTCGTCCGATTCCACACACTTCATCCCTTAACCCGCACGACCCCCGGAACTTCTGAGATGGCCGCGAATCAAGGAAATGAGGGGGATGCCGCCACTCGCAGGGTTGAGATGGCGACGAACGAGGAGGTTTACGGAGCCAAGGAGATTGTTTCCAACAATCAATCCTTGTTCGACATGCTGAAGTCGGCCCAGAAGACATATCCGCTGTCGGACAAACTGCCGCTCTGGAACTTCGACATCCTAGATGAGGTCCTGGTGCCAGGGTTCGAGATTGATGCGCCGCGGACCTGGGTGACTCGGGAGGACGAGCTTCCCCGCTATAACATCACCAACAATGGGCATCCTGCCAGGGAGACCAGGCACTTGGACGTCTATGTCCTGAACCCGAGGACGCGAACCATTGACGGGGGTGAGCCTACTGCGGAGAATTCTCCAGCCCTCTACTCGAGCATATATCGCCAGAGCGTCACGGACGACACCAAGGGCTGGCTGAAGGACTGGGACTTGCGGTCTGGGGGCAATTTCACCAGTAAATGGGCCTGGGCGTTCTAGGTACGCCACACTTGCGATCACTTCGCAGAGGAGCTGCGGTACATCGGCCTGTTTGAGGCGGTGTGGACATCGCAGTTCCACTTCTACCAGCAGTCTGAGCTCGGGCCGGAGCTGTTCACCCGCTGGTCCCCGGATACCAACACCTTCCATCTTCACCATGGGGAGGTCGGCATTGGTCTCTGGGACATCCACTGCGTCGGAGGTATCCCGCTGGAGGGCTACCAATACGATGAGTTCCTGCCACCGAAGAACACCTGGGAGGACAGGTCACGGACTCCCATCCTGACCTGGCATCTGCTTGACCTGGCTACGCAGCGGCTCGGGATCAAGGACTTCCAAAAGGACATAGCCTACAAGGAATGGTTCGGCCAGTTCTTGGAGCATGACCCGGCGGTCAAGATGCCAGGCAGGGGGAAGCGGTGCCCGACCGCAGCTCAGAGGAGCCGGAACGGGTCATACTGGCGGGTCCTGGAGACGGGCGACTACCGCTCGTGGGGGTACCGCGTCATCGAGGCCCGGGACCCAAACTTCCGGTACGCGGCGTTCCTGGCCGCCTTTCTGAGCGGGTGGCTCCTTCCAGTGCGGGATGCGAGGATGGGCGTCCGCCCGGCGACACTGGCGATGGCGGGCGCCATGGATGCCAATAAGAGATACAACCTCGGGGTCCCAGTGTTGGCGAGGCTGTATGCCATCCTGGGACGCATCTCACGAGGGGGGCCGCCACGAAGGATCTGTGGGCCCTTTCAGTTCTTCCACGGCTGGGTGGCTGCTCACCTTGGTGGGTATACGTTCCCAAATGCCATCATTCCTCCGGGCAACGGCCTGCGACCCTCCCTGCTGAACATTGCGGGGGTCGCTCTGATGACCCTAAGTGAGGAGGGCGTGAGGGTTCGGATTGGCAATCATGCCAATTTCAACTTCAGCCCGTTCCCCACTCTCGTCGGCCAGATGATCGACAATGGACAGGGCCCGCTGGAGCAGCATGAATACTTCCTGAACATGCGGGGTGGGGTGCTCGTGGCTCGGATCGACGGGAAGGTGATCTGCGAGCCTTACGTGCCGACCCGGTTCGCCAGGCAGTTCGGGTGCCTTCAACGGATGCCGAAGAGGGTATTCACTGCTGTCCGGGAGGAGACGAACCCTTGCGTCCTTCGTCAGATGTGGCTGATGTTCGTCGCCTTCGGCTCTGGCGACGTCATCACTCTCCCTCCTACCGAGATCGACGCAGGCTTGGCAACCGAGTACGCTAAACACTGGGCCATCGCGTACCCCGAGGGGCTTCTACGGAAGCCAGTTCGGCGGCTCGAGGTCACCCGTGCGGAGACCGGGCGTCAAGGGAGGAGGCGAGGCGCCGCCACACGGGGGAGAACGGAGGCGCGCTAAGCAGCGGGGCCGGCGCGAGCAGGGACTTCGGCGGCGGGCACATCGCAGGCTGCCGCTACGACCTCGGCGCCCAGAGAGGGGGCACATGCAGCGGTCGGGGAGCGGCCCGGGAAGCAGGTGAGGCGTCTGCTCGAACCCTCCCATGATGCAGTCTTCCCGGCGCTGTGGTCGGCCTGGATGACCCTGCGGCAGTCACTGGGGATCGACGTCATCTGGCGAAAGATACTCAGAGAAGGAATCGATCTGCCAGAGGTCGGGCGCCTCCAGATCGTCGGCAGGGTGGACTTCAACCGGCAGTATGCGTATCTGACGGCCATGGACGAGTACGCGGGCCAACGTGGTCAGCGTGCGGAGCCATCCCTTCTGGTGAAGGTGATTCTCGGTCTCGAGCCCGCTCCAGAACAGATGTCGCCGGGAGAAGATGACAGTAGCGACTCCGAGGAGGAGGAGGAAACGGGGGAGGATGAAGGCTCCGAGGGAAAGACTCATCGGGGGAGCCTGCGGGAGAGCGGCGAGGTGGCCGGCTCTGACAACGTTGATGTCGCTGAGCTCTTCGAGGTCCGCTTCTATCCCTACTCAACCTGCTTCATCCATTCTCTTATGCAGCTTCTAACCCATTTCTCCACCTTTCTCAGGAGCACACGGATGCTGGTCAGGCGTCCTCAGCGGGAGTAAGAGAGGCGCCAGCGGGACAAGGCAGGGGCCAGACACCCATCATCGAACTGACAAGCGCGGAAGGGTCCCCTGCTGCAACTGTTCCTGCGGCGGCCGGGGCAGCGGAAGATGACGCTCCGAACTCCCGTAAGTCTCCCTACTTTACTGCTGGTGCTTGCCGTTGACGATCCATGACTAACCATGGCATGCCCTGCGCAGTGATCTCAACACTGGAGGCTCATCGGGTTGCCGAACCCGGGCCATCCACGAGTGGACCGGTGGCAGACATGCCGCCTGCTCCGGAACAGACTTCCCAAACCGAGCTGGCCCCACCAACTGCTGATCAAGGGGCTGCGGACGTCGGCGGTGCTGCCATCGGAGAGAGGTTGGGGGCTGACGAGGGTGTCAGCGCCGCTGGGGAGAGAGAAGAAGGTCGCCCGGATGTTGGGGAACCTATCCCTCGTGAGGACCTCCCAGGGGCGGACCCTGCAGCAGACCTGCTGGCTGCCTTCCCTGCCTATCGGCCTGCCGACCCCGAGGAGATGGACGACTCGGACGCGGAGGCGGTCGAGGAGAGCCGGATAACGCGCCGCAGGGGGTGGAAGTGCATCCAGCGCTTCCTCAAGCGAGACCCATCGGAGTGGCTGGGGCGCATGGGATCACTTCAAACCTGGCTGCGCTTCCTGTGTGCCGGGGGAGCTGATGCTCAACGCCTCCATCTGACGGTCCGTGATTTCATGGCCGAAAAGATGAGCGAGAGCTGCCGGCGTGCCGACGTCACACAAAGTCGTGACATGTCGGAGAGCACGCGGGCGCTCCTCGCGGCGGAGCAGGAAGTCCGGCGTCTCGAAGGGCAGGCGGCAGAGAAGGAGGCCTTCGTCGCAACATGTACCGAGCTTGTGGAGCAACTAGCAGCCCAGCTGGTTGACGCCCAAGTACAGCTGACGGAGGCGGGCCAACAGATGGTGACAATTCAAGTCGAGCGGGAGCGTGCACAGGCCAGAATCGACGAACTGCGTGCTGCGACCGCCGACGAAGAGAGGGCACGCAGAGAGCGAGAAGCAGCTCTGGAGGCCGCCAGCCAAAGGGTAGCGGCATTAGAAAGACTTATCCAGCACGCTAACCCCTAGGGGCTTTTGTTTTTTGCCATTCCCAGAACATTTACTTCCGCTACTCAATATTTAGATCCATTTGTATGAATCAATATATTTACCTGCGTCTTTTGGCTTAACATGCCCAACCACAATTCGTTGTCCTGCGGGAGTGTTAACCAAGCATCAGGCATCCATAATTGGGCCTGGATTTCTGGAGAAAAGAGGGAGGTCATTCCTAGGAAAGGAGACCTCAGACCTAATCAATGTATCATCCCCCCAACTTGTTCCAACACACGAGCGGGACAACTCTAGGGGCGTTGAGATTTTATCCGAACATAGGGAAATGAGAAAGGGTGAATCGCATGTCCCGAATCCGGACATCCACAACGGTCGGCCTTTCAGGAAATGCCCATGACGGTAGGCGGACAGTGGATCGACCATAACAACTGCAATAGACGGACCGAAAAAGGCCATCATTCATATTGCAGGAGGCGGACCACATGTCATCATGAATACCTCTTTGGGGTTCCTTCAGACACAAGGGTGGAAATCCAGATCAACAGGGCATGCGAAGCGTGGGGCGAAGTGACGATTTGTTCAGACAGAATCCAACGCTCTCAAAATTGCGCCACCGTGGGGAAAGCGTATTAGGTGGATGCACTAACCTGGCCATGAGTCACCTCAATTCTCAGACAGCACCTCTCTGACGAGGAAACCGTCGCTTCCCATCCTTGCGATGGGGCATCCCGAGCTGAATCGGGGAGAATATCACAACTGCACCACTCTACCCGAAGTCAGGCCAGACGGCCGGCGACGAGGAGGGGCGGGACTTAACGATCCCTGAGGCTGGACCCGAGTCGGAATGCCCGGGCGTTCCTACGTACTCCATCAGGCTGGAGATCAAGCCACACGTAGTTCTGAGAGTGCAGTTTAACGTCATGCAGGACGTAGGACCCCATTTGGGGAGATCTTAGTTTAGGGTCGTAGAGCTCAGACCATAAGGGCTAGATCTTAGTTTAAGGTCTTAGAGCTCGGACCATAAGGGCTAGGTCTTAGTTTAAGGTCTTAGAGCTCGGACCATAAGGAGAGATCTTAGTTTAAGGTCTTAGAGCTCGGACCATAAGGAGAGATCTTAGTTTAAGGTCTTAGAGCTCGGACCATAAAGAGAGATCTTAGTTTAAGGTCTTAGAGCTCGGACCATAAAGAGAGATCTTAGTTTAAGGTCTTAGAGCTCGGACCATAAAGAGAGATCTTAGTTTAAGGTCTTAGAGCTCGGACCATAAAGAGAGATCTTAGTTTAAGGTCTTAGAGCTCGGACCATAAAGAGAGATCTTAGTTTAAGGTCTTAGAGCTCGGACCATAAGGAGAGATCTTAGTTTAAGGTCTTAGAGCTCGGACCATAA
The DNA here is from genome assembly GCA_963277665.1 of Viscum album. NCBI lineage: Eukaryota > Viridiplantae > Streptophyta > Magnoliopsida > Santalales > Viscaceae > Viscum > Viscum album. Next base: position 332,260,982 of record OY728150.1, read on the forward strand.
AGAGAGATCTTAGTTTAAGGTCTTAGAGCTCGGACCATAAAGAGAGATCTTAGTTTAAGGTCTTAGAGCTCGGACCATAAGGAGAGATCTTAGTTTAAGGTCTTAGAGCTCGGACCATAAAGACCTCAAAGTACGCCGCATCTGGTCATATCCCCTGGATATGCGAAGATGCACTGAGGGATAGTGTCAAGAGTGTCGAGGTTTCGCCTGGCCGGAATGGGAGGTGGAAGATGTGAATCATGCGGCCATTCACTCGAGGACCGGGAGCACCGGCGTGACGATATGAGAGTACTGCCGACCGTGGCGGAAAAGCAGTATCAACATCGCACTAACCGTTGGTGGAATGAGGCAGCAAATGAGCATCGACCGCTCAATCGCAGGATTCATATCGATTTGCTGCCCGAGTCCATTGGGGGTACCGGCCCGAGTCGGTGGGAGAGCACTGAGGCATTGTGTCTGAACCGTTCACGGGGGCTCCACCCAGGGCGTAGACGATGGGTCCGAATGAAAGGGAGCACGAAGCCTGAAAAGCGGAGGAAACCTGACCAAGCGGATCCTGACCCTCCTGGCAATAAACCAGAGTACTCTTGACACCGGTGGACCACTGCAAGGGGTCGGGGAACACGCCTTGAGGGTGACCTGAAGGCGGCGGATTCCCCAGAGAAGGGGGAATCTCTAAGAGGTGGGGGGCTGGACCCGAAGTTTCAAACATCCGGGCGTTCCTACGTATCCCATAAGGATGGGAATCAAGCCGCACGTAGTTCTTGAAGCGCGGTGCAACACAATCGGGCACCAGCGCGGGGAGGAGTGCGGGTCTGACCCTCGCACACAGAAGGAGCGGCATTTGATATTTCTTGTTTGTCCTTAAAGATGAATGGTTTTTCTTTGTGCGGCGACATGCCTGTGATTGAGAGATCTCTGGCGTCGCCACAATAATCAAGCCACGGAAGGCATTGATGAATGGCGTGGTTATTAACCAGCGCCCAACATGAGTGCCCCCTGAGGGGAACATCACGATGCAGTGCCGTTTCTCGTCGGGTGGCCAAGACGATCACAGTTTACGGTCGTGTGGTAGGACCAGACAACACAGTTTAAGGTCGTGTGGTTCGGACCATGGAGGAATCCGCTTATCGCGGTACGGCGGACACGGCGGAGGTGGGAGCATACCCAGCCCTGCGGTCACGCACGATTCCAGGAGAAGAGTCTTGGGATAGGGGCCTGCGTATGTCCATCACCCGAGGGGCAGAGATGCTAGCCTCCAGATATACTGGGCCCAGAACGCAATTGTTTGGGCGACTCCTTCCTTCTTTTGGGGACGAGGGTCCAGCTACGCATGGCCCTTAGGGAGGATATCCGCATATATCCTTGGTGCTCAGATCATGGGAGCCTCGAACGACATCATTACCTTGGTTGGCCTGCCTAACGTGTAGAGGTGTACTGAAGGTCAGTATGAAAAGAGTGTCAAGATTCCACTACAACGCACAAAGGCGGAGTGTGATGAGGACTGCGCAACCAATGTTCAGAGCCTGAAGGAGCTGACATGGCGATCAAGGATGTTGCTGACGCATTCGCAACACAACATCCGATCGCGTCAGCCTAAGACGGGGCAAGCAAACGAGCATCGACCGCTCAATCGCAGGATTCATATCGATTTGCGGCCCAAGACCCGCCGATAAATCGACCCGGAGCGGTAGGAGAGCACTGAGGCATCGTACCCAAACCGCTAACGAGGATCCCTTTGAGTGAAGGCTCGAACAAGAGGAAGCGCGAGGCCTGACAAGCAACACAGGACTTGTCGGGATTGAATCTGACACTACGAGTCATAGACCGAAGTACCCAAAACATGTTAACAGATCTCCGGAAAGGGTCGGAGGACTCACCCTGAGAGCAACCAAAAGAGGGCAGATCCCCGTGATCAACCAAGGGACGAGGCTGGACCTGAAACACAAGCGTTCAGGCGGTCCTACATATCCCATAAGGATGGGAATCAAGCCGCACGTAGTTCTTGAGAGGCAGTTTAACGTCATGCGGGACGATGAGGGGTGTGAGGTAGTCCCACACACAGGGGAGGCGTACGGCGCGGCCAGTAGACCGACGTGAATGAGGACATAATCCCCCGCTCACGCGATACGCCTCGCACAAAAAGGAGGGGAACTGGGGCCAGAGGCCCAACGCGGGATAGAGATTCCCGGGAAATGGGGCTGGGCCTGAAACATGAATGTCCAGGCGGTCCTACGTATCCCATAAGGATGGGAATCAAGCCGCACGTAGTTCTTGAGGGGCAGTTTTACGTCATGCAGGACGAATGCTGAACAGTTTAACGTCTTGTAGCTCAAACGTAGGGCAGTTTAGCGTCATGCAGGACGAAGCACTTGGCAGTTTAACGTCTTGCAGCGCGGACGAGTGCTGAACAGTTTAACGTCTTGTAGCCTGGACGAATGCAGTTTAACGTCGTGCAGGACGTATGCAGTTTAGCATCATGCGGGACGATGTGCAGTTTAACGTCATGCTGGACAAATGTGCAGTTTAACGTCATGCTGGACGTTGTGCAGTTTAACGTCATGCTGGACGTTGGTACACTCAGACAAAGTACTGCTTGAGGAACCTAGCGTTGGTGGGAGGAGTGACACGCTCACCATCCATAGTCGCTAGGGAGTACGCGCCATTGGGATAGACCTTGTGGACAACAAAAGGTCCCTCCCACTTGGGCTCCAACTTGGGTGGCTTCCTGCCGGGGATCATCGGTGCTCTTAGGGCCAGCACTAGATCACCCTGCAGGAAGGAGCGGAGGCGAACCTTCTTATTGAAAGCTCGAGCCATCCTGTTTTGATGCCTCTCCAAGTTGTGCAAAGCGCGAAGTCTATTCTCATCCAGTGCTTCCAACTCGACTAGACGGGCTTCAGCAACTCTGTCCGGCGCTTGCTGGTCGTAGACCGCAGTGCGCAAGGACGACAACTGGATCTCGATGGGCAGGACGGCCTCAGCTCCGTACACCAGGAAATAAGGGGTCATCTGGGTGGAATTGCGAGTCGTCGTCCGATAAGCCCAGAGGGCGTTGGGGAGCTTGTCCGGCCAACTCTTCTTGTTCTGACCAACCATCTTTTGCAGAATGTTAGAGAGGGTTTTGTTGAACGCCTCGATCTGTCCATTTGCCTGCGCATGATAGCGAGATGTATGGTTCGAGCGAATGTTATACTTGGCGTACAACTTCTTCAACTTGGCTGCTCGGAAATTGGTTCCGTTATCCGTGAGGATAGCGTGAGGCACTCCAAATCGATGGATGATGTTGGAGGTCACGAAGTCAGCGATCGAACAGGATTTGACCTCTCTGAGCGGAATCGCCTCTGCCCATTTGGAGAAGAAGTCTGTGGCGGTCAGAATGAACCGGCACTGGCGAGCTGTCGCCGGCGGGTAAGGTCCCACAACGTCCAGTCCCCAGACTGCAAAGGGCCAGGAATACCTTGTGGTATGGAGAGGCTCCGGCGGCCGATGCACAAAGTTCGCATGAACCTGGCACGCATGGCACCTCCTGGCATACTCGATGCAGTCATGGATCATAGAGGGCCAGAAGTATCCCAACCTCCGAATCTGGTGGGACAGCTTCGGCCCAGTCTGGTGGGCGCCACATGAACCAGCATGAACCTCTTGCATGACCCGTGGGATCTCAACTCCCTGAAGGCAACGGAGGAGAACACCATCAAATCCGCGTTTGTAGAGGATCTGCTCCAGGCCGGGACTGCTCTGGAGGACGAACTGCGATGCGCGGCGTCGAACTCGCTCGCGCTCGGCCCGATCCGATGGAAGAATTCCATGTTGGAGGTACTCAACCAAAGGCGTCCTCCAATCAGGGGCTGATCCGACTGTCATATCTGGGGTACTCGGTGCTCCGGGCATAGGGGCAACCGTGGTGAGGTTACTTACCAACGGGCCGCGATCTTCTTCCGGGATAACGGGAGCGATGAGCCTGCGGCGCGTCACGTGGACGATCAGTTTGTCCTGTTCAGGCTCCGCAAGTGACGCAGCGAGGCTGGCCAAAGCATCTGCTCGACCGTTCTGCGACCGGGGAACATGGACAATTTCCGGCCGAGAAGGGAACCGAGCCATCAGAAGGAGGGTGCACTCCATCAATGGCACAAGTTCCGGCTTCCTGACTACGTAGTCGCCATTGATCTGCTTAATGACCAGCTCGGAGTCCCCTTTCACACACAGACGGGGCACGTAGATCTCGAGAGCCAACTCGAGGCCGGTGATGAGGGCATGGTATTCCGCCTCATTGTTGGTACAGCCCTCTGACAACAGGAAAGAGTATGGCAGCACGGCTTGCTCCAGGGTGATGAAGACGATGCCCAAGCCCACTCTGTTGAGCTTAGGATTATCGAGTCTTCTACCGGTGGGGCTCCGGGAGGCACCGTCAAAGTGCATCTGCCAGCATGGATCGGCTCGATCAACCGAGAGAATGGTCTCATCAGGAAATCCTAGATCCAGCGGCTGATCGGCGGAGGTCGGGTGAGCTGCCAGAAAGTCTGCCAATGCTTGCCCTTTGATGAACTTCTGAGACACATACCTGATGTCGAACTGCTGGAGAATCACAGCCCACCGCGCTAGGCGGCCAGTCAACATAGGCCGGCTCAGGATATATTTCAACGGGTCTACCCGAGAAACCAACTGTACCTCATGGTGCTGCAAGTAGTGTCGTAATTTCTGTACGGCAAATACGAGCGCCAGGCACCTCTTCTCGATGGGGGAATACCTAACTTCCGCATCGAGGAGCATGTGACTGAGGTAATAGAGGCTATTCTCCGTTCCCTCGTTGTTCTTCTGGGCGAGAAGGGCACCCAGGGACCGTTCCAGGGCGGTCACATAGAGGACCAGCGGCTTCCCGGATACAGGCGGCATCAGGACCGGAGGTTGAAGCAGGTACTACTTGATCTCCTCGAAAGCGGTCTGACACTCTTTATCCCATACATAGGTGGCACCTTTCTTCATGAGCCGAGAAAAGGGCTTACACTTGCCGGCCAGATTCGCGATGAATCGGCGTATATAGGCTAAGTGGCCTTGGAACCCTTGCAGTTCCCGGACGGTACCTGGGGGAGGCATCTGGCTAATCGCCCTGATTTTCTCTGGGTCGATCTCAATACCCCGGTATCTTACCACAAATCCAGGGAACTTTCCAGAGGTGACCCCAAAGGCACACTTCAACGGGTTCATCTTCAGGCATCGAGACCGGAGGAAGCTGAACACTTTCTCAAGATCTTTGAGATGGTCCTGACGCTGGCGCGATTTGACAACCAAGTCGTCGACGTAGCATTCCACCAGTGTGCCGAGGATTGGCTTGAATATGCGGTGCATCGCCCGTTGATAGGTGGCACCTGCATTCTTCAGGCCGAAGGGCATTACCCGGTAGCAAAAGGTACCTTGGGGGCCCTGAAGGCAGTGAACTCCTCATCCTCCGGGGCCATCCGAATTTGGTTATATCCGGAGTATCCATCCATGAAGGAGAGGGCTTGGAACCCTGCCGTGGCATCAATCAACAGCTCTGTCACTGGAAGGGGAAAATCATCCTTCGGACAGTGGCGGTTGAGATCGCGGAAGTCGATGCAGACTCTGATCTGCCCGTTCTTCTTCCTGACCGGCACAATGTTGGCCAGCCATTTGGGGTACTGAACTTCCCTCACGAAGTTGGCTTTGATAAGTTTGTCAACTTCGGCCTCAACCATGGCACCGTGGGACGGGTGCATCTTCCTGGGAGGCTGCTTGAACCCGCGATGGTTCGCCGGGAGACCAAGGCGGTGGACGGCTACCTGAGGATCTAGCCCCGGCATCTCATCATAGCCCCAAGCGAACACATCACGGTGCTGCCTGAGAAAGTCCACGTACTGCTGCCGCTCCTCAGAGGGCATGGCGGCACTAACCAATGTGGGTCTTGGATCGGCCTCGGTTCCAAGGTTCACCTGTATTAACTCATCGACCGTGGCGGGGACGCCCTCCTCAAAGGCTGGGGGTGCATCTTCCACGTCCTCTCCGCTCGGGGAGGGATCGTCCACGGGAGAGACTGCGTTGGAAACTGTATTGGGGCTACCAGATCCTGCTGGGCCACTGGTGCTGGCGCGGGCGGTCGCGGCCATCTCATCAGGAGACTCGCGGACCGTCAAGACCATGGCGACGTCCAACCGGTGAATCGGGAGGACGTAAGCGTCATCCAGACTTGCCCAGGGATCGCTTGCAACAGCGACAGGCTCAACCTCACCTGCCAGGATCTGCTTATCCTTGCTCTTGTAATAGTCCGCGTCCAGATAGCGGGCTTCACACGAGGCAAAAGGAGAGGCATCTCCTTGAAGCACGCCTACTCGACCATTAAGGGAGTATTTGAGGCATTGGTGGTATGACGAGGGAACCGCCGCGTGAAGATGGAGCCATGGCCTTCCCATCAATGCGTTGTACGCAGTGTCCTGAGAGACTACCATGAATTCGGTGTCGGCAACCAAGTCACCGAACTGGGTCTTCAAACGTATCTTGCCGACCGGGGTTTGCTCGGTGCGGTCGTACCCCTGGATCCTGAGGTCGGAGGGAATCAAGTCATCCTCAGACAACCCCAATCTCCGGAGCGTCCGAGTTGGAATCATGTTAATCCCGGACCCCGTGTCGACAAGACAGCGCCGGACTTCAAGGCCATTGAACTGGCCAGTGACATACAGCGGACGGATATGTCCCTGTATAGGAGGGTCTTCATCCTTACCAGAGAACGAGATAACTGCCTGAAATTCGGCGTCCTCGATCGTTTCGGCGTGAAAGGCTTCTGCAGCCGCAACCTCTGTCTCAAACTGGAGGGGGCTTTTCAGGGCTTCAGCGAGTGCCTCGCGCATCTCAGATGACATGCGCAGAGCCTCAAGGATGGAGAGCCTTGCTGGGATGTCAGCCAAGTGCTTCAGGACATCATACTTTTTGGCCAAGCGCGAGCCCCTGGTTGCAGGATGTTGCTCTGCGGTTGGTGGCATGACGGGCCTTGCCGGTTGGATCGGCGGCCGACTGGTACTTGGCGCATCTCGCTGTTCACTGGTCGCAGTCCGGGAAATGGTCACCGTACTGGAGTCAGGAGGCCGGGATGGACCCGTGGCAGGGCGGAGCTGGTCGTGACGCGGCTAAGGCGGTTCTGCCTGGTCCCACACCACAAACAGCGGCGGAGGTGAATCCGTCATCCCCGAATGGGGGGGCGGCGCACGTTGTGCTCGGTTTTGAGCCTGCTGCCTAGTCTCAGTGGCGTGCATGGCCTGGCTGGAGGTACCAACGGCTGTGCCCCGGCGACTCCTGTTGCTGCGGTTCTTCCGACGGTAGCGACGACCGGGGACACTAGGGAGGTCCACCTGGTGTTCTTCAACGTCGGGAACCGAAAAGGGATTTACCAGCTCGACGGTGTTAACCGAAGCGTACCCAATACCATCATCGGACGAATCATCCATCACCGGGCGGATCCGAGGAGGGACCCCCATCTCCGGGGGCATGAAATCGCCGAGAGTGCGGGATAGTGGCGGAACCGGCGGGGCGCGCTCTTCCTTCTTGCGCTGCCGCCATTTGCTCCTCTTGGAAGAGGCAGGCTGGGACGACGATGCCGAAGCAGCACCCGCAGATTCTGGGGGCTCAGGCTGATTCAAGCGCGCACGGATGATTCCATGGGCGCGAATGGTCGTCTTGAGGGCCATCCAGTTATTATACTTCTGGGATCCGCGGTTGGAGACCAGCTGCCATTCGTCCTCGTTGCCACTATCGTCATCTGATCCCACGAACACGCCCGCCACTTGTGCCGGAGCTGGGCCCAACCTGATTACATTGTTGTTAATCTGGTCTTGGAGCCAATCCTTAAACACATAGCACCACTGGATGGTGTGCCCCAGGGCCCGATGGTAGGGGAAGTAGCGGGGGTTATTCGTAAGATGTACCTCCTCTGGCCTCCAACACTCAGGCAGTCGCACAATTCTCTGCTCCAGGGCGCTCCGGAAATAACCGGGGACCTGATCCTCGTGGAATGAGTAAGTCAGGTGTCGCGGGCCCCTGGGAGCGTGGTCTTGACGAGGGGCTGGAGGGGCCGACCGAGGAGGTGGACCCTGATTATCTCGCCTGGGTTGCGGCGGTACATTACGCGGAGGGGCCGGCTGGTTCTGAGGCTGCCGCTGCTGGGCCGGGAACTGAGCCCGTGGAGGCGGATTCCTGTGAGGCTGTGGAGCTGGCCTCGCCGGCAGCAGCTCCAATGGCCTGGGGGCCTCTATCTGGGCAACAGCAGCGGGCTCAGCCCTGCTGACTCTCCTTGCAGGAATCATAGGAGGCAGCGGGTGTGCCTGGCTGGCCTGTTGCAGGGCTTCCTCAAGACGTTGAGCTTTGTCTGAGAAGTCCCTGAACCCTCCGGGGTAATTTTGAGTGATCAGGGAAGGGACCAGCTCGGTCTTGACATTCCCGACGCACATTGTCAGCAACTGCTCCTGAGTCAATGGCATGTCAAGGGAATACGTGAGACCCTTCCATCGGGCGACGAAGTCCGCGACTCGCTCATCAGGCCTCTACTTGCACTTGAAGAGGTCTGCGATACTTGTCTTCCGGGTTGTGGAACTGAACTGGTAGAGGAACTGTCTACGGAGGTCCTCCCAGCTGGTTACCGACCCGACGGGGAGCTGGCTGTACCAGACAAATGCTGGCCCTTCCAGTGTCTGAACAAAGCAGCGAAGCTTAGCGGCCTCTTGCTGCGCCGGAGTCCCCAACATAGGCCCGCACCTCGAGTTGAAGTGGGATAAATGCTATGGCGGATCTCCAGTCCCGTTGAAGGGGGCAAAAGTGGGATTCCCGAATCCCGGAGGCGCCGGCATGTCATCCACCCATGCTGGGTAGGGCTTGCCGTCCGGTGGGATCGCCACCTGCCGAGTCTCCAAGGCCTCCAAGCGAGCGATGAGTGCCGCCATCGGATCGTTCGGACATGGGTTCCAGTCCTGGCGAGGATCTCTAACCACGAGCGCGTTACATGGCCCTTCAATCGGGTCGTTGACCGGATCGTCGAACTCAGCAGCTCGTGGGATGGCGGGCGGAGCGGCCCTTGGGGCAGCGGGAGGAATCCGAGCGGGATCTCTTAGGTAGTCACGCCGCTCGGGAGGGTGAGGCGAAACATACCGCGCCCTCTTGCCGTAGGCAATGGCCTCTCTCCTGTCGGCGAACACGGCGTAATCACGGTTGCCCGGGAGAGTCTCGTCGAGGAGCGGTTGTTCCGGTCCCTGCTGTCCTGGCCTAGGATCACCGTAGTCAGGCCGCCGTTCTGCAGCACGCTCGGCGAGGAGCTGGTCAACCAGCTTCTTCTGTTCGGCGAGCTGCTGACGTAGCGTAGCCTTCTCGGGATCCTCCTCTGTCCTCTGCATGGAGGCAGATGGGTCGGCGGGCTTTATAGCCTCGCTGTGCTCTTTTCCTTTGCTGACGTTTCGGCTCAACGTCAGTGCTTCAGTGGGTGCGGGGAGCCCCAGGAGGTTCCTCTGATGACGAGTAACTCTCACCGATGGATCTGAAGACGGCTTGTCTTCGGGGGGGAAGCCCCCGTCGAGAAGTTCCAAGTCGTTCCCCCCTCCCGACAGGTCAGCCATATTGACTGTTTCTGTCCCTGGGGATATACCCTCAGGGCCACCCAGCGAATCGGGCTGTCGGCGAATCACACTGAAGCGTAGGGCAGCGTACTGCCCCCATCCACGGATATACACGTGGGGAGTGGCTTCCTTGATAACTTTGCGGAGTACTTGAAAGCACTCAACGCATCGTTGTTGGAGGGCCTCGTGGCGCTCAAATGACCCAGGGTGCCGAACCGCGGGGAGCATGGCCAGGTCAATTTGATGGCACTGCTCACCAATCTCCTCCAGGTGTAGTTGACTCCCGGGGTATGGCATTTGTAGGCAGTGAAGACGGGAGTGAGTCTCCCGGAGAGTTCGGCAGAAGCATTCGAACTCATCCGGGGTGAGTGATTCGGGTGCATCAAAGCTCGGTCCTGCGACTGGCCAAAACTTCTCAGGGAAGTGGCCCTCTGCAAGGACGGTCCAGAAGCTCCACGACTCAAACTCGGGACCCAGGTCTCCCTGGTCCTCTTCAATGGCTGGGAACGGACGGGGAACCGGCAGTGGTGCCGAGGCGGGCCGCCGGGCCGACGGGCTGGCTGGCGGTGAATACGGCGAACAGGCCGATTGGCCTCCATATCCCGGGCCGCCCTCTGAGGGTGGCGGTGCCCTGGCCACCACATCACGATAGGACGGGCCGACGAGCGAACATCCTGTCGTGGCATCGGTGCTCGCCGAGGGTGCACCAGATCGTGGTTTGACCGTCGATCCCCAGAAAAAGTCTCCGGCTTCTCCGATCGAGGCGGAAGGCACTTCCGGAGGGGCCGATACCAACCGCAAGCTTGATCCTTGAGGGTCTACCAGGCCCTCGCTACTCCGGATATACCTTCGGAGAGAAGCGGGGATCATATCGATCTCGCTCTCGGGGAGTACGAGGCTGACGTGCCGCATTCCCATCCCTGCCGAAAAAGACTGGCGGGACTGGGGGAAGGGCTCTGTCGCCGAATCGTACTCCGCCTCTGAATCAGAGAAGCGAACAGGTCGGATCTCTGTTCGGAATTCCGTAACATTCTTCCCTCGGCGTCGACGCCTTGCCTTCCTGCCCCTGGGTGGTTCTTCGGGGCAGGGCTGATCTCTGTCCTGGCGTCCTCCGGCCGCACTGGTACTGGGGCCAAGAGGACTGGGAACCAAGGTGCGAGGGGCACCGGGACAGATATCAAAGGGGACGTGGGGAGAGATGATTCTGGGAAGGCCTCCAGGCCGGGATCGGAAGGTGGGATGGCCCATGCCTCCTGGATCGGCCACACAGAGTAGATCCTGCCGGTGAATAGCGCTACCGCGAGGTGGTCTGCGGTGGCTACTGCCAGTGCCAGCAACCGGGAGAGTCGACCCAACCTGCCTTTGGGGCGGTCGGGGCCTCGATCCAGGTCGGTCATAGGAGTTCCCCTGCTCAGGATGCGCAGAGGCCTGGCGACTGGAGCCAGCAGTGGCTTGGGCCGATGTGGCCACTTCCGCTAGAGCCCCAAGGCGGGCATCCTCTTCCGCTCGTGCCCGACGTTGGCGTCGAGACAGACGAGTCGGGATGAGCGGCGCGGGCAGGTGGAGAGCCCGCTCTTCGACTGGAGAGGCCTGGCGGCGGTGTCGCCGTGGCCTGGCGGGAGTCCTTACCGTAGATCCCTAGAGCGAATCCCGGATAGGGTGATCCCGGGCCTCTTCCACCTCATCCGCGTAGGGAAGGGAACTGTCAGAGCGCTCCGGGGATAAACTCCTGAAGCGATTGGACGTTGAGGTAGGCAACGGTGCCTCCCTGCGCGGCCCTCGGGGGCGGCGGTGGTGGCGAGGCGCAGCCTCCTCAAGGCCTAGGCGAGCCATTTCCCTAGTGGGGATGACTCCCTCTTCCTCGTATCTCCGCACCATGGTGTTGATCACCCTTCTCTGGATGACCTCCGAGGGGGAGAGAGGGCGTGGTCGTCCCGCAATTGCGGCTGCTGGGACGGCTGTGGAACGGGCGGGACCGCGCGGAGTAGCCGCGTCGGTGTTTCCCCTACCTCTGCGCCAGTGGGCGGGTGGCGATCGGGCACTGGATCGGGCGACCTGATTTCTGAAAGCAGGGAGAAGGACCCATTAACACTGACAGGAAAAAGGAACCGACAACCAACCATTAGCGCCACGACGCCTTCCGTGGGGGGAACCCAGGCCCTCGACGTTGCGAGACGGAGTGCCCGATGTCCCTTCCCCAGCCCCTGGTGGGTACGACTGAATGCTTGGCCGGGCAACACGCCGGTCTTCCAACACCTCTGAAAGCCATCGGTCTTCGTATCGAGGAGAAGAGATTCACGTCGGGTTCACCATTTTTCTGTTTCGGTGCGGATGTGCGTCGGGTTACGCTGTTCCGCCAGGACGCGTTCGCGCGTGCACCCGTCAACCCGAGGGGATGGGCGCGCGGCTTGTGGTCCCGCAGTCCCGCTTTCCAAGGGAGGGCGGCATTCGTCCCTTATTCAGGGGCGTCTGCTCCTTGATCGAAACCGGGATGATGGGATGTCGGCTCCTCCTTCCTTGGACGTCTCCTCGGAACTCGTCGCCTAATCCGGGTCTCCCTCATAGACTTAAGAATGTTCGTGAATCTCGTTCCCGGCGCCATATCTTCATGGACACCGGTTAATTACGCTGCTTCCGCCCGGACGCTCCAAGGAGTCTGGGCGGGGCAGCAACCTGCAGTGAGAAGGCCGGGTGGCTCTGGGTGCTGGGGGCGTGTCGTGACACTGCGGCTCTGCACGTCTGTCTTCCGTCCCTAATAAGGCTTCTCGAAGGCATGATGGCCTGAGGCATCCCGTACTGGGTGCGGGGAACTGTGTCACCTGAGGTTTTCCTCAGCTTCCCATGTTTAACACGGGGTATGCCGCGAGTTTAACGTCCAGCGGGGACAGCATCGGACCGATCAACACGAAAAGTGGATCGGATGACAGAACCCCTTGCGGGGAACCTCCGACGCTGGGGCCAGCACATGGGCGGCTTCCCAAATGATATGGAGTGGAGTGAAGTGGCATGACCCCACCGGGATGTGGCGGCCCGGGTAAGGATCAGGATGGATGATGGAGTGAAGAGCTTGGACCCCGTAGGGGCTTCCTACGTACCGCGCGTTAGCACGGATCAAAGTCAAAGTAGTTCGGGTATACAGTTTAACGTCATGCTGGACGTCGGCAAGCCGACTCACGAAGAAGTCTAGGCCGCCGGGCGGAGGATTGAACCGAACCACCTCGCACAGAGGGGGATGGAACGGCCGGGTGGATCACAGTTTCACGTCATGCTGGACGATAAAAGGAGAAATGGAAAAAGGGGCTGTGGGGAGGCACAGTGGAGATACACACGGGCAGTCTCCCACAGGGGCGGATTCATAGGTGAATCGACGCAAGCGTGAACCCTGGAGGGGTCCACTGATGGACGAACCGACGTAAATACGACCGGGACGACCAGGTGGTGGGCTTGGACCTCAGGGAGGCTTCCTACGTACCCTGTTTAGAAGACAGGGATCAAAGTCCACGTAGTTCATTCTGTCAGGACTTACGCACTTGAGGCAGCCCGGATGCGGCAAAACTCAGTTGGAAGGGACTTGGACCGAAAGTAGGAGACACCTCGATCCCAGTCACACCCTCTACTGGCTTCGGCAGTGGGGGAGCGCAATGGAGATACACATGTGCAGCCCCCCACAAGAAACTAGGGGTTTGTAATACCCTGCCCCCGTAGGGAAAAGCCACTCCCATTAAATCGTCCCAAAAGCGGGACAATCCCGACATCCCTGCAGAGACGAGCGGGTGGGGGCCACATCCAAACCGGGGGGGACCCTGCGTGCGGAGCACGGGATCAGGTTGCGGACGGTTTAACGTCTTGCCGGACGAAGTACAGTTTAACGTCGTGTGTTGAGGACAAAGCGGACGGTTTAACGTCTTGCCGGACGAAGCACAGTTTAACGTCGTGTGTTGAGGACGAAACACTTGGCAGTTTAACGTCTTGCAGCGCGGACGATGGGGGGCTAGGAAGTTTAGCGTCGTGCAGCTTGGACGAATGTGCAGTTTAACGTCATGCTGGACGTGTGGGCAGTTTAACGTCATGCTGGACGTGTGGGCAGTTTAACGTCATGCTGGACATGTGGGCAGTTTAACGTCATGATGGACATGTGGGCAGTTTAACGTCATGCTGGACATGTGGGCAGTTTAACGTCATGCTGGACATAGGTCCGTGTCACTTCGCCCAAGCCTGGAGGGCCGCACGGAAAGACAACGCACGGTGCGGGCACCCAGGATGAAGACCATCGGGCGCCACGCAGGCGGGTACCCTCAGGGGGTCAAGGGAGGCGACCCTAGCGGATTGCGCGCAAAAGAGGAGCTTTGCGCGCAAAACCGCGGGTCGGCGCGCAAAATGGCGGGCTGGCGCGCAATTGGGCCAGCGCTTCGCGCGCGGATGATTGGGATTGCGCGCACCGGGCTTCGGGTAGCGCGCGGGGGCAACGGCTCATTCTCTAACGAATGGCCACTTTGAAAACGGGGGGTGCGCGCAATCGGGCTGGATTGCGCGCACCCGGGGGGCAATTGTGCACAAGAGGCTTCTTTTGCGCGCAAAGGCCTTCGGGTTAAGAATTATTCAAAGGAAAGGAGCCAAGGGGATTGCGCGCGAAGGCGAACCCCAAGGCTCTATTGCGCGAAAGAAAGGAGGTTACCTGAAGATCGGCATTGCGCGCGGAAGGGGTTGAATTGCGCGCGCGGGAGACCGTTCGACTTCCAGCAACCTTTGAAACGTTGGGGGTCGCCTAGTATTTATAGGCAACCCCGGGCGCGGAATCCAAGGCGTGAGCGCGGAATTCTCCTCGCGGGCGCGGAATCGGGCACGGCGCGCAAGGGAGTTGCGCGCATCCCGGGGGTTTTGCGCGCGGATCATCATCTTTGCGCGCAGGCCTCTGAAATTCCGCGCAAGGCCTCCGGGCCCTCCGAAACATTCTTCCGACTCCAAATATGACCTCGCTTTCCACATCCGGAGCTTCGTTTGGGAACAACGGACTTTTCCGGCGTCTACAAGCATATATCTTTTAGAAAAGATTTTTTTACATAAGGTTATATATGTTATATTTTAGAATATAAATATTAATTAGAAATATAAAAATATTTCCTAAATAATGGTATTTTATTTATAATTTTTAGACATTTAATAATTAAATTTATTTATGACACAATAATGATGTAGTATTTTCATTATTAAAGAAAGAATCAAATAATTGGTATTATAACAGTTCAAATAACTATAATTTGATTGTTTTTATGCCATCCACGAATTTTATTGGTTAATATTACATTTTTTTATTGATTAAATGAATTTAATTCGAATTAATAATGTTGTTAAGACTTTAACAAAAATCAATTATCGAATAGTGTCAAAATTGACATAAATTAGTTTTTAAAACAAATATTATATTATGAATTGATATTTTATTCCTAAAAATCTAAGTTTCTGCCAAAGGAATTATATCATGATAGGTGTATCATTATTTGACCACTTGGGGGTTGCTTGGATGTATATAGTATGTTTATTAATCATATAATATAAAAATATAAAGTGACATGGTAAATGTCAAACTTATTAACTAAGAGTTAAAACTGATAGATAAGGATAATATAATGACCAAAAACTATTTAAAATCTATTGGTTGAAATGAATTAGACCCATCCCCATATTATACTTTGAATAATCCTCTTTATTGCATTAGAAACTGAATATTAATTTATTATAAAATAATACTTTAAGTTTTTCCTAAAGAGCCCCTCCTCTCCCTTATAAAAGGACACCACTTCTAACCAATTTTTCACACCATCAATGCCTTTTGGATCGGCCAAACCCTACCCAATTATTCTCTAAAAATCCCCCACTTCAACCGAGAGGCCTTAGTTTGATCATAAAGCCAACCTATGGAGCCCTTTTGATCAAATCAAAAGGAAGAACACGAAGAAGAGATAAGGTTTTCACCACCCTCTTTCAAGTTCCTTTATTCTTCAACTTCATATTTCTTTTTTATTTCCATTATAAAATAATAACTCCAGTATCTTCTATATTATGTGATTTTATTATAAATATGGTACAACCATATTCAGTATTCTATCTATCCTTTGAATGACATGTCACTATACGTGCGTACGTATGACCTACCGTCTCCACGTCGTGGTGTAATTGTTATTCAATACATTATTATTTGGATGGGTATAATAATGATGTGTAACACATATAAATAATAAATATAAAATTATAATTATTCTGTATATATGATATACCATCCAATTATATATTATTTTAATATCAAAAAAATGATATTACCGCTCGTGCGTACGTACGGACTACCGTTTCCATGAACGCGATGAGATTCATTCTCCATCATATCCATTATAGTCTAATTCTAATTTGATGATTAAAAATAATGTTTAAGGACTTGATATAATTCTGGATATGAATAATTTATAACATATCCCTAACAAACATGACTTATGTAACAAAACATATAAAAGAAAATGAGTAAGTTAACTCTCGAAATGACGATAATACTAAGATATTATTATCAAAAAAATGTTAAAAGATCATATATGATATCATATTAATGTATATGATTCTTTTATAATTTAATAACAATTATTTCACCATTATACAGGAGGTTAACCTACCTCTAACCAAGGAAAAGTACATGTTAAGGGTTTATTTCACAATCTCTTCAATATCCGAGGTTTTTTATACGTAATTATCTATTAGGACCTCTTTATCTTCCACATCCATGTTTCATTAAAATGTATTTCAAATCATTCTTACTAATCTATAGAAAATGGGTTAAAGTCATTTATACCCTTTTTGACTTTTAGAAGATGTTTATAAAGGAATCATTTCATCTCTTTACAAACAAGGTTCTTTTTAACCTTTTCAGCAAAATTACAGTAAGAATGTTTTTTAACTTATACGGCAGGTGCATCTATTTTTCACCATTATAAAATCATCAAATATTCCATTACAATATTATAAGAATATTTTCATAGTAAATTATTTATTTTACAATTATGTGACTTTTAAATTATTTAAAAAAGATATTTCTCTCAAATAGTTTTTATTTCATCTATGTCGACATCCTTTGATGGATTTTAAATTTATTTGATGTTTATTTATTATGATAAAAAACTTCCATATTGTATTGAAGTTTTTGTGATATGTTTGAATGTGGATGTGTTATTTTTATTCCATTCATGGTTTATGGAGAATGTATTGACATTTCGTATGCTAGTTTTAATATGAATGTTTATGTTATGTTTTATCCTATTCATATGAGTAATGCATTGGACTTAGTAAGTGACAGGTGGAGCCCGCTATAGCTCTTCGATGCATTGGTAGGTCTCATGAGACAAACTAGTGTCTTGGAACAAGGCTTTGACAAAGTATTATTTATAGTCTGGGCATGAGGCCTTGGCTATGTGGTTATGATAGTCTGGCATTATGTATTACATCATTATAAAAGTGGTTATTGATATTGCATGTGATTATTCGACTAATAGAATATCCTTGTGAATAAGTAAATGGAATTATTTAATTTTATTTATTCCATATTATGCTGATTTTCAGGTTTAAAAAGCTTTTTTTTAGTTATACATTCCGTTAAATTTTTATGCATATTTATGAATTTTTTTGCTATATTGTTATCCTTACTAGGAATTTGAGATCACCCATTTCTATGTTTTATTTTTCCCACGATGTGAAGAAATATTTTATGAATGACCTGTAGGGATAGTATAAGGGGATATGAGTGTGGAGACATGATGTTGTTGTAGTTTTCTTTTTATAATGTAATGTAAACTTTTTGAATGTATCTATTTATTCCAAGGATACAAAACAAATCATTCTTTTGAGACTTGATCTTTTGTGATCATGCCAATACTATGTAATAATGCACAAACTCTGGGTAACTGGGGTTGGGGCATTACAAACACCCTGAAGAAAACTCGAGGAAAAAATGAAAACAAAAGGTCATCGAAAAATAGTGTCTATGAAAACTAATACAGAAGTATAAAAAACACAAAGCATTCCTCCATCCACCCGCATAGCCTCTAGGTCAACAATCTCTAAGGCCTGTAGCTTTCCCCACCCTCCCGCTCCCAGAGGTCAATGCGGATGACCTGGGGGTGGTGGTGGTGGCATCTAATACCACCTACCACCTCCTGCTGCTGCACCAGTTCCATCGCCACATCTGCCTCCCTATAGACCTCCATACTCATGACATTACCACTACTATGGAAACCTATCAACCGACTCCCTCTCACGTGCACGGTGGGTCGGACACTCCCTATAATTATGACCCCATATGTCGCAAGCGTAACACCACCTCTCTTGTGAATGACCAAAACTATATTGATAGCTATGAGAGCCCTGAGCCTCAGATCCTCCATCCGGGGGTCGCCTCTTGAAATGCTGAGCTTGTCCAGACCCCTATGCCTGCCATTGACTACCAACTGTGGAGGTCTTAGATGACATGTTCCCAGTACTGATAGTATGAATATGCCCATCCAGAAATATCTCTACCACCAAGGATCACTCCAGCACTCCAACATAGGTGGATAGGCCCAGTGAAACCACACCTGCCCGAATGTCCAGTCACAGGCCATTATCAATGGTTCGAGCTCTAAAGAACAGGTCTTGAACCATATCTAGGGAGTATCATGACATATATGTAAACCTCGATGAGTATTCTGACACAGTCATTCCATCCAGGAAAAGCTATAGAAGCCCAAGATCTGTACTGACCTCGGCGTTAACAGATATAACTCTTCCTTAATGATCCGCTCAAACTATTCCCATGTGAGCCTCTCCTCATCATGGGATGGTGTCAGCAAACTCCAACATCACCAGGACGAACCATGAAGAAGACACACTTCTAGGAACACCATCTGATCAAGAGGTGTCCTCACCAGGTGGAAAAATCAAGTGACCGCTTAGAGCGAGTCATTAGCTGCCTAAGGGTCTGGATAACCCAGGAACCATAGAGGTCGCTGCCTCTGAAACTCATGTAGCGCACTCATTTTTCGCATGTCATCATCCTATAATATCGACACAACCAGCTGCTCGACTGGTGGTGGATCAACTAGAAGACCACCGGGAGGTCTAACCTCATAACCTACACACTAGTCCACAACCTCTACATGGGGTATGTCATCACCACAAACCCACTGCGGAACCCTCAATGGTTGTCTTCATGGAGGAATCCTGAAATACAATCAAGACACACCATGGTTAAATAGTATATCTGGGGAGTTGACTCAAGAAGAAGAAGGGAAACCCAAAACCCCATCCTATATGATGCATGTACCATTATGTCCCTATGGCTAGTGTCCTAATGTCCTGAGTCAAAAGGTAGGATATTAGATCCCTAATGAATGGATACATTGGTTGCTGCACCAAAACTAGAGTCGCTAGCCTAAAATCCGAACTCGGAACATCCAAACACTATTGCTATGAAACCCAATCTAAGATCAAAGCTAGTTCAACTACACTCAGTGATCCCAAAGGTGGAACCCGCTCTGATACCAGTCTGTCACGACCCAACCTAATGGGCCTTGATCCGCGACTCCCCAAGCCCGCCTCCAAAAGGCCAGGGGTTTGCAACTAGTGCTGAGTAGGTTATCACACACATGGGAGGCATTATCCTAAGGTACCTGTACACATGAACCCACGTACACCTCCATGAAATAATTTATATATATATATAAACTGAAATGAAATGCATGAATACATCTAACCCACAACCAGAGTACATAAAATGTACAATAGGGAAAATATAGGGCCCACTAAAAGTAAACTGTAAAAGCATCCAACCTGCACATAAGGAGGGGATTACTGTTAGAAGTACCCACTGATAAGATCATTGGCACAGATCTGGTAAAACCCTTGGTCAATCTCGCTCACAATGCACCGCCTACTCTAGGTCCTCCTGGGACTTCTTTGAAAGGCCTGTGGTCAGCACAAGAAACAAACATGTACAGAAAATCCCCTACAAGGGTGATTACAAAAAATACTCAGTAGGTAACCCAAAAACCCCAAAAATAAAAAGGACCAACTGAAAGGAAATAATCAGCTCATCCCAGCCAGAGGGTACCCAAACAAGAGAGAAACCCCATCTCAAGATCATCCTAGGCTAAACAAAACTGATCACCTCATCTTAGGTGTATACCCATACATACACCATAAGCATCTGCTTAGGTATATTCCCATACATATACCACGAGCAACCAAATATAGTCATTCATTCACCAAGCCTCATGAGGTTATGTCCCATCTCCTGTGACTGGTACATAACTAAGAGGACACACTCCATGATATTTTTCATCCCAAATGACACTCATCTGAGAGATACACTCCATAGATTCTCACACCAACATCCTAGACACCCATATGAGAGATCATGCATGTCGTATATCATCACTGAAAACATCACACAGAAATAGTGGAACCTCTAAACTTCTTGGATAGGGGAAAAATCATAGGGTCTACTAGGGGATACAAGAACCCACCCTAGTATCTCAAAGATCTCACAAATAGAGGATCACTCCCAGGATTCTTTGGGGGATACCAGAACCCAATATGAAGTTCTACAATTCACATCACTCAGATAGTGGATCAATGACCATGTTACGATGGTCACGATGATACTGGAAACCCCATATAGTATAACTCATGATGTAGGGGATCGAACCGATGATGCACCAACCCTATCAAA
Organism: Viscum album; assembly: GCA_963277665.1. Classification (NCBI taxonomy): domain Eukaryota; kingdom Viridiplantae; phylum Streptophyta; class Magnoliopsida; order Santalales; family Viscaceae; genus Viscum; species Viscum album. Next base: position 332,281,337 of record OY728150.1, read on the forward strand.
ATACATACACAGAGTAGGGGAACGTATAAAAAATGATTCTGCAACCCTAATGAAACCATTCACTGAGTAGGGGATCGTATACCCGACAATTCCACAACCCTACAATGCATGGCCTACAACATAAGGGATCATATTACCAATGACGCCTCAACCCCTGCAGGATGAACCTGCTAGATAGGGGATCACCGATAGTGGATAATTAGTAAAAACTATACAAATAGCCTGATCCAGGGAAGAAAAACTATAGGATCCCTCTTTGGACCCCTTTGAGGGATGCCTCAACTCTATTAGGAAAACATCATATTGAGGGGATAAAAAACCTATACTAAGTATGTAATGAAACAAGAATCCTCATAGGAATGAACCAAGGGAGTACACTCAACCACTATTATCCCAAACATCGCAAAACCATGTCACCAGCAACATCGCCACACTACTCAATTCCTAGGCCTATAAAGAGGCAACCACCATGATCTATGTGGAAAAACGCAAAGGATATTCTATTTACTCACCCGAAACAGACAACCTATGAAAATTGTACTATTAAACATAGAAAGCCTATGTGGGGCCCACACCATGATTCTAAAACTCATCAAGGGGATAACACCATTGTGATCTCCTCAGAAAAATGCACAAGATCGACGACACGTTCATCCAAAATGGACACCCGATGAAATAGTCGCGTTTCCCCGTAAACGCCCAAAACTATCATTCTCATGCCCAAACCTTATCCTCCATCACAATACCTAAAAACTATATTGAAACATCCATTTTACCATTAGGGTCTCAATTCCACTGACAGTACTTTAATCGGACACCCCGGGTAGAAGTTACGACTGGTCAATATTGAAAATAATAAAATATTCTTATTATTTTCAATGTTTCATGGCCTCATGCCAAAAACCTAACTCATAAAATTTCTGAAACATTATCAAGGGGACTGTCTCGTCATGTAGATTGTGTTTCCACAAATGGATTGTAAATTGGACTTACAGTTTCCATCTTACATGGGTTTAAAGAACCCCTGGAAAAAACTGTCCGGACCACCGCTGGGTCACCGAAAACCACCTCCTGCCTGACCGGACCACCAATACTTGTCAGAATTCACCGCGCCAACGCCACCCTCACCAGGAACCACCATTTCCATTTCCAGAAATCATGAATTCTGCAGAAAAAATTCTAGGATCCACTGGTAGCACCTCGGTGCTCCAAAGTCATATCTGAAACACTTTTTGGAAAGCTTAGGACCCAAACTACGCAACCATTATGACGATATGAAAAAAACAAAACAAAAATGGGTTCTAGGATTTTAAAACTCAAACTGCCTACCTTTTGGCATACCTTCAACACTTTGCGAGCTCTGCTGGGGCCACTGCTCATTCTAGGAGCGACCACCATCACAATCAGAGCTCAACGATACCTTAATTACTTGGTTTGGCTGGTTCATTGAGATGTGGAGGAGAAGGGGGGATTTAGCGGTTCCTCCTTACTTTGCCCAACATGATAGGTGGGTGGATTGATTAGGATTAATTAATTTTTTAATTAATTAATTAAACCACCATTTAACACCCCCAACCAAAATGCCCGGTGCAGAGAAGATTAGGTCACCCCAAGGGTAAACACAGTGTTCTGAACACAACGATAAACTCAAAATTGTGATCTGAGACTTTGTTCGGGAGTTATTTGATCCAACACTAATAATGAAACTTATGAATTTACTTATGAAAATGCCCCTGGTGGCTTTTTCCACAGTAAACACACGCCTCGCAATGTTTACACCCCGCAAAGGGTAAACAACATGCTCTGGACGCAACTGTTCCCTCAAATTTCCGATTCAAGATAACTTTTAGGAGATAACTCGTTCCCACCTTATGCATAGTATAAAAATACTTAATATTTTTATAAAATTTATTCTGAGAACACCATGACTCGGATTCGCACGTCGTCTTCATGCCCAGCTTTGGAAATATTTGTAGGAATATTCCAAAGTCAAATAGGGCCAAAAACCCAAGTTGCTACATATTTTTCCTTTTATAATTTTTCTATAACACATAATATTATACATTACATTCATTGAAAACATGATAACTTTGTTTGTGGATGTGTGGAATACCTCCTCCAGAAAATGATTTGATTCATTCTCAATTTACATGGAATGTATTAAGTATAGGTTTAACAAATATACATTATATATATATATATGATATAATAATTCAAATAAATTATATTATATATATTTATACATATATTTCACTTACATTCCATGTTTAATAATACAGAAAAAACGTTCATTCATAAGTACGACCTACCGTTTCTGTGAATAGTATATTCCATTTCATATTCATATATTTAATAGATTGTTATAAATATTTATATAATTATAATATATGATATTTAAATTATATTTTAAATTCTATAGATATGTAAATAATTATTTAATTATGAGGGTTAAGAATAAAAAGTCAAAACATATATGAAAAACAAAGCAGACATTACACGCAGAGTAACATTAAAATGAAATTGTCAATAAATGAGTAATATAATGTCAAAATCAAATCATATAAGGTAATATATATAATGTTATGCTTTATTGGTATATTTATAGAAAATAATTTTATTTATTATATAATATCTTGGAATTATTATGATGAGAGTCAAGACATACGGTATGAGTTTTCTCATCTAACTTTTATTTATTTGAGATTTATGCCTTATTCACCACTCATTTAATTTGTGTAGTGTATATACATCCCACAAACACATTATATGATTAATATAATTAAATTTATTCTCATATACATAACCATTTTTATTCTAAATTTTATGCGGTTTATGGTTGAAATGTTTTCAAATTAGTAAATTAATTTTTTCTCAATTTTCCTTCTTTGAGACACAAGTAATTTTATGCACCTATATTATTTTATGAGGTGTATAATATATGTTTTTTCAATTTATATCCTGAATTTATTAAATTTTATGATATTTTTATGTTTATTTAATTGTATTTTCATACATGTAGATAATGATTCAATGTTACCAAGTGGCAAGAGTTTACTAGAACAATCCTATCATTTATCAGGATTGTTTATGATAATACATTAATTAATAAAATCTTATGATCCATCATTCTAGAAAACACATGAATTTTATTTTCCTCTACTTTTCCATGTTATATTTATTTTTATTACAATTTTTATGATTTTTTTATTATTATAATTAATATTTTTTTAATAACCTCATTTTATTTTCTGTCATAGAAAAAAAATGGACTTGTCTCAAAACCAAGTTTTCTAAAATGTTTTTTTAAATTTTTATTAAGTGTTTATTTGTTTTTAGAATAAAATTTTATCCATGATTTTTCATTTTAAAAAATGGATTCTAAGAGAAATGTTAATTTTATTTTCCTATTAAAGAACATTTCTAAACAAATTACGGTGCAAAAGGAATGTTCGGAATATATAGATTTACCTGGATCATTACCATAATTTTCATCAAGCTTCCTTATAAATTATAGAATGTGGTTACTAATTATTTTTCCTAGAATATGAGTTTTTTTAAAATTTTTAAATGATAAATTTAATTAAAAATGTTTTATATTTTATAATTCTTTTAATATTGTTTTCAATTCTTCATTTATATGTTTTCTAGGTTAATTTCAATTGAAACTGATTTAAAAATGTTTTCAGTTTTAAATATCAATTTAAAATTCAGAAATTGTATTTTCCTTAGGAGATTATTTAAATGATTTTCCATTATTCCTTTAAATTTTTTCAATGTGGATTTAAAGGAATGGAATTTTGAAATGTAATATGCTTTAAAATTTTATTTTCAATGAGAAGTTATGTTTTGAGTGATATCAAAAAATAATTCTCTATCTATGACAATATCCATGGTTATAAGTTATGATTTAATACAGATATGATAAAATGATACCATTGATATTATTTCACTAAATGGAATATGTTTTGATTTTTTAATGTTTATGAAACCCATTTCACTTCAACGGTTACGACCTGATAAAATTTTATGATACCCTCTTCCTTTCATGGGTTATTATATCCTGAAATGATTATGAATCTAATAAATTTTTATAGGTCTTGAAAAATGAAAATTTTATATTATCCATTTCATTTCATTGTTTATGATATGATGATTATGAAACCCATATCTTTTTAAGGGTCATGATATGATGTATGTTATAGGGAACATGCATATGTGATTCCATTATATGAGTGGTGGGATATATATCTCCCTGAAATGTATTGGATAATATTTTATATATCATCAAATACTGATTGGAATCATTTTTAATTGATTTTTCCAAAATCTGAAAATGGTTGGTCTTGATCCAAAATGGGAGACCAGTGTCCCCTAATCCAAAATGGTAAACATGTGTGTCCTGATGAACTTTGGTAAATATATGTGTCCGGATCCACCATGAGAAACATGTGGTTCCTATTACAAAAAAAGGAAATAGGTGTGTCCTCATCCACTATATTGATAATCATGTTACTTGACATTGATACACGAAATGGTTTTCAATATATATACTGGTTCCACACTTATATGACATGAGATTATGGTTCATTATTGATTTATAACAATTTATGACCCATATTATTCATGTTTAATGAAATAAAAATCATAATTATATTACTCTTGATAATGATCATTTATATTCGGTGTATGATCTTATAATATTAATATCATGTTCTCTTACCATTATACTCATGGTATGCTTAGAGCACTCTATTGTTTTAAACTTATTATGAATATATGATCACCAAATTCTTATTATTCCCTTACACAGGTTATGAATAAATGTTATAAGTTTTATTACTAAATGGGAATATATTTATGGGTGATTTAGAATATATTTAACCAATTTAGAATATTATGTTTCTATATTTAAAAGGTCACAAAACTATTATGGTCCCTGTGAAGATATTTTTTTATTGTATAATATTTTTATCTAAAATGATGTAATATTCAGGTATCCTAGGCTTGGGTTTCTATAGTTGGAGTCAAAAGAATGGTTTATTCAAAATTATTAAATCAGAATGATAAAACATTACTGAGATCCCTAAGGATACTTCTAAGGTTAAGTCTAAGAATTTATTTAAGGTTAAACCTAAGGTGTTTTACATTAAGATATTAGGTTTTTATATATATAAAAAATATTAGTAATGTTTCATTAATATTTAGTTTTCATCTGTGATAAATGATTCTCATAATATGAATTAATTATTTAGACAATGGCTATAACACAGTTGAACTATTCCAATGATGAATTAAATGAAAAATGTGATGATTTTCAAATGGAGAAAGAAAATGGTATGGGAGTTAGAATTAAAATAGTTTCTGATATTCTATAAAATCATCCCCATTATTTGAATCATATTTAATTCATAAATGAGATAATTAGGAAATATTCTTTTTTGAGTCCCTTATGAGGAAACATCCACCTTATTTTATTATTTCCTCTAATCCACTAGTTGTTGAGAGATGAATCACAACAACTGAAGAGATATTTCTTATTCTTTATTGTTTGGAGTATGAAAAATTTATTTTTTATGCTTATCATTTGGAATGTAAAGAGGATTAGTGGGGGACTCTTATTAAGAACACGATGAAATAAGAAGAAAATGAATCTTTGAAATTTGAAGAGTTTAAGGGGGTATTTCTTACATATGTACCTCCCAATTATTCAATTAAAATAGATAGAAATGGAATTAAGTGATTTAATGAACACAGATGATGAATCTATTGGTATATATGAAGCTAATTTTACTAGGATTTGAAGGTATGATTCTGATTTTATCATTATACCTAAAATAATAATTGATCTATTCTTTGTTGTCTAGAAACTAATTCCTCAAATGGACTTAGATATAAAGTACTATAGTAGTTAGGAATGATTTTAACATTAGGTATAAATGGAAATTGGATATTCCCACAATTCCTAGGGTTCTAATAAGAAAATAAAGGTCGAGTCTCTTGAAAACTCAAACAGTGGAATGAAATTATAGACATCAGTGTGCCATGAATGTGGGATAAATAATTTGGGGGAATTCATAACTTGAAATGAGTGTTTTCTGAACTGTGAAATAGAAGACCATAAAATCAATTAATTTATAAATATGATTAATAGGATGGTTTGTATAATTAAATATAAAGTAATGAAAACAAATTCACGACCCACACTCTAGTATTTCAACGGCATGTAGTTCGGTAATTTTGTGAATCAATTACAAAATTAAAGGGCTAATATATATTATAGTCCACAAGAAACTATATGGAAAAAATAAAAAAGGTGTAGCTTATGGAATCCCAATGGATGAAGTGAATAATGATAATTAGGTCACACTTATCCTTACACCTTATTTTTGATGTTTATGTATGATTTTTTAAGTGTAATCCCTATGAAAATATTATTGTTCATCATTTAATTATGATTCATGTGATTATTTCTCATAACATGGATTTTGGAATAATAAAATCTAATTTTAAATTCTATTGGTGTGAGGATAATCCCAAGATTCCAATTAAATTTTTGTGGGTATAATATAAGATCTTATGTATAGTAGAAAGGTTGAATTATATTTTGGAAGGGTTATAAAGCTTACTATTTATATAATGGATTTAGTTTAATTTCAGATGAGGTTTTAGAAATTAAATAACTATCTCTTTAAATTAGTATTTATGCATATTTGATAACCTATGGTAATCATTTTTCATTGATGATAAATAAAGATAGGTGAAATAACTTACCATCCATTATGGATCTTATAAGCCATTAATTCTTCTAGAATAAAAAACATAAATTTATTTTTGGAGTTAGTGATAAAGTTAATTTTTTTTCATTTAATATTCAATAGGAGATTTTTATTCTCAAATCAAGAAATTATATATTCTTATAAAATTTCTTCAACTTTTGAAAAAGGGACTTGATATCCAAAATGTTATCCTAGTACCTTCAATTTTGAAAAATCAAATTAACCCTTATATCATCATAGATTTATGGATATGTTATCATTATCTATCTTCTATCATTATTCTCTACAACTCTCCATCAAAAAATTGAACTTATATTTCTTTTCCATGTCAAAGTGTTCACATTCCACCTATGTTCTCCAATATGGGAACCTGCTTATGAGTTACTTTGGGACATAATTATAGTTCCATATTTTTTTTAAAGGAATTTTTATTAATAATTTTTCTAATATGGGTTCATTTGAATTTAACATTAAAGTTTCAAACCATTTATAAACTAGAGAAATTTTTAGGGAAAAATCATTTTAAAGGGGATATAATGTAACATGATGACATTTTTTGATTTTTTTAATTTAATATTTTCTAAAATATTAAATTATTAATAAAATGAATATATATTTTTAATATGGAAGCATTGATTTTGGATTTTGTTTCATTTTAGAACAATTTAAAATTTCATTATAAGTTAAACCAATATAATTTTTCACTACATGCAATAACGACACAAATTGTGTCAGTTACAACAATGAGTTTCTACAATATGTGAGATTGATATTAAATAAATTTCTACAAATTTTGCATTTAGCTTTTGGAAAAATGGATTCAAAATTTATAATCAAAATAATATATAATTACTAAATCATTAAAATCATTTTTTGACCAAAAATATTAGTGAAGGCAATTAAAATTAATTACAGTGATTAAGGTAAAAATGAGGTTAATTAATGATTAAATTTAGAAAATAAGGTGTTAAAATGTACCTAAAGTTGCATAAAAATTATTTTCAATCCATATATCTACCTTAAACACATTATGCTTTTACAATGGTTCATTTGGAACCCTTGGATGTAAATTAAAACATGGATATCACTCAAATTGTTTCATCAAAACACAATGAGTCCCTTACCCCACATATAAAAGGTCTCCTCTCCATCCCATGTACTTACACCCATCATTCCCATTTTTCTCTATCAATATCATTAAAAATATCAAATATAAATCTAGACCTTAATTCAAGAAGCATTAATTTTGGCATAAATCAATCCAAGGAATCTATTAGTTACTAACAAAATGGATTTACCAAAATAAGAGGTAACATCCTTCCCCAAGCTATTTAGTTTTATTTTCTTTCTCCACACCATAGAGTATTCTTATTAAATTCCTAAATAATAACCTTATTATAATAAATATACTGATATGTAATTATATTAATGTTTTTACCCACACTCACACATAATTACATCATAAGGGACACACAATCATCATTCGTGTGTACAACAAACTACCACCTATAAACTGATGTAGTTCATTATTCTATTTCCTCCATTAATGGATGGGAATAATGATAGAAATTTTGTTTTTATATGGTATATAATATATTTATTATTTATTTCATATTTTTTAATTATTATATGACACATACCTTTATACTTTCTATTATTTTTAAATATGATAACTTGATTTACGGACGAGTGGAGTAGCACATCCTCAAAGCGATGCGATTTTTTCACAAGGTACATGGGTTGTATTATGAAAGTGTTCAGTAAAAGTATATGATATACAATAAATAATAATAATAAGGGAATTATATTATATAAATGTATACATATATGTCATTTACTTTCATTCTTTCAATATGCAATAAAACTAAAATTGCAATCATGCATACGTACAACCTATGTTCTCCGTGAATGGTGTATTCCATTAGATATTTTTATATTTTATACATTTTTATAAATATTTATATAAATAATATATATGGTATTTAATAAATTATTTATATTCTTTAAATAATTAAATAATGATCTAAGTAATAGGATCACGAATAACAATTCAAAACACATATGAAAAACAATGTGCATATTACCTGAAACAAAACATTAAAATAAAATAGTTAATAAATGTGTAATTTAAAGTCCTAATAAAATATAATAATGTATGATATATAAATATATTGTTTTTTATATTAATAATAAAATAATATTTATTATATAATTCATCAGAATGAGTATAATGATAGTTAAGTCATTAGGTATGGGTTTTCTAGTCCCACTTTTATTTCAATGAGATTTTGCTTTATTCACAACTCAATTAATTTATGTTTTTTATATAATTATGATAAATATATATAATTATTAATAATCCTAATGTTATAGGTATTTATATAAATTTTTTATCTCTCATTCAAAGGGTTTATGGTTCAAATGTTACCAAATTTGTTAAGTGATCTTGTCCGAGTTTTCCTCATTTGATATACATGCATTGTTGTGATACTTTGTTATTCTGCTTTGTCTATACTATTCCATTTGAAATGTTATAAAATGAATATACTTATGTTCATTATATTTTAGGATTCATTTAAATTAATTTTATTATATGGGGAGTATGATTTAATGTTACCAAGTGGTAAGAGTTTATTGTAGCAATCCCATAATTTATTGAGATTGTTTATGATTATATTTTCATTTATGAATTACTATGATCTATATTTCAAGAACGCTAATTAATTTACCTATCCTCTGGATTTTCATTATAACTTAATGTATTGGTATAGTTTTGGCACACTTTGGGTCTTATGAAAATTAAGATTTTTTTAATAAAATATAACATCTTTTCTATCTATGGATAGAAATATGTTTTCTCAAAAAGTATTGTTTTATAATAATTTTACATAAAAGGTTTCTATTATTATATAATGTTTTTAAAAGAAAATTTTAAAAATGATTTACCATATTGCAAAATGGTATTTGAAAGTAATATTCTTGTTAATTTTTGATCAAGGAACTTATATATACATTTTACAGAAAAAATAATGTTCAACATGTACATATATAACTAATGTCATGACTATAATTTCCTTGAAACACCCTTTGAAATAATAAAATGTTATTATTAAAATGTTTTTCCAGATACTGGGAAATTTTTTTATTTTAATGTGGTTTTAATAGAATGTATTTCTTAGAAAAGAATAATATTTTAAAAAGAGATCAAATTGGTTTTCATAAAATCCTTTTTATGTTTTCAAGGTAATTTTGAAAGCCAAATGTTTTAAAAATATTTTATTTTATAAATAGAATTTCTCGTTTAGGAAATGATATTTTGTTCAAGAAATGTTTTAAATTAATTTTCATAAAACCTTGATATGTTTTCAATGTGTATTCAATGAAAATGATTTTAAAAATGTTACATTATTAAAAAAATTATTTTCATTAAAATATTATGTTAGAAGTGTTCCTTTTAAATCCTTATCCATTTAATATGACAGCCTTGAATAAAATTGAAATTTTAATATAGATATGATCCAAGGATAACTTTGATATTATTCCCCCAATTGGTTTATGTTTTTATTTTTTAATGTTCATGAAACCCATTTCTCTTCATAGAGATATAACATGATTGATTTTTATGAAATCCTCTTCATTTCATAGGTTAATACATGATAAATGATGATAAACCCAATCTATTTTCATTAGGTTATGATATTTTGAAATGGTATGATACCAATTTAATTTCATGGATTATTATATGATGTTTATGAGTCATACATTTTTTATGGGTCATAGTATTATATATGTTTTATAGATCATATATGAATGATTTAATTATGAAGTCAGTTGGACCTATATCTACCTCTTATACATTGGTCAAATATTTACATCTCATGCGATAATGATGGGATATAAGTCAACGGTATTGATCCAAAATGGGAAAGAGGTGTGTCCTGATCCAAAATGGGATACACGTGTGTCCTGATCCAAAATCAAAAACATGTGTGTCCAGTTCCACTAGGGGAAATTGGTGTTTCCCGATAAACTATGGGAAACATGTGTGTCCTGATCCAAAAAAGAGAATAGGAGTGTCCTGATCCACCATGTTTATGGTCTTGTAGTTAACATTAACACATGATTTTTTATCAATAGTCAAAATGGTTCGAAACATATATGATATATTGTTATGGTCAATGATTGATTTATGATGATTTATCACCATTATCATTATTTTTTTACGAACATCCAATAATTATGTAATGACTCTTGATTATGATCTTTTATATGTAGGGAATGTTCTAATATTGTAATGATCACGTTATCATACACTTATTCTCTTGTTATTATTCTATATCCCCACGATCAAACCTTTCTGAGCATATGATATCATCCCACTCTTATTCTTCCTTTATCGAGGTTATGATGAAATGTTTAATGAACGAGGAAAAAGGGGTAAGATCATTAAGGTATATATCAAATAACTTTCACTAAGATAGAATATTATGTTTCTATGTTTTGAAATACACTAAAGTATTACATTCCATGATCATGTATTTTTTATTGTTCAAGATATTCATCTTTAATGATGTAATATCCATAAATTATAATCTAGGGTCACTATACACATGGTGAAAATGGTGATTTATAGAATAAAGATAGTTGATTTTGTGATGTTTATGGATGTCTCATTATACCTTGTATTAAGGATCAATGAATAACAGAGGTGGCAAAGTATTTATTCTATTCTGTTCTAAAAATAGTTGAACTCAAAAAGATATTCCCACATAGAATGAGATAATATACTAGGGGAATTAGTCAAAACATAACCATTTCATGGTGTACATAGTATCTAGAACTAATCCTGAATGAACTCTAACCAAAACCTCAAACTTCTTTAAATACCTCTATATTAAAAACATACATGAGATAATAACTCAAAAAATATAAAAAATGATTCCTTAAATTATTTTTCACACACGTTTCGATATTTAAAACCATCATTAGAAGTCCAAAATTGATGATCATTTTATTCTATAATGGATACCTTATAAATATAGACCAATGATAAATAACTTCCTACCTCAACTATAGGACATATCTATGCTCAATCATAGTAACAATGTTGAACACAACATACTCATATCCTTCTTTTATATAATATTGAAAATGATAATAAATAATTTTCTATATCATTCTCCTGATCATATGAAATGTTTCCTCTTATTAGGAAAATAAATCAATGGGAGATTCAATTATCAACAAGTACGCAACAAATCCTATAGAATTTCATTATAACTTATGAATTCCATGTAACTAAAACAATATTAAGTAAATTTCAAAGCATAACAACCTCATGATCTACATATTAAACAGTTACAAAACCAACCAATGTATTTTAATCTAGGAATTAAATATCGTGAATCTAAATACCAAAATTTTATTTTTTATCATACACCTTGTTCTGTCAAAGTGGGTATAGCTAAGTCCTCAAATTTATAGTATACTGACCCATAAATGATTGAAAGGTTGAAATAAAAAACTACAATAATAGATTTTTCTAGCTATATGTTAAAGTTAAAGTTAACAAATCTTATAAAAAATAAGGAATTTATTAATCATAATATCATCACTATAAATAAGTAATTCTTATAGAAACACCAAAATTTAATCATTGGGTTTTACTCTCCAAAAAGCTAAATTATGTAAATCATAGATCATATTTTGTTCATTAGTAAACCGTCAATGGATCCAGTAAAATAAATTAATGAAAAATTAGATCTACATATGAGAACACAAGGCCAGATAATGGTTGTGCCCAAAATAGCTTAACAATACTCTTAAGTCATTTAACTTAGTCGATGCCATTTGATATGATAAAAAATATATTGACGCGGTTCAGAAATACAATTCTATGTAGAAGTGAAACAAAATATGTAGTGGAATACATTGAAAATTATCTATATAAATTAAAATTCACTCAAATACATATATATTACAAGTACCATAATAAAAACTGCAATGAAAACTAACACGGTCCACCAATTTATGGGAAAACCAAATGAAGCTTCCCATGTGTAAGCCCAAATTACCCATTAGAATTATTTTTTACGTATTTATATAAAACCTAGATAATCTTTTAAAAAACATATCATCTAATAGTTATAAAAATATATCCAATCTCTAACTATGGATAAATAGTCCATAAAAATGTGATCATCACTTGTATAAATCTTATCCATAGAGAGAGCCAATGAAAACCTCCTTATAAGGTGTTGGATCATGTTGATGGTATATAAAACTCATTATATAGTCACCTACAATAAGGGTCTCTTAGAAAATATTGTCAAAAAATTATCTACTAGAAATTATCACCCCAATAAAATGGGGAAAAATAAATTGCTCACATTTGTTTTTATATGTTCGAGTTCTAGTGTTGAAAATGATCCGATCATACCTCAAGACATATTAGGAGCATACTGATTAACTCCCTCATTAAGATACATCTTTATATGGTACTAACTATTAGTTCATTGATCCTAGTAAGAACCTACTAGAGGTTGGGGTTGAATAAGTGTAATAATTTGTAATTTAACTCTTACACAATGTCATGCACCAATAACTCAACATCAAAAATCGACCTAGGCATGGATGTATTGATGTATTACACTGACTCAAATATCACTCCTAATACTTCAATAAAATTAATGATCTTGTGGTAAATAAATTATATTCTATGTTAAAAAATATGTTGTAAGGTATATGAATCTTAATAAATACCTACCTGTAGGGTAGCTTCCATAATAAGGTTCCATCTAGTTTTTTCACTTGTGACATCTTGAGAGTCAAGAGATATAGTTCCTCTAAATAAGCACTAAAATTAGAAATAGAGAATGTTCAACCCATCATGAGTTTTCGAAGGTTATATGTTTATAAAAGGATCACTTCACCAGGATATGTAATTATGTAATCACTATATGGTTGGAATGTCTTTGAACTAGTTAATATATGCCAATAACAAACACCACCCAATACTCTGACAAATAATGTCCAAACTCATCTCAAAACATATTGTCCACAAGAAATGATGCTAAAAAATAGACACACCCTATATGTTTTACTAGCTCCCGTAGTGAGTAAATATTTATAATCCACATGTTAACATTCTAGCAAGTGAATAGTGTATGTTGTTTCTACCCTAATCCCACTAAGTAATCATACCTTTTAACTATATCCATATATCAACTCATCACTAATCATGTAATTATTTACAAGACTTTTTAACCTTCTAACATGAAAACCATAATAGGGACTTTGAGTCCAAGATTGAAATATATGGTAATGATATTGTATTTGATTGGGAAATACCATAAGAAATGTAGGATGTCTAGTTGAGTGAACTCAAAGAGGAAAAATGGGAAACATAACTAACATTATAAATAATGTTTATTCTTGTTTATTCCAATCACATGATTCCTTATAATTCATAGTATGCTAAAAATGTTGAATGTTTTAGTAATATAACATATCAAAGGTCACTATAAAACTAGATTTCTTGGACATGTAATAATACATAAGAACCCTTTTAAATCATTACCCAAAATTTCCAAAATAAAATACCACTAGTCAACAAAATCCAAATTCATTCCTCAGTAGAAACCTACTATGATACCACTTTGATATTCTACAACCAACTAGGTTCCCACCGAAGTAGATGGTATGATGAGTGAACCATCCCAAGATGAAATTTAATATTCAAAGGGGTAGATTCAAAAATGTATAAAGAATAAAATACATGTTAGGACTTAAAATATGACATTACTTAGCATAAATTAAACTCCAACATAAAAATCATAAAAATTCTCTTAGTATATAATAATAACTACACTATACAACAAGACTGCTTAAAATATAACAACTACCTATGATAACATCTATCATGAACCAACCTCTTTGGGTAATGAAAATGGTAATCCAACCCCATGTGTATCCTAAAATACATTGTCTCCTTTCAAATCATAATTTAAGATATTACCCAATGAAGTCACATATCATACCAATGACTATACCCATAGGCCCATATCAGTTTTTTCATTGTTAGATTTCATCACTTATACTAACCCTTAGAAACATCTAGGAGGTCACTCATCATACCATTCCTTCTGGCGAATCACACATATTTGTAGAGTTATAATTTGGTAAGATCTAAAAAATAGGTTGACCTTATTGATAGAGTTAGCAATATTCCCCCTTTTGTGACTCCATTTTGTTATAGTGAAAATTTTTTAGACCGTATAAAACACAATGCCCTCTTTTTTGTAAGATCATAGATCATCAATTCAGATATAGATCTTGTTTTTAGATGTTTTTGAGAAAAAACGGGATAATCTAAAAATTTCATATGTACACACCATGTACATAAGAATTCACACCATGTACTCATTTGTCATAGGTAGCCGTGTACTGGATGAGTAACGGCCCAGTACATGGCCGTGTGAGGTGACCTCGAGACCACCTAATTAAGGGCCCATTAATGGCCTATGCATGCTATGTATCCTTAGGGAACATTCCATGTATTTTTATTTTTAATTGTTCTATCAGACTGGGGTCATGTCTCTTCAACAGAACTACCTTCTTCTAGCTCCATCTCATCTAGGGGCGATGTGAATTAATTATTTCTCTCCAAGGCATCGATCATCCATATGTTCTCCGAATCAAACATCATCGATTGTGTTGGAATTACCTTGGCGAGTTATTCCTTCTTCCGGAGCCTCTCCACTTAATTCCTCCTCTTACATGAATTATTCATGGTGGAACAATTTTGACGTTTTTTTGGATGTATGGTGTTCTAGGTATTTTCAGAAGCTTACGTTCAACTATATCGATCATACAATGTCTAGGTATGTGAATTGTGATTTTTCATAGATGTCATTGAGTTATATGTGCAAAAAGGTCCCAATAATCTAGTTTATAGTTTTACGTGTTTTATGAATTTTAACATGTTAATTCATACTATGATGTGCTTGCTTGAGTATGGGTTTTTTTAATATGAATAGGGTTTATTACCTTCTTATATATGGTTTTTCACATGTTTTATTTATATTGGTCGTTCGGTCTAGACATACCCATTTGGGTGTTCTATTTTCCACGCCTAGTGACGTTAGGATGGAGTTTTTTATATGACATTCTTGAGATAAGAATATTATGTGTTTATACAAGTAGTATATGATTTTTTTGTATGGGGGATATCATTTGTGAACAATTGAATTACAAAGGAATTGGGAACCGGGTGTAGTTAGACCATAGAAAGAATGGATGTTGAGGGATTTCCCAAAGTGTTTGTTATACTTTTCACATTGAGAGACAATAGGGCGATGGGAATGAGTGCTCTATCATAGTGTCTCTAGTATTCCATTTTGAGACCACTTAGGGAATTAGTCATTGAGTTCTTTCTCAGATAGTCTATAGTTACCATTAAAGGTCATATTAGGAATTGATGGTGAGTTCTTCCTCAGAGAGACTTTGTCTATGTTGAACCAGATGGGTTAGACTGTGAGTACTTTCCAGAGGATTACTTGTGAATGTTTGATTGATTATTATTATATGTAAATTAATATAGTTTAAAATGGTGGGGTTATTAAATTTTGAGTACTTTCTTGTTTATTACATCATATTGCATATTGACTATATATATATACATATTCATAGATAGTTAGGCACATATCATTTGGTGGTTTCCTACTATGATTCGTCTCACCCCTTGTTTTGGTCATGCTTTTCCCCCCAAAAAATTAAATTATTGTAGGGATAGATATAGGAAAGAACCCTTTTACTTTTGGTACTTGATTGCAATGGTACTAGAGAGAAAGGGACTAAGCTGAGGCTTGTGATGCTGTTGGAGTTTAATTTTTCCCTTGTATGTTGTTTTGGTTATATATTTCTAGCATCGTTACATTTTTGGATGCTTTCCTAGACATATGTGACATGCATCATTTTTATATGTCCTCCAATTATTTATTTACTTTTAGTCTCCACTTGTTTATCTATTTAATGGTATTACTACTTCATCTACTATTTTCTGTTTTTGATTATACTATTTTACTATTCCAATGAGGGCATAATTTCCCCACCATCACACCCGAGGCCCTCGCTATTAGTCATCAGCCATTGGTGTTTGGGAAAATGCACTTGAGGCCATGTGAACAACTAGGTACGGGGCTCCTTTGGGTGGCACCCAGAATTGAGAAATTACAATGTGGTATCATAAGATGTTATTTTCTTCTTGAATTACTATTTGGAGCCTATAGATAGGGATATAAAGGAAAAAGTACTTGGTAATTAGATTTTCCTGGGTGTAAAGACCCATAAATTTCAAGGAAATTTTTTTCCCTTAATTTCTTTTGGATTTTACGAGTACGCAATTTCTGAAGGCACCTGATTACAAGGCCTAGAGTGCCCGGAATCAATTTCTGATGTTTAGATCAGGTACGTTCAGTGAACGAATGAGCTGGTTTTTCTATATTTTGAACCGATGCTCGGAATTTGAATCCTAGGGTATCGATGAACTCGCATCTTCGATGTTTCTTTAAGACGACTTTTACCGTTTATGTGTTTGCTCGGGAGAAGAAGTTAAATTTTGGGGTTTAAGTGAGAATTAAATAAAATTGTGTACAATTTTATTATTTTAACCTTGGAAGTTAAACACTCTCATGGGAAGTTATTGGTGGGACCCACAAGCACCCAACTTCCCATGTGTGGTTATCAGGGAGGTGGGGCCCACATGATCCCACATCTTTTCACATTTTATAACCCTTAACCCCTTTGAACTCCCATAATAAATTTTTGGTAACTCACCCACTCTCCCTCTTTATTTCATGCCAACTCACATTAAATTAATTGATTAAAACTATTCAATTAATTTAACTAAGTGTTTGAATTTTATTTTTTGAATGCATGGAATTTTATAATAAAGTAAGAGTAAGTCTTATTTTATTTGGGGTTGGCATTGTTGTGTTGAGACTTTTGGGAGAAGATCTCTAAGTTCTTTTGAAGAACTCATCCTCCCGTGATGAATGACACCCTCTGATAAAGAACATCAACACGAAGACCACAGATTCTTCTTCCTTTTTGTCCTTCATGGTAAGGAAGGAAAGAACGACATGCAATCATCTTATTATCTACATGATAAAAGAGAAGACGACATTTCCTTGGGTGCACACCGTCGACGACGGAAACGACGCCATATTTTGCAGCGCTTAGAAAACCGCGAACTTATTTGCGAGGTAGGGGTTATTTACGTTCATGATTAATTTAAAGTTCTTCGTTAATTAATTTGGCCAATTGTTATCAACATAATTGGAGGAGATCGGACCGCAAAAACACGGTGGATCATCCTCCCATTTTATTTGTTGATCCTTGTTGAACATTGCGGCGAAGGCGGCGCGGTGCCGTTGGACCGTACGGAAACGAAAAAGGGCCACGACCGAAGCGCGCTGCGATGATGGTGCGTGGTGTTGTCACACCGCGCCGGAGATTTAAGGGGGGCCATGGCTGGGGCCATGGCTGGGGCGGGCTGCGGCGCCATCGTGCCACGCTGGTTGGACAGAAGGCACGACCTAAGGCCGCGGTGGTTTTCCAAAAGGGGCGGCTGGCTGAGTCGGTCGCCTGCGGAACTTGGATACAGGGCATTCCCATTGATTCATATTTTTTGTTGTTGTAGAGAGTATTGGGTTCTATATCTTTACCTCTAATGTTGTCTTGATGCACGACTCTCTGTTGGGGACTAGAATAGCTAGTGTACATCAGTGCAAGGAGTTCCCTCTTTATGTTTATGTTTGTCACTTCATATGGAACCTTTATGTATTAGTGATAATGGGTTGTGACAGCATTCTCGGAATGGACTAGATGCTTCCCTTCCAGGCTGTTGTAAACTACTATCACCACTGGGTGAGGTTCACGTCACCAGAGGGTAGTTTGTTTTTACATAATGGTGAATGAGATGTCCAGGCAAGCAGAGCGGTATCTAAGCAACATGGGTTTAGATGAGTTACATGCAAGATTTCTAGTTTGTATCTAGATATCTAGGGGACTTTGTAGATGGAATTTCCACCATTGGTGGGATATTTCAGGGATGTATTTATAGAGAATATTCAGGATTATCTATGATTCAAGAGGTTGATTTCTCTATTGAGCTTGTTCCAGGAGCGGTACTGGTGTCCATTCCTCTATATAGGATGGCTACACCAGAGTTACTGGAGCTCAAGAAGAACTTATAGGAGTTACAGGGAAAATGATTTATCTAACCTAGTATATCTATTTAGAGTTCTCTTGTCCTGTTTGCAAAGAAGGCAGATGATACTCTTAGACTTTTTGTGGATTATCAGAAGCTGAACCAACTAACGGTCAAGAACTGATATCCCTTACCGAGGATTGATGATCTATTTGATTAGATTTGAGGAGAACAATTGTTCTTTAATTTTTTCAAGAGATCTGGTTATCATCAGTTGCACGTTAGACCATCTAATATACCTTTTATGGACAATCAGAGCAGGTATGGTCTATACGAGTATGTGATTCTGTCGTTCGGTATCATGAATGTGCATGTAGTTTTTATGGAACTATTGAACTGAGTGTTCCATCCATACATCGATTCTATTTTGGTGGTTTTCGTGGATGATATCTTGGTGTACTCTCACACTCAACCTGACCATGCTACCCTTCTTGAGATCACATTCATAACATGAATAGAGCATCAATTATATGCTAATCTATTAAAATTACCCTTTTGGATGGATCAGATTCACTTCATGTGTCATGTTATCTCAGAGATAGTAGTGTTAGTAGACCTCGAGAAAGTGAGAGTAGTATTTTCCTAGGATAATCCAATGAAATTATTTGAGCAATAGAGTTATCTTGATCAGGTTGGTTACTATAGATGTTTTATTCATGACTTTTCACACATAGCAGTGCCACTAACATGACAAACTAATAAGGGTGAGAGTACCTCTGGATTAATTCATGAGATTTAGTATTTCATGATCTTAAAGGGAGGTTGAATTTATCACTGATACTAGTTTATTTAGAGCCACGAATGATATATAATGTTTATTGTAATTCATCAAGTATCGAGTTGGGAGAAGTTCTTCTATAGGAGAAATGAGTCGTTGCAAAAAGGTCTCAGCTGTTGAAAAAATATAATAGGAATAACTTGATCCACAATATTGAGTTAGATGCAGTTGTTAACTCTTTACTATTTTGGAGACATTATCTGTTGGGAGAGAATTTTAGGGTTTTTAACGACCAAAAAAGTCTGAAGTATATCTTCACTCTGTGCGATCTAAATTTGAGATACTGAAGGCTGGTTGAGTACTTTATGTCCTTGGACATTGAGGTAGCCTACATGCTTGAGAAAGGCAACATAGCAGATGATTTGTTGAGTAGGACTTGAAAAAAGGAAATTCAAGAGGCTAGGAATGAGTGGAAGCTTATGGATCTGATATGTGAGATTAATTTGGAGGTGAACGGCAGACAGGGGAAGATGTTCCTTTCCTCAGTTTCTTTTACCTCTACTCTACTTGATTGAGTGTGAATACAGTAGCTATCAGATGATGAAGGTCTAGTTCTATGGGAAAGTGTGTCAAGAGAGGTCCCTATTCCTGGATGGACCAAAAGTGAGGATGTGATCTTTCATTTTTAGGGTCGCGTATTTGTGTCAGTAGGCAAACAAAATGAGCTGATGTGGGATTTTCATTCTTCAGTTTTGGTTATTCAACTCGGTCTCACCTAGATGTATCGAGATCTACACCATTAGTATTGGTGTCCTGGTATGATGAAAGATGTTGCAGGTTTTATAATGAGACGTTCCACCTATCAGCAGGTGAAGGCGGAGCATTAGTGACCAACATGGCTTTTCAACAGTTACCCATTCCTATGTGGAAGTGGAATGATGTCGTGATGGGCTTTGTGATAGTCTTACCGAGGTCGCATTGAGGGAATGTTGTAGTTTGGGTTATCATTGATAGTCCCACGAAGGATGCACACTTCTTACCGACCAAGGAGACCTTTAGTGTAGATGATCTAGTAAGGATGTACATCTGAAAGATTTTACGTATATATGGGGTTCCACATTCCATCATTTCAGACAGGGACACCCAATTTACTTATTGGGTATGAAAGGGACAACATAGGGCAATGGGTATATTGGTATATCTGATTATAACTTACCATCCCCAGACATATGGAATGTTAGAGCATACAATTTATGTGATGGAGGAAATGCTTTAGCATGCATCCATTATTTTGGATGTTATTAGGAGAAGAACAAACCCATGGTGGAGTTTTCCTACAACAATATCTTTTAGGAAACTTATTTTGATGTCACCTTATGTAGATTTTTTCTGTAGGCCTTACTGATAACCCTTAAGTTGGTTGGAAGTAGGAGAGGCAGCTATGATGGGACCTCATCTTGTCCAAGAGACCACAGAGCAGATGGATTTGATTCAGATTGGTATGGATACTACAAAGTCACGAAAGAATTCTTATGCTGATCAAAGGAGATGAAATCTGGAGTTCGAGGTTGAGGATTAGTTTTTTCTACATGTCACACCAATGTTGGGACAGAGGAGGATTAGGAAACAGGAAAATCATACACCAAAATATGTCTAGACATTTGTGGTTTTGGAGTGAGTTGGGCCGGTTGCCTATCGATTTCAGTTATCTCCATGGTACTGGGCTATGCACGATGTCATCCACATTTCTCAGTTGTGACATTACCTCTTAGCAATGTCTCATGGTTTTCAACCCAAGGAAGTTGAGTTAGAGGTAGACACATCATTTGAGAAGCATCCTATCTGTATTATTGATCTTAGCACAAAAGTTCTCTATGGCCATTCTATTACTCTGGAATGGGTGTTGTGGTGGAATGAGCGGGTATAGGATGAGAATTGGGAGAGGGAGGCCCATTTATGATCGCAGTGGCCTGAGTGTTCAAGGATTCTTCTTTTCCTCCTTCATAGGGAAATTTGGGGATGAATTTATTTGGGGGGGGGGAGTTTGTAAAATCATGGATCATCATTTTAGTTATGGATCTTGTTTTTGGGTGTTTCTGAGAAAAATAAGAGAGTTTGAAAATTTTATAATAACACGCTGTGTAATTAGGATTACACTACGTGTACTCGGTTACCATGGGTAGCTATGTACTGGCTGATTAACAGTCGAGTACATAGACATGTGAGTTGACCAGGAGGCCACCTAATGAGGGGCCCAGTAAAGGCCTATACACGCGTTGTATCATTTGGGGACATGTATTTCATTTTTATTATTATTTGTTTTATTAGTCCAGGGTCTTGTCTTTTAAACAGAACTGTATTATTCTAGATTCGTCTTGTCCATGGGCGATGAGGATCGACAATTCTTCACTGAGCCATCGATTCGTCATTTGTTCTCTAAATAAAACAACATAAATTGTGTTGGAATCGCCTTGGTGAGTTATTACTTCTTCTAGATCAAATATTATTGATTTCTCCTCTTTTGTGTGTTTTTCAAGGTTGAACATTTTTTTCATTTTTATATATGTACACAATTCTTGGTCGATTCACTGGCTAAGGTTTAACTACATTGATTGCACAACATTGATGTAGGTGTTTTGTGCCTTTCTGTAGATGTGGTTAAATTATATGTGCAAAAATAATCAATTCCCTAGTTTAGGGTATTGCTTGTTTTAGGAATTTAACCTTGTTCATTCCTAATATACTTTGTTTTCTTGAGTAAGGGTGTATGATTATGAATAGGGTTTATTACCTTTATATGGATGGGTTTTATCATGTTTGATTGATATTGGCCATTGGGTCTAGAACTACATGTTAGAGTGTTATGTTTTCCATTCCTGGTGTTGTTGCAATGGTGTTGTTTCTACGACATGCTTGAGATACACATAATAGCTATTTAGAAAAGTAGTATCTGAGTTTTACTTTTTCTGATGGATATCATTTGTGCATAATTTAATTACACAGGGATGTGGGAAGCTAATATAGTTAGACTATAGGGGGAATGGATGCTAATGGATTTTTTAGAGTGTTTGTTATAAATTTCACATTGCGATACCAAAGGGGGGGGGGTTGACGTAAGTGCTACCTTAAAGTGTATTTAATATACCACTATGATACCACAAGGGTAATTGGATGCTGATTTCTTCTTCAAATAATCAATAGTTATTGTTAAAAGCCACATGAGGAATTGATAGTGACTACTTCCTCAAAAAGTCTTTGTCTATTTTGAACCATAGGGGTTAGACTATGGGTAATTTATAGAGGGTTTTATATGAATTATTGGTTTATTATTATTAAATTAAAATAAGTATAGTTTGAAATGGTGGTATTTTTTAATTTTGAGTACTTACTTGTTTATTACATATATTGCATATTGACTGCTATATATATACACTGATAGTTAGGAAAAGATATTTGTGTGGTTTCGTAATGGGATTCATCTGACATGTTGTTTGGGTCATGGTTTTGGGCCGAAAAAAACTATATTATTATAGGGATAGATAAATGTAAGCTCCCTTCTAATTCAGGCACTTGATTGCAGTGGAGGTGGAGAGCAAGGGACCAAGCTGAGGCTTACGATGCTGGTGGAGTTTATTTGTTCCCTGGTACTTTTGTTTAGTCCTGTATTTCCTACATCATGACATGTTTGGAAGCTTTCATAGAAATATGTGACATGTATCATTTTTATATGTGCTCCAGTTGTTTATTTCTATTTAGTCTCCCGCTGTTTACTTATTGTATGGTATTACTACTTATGCTACTATTATCTATTTTCTTCTGCTGTGTTACTCGGCCAATGAGTGTGTAGTTTACCCACTATCACACCCAATTCCTTCTCTTCTAGTCGGCAACCTCTGGTGTTTAGGGAAATTTACAAGAGGGAATGTTTCTAACAAAGAAGGGGGCACCTTTGGGCGGCACCCTGAATTGGGACATTACATTTGGGGACCCCAAACCTAAATCATAGTTTGTTCTTATTTATGTTTTGTTGGGTATTATCCCTGATACCATTATTCCAAACCCAAAATATCTAGGCTATGTACCCAATAATCAAAACCTATTATTGTCCAATTATAATATGGTTTCCACCCTAGTTTAACATAGGCTACATTCCAAATAGGTCAATTATTTGACTAATAGATATCCCCCTAGAAAAATTAATTTTTTTATTGTGCATTGTGCTCACTCTCACATACATTGGGAATCATCAATGGATTCCACCTATCCTGACACTACTTTTGGAAAAGAATGATTAGATGTGGATTTATAATTAGTTAGTATCCTAAAATGAAAGGTTCGGCCTATTGACATTGGAATTATCATTTTTTATTCCATTTATGAACTTTTAAATTGTAATTCAAAACCAAAAAGGGACATGCCAATAATAATAGAAAATACAATTTCCTAACAAACCAAACTATTTTTGTAAAAGGATAAGGGAAAAACCCATATCACTATTAGAATCCCTATATGATCGCCCACATAAACTGTTACCATCATCTACCACTGAGTACCTTTAGGATGAAACTCCACATTTATAAATGTTCCCCTCAAACGATGTGTCATTTTTAAAGACATAACACATGTGAGCATGGTGTATCTTATAGGATTGTGTATTAAAATTCCTAGTAATTCAAATCAACAAGAAAAAATAAATACATAAAAATATATCAATTAACAACCCAATATCATTGTAAAAAATAAGAAACTTTGAAAAAGAATAAAAAATAAACATTATAGATAAAAAATCATGTTGATACCAAGCCCTAGGACATAAGGGAGTCATAGTCATCCCAATATTCGACTATAAAGTATTTCAATTTATACATAACTATAGCCACACCTATTGGCATATGACATGTGATGAAAAATTTCAAGAGAGTAATTGACTATTATATCTTAATAGGAACAAAAAATGAATGACTTTTCTGGGGTTTTACACCACATAAACCACATATCCATTTTAACTCTAATGTAACACTATTATAACTATATTTAGGAATCATTAGTCAACAAGGGATAAGTGAACTGGCTAAGGTTATACATTACTCCAATGAAATATTGTTCCCCTAATCATGAGGTCCTTGAACCCCGTCATCAATAAAATTATACGTTAACTCTCTAAAACATTAGTATTGTATTTAACCTTATTATGGGGGGAATGTATAAACTATGGCATTAAAAGAACCCTTGGATGAAAAAATAATCCCAATCATGATGATGATTCAAATGGAGTATCCAATCTCCAATAGAGGACATGTAACTTATAGTTGAGAATATTTTAAAACAGTTTTATACAAGATAAACACTTGGAGGACACTTGTGCCACTCAAGGGTATTACCAAATAAAATGGGGCAATTTTTCATTTTCAGGATCAAGGGATTAATTACCCAATTTCTTAATGGAGTACATACACCCAAAATCACCAGGGGTACTTAGCTCTACAATATGAAAATGTTACTTGCACAAAATCATAAAAACTTCTATAAGGGAGAAATATACCATTGTTTTTCATTGAAGATATCACATGAATCATATGATAATATTTATTAATTAAATGTCCACAAATTATATATAAGAACATATAAATGGAATATCCAAAAAAGTTGGATCATGTCATCTTGTTCTTTCTTGAAAAACAGATAGACTGGACTACACATGTATCCCATTCATTCACCAATATAAGAAAATGTGAAAAATATTAAAAAATAGAAGTGTAAGACATATACTCTAATAGGAATAGAATTTGGTCCCTAGCAAGAAACCATGATTTTACTTCTATGGATTTTATATATGGATTCAATCTATAACATGTTCCCCCAGATTGACATGGCATGAGGGATCAAAGAGATAGTATATGGTTCCCCATACCCACCCTCCCAGCTCTGGTGCTAAACAATCAATCATTTATGGAATAAAATTGATACCAAGTGTGATTATCAATCATATTGTCTCAGAAAATTCATGTTAGTATTACATATCCCAATAATCTCACACAACTCAGAGAACCTTTTGATTTAGTGTAAATGACGGATAGTTAAAAAGTTATATTATCTTAAAAAACGTGGGAACAAGTTTCCATAATCTATCATTATTATATATTATTCTAGAAATATCATAGGTTTCACACATATATATAAACAAGGGAAATGTGATAATAAATAATGGATCATCTCATATGATCAGTAAGGTTATAAATAAGTGATAAAAAACCATGATAATAAGCGAGTGTAAGATAATCATATATGTGTAATCAATACACATAAGAAGGGGTTACCCAAAAAATAATAAAACATTAATCATATCATATGTCATCACAAAAACATCAATGGGAGAAATATGTTAGAAAAAAGAATAAACATGGATTATAGGTTCTATTGAAAATGAAAATCATCATAGTCTTATGAAATAACAAAAAAACCTTAAGATTTATAAAACCTATATAGAAAAGAAAAATATTAAGATCAAACTCATTATGCCCAAACATTCTTGAAAAAAAAATTCTTAAGCATCAAAAAGTATGAAAATTTATTATACTCATGCCTATGTGAACTAACTCATTATTTCCATGCCTGAATATTTAATGAGAGGTAAAAATAAACAAATGCATGATAGGGAATATAGTACCCCACTTGTCATTATCCTTTCATATAAGTTTTATAATAAATAAATCATTCATCATAAGTAAACCATTTAATGAATATGGGTTTCATATAATTTTCAACAGTAATTACATAAGGGGAATTTTTATTATTCCATCAGTAATCACCACTTTATATAGCTATTAAATATAATTGGTTATAAATAAATAAATATATATATAGTAACACTCTTGGTAAATATTCTTCAATCACGATAATAGATCATTTGCTGTATACATTGTATAGATAAAGGGTATATAGTAATGTCAATAATTTTTCCAATAAATTAATTTCGGGAATTATTATGAACACTCATTATTAAAATAATTAGATAATAGTAGGTTCAAAAAGGAATGTAATCAAAATAAAAAATTAGTTTATAAACCTTTAATGATATGGGAAGACCGAGGTGTTGATCAATATTTTATATTATATAAAATTGTATTTCATAAGACATTATGAGTTATTTGGTGGATGGTATATTTTTAAAAATATATTTGGTCAATAAAAATATATATCAAAGAATAATGGATTACATGGAAATAATTTTTTTTTATTTCTAGAATATTATTTTTTTGAAATAAGAAATAAACATGATCAATAATAATTATTTTAAATAAATTTGTTTTGAAAAAATAGGGGAAAAAATTTATTTTTGAAACCATAAAAATATTGTGGTAATGTTTCATGTAAAATAAAATGGTAACATAAATATTATTTCATTCATAAATAATTAAAGTGATATTTTAGAAGAAAGTTTATAAATATTCATAAAAAGATGATGTTATGATGGTTGGGAAGGTATTTCAAAAAGTAAGATGATATTGATGAAAATAAGTGCATTACGCTGGGAAAAAGGGAAAATATCATAGAAAATTGGATTTTTTAGAATAAAAAGGTTAATAATATCATAATCAAGTCTAGAATTTTTTACTAAATGATGAAGAACAAGAGTTGAGAAAAGTATCATAGTTTGCGTAACATTTAAATAGAAACTCATTTAATGAGCAAGATATTGGAAATGAACTTAAATACCATTAAATAAATGGATTTAATTATGAAATTAATAAATTAGGCATCACATACACTGTATAAACAATATTATGAACATAATAGAAACATATCACATTGAAATAAAATTTATATAGTAAACCTTTATTAAAATAGAGAATTTCTTGTCAAAAACACTAAAAGGACAGTATTTTAGATGAATAATTATATACCATGAACAATTATTGGATCATGATAAAAATTATTTAATGGTAAGTAGATAAACTATTATAAATAAAATATTTTCTATAATAAGTAATAAGATTTGTGGGGTGCGAATTTGAGATAAGAAACTGTTAAATTTTTTCCATCTAAGTCAAAAGTACTCTAATATCATTGATAAATATATTATTATCATAATCACATATTTTGGAAGCATTTTATTATAACTAATAATTTATAAATATCATTAATAAAAATTCAATTCATGATTATTAGTCACTTATTATCTATTTTTAATATCATTTTTATCTAATCTTGTTCATTTTGAACTAGTTTCATATTAGTGGTGTGATGCATCATTATTATCCAAAATTGAAACATTTAAATGTTAGAGTAGTTAATTTAATTTATTATTTTTAACTATTTATAACATTATAATTTAATTATCATTTATTCTTTATTATGATACTAAAATTTGAAATAAAAAATGAGTAAGTTTAAATTTTTTTAATAAACTATTTTTTTTGTCTTAATTAATTATTTTAATATTATTTTTTCAATTATGATACTAAAATCAATATTTTATTTACTTATATTTAATATATATATATATTAAATAATTATTTTTTCATAGATTTATTTGATATAATTTAATATATTTGACCATGTAGGTGATTAATCCATCCAAAACATGAACATACCATAATTAATTTATGATTAATATTATGAAAGTAGATTATTATGAAAAATAAAATTATTATATAATAATAAAAATATTATATAGATAAATTTATGGTTTTAAATAATATATTAATATATTTTTAGGATACTAAATAATAGAAAAAATTAATAGGATATGTTATTTCATGGATGTGGTAGTTCACACAACAAACAATTATCATTTTTGTTTCTCTATGAATAATAGGGAGTAATGGGGATTATAATTTTCCTCATAATAATCATAATTATATTTTATATCTAACACTGATTCATAATGATAATTTTTATTAATAGACTATACTAGAATTTTCCAACTACTGATGTTATAGAGTCATAGAGTTGGTAGTCATCACAACTCATGAATCAATATATAGGTATTCATCATCAAAAGGTGTATTACTAATTATTAATATCTTATACTAAAAAAATTTAATATAAAAATAAATATTTGTAACATTTTATATGAATTATAAAATTATATTAAGGAAATTAAGAATGAAAATAAAAGATGTTAAGAAAAAATTATTCATGTTCATGACTTGGTCATTCCCATTGAAGAATCCTTGGAAATTAGTGTTTGAAGATAAAAATTTTAACTCGAGGATAATTGATATTTATGACAAAAATAAATTTTTTAAGAAATTATTTTTTAGTTGGAAAAATAATTCCCTGATTGGTCTTGAATTGGTGGTGAGAATCCTCTTCTATAATTGGTGGGAATTCTATTTTATGAAACATTACATATTAATGTAATGAAAAATCATTTTTCACATGTCATTATTACTCCAAAATGGACTATAATGGACTGTTAGATGATGAATGTTTGATATTACAACACACAATCATTTTAAAACTTGTTTTAAACTTGTTTTAATGTCATTTATAATTGATTTTTTAATATTTCAATTTTGTTATTTAACCATGGTATAAAAATCACGTATGTAATTTACATTTAAGAACTAAAAAATGATCCATTTCATTAAATTCAGAACAGATAATACAAAAATTCAAATCCAATTTATTATATTCAATGTTTACGTATATGAAACATTAATTTTATCATTGGTTCATGTAATGTGTGAATCCCTATTTTTAGAAAAATTGTGTTTTTAAGATAAAAATTTCATTAAATGATAAAACTATGAATGCATTTGATTTTCATTAAATAATTTTTTTACTATAAAAACTTAAAATATGTATTGATTTTAAACCAAGACAATAAAATTATAAAACTAAGAATTAATAATGATAAAAATAAAAAAATATACTTTTTATTTTAAAATATTACTTATGTTGTTAAAATAACGTTTTCTAAATTCTCTAAATTAATTTTAAAAAATATTATTACTCCATTAATAAAAATTTTATCAAAAAAAATGTCATATATGTTATATGTTATACCCACTTCTCAATGTAGGCATAAAAACATCAGTTTTAATAATTTCTTTAATTTTTAATATTCACTAAATATAAATTATTTTATGAAAATTTATAATATAATTCATAATATAATACTAACACAACGAATCCATAAATTATGTTTATTTTAACGGTTTGAAATTAATAATTAATAAATTTAACATTTAAAATAAAATACAAAATATAAGGAAAAGGTTGTTTTTTAAAAAATGACCATTTTAAAGTTCAATTATATTTATTTATATTTTATATATAATTGAAAATAATTTAGTGTTGAAATATCATTTTAAATATGTTAATATTCCATGTTTTAAAATATTTAATATGTTCAAATTAAAGTAATATACACTAATTTTTTAAGTACATCATACATTAAAATGAAATAAAATTATAAAAATGTTTAAATATTTAAAATGTTAATTAATTTTTTATTCAATAATGTTTATATTCTTCAAGTAATTTTAATATTCTGAGGTTTGATTTTATTTAGTATTAATTTCATTAGTTATTTCATAATAGATAATTATTAATGATAATATCAATGTAATGGATCCAAAATCTTTGGTTCTTGCATAGTTGATAATGTATAATAGTATCCCAAGTTATTTCGTTCACCATAGATGGTGTGTCCTCTTCTATCCTGACATAGTGGGTGTGTGTCAAGGGTTAATAGGTACATTATATCATGAACCTATGTTATATGATCCCAGACCTCATGGCATGTTCACAAATACACAAGGTGTGTGTAACTCATGGTATACCCCGAGAATATTTAGGGTCTATGTTAGGTAGTATAAATAGTAATTGTGTATTTTTATCAATAAAAACCATTTATATATAACTCTGTTGAAATGGGTAAAATCTATCTCACCCGAGGCCATGAAAAAATTAATAAAAGATATGTTTTTTCTATGAACTACATACAATGTGATATTTAATCATCACCGCGTAATCCTTATATGAAATGACAATATAAAAAGCAAGTGTTTCAAAACTATATATTATTTTACTATGAAATAAAAAGCCATAAGCCTCCCATAAAAGCTCTGTCTTCTTGATCATCCCTTAAAAAGGTATACTCTCATTAAAAGACAAAAAACAAGAAGTGCTGAAAAAGATTAATTATAATAAAGAATCATATAAAATTAAATGCTGAGAAATAACAAAAAAATACTACCTCTCATATTAATGTTAAAGATTCAATGTTTTGAAGATACCCATATGTGACCCATCATTATCTCTCTATAGTCCATGGATTCGATCCCTACCATGGATGATATCATTTTTCTCCATTTAATTCATAGGTTTTATTCAATTTATAGTGGCTCAACAAATCTGTATGGGTTAGGGGAGGAATTTATAGCTTCGAAATTAATAAAAAATATCTATTTAGAATTGGCTTGTTCTGGGGCCCAAAACTAAATCAATCAAAAACATATCCCTTATAAAACCACATATTTCAATAATATATACAATATAAAACTTCCTTCTGGGGATCCATTTAAAAGATATTGAAATACATAGGCATGAGAGAGTATTTATGTTTAGATAAATATTAAATATTATATTATATAGTAGTTGTTCCAGAATATTATCGACACTCTAACCTAGGGTAAACAACATTCCCTGAAACCGATAAAACTATTAGAAAATATTTCTGAGCTCATTATCTTTGGATTACTATTTCAAATTATATAATTTTTTATGGCTTAAAAAAGGAATAATAAGATATTTCATACTAAAGGAAAAAACCCATGTCATTAAAACACTCTTTTGTTTTTAAATTGAACATGGGTTTTTGTCTACCTCATCACATTTCCAATAAACTAAAACCAATTTAATGACACTTCAATAGTTTAATTTCTCTATAAAATCATATACTCCCCCCTAAATAATAAAAAATAAAATCCCCCTTTATTTCAATATCAACCAAATAAATCATATAATATTAATCTGTATAATGCTTCTAAACATAGATACATGTAATAAATCATTAATCTAACCAAGCCATGGACCATAATATACATCCGATAAATGCCTTAACACCACTAATATATGAATGAGTACATTTTAACTCTTAATTCTTGTACCAAAACACCATTTTCAATGTGGATAGAAAAATCATAACAATACATAATGTCTTAAAAAATCCTCCAACAAACATAAAAATTAATTTTCATATAATTTATTTAAACTTAATTAAATACACATGTTTTCTCAAATAATGTATACCTATTCCATCATTTATTTAACTATTTGTGGGATAAAAACACTAATATTTATAACACTAATGCAAAATAGTGGTGAATTCTTAAATTGATGACAAAAACTTTTTCAGTTGTTATACCCATAGAACAATGATAACAATTACTATAAGAAAACACATCCACTAATAAATTATCCTCCAATGATATACCAAATCAAAAATGTATGCAATCAAAAAATCTAACAATTATTTAATCGTACACTTATCTCTCTAATTAAATTTTGGATAGTATTTGGTGTTATGGAAAAAATATGTTAGAAATTTTTCTTTCAATCCTCCCAAAATCTATTATGTAATCTAATAGTAATACACTAAAATGGTAATTTTTTAAATACTTGATACTTCATTATCTCTGTCACAAACAATTGTGCCCAAAAATCCACTGATATTGATTCCTTTATAAGTAATATTTGATATAATTTCATAAATTTATCCATGATAATTCAAAAACAATAAATACTGATTAATTAATAAAACAATAATATAATAAAATCAATTATAAATACATTTCCCTTTCAGTATGGAATACCTATGGGGTTAAATGTTTCCACTGGAACATTATTCTCATATTTTACCACATATAATATTTGATATATGGAAAGAACATTTGTTTTGGGATGAATATATTATTATATATGTCGCAAAACACATAAGGGGGATTAGGATGTCCAACAACATGATATTCCATAAATTTAAAGCAATAATATTATTTAATATTTCATTCATTTTATTAAAAACAAATTTTAATCTATAATTTCATCACATACATATAAATAAAATATATAATTTAATAAAATATTTAACACATACATGGTCACATACATTTCAATTGGTTCTCCAACAATAGTATATATCAAATGAGTGTCCAGAAAGCTCACTATTGGTATACTAAAATTGACCATGACACACAAAATTGGTAGATACAAATCTTTGGTGGTTTTCACTCCATGTGAAAGATCAAATAACTATAAAAATATTATATATTTTTCACTACACACAAAAAAATGACATCCTCTTCTTATTACATCTTACACTACATTAAGGAATGGAAAAATTCATTTATAGACTTATAGGACTATTCAATATTCAAATTGAAAATAGATTTTCATTTTATCAATAAAAACTATATTTGATGAATCATTGAAATAAATTTTTACCAAATCATTAAATGGCATGACATGATCAAATCTTTTTTAATAGAGCTAAAGCATTTATATTAAATTCACTAATAAAAATATATTTTTAGGAATGGATTATAATGTCAGTTTTTAAAAATATATTTTATAATTTTTTTTATTTCATCAACTAATTTAAAAAAGATATTTAATTTTCTTTTTTATCTAGAACAACCATTATTATAAAATCAATATTAACTATGTATTTTTTAAATTTTTTTAAAAGTAATATATGTAAAAAAATAACTTATATCGTCAGTTTTGAAAACATAACATAAAAAACATTTTAAAAATTATCATATAATGTGTTACTTATTATTTTAAACTACTCGAGACTACTTTTTCATCTCCTCAACTCTATGTGATATTCATTTCTTTGAATATTATGCTTCATTCCAACCCTCATTCAATCCATAACTATATTTTTCACCATTACTATCAAAATTCATCATCATCATCATCAATTCTTTCTCATTCATAGTTTTCCTGTGTTAAGACTTATCAATGAATTATGGTTGTATTTTGTATTTATTTTTATGATTTATCATGCGTCTATGGTATTTTAAATTTCATGATTTTTTTTGTTTTTTATTGAATGATATATTCCACTACCTCACATAATCTCTCATTTAAATGATTTTTTTGTTCTGATTTTTCAAATTCCAATAATATTATTTACATGATGAGTGTTTGTTTTGAGATTACAATTTTATTAAATTTTTGTTTGATGAATAAGTATTATAAATAATGTACTTTAATTATGAATGTGAATATTAGGTTTTTTATTTCCATTGTGAATATCTATTTTGAATGTACATTGGATTATAGAATTTGAATATTGAGTATTGATAACATATATTTATAAAATTATTTTGATTTTACAATCATATTATGATCGAGAAAACATTTAATCTTTATTTTATCTTGTCACTAAAGAAAGAGATATTTCATGATCATATTAAAATTTCAGATACAATTTTATATTAGTGATTTATTTATTAAAACTCTTTATTGTAGTAGGTATTCACTCATAATGAACACCAAATTCCATTTAATATGTTATTTTTTCCTATTTTAAATTTAATTAATAACTATGAATTTCTAAATTGATTTTTGAAATTATTATTATTATTATTATATAATATTATAATTTTTTTAATATTTGAATTATTATTATACTATAATATTATAATGATTGGATTGAACTGTAAATAATATATATTGAAATATTTTTGGTGAGAAAAATGATTATCTTTTTGTTGTTACTCTTACATATCAATTATTTTACATGTATAGAGTCTCCATTATATTCTTTATCATTTTTTTCAATACTATTTTTTCTCACACCCTAATATTTGGGCCTTTATATTATTATATGATATTATTTATTATAAAGACAATAATTATATAATTTCGAAGTTACATAATAAAAATATTAAATAATTATGTTTTCTTTGTGGTAAAATTATTACAATCGATGTTGATGAATCTATATCAATATAATCTTTTAATTTATTAAGAATGTGTGATCATAAAATATTTTACGTGATACTTTGAGTTTGAAATATATTTATTTTTCTATTTGGAAAATATTTTAGGTTTTTTATTGTTAGTTATAACATTAAATATGAAATAAAATTTAATAATATAATAAATGATTTTCTAGTATTCATATATGTTTAGATAATAATAGGTTGAACATGGATTTCATAACATGAAATATGGTATTAAAATAAAGATGGTGATGATTCTTATTTGTAAATTTCTAAATGAAATTTTCTAAATAATGATTCCTATTTTTATCTATCTAGGATATATTTTAAAAAAAAGTGATAAGAACAAAAATCAAATATCATTTATGTTGTTCTAGTTTTCATCTGAGTTTGATCCATTTTATTTTACATATTTAAAATGGGAATAGGTCAATAGTTAGTTTATCAATGGGTTTATGATAGATTAGAATGAAAGAAAAAATAAATGGATTGATAAGAGTTTCATATAGTCACAACAAATAATTATAGAAAAAATCATAAAGACGTTGATCTTCTAGATTTAAATTATATTATAAAGAAAATAATATACCCCATGGGCTTGGGTATAAGAAGATACATTAATGCTCAAATTACATTTTTATACTTAGGAAGGAATATATAGGTATGTAAATGTGTTCTAAATGTGGTACATCACATTATATATTGAATGAAAAATAAAAATTAGACTTTTATTTTCATGAATGCTTCAATGAAAATTTTGTATCTTTTTATAAATAATCTTTTAAAACATTTCTTTTCAAAATAAAAATATTGAAAAATTTTTAATGTATCGTGATGTTTATTAGATATTTAGTGTTAGATAAAGTCATCCAAATGATTGTCCACATTGTAATAAATTGATCAAAAATTTCCTATATTCAAAAAGGATGTTATAGATATTAGAAATTGGCTATAAATGGATGGAATGAATCCATATCATGAACATAAGGGTAACTATATTCCATTATCTATTTTATTTGTAATTTATAATTTATCTTCTAAATATTTTATGAAGAAAAAACATATCATGTTGGGTTTAATGAGTTATAGATTAAAATAATATATAATTGATATTGATGTTTTATTCTCTATAATAATTTATCTTCTTAAAATTTTATTGGAGGAAGGTGTTAGAGTGTATGGATACTACATAATAGAACAATCTCAACTACATGCAATCATTATATTCACTATAACTGAATTCAAAATATTTGTAAATGTTTATGGATACAGAGTTTGTGGGAATAATTTCCATCACCTATTCAAAAAATGAAATTCACATATCAACTAAAATATGTGTTAAAATGGTACATAGGGTTCATCAATTGTGTTTATTTACAGACCACTCTTATTGAAGATTGAAAAAAAGTAATTCAACAACCCACATGAATTTTATAATGCTTTAAAACCTATGTCTATCAATTAGTATTTTGAGAGGGAGAAAAATTGATATTAAATTCACAAACACACAATCATAGAGTAATTATTTAAATATTTTTTCAAAATAATCAGTATTTTTTTATATAACAAAATGGATGTATCATGAGGTCATACATAACATTGATGTCAGTAATGTAGAGTATAATATATATAATTATTTGATTGAAATTTTCTTGATATTAATGTTTTAAATTAGATAGGTGGAATGCAATATTTAATATAATCTTCATGGGATGTTGTTAAGATTTATCTCTATTTATTAATGGAATATTAACATACATACATACATATTGTCACACATTATCGATGTGGGAAACAAATAGTTGTGAAATTTATAGAACAAAAAATTTCCATGTTTTTTTTCAATACTAAATATAATTTAATTCATTTTTAGATACCATTACTAATTTAAGGTTTTATTTGGTTTATAAAATAAATATTTATAGATAGATATATATATATATATAGATTCAATGTATCCTTTTAAAATTCATATGAGGATATTGAAGGGATATTTTATGGATGAATATCATCCTAAATCCAACATTGTTGAGAAGTATTTTTCTAATGAGGTTGAAGAGTTTTTTAGAAACTAATTTTATATTGTGGGGTATATATGCATTCATACTACACTACAAGATTGAGTTAGTTTTGGGGTAAGTGTGATCCATGGTTTGAATGTAAAAATATCTATAGGTGATACTTTATTTAATGTACATTTATACATCTTGAAAAACATAGATGATGTATAGCCATATTTAAAATTATATATGTGTGTAAAACAAAATTCATTTAAAGAATTATGATATCTTGATACTAATAGACCATAAAAACATATTTATATAGGTTAAATATACCATTCATTCAAGATAATATGAATAATAAATTGTCTTGGTTTTTTGGATTACCATATATAAATTTGATAATATGATATGGTTATTAAATTAATGGATATATATTTTATACTAATAAACAAAACAATATATGTGTAGTTAAGAATAATAGTTTATTGTTTTTAATATAAGAAATTTAATTTTTTAACTTCTAAATATAAAAAACACCATATTCACTTTAGGGGAACATTAAAGAGTTATTGAATAAATATTGATGATTTATTACATTAAATTTTTAGTTATACTCTTTAACTATGTATTGAATATTAGTAAAAAAATGTATATTGGAAATAAATAAGGTAGTTAGTGTGATATTACAATGAGAGTGGATGGGGATAATTAGGTTATGCATTGAAAATGAAAATTAAAACATTTTCTCCAATATATGTATTAATTACAAAATAGGATCTTAACTTCTTAGTCATTATCTTCACATGGATTTATCATTCACCGGATGAACATTACATTGTGTGATATATCTTCATGTTCATGAAAAATTTAATAATAGATACATATATTTATATGGTTAACCCTCAATGGGATATGCCTATGGAGAATGCATTAATGTTCTATCATGAACAAAAATCATGAATAATTACTCTACCTAATATTTTTCATCCACAGTCAATCCTACTCCATGTTTTATAACATTACATGATTTCAGTATAGCTTACTACTTCTCAATAATCACTCACCAAAACTAGTCCTTATTGGATCACTTCTAATTGATTAGATCCACTTTATTGTTTATTAAAATACACACACCTTCTCTAGGATCATATGAATTGATTTCATCTTCATGTATAAATTAATTATATTTTTAATTCCCTTTAGGATACTCATTCTTCTTTATAAAAACACCTTGACGTAGAACCATATCCAAAATATATAATTCCTATATAAGAAATTCCAATTTTTTCCGAAAATAAAATACCATGTAGCACATTGTATGGATCATAAATTGTATTCAATTCCTCTGGAATTATCGAACATCATTAAAAATTCTCCATTCTTTCAAAGAATAAAATATTGAAAAGTATTCTCTTTATATATCTCTCTGTTATGGGATCCTTCTATAAAACTTCTTGATACTGTTTTTAAAATAATTGTACTATTTTGGTTTAATCTAATAGTTAGCATTGAAAATATTATTTCCTAGGATCATTCCTTGTGTACATTATACTTAATGGAAGCATATATTAACTTCGTATATTTTTAGAAACCCTAGAGTCATTTAAATAACTATTTTATTATTTTTTGGGGAAAAATATCTGATTGAATACAACCTGGTTATAGATTGGTCTGATGTACTATTTGGTGTTACTACCCATTTTAAATATTTTACATCATTTCAAGATTTAGTATAGTATAGTCTTCAATACATCAAGCTTCATTATGTAATTCTATTGTGTAATTCACTAATGGGGGCCTCCAAATTATATAATTATGTTAAATTAAAACCCCCATGACTCATGGTGTTATTTTGGATTGAAATGACTATTATTTATGGGCATGGTGGTGTATCATTTTTTACCAAGATATAGATTCCTAATAATTTTCAGTGGCTCTGGATTTCCTATGAAAACCCCAATACATCATACACATCATTATAAAACATGAAATGATTGTTCTCATAGGGGATCATAATTTATCCATCTTCATTGGGACATAACCACATCAAAACACTATTATGTGAGCTCATGTTTAATCTTACAAAAGAATACATTGGGACTATAGTTTGGGAAAACAATGGGTTTTTTCTCTATCACCCCTATTACATATCTATATTCAGTATAGTGATAGATTCTCATATGAAAAATATTCTAGGGAATTTAGTAAAATATTTGGCGTAGATAGAATAACTCCCTTATCCACATATGTCCACCACTATGGATCAGTCTTGCCTATTTTTTTTATATTTCACTCATTGTAATCACACTCCATGTACAACACTTTTGGTAAGTCTTCAAACAAAAAATTCATTTCCAATCATAATTGGGATGAGTAAATCTTCCTAATTAACATATCTGTACTCTTAAAAACCATGGTCACCATTAACATGTGTTATTTTCAATATTATTATCAATAAATTGATCTTTGATCATGGAGATGACAACACACAGCATGGTCACTAACCTTGACCATACATATTATCAATAAACATGACTAAACATATGTCTAATCAACATTCACCAAACTTATTTTCATAAAATCCATCATAAACTGTTTGGGATTTCTTATAGCATTTGACACAATAAATTTTGTATGTTCCTATATAATCTAAATAGATTGGGAAAAAATTGATCTTATTTTCATGGAAACACATGAAAATAATACTTTTGATGTCCTTAAACTGTCAATTGTGTAGTGTTTTATTGTTAAAAAATAATATTTTAATGATATAAAACTTGATGATGATGATATTGATTTATGTCACATTCCTAAATCAAGGGAGAGAACATAATAGAATTTTTATGACAATTTTATAGACATGGTTTGTCTCATACAAACATGCCTTAATTGTGGAAAATTAGAAATCAACCCTTCTTTAATTTTTTATTATAATAGGAAATATTTATTTATTATATGTTTACCTTTTAAAATTTAAGATTTTTTTTGATATAATATAATCAATTATTTGACATAAAACACCTATTTTAAATGATATGTCAAATTTTGTGTTTCTATTATTCTAGTTTAGTTTGTACTGTTTTATAATTATTTACATTTTTAAATATTAATGATCTTTGAACTATTTTTTTAACGTAGGAATAGTTTTGAATTTTCTATATCATCTTATGTTTTATAATTATTGTGATCATTATTTTAACATTGTTATCTACTAAAACGTAAAATAAATTATATTATCAGTATTATTTTTAACACTATCATTATCTAATCTAATGAATATGATAAAGAATACTTTGTTTTTATTTAAGTTTTTGTAACATTGTAATATTTCTATAAAAAATTATCTTTTATAGTTGGATTGCTATAATAATTTACTTAATTTTTGTTTTCTTTTTTATAATTTTTTTCTTTCATTTAATTGTTTAAAAATTTTAAACTATAAAAAATATGAATAAATATGTGTTTAGTTTTATTTAATTTGTGTTTGATAATTTCTATCTTTTTATTTAATATCATATGTAATATTAGGGTTTTTATGGTTTTACACTAATTTTTTTTCAATTTAAATTAAAAGATAATGTCAGATCAAAAAAATTTGTCACCATGAGCTTCTTGTGAGTATAGTACACATATATCTACTATGGATAATCCTAACCCTTCTATATTGGATCCATCTACTTCTAAGTGGAAGAGAAGGGTTCTAGGATTGGTAAATTTGGTAGAACATTTTTACTAAAATTATGTATTTTCAATAGCTAGGACCATATGATATATGTATATTTCATGATAATGACAATCCCAATTGTCTAAATAGAAAAACATAAGCCTTTTTTTTAATGAAATAAATAAACAATGTCCACAATTGTTTTTTTGAATAGAAAGCATTGACAGAGATAAAACATCTTAATTATGGGAGATATTATTAGTGATAACATTTATACAGGAAGTTCTAATGATTGTTTCAAGTATAATTAACCATTTTACATCAAGAGGAGTATCAATTGATAGACATGGTGCAATTATGGAAGCAAGTGTTGAGGAAATAAAAGTACGGATTTTATGATTGAGGAGTCCACTCAATATATCAATGAGTTAAAAGTCGAAGTTGTAAAAGACATGCCTACCTAAATAACTTCAAATATATTGACCAACCCTTGTTTAAATTATTCAATGGGAATATGGATCCTTGCCACTATAATTTCCTAGTGACTAGACATTCTGAAGTGTATGGTTAGGTCCATTTGGACTTAAAAAATAGGGGAAGTCATAATAAAATTCATCTTTTATTTCTAATAAAATGTAATCCAGATAGTACTAATTATTTTATCATTTAATATTTAATAAAAAAGAAAACAAATTCAACCACACAATCACTACTATCAATACAGGATAAAGACAATATCTTCACCGTCAGTAACATCTAGGAATAGTTCATATTCCTTCTGGACATTCTATTCCATTAATGGAAATCTTACGAGCTAGAGTCCTCATTACCTAATATGCCTACCCAAGAGGCATGTGATGAAGAGTTCCCGGTCTACGAAAAAAATATGAACTACGCGGTCGACGTTCAATGTTTGATGTTATCATCAATGTCTAGTAAACTGACAATGTCTCATGAAAAATGGATGTCTATAGCATGATTGGGAACCTCTATTTTTATTACTTGGAGATAGAAAGAGTATAAGAGTTTGATATCTCTAAGGAAATTTTTCAGAGTAAGCTTAGAGATGGTTCCCAAGCTAGGCCCGTATAGTCTTACTAATTGGATACATTGACGGTAAGGAGGTTATAAGGTATAAACTCCCCAACGAACTGGGTAAAAATATCATTCTCACATAAATCCCTCAAAGCATCATTAGTTTTGTTTTGAATTTAAATATGAACAACAATGATATGTCTCTACAAGATCTTCTTATCCTCCATCTCCAAGTAGAAAAAGGCATGAAGCATGAAAATTCTTCATTCCATATAATGAGTAATATGAAATGAATGGTGATGATATTTAAGCAAAATGAATCTTAATGCCATTTCACAAAAAGGAAGATAAAGGGAGGCAGGATGGATCCTGATGCTGTTTGTTTCTCAGGTGGAAAGAAGGTCCACTGGATGAAAAACTACACCCAACTAATGACGAAAGTGGATGCTTTAGGTGTGTTTGTTATCTAGTTAGATTTTTCTATTTCATAAAATTATGTACTGTATATATAGCCTGTGGGGCTCACATATGTATCCAAACATATGAACTATTTAGATTAAATAAATTTTACTAAGTGGAGGTAGATCTACGAGCAACCAATAGAGCTTTAATTAATGGTGTAGCTGTCGGAGACTACCACCTCATATTGCTGACTGAGATGATATTGGTATTAAAAGGTTGTTATTAACTATCTTCATTAACCAAAAATAGTTTTTTGTATCCATAGTAAATACATATGGATTTTATTTCATGTTTTGAAATGAATTTTCTTTATATTATAAATATATCATTTGTTTTGGTAATGGAATTTTATATAACATTCTTTATTTGTTGGATTACAAAAAGCATGTAATTTCAATCAATAACTAATCTACATCACATGAATCATACCACATCTGACTTTGGTATCTTATTTTAGGTAAAGTAAATGAGAAACTCTTGACAAATTTACCTCAAGAGGGATAATTGGATTCTTTTGAACTAAAACCACATGTTGTATGTCACATATGTTTACAATGAAAAATAACTAAATCCCCATTTAGTGGGAAATGTAGAAGAGCCAAATATCTTGTTGAATTGTTTCAAATTGTTGTGTGTGTCCCATTTCTAGTTGAATCAAGGGATGGGTACTCATACATCATAACCTTTACTAATTATTTTAGAAGATATAAATATATCTACTTAATGAGGTAGAAGTCAGATTATTTGGATAAGTTCAAGGAATACAATAATGATGTTGGGAACCGTCATGGTAATAAGATTAAGAAACACCAATTAGACCGATGTTGAGAATATATTAATCAAGACTTCATTGATTACATAAGAGAGATTAGGATCCTATCTCAACACACTCCTCCTTACACATCCCATTGGAATGGTGTAAGATAAAGGAAGAACCACACCTTATTGGAAATAGTGAGATCCATGAAGAGTCATGAAAGTCTTCCATATCCTTTTGGGCATATGAGTTACAAACAGTGGCACACATCCAAAAACGAGTACCAACTAAATCTAAAAAATGTATTCCATACGAGTTTTGGAGTGGAATAATAATCATGTTAATGAATTCAAATGTGTGGGGAAGAAAATATTTTGTTAAAGACTCTTCTGGATAAAAACCTGCAACTCAGACACAAAGTTTACCATTATAGTATACCCCATTAAAACGATGAGATATTACCTATACGACCCCATAGACAAAAAGGTTATAGTGGAAGGACACACCACATTTCTTGATAGGGAGAAGATCTCCAAAAGGGATAGTGGGAGAGAGATAGACTTTAATGAAGTTATGGCTCAAGGTATACAAGAGTTGGTACATGAGCATATTATATAAATCCATGTTGAGGAAAAATCTATTCCAGAGACACATGTACTATGTGGGAGTATATGAGAGCTTAGATAACCTGGAACATTTGTGTGTTCTAGTTACTGAGGATGGTGACTCATTATTATTTGATAATAATTATCCTCTGATAGAAATGGAAGTTATAGGTGGAACAGATGATACCAAGTGGAAAGAATCCATGAATTATGAAATTGATTCCATTCACAAAAACCATGTCTATATTTTGGATTATCCTCCCATAGATAGAAATATTTTTTATTGTAAATGGGTATTCAAGAAGAAACTGGAAATTGAAGGAAACATTAGTACCTATAATGCATGAATATTTGAATAAGGGTTTTAATAAAGTTAGGGCATTGACTAAGAAGAATCTTTGTTACCTATTGAAATGTGGAAATCCACTAGAAATCTATGGGCCATTTCCTCTAACTGTGACTATGATATTTGGAAAAT
The DNA here is from genome assembly GCA_963277665.1 of Viscum album. Classification (NCBI taxonomy): domain Eukaryota; kingdom Viridiplantae; phylum Streptophyta; class Magnoliopsida; order Santalales; family Viscaceae; genus Viscum; species Viscum album. The sequence continues at coordinate 332,325,072 of OY728150.1, forward strand.
GGATTTCAAAACACCCTTCATTAACATAATCCTCCAAGGAGATTTCTATATGACAAAACATGAAGTGTTTGTGACTATAAGGGTTTCCAATAAGATATTATAGTTGCAAAAATATATATAGGGATTAAATAAAGCATCCAGGTAATAGAACATTCATTTTGAGGAAGGTATAATAGAATTTAATTATATAATGAACAAATGTGAGCCTTGTATATAAAAATGGTTTAGTGGGAGTGATTTGTTTCTTCTAAATAGTATATTTTGATGACATCTTACTTATTATAAACAAAATACCAGTCCTATATTCCATTAGGTCATGGTTGAATAAATTATTCTCTATGAATTTCTTGATAGAGGGAGCATATATTCTTAGGATCAAGATCCATCATGATATATCCTAGAGATTACTTAGACTAAGTCAAAGTACATTAATTGACAGTATACTAATGAGATTCAGTATAGAACAATCCATGAGGTTATTGTTTCAAGCTTCACAAGGAATTTATATTTCTAGGAATATGTTTCTTCATATGAATCTAGAAAGAAATATAATGGAAATGATTTCATATTCATCGACAATTCATTCAGTCATGTATGCTTTGCTATGTACTAGATTAGATTCCACCAATGCATTCAATGCGGTGGGAAGATATCCATCATATCTAGGTGACTTCCATTAGTTGGTAGTCAAGACTATCTATAAGTATCTATGGATTACTAATGATATGTTACTTGTTTATGGAGGAGATAACAAACTAGTCATTAGAGAATATACAAATTCTTGTTTCCAGGATGATCAAGATAACATGAAGTCACAAATGGGACACATATAAACATTTAATGGATGTGCTGTGAAGTTGCAGAGAGTAGTATTTAAATAGAATACAATGTGGCGGTCCCCTTGACTGAATCCTGGACTATGAATAAACATGACCATCATGTTTGGTCTAGCAGACTGAAAGTCGTAAGCCGTTGGATCTAGTCCATGTTGGTGTTTCTGTAGTTAGTGTCCAAGAACCAAATTTTTGTACATTGATTACATGAAAATTTATTTTATTTAACAATTAAACATCTTTTTACATATTATTCATTGTCCTTCAAGAATATAATATAATAATTTTTTAGAGTATTTTTCTGATTAATAATGTCGTAGAAGTTCCCCGCTATTACAAGAACATTGAAGTGCTATGAAAATATTCTTAAATATAGTTCTATGGATGAATGAAAAACAATGATGTGACACATAGTATACAGAACACCATGTGTCAGTAATCATAAGAAAATGATAATTATTATAATGAAGTTCCCACTTGGTAATCACCAAGATGGGAGATTATGAGAATAGACCCACCAGGAGGAATTCTCAACATTTTGGTGTCGTCGAATATTCCTATCAGTGAGCATGTGTAATGGTCCTTAGACTATATAATTTTCATTAATATGTGTCATGAATCATGCACACTGATTTTCTAATGAAAACCATCACACAAAATGTTGGCAGGAATGATGATATGTCTTGTGCATCACAAATGACATATTATTAATGGATAATTTTAGGAAGGAATTTTTTCCCTTCCATTTGTGTTTTTAATGGTCTCGATTAAAATTGAATTTTAATTTAATTCATGGAAAAAATATTATTATCAAGACCGAGGAATAATTTTTTTCAAGTTAAAATTATATCATAAATTAAACAAATATTTAATCATCATATTATTAATAAAATATATTTATTTATTTCATTTAAAATTTAATATATATTTATTTACTTGTTTTTAATTAAAAATATTTATTTAAGAGAATAAAAATATTTTATTCAGGTGTTTAATAAAAGGAAGAGGATTTAAAATGGAACAAGACCATTCCCATTGATAAATTGATTATTTACCAGTCAATAAATAATTATTATATAGATGGTTAATGACACAATAATAATACTATTATCATTATGTGTAATGGGATTTAATTTAAGGATTTGTTTTTTTCATGTTGGCGCACCACAAATTATGGTTATTTTATTTTTATTTGGGTTGATGTGTTTTCTCTAATAGTTATAATTGAATTTAATTGATGTTTGTCAATTAAATATTGCGACTGAAACCCCATGTAGATTAATAGAAAGGGAAATCTATTGTTCCAAAACTATGTGTATTGAGAATTTTTAATCCAAACATTTTCTCTCTCAAATCCTCTTATCTCTCCCACTAAATAATGAGAGATGTTCTTCAAGACCAAATAAAAGAAATATATAGTGATCGATGCAAGACATTCTTTCCGCTGTACCAGCACAAAGAGAACGAGTGGAGTTGATCTGAGAACATTAGAGAATGTGTGGATTAATATAAGAGGGATTATACTTTGTATCCTTACAAGAGAAACAAAGGAAATCCGGAAGGGTCATTCCAAACAATCAATGATCATTAATGAAGAAAATAAAGAATACCTAGCTATTTAATTTCTTCAAAAATTATTAAATTATTTATAAACATAATGTTCAATATCCACTTTCTCTTATCTTCACTATTTTTATCTATGTCTAAATCATTTATTTTAATTTGAGGATACTGGAATTCATCATCAAATAATTCCATTATTGGTCATTGATTATGGAAATAGCCATGTTATGCCCCCCCAATTACCACACTTCTACTGTATCAAGAACAAAAAAGTAGTATTAGGGAAGGCTCATCATCATTTATAATTTTTTAAATAATCTTTTTGATGATATTCTAATTAATAATTTATTTTTCAATTAATTTTTAATCGTTCTATGAATCCATATTCGGAGATTTTTTCTTCCTCTTTTCATTTCATGAAGATCTAATAGAAAATATTTTTTCTTTATTTAAACTAAATTGAGTATCTCATTAGGTTGCCCCAAATATTCTGTCCAGGTTACACAATAGTACACGCCGGGTATTCATTGTCACACACTATGTAATCTTTCACACATGTCGTGTAATCTGGACTACACACTATGCAATTTCGTTTAGTGCATCAGAGTAATTCGGAAATTACTCAAGCTGTGTGCATTAATGACATGCAGTGTAATTAATTCGTACACCACATGTTGACCAAGATAGACTAGAACATGGACTACCTAATTACAATCAATGTAGCCCACTGAAAAAGTTATGTTATCCCTTCGTGTTAATCACCAAACCTTCTATCCAATACATGGGTAATCCAACCGGTAATCACATATCCTGAAGACAACATGACGTGTGGACAACTGGCCATGAAATGCAAACCATGATTTCGGAAGAATGCATCACATGCCTAGTCCCTAGGTGTGTACTTTGGGTAAGAAATTGAAAGAAGTATACATCGGGTAATTTTCCAAATTACGCTGATTTAAAACATTAATGTGTGTGTAACATTCATAATAATATATCATGTAGATTTTAACGGGTGTTCCCCGTGTTACCTCCAATGTTATGGATAAGAATCTCAGGGAAATTCAAAAAATGATTAATCTAAAATTATTGATTAATAAATGATAATAAATAATCTATTCAAGCGTTATATTTCTTAATAGTAACGTTTAATGAATTGAATGAAATATTTATTAAATGTGTAATTTTTCGCATGTACGTGGATGATCATGAGCTTTACTAGACCTTTTTATGTTATTTGTTTTCTTTTAAACTATTTCAAATTAAATTGTATCTATACATTCTATCTCTCATTAATTTTAGGGCCTTTGTTCCCATTGTTTCTTTTATGTAAACCAACTTTTTACCCCTCAACTGCATGTGAGATAAAAAGCCTATGCAACTGATGTAGCTGCCATGATTGTGGAGGTGGTTCATGTAAGTATCTGAGGTTAAACCAATATATGGAGATATAAAGGTGGACTGGGGAAAATCTATAGACTTAAACCATAAGTGGTTCATGGTGTTTATCCCCTAGGTTAGCTACTACTTTATCAACCTCTAGATAAACTAAATATTTTGAATATCTCATGATCATGGCCTTTACATTATTTTATTTCTATCAATTGTATGATTTTTCATTACGGATATATTTTCATGACTATATAATTAATGAATAAAAAATCATTCATGATGGAACTAAAATAAACTAGGATTATGAGTAAATCGTATCAAGACTTGTATAATAACTTATGCATGTTCCAAAAAATATTAATGAGCATGTGATAAATATAATAAGGAAATTTACATAAAAGTGATAAAAATCCTACAATAAAATTTTATGTTATAATAAGACTTCCATTACTTAACTATGGGAAAGGTTCAATAAAACTATATGTTTGACAAAACCATATTGGGAAATTTACTTTTATACATGAAACTCTTGTGAATGTTTCTGGTTGAATTAACCATTTTACATCATGAGGAGTATCCCTTTCTAGACTTGGTGAAAATTTATAGGCAAGTATTGAGGAAATCCTTGTCAGGATTTTAGTATTGGGGATTCCACTAAATCAATCAAGAAGTTACAAGCCCATAGTTGGAAATGACCCGCCTACCTAAATACCTTCAACTATATTTAAAAACCCTTTTGGGGTTATGTAGAGGGGAATATGGATCCTTGCCACTATAATGTCCCATAAACTAATCATTTTGAATTAAATGGTGAATCCCATTAGGACATGATAAAATAGTGGGAAACATAAAAAAATTAATTTTTTATCTCTCATAAAATGTAATCAAGAATATACTAATTATCTTTTATTTTAATAATACAATAAAAATTAAAATCATGTCGACCCCACTATCCCTACGATCAATACTGGATTAAGGTAATGCCCTCACTGGCATTAACACCCAGGAATGGTTTATATTCCTTCATGTCATTCTACTACATGAACATAAACATTATGGGCTGGAGTCCTCATTACCTGATTCTATTGAAAAATAGGTGAGTGATGAAGAGTTATTGGTAAATGAAAAACATATGAACGACATGATCAACATTCATGTTTGATGTTATCATCAGTTTCTAGATAACTCATGAATTCTCATGAAAACAAGGTTTCCTATAACATGATTGAGAACCTCCATTATCATTACTAAGACAGAGAAATATAGGAATGGTATGAAATCTCCATGGAACTATTTCAGAGTAACTATGTAGAGGGTTCCCCAGTCGGACCTCAAGTAGTCATGTTCATTGGCTACATTGAGTGTCAGGAGGTTCTAGGGTTTAAACTCCCCAAAGAACCTGGTACCGATCTCATTCTCGTATCACTCGCTCAAAGATTCTCTAGTATTGTTTTGTATTTCATTATAAACCATATTGATAAGTCCTTATAAGTTGTTATTATCCTCCTTCACCATTTGAAAATAAATAAATCTTGAAAGACCTTCTGTCCTTATTGTGAATAAGAGGAAATGGAAAGGGAAGATCTTTAATCCCAATGATTCTTCATTCACTTAAAAGAGAAAGGACTATTAACTGAGACAAAAGGGAACATGGATATGGTTGCTTCAGAGGTGGCATGAAGGGCCACTAGAAGAAAAATTGCACCCAGCTAAAGAAGAAAGGGGAATCATTTTATGCATTTTTTATTGAGTGAAATTTATCTATTTCTAGAAATTGTGTATAATACAGAGATTTTGGAACACATTTATGTAAAAAAAAATCTAAGAACCACGTTGATTTAATAAAATCGACTAAGGTGAGGTAGATCTATGGGTAGCCAATGGAGCTAGTCTTGCTGATATAGCTATCGCGGACTACCACCTCACATTTCTGGCTGGAATGATCTTGGTATTAGAAGGTTGTAATTATGTTCCTTCTGTACCCAAATACATTAGTTATTTATCAAAACTAGATACATATGGATTTATTTTCATGTTTTTAAATTAATGTGGCATCTTTTATAGACATAAAATTTGTTTTTCTAAGGAACACATATAGAACACCCTTTACGTTTTGGATTACCAAAAACCACATAATGTAAATCGATAACAAAACTACTTCACATTACTCATACCACACCTAACTTTGGCATCACTGACTACATCACGTAAATGAGAAACCCTTAAAAAAGATACATCAATATGGATATTTAGATTGTTTTAATCTAAAAAAACATGGTGTATGTCACACATGTTTACAAGGAAAAATTTCCAAATCCCCATTTAGTGGGAAAGGTGAAAGAGCCAAAGAGCTTGTCGAATTGGATCATATTAATGTGTGTGGACCATTTCTATTTGAATCAAGGTGTTGGTACTGATATATCATAAAACTAATTGATGGTTTTAGTAGATATGGGTATATCTATATATTTAGGTATAAGTCGGATTCATTTGAGAAGTTCAAGAAATACAAGAATTTAGTTGGGAACTACCTTGTTATGAAGATTAAGAAACTCTTCCCAGACTGAGGTTGAGAATATATTAATCTATAATTCATTGATTACATACAAGAGTTGGATATCCTATCCCAACTAACTTCATCTTATACACCGTAGTAGAATTGTTTCAGAGAATGGAGGAACCACACGTTGTTGGACATGGTGAGATCAATGATGAGTTATGCGAGTCTTCCATTATCCTTTTAGGGATATCTGTTATAGAGAACAACACACATACTAAACCAAGTACCATCTAAATAGATAAATTTTATTCCATACATGCTTTGGAGTGGGAGGAAATCCATGTTTTCAAATTTTCATGTGTGGGGAAGAGAATAATTTTTAAGGCCCCTTAAGGTAAAAAACATTCAGATCAATGTAGAATGAGTACCTCTATAGGATAACCCATGGAAACAAGGGGATATTACCAATACGACCCATCAGAAAAAAAAATTATAGTGGAAAGACATGTAATATTACTTGAGAGGGAGAATATTCACAAAAGAGATAGTGGGAGAAGTATAAAATTTGATGATGTTGAGGATCAAAGTATACAAGAGTTGGTAAAGGATTAGATTCCAAAAATCCCCATGGAAGAATGATATATTCTAGATACACATGTACTTTGAAGGAGTACAAGAGATGTTAGATAACTAGAATGATATACTTTTGTAGTTATTGAGGATGGTGAGTCGTTATTAGTTGATAATAGTGATCCTCTAACCTACATGGAAGCAATAAGTGGAACCGACGTTGAAAATTGTTAGGAATCCATGATTTCTGAATTGGATTCCATGCAGCAAAAACAAGTTGGGATTTTGGTAGATCCTATAGTAGATGTAAAAAACCTTTTTTCAAAAGGATAGTCATGATGAAAATGGACTTGGAAGGACAAGCTAGTACCTATAAAGAACAACTTTTTGCAAGAGGGTTTAACAAAATCAAGTCATTATGTACGATGAAACGTTTTCACCAGTTGCAATGCTGAAATCCATCATAATTCTATTTTCAATTAACTCTTACCGTGACTATGAGATTTGGAAAATGGATGGAAAAATAGCCTTCCATAATGGGATCCTTTTGGAATATGTTTATATGACACCATTTAAGGGTTTTTGAATCCAAAGGATTCCAAAAAAAATGCAAGTGGAAAAAAACAATTTATTGATTAAAGAAATCATCAAGTACATGGAACATTGATTTTGATGAATCCAAAAGTTAATTTTGAATTATAAAGAATGATTGTGAGCCTTGTATCCACAAATGATTTAGTGGGAGTGAAGTTGATTTCTTAATAGTGTATGTTGATGACATATTACTTATTGGAAATGAAATACCAGTCTTACTGTATGTTAAGGCATGGCTGAATAAATTCTTCTCCATTAAGGACTTGGGTGGGGAAAAATATATTCTTGGGATCAATATCTATCATGATAGATCCAACATATAGATGGGGATAAGTAAAAGTACATATATTGAAAAGATACTGATGATATTTAGTATAGAAAATTCCTAGAGGGGATGGTTGTCAGCATCACATGGCACTCATCATACGAAGAAAACGTGTTCTCAAATTCATGAAGAGTGAAGGATAATGGCAATGATTCCATATAAATTAGTGATTGGGTGAGTAAAGTTTTCGATGATATGTACTAGGCTAGATTTCACCTATGCATTGAGTGTGGTATAAAGATATCATGATGTTCCAGGTGCCCACCATTTAATGTCAGCTAAGACTATCCTTATGTATCTATGGTGTACTAAGGATATGTTCATAGTTTATGAAGGAGATGAGGTATTAGTCATCAGAGGATATGGGGATTCTGGTCTCTAGACTGATAAATATAACATGATGTAAAAATGGGATACATAATCACATTTAATGGAGGTGTTGTGAGATGAAAGAGCTCAAATAAAGGTTTGATCGCATTCTATAATAGATTCCATGTATATCGAAACTTCTAAGGTTGCTAAAGAAGTAGTTTGTATGCAGAGCATTGTTCAAGACATGGATGTGGTAACTAGCAGTAAAGATCACATCACGCATTATTGGGATAATATTATAGGGGTGGATCTTAAATAATATCCAAATTCACATCAACGAATGAAGGACATAATTCGATGTTATCATAAATTGATGGATTTTTCTCATATAGGTGATGTTGCAGTGAGCGGTATTTCCAAGAAATAAAACATGGAAGAACCCATGACAAAAGCCTTATCTCAGTAGAAACACGATCATAATGCGAAGTCTAGCGGACTGAATGGCATAGGGAGTTGGCTCAAGTCCATGTGGGATTTTTTTGGAGTTTGTGTCCTAGAACCCACTGTTTATACATTGAATACCTGAATATTTAATGTATTTAAAAATCAAACATATTTTTACATATTGTTTATTATTCTGCATGACTATAATGAAATAATTCCCTTGGGTACTTATCTCACTAATAAGGCCATAGCATTTCCCTCCTATGATGATAACCTTGATGTGCTATGGCAGTATTCTTTAATATAGCTCAGTTTTTTGATGACATGGGATGATGGGACACATAGTTTACATACAATCAGGTTTGAGTTCCTGTTAGCAGATGAAACTTATTCCCAGTATGTTCACACTTGGTAATCTCCATGATGAGAGATTCTGAGAACACACTAGGCAGTATAAATTCAAAATGTTTTGGTGTCATAAGATATTCTTATATGTGAGCTTGTGTGATGGTCTGTGGATATTATGATTATCATTAATATATTTAATGACTCACGAACGTAGAATTTTTTATGAAAACAGTCACTTCATATTTTGGCAAGAAGTAGGGTATGCTGGGAGCATTAAGAATGACATGTTAATAATGGATAAGAAGAGGAAGGATTTCCCTCTTCCATTTATTGATGTTGATAACTCATCCCTTTTATTGAAATTGAACCATCACCCTAAAATCAATTTCCATGGTTAATGAGGAGTTTATATTATGTAGTCAAAGAAAGAAGTCTCAATCATATAGGTTGATTACCATAACATGAAACCTGATTTATGAGATATTGTGACAAAGCGATTATATTACACATTGAGTGTTTTTATGTGGATGTCGTCATTGAAACTTTATTTTATTTTTCTTGGGTGCCTAGACCCATTTTTATATTGTAATCATTGACTGTAGACAACAACTATATGCTAATGAGAAAGAATCCAAGTGGTTCACAACCTATGTGTTTCTAGTGGTGTTGGTTAAATATGAAATTGAATTTAATTAATGGAAAAATATTATTCTCAAAAATGAAGAATACTTTTACTAATGTTAAAATGATCGCATAAATTAAATAAATATTTTTTCACCAAATTGTGAATAATATATATATATATTAATATTATTAGACATCTAAAAAATATTTATGTACTAGTTTTTAAATTAGAATATTTATTTAAGTGAATATTTTTTTTATTTTGATGTTAAATAATTGGATGTGGATTTCGAATTAACCAAGACCATGTCTGTTCATAAATTAATTATTTACAAGCTGGTAAACAATGATTATCAAGATGGCACAATATATAATACTGATACTCTTATCATTATTGTAACACCTCAATATTTGATGAGATATATTATTTTTAATTTCTTTGATGAATTCTATTATACAATACACCAAGATTAGCTTGTACAATACACAACACGGTATTAGCTTGTAGTATACGCAACACTATTCTTGGCTCGTGTTATACACAATTTCGAGTTCTTTTGTGGAAATTATTCTACACAACATTAAGTATAGATTTTTTTTAATGAATAAATGAAAAAAGTTTTGATTATGTTATACGCAACACTAAATAGAGCTTTCACTACACGCAGCCCTGACATGGTTTGCGTTACACACAATCAAGACCTTCATCAATAGTGTGTGTAGTACGCAATAACGAGTTTCACTAAACAAAATATTATTATAATATTATTATGAACTAGCCGTTATTAATGTTAATACCCACATTTTGAAATTTTATAAATTTTATATTTCAAAATGGACTTTATTTTTAGATTCGAAATATCGAAATTATCCTAGGGTGAATTTTTGGTATTTTTCTGAAAACATTCATTTTTTGATGAATAGTAAAAACACTAGGTTACTATTTAAGAACCGACTATTTATTTAAATAATTAAATATTTATTTAAATTTATTTTTGGTCAAAATTGATACATAATACCTATATAAGTTCAATTTAATTCATTGGAATAATTTTATAATAATTTTAGATATATAAAAATCTTATTGAACATTTCACCATCTTTTACCCAACTCCTAGGAGAATTTTAAAATTTACATAAAAATTAATTTTACTGCTTCTGTGAGTGGAATTTCAAAAATTCAAGAGACACAGTTAATATCAAGGAGTAAAATGTTGTTCAATAAGATAAAAATAATTTTTTGTGAATAGAAATTTTTTACTTTTAATTACCACAGTTAAAAGTAATTAGGGTAATTAAGGGTAAAAATGATTTTATTATTACCCTAAAACATGTTCTAATTCTATAGGATAAGTATAATTCGACCAAAAACAACCTTATTAATATAATATTATCATTTAGGTCCACTTGGATTAGATTAGGACATTCATTATTATTTTATTAAAAAAAGAGTTAAAATAGTTAAAGTCAATGTTTAATAACTAATTTTTTTTAATATATGGTTATACATAAGATAAATTTGACTATAAATATTCATTAGAATTAAAAAAAATTTCCTACCAAATGGTATTTTAATTATAATTTTTAGACATTAAATAGTTTAATTTATTTATGACACAATGGTGATGCAGGAATTTCCTAAATAATGAAATATTAAAATAATTGATATTATAAATACCCAAATAAATTTAATTTGAGAATTTTTATGAATTAATATAATTTTCTAGGTTAATATGACATGTTATTATTGAATTAATTAACCTTTTTCGAACTAATATTGCTGGTATAATTTTCACAAAAATCAATTACCAAATAGTTTCAAAATTGACATAATATTTCTTTTAAACAAATATTATATTATTAATTGTTATAATATTCCTAAAACTCTAAGGCTCAGAAAAATGACTTAGATAAGGTTTTATATATTAATAATGAACCACTTGGGGTTCGTTTGGCTTGTTATAGTAAGTTTATTAACCACATAGTGTAAGAAAACAAGAAGACAGGGTAAAAGTTAAATTATTTAGCTTAGAGATAAATCTAAAAGATAAGGATGAAATAGTAAACTAAACTTGTATCAAACCTATTGGTTGAGATTATTTTGATCCATTCCCACTTTAGCTTCGAAAAAAATCAATTTGGAGATATTATAAACCGAATATGACATTATTATAAAATAATATTTTATGTTTTTCCAAAGGTGCCCCTCTCCTCCCTTATGAAAAGGGAACCACTTCCCTCTTCTCTTCACACCCTTTTTAGCCTTGAAGCTCGTCCAAACCCTGCCCATTTCTATTCTACACTTCCCTATAAAAAATTTGGAAGTTCTTCTCTTCTCAAAAGACTAACTCTACTTCATTAAAAGGAAGATTAAAGGAGGTGCGCCGAAGAAGAGGTGATATTTTCTTCCGATTCTCTCAAGTTTATTTCTTCTTCTACTTCTTATTACTTAGTTTTTTTACTATAAATTAATAACATATGTATCAATAATATACTTATATATTATTATAAATATGAAACAAACCTATTTCACCTTCTATCGTTCCTACGGAAAATGAAATCACCGCGCGTGCGTACGTACGGAATACCGTCTCCACGCCGTGGTGTAATCTATTTTCGACCACCACCTTACTTGGATGGGTATAATGGTGAAAATAGATAACTATAAATGATTATTTTAAAGTTATATTGATTCTGAAATATTATACATACACTTCAATACAATTCCATGATCATGGGAATGATATCATCGCTCCTGCGTACTTACGGACTACCGTCTCCACGACGCGATGAGATTCATTCTCCATGTTAACCATTCATGAATGATTATAAATTATATATAATGAATAATAATTAAATATATGGCATAATAATGATACTGTATTTAGGTATATATATATATATATGTATTTCATATACTTAATTCCATTCAATTCAATAAGGAAACAAAAACAACGTTCATGTGTACGTACGACCTACCATCTCCATGAACGGTGTATTTCATTCCATATATCAATATATCATATATATATATATATGTATATGATGAATATATATTATATATAAATCATGTTTTACATTATGGAATTAATTAATTTAGGATATAAGTAATAATATCAAGAACAACAAGTCGAAACATGTAAGATAAATGAAACGATTTTACCCAAAACACTGCTTTAACATGGAATTTACAAAAGAATGGGTACTATAAAGTCATAAGTGAACCATATATGATATCATAAAAATTAATATGAATCATTAATAAGTCAATTACATTATTTAAATCATTATATAGGAGGTTTTTATACATACGAATCATATTGGACATAAGGTAAGTGATAACTTTTCCAATCTCGTTTTTTCCAAGATTGATTATTCGTAAGTATTTACTGGGGTTATTATTATCATCGATGTCCATGTTTTATAAAATTGTTTTTATGTATGTTTAATATCCCTTTTAAATTTTTTTTTACTTTACTGTGTGTTATGGATGGAATCTTTCTTTTGTTTACCATATAAGAAACTTTTTGACTTTCCCGACAAAAGTACGAGGAGAATGTTTTTTTAACTTATACGGCATGAATGGATTTTTATGATTTCATATAAAATTATTTCCATGAAGCTTCCTTTACAAGTTTTCATGTTTATTTTTAATCAACTTTTTTTAAAAAATTGTATGACATGAAAAATGTCTTTTTTGAAGTATAAAGGATATTTTCCTCAAGAATGGAGTAAAAGTTTTTTTATCAAAATTATTTTCCATATAATAAAAATATAGGGTTCTATTTATATCCATATATAAAATTGATTTGATTATTTTATGATGTAATTGTTTTTATGATGTCCTTTTATGGATTATTTAATGATGGCATGATGTTTAAGAATCCCATTTTTATTACATGGGTTATGCTATGATGTATGATTTATGATCTTGTGGCACACATAAGAATGGAATCATTATGAGATGGATGGGACCTATATCTCTCTCTAATGAATTGGGTAAAGATTTATATCTCATGAGATAGTCATGGATGGAATGGTAAGTTAATCCGGTTCAGTGTTACAGGACTGAAATGAGGAGTGAACTTGATTCAAAAAGGGACTTTTTACCCTAAGATGGTCTTGGCGGCAATGTCTTAGCTACTATAGAAATCATAATATGTGATTAATGGTTTCCACAATTACATGTTTTATTCCCATGGTATTGTATCATTATTTATGTTCCTTTATGATATATGCCTTAGGTACTTCCAGGATTTTTGTCTTTACTCAATATTTGGATGTTTAGATTTTATGTTCATGTTTTTGCATTCAAATGTTTATGGATTGTTTTATGTTATCTATGATATCCCTTATAGGGAATTTGAGCTCACCCTTTTTATGTTTTTTCCCTATGATATAATGAAAGGTTTTAGGTAAGAAAACCAAAGGTGATGATCTTTATGGGAGATGTTGAATATCTTTCACCATGATTAAAAGATTATGTTCTGGGTTTCCAAAGACACTAAACTAATATGTTCTTTGGGCGCATTATTTTTTTTGTCATGTATTAAGTATTCGGCAAAAGTAATGTAATGTAAATTTACGTCAAGATTTGGGTCTCTACAGTAGGTATCAAAGTGAAGGTTTAGTTATCCTTTGGAAACTTGGATGCGAAAACATTAGTGAAATCCCTAGAGATATTTCTAAGGTATGTCTTGGGATATCCTTAAGGATAAGTATACATATAGGTTATATTCCTTGAATTATGATAACGATCTTAGAATTTGACCTAAGACGTTAGATATTAATGGTACTCCCCCTTTATTATGTTGTTTTCCCTAGCATGATTTTTCTCTATCACACTTTTCTTTTTGGGCTTTAGAAAATGGCTGGAAACAGGAAGATTCACGATAATGGAGGATATAATGGACAATGGAATGATATTTTTCATGAGCAACCAAATGAGACGGGATTTGGAAGTCAAAACATCATTATTATGCCAATTCAGCAATCATATAATATGATCAATAATCTCAACTTTTGTAAGTTTCCCGACTCAGATAATAAGAGAAAGATGGAGTTTCATGATGATCATAGTGGAAAGAAATTTCAATTTCTCTAATGTAAATCATGTTGGAAGAGGAATCAAGGGGATTGTTTCAAAGGAACTATAAGATGATTTGGGTGCGGAAAAGAATGACACAAATCCAGTAAGTGAAATGGAAAAGGTTCAGTTAACACCCTGGAGAAGGATAATGCTATTGCTATGACATCAACAATGATTAGATGTTTTAAATGTGGAATGTATGGGCATTATGAAAACCAATTCCCTAAGGGAAAATAACATGATGGAAATCAGCATGGTTATATGGGTAGTATTTATGTTGATGATGACGAGGAGACTACAAATGATATATGAGATGAAAGATGTGTTGAAGCTTGGTCAATGGTTTAGGAAGGTAGTGGAATGATTTATGTTTATCAAGAGTTATGTTGTATAGGTAATGATACTATGGAATAAAGACACATCTAAGGATTGTTAGACTGTTGTTTTCCCTAAAGTATTTGAAATTATATGTTGAATGGTACCAGTAACCATGAAAGGTTAATTCATATATTTTTGGAATGTAGATGATTATGCACATAATGAAGGGATAATGAGATTAAGAGATGTTTTATAGTATTAATGAGCTCATTGATGATATAAGGACAATGTGATATCATGGTTTGAGTATATAGAAATTATAGGAATTTGGTATGTGGAAAGAGTTAACTTTTTTCTACATTCATGTTTTCACTAATGATCAATGAGTATTCATTTTTCAAGAGAATACATAATTAAGGTATTCACGTGTTTGGAATGTGACCAGAAAGATATATCTTATATGGGGGATAAACGATGGTATTCACATGCTTGGTTGATGACATTTCTAGTAATCATTTTCTTTATACTATAAGATTGGACAAAAGTATTTTTGATAAGCATAAAGGTTGGAATGGATTATATTGGACATCAGATAGAATTGTTTAAGGCTAGAAATTTTTTCAATACTATTTCTGGAAGGTTATAATTGTGTAGTTTTAGAAAAAGGACAACCCATAGGACGAGCGACAACCCGTCGCATCAGACAAGGTTGTGTGAATCGAACCCACAACCGAAGTGCGACATGCCTTTATCACCTACCACTGGCCTACGGGAATTCCCTGGTTAGTAGAATCTAGTTTAATTTAATTAAGTATGATGATAGATGAAGTATAGGTCCATTTTAGAACCACATCCGATTAATCTAACCATAGATGGACTTATGTATATAACTTTTTCTAACCCTATGTTTGAGAAAGATGTAATGACCTATCATTCTATCACATGATCTGCTAAAACTTCTCGAAAGACAAATTCAGCTTCATTTCCCTAAGAGATGAAGTGGAAATTGTTCGAGGCATGAGCAACATTGAGATTTTACCACAATCAAGTAAGTATTTCTTTTAATTCAAAAATAATTCAACTTTAGGGAAATGATCTTGAAAACAAAAAATGTTGTCTTAGTGATCTCATATCTGATGAATCAGATGATACCTTAGATCATCACAATTTTATGGATTTGTGACTATTGGATTTTTCATAGCCCTGTTTCTACCACTCTCCACTAGAACTTGATGGTTAGATTTCTCTTCCATATCCATATTTTCACCTATGATCTCATATGTGGGAACCCATGTGATGAGTTACTTTGGGTATCTGTTTTGTTTCTATTGGTCATTTTTTTAATGTATGTTTTAGTATTCCTTTTTACGATGTGGGTTTCTATGAATGAAACTCTAATGTAATAAACCATTTATAACCCCCAACGAATTTTGAGGGTGAAATTCATTATAAGGGGGGTATAATCTAACACCCTGAGATTTTATGAGATATATTATTTTTTATTTCTTTGATGAATTCTATTATACACTACACCAGGATTAGATTGTACTATATTCAACACTATATTAGATTGCAGTATACACAACACTATTCTTGGCTTGTGTTATACACAATTTCAAGTTCGTTTTGTGGAAATTATTCTACACAACATTAAGTATAGATTTTGTTTAATGTATAATTGAAAAAAATTTGATTATGTTATACCCAACACTAAATAGAGCTTTCACTACATGCATCCATAACATGGCATGCAATACACGCAATCAAGACATTCTTTAATAGCGTGTGTAGCACGCAATACAGAGTTTCACTAAACAAGATATAATTATAATATTATTATGAACTAGCTGTTATGAATAGTAATAATGAATTTTTGAAATTTTATAAATTTTATCATTCAAAATGGACTTAATTTTTAGATTTGGAATATCGAAATTATCCTGGGGTGAATTTTTGGTATCTTTCTGAAAACTTTCAAATTTTTGATGAATAGTGAAAACACTGGGTTACTATTTAAAAACTGCATTTTTATTTAAATATTTATTTATTTTATATAAATTTATTTTAGGTCAAAATTGATACATAATACCTATATAAGTTCAATGTAATTCATTGGAGTCATTTTATAATAATTTTGGATATATAAAAATTGTATTGAACTTTTCACCGTCTTTTACCCACCTCCTAGGAGAATTTGAAAATTTACAAAAAACATAATTTTACCGCTTTTGTGAGTGGAATTTCGAAAATCCAAAAGACACAGTTAATATCAAGGAGTAAAATGTGGTTCAATAAGATAAAAACTATTTTTGGTGAATTGTAACTTTTTACTTTTATTTACCACGGTTAAAAATAAATATGGTAATTAAGGGTAAAAATGATATTATTATTACCCTAAGACATGTTATAATTCTATTGGATAAGTATAATTCGACCAAAAACAACCTTAGGAATAAAATATTATCATTTACGTCCACTTGGATTAGATTAGGACATTTATTATTATTTTATTAAAAAAAGAGTAAAAATAGTTTAAATCAAAGTTTAATAAATAAAAAATTTTTAATATAGGGTTATACATAAGATAAATTAGACTATAAATATTCATTAGAATGATAAAACTATTTCCTACCAAATGTTATTTTATTTATAATTTTTAGTCATTATATAATATAATTTATTTATGACACAATGGTGATGCAGTAATTACCTAAATAATGAAATATTAAAATAATTGATATTATAAATACCCAAATAAATGTAATTTGAGATTTTTGATGAATTATACTACTTTTCATGGTTAATATGACATGTTATTATTGATTGAATTAACTTTTTTCGAACTAATCATGCTGTTATGATTTTCACAAAAATCATTTACCAAATAGTGTCAAAATTGACATAAAATAGTTTTTAAATCAAATATTATATTATTAATTGTTATAATATTCCTAAAAATTTAAGGTTCGGAAACATGACTTATATAAGGTTATATATATTAATAATGAACCACTTGGGGTTCTTTTGGATTGTTATAGTAAGTTTATTAACCATATAGTGTAAGAAAACAAGAAGACATGATAAAAGATAAATTATTTAACTTAGAGTTAAATCTAAAGTATAAGGTTAAAATAGTAACAAAAACTTGTCTAAAACCTATTGGATGAGAGGATTTCGACAAATCCCAACATTATCTTAGAAATAAATCAATTTGGAACTATTCTAAACCTAATATGACTTTATTATAAAATAATATTTTACGGTTTTCTAAAGGTGACTCTCTCCTCCCTTATAAAAAGGGAACCCCTTCCCTCTTCTCTTCACACAATTTTGATCCTTGATGCTCGGCCAGACCCTGACCATTTCTCTTCCCCACTTCCCTAGAAACATTCTGGAGGATCTGGGATTCTCAAAAGACCAACTCTACTTCCTTAAAAGGAAGCTTAAAGGAGGTGCGTCGAAGAAGATGTAATCTTTTCTTCCGATTCTCTCAAGTTTCTTTCTTCTTCTACTTCTTCTTATTTAGTTGTTTTACTATAAATTAATAACATTAGTATCAATAAAATAATAATATATTATTATAAATATGAAACAAACCTATTTCACCTTCTATCATTCCTACGAAAAATGAAATCACTGTGCATGCTTACGTACAGAATATCGTCTCCACGCCGTGGTATAATTTGTTTTTGACCACCACCTTAATTGGATGGGTATAATGGTGAACATAAATAACTATATATAATTATTGTAAAGTGATATTGATTCTGAAATATTATACATACACTTCAATACAATTTCATGATCATGGGAATGATATCATCACTCGTGCGTACGTACGGACTACCGTCTCCACGATGAGATGAGATTCATTCTCCATGTTAACCATTCATGAATGATTATAAATTATATATAATGAATAATAATTAAATATATGACATAATAATGATACTGGATTAATAAATATATATATATATATATGTATGTCATCTACTTAATTCCATTCAATGGAATAAGGAAACGAAAACAGCATTCATGCGTACGTACAACCTACCGTCTCCATGAACGATGTATTTCATTCCATTTATCGATCTATCATATATATATTTATATGCTGAATATATATTATATATAAATAATTTTTTAAATTATAGAATCAATTAAATCATGATATAATTAATAATATCAAGAAAAAAAAGTCGAAACATGTACGATAAATGAAACAATTTTACCCAAAACGCTGCTTTAACATGGAATTTCAAAATAACGGGTAATATAAAGTCATAAGTGAACCATATATGATATCATAAAAATGAATATGATTCTATAATAAGTCAATGACATTATTTAAATCATTATATAGGATGTTCAGATACATATGAATCATATCAGACATAAGGTAAGGGATAACTTTTCCAATCTCGTTTTTATCCGAGATTGATTATTTGTAAGTATTTATTGGGGTTATTGTTATCATCAATTTATGTGTTTTCTAAAAGTGTTTTTATGTATGTTTAAAGTCATTCTTCGCATTTTTTATTTTTACCATGTGTTATGGAAGGAATCTTTCTTTCGTTTACCACACAAGGAACTTTTTGACATTTCCGACAAAAGTATGAGGGGAATGTTTTCTTAACTTATACGGACTGAATGGATTTTTATGATTTCATAGAAAATTATTCCCATGAATCTTCATTTACATGTTTTGAAGTTTATTTTTAATCAACTTCTGTTTAAAAATTGTATGACATAAAAAATGTTTTTTTGATGTACAAAGGATATTTTCATCAAGAATGGAGTTCAAATGTTTTATCAAAATTATTTTCCATATAATAAAAATATAGGGTTCTATTTCTATCAATATTTTTACATTGACTTGAATAAGTTATTATGGAATTATTTTTATGATGTACTTTTATGGATTATGTTATGATGGCATGATGTTTAAGAATCCCATTTTTATTACACGGGTTATGCTATGATGTATTATTTATGATCTTGTGGAACACATAAGAATGGTATCATTATGAGATGGGTGGGACCTATATCTCCCTCTAATTCATTAGGTAAATATTTATATCTCATGAGATAGACATGGCAGGAATGGTAAGTTAATCCAGTTCAGTGTTACAGGACTAAAATGAGGAGGGAACTCGATTCAGAAAGGGACTTTGTCCACTAAGATAGTCTTGGCAGCAATGCCTTGGCTAATATGGATATCATAACATGTGTTTAATTGTTTCCACAATTACATGTTTCATTCCCATTCTATTTTATCATGATTGAAGTTCCTTTATGATAAATGCCTTACGTACTTCCATGATTATTGTATTTGCTCAATATTTTGATGTTTAGATTTTATGTTCATGTGTTTGCATTCAAATGTTTATGGATTGTTTTATGTTCTCTATGCTTTCCCTTACTGAGCATTTGATCTCACCCTTTTTATGTATTATTTTCCCCAGGATATAAAGAAATATTTTAGGTAAGAAAACCAAAGGTGATGATCTTTATGGCAGATGTTGAAGATCTTTCCCCATGATTAGAAGATTATGTTCTGAGTTTCCAAAGTCAATATACTAATATGGTCTTTGGGCGCATTTGTTTTTGTCATGTATTAAGTATTCTACAAAAGTAATGTAATGTCAATGTACATCAAGATTTCAGTCCCTACAATTTTGTGGCACAATATTTCATTTATGGTCATATTTTGCACATGTTAGTTCACCAAAAATAATATTATTGTTATTGTTTTTAGGTGGCATTGGTTTTGTATAATTTTTTTAATTGCATTAAATTTTTGTTTCACAATTAATTATTATACCTAAAAACCCATGTCAATAAAAAGGCAGGTATGTCTATTGTGAAAAACCCTATTTAATTGATAATTATTAAGCCAAACATTTTTTCTATTTACTCTTCTAATCTCTCCCTCTCTTGAATGGGATATGTTATTCCAAGCCAAAGAACGAGTGGTCAAGAGAGATCGATACAAGACATTCATTCCTCTGGGACAGCACCTAGAGAATGAGTGGTGCGGATCAAAGACCATTAGAGAACATGTGGAAAACATCTAGTGGGATTGTACTTTTGATCCTCACAAGGAAAATAAAGGCAATACGTAAGGGTCATTCAAAATGATCAACACTCGTCAACGAAGAAATTACCGAAGACACAAGTATTTAATTTCATTCAAAATTATTAAATTAATTTTAAACATGATGTGCAAGATCACCTTCTTCAGATCCAACACTATTATTCCCTTTTTCTAAATCATTGATTTCAATACATGGATACATGAATTCATTGTTGTATTGATTCGAGATTTGTTATCGACTATGGAAAAAATAAATGATGTGCCCTCCCAACCCCCATCCATTCTCTGAATTCAGAACCAACCCTACCCATAAATAGATTTCAATTACCTTTACAGAAAATTTCAAGTACCCTTACAAAAGTTACATTTTACCTTTC
The DNA here is from genome assembly GCA_963277665.1 of Viscum album. Taxonomy (NCBI): domain Eukaryota; kingdom Viridiplantae; phylum Streptophyta; class Magnoliopsida; order Santalales; family Viscaceae; genus Viscum; species Viscum album. The sequence continues at coordinate 332,346,458 of OY728150.1, forward strand.
TAAAGTATATTCAATTTCCAAAATATATATATGAAATTTGTAATTACATGAATCATACCTTTACATTGCATTACATTTACCCTAAAAAAACATTTTGTTTACCCTTAATGCTGTATTAAAAATAACATTCTAGCCGTATAGATGTTTGGTATTATTTTTAAATGTGATTTATAAACCCTTATTCAGTGTTTTTAAAATAAATTTTATCATTAAATAGGGTAAAATGTATTTAAAAAACATGAACTACCATTAAATAATTTTTATAGACTATAATACCCATATGAAAAGAAGTAATATATTTTGTACATTTATGAAGCACAAATGATGTTTATTTTTCCTTTACACATGCTACTAATTTTTCTTGTTACCCATACACATTTATTATTATTACCTTTTGGAATCCTGTTAGAATATAATTTCAAATAGTGACATATTAACTATGGAATCTAACTTAATTACAACCCTTACAAGAGATATCCAGTTCTCCATACGTTTGTAGACCACTTAACCCCTTTTATCAATCTTGATACCTCTTTTTATAGTATTAGAAACACAGTTCTTTCTTACACCCATAACATTTTCTTCTAGTTGTAACAATTAATTAACAATAATATGAGAAACATTATTTACAAGTGTTAGAATCAACTTTTAAACTAACAATATTATTACATAGTTATATATTGCACTACATAACTTCTTATAGTGCATAAAAACAAGTAGTAATCAATATTTTATGGTAAATTGAGTTGTAAAATGTTCTAGATGTTGAAAACCAATTTTTTATAGACGTTGAATATCATTTATTTTAAAAAAATTTGTAAAAATTATATACTATAGTCAAATAAAAATACATTTTCTTCCAAAAATTATAAAATATATGGATTTTCACACTAGAAAAATCTATAAATATTATTATAATTATTTCTATAGATTATTTGAAATATTTTAACTATTCTTTTGTAATAAATATTGTTTTTAAATTATAAATGATACGTTGGATGAAATATTTCATGCATAGATTTCTTATTTAATCAAAGACACGGTATTTCTATAATTATTATTGGTATTAGTGATGTTTTTAAATTTTACTTAATTTTTAATAATTAAATTTATTTTATAAATTCTATATTATTCATTAGTTATAAAATATAAATAGTTGTTAAATATAATATTAGATATTTTCAAAGACATTTTTTAGTAATGAATGTGCATTAGAATTATCAAATTTGGGAATAATCTATTAGAATATAATCAAGGGGAATGTTGTAAAATAAACTTTAAATAGTTTATTCAAAAAAACATATTGATAAGAGGAAAGAAAAGTAATAAAACATTAATATGATAATTTATTGTTTTTGTACCTCAAATATGAATGATATTTCATTGGTGTGATTAAAAAATACTTTATCTTTTGATCATCTACTACTAAAGTAATCATATTTCATGAGATAAATAAATATTTTTACACATTTAAAAATTTGTATTGTTAGTTTTATTTTTTATAACTTATGATCTTCCATTTGTGACACACGTATCAATTTATGAATTTTCCATAAAAAACTATCTTACTAGGTTATTCTTCTTTTTAAACAGATGTTCAGGTTGTAAATCCCAATAAAAACACATGTGGGTTTTGACTCCTATAAAAAGATAGGTGGTTTTTGACTCCCATGAAATTTTTATAGGGTTATGTTACCATGTGAAATATGTTACGTCTTTAATAGGTTTACGACTCCCTAAAAAAGATATTCATATAGTGAATACAGGTCTCCTCACCACATATTTAATATTTATTTTTATAGAACGAAATTGGTGATAAAAAATATGATAAAAATATCATGTGTTTTTTGTATTATTTTCCACTATAATAAATAGGTTTTGTTATTAATCAGACAATTGAAATTTAATTAAATTGTTTTAAATGACTTTTATACAAACAATTATTCTATAATTTCATATTAGTGGGACCTATTAACTAAATGTATAATAAAAGGAAGAATTTAAACCATATAGTGAGACATTAATTTTAAATGGTTCTCTAGAACATGGTTATATCAAAGGATAATACACATTAATTTATACCAATGTACCAAAACCAACTATCATGCTCTGTTAATTTCATAAAAATTTTAAGTGGTGGTCACTCCATGATAAGTTTCACCACGAATTTAAAGAAAGTATGTGGATCCCTCATTTCTCAATGAAGTTCAAATTCTTATTTTCCCTACTAAATACACTATTTTATGGGAACATTTTTTTATTTAATATACTTATAGATATCCTTATGATCTTCATATAAAACTTGTATGCTTTATGTAAACATAATATACTATTGATTCACCATTGAAATCCATGTTTCTACATCCATCATTAATGGATTGATGTAATCAAGTATTTAAAAAGAGTGTTGAAATGGTAATCTTAAAAAGAATATTCACAAAATATAACAACAATCTAACAAACCATATAAGATAATGAAACTCAATGACTCAAGGTAATTATTCTACACTAACTAAATTAGAAATGTATTCTCACCTTCTCAGATCAATTATATCTACTATTTATTTTTTAATGATGTTTTATTTCAATATCTTCTCTCTAGTCTACTTTTTTTATATTCTATAATATCTTCAATTTTTTTTCGTAATATATTTCTAATAGTCTTCTAGTTACCTTTATTGAAATCAAAAATATTGATCAATGTTATTTATTATAAATCATAAAATTAATTACAGTTCTGATACTCCTAAAATCTCAATATGGTTAATCCAAATCCCAATCATTGATCCATGACTTCTAGATCTTCAATTCAATCAAAACCTAAAATTAATCAAAATTTCAGCAAGATTGAAATTCAATGATACTAGTACAAAAAATAATTTTTTATGAATTTATTTTTCCTGGGTTTATAGGTGATGTCCATATAAGTGATGTTGTAAATATGTTTTTAAATTAATTATATTAACTAATATAAAAAACAACTTCAAAAATAGTTATAATAACAAAAATGTTGAAAATCCACCTAAAAAGTAAAATAAATGAATTTAACATAATTTTTTTCTAACAACATCATTAGAATATATTTTTTAGGGAGATTATTATTAAAAATTATGATAAAAATATTTTTTATTGTATAGTTATTTTAAAAATATAATTCAGAATGCTCTATCATGAGAAAATAAAAAGAACAATTAATGTTCTAGACACATTACATCATGTACAAATAAATAATGTATATTTATGTAAAATCATTGTTAAAATTATAATAAGTTTTAAATTTCATAATTAAAATAAGAGATATACATTATAAATATATAGTGAAAATATAAAACTGAATTAAAAATGAAAAATAATAACACCATGTTCCCATTTTATAGTTTAAATCATATCAATTTTATAGCTGAGATTCATCAAGAAATGTAAAAATAAAAATATGTTATTCAAAATGTGTTCCCAAAAAATGATATTACAAATAATGGTAAAAGTGATAATAAAACCTAATAGTGTTGAATGATATAACTATTCTACTTATAAATATATCACATTACAATAACATTAAAAACTACTTATATTTTAGTATTTATCATTTATGATGAAACTTTTATTTCAAAATATGTTATTAATTGAAAATAATATTATAAGTATCTATTAAACTGTATTTTTTCTAAAATAAGTCACTATTGTGCCCACATAATAGTTATTTTTCCCTTCTCCATACTGAATGGTTATAGTTATTCTAAGCCTTGATTAAAAATGTGATGTATGAAACAAAATAATATGTTATTATAAAATATAATCATTTTAATAGTTAAACATTCATATATAATAATTAATCAATGTTGGTTCAGATGTCCCCATGTACGAGGCATAAATTTTAAGTGATATTTTCTTAATAAAAAACATATAGCATCGTCTGAAAACTAATAAAAAATATAATATGATTTTATGTAACTAAATTACACTTTATGAAATATAAGTTTCATACATATCAAGAAATAAAATTATCTAGAAAATAATTTATTGATCATAAAATAAATGTTAATGATAATTCATTACATTTTAATATTTCATTTTGTTTATTATTGGAGAAATAAATTATGTTTTTATGAATCTGTACACTAGTTTTATGTTAGACTAACAATTATTTGTATTAAGATACATAAAAATTACAAACATAGGTTGTATGTTATATAAAATTTATATTATTGAAAAAATATGATAATTAAATTACATTGAAAATATATATTGATATTTTTATAAGGAGAATTTTAGAAATATGAATAATAAATAACCCAATATATTATTCTTGATGAAGTATTTATATGTGTAAATGAAGGAGGAGGAAGCTGATGTACATATAAAGAAGTTTGTCTAGTGAATTGATGTAGAGTAAGAATTATATGAAAATTTGATTATGTGAGAAGAAACCCTTTCCAATAACCACATTAAATTTGAATAAAATGATGAATTTGGAGAAGGATCTAATAAAAAGAATATTAGTTAAGGTAGTGACAAATATGTACTATAGTTATTTATATAGTTTATCAAGTCATTCAAATTAATGATCAATTGGGTTTTAGAGAATATTGGAATTTCAAGATTTGATCAGGGATTGGTATCCTGATTCATTGTAAGATCTCGTTTCTAGGATATTTTCAAAGAATAATTTTTATATAAATTAGATTAATATCTTAATTAAATCATATTCAAGGATGATACCTTTCCAATTATTTTTGGGATTTATTCTTAGTAGATGAATTATTTTTTGTAAACATGAGAAAGGTATTAAAAAAATGAAAAACCTATGAGGATACAAAATGGATTCATGGTAGATAGACGTAAGTGACATATGATACCATAAATGGTTTTAGGATTTTATCTTCCCTATCCAATTTTACTTGTGTTAGGATATCCCTTGTTAATTGTTTGTTATCAGAAACTACAATTCATATTCTATCTAGCCTCATGGTTCCAAAGTCTATTATAAAACTGATTGACAGTACCATGATATCCTTTACTTGGGAAAATAAAGGTGATTAGAGATGTCGGTGGGCCTATTCAAGAAAAAATGGAAGGATAATTTAGAATGGGGGCATTAGAGTAGGGGATGTGAGACAAGATATATACTACCAACATAGAAGTTGTTCTGGGGAGTTTATCAGGGGACACTCCCCATGAAGATGGATTATTATAGGAATGCATGGATTTAGTTCATGTGACAATTAAAGAACCCCCTCACACATGTGGAACTATATCTGTATCCACATCCCCATGCTTCATGACAGTTCATTGTGGATCCTGGGTTCGGGTGGAATTAATTTTCTTCAATTTAACTAGGTGGTGGCCATCTAGATTTCCTAGGCTGTGATGTTCAAACCTGACCTTTAAGGAGGTTATATCTCACCCTCCATTCATCCAGGAGATTCTCAACATTTTTCAAAAGGCCTATATTAAAAGTATTCGTCTTGATGAGTCCACTGATCAGTGCATTTACATGGGCGCCACCAATGGTAGTTTCATGTAAATTTCCAACAAATAGATGATGCTCTCTCATCCAGAAATCAACCACTTTGTTAGTTGTATTCTGTGCATGGATATAAAAAATAAATTTAACATCATTCTATATAAAATCCATTATCATTAAATTACTAATGATTTAGTGGTTAAAATAAAGGTTTTGTATCTTGCTTCTAATTGCACCTACTCCTCATATTTATCTTAGGAGTCCATGCTATTCCTCTTCTTCTAAAGTTGGTGTGTGGGTTTTATGTGGGTGGATTATAGTGAGTTCATGTCTTCTTCTTGATAGTTGGACTCTTTTAATTAATTTTAGAATATAGGTTCCATAGATGTAATAGAAAAAATAAAGAGGATAAGTCCAATACATTCATTCTAAAAGATGTTTTTTGGTACATTTAACAGGAATAGAACATGGGTCAACATAGTCCTTGTCTCTCTAGTTAGGATCCCATGCTGAGGTACATGTTACATGGGGAGGATCTGGAAGGTATGTTGAATCAATGAGTTGTGTAACCTTCAATTAGGGGATACATATCAAGATGAATCTATGGTATCCCATCCATACCCAGGATGATGGTCCGTTGGGGTCGTTAGATCCCTCCTACTAATTGTATCAACATCCACATTGATGGTACATGCTAAAGAGAAAGGATGTGTATCATGGTTTTGGATCATAACATTAATGTTTATATTCACTTTTACTTTATCACATTTTATTGGTCTGGTGACTCACTTAATGAATATGAAATGTCCATGATTAATTCCCATAGTCATTTCATATTAATGAAAACCATTCTATATACTGTGTATATAGACTCCAAAATCACTTGGACTTCCCTCATTAGTGTTGTAGCTTCTCTGTGGCATGTCACCAACTTGATCTGCATGTGAAAGAATCTTCTATCTAATAGCATGGAGATCCTACATATGTGTCACAAAGGAAATCATGATAAAGACTAAATGTATTTCAAGGAATACCATGACCCCCCCCCCATGGAGTTTTTCCCTTAGGCTCCCTTCCACCAGATGGTGTGGATTTTTTTTATTTGGGATGCACTCAGGAGTCATTTTATTTGAAAACCTTGATATTGTGATTCCCTTTTATTCAATAAAAAAATATTTATTTGATACGTTACTTGAAGATAACATTGATATAGTAATCCACACCGTGGGAGAAATGTAGAAAAATAAAATTCAAGGCTATTTACATTACTTTTTTTTATTAAATGTGACAGTTTTTCAATTTAAATATTATAATATATAATTAAATTCTACATGATAATTATGAATTTACTAATGGAGGGGATATTAAAGAGGATAAATTTTTTAAATAAGATAATTCAATAAAAAATGTCACCCTGATACCCTCCACCTCTTATTTGGCTAAACAAATTATTGAGAACTTCAACTAGTATCAAAATCATACTACTTTTAATCCATATGGATATTATTTTCAATTTAATTTTTTTATAATAGAAATTAAATATATATATTTTAATACAATTAAAAATATATGTTGATGACATAAATAATTCTTATTCATATATGTAAAAATGTGGAGGTTTGGGAAATGACCATAAATACAAGAAGATAATAGATGAAAATAATATAAATTTTTTTCAAAGGATAAAGAAGAAACACCAATTATTGAATGTAATAAATGGGGTTTTTATTTAATTATTATATTATTGATGATTTTAATGAATAGTTTTCATATTTTATAGAATATAAAGATTATATACATGATGAATTTGTTACTATATTTTTATGAAGTTATTAATTATCTAAAATGGTATATATTAATTTTTTTATACCAAACTTGTACACTTCATGGTTATAGATGATGATCAATCATAGGTGGAATTCGAGGATGGTGTAATGGAAAAAGAACCGGGTAAAAAATTATATAAAAGAAACAATCCCATTAAACTCATTAAATCGTTGTAAAAATCCAAAATAAATTTCATTGAAGTGTTTTACAAAATTAAAAAATAATTTAAAACAATTATTTGTGTAAGATTTTTGATTAATAATTTTGAATAATATTATATTCACACACCAGAAGAAAGTCATGAATTATTCTAGATATAAAGATAAACCAATTATTGATGAAATTTTGAAGACGCAAGGATCTTGAAAACACTTTTTAATAAGAATATATGTTCCAAGAGGATTTATCAAGGTTTTGAGGATAAAATATGAATAAGGGTATAAATAATAATAATATCATATATAAATTCTAAATATTTTATTTATTAAGTAAAATTCTATTTAAGAAATCTATAAATCAGCTATGCTGAATCTTTACCTTATGATAACAAGATATGTTATATAAAAATACATATCCTAATATTTTTTTCTCTAAAAGGATCATAATAGGAAAAGGGATTCAAATAAAACAATTAATCATCCATAGGACCATGAAAGAGGTAATTCCTATGCAAGAAATTATTTTCTCTATGAATCTCATTTCACTTTCTAGTATGTGATAAAACATAAAATCATAGAAAAATGTCTAAGATTAAGACACGATGGTAACATTACTAAAAACCTAAAATAGTCTATAGTATAAAAGGAGTTCATGGGACGGAAATATAAAGAACTAATAAATTTATACCCTGTGAATTATGCTAGGAATATGGAATCCTCATACATCAAATGGAAAATAATGTAAGAAAATTATTTCTAAGCGTATGGCCAGAATAGATGGATTTTTTCAAAAAGATGGAAAAACAAAAAATTGTACATTTTCAATACTAGATAATCAGAAAAAGGATATACCGTCTATAAATAATGTTTAGAGTTTAGATAACATACTACTTAAGGGGATTGAAACTAGAACATCAAAGGATGTTTTTTCATAATGACTACCCATCATAGAAGATATTAAATAAAAGATTTTTAGGCTAAGAAGAAAATATCAACCACTTTTATCGTATTTAATGGATGAGAGGAACCAATTTTATTCCCATTTTCTAGTTTTTATCTTTCTCAAGATAGTCAAACATAATTTATTAAAAGTTAAAACTATTGAATTATGTGAAAATAATACTTCATGGTATATCATACATCATGGAGTAAAGGAAGCCTCCGTACATCAAGTTAATTAATATCATATGAATAAGGGAGTATATTTTTGAATTAAAATAATCTTGATAATGATTATTAGAGTTTATACATTATAGTTGAGTCACAAAAAAGAGAATGATATTGATGTTTTATTATTCCTTGATAAATCTTGAATTATGTAAAGCCCTTAAAAATGGAAGATGAGGTATGCCAATCACATATTCATATTTTTATATCAACTAAATAAATTTGGATTTTAGAGGGGGAAATATGATAAATTGGTGGGTTAAATTACATTATTATACATAACTGTTTGAATGTTTTTTTAGATTAGTCTATATTGTTATTTGAAAAAAATAATAAACAACCTCACGATAGTGATATCGGGAAATATTTGTTTTATATTTTCCATTTTAATGATATCCTTGGTGTCTGAGTAGATCACCCTTAATTTCTATTATAGTAATTTATCATGATCACTAATAGTTTTTTAATTTATTACTCATTTATAATATAACATCATGTCAACATTCTCTAAAAACAATTATTGTTTATCCCTAAATAATGTGGGATATTAGTAGATAGAAGATGAAAATATAAAGTTAATATAATATGAGAATGTTAAATAGTTGAATACGGGTTTTCCTTATATATACACCTATTAATTTAATTTTATTATTAAGGATAATAATTATAATTACTAAATAATTGAATTGGTTATTACCAATGAATCTAAAGGGGGGTTGAGGAACCTAAATAGATTGATGATGTTGATATTGAATTTATTTTCTATATGTCTATTTTTATTAATGTAAATATAAAATGAATTTAGATGATATATTAGGATGTCAACTAATGATGGTGATATTGTGATGTTTCATGATATTATTTCATAGAGATTCAATAATCTATTGGAAAAAAATATAGCCATATCATTGTAATTATGAATGGAAATGGAGATAGAGATGATGTTGGCCTATAAAATTATGACACAAATGGATTCAATAAAATAAAATTTTCATAGAATTATTTTAGATATTTTAAAATAACAATGACAAGGGTTGCTCATAATGTCTATATCTTCTACAATATTTGTTATGAGAATTGAGAATATATATGATGAATACCTTGAATTATGTAATTAAATGATTTAAAGTCATTCTATAATATTTAAAATAGAAACCAATAATTTGGAGAATGAAGAATAATTTGTTTAATTAAGATTATAACTTTGATGAAGATATAAAAATTTTCAGTTGAAGGATGAATTAAATAGGTTTGGAGATTTTTGTAAATTTATAAAATTTATTATTTAGATGCTACATTAATTTGGAATTCCATTTCAAATTATTTTTAAAAAAATCAATGTCAATAAAGATAAATTTGATCTATATATTATTGATTGAACATGGCTTGAGAATATATAATGTGGTTTTTATTAATTCCTATGTAACTTTCCAATGAATAAAGAATATGTAATTTATTATTTATCTCAAACTAGAAAATCAGAATAGTGTTGTGATCTCATCATGTTTGTCACATATTCTATAGATATATGAGAAAATTGATAATGTATGATATTAATTCAATATATAAAATTCAATTATGAAGGTACATAAATTAATAAATGTGTTTATAGAGAAATATGGAAATATTATTGGATGCTTGTGTTTTTCATGTATGCAATGATTTTGAAAATTCCCTAGACATTACACTAGATATAAATCTTTTCAAATTTTTTATCTACATTTTTATAAATGGTGCGGCCTAGTCTAATATATTATATAATATCTACCAATAAAATAATTAAAATGTATGTGTCATTCATTGAAGGAAATGTGGTTGTCACTATAAAATCATAGCAATACAATAAAATAACGATCTCTAATATAAAAATCATCAATCCTGGAGTTGATGATTTTTGATGTCATAATTTCATACGAAATACATTACACAATTCTTAGCAAGAATAATGTTCTCATGATTCATATGAAATTATATTTCTGTATAATCTGACAGTATGAAAAAATAACTAAAATAATGCAGAAGTTGTTCGTCTGTATATTTTTTATCACAATGAAACTAATATAGTTTTATTCAAGTACAGATGATCATTTCCAAATCAAAAAGACAAAATATTAAAAATTAGTGTAATTTTTATATAAGCATTTAGGGAAAACTTGTTCTAAATTTAAAGAGGATACCAGGCTATAAAGAGATGAGTCACACTAATTTTTTTTATTTTCTCATAAATATGAATACTGATGTGAAGATTAATTCATTGAAATAATTATGAATTTTTATTCAAGAATGATTCATCATGTTCATATTTGAAAATTGTATAGAAATATTATAAATATAATTTAATGATAAAGAATTATGGAAGATTGTTAAAATATTATTTATTTAGTTTTAGATGAAATATTATTACTTTTGGAATATTTGTGTATAATGTTTTTAAGATGAATGATAATATGTTGATATCATAGGATGCATACCGAACTGATTATTTTAATAATTTAATGAGGTAATAATGGATTTTTTATATACCAAAATTTTATATTTCTTACATATAAATATATATTTTAGTTTTTGATTATGAAAATATAATTGGAGAGGGAAATGATGAATTATGAATAGAGAATATCCTAATATAGTAGTCTATAAAAAGACACTCTATGTAATGAAATAGGTGTTGGATATTGATGGTACGTTTAGGAATTTCATCGAGTGCATGTAAATAGAAAAAAAGTGGAAAATAATAATAAATATATACCATTTTACTCCATAAGATATAGTTATATAGTGGAGGAAATTAGATATCATAGAGATATATAAAAGAATAAGAAAACATATTGCGGGATAAACTGATTTGAAGTATTTTTATTTATTGAATAAAATTTTTTACATTGAGGAAATATTGGTTATTAATGAGTACTAGTTTTTATATAGATAAGGAATACCTGTTATCAATATTCAATTTAAGTTCATGTCGTTTTGTTTTTTATGTAATATAATTTCAGAAATATTTGTAGACTATCTGTGTACAATGAATAATGTAGTCACAGAACAAGAAAATATAACATGATGAAATAATATCCATGAGATTTTTTTATCATGTTATAAGGGTATGGAATTAGATTAAACTGGTGGGATCCATCATAATATTGTAACACCTGTAAATAGGTATACCAAATTTTCTATAGATATCCATTGTTAACAAATAATTCCCTACCAAGGTTAATGATGATACCTTCTTAATCCAAATGTAATTGGTTATTGATTCCATTTTATAATATTTGTATCATATGTTTCATAAACCTATTAATGATTTAATTGAACACACTGGGGTGAAAACCTTGTCGATATATTGTGTTCTTCTCTTTTCCTCACATTCTATATTGATTGAGGTATTGTGCAAAGGAAAAAATATAAGCAGATCCACCTATATCTTAATATGTAATAAAGAATTTAATGTTTATACAGGACATTAAAATGGTAATAGATATTTTTTATAAGGATTTAATAAAATAAGTCACTCTGATTGATGACCCTCTTAGTTGATTAAACTTATCACTGGGCACTTCATATTATTAATGTGACATTTTTTTGATAGTCCAAATACATATTATGATGATTTTGGATGGAAGATGACGGTGGATGAGGGATACAATATATGGTGAGGAGACAAATTATTAATGGGATATTACAAAAATACTAAATAATTTATTTTATACAAAGAATGGTTTCAATAATTAAATTGAATAAATAAATTTTTAAAATATTTCATTATTTGAATTTTCAAAGAATATCAAAAATCATCCATGGTGTATCATGAAATTATAATAAAATTGTGTTAGTCATAGATAAAGTAGGATGTTGTGAAATATGTTTTTTAATGCTTGAAATATCAGAAGGTTATTGTTAATAATTTATTACCATTGGTATTACTATATCCATTTCATATTTCTACCATAAAATAAAATACATTTACATAAATATAATGATTTTATTATGAAGATAATTATTGTAAAAGAAATTGTTTGGGTAGTGTTTTATAAATATATACAATTACAATATTTCTTATAAGTTTAAATAATATTTTAGTTGAAGATATTTATATTAATTATGAGAAATAATGTATTACATATTTTGTTGTTTTAAGGATAATTATCTAGGATTGGGAAATAATATTCACTTATTGATTCTAGAAGGGACTCCAAAAAATTATACAGATTCAGTTGAGGATCATACAAATATATTTTCTTATGATATATAGATTAATATAATAATCAATTAAAATAATTGAGGATATGTTTCAAGGTAGTGTCTGTGACATAGGATGATCTTCGGAATCTCATATATCATCGGATGATTTTTTAATAATAACTATTATTCGTCTGTTATCCATATTGTACATTGTTATGTATTATATGACCTACCATGCCGACCACTATTATACTGGGTCAGCATTTGATAAAATATTATCATGGGACCTAATTAGGTAAAAGATAAAATAAAATAATTGAAGTTAATGTTAAATGCTATTTTTATCACTCATTCTATATAAGTGTTATACAAATCAATGATTATATCTTTTGAACATCATGGTTGGGTGTCACATCCCCCGGGAAGTTTCACCAAAATAGGACACTAATGGTTAGTAAAATGTAGAAAATTAATTTCATGGTATGTGAGATTTATTGAGATTATATAATAAATTTTTGATGTGACTAATGGAAATGAATTATCAAAATGCTATGACTGAATTAATAATATATAAAATGATTCTCAAATAAAGTAATAATGAATCAATTGATTATAATTTATAAAATTGGGATGTATTTGAGCTATAACATGATACGCCATAAATTAAATGTCTAATAGAGTTTATGGATTTGTGGAAAATGTTTCTAAGAGGTACTTAATACCATTTAGTCAGAGTTTTCTATAAACATATGTTGATTAAAGATGAGTATTGTGTGATAGAATCACATATATGATAATATATTCTTAAATGTTTTGTTAGTGGACTTATGTAGTGAATACTTTGGGATAAAAATTAATATTTGTGAATTCAACAAAAAATGGTATTGATTTTAATTAATGAGGTCAATTTTTACTATATATTATTTAGAGAAGTATTTTTGATATGAAAATATCATTAAAATATCATTATTTTAATTGCTATGTGTTATTCATATCATATGATTATTGCAACATCATAAGATTTTATGTAATATATTCTTTCAAATTAAATTAAATTTATTAATAGATTATGATAGATGAAATAAATATTTCATCATGCATGACATATACCAAAGTGATTATCATTTGGTGTATGTAATATCAAGTATCTTCGATAACATTTATTTCACACAAGACCAAGTTTTATGAAATGACAATATACTATAAATATTCAATGTGATATTTATAATATAGATATTGTAATTTTAGGAAGGAATATCATTAAATTAAATATGAAAAAATGGCTTACACATGTATATAAAATTAATTATTTTGTTACTAATTAATTATAAATGATTATACAAACCAGTCCAATATAAAGTATATGTTTTTTATGAAAATACAATTTTTAGGCCCATAAAGGCAATGTTATATTAATAAAGTAAATTAACTGATATTATAAAATGATAATAATTAAATTTATATATTATATATATTAAATAAAATGTTTCTAAATTCCTTTAATAAGTTGTATAATCATACAATGTGAATAAATACAATATTAAGCATAAAAAGCCATTTTTTATGAAAGATGATTTTTCATCCTTTTAATGGAGGAATTTTTTTAAAATAATGTTTTCATACACCACTAAATTTTATTTTAGAAAATATTATTTTTAATTTAAATATAAATGTAAAAATTATCCTATGGTGAATTTTTTTCTTTTCTGATAAGATATATTTTTTGATGAATAGTGTAAAATATTGAATTTTAATTGAAAATTGAATTTTCTTCATAAAAATTTACAATGTTTATTTCTATTTAGAAATTGTTTTAATGATAAATTATATCCATTAAATTTATATTAATATAATATAGAAAATTTAATAACTTTTATATTGAAATTAAACATAAAAATATAGTAATCATTTTAACTTTTTCACATTAAAAACAAACTTTCTCATTCTATCTGTGGGATTAATTGAAAATTAAATCATGTCAGTTGTGTGAATTGAAATTGGAAAAATAAATTACATATTTTAAATCCTAATAATTTTAAATTAAATTTATTTTCAACTTTTTTTTACAAAAAACATATCATTAAATTAAATTAAAATTATTTATAGAGATTAAGGGTAAAAAAATTTACTTAGTGGATAAACATAGAATATAAGGTGTCAAAATGACCCCAGACATGTCTAAATATGACTTTATGGCCATATGTTTTACCATAAAAACAATAAAATCTGACATTTCGTGCTATGGAAGCCTCCTATTACATAAAAACGTGGGGTAACCTAACAATATTTTAAACAATTCCAATTGTGTCTGTTTTCATCTTATAAATGGCCACCATCTCTCCTCCTCCATTCACAACTATAAATTCAATTTAATTAAAATATACCTCTCAAAATATCTTCAAAAAATCCAAACCATTATAAATTTATCATTTTTTTAAACATAATATTCAAATGAGAGATTTTGCTACAAAAAAATAGCTACCTAAAGAGGATAAAATGTTCATCAATGAGAACTTTTGTTTTGTTTCATTCCCCACCCCTAGAATTCATCATATAGTATTTTTATAAAATAAAAATTATTATAAAAATTATTATATGTTTTGAGTTATTTTTAATACCTACACCCACTCACACATCAATCAAATGGGTTACAACATCCTCATTCATAGGAATGGATGACTGTAAACTTATGAAACAATGTCATTCATGTTTCCATTACAACCTCTCAGGTTTACAAATTATGATTGAAATACTATTTATATATGATGTTTATGATTTATTTTACATAATAAATCACTTTTTGACATTATATAATATTTATACTCTTTAAAATCTATTTCATATGAGATATAATAAATTCACTTGTGTGTACCGCAGACTACCGCATCGTGAAGCAATGTGAAGATTTTTTCCACAATGTGTGACCTGAAAGATAAAAAGTGAAAAAATCATTAATATATATGATATTAATAAAACCATTGTGAAATTAATGAAATAATTATCCTTCTAAAAATATAATATATATATTTTTCTTCTTACTTCTTTCAGCCACTAAAAATGTGATAGCGTTATTCGTGGACATGGGGTATAACGCTTCCATAATGTGATGTGATTACTTTAATATCATAATTTTGACAAATATAATTATATATACATAAATAATGGGTAATTTATAATATAAAAATCATTATATAATGGTAAAATCTTACTTACATTCTTTTCATAATGACCATAGTGAAATGGAAATGTTACTCATGCATACATATGTCCTACCATCTCCATGATCGCAACATTTATTCATTTTTTATAATCATAGAAAAAATATTGTTTTCAAAATTATAATTTATATATATATAATGAATATTTCATGATTATTAATCTTTACATGTTTATATAACTACCTTTTTTATTATATTCAACCTACTAATGTCATTTTTGACACATAAGTTTAATATGCTAAAAACATCTTACATAAATAAATTTGATTAAGTAATTGAAAATAACATTTCTATAAGTTAAATAAAAATAATAATAAATTTTGAAATGTTTATAAATATTGTAAATATTTAACATATTCTTATTATTATGTAAGATCACGGATCAATAGGGTAAATCAGAGATAAGGTAATGGAATTTCTCGTATAACTTTTGTTTTTATTAGATACATACCATATTCACCACTTATTTTTGTTATTATGGTGTATATAATGCAGATGAATTTATTATTTTATTACTATACATAAATTTAATGGTATATAAATATCATTTTTTATCTACGCTTCAAATCAGGTATTATTTAAAGGCTAACAAATCAGTAATGACTTTTTATCACAGTTTACATTCTTTAAGACTTATGTCATATTATGCACCTATAAAATATCATGTGGTGTATATACATACCATTTTTTGTGTAATATCATGAAATTATTTATTAATATTATAAGGCCCCAGCCTTAAACCTTACTTAATCTTGAGTTATTACAAGATTACACATTGAGGATCTTTTCGGGTTTAGAGTTTTAGAGAATTAGATCATAAAACTTGCATTACATTCCACATATAAACAAAGTGGTTACATAAAGATATTATTCTTCATTCCCATCAATGGAAACACATTTAAAATATAACATGGATTATTTCTTGACACATCCTTGACTCTATCATCTTATCATGTACTGTAACACCCGAGACTTTTATGTTATATAAATCATCAAAGGAATCTTTTTCTACACAACACTTGCTTGGCTTTCTTTATACGAAATCACGACCTTCCTCGATAGCTTGTGTCGTACGCAATACCGAGTTTCACTAAAAAACGATATGCTATTAAAATATTATTAAAACTAGCCGTTATGAATAGTAATAACCACTTTTTGAAATTTTATAAATTTTATCTTTCAAAATGGACTTCATTTTTGGATTCGGAATACCGAAATTAGCCTAGGGTGAAATTTTGGTATTTTTCTGAAAACTTTCAATTTTTGATGAATAGTGAAACCACTAAGTGGTAGGTTAAAAACTGAATTTTGCATAAAACTTAATTTTATCGCTTCTGTGAATGGAATTTCGAAAATCTGAGAGACACGATTAATATCAAGGACTAAAATGTGGTTCAATGAGATGAAAATAATTTTTTTGGTGAATAGTAACTTTTTACTTTTTTTACCACGGTTAAAAGTAAATAGGGTAACTAAAGGTAAATATGATATTACTATTACCCTAACACATGTCCTAATTCTATTGGATAAGTCTAATTCGACCAAAAACAATCTTATGAATATAATATGACAATTTAGGTCCACTTGGATTAGATTATGACATTTAATATTATTTTATTTAATGAATAGTTAAAATAGTTAAAATCAAAGTTTAATAACTAAAACATTTTTAATATGGGGTTATACATAATATAAATTCGACTTTAAATATTCAATAGAAAGATAAAAAGATTTCCTACATAATGATATTTTATTTATAATTTTTAGACATTAAATAATTTAATTTATTTATGACACAATGATGATGCAGTAATTATCTTATTAATGAAATATTGACATAATTGATGTTATAAACACCAAAATAAATGTAATTTGAGACTTTTTATGAATTCCACTAATTTTATAGGTTAATATGATATATTAGTGTTGATTTAATCAATTTGGTTCTAACATATAATTCTGTTATGACTTTCACAAAAATCATATATCAAATAGTGTCAAAATTGACACAAAATAGTTTTTAAATCAAATATTATATTACTAATTGTTATTTTATTCCTAAAAATATACGGTTCGGCCAAATGACTTAGATAAGGATATATATATTAATAATAAACAATTTGGGGTTCTTTTGGCATGTTATAGTAAGTGTATTAACCATATAGTGTAAGAAAACAAAAAGACACGGTAAAAGTTAAATTATTTAACTTAGAGTTAAATCTAATTGATAAGGTTAAAATAATAACCTAAACTTGTCAAAATACTATTGGTTGATAGTATTGCGACCCATACCCACTTTAGCTTCGAAATAAGACCCTTTGGAACCATTATAAACTGATTTTGACTTTAATATAAAATAATATTTTGAGATATTCCTAAGGTGCCCCTCTCCTCCCTTATAAAAGGGCACCTCCTCCCCCTCCTCCTCACACCAATTTGAGCACTCAAGCTCGGCCAACACCTGCCATTTTCTCCTCTCCACTTCCCTAGAATAATCCTAGAGGTCCTGGTCTTCTTCAAAGACCAATATTAGTTCCCTAAGTGGAGGATTCAAAGAAGCGTTCCAAAGAAGAGGTAATATCCATTACCGATCTTTTCAATTTCTTTCTTCTTCAACTTCTTCTTCTTTAGTTGTTTCATGATAAAGTAATAACATCAGTATTACTTACATACTGATATGTTATTATAAATATGAAACAACCCTAATTCACCTTCTATCCATCCTACGGAAAAATGAAATCACCGCGCGTGCGTACGTACGGAATACCGTCTCCACGCCGTGGTGTAATCTATTTTCCACCATCACCTTACAAGGATGGGTATAATGGTGTAATGAGTAACTATTTATGATTATTATAAAGTAATATTGATACTGAAATAATATACATATACTCCAATACAATTCCATGATCATAGGAACAATATCATCACTCGTGCGTACGTACGGAATACCGTCTCCACGATGTGATGCGACTCGTTCTACATGATGATCATTAAATATTAATTATATAAATGAATTGAATGAATAAATATGATATATGTTACACTAATACCATTCTGGATATGAGGTATCTATAACCTTAAAAGAAGAATAATAATTTATTCGTCAAAACACGCATAAGAACAAAAGGCAATAAAGACCCGAGTAACAAGTAACAATGAAATATTACTAACAAGAAGCCAAGAATATGACCATATATGATATCATATCAATATGCATGATTCTGGAATAAGTCAATAACATTATTTAAACCATTATACAGGAGCTTCGGACATATACAAAGCAAATCGGACCTAAGGTAAGGGAAATATCACAATCTCATTTTTATCCGAGATTGTTTATTCGTAAGTATTTACTGGGGTGTATTTTATCATCCACATCCATGTTTCATCAATATGTAATATTATTTCCATCCACCTAAAATTGTTTAAATCCATTTTTACCCTTCGGTGAGTTTTTAGTAATATGTATGAAAGGAATCTTTTGTCGTTTTTCGTACGAGGTACTTTTGACTTTTCCGACAAAAGTACGAAGAATGTTTTTTTTAACTTATATGGCATGAATGGATTCTTAAAACATTATTTCCAAGAATCTTCCTTTACAAGTTTTCAAGTTTATTTTTAATCAACTTCTTTTAGTTTATAATTGCATGACATGTTAAGAAAAGAAAAGTGTTTTTGAAGAAGAAAGGATATTTTCCTCAAGAATGGAGTTCAAGTGTTTAATCAAAATTATTTTCCATCTAAGATAGTAAAGGGTTCTGTTTTTATCCCAATTATTACATTGATTTGATTATCTTGTGAGGGAATTATTTTTATGAAGTCATTTACCTTATATGATTTGTTTTATGATGTCATGATGTTTCAAGAATCCCATTTTTGTTACATGTGTTTTGCGATGATGTATGATTTATGATTATGTGGCACACATAAGAAAGGATTCATTATAAGATGGGTGGGACCTATATCTCTCTCCAATGCATTGGGTAAAGATTTTATATCTCATGAGATAGACATGGCTGGAATGGTAGGTTATACCGGTTCAGTGAAACAGGACTGGAACGAGGGTGACTCGGTTCAGAAAGGGACTTTGTCCACTAAGATAGTCTTGGCAATGAGTCATGACTAACAAGAAATGATTTTCCATGATTATGTGTGCATGCCACAAAGTTTCAAGTTTCATGTTATGATTATGGGGATCTCATTTTCACTTCTATGATTTGTTCCATGTTAAGATATTATGATCTCTTTTGCAGGTTATGATTTTCAAAAAGATATGATATGATTTTTATTTCCTTTATTTGCCCTTGCTGAGCATTTGAGCTCACCCTTTTATGTTTTCTTTTCCCCAGGTCAGGAAGATGGATATTAAGTAGAATATGCTAAAAGGGACCCTAGATATGATGAAATAAATGGGAGACACTGTAGAAGATTTATGAACCAGTTGTTTATGTTTCCCAGTTTCTAAAGACACTATACCTATATGGTCCTTTGTGGTTTTGTCATATGTTGTAATAAGTGTACTTCAATTTTGAAGTATTAACAATGTATGTAAAGTATGGGTCGTTATAGTTGGTATCAGAGGAAAGGTATAGTCAACCTTTGGAAACTAGGATGTGAAAGCCTTAGTAAGAACCCTAAGGATATGTCTAAGCATAGAACACAATCTTAGTGTTTTAGAAATGGCCATGAATAACCTAGGATAATACCTTAAGCGTGAAAATTTTATTCTTGAATTATGTGGTTTTCCTATTATAATTAGTGTTGCTCACACTATTCTTCTTGGTTTTAAGTCAATGGCTGGAACCCGAAGGAACTGTGTTAATGTGGAATGCGATGGGAAATGCAATGATTGTCCCCCTGAGCAACCAAATGATATGGGAGCTGGAATGCAAAATCTTGTAGCCATGCTCACACAACTTTCTCAAGCTATGAATCATACAGGACTTCCAAACGAGCAAAGGAAGGATCAACATTCTGTTGAATCCTTCATGAGGCAGCGTCCACCTTCTTTCAGCGGGTCTACTAATCCATTAGTTGCTGAATAATGGATTAGTACCACTGAAAAGATATTTTCAGTTCTTCAATGTTCTGAGCATGATAAAGTCATCCTAGCAGTGTATCGTTTGGAAGGAGATGCTGATCAATGGTGGAATCTTATTAAGAATACGAGGCAAAGGGATGAAATTGAGTCCATGGAATGGGACGAGTTCAAGAACATATTTTTCAATAAGTACTTCCCCCGTATTCTCCGAACAAAGATGGAGAAAGAGTTTCTTGAACTGAAGAAAAGGGATGATGAATCTGTTGGTACCTATGAAGAAAATTTTACAAGACTTGCAAGGTACGCTTCTGGTATTATTATCCAACCTGAGAGTAAGATCGATCGATTCTTTAGTGGCTTAAAACCAAGTCTTCGAAGGGCGTTAGCCATAAGGGACTTCAATAGCTACGAGGAAATCGTTCGATGTGCTCTCAAAGTCGATATGTAGATTGGAGTAACCCATCAGTCATATGGGTTTGATAAGAAGAGGAAAATGGAATTCAATGGAAAATCTAAAGAGCACACTGAAAAGAAGATGAGCTTTCCCTTATGCTCAAAGTGTGGAAAGAAACATGGAGGGAGTTGTCTTAAAGGGACAAGTAAATGTTTCAAATGTGGAAAGGAAGGTCATCGGCCATTTGAATGTCACGATAATGGGAAGAAGATGTCTAATGATGCAAACAAAGGAAGGGATACACAGAATGAACCTACTACACTTCAATGTTTCAAGTGCAAGGAGATGGGGAATTATGCCAATCAATGCCCAAATCCAAGGGTTGATGATGATGGTCGACGTCAACAAACTCTTAAGGCTAAAGACAAAGGAAAGTCACATGAAATTTCTATCAGCGATGTGGAGTATGATAACGAAGTGGTGAAAGGTACACTTACCATCCACTCTAATGTAGCAAATGTTTTATTTGATTCTCGATCCACCCACTCTTTTATTTCTGAAGAATTTTCTAAGGGTATCACTGTATTACCTCAACAATTAGATGTTGAGTTAGCTGTGACAACACCTAATGGCACATCAATCACATCAAAAGTTTATAATTCTTCTCCGATAGAAGATTGTGGGAAAGTGCTTCCTGCAAATCTTGTGATCCTTCCTATAGTGGAATTTGATGTGATTATTGGCATGGATTGGCTTTCTTTATACGGAGCTCATATCAATTGCCAAAGAAGGGAAGTCACATTTCATATTCCAGATCAATCTATGATCGTCTATCAATGCAAGGATGAACATAACCTTCCAATGGAAATTTCTTCCATTTTATGGGTATTGATTCCACTAAATGAAGGTTATTTATCTCAAATGGTTGGTGAGAAACTCACGAATAAGAATATTCCCATCGTACGAAAGTTTGATGATGTCTTTCCGGAGGAATTACCGGGTCTTCCACCAAATCGTGAAGTTGAGTTTTCAATAGAACTCGTACCGGGTGCTTTGCCTATTTCAAAGACACCTTATAGAATGGCCCCAATTGAGTTGCAGGAATTGAAGAAGCAACTCTAAGAGAATCTTGATAAGGGATTCATACGCCCTAGTGCATCACCTTGGGGAGCACCTGTTCTATTTGTTAAGAAGAAAGATGGATCAACGAGACTCTGCATTGATTATCGAGAACTTAACAAGATCAATATCAAGAACAAATATCCTCTCCCACGCATTGATGACTTATTTGACCAACTACGCGGAGCTCAATACTTTTCCAAGATTGATCTTCGTCCAGGGTATCATCAATTAAGGGTCAAAAGGGAGGATATACCAAAGACGGCTTTCCGTACAAGGTATGGACACTATGAATTTATAGTGATGCTATTTGGTCTTACTAATGCCCCTGCTATCTTCATGGATCTAATGAATAGAGTCTTTAGAGACTATCTTGATCAATTTGTGGTAGTCTTTATAGACGATATTCTTGTCTATTCAAAGAGCAAGGAAGAGCATGAAGATCACTTGAGAATTATATTGAAGACCCTGAGAAAGGAGAAGCTTTATGCCAAATTTACCAAGTGTGAATTTTGGCTTCAAAAAGTTGCATTTTTGGGTCACATAATCTCAAAATAGGGGATATCTGTGGATCCAACAAAAACAGAGGTTATCGAAAGATGGTCGAGACCAACAACAGTAACTGAGATCCGAAGTTTTCTTGGTTTGGCTGGATATTATCGACGTTTTGTAAAGGATTTTTCAGGATTATCTAATCCACTCACCAAGTTGACTTGGAAAGGAGTTAAGTTTGTTTGGACAGAGGAATGTGAAGAGAATTTCAAGGAGTTGAAAAGAAGGTTATCCAGTGCACCTGTGCTCACACTGCCTTGTAGTGGAGAAAGGTTTGTGATCTACAGTGATGCATCCAAGAAGGGATTGGGGTGTGTTCTTATGAAAAATGATATGGTGATAGCTTATGCCTGACGACAGTTGAAAATCCATGAGCAAAATTACCCAACACATGATTTGGAGTTGGCTGCGGTAATCTTTGCATTAAAGATTTGGAGGCATTAACTTTACGGTGAAAGGTGTGATATTTATACTGATCATAAAAGTTTAAAGTATATTTTCACAAAACAGGAGCTGAATATGCGTCAAAGAAGATGGTTGGAGCTGATTAAGGATTATGACTGCTCAATCCATTACCACCCTGGAAAAGCAAACAAGGTGGCAGATGCATTAAGTCGACAAGACCATGCTAGTTTATCCATGATGAGGATCACAAAGGATCCAATATTTATGGATTTACAAAGGATGGATCTTGGAATTATAATGGAAGGGGAAAAATCTTATCTTTCTCAAATGAATGTTCAACCATCTATACATGTGAAGATTAAAGAGGCACAGAAAGAAGATGTCGAGTTACAAAAGAAGGTGAGAAATGTTCCTGAATTCAACCTTGATTGTGATGGGATAATAAAGTTCAGGAATCGGGTTTGTGTTCCTCCCATCCCTGAATTAAAGAAGGAGCTGCTAGATGAGGCTCATAGTTCTTCATTCTCTATTCATCCTGGAAGCACGAAGATGTATAGGGACCTGAAAGAGTACTTCTGGTGGGATGGCATGAAAAGAGATGTTGCTGAGTATGTCTCTCGATGCTTGGTTTGTCAACAAGTTAAAGCTGAGAGACAAAAGTCTAAGAGGATGTTACAACCATTACCCATACCCGAATGGAAATGGGAAAACATCACTATGGACTTTGTCACAGGACTTCCTAAAACATCCAAAGGCAATAATTCTATTTGGGTCATAGTTGATCGTCTTACAAAGTCTGCACACTTCATTGCTATTAGAGAGGATTTCTCTCTAGATCAGCTTGCCAGGATATATGTAAAGGAAGTGGTAAGATTGCATGGAGTACCACTTTCTATTATATCTGATCGGGATCCGAGATTTACCTCAAAGTTCTGGCGAAGTCTTCAGCATACTTTGGATACAGAGTTGAGTTTCAGCACTGCTTATCATCCTCAGACTGATGGTCAGTCTGAGAGAACAATTCAAACCCTAGAAGATATGTTGAGAGCTTGCTCTATGGATTTCAATGGAGGTTGGGATCAACACCTACCTTTGGTGGAATTTTCTTATAATAATAGCTTTCACTCCAGTATTCAGATGGCTCCTTATGAAGCTCTCTATGGAAAGAAATGCAGGAATCCAACTTGTTGGGATGAAGTTGGGGAAAGAAAGCTATTAGGACCTGATCTCGTTGATGAAATGGCAGAAAAGGTCAGATCTATTCAACAACACATAAGAGCAGCTCAGAGTCGACAGAAAAGTTATGCCGACAACCGAAGAAAAGACCTAGAGTTTGAAGTGGGTGATAAAGTGTTCTTACGAATATCTCCCTGGAAGAGGGTTATGAGATTTGGAAAGAAGGGGAAGTTGAGCCCTAGATATATCGGTCCTTTCGAAATACTTGATCGTGTTGGAAAGGTAGCTTACCGATTGGCGCTTCCACCGAATCGCTCTCAAGTTCATGAAGTGTTCCATGTATCTCTCCTGAGAAAGTACATACCTGATCCTTCACATGTACTCAGCTCAGAAGTTGTACCGCTGGAGCAAGATCTTTCTTATGAAGAACAACCGATAGAGATTCTGGATCGTAGCGAAAAAGTCCTACGAAACAAGACCACTCGATTGGTGAAAGTTTTATGGAGGAACCACCAACTTGAAAAAGCTACATGGGAGCTTGAGGATATGATGAGGGAGAAGTATCCTCATCTGTTTGTTACAAAGTGACGAATTTCGAGGGCGAAATTCTTTTTAAGGGGGGTAGAATGTAACACCCGAGACTTTTATGTTATATAAATCATCAAAGGAATCTTTTTCTACACAAAACTTTCTTGGCTTGCTTTACACGAAATCGCGACCTTCCTCGATAGCTTGCGTCGTACGCAATACCAAGTTTCACTAAACAACGATATGCTATTAAAATATTATTAAAACTAGCCGTTATGAATTGTAATAACCACTTTTTGAAATTTTATAAATTTTATCATTCAAAATGGACTTCATTTTTGGATTCGGAATACCGAAATTAGCCTAGGGTGAAATTTTGGTATTTTTCTGAAAACTTTCAATTTTTGATGAATAGTGAAACCACTAAGTGGTAGGTTAAAAACTGAATTTTGCATAAAACTTAAGTTTACCGCTTCTGTGAATGGAATTTCGAAAATCCGAGAGACGCGGTTAATATCAAGGACTAAAATGTAGTTCAATGAGATGAAAATAATTTTTTGGTGAATAGTAACTTTTTACTTTTTTTACCACGGTTAAAAGTAAATAGGGTAACTAAGGGTAAATATGATATTACTATTACCCTAACACATGTCCTAATTCTATTGGATAAGTGTAATTCGACCAAAAACAACCTTATGAATATAATATGACAATTTAGGTCCACTTGGATTAGATTATGACATTTAATATTATTTTATTTAATGAATAGTTAAAATAGTTAAAATCAAAGTTTAATAACTAAAACATTTTTAATATGGGGTTATACATAAGATAAATTAGACTATAAATATTCAATAGAAAGATAAAAAGATTTCCTACATAAGGATATTTTATTTATAATTTTTAAACATTAAATTGTTTAATTTATTTATGACACAATGATGATGCAGTAATTATCTTATTAATGAAATATTGACATAATTGATGTTATAAACACCAAAATAAATGTAATTTGAGACTTTTTATGAATTCCACTAATTTTCTAGGTTAATATGATATATTAGTGTCGATTTAATCAATTTGTTTCGAACATATAATTCTGTTATGACTTTCACAAAAATCATATATCAAATAGTGTCAAAATTGACACAAAATAGTTTTTAAATCAAATATTATATTACTGATTGTTATTTTATTCCTAAAAATCTAAGGTTCGGCCAAATGACTTAGATAAGGATATATATATTAATAATAAACAATTTGGGGTTCGTTTGGCATTTTATAGTAAGTGTATTAACCATATAGTGTAAGAAAAAAAAAAGACACGGTAAAAGTTAAATTATTTAACTTAGAGTTAAATCTAATTGATAAGGTTAAAATAATAACCTAAACTTGTCTAAATCCTAATGGTTGATAGGATTTCGACCCATCCCCACTTTAGCTTCAAAATAAGACCCTTTGGAACCATTAAAACCGATTTTGACTTTAATATAAAATAATATTTTGAGATATTCCTAAGGTGCCCCTCTCCTCCCTTATAAAAGGGAACCTCCTCCCCCTCCTCCTCACACCAATTTGAGCACTCAAGCTCGGCCAACCCCTGACATTTTCTCCTCTCCACTTACCTAGAATAATCCTAGAGGTCCTGGTCTTCTTCAAAGACCAATCTTAGTTCCCTAAGTGGAGGATTCAAAGAAGCGTTCCAAAGAAGAGGTAATATCCATTACCGATCTTTTCAATTTCTTTCTTCTTCAACTTCTTCTTCTTTAGTTGTTTCATGATAAAGTAATAACATCAGTATTACTTAGATACTGATATGTTATTATAAATATGAAACAACCCTAATTCACCTTCTATCCATCCTACGGAAAAATGAAATCACCGCGCGTGCGTACGTACGGAATACCGTCTCCACGCCGTGGTGTAATCTATTTTCCCCCATCACCTTACAAGGATGGGTATAATGGTGTAATGAGTAACTATTTATGATTATTATAAAGTAATATTGATACTGAAATAATATACATATACTCCAATACAATTCCATGATCATAGGAACGATATCATCACTCGTGCGTACGTACGGAATACCGTCTGCACGATGTGATGCGACTCGTTCTACATGATCATCATTACATATTAATTATATAAATCAATTGAATGAATAAATATGATATATGGTACACTAATACCATTCTGGATATGAGATATCTATAACCTTAAAAGAAGAATAATAATTTATTCGGCAAAACACGCATAAGAACAAAAGGCAATAAAGACCCGAGTAACAAGTAACAATGAAATATTACTAACAAGAAGCCAAGAATATGACCATATATGATATCATATCAATATGAATGATTCTGGAATAAGTCAATAACATTATTTAAACCATTATAAAGGATCTTCGGACACATACAAAGCAAATTGGACCTAAGGTAAGGGAAATATCACAATCTCATTTTTATCCGAGATTGTTTATTCGTAAGTATTTACTGGGGTGTATTTTATCATCCACATCCATGTTTCATCAATATGTAATATTATTTCCATCCACCTACAATTGTTTAAATCCATTTTTACCCTTCAGTGAGTTTTTAGTAATATGTATGAAAGGAATCTTTTGTCGTTTTTCGTACGAGGTACTTTTGACTTTTCCGACAAAAGTACGAAAAATGTTTTTTTAACTTATACTGCATGAATGGATTCTTAAAACATTATTTCCAAGAATCTTCCTTTACAAGTTTTCAAGTTTATTTTTAATCAACTTCTTTTAGTTTATAATTGCATGACATGTTAAGAAAAGAAAAGTGTTTTTGAAGAAGAAAGGATATTTTCCTCAAGAATGGAGTTCAAGTGTTTTATCAAAATTATTTTTCATCTAAGATAGTAAAGGGTTCTGTTTTTATCCCTATTGTTACATTGATTTGATTATGTTGTGAGGGAATTATTTTTATGAAGTCATTTACCTTATATGATTTGTTTTATGATGTCATGATGTTTCAAGAATCCCATTTTTGTTACATGTGTTACGCGATGATGTATGATTTATGATTATGTGGCACACATAAGAAAGGATTCATTATAAGATGGGTGGGACCTATATCTCCCTCCAATGCATTGGGTAAAGATTTTATATCTCATGAGATAGACATGGATGGAATGGTAGGTTATACCGGTTCAGTGAAACAAGACTGGAACGAGGGTGACTCGGTTCAGAAAGGGACTTTGTCCACTAAGATAGTCTTGGCAATGAGTCATGACTAACAAGAAATGATTTTCCATGATTATGTGTGCATGCCACAAAGTTTCAAGTTTCATGTTATGATTATGGGGATCTCATTTTCACTTCTATGATTTGTTCCATGTTAAGATATTATGATCTCTTTTGCAGGTTATGATTTTCAAAAAAGATATGATATGATTTTTATTTCCTTTATTTGCCCTTGCTGAGCATTTGCGCTCACCCTTTTATGTTTTCTTTTCCCCAGGTCAGGAAGATGGATATTAAGTAGAATATGCTAAAAGGGACACTAGATATGATGAAATAAATGGGAGACACTGTAGAAGATTTATGAACCAGTTTTTTATGTTTCCCAGTTTCTAAAGACACTATACCTATACGGTCCTTTGTGGTTTTGTCATATGTTTTAATAAGTGTACTTCAATTTTGAAGTATTAACAATGTATGTAAAGTATGGGTCGTTATATGTACCTTTCCCTTGACCTGTGAAAAACATTTCAAAAACTTGGGATGAGCATAAAAACTCAGTATGGGTTATAAAAACATGGAAAGGAAACATGAGTTCATATATGTATAAGAATTAAATCATACATTACCCATAAAACATATGCACTTTAACATACCTCATAAAATCATGAATAAATCATAGAAATCATAAGACATAAAGGTAACTTGAGGCATTCATAACAATCTTACGTAGGGAGTAACCCTCTTGGTTACATTTGGAATACCCATCATAGTATATTCCCTAAAATCTCTTCGGAGAAACCTTAATGTTTCACTCCTTCGCGTTACCCAATGCATTGGAGAGCTATATCGGGCTCACCAGCCCTTAGTTTATCACGGAACCACCCGTCTTCATAATAATTCCCAAGAACCATAACATAATCGTATCACATAAAACATGCATAAAGGAAACATAACATTTCCACATTTCAATCACAAGATATCAATACAACACAAAAAACATAGTGAAAACCATTTTCAATACAAAAATAAAAGAAAAGTAAAACATGGTATTTATTTTTCTTTTAAAAAGAAGGTATGGCTTGTAGAGAAAGTCGAAACTCAAATAACGGTCACGACGGCAGAGAAGTCGTTGTCGCCGCATACATACGACAAAAACATTCCCTTTTTTCATTTAGTAAACGGTTCATATAAAAAATATTCCTTTTGAATAAACGTAAAAGTCAAAGGGGTTTATACACCGTATAAAAGAAAGTTGTGTATAAAATAAAATATGCCTCAATGAAAGTAGATTGAGACGAAGTCCCATACCTCGTATCCGACTTGACCCGACCATTTGTTATCTCCTGAATAATAAACTTGAGTTAATCTCTACTTGCTTATGAACCTTTTTCAAGTTGATTATTTCTTTTATACCATGTTATGAACATCATGTAATCATTTAAGTTAATAATGTTCATTTTGTGGGTATTTGGTTCTTAAGTAAAAAATAGACTTCTTACACTTACATGTTATTAATTTGGCCAAGGTTAGTTATATACAGAATGATATTAATGATTTGTATAACATATATATCATATATATTCATCATATACATGTATTTATAATATTACATCACATTCAGAGGTAAGAAATGAAATGCACCGTTCATGGAGACGGTAAGCCGTACGTACGCATGAACGCTACTTCCATTTCTATTTCGTACTTTCTGGAATGGAATCATAATGATATAAGAGTGTATTAAAATTCCAGTATAATAACATATATAATATCATTAACTTTATCCTTTACACATCCCACATATGGTATTAACGAATCAAATCACTTTCAGGGGGCGGTAGTCCGCACTTCCTAAAATGAAGATATCGTGTTTACCCATAATGGAAACCATAAAGGTATGCCCAAAATGAAAAAAAATAGAAGCTTTAGGAAAACATAAACATATTATATATCATATATAAAAATAGTGACATCATAATGGCCACCTTTGAAGGTGTTAAATGAGTATTGAACAATCATCGTTTCGGGAGATAGAATTTCGCCATCCATGGAAACCGTATGTTCTTTACCCATTTGATGTAGTTGTGTGAGAGTGTAGATCAAATAAATCTTATAACAACATCCTAGTATATTGAATATACTTGTGTTGTTACAAAAGAAGTAAATAAAATGAGTTTATGGTGTTGGAGAAGCAAAATAAGACAAATGAACCTGAGAGAATGAATTACCTTTAAAAGTGTAACACCTTTTGATTTGAGCCTAAAGGCTTACTTTGAAAGGATTCTGCCCAAAGGGAATCCTCTAGGATGAGGAGAGGGATGTGGAGAGAGTAAATGGACAGGGGTTGGCCGAGACAAAGGCTTGAGGAGTGTGTGGAATGAGGTAGAGGTGGGGGCCTTTTATAAGAGGAGAGGAGGGGCACTTTTGGAAAGTAAGGAAATATTACTTTATTTGAATATGTGTTTCGGTTTTAAAAGGTCCCACATTGATATAATTCGTGGATACGGTGATAAGGGTTAGACATCCACTCATCCAATTGGTTTTGTCCATGTGTAGGTTTTAGATTTTTCATTATCTTTCCATTTTATTTAAATCGTTAAATAATGAGGTCATCGCTGCATCATCATGATGTCATAAATAATTTAATTTATATAAAGTCTAAAAATTATAAAAAAAATACTATGATGTAGGAAATCCTTTTAGCTTTACAATGACTATTTATAATCAAAAATCTGATCTTTATAACCCCATGTAAAAATTGTTTTCGTAAAACATATTATGTTTGTGTCATTCTTACTTTTACATTAAATAAAAAGTTATTTATGTCATTTCCCAACCAAAGTGTCTCCATGGGGTCCCCAAGTTGACCCATGGCTTGTATTGTTCGGCCATGACACAACCAATGAGGGTAGGACATGTGTCAAGCTCATCTTATTTTATTAAAGCATTATTTTTACCTTAAACTACAACAATTACCACTAATCGCGATTAAGAACTTAATAAGTTACTATTCACCAAAAAATTATTATAATCTCATTGAACCACATTTTACTTCTTAATGACAACCATGTATGTCGGATTTTTGAAATTCAAAACACAATGATGGCAAAATTTCATTTAAACAGAAAATCAGTCTTTATAAGTACCACTTAGTGGTTTCACTATTCATCAAAAATTGAAGTTTTTCAGAAAAATACCAAAACTTCACCCTAAGATATATTTGATATTCTGAATTCAAAAATGAAGTATATTTTACAAAATTCAAAACATATAAGTCAAATTAATTAATTTAATAATTAATTCAAGCTGTCAGAGCAAATAGCGTGTTTTTATGAAACAATAAGTATCAAAAGATTGACACTAGTTTAAGTCCAATTTCAAAGTGAAATTGATTCCAATGACCACCATTGGATTAAATGGTAAAAATATATTCATATTACACATTAAGACCAATTCAAAAGATAATCTAATCATATAAATAAATTAGATTAAAAAGCAGTTTTGATGTAAAATGCAGTATTTTTCACTATTCATTAAAAAATGAACGTTGTCAGAAAAATACCAAAAATTCACACAAAGTAAATTTTGATGTCCCAATCATAAAGAATAAGTTTATTTTGACAAACATGGTTTATAAAATTTTCAAAAGATAGATTTAGAAAGGTTTTTCCATTATAAGGCAGTAAAACAATCTTTTACGAATATTTGTGTATTCCATGCTTAAGATTGGATTTATTTTCATTTTAAGCCTCTAAAACACTATCTTAATCATTAATAGACATAGATAAAAATATCTATTATTCATTACTTACTTGGGATGTTACATCCTTCCCCCTTTAGAAAATTGCATCCCCGCAATTTATTTACTTATCGAATAAATGGGGGTACTTATCCCACATTGCATTTTCAGATTCCCATGTTGCCTCTTCAATCATGTGGTTTTTCCACAAAACCTTCACCTGGTGAATCACTTTATTCCGTAACACTTTCTACCTGTGTTCAAGATTATGGACCGGTTGTTCCTCATAAGATAGGTTCTCTTCCAGCTGAACTACCTCTAGACTCAAAACATGAGATGGATCTGGCATATACTTTCTCAACAACGAAACGTGAAAAAAATTGTGTACCTGAGATAAACTCGGAGGTAAAGCCACTCAGTATGCAACTGATCCAAATCTCTCCATAATTTCGTATGGTCCAATGAACCTTGGACTCAACTTTCCTTTCTTACCAAATCTCATCACACTTTTCCAAGGAGAAACCTTGAGAAAAACATGATCACCTACCTTAAAAGATAGATCCTTCCTCTGGTTATCTGCATAACTCTTCTGCCTGCTCTAAGATGTTCTCATGTGTTTCTGAATCAGCTGAACTTTTTCTTCCATCTCTTCTACCAATTCTGGTCCCATCAAATTCCTTTCACCCACTTCATCCCATAAATCTGGAGTTCGACACCGCTTCCCATATAATGCCTGAAATGGTTCCATCTGTATACTGGAATGAAAACTGTTATTATATGAAAATTCAACCAAAGAAAGATGTTGGCCCCAACTTCCCTAATAATCCATAGAACAATCTCATAGCATATCCTCCAATGTATGGATTGTTCGTTCTGACTACCCATCTGATTGAGGATGAAAAGCTGTACTAAAATTTAATTCAGTACCCAACGACTTCTGAAGGCCTTTCCAAAAGTTAGAAGTAAACCTGGGATCACGATCCGATACAATGGAGAGTGGAACTCCATGTAACATGACTATCTCTTTAATATACAAACGGGAAAGTTGATCAAGAGAGAAAGTATCTTGTATAGCAAGGAAATGAGCAGATTTGGTCAAGCGATCAACAATAACCCAGATTTCATTATTACCTCGAGATGTCTTCGGTAATCCAACAACAAAGTCCATGGATATATTCTCCCATTTCCACTCTGGAACTAGTAAAGGCTGAAGCATCCCTTTTGGTAACTTCCGCTCTGCTTTAACTTGTTGACATGTCAAACACTTCACAGTAAAATCAGCAATGTCTCTTTTCATTCCATCCAACTAGTAATACTCCTACAGATCTCTATACATCTTAGTACTGCCCGGATGAACTGAAAACAGAGAACTATAAGCTTCACATAACAACTCTCTCTTCAACTGTGAATCACAAGGCACACACAATCTCTTCCCAAATCTCAAAACACAATCATTATCAATGTTGAATTCAGGAAACATACCTTTCTGAACCAGCTCTACCTTTTCCTGCAACTCACTGTCTTGCTTCTATGCTTGCTTGATTCTATCTGATAGAGATGATCTCACCGATACCTGAATCAAAACAGAAGGACTTCCTGCACCAAAAACTTCTATGACAAAGTTAATCAAATCCTTAACCAAAGGATCACGTTCCAAATGCAACATTGTTAATGGAGCATTACTTTTTCGACTCAAAGCATCAGCCACTTTATTTTCTTTTCCCGGATGGTAATGAATTGTACAATCATAATCCTTGATCAATTCCAGCCATATCCTCTGTCTCATGTTCAATTCTTTCTGAGTGAATATATAATTTAAACTTTTGTGATCAGTATATATTTCACACTTTACTCCATACAAATGATGCCTCCAAATTTTTAGAGCAAAAACAACAGCAGCTAGTTCCAAATCATGTGTAGGGTAATTTACCTCATGAGTTTTCAACTGTCATGAAGCATAAGCAATTACCTGATCATTCTGCATTAGGATGCAACCAAGTCCTTTCAATGAAGCATCACTGTATATAACAAACTCACCATTCCTGAAAGGTAGTGCCAAAACTGGAGCATTCACCAATCTTCTTTTCAATTCCTGAAAAAAATCATCACATTCTTTTGTCCAGATAAACTTAACACCCTTCCAAGTTAGCTTAGTCATTGGACTAGATGACCGTGAAAAATTTCTAACAAACCTTCGGTAATAGCCGCCAAACCAAGGAAGCTACGAATCTCGGTTACATTTGTGGGTCGTGGCCATTCTTCCACAACTTTTGTTTTTGCAGGATCAACAGTTATTCCATCTTTAGAAACAATGTGACCAAGGAAAGAAATTTGTTGCAACCAAAACTCACACTTGCTGAATTTACCATACAATTTCTTTTCTTTTAAGGTTTGCAAGATAACCCTTAAATGTCTTTCATGGTCCTATTTACTTTTAGAAAGCACCAAAATATCATCAATGAAGACCACCACAAACTTATCCAAGAACTCATGGAAAATTCTATTCATTAAATCCATGAATACAGCAAGTGCATTGGTTAGATCAAAAGGCAATACTACATATTCATAATGGCCATATCTCGTACGGAATGCGGTCTTCGGAATATCTGCCTTCTTTACCTTCAGCTGATGGTACCCCGATCTCAGGTCAATCTTTGAAAAAAACTAAGCTCCCTGGAGCTGATCAAACAAATCATCGATATGAGGCAAATGATATTTGTTCTTAAAAGTGATATTATTCAAGGCTCTATAATCAATGCAAAGTATCATAGAACCATCTTTCTTTTAACAAATAAAACATGAGCACCCCATGGTGATATGCTAGGTCTAATGAAACCTTTCTCTAATAAATCTTACAATTGCTCCTTCAACTCTAAAAGTTAAATTTGTGCCATTCGATAAGGGGGTTTTGAAATTGGTTTAGCATCAGGAACTAAGTCAACAGTAAACTCAACTTCCCGATCTGGTATTATTCCAGGCAACTCATCAGGAAAAACATCAGGATACTCATTTACCACTGGCACATCATTAATCTGAACAGTTTCTTTATTTTCAATGACGTGTGCAAGGTAACATTCATTTCCATCTTTTACAAGTTTCTCGGCCTCTTGATATGTTATCAAAAGTAAGGGTTCATTCCTATAAACAAACTGAAAGTCTTTTTGAAAAGAAACTTCTTTAGCTCTACAGTCAATCTTAGCATGGTAAATAGAGAGCCAATCCATACCCAGGATAACATCAAACTCTACTAGAGGTAGAACAATAAGGTTTTCATGTAGGTTCTTTCCACAGATAAGTATAGGAAGATTCTTATAAATTATTTTTGCCACAACATTTCCCCCAGGTGTTTTTACCAAATGTTCAGGAGTCATTTCTTGAGATGGTATTCCCATTTTACTAGAAAAGGTTTCAGAGATGAAAGAATGTGTAGACCCCGAATCAAACAACACACTGGCATAATCTGAAAAAACAAACAAAGTACCTGATACAACTTCATTTGATGGCCCGACATCTGCTGAAGTAGTTCCAAAGGATTTCACCACCCCTTTCTGCTTGTAGTCTAACTGCTTCCCATCACTCGAGCTCTTTTTCGGATACTCGTTTGCATAGTGACCCATCTCATTTCACTTATAACACTTCACTAACTGTAAATCAAATTTGTTCTTACCTTCACCTTGATCCTTTTCAGTGCAATCACGAGCCTTATGTCCCATCTTACCACATTGGTAGCACTTTCCAGAATTCAGAAGACATTCCCCAGTATGCCTTTTTCCACATTTAACACAAACTGGAAACTTAGTTCTCTTACCATCAGACTTTTTGAAGAATTATTACCTTTCTCCTGCCACCTCGGTCTCTTCATATGCTGGTTGTTATAGAACACTTGGTCATCGGCAAAATCCATTTCCACATTCTCAGCACATCGAACAAGCTTTTCCTAACTTTTAAACTCACGAGAAGCTAATGCCCTTCGATATTTTGGCTTTAATCCTGAGTAAAAACGATTGATTTTACTATCAAGGTCCCGGATAAAATTTGGAGCATACCTTTCCAATCGAGTGAACCTTTCTTCATAGGTAGCCACTGAGTCTTCCTCTTGCCTCAATTCCAATAATTTCTTTTCCATCCTAATTCGAACAGCCTTAGGAAAATACTTCTCAAGAAACATACCTTTGAATTCATCCCAGTCGAGAGCATCAATCTCATCGGCGTCCCTGATATTTTTAACCATAGACCACCACTGATCTGCTTCACCCTCCAAACGGTAAATAGCAAGACTAACCTTTTGATTGTCTGAACACCCCATGACATCAAATATCTTCTCCAGTGCTTTAATCCACCCTTCAGCTAGCACAGGGTCAGATGATCCTCTGAATGATGGTGGATGTTTCCTCATGAAATGTTCCACCACTGACATGTTCCTCTGTGGTTGGTCTGGTTGATCTCGTGTATGGATACCACCGCCATTTATCGCTTGAGTCAACTGCGCCATTACTGCAACAAACTGTTCAGTTCCAATTCCAACCATTTCTGGATGATGATTCGGAATGTTATTTCCTTCTGTATTCCTTCCTAGCACTGCTTCCATGTTTCCTCTGCGGAAAACCATTCTGAACAAACATGTCTTAGATGAAGCAACATGGTAATCTTGAAATGCTATATCACTTCAATTTGACCATAAAAAAAATATTTTTGGATAATCATTTAATATAATTCTAACTCCTAAAGTTATCTAAACTGACATCTGATACCAACTATAAGGCCCCAGCCTTAAACCTTACTTAATCTTGAGTTATTATAAGATTACACATTGAGGATCTTTTCGGGTTTAGAGTTTTAGAGAATTAGATCATAAAACTTGCATTACATTCCACATATAAACAAAGTGGTTATATAAAGATAGTATTCTTCTTTCCCATCAATGGAAACACATTTAAAATATAACATGGATTATTTCATGACACATCCTTGACTCTATCATCTTATCATGTACCTTTCCCTTGACCTGTGAAAAACATTTTTAAAACTTGGGATGAGCATAAAAACTCAGTATGGGTTATAAAAACATGGAAAGGAAACATGAGTTCATATATGTATAAGAATGAAATCATACTTTACCCATAAAACATAGGCACTTTAACATACCTCATAAAATCATGAATAAATCATAGAAATCATAATACATAAAGGTAACTTGAGGCATTCATAACATTCTTACGTAGGGAGTAACCCTCTTGGTTACGTTTGGAATACCCATCACAATATATTCCCTAAAATCTCTTCGGAGAAACCTTAACGTTTCACTCCTTGGCATTACCCAATGCATTTGAGAGCTATATCGGGCTCACCCGCCCTTAGTTTATCACGGAACCACCCATCTTCATAATAATTCCCAAGAACCATAACATAATCGTATCACATAGAACATGCATAAAGGAAACATAACATTTCCACATTTCAATCACAAGATATCAATACAACACAAAAAACATTGTGAAAACCATTTTCAATACCAAAATAAAAGAAAAGTAAAACATGGTATTTATTTTTCTTTTAAAAAGAAGGTATGGCTTGTAGAGGAAGCCGAAACTCAAATAACGGTCACGACGGCAGAGAAGTCGCTGTCACCGCATACATACGACAAAAACATTCCCTTTTGTCGTTTAGTAAATGGTTCATATAAAAAATATTCCTTTTGAATAAATGTAAAATTCAAAGGGGTTTATACACCGTATAAAATAAAGTTGTGTATAAAATAAAATATGCCTCAATGAAAGGAGATTGAGACGAAGTCCCATACCTCGTATCCGACTTGACCCGATCGTTCTTTAATCTCCTGAATAATAAACTTGAGTTAATCTCTACTTGCTTATGAACCTTTTTCAAGTTCATTATTCCTTCTATACCATGTTATGAACATCACGTAATCATTTATGTTAATAATGTTCAATTTGTCGGTATTTGGTTCTTAAGTCAAAAATAGACTTCTTACACTTACATGTTGTTAATTTGGTCAAATATTTGTTATATCCGGAATGATATTAATAATTTCGATAACATATATATCATATATATTTATCAAATACATGTATTTATAATATTACATCACATTCAGAGGTATGAAATGAAATGCACCGTTCATGGAGACGGTAAGTTGTACGTACGCATGAACACTACTTCCATTTCTATTTCGTACTTTCTGGAATGGAATCATAATGATATAAGAGTGTATTATAATTCTAGTATAATAACATATATAATATCATTAAATTTATCCTTTACACATCCCACATATGGTATTAACGAATCAAATCACTTTCAGGGGGCGGTAGTCCGCACTTCCTAAAATGAAGATATCGTGTTTACCCATAATGGAAACCATAAAGGTATGCCCAAAATGAAAAAAACAGAAGCTTAAGGAAAACATAAACATATTATAAATCATATATAAAAATAGTGACATCATAATGGCCACCTCTGAATGTGTTAAATGAGTATTGAACAATCATCGTTTTGGGAGGCAGAATTTCGCCATCCACGGAAATTGTATGTTCTTTAACCATTTGATGTAGTTGTGTGAGAGTGTAGCTCAAATAAATCTTATAACAACATCCTAGTATATTGAAGATACTGTTGTTGTTACAAAAGAAGTAAATAAAATGAGTTTAGGGGGTTGGAGAAGCAAAATAAAACAAATGAACATGAGAGAATTAATTACCTTTAAAAGTGTAACTCCTTTTGATTTGTGCCTAAAGGCTTCCTTTGAAAGGATTATTCCCAAAGGAAATCCTCTATGATGAGGATAGGTATGTGGAGAGAGTAAATGGGCAGGGGTTGTCCGAGCCAAATGCTTGAGAAGTGTGTGAAATGAGGTAGAGGTGGAGGCCTTTTATAAGAGGAGTGGAGGGGCACTTTTGGAAAGTAAGGAAATATTACTTAATTTGAAAATCTGTTTCGCTTTTAAAAGGTCCCACATTGATATAATTCTTGGATAAGGTGATAAGGGTTCTAAATTCACTCATCCAATTGGTTTTGGCCGTGTGTAGGTTTTATATGTTTCATTATCTTTCCATTTTATTTAAATCGTTAAATAATGAGGTCATCGCTGCATCATCATGATGTCATCAATAATTTAATTAATTTAAAGTCTAAAAATTATAAAAAAAATACTATGATGTAGGAAATCGTTTTATATTTCCAATTACTATTTATAATCAAAAATATGATCTTTATAACCCCATGTAAAAATTGTTTTCGTAAAACATATTATGTTTGTGTCATTTTTACTTTTACATTAAATAAAAAGTTATTTATGTCATTTCTCAACCAAAGTGTCTCCATGTGGTCCCCAAGTTGACCCATGGCTTGTCTTGGTCGGCCATGATACAACCAATGAGGGTAGGACATGTGTAAAGCTCATCTTATTTTATTAAAGCATTATTTTTACCTTAAACTACACTAATTACCACTAATCGCGATTAAGAACTTAATAAGTTAATATTCACCAAAAAATTATTATAATCTCATTGAACCACATTTACTTCTTAATGACAACCATGTATGTCGGATTTTTTAAATTCAAAACACAATGATGGAAAAATTTCATTTAAATGGAAAATCAGTCTTTATAAGTACCACATAGTGGTTTCACTATTCATCAAAAATTGAAGTTTTTCCGAAAAATACGAAAACATCACCCTAAGCTATATTTGATATTCTGAATTCAAAAATGAAGTCTCTTTTACAAAATTCAAAACATATAAGTCACATTAATTAATTTAATAATTAATTCCAGCTGTCAGAGCAAATAGCGTGTTTTTATGAAACAATAAGTATCAAAACATTGACACTAGTTTAAGTCCAATTTCAAAGTGAAATTAATTCCAATGACCACCATTGGATTAAATGGTAAAAATATATTCATATTACACATTAATACAAATTCAAAAGATAATCTAATAATATAAATAAATTAGATTAAAAAGCAGTTTTGATGTAAAATGCAGTATTTTTCACTATTCATTAAAAAATGAACATTGTCAGAAAAATACCAAAAAATCACACAAAGTAAATTTTGATGTCCCAATCATAAAGAATAAGTTTATTTTGACAAACATAGTTTATAAAATTGTCAAAAGATATATTTAGAAAGGGTTATCCATCATAAGGCAGTAAAACAATCTTTTAAGAATATTAGTGTATTCCATGCTTAAGATTGGATTTATTTTCATTTTAAGCCTCTAAAACACTATCTTAATAATTAATAAGCATAGTTAAAAATATCTATTATTCATTACTTACTTGGGATGTTACAAATATGGTATTTTATGTTTATTATAATTTATTCATCTCATGGGGATCGTGATATAATGTTACCAATTTCGTAAGATTACTTTGTAATAGTGTAATCATTTACCAAGATTGTGTATAATTCTGTATACAATATTAAAAAATCATAATTGTAATTAGATATACAATAATATTGTTATTACTAACATTTTAATATAATTATACCATTTTTTTACTTTTTGTATCATAAAATGTTTCATTAAGTGCTTTTAATAAAATTATACTTCATTTCTCTCATTTGGTCAGAAATATGTGTTTTTTTGTCAAAACCATGTTTTATAAAAAAAATTCTAGTTTTTTTTTAAATACTTGTTACTTTTGAGAGGAAATATTTTCATCCTCAATAAATTATTCAAATTTTTTTTTAATGATTCATTTATTTTTATTCATATTTATTTTAAAAGAAATTTATTTTCAATATATATAATGTTTTAAATTTTTTTTTCAAAATGAAAAGTATATTTTCTCAATAATGGAATCAATTATCATATAATGATATTTCCATTTGTAAAATTCAAAAAAATGTGTTATTACTTTTCCTATAATTGGGTTATTTATAATTAATACCATTCAATTTTTTAGATGGATTGATATTGATTCAAATGTATTATTCTAGGACCCATTCCATTCCTCTGGCTTAATCTAATTCTAAAGTGATTTTTATGGAACCCATTTATATTACATGAGTTAACCTTATAAAAATAATTTCATAACATGGATTAATAATTCTATGAAAGGGATAATGTTATTTTCTTTTATTTTAGGATGAAATGAAATATTTTTTGAGTTATGATTATGTAATTGAACATTTACATTTAAAAGGTTTTTAGGTTAAAAAAATGATGGAAAGTTCTGAAATAATCCAATGATGGGTGGTTCTGTGATAACCCACGGATGGGTGGGTCAGTGATATCCCCCCAAAAAAATGGGTAAGGAAGATAACTATATGGTTATTCAGTTTTTGAGATTGACTATAATAATAGGGTGAAAATGATATCTTAAGTAATGTATATGTTTTATTTATGCTTTTTATGCGTTTATAATTTTTCTCATCATTGAGATTGATATCACGTAGATCATGAATACTGATTTTGATGATTTATACATTTACCATGTTTTCATAGTATACGATAAACATATTGAGGGGTATTTTTTGTTTTATGATTCTTTCATGAACATTGATTATGTAACTATACCATTAGGCTCACTAATGCTCAATAATGAAATTCAATTTTTAATTCTCATATTTACCCAAAAAATAATATTATCGCATCCTTCATATGTTTCATTTTACATAAGTAATAAATAATGAGGTATAATAATTTATTTTTAAAATGAATTCACAATGATTATGTGGATTTCATGATGTGAAATAAGAAAATATTCTTTAATTGAGAAAGATTCTCTTTAAATGTCTTCTGAATTATTTAGTTAGGAGTTTTCTTAATTAAATAAAACTTTAATCCAAAAATTAACTATGAATTAACTTGATCCATATATTTATTTTCATTTTTTAAGGTTTGGATGGGAAAATTTGGGTCAAAAATATCATAATCATAGCTGAAAAGGTAATGCTAAGAATTGGAACACAAGATCCTATAGTGCATGACTTTGGATTTTATAGTTGGAATCAATGGGAAGGTCATTCAATTATAATGATTTTTTTTCTTGGAAGGTTATATTAATAATGACAGATACCATCAATTTTATATAATATTAAAGGTGATCATATGGTCAATAGATTAGACACCCCATTGAGTTTTTATGGGATTATATTTTAATGTTATTAATGATTTTTTTTGATAATGTTTGAGGGTTGAGTTACTTATTACCCCTTGAATAAACAATATGTGTTATTTAGTGGGGAATTTGTTTTTATGTTTAAATAAAAATGGAGACCACTGTATTCTGAGTAACAACCCATCACATCCAATAAGGTCATGGGGCTTAAACACCCAACTGAAGGGCAATAATGGTGTAACTCCTACCACATGCCTTTGTAATTTCCTAGTTAATCACAATTTTTATAGATTAAGATTTTTTTTTCAGAAACATATTGGATTTTATATGACTAATAATGGTAAATTTATTTGGGAAGACTATATGATCAAATATATCTAATTATTGGGACACAAACATGGTTAGGAAATGTTTGATGAATTTTAATGATAGATATATATTTATTAATTTAGTTTAAACATTGGATATTCCTATTGAATTTTTATGATAATTTTATCATATGAATGTGTCCTCATTTTAGGAAATAACATTAAATTTTATTGCCATTTTTGTTTTTGATAATGTAAAAGGATAGGAGGAATAAATTGCAAAAACTTTTTTGGTTATTTGATTCATTAAATGTTTAATATTAGTACTTCAATTATGAAAAATTCATATTAGATACCCATCATTTGGATAAAAATATAAGATTTTGTAGAAATTTTATTAATGGATGAAATTATACTAACCAATAAAGTTTATTTCA
The DNA here is from genome assembly GCA_963277665.1 of Viscum album. NCBI lineage: Eukaryota > Viridiplantae > Streptophyta > Magnoliopsida > Santalales > Viscaceae > Viscum > Viscum album. Next base: position 332,389,476 of record OY728150.1, read on the forward strand.
ACATTCTCCTAGTCTAGATGGTAAAATAATTTTTTAACTCTAGGAAAAATTTCTTAAATAAGAACATTATTATAGTCTTTCAAATTTGATGATCTTCAATTATTTTTTAACATATTAATTTTTGGATTTGAGTCCCCAAACTTTTGAATCATGATTATATTTCTTCTGACCAATGACCTCAATCACTCTCTATAATTATTAATGCATTTCTTTTATGTATAAATCGTCGATTTTTATACTCATTATTATATTTAAAAATCTAGATTTAGTTATTATTGATTACATTTGTACCTACATTTCATTTTTATGTTGAGGTTGTATAATTAAACCTATTTACGATGGGGATTTTTGGAAGGAATTCTTTAAATGATAATCCATTGATAGCAGTGATGATTCTATAGGGAGAAAATAAATTGAATGTGGTAGGATGTAACATCCCAATATTTTATGAAATATGTTCTCAAATATTAATTTAAAATATTTAATAGGTTTCGTTATAGAAAATAAACATTTTTTCTATGTTACTGAAAACAGAAAGTTATGCATACTTTGTAGTTAACATAAATTCTCTTTGATAAAGCATGTTACAAAAAACATCATGTTTTACGGAGAAACAATATATTATTAATATATAATATGATAGTTATCACAAAGATATTAGTATATAAGTATTTAATTGGATTAAGTGAACTATTAAATTTTGTTTTACATATATATATATATATAATTAAATATTTTATTACCAATTAATTATAAATGATGATAAAAACCATTCAAATAAAATTGATGTGTTTTTACAAAAAACTATTATTATGCTAACTAAGGAATTATATCATAATAATGTAAATTAATCTTAATTTTTAAATGATATTAATGAAATTAAAATTTTATATATTCAATAAAATGTTTTTTAAATGCATCCAATATGTTTTGAGGACATAAGATTGGAACAAATCATACATTAAGCATAAAAGGAATATTTGTTTAAAAGACAGTTTGGTTGGATTTTAATGGCTCCATTTTTTTAAAAATATTTTGATGATTTTATGAATTTTTTTAAGAAGTAATCTTCTTATTTGAAATATAAATGTAAACATTTTCATAGGGTGATGTTTTATATTTTTAGTAGAAGATTAATTATGTGATCAATACTGAAAAATAATGAATATTTATTAAAAGATTATTTTTCATCATAATAAATGATAATTTTAAATTTCCTTATGAATTGGTTTTAATTATAAATTATAAAAATTATAAAAATATTAATCTAATTTTGGTCATTTTATGATTTTTTTTTGTTAAATTTTGATATAAAAACATAGGAAACATTTTACCACTTTCACAATAAAAACTCACATTATGGTTCCATCTATAGGATTAATTTTAAATTAAATTCTTCCACTTCTGGGAATTAAATTTGAAAACATTGTTCCCATATTTGGAAGCAGCATGCATCATAGTGTCTATTGTGGTAAACATAATTTTATTCAAAAATTATTTATGATATAAAAAAATATTCATTACTGCAAATAATATAAAAATAAGTTGACATAGTTGTGAACATAGAATATATGCCTTAAAAATTATACAAAACATGTACCGAACAAATTTTCGGAAATTATATAAACCATAAAACCAGTAGAATATAATTAATGATTCATTAACCGTATTTTTAGTTAAAATCATGGAATCACTTAACTTCTTTCAAAAATGTCATGTGAGTCCTTTCCCCAACCTATAAATGTCCACCAAATCTCCCCATCCGTTCACACACCTCATGCCATTTTTCTCAGACATGACATATCTAATTATATTCCCATCATAAAATTACTCAAACTATATTATTTTTATTGGACATAATGATAATCAAGGAATAATTTTTTATAATCCAAAATGAGTTTCCTGAAGAACATGTAATAATAATCAAATAACACATTTGTTTTTTTATTTATACACCACATAAATTATTTTTATACCATAATTATATAATAATCTAATTATAATATATTCTATAAAAATTGTTTATGTAATGGTTACTACACACACCCATAGACACTTCCATCAAATGGGTTATGAAATCAGCATTCTTGTGTATGGTGGAAAATTGCCTTGCAAAATGGTGTCGTTCATTTATCCTTTACCACCTATCATGGTTGGGAATTATGATGTAAATATTGTTTATATATGATTATCATACCAAAATAATTTTAAATGAATAATTCAAATTTCAATCATTTTGGGCGATTTTCCATACTAAAACCCTTTAATTTCAATGTTTTAATAAAATGTGGGAGTTTATGATGAAATGATTAAATGATTTTCGGAATAGTGAAATGATCTTGGGTTTATATTTGTAATTTATTTATGTAATTTTGGTGACATATTACTTATGTTTGGAATTTTGTTATCTTGTTAATAATTTTTTATAAAAACTAGGATATAAGGCAAGCCCTTAACCCCATGCATACACTATTACTCACCACTCACCATCACCCCATGCATGAAAAATCATTTCCCACTCACCATCATCCTATTAATGAACCACTGCATACCACTCACCAAAATCCACACATGAATCGCCGCTCACCAAAAACCCATGCATGCGCCGCTACTCACTTCCACTGTATGCATTCATTGATGCTCTTCGCCACATTATGCATGAACCAACACTCACTAGCACCCCTTTTATGCATCTCCATTCACCACCACAACTTTCATGCACCATCGCTCACCGTTACACTACGGATGAACCACTTCTATCCACTACCACATAGCACCTCGACACTCTGCCTCTATGGAGTGCTACTACATGCATGTAGTCACTGATGCCCCACCATTCTCTAGATCTTTGCCATATCCATTATTACTACCTACGATATGGAATAACCCACAATGAACCTTATTCTCCAACACTACTCATGATCGACCAACCATCATTGCTCGCCTGCCATTCACCTTCTCACCATTTCTACCTCATCGAGGATTCCAACAAGAATTGTTCCACACTGAGGAATCATTAACCCAGTTCCATCTGGGGATTTATATATGAATTCATTCCATGATGAAGCATTATTCACCATAGGTCGTGGGTGATTTTAAATCCCCAATATTTCCTCCTTGGTTTGAGGGGTCATTGAACTCCATTAAGGTTGTCCCACTCCATCATTCCTATATGAAATATTCGTTCCTCCATCCCACACCATTAGTCAACCACCAAGGAGGATATCTACACCAAGGATCCACATTGTACCATATTCTTCCTCCCAAAATTCTCATTATTATTCCTTTTTTAATTTTTCTTGATTTTTGTTTTAGTTTTCATTCATATTAACTAATGAAATTTAAATTTATAATTTAGTTTTAATTAAATAAATTATTTCAATTTTTAAAATTGTTCCACAATCCAATTTCTTCTTCTTCTAAATTTCTTCTTCTAATTATTATTATTATTATCATTTTTATTAGTATTAGTATTAGTATTAGTATTATTATTAAATTACTATTTTATTTTTTTTATCAATTGAAAATGATTATTTTAATATTTATTTTATTTTCTTATTTTCTTTCTCCAGCATATTTTTTAAAAACAATTATTTTAATTATAATTTTTATAATAATTTTTATTAATATTCTAACATTATTTACAATTTGTATTAATTTATGAACTCTTTTAAATTTATTTTATCTTATTTTCTATATTTATATATTTTATATATCACCTTCATCCCAATTCTATTTGACTCTTTTATTTTCCAATCACAATTACTTTTAATATTAAATCAATTATTTCATTATATTTCTTATTCTTCTCTTACACCCAAACCACCATGTGATCTCATACTCATTGAAATGGTATGTTGACCCTATGGTTTGGTTTTGGGGGAGGGGGGAGGTCAAGGTGTTTATGAATTTTCATTAATTTTAAATTTTATGATTACAGAAATAATTGAGTAACATGCATGGGTGAGATGAATGACCTCAATTGGGTGATTGTCCCTAATGACAAGATACCCAATCTACTTGTATTCTTTTATTTAATAACATTTCACTTTCTTCATGTTTTTGTTATTCACACATCAGATTTGATCTAATAAAGGGAAGAAATATTATTAATGGAGCTGGTTCCATGTTGATGGCACACCCTAGACCAATGTGTTTCATCAACCATGATTATAGGGGGAGGTGGAATTAATATTGAGTAGGCTCTCAATGTTTTCACAATTTTAAAATAAAGAATTTTAATTGAATCAGGATAATTATTGTTTGTATTATCAAACCAATACCAAACAATTAAAGGATAATAACGATTCAACATTAAAACAAACTCCATATCCAGGTCCTTTCTTCCTTAGTTCGACATATTAATAATTGCATTTTAGTTTAAATTTACATGTTGGAAGTCCTTAGAAAAGATTCCAAAAACACAATAACATTTTATTTGTTTTAATAAATTAATTTAAACCGCAAAATGAATTAGTTTACATAATTTAGAAAAGGTAGGTGAACCAAACTAAAAGGATCCTCTAGTGAGATGACCCCAGTCAGCCACTGTGTTGTATTAGGGAAATTATTATATTGCTTTTTCAACACCCCATGACAGACATGCATCTAAACCGACACATTCAATAGGGTCCAATCACATGATTGACTACTTTTTTTATTTCCACACATTAGATATATGTTATTTATTTTATAAAAAAACTGAAAAATATATATGACATTTACATATGATAATTTCTTCAATTCATCAAACAATAACTCTCATATTCATGAGTCAGTATCTAAATCACCAAGGTTTATAGAAGTTAGTGTTTCATATGATCAATTCTTCAATTGCATCATGAATCCCATTCACTCATATTCTTTTTGATCTTTAATGAAATGACCCTTGAGCATAATTTTTTAATTTGGTTTTATAGGATCATAATGGCTCATGTAAGCCTAACATAATAAAGGGGGAGGAAAAATCTTAATTAGGAAATTATTTCCCTTTTTTTATATTTTTATAAAAATTCCTTTTGGTCCAAAACATGTTTAGATGTTTAAATTAAAAATTTCTTGGCCAATCTGGAATTATGGTTTACATGACATGTCTAGGTGACATGTGATTCTTAAGAATCATATGATTCCATGTTTTAGATTTCAATGGTAATAATATTAAATGATTTAAATGAAGAACTACATTATCAATGTAATGAATGTATATTAAAAATAGGAATCATGATTTAAATAAATTAATTGATTACTGTAAATGAAAATTTTAATCCATTTTTAGTGCTTTGAAATTTCTAAAATTCATTTTAATTTTTTTAGAATTAATAAAAATTCTATTATTGGTATTCTGAAATCACATGTCTCATTCCAGAGTGGATTTGGAGACCATATAATTACTATTTTATTCTTGATCAAATTTTTTGAGTTATCTTGGGACATTACACCTCATAAAACATGAATTTGAAAATTTTAAAGCAACGACTATGCACAAAAATATTTGAAATGAATGATGAATCCATTTAAAATTAACTTATCCTTAAAATAACACCTTTAAATCAGTCCTTATGTGTAATTCCCCAACCATAGATTCCTAGAGTCGGGGAATTATTTTAATAGATATTAATGATTACAAGGAATCTAGTCCCAAAATATTGATCAGTTTAGTAGTATTCGAAAATAGATTACATGCATGGACATTATGTTACACATTCTAACATACAAAAAAAACATAATCCTTTGGGAATTCTAATTTTCCATTAGCTTAACCCTGCACCTCAAACATAAAACACTTCTTGGGATCTTGGGAAAATAAATCTTTTGAAAGGAGTGAGCTCAGATTCTCAGTAATGGTATATAATTTAGTGAAAGCTATAAACTTTTGAGGCGAGATGTGTAAATAAAACAATAGCATTTTAAACATAAACATGAACATAATATGGAAAAAATAAATAGAAAATTACCATATAAACAAGCACATGGATATTCTACTTGACAAATAATTACAAGTAATAACTAATTTTATAATCAGAGAATGTATATTACTAGACGTTAATTTCTGTGTCAAGGCCTCATGTTAGGACCTAGGGGCTAACTGTTACCAGACCCCAACTCGGAGGGCCTTTGTAACTGGACTCCAACCCAGAGAGCCTCTATAACTGGACTCCAACCTGGAGGGTTTGCTGTAACTGGACCCCAACTCGAAGTGCTTACTTTTTTTTCCCTCCAACCCAGAACATACTAATCTAATACATTCATCTTTAGAAAAGGGTGAAATATAACATAAACATTCATATTAAAACAAGCATACGAAATGTCAATACATTATCCATAAACCATGACTAGCCTAAAAATAACTCATCCAAAGTCAAACATATCAAAAAAACTTAAATACAATATGGGATATTTTTATCATAATAAATCAACTTCTAACAAGTGTAAAATTTATCAAAGGATATTGACGTAGATTAAATCAAAACAATCCAAGAGATATATATCTTTATATTTTGAAATAATTTAATAGTCACATAATTATAAATAAAACATTTATTTTTAAAATATTCTTATAATCTTGTAAGGGGTCATTTTATGATGTTATAATGGCATAAAATAGCCATACCTGCCGTATAAGTTAAAAAAACATTCTTACCTTAATTTTGATGAAAAGGTCAAAAAGTACTCTATTTGGAAAACGACGGAATTATTCCTTTATAAAAATATTATAAAACGTCAAAGAAGTGTATAAGTGAATTTATCCCATTTTCTAGTAAATAGTAAAAATGTTTTGAAATACATTTTTAAGAAAACACGGATGTGGATGATAAATAGGTCCCATTAGAAACTTACGTAAAAACAACCTCAGATAATAAAGTGATTGTGAAATTAACCCTTCCCTTGTACTTTTCATTGGTAGAGGGTATGTTAATATCCTTTATAATAATTAAATCATTGTTATAAAATTATACAATAACCATATACATAATTATGATATCGTATTTGATCATATAATAATGATTTGTTAATGGTACTTTAGTATTATCGTCGTCTCGAGTGTTAAATGATTTGTTTTACATTATATTATTTGTTATGTGAGTCATGTTTGTTATGGATGGGATGTTTCTTATTCATATTTAGAATTATATCAAGTATTTAAACCTTATTTTTAATCATCAATTGAAAATTAGTCTTGAATGGATACGATGAAGAATGAATCTCATCGCGTTCATGGAGACAGTAATCCGTTCGTACGCACGAGTGACAATATCATTCATTTGATATTAAAATAATATATAATTGGATGGTATATCATATATACCGAAACATTATAATGTTATATTTATTATTTACACCAATTATAAATCATTAGTATACCCATACAAATAATAATGTATTTAATAACAACTACACCACGACATAGAGACGGTAAGTTGTACGTACGCACGTATGGTGACATGTCTCTCAATGGATGGATAAAATAATGAATATAGTTGTACCATATTTATAATAACATCACAATATATATAAGATACTGGAGTTATTTTTTGGTAATAGAAACAAAAAGGAAAGAATAAGTGGAAGAAAAAAATAACTTGAAAGAGGTGATGAAATATTTACCTCCTCTTCGGGTTCATCCTTTTGATTTGATCTAAAGGGATCATTAGGGTAAATTTATGAATAATGGAAGGCCTCTAAGATGAAGGTAGGATTGTGGAGAGGATATTTTGGCATGGGTTGGTGGATCCAAATTGCTTTGGATTTGTGAATTTGAAAGAATGGGGGTGCCCTTTTATAATAGGGGTGAGGGGAACCATAGGAAAAGCTTGAAATATTATATTATAATAAAATCATATTCCTTTTATAATGGATCCAAATTGATTTATTAAGAAGCTAAAGTGGTGATAGTTCGAAAACCTCTCAACCAATAGGTTTTAGACTAATTTAGGTTTCTATTTTAACGTTATCTTTTAGAATTAACTCTATGTTTAATAATTTAACTTTTATCGTGTCTTCTTGTATTATTAGACTATATGGTTAATAAACATAATATTAACAGCCAAAAGAACCTCAAGTGGTTCTTTAATGACATATATAATATTATTTAATACCTTTGGTGGATCCTTAAATTTTTTAGAATATTATATCAACCAATAATATAGTATTTGTTTTTAAAAAAAATAATTTTTGACAATTTTGACACTATTTGGAATTTTATTTTTGTGAAAGTCATAAGATACTTTTCACTTCAAACAAAATTTATCGAATCAACCCTAACATGTATTATTAACATATTTAATTAGTTTAATTAATCAAATTTCTCAAATTATATTTATTTGGATATTTATTATATCAATTATTTTAATCATTCATTAATAATGTAATTATTGCATCATCATTGTGTCATAAATAAATTAAATTCTTTAATTTCTAAAAATTTTAAATAAAATAGAATTATGTAGGAAATATATTTTTTATTTGTAGTTAATTTTTATAGTTTAATTTATCTTATTTCTAACCGTATATTAAAATATTTTTGTTATGCGAACGTGAATTTAACATTTCTAACTCTTCTTTAAATTAAATAATAATAAATGTCCCAATCTAATCCAAATAGACTTAAAGGGTCATATTTTTTTTCCTAATGTTGTTCTTGGTAGAAATAAACATATCCAATAGAATTAGGACATATGTTAAGGTAATTATAATATCATTTTTACCCATAATTACCCTATTTAGTTTTAACTGTGGTAAATAAAAGTCAAAAGTTACCATTCACAAATAATTATTTTCACCTTATTGAACCACATTTTACATAATTAGGTTAAAGGTGTATCTCTTATTTTTGAAATTCAACTCATATAAGTGGTAAATTTATGTTTTATACCAATTTTCAAATACTTCTAAAAGGTGGGTAAAAGAAGGTAAAAATTTCCATAAAATTATATATATATAATTATATTATAAAAAAGATTCCAATGAATTACATTAAAAAAATATTATTATTATCTATATATTTTTAGTTAAAATAAGTTTAAATAAAATAATTAAATATTTAAATAAAAAGTTGTTTTTAATCAATAACGCAGTGTTTTCCACTATTCATCAAAAATTGAAACTTTTCAAAAAAATAACAAAAATTCACCTTAAGATAATATTGATATTCAAAATTACAGAATGAATTAAATTTTACCAATTTCAAAACATTGATGTTTCAAAAATTAATTTAATATTAATTCCCGTTGACAAAATAGAAAAGCATATTTTTATGAAATAATAAATATCAAAAGATTAACACTTGTTTATGTCCAATTTTAATGTGAAATTACATAAAATAAATAGTATTGAATTAAATGGTAAAAATAAAATATATTTATAATTAAAAACCATTAAAATGTATAATTTAACACTATAAATTATTTGGTTTAAAAATGTTGTTTTCAGTTAAAATATAAAAAATTTCACTATTCACCCAAATATGAAAGTTATCCGAAAAAACAAAAAATTTATTGAAACTAAATTCTTATGTCCAGATTCTAAAAAATACGTTTATTTTTTCAAATTAAAAAAAAATTTCATATATTAGATCTAAAAAGGGTTCACCATTAATAGGCGGTAAGATATCATTTTTTTTGAAAATACTTCTTTTATCTGAAAAATTGATTTTTTCTTAAAATATGTCTATGAATCTGATTATATGGTTTCTGTAAATATAAGGATTATATAATGTTCAAAATTCAATTAATAGTATTCATAACCACTTTGAAAATATAGTTTGGTATGTCTTGGTGCGCTTGAACTCGATGTTTTCTGTAGTGCAAGTTATTCGATTACTTTGAAGAAATAACGTAGTACGAATGCTTGGGGTGTTACATTATTCCTTCCTTTAATAAATTGCATCCACTAAATATTAAATTGTTCATCGAAAATAAAAGTTTGAAAATATAAAATACCTTAGTGGGAAAACACGCATCAGAAATTGGGATAATAAAATATAGTCTTAATAAGAGGAAAAGGGAAATTAAAGAGTCAGCACAAAATTATGATATCGATTAAGAGAACATTGGTGGAAATTATAGACACATAATTGGAGGAAAAATGTAACTATTTATAGTGAGTGATTGAGGTCATCAATCTCAAACAAGTGTAAAATTGGGGGCCTCAATTCCATCCATATGCGATGATTTAAAATACCATCGGTTCAACAAAACATAAGGTATTAGTATAACATATATTTATTAATATCCCTTACCTAATTTTTAAGAATTAAGTTATCCATATAATAAGAAAAAAAATTATATATATATAAATATTTAAAGTATATTTTCATCATTAAACTAATTCTTGAAACAAACTCATCTTTCACACCAAAAGAATTCATAAAAATATTCTATTTATCCTAATCATATAGGATTCCAAAAATAATGAATTTTTATTTCACCTATAATACCTTTAAAAATGAAACTACATTATACAATCCAGGACATCATGTAGGCCATTGGTAAGTGATGCACCCTTGTTGCCCTTCGGTTGCGGGTTCAAGTCTCACAGCCTTGCTGGACGCGACTGGTTGTCGCCTAACCTTTGGGTTGTCCTTTTTATAACAATTCTAAAATAACCTTAACAATAGAATCCAATTTGAAACATATTCCATTCCAAACTTTAGACTTACCCAAAAGACATCTATCCAAACTCACAATCCAAAATTTGTAAGGAAGTTTAACACAATGAAGATCATTTTTTCCATGGAATAACACGTGAACACCTACGTCAAGTATTATTTTTTAAAACATGGTAACACCCTGAATTACCATAAAACCTTATTGATTAAAATCATGCACCCTTATTCTTTATATAATATAGGATATATTCTTAATATCCAAAAATTTTGAATATTCCAACAATGATGAATTAAGAAAACTATTAATCAGTTCCATGGAAGTCAAGAATATCCAATATAAATTATCCAAATCAACCATCTCTTACTCCAAAATCACTACCTCATTATCAGAACCATATTAAGGATTACCTTTCCTTCAACCATGTGTTTTCCAAAAAGTGTAGCTTACTATTAACTCAATTTTCAAAGAATCATATAATCTCAAATCCTTAATAAAATATTATTGCACTTCAATCCTTATTTATCCCTATAATTCATATAAATAGTATATTGTTGATACAAAGTTCAAGTCACATAATTATATAATAACAATAGAAGAACAATATTAATTCCTCATCATTTGAGGTAGTATCATAACTTGATTATTATCAAATAGAATCATTTTCGGTATACTCTGATAACTAGGAAATTTATTCATGTAGTGTAACAACGCCTTGTAGATGAAGCATTTTAAATTTGAAACATTTTTCTTACCCTTGAAATCACATACATGGTGTCCTTTTTCTCTAAACTTATAAAAAAAATCCAATTCCATTCAAACATTTTCCAAGGAGATTATTTCCACATTTATCAAATATGGGAAAATACTTCTTTCCCCTCTTCCCTTTATCCATATTTCTCTCTACCATCCTTTTCTTCTATTTCTTCCCTTTAAATACATAGGACTTAAAGAATTTTTTACATATCTTATTAAAACATTATATTATTTCTTCATATGTTGAGAAAACATGGGAGACTATTTACCTTCAAAATGTTGGCTTAATACCATGAATTATTTGATCCTTCTTACTCTTTGGATCATACCTATTTTTGTAGTTCTCATTACTTTTACTAGGCTCCACTACTATACAATGACATACACAAAGTTAGTTTATGAATCGTAATGAATAATTCCAAACTTGTAAAATACATAACATAAATTGAATAGTTTAGCGATATAATTCATAATCATAAAAATATTTTCACTGAGAGGGTATATACTCATAAATCCTTCATTATTATTTGTAACGAAAATGATAATTATCCTAAGCATATCCCTCGAGAGTGCTGTAACCTAGAGTGCATCATAGCCCATTTTCATGCACTAGTTCCCATTCGAGTTTAGCTGAAAGCTGTATATTTGGGTTTTACCTCTAGTTACCTCTGTACCAGATCCGACTCTACCTACTCTTATCCAGACAGGGTTGTATTTTCTTTGAAAACATACAAAATATCTACATGAACAAAATTCTAGGATGTTCTTATATACTAATCCTCAAAGTCTATCTTAGGGTAAAGTGCTTTAATCAGAGTTTATTTAAATCTTGTTTCCAAGGTTATTGCTAAACATCCTCTGATACCAATTGTAACGCCCCGAATCTAGATTTCCAGAGTCAGTGCATTATTTTAATACATTGTCATGATTACAATGAATCATGTCCTGAAATATCGATCAGTTTAGCAGTCTTGGAAAATAGATTACATACATGAACGTTGCATTACACTTTCTATTATACAACACAAAAAAATCCTTTGATTATTCCATTGTTCCCATAGATTAACCCTCTATGTCAAACATAAAACACTTCTTGGGATCCTGGGAAATAAAACATAGGAAAGTGGTTAGCTCAGATGCTCAGTAAGATTATATAATTTAGCAAAAGTTATAAACTTTTGAGACATGTTGTGTAAATAAAACAATAAACTTTTAAACATAAACATTAACATAATATTTCAAAAATAAATATAACATTACCATATAAACATGAAAATAGATATTATACTTGTCTAATAATCACATGTAATAACTAATTTCATAGTGAGAGAATGTATAGTACCATACATTAATTTCTGTGTCAAGGCCTCGTGCCAGGACCTAGGGGCTAACTGTAACCGGACCCCAACCTGGAGAGCCACCATAACCGAACTCCAACTGTAAGAGCCTATGTAATAGAACTCTAACCCATAGGGTCTTCTTTAAACATACCCCAACCTAGAGGGTTTACTTTTATAGGTCCCCAATCTGGAACATACAAGTCTAATATATTCATATTAAGAAAAGGCTGAAATATAACACAAATATTCATATTAAAACTAGCATACAAAATGTGAATACATTACCATTAAAATTTGAATGGCCTAAAATTAACTCATCCAATGTCAAAAAATATCAGAAAACCATAAATACAGTATGAGAGATTTTATCGTAATAAATAAACTTCTATCAAGTGTAAAATTTATCCAAGGATGTTGACATATATGGAATCAAAACTATTTGAGAGAAATATCTCTTTTAATTTTGAAAGAATTTAAGAGTATCATAATTATAAAGAAAACATTTATTTTTAAAATATTCTTATAATCTTTTAAGTGAAGATTCGATGATGTTATAATGGTGGAAAATATCCACACCCTCCGTATAAGTAAAAAAAACATTCTTACCTTAATTTTGTCGAAAAGGTCATAATATACCTTGTTTGGAAATCAATTTAATGATTCCTTTATAAAAATATTATAAAAAGTAAAACAATGGTATAAGTGACTTTATCCCATAGTCTAATAAATAGTAAAATAAATTTGAATTATATTTTTAATAAAACACCGATATGGATAATAAAGAAGTCCGAGTAGATACTTTCATAAAAACAACCTTAGATAATAAAGTGATTGTGAAATTAACCCTTACCATGTAATTTTCCATGGTTGAGGGTAAAATAACCTCCTGTATAATATTTAAATCATTGTTATTAAGTTATACAAAAACCATATAAATAATTTTTATATAATATATGATCTTCTAATAATGCTTTGTTAATGGTATTTTAGTATTATCGTCGTTTTGGGTGTTAACTGATTCATTTTCAGTTATATTCATTGTTATGTGAGTCATGTGTGTTATGGATGGGATGTTCTTTATACACATACAGAATTACATCATGTTTTTAAACAATATTTATAAACATCATATGAAAATTAGTGTTTAATGGTTATGATGGGGAATGAATCTCATCGCGTTCGTGGAGACTGTAATCCCTACGTAGGCACGAGCGACAATATCATTCTTTTGATATTAAAATCTTATATAATTGGATGTTATATCATATATAAAAAATTATTATCATTTTATATTTATTATTTAAATAAATTATACATCATTAATGTACCCATCCAAATAATAATGTATTGAATAACAACTATACCATGATGCGGAGACGATAAGTCATACGTACGCACGTATGGTGACATGTCATTCAAATGATGGATATAATAATGAATAAGATTGTACCATATTTATAATAACATCTCAATATATATTATATACTAGAGATATTATTTTTTAATGGAAGAAAAAAGTAAATAAGAGGCGGTAGAAGAAATGAACTTTGAAGAGGTTATGAAATAATTACGTCTTCTTCGGGTTCTTCCTTCTGATTGGATCAAAAGGGCTCCTTAGGTTGGATTTATGACTAAAGGAAGTCTTCTAGGATGAAGTGAGGATATTTGAGAGGATATTTGGGTAGAGTTTGTTCATTACAAGTGGCTTTGAAGGTGTGAATATGAGGGATGGTGGAGTGCCCTTTTATAAGAGGGGTGAGGGGCACCTTAAGAAAAGATTGAAATATTATTTTATAATAAAATAGTATTCTCTTTATAATGTCTCAAAATATATTTTTTAGAAGATAATGTGGGGATGGGTTGAAATTATCTCAACCAATAGATTTTAGAAAAGTTTAGGTTACCATTGTAATCTTATCGTTTACATTTAACTCTATGTTAAATAATATAACTTTTACCCTATCTTCTTGAATTCTAACACTATATGGTTAGTAAACATACTATAAACGTCCAAAATAAACTCAATTGGTTCATTAATGACATATATAATATTATTTATGCCCTTTGGTAAATCCTTAGATTTTTATATATATTATATCAACCAATAATATAGTATTTATTTTAAAACATAATTTATGTCAATTTTGACACTATTTGGTATTTTGTTTTTGTGAGAGTTATAACAACCTTATCACTTCAAAAAAAATTACCTAATCGACCCTAAAATTTCTTATTAACCAAGAAAATTTGATGAATACATCAAATATCTCAAATTATATTTATTTAGAAATTTATAATATCAATTATTTTAATCTTTCGTTAATAAGGTAATTACTACATCATCATTGTATCATAAATAAAATAAATTATAAAAATTATAAAAATTATAAATAAAACCCCATTATGAAGGAAATTTTTCTATCTTTATAATGAATATTTATAATCTAATTTATCTTTTTTATAACAATATATTAAAATGTGTTAGATATGAAAACATGAATTTAACAATTTTAACTCTTCTTTAAATTAAATAATAATAAATGTCATAATCTAATACAATTAAACCTAAAGAATAATATTTTCTTCATAAGGATGTTTTTTGTTGAATTACACTTATCCAATAGAATTTTAAAATGTCTTAAGGTAATTATAATAGCATTCTTACCCTTAAATACCATATTTACTTTTAACTGTAGTAATTAAAAGTCAAAAGTTACAATTCACAAAACATTATTTTCATCTTGTTGAACTACAATTTATATAGTGAGGATAACCGTGTGTCTCAGATTTTTAAAATTAATCTCAAATAAGTGGTAAATTTAAGTTTTATACCAATTTTCAAATGGTACAAGATGCTGAGTAAAAGACGTTAAAAAGTTCAATAAAATTGTATACATATAATTTTATTATAAAAAATATTCCAATGAATTACATTAAACTAATATTGTTATTATATATATATATTTTTACTTAAAATAAATTTAAATAAAATAACTAATTATTTTAAAAAAATTGGGTTTTAAACAATAACACACTGTTATTCACTATTTATCAAAAATTGAAAGTTTTCATAAAAATACCAAATATTCACCCTAAGCTAATTCTGATATAACGAATTCAAAAATGAATTCTATTTTACCAATTTCAAAACATATAAATTTCATTAGTTAATTTAAAATTAATTCCCTTTGTCAAAACCAAAATTTGTATTTTTAAGAAATAATAATTATCAAAAGATTGACACTTGCTTATGTCCAATTTCGAAGTAAAATTAATTACAATGGCCAGCATTGGATTAAATGGAAAAAATATAATGTATTTATTCTTCCAATCCAATATAATGTATAATTTAACAGTATAAATTATTTTTATTAAAAAAGTACTTTTCAGTTAAAATATAGTATTTTTCACTATTCACCCAAATATTAAAGTTATAATAAAAAGACCAAAAATTTATTGAAACTAAATTCCTATGTCCTAATTCTAAAGAAGATGTTTATTTTTTCAAATTGAATGATTTTTTCAAATATTATATTTTAAAATGGTTCTCCATTAAAATGCAGAAAAATTAATTTTTTTGAAAAATACATCTTTTATCTAAAAAATAAATTTGTTCTTAAATTATGTCTATGAAACTCATAATATGGATTAAAAAATTATAAGGATTATATAAAGTTAAAAATTCAGGTAATACTATTCATAAATGCTTTTGAATGGCTAGTTTGGTATGTCGTGGTGCACTTGACTCGATGTTGCATGTAGTGCACGAAATTGAATTACTTTGAAAAAATAACGTACTATGAAATCTTGGGGTGTTACATTATTTAGACCATAGACACCATGATTTAGCTTTCTATGAATGATCTATGTTCCAAGCCATTATTATTAACTCCTACCCTCCTTTTAGTAATAACATGATATTTTAAAGTCTATGTGTGGGGGTGAAAGAAATCCTGATATACTAGATTATTAAAATTGTTAGAAATAAGTATGTGGGTGATTACTGTGGAAAATTTAAAATTATTAGGAATAATTAATTGTACTCTATTTTTTTTCCATCTTGAATATACCAAAAATAAAAATAATAAAAGCACCAAAAAAGATTAAAAATTGGTTGTGATTTATGAAACAAAAAGACTCAATTACTAGAACTATGACATCTATTATACATGCTTAAGAGGTAGATATGAGGTTTATTCTAAATCATATAATTTTAAAAAAAGAAAAAGATTAAAAGATTGTTTGATAAAGAAATAAAGGGTATAAAAATCGAAAAATATATTATTATAGGGCATAAATCATTCATTATTCTAAAAATAATCATGATATATGTGTTGAGTGTTGAGGAATATTATAGTTGTTACAATTTTAATGGCAGAATGGTATTAAACATCTTACATTGAATATCATAATTTTTTCTTTAAGGGTTCAACCTCCTCTTTGATCATTATTTTTGAAACGTTAATTCATACTAAACATAATCCTCTAAGGCATTTGAACATTAATTGAAATCCCCCATTATTTTAATTGTATTTATTCTTTATAATGTGTAAAAATTAGTTCTTTTACAGGCTTGTGGATAAGGATCATGTTCTCAGGATATGAAAAAATTTTACATGAATTTTATCATGATAGGTGGGTGAAATGATTCAGGTGAATTAAATTATGATTTGGCATGTTTAATAACAATTAGTTGTGGAAATTGAATGAATTAAAGGACAATGTCCAACATTTTTCAATGGGTAAAAGTACAATACATGAATTTAATATTTATTTGATGATTGGGAAATAGAATTTATATTTTATGTGTATTGTCAGAATTTGATTAAAATTTTTAATCATTTGATTTTATCACAATGAAAATTGAAAAATGTAAAACAAAGTTTTTTCCTTCAACTTCTCATTGTGATTTTATTCATGAGGAAAAAAATGGTTTAACTGTATGAATATTTGAAAAACTATAATAATTTTCAATTTTATATTCAAATTTAAATTATTTTTGGGGATTTTCTATTATAAATATCTTGAATATCTTTTTTAAATTAAATGTGGAACTTTATACTAATAGGGATTAAAATTATTTTATGAATAGTAAGAAGATTTTTGATTTATTTTTTGAAATTTATTTGTGAATTTTTTATGGAATCTTGATTATGGTTTACGATTCTTATAACTATTTTATTTATTTTATGTAAAAAATAAGCCACCATGAAGGCCCTTCACCCATGCATTCAACGTCGCTCACCACTCGTCGTCACCCCATTCAAGCACCTCCGCTCACTGCTTGACACCACCCCATGCATGTACCACTTCTTCCCACACTACTCCACCCCATTCATGTACCACCAATCAATGGTCACCACCACCCCATGTGTGAATCACCAACTCACCACCATCCCATGCATGCACTACTAGTCACCACTCACCACCACCTGATGCTTGCACCACCTCTCACCACTCACTATCAACCTAGGAACGGACCCCCACTCGACACTACCACTTCACCCCTCCTCCCCCGTCGAGAAAAACTGTATGCATGTAGTCACCGATGCCACTTCATTCTCCACAGCTTTCCCACCTCCATTACTACTATCTACCATGTGGAAAACCCCATGATTAAATTCTTTTTCTAATGTTTTTTGAGATCCAATGGCCACTGGTTATTTCCCACCAATCACCTTCTTACTGTGGTAACTTCATTGAGGACCCCTTCATGAATTCATCCATGATGATTAATTACTAACCTAGTTTTATCCAGTGATTTGTATATCCATTCATTTAATACAAAATATTTATTCCCAATAGTTCTTTGGGGATATTTAAATTCTCCATGATTTCCTACCTGATTTGAGGGATCTTTGAACTCCACTTAGGTCGAGCCACTCCCCCTATTCCAATATAATAGATTTTTATCTTCCATCCCAGGCCATCAGTTGACTATCAAGGAGGAGATCTATTCTATGGAGCTGTGTTAAACCATTTTCTTTATTTACCATTTCTTCTGCTTCATCTTATTTGTTTTATTTTTTTATAATTTAGTTATAGTTTCCGATTTATTTATTATTTTTAATTCAAATTTTAATTCATTATTTTATAAATATATTCATGCACCTTTTAAAACTATTACACCATCAATTTTATTCTTCTTTTAATTTTCATAATCTAATTATTATTATTATTATTATTATATTATTATTATAATAATTTATATAATTCTAAAATACATATTTTAAAATTTAATTTGTTTTCTTATTTTTTTCTCCTTGTAAATTTTAAAAAGTTATACTCTTAATTATTATAATAATAATTATAATTGTTATTATTAAAAAATTATCAATAATTTATATAATTTTATTAAATATTTTTAATTTATTTTCTTTTTCTTTTTTATATATAACTCTCTTATCCCAATTCTATTTTACTCTTTTATTTTCTCATTAATGTTTTTTTTGAAATTTCATTCATTTATTTTATTATATTTCTTCTTCTTCTCTTTCATCCACTACACCAAATAATATCTTACTCTCAAAAATTAGAGGCCAACCCTGAGGCTAGGCCTAGGTGGAGTTCAAGGGGTTTATGAATTTTCTTTAAAGATTAATTTAATGTTTGTAGATAGAATTGAGTATCACACATTGGTAAGGAGAATACCCCTGATGTAATCTCTTACCCCAATGAAATGAAACTCAATCTATCTCTCTTATTTTATTTAATCACTTTTCACTCTCTCTATTTTTTTATTCTTCAAAATTAGTAGTTGATCCAATCAATGGATGAAACAACATCGATATAGTTAGGGCATGGGAGATGGAAAACCCTATACCAAGGTGTGTCATCAACATTGATTATAGGTAGTGGTAGAATAATGATTTCATGGGCTCTTAATGATTTCACAATTTATAAATATAGAATTGTAATTTAATAATTAGATTTCATGATTGTATTATCAAACAATAACAAAAAAAATTAAGGGACAATAAGGATTGAAGATTCAAATAAACCCCAAATCCATGTCCTTTATTTCTTAACTCATCCTTGTTCAAAGTGCATCTTATATTAAATTTCCATGTTTAATTACATTATATTTGTTACCAAAAAACCCAAAAAACCATAAATTAATCATAAAAAAAGTAGTTTAGGTTCTTTAGAATAATTATTTTAACCGAACTAAAAGACTCCTCAAGTGAGAAGACCATAGTAAGCCACTATGCCATACTAAAAATATATATAATATTTCATCTTCAATACCCCATGATAGACTTGTGTTGATGGTATTTATTATATTTGTAAAATAATAAATCTTATTGATTCATTATATCATATACAACCTTTTCATATGCAATTATGTATGCGATATGGTGACATCACTCATGTGGACGGTGGATTTCTGCCTAATGAAGCAATTTAAAGAGATTTTTGGTAATGTGTTAACTGAATGATATTAGGGTTGTTATAACTAATATATATTACATTATTATGATATTCATGAAATAAAAATATTTCTATAAATATAATATATTTTATTATTATTACATTTTTACACATTGAAAATGTTATAACATCATTAGTGAACATGTGGACAATCACCTTCATGAAGTTATGTGATTACTTTTTCATTACAAGAAAGATGTAGTTATTTATATATAATTAAGTATAATTCTATTTATGATATTATTTTAATTATGGAATTATGATATATTACTTACCTTCTTTCCATAATTATTATTGAAAACAGGAAATGTTACTCACACGCACGTATGGCCTACCGTCATTTAGATAATAATGATAGTTTCATTTTCATAACCGTAATTGATGATTGGTTTTAAAGTATAAGTTATTTATAAATATAAAAATCATTTCATTATTATTATTATAGATATGTTTAGATAATGATAATTTTTACCATAGTAAACTTACCATAATCATTTTGATACAGAAGCTGAATATGGTCAAAGCATCCAAAGTAAACTCAATCAGTTATTTAAATTTTTTAAATTGTTTAGAAGTAAAATGAAATAATAATAAAATTGGAAAAGGTTATAAGTAATGCAAATAATTAAAATAATATTTTTTATTTAGGAAGTTAAAGAACAATCAAGAATAATCTAGCTCATAGGAAGGGGTTTATAATCCCACTTTTATTTTTATGAGAAACATTCCATATTCACCATTTAGATTTATTTTGTGGCGTATATACTACCCATTAATGTATTTTATGATTATTATACCTAAATATAGGTGGATTTACATATACCTTTTTTGATCTCTCATTCCTGGTGTATATTGTTTCAATGTTACCAAAGCGGTAATGTATTTATATCACATTTTTTGTCCTTTGAGAATTATGTTATATTCAGACATTGTCTTCTTGTATGATGTATATATACGTCCCCTTTTTCAAGTAATTGTAATGACCTAACCCCAGTTAACCATATTCAGTTCATTATTACATTACATTGTCATGATATAAGAAATCATATCTCAAAAGAACGATTAGTTTAGTAGCTTTGGATATACTAGATACATTCATAAGTTTTATATTACATCATGATATAAAAACATCAACAACCTTTTCCCCTTTTGAACACACTTATATCCTAAGCCTATCCCTATAGGTCAACCAAAATTTACTTCTTCACGTCCTAGGAAAAATAAAACATTGAAAGGGGTGAGCTAAAATTCTCAGTAAGGATAACAATATAGAAGAAACTTTCATAAGTAATCATAAATATTTAAGGCAATGTGTTAGAATAAAACTAAAGCCTTTTAAATATAAACTTCAGCATAATATGGAAAAGATAAAATAATATCATTCCATTTAATTATTATCATGGATATTCTACTAGGAGAATAATCGCATGCAATATCAATAGACACTTTTACAATGATGTAATGCATAATTCTATACTTCATAACCACATAGTCAAGTCTTTCTTCCAAGACTACAAACAAGATTTTGTCAAGGCCTTTTCCCAAGACAATACTTTGTCTCAGGAGGCCAACTGATGCATTGAGGAGCTATAAAGGGCTCCACCTGTCCCTTAATAAGTCCAATGAATTCCTCATACGAAAAGGTTTAAAAATAACATAAACATTTGTATTAAAACTATCATACAAAATGTCAATACATTATCCATAAATTATGAATTGTATAAGAATAACACATCTATAGTCAAACATATCACAAAACATTCAATACGATATGGAAGATTTTTATAAAAATAATTAAACTTAAAACAAGAATAAGATAAATAAATGGATGTTGACATAGTTTAAATCAATATTTTTTTATAGAAATATCTCTTTTTATTTTGAAATCATTTAAAAGTCATATAATTATAAAAAAAACAACCTAAAATTATAATGTTATTGGGAAATTAACCCTTACCAAGTTCTTTTCCTTTGTATATGGAATGTTATCCTCTTGTATAATAGTTAAGATATTGTTATTAAATTATACAATATCTATATATATAAATATGATATCATATATGATCTTATAATTTGTCATTGTTAGTAATATTTTAGTTGTATCATCATTTTAGGTGTTAACTGATTCATTTTCCTTTATATGCCTGGTGACATAATCCATGTTTGTTATGGATAGGTCATATTTGATTCATATACAGAATGATATTGTGTTCATAAACATTATTTTAAATCATAAAATGAAAATTATTCTATAATTATAATGATGGGGAATGAATCTCATCGCGTTCATGGAGACTGTAATCTGTACAGATGCACAAGTGACAATATCGTTATATAGATGGAAAAATTGTATGTAATTGGATGTTATATCATATGTAAATATTCATTAACATGTTATATTTATTATTTACATCAGTTTTACTCATTATTATACCCATTAAAATAATGATGTTTTTGAATAACAAACTACACCACGGCATGGAGACGGTGATTCATACGCACACATGTATGGTGACTTTGTCATTTATAGGATGAATAAAATAATGAATTTGGTTATACCATTTTTATTATAACATAAATGTATATATAAGATACTATATTGATTATTTTATAATAGAAACAATAAATAAAGAGGAAGTGGAAGAAGAAAAGAACCTGAAAGAGGTGATGAAATATTTACCTCTTCTTTAGGTTCTTCCTTTTGATTTGATCAAAATAGATCCATTGGTTGGATTTCTGACTGATGGAAGGACTCTAGTATGAAGGGCGGAATGTTTGGAGGATATTTGGGCTGGGGTTGGCCGAGCCAAACGGATTTGGATTTGTGAAATTAAGAGAAGGGGAAGTGACCTTTTATATAAAAGGCGAGGGTCACTTCTGGAAAAGCTTCAAATATAATTTTATTATAAAATCATTTTCCATTACTAATGGCTCCAAAATGATTAATTTAGAGGCAAATGTGGTTCTTGGTCGAAAAAATCTCAACCAACAGGTTTTATATAGGTTTATGTCACCATATTAACATTATATTTTATATTTAACTCATCGTTAAATAGTTTGACATTTACAATGTCTCTTTGTGTTTTTATATTATATGGTTAATAAACATACTATAAAAATACATGGGAATCCCAAGTGGTTCATTAATGTTACACCTATAATTATATAAGCCTTTTTTCTAAACATTATATTTTTGGAAATGTTATATCAATATATAATATAATATTTGTTTTTAAAACACTTTTATGTCAAATTTGATAGTATTTGATATTTTGTTTTTGTTAAAGTCAAAACAACATGATTACTTAAAAAAATTCTTTTAATCAACCCAAACATGATATATTAACTTATTTAATTATTTCATTGAATAATAACAATCAAATTATATTTATTTAAATATTTATAATATCATTTATTTGATTGTTTGATTAATTATGAAAATTATGCATCATTATTGGGTCATATATAAATATATTTATTACATGTCTAAAAATTATAAATAAAATATCTTGATGTAGGAAATATTTTTAGCTTTATAATGACTATTTATAGTCGAATATATCAATTATATATCTTCATAAAAAAATTTCCTTACCAGAAGATATTTTCTTTTATTATTTTTTTCATTACTATAAATTATTTAATATAAAATACCATTATCACTCCTATGTGGCTCCATGGGGTACCAAATTCGACCCAAGGATTCTCATGGTCAGAAATGTATTAGAAAATAATCTGAGGACACATTTTATGTTAATTTGATATTATTATAATATTATTTGTTTAACCTTATTTACTAGATTTACCACTTTAACCACGGTAAATAAAATATTTACTCAAGTAAATATAAATAATGTCTAAAAATAAATGTTACCTATTCACCCAATTTGGACCTCCTGATTCCAAATATGGATTCGATTTTTCTAATTTCAAAAAAAAAGAAGTAGAATAAATTAATTTAAAATTAATTCCCGTTGTCTAAACAAAATACGTGTTTTTATGAAATAATAACTATCAAAAGATTGAAACTTGTTTTTTTCCAGTTTAATCGTGAGATTACATCCAATGACATAAATTATATTAAATGATAAAAATATAATCTAATTATAATATAAAACCATTCAAATTTATAATTTAACACTATAAATTATATCCATTAAAAAAGTTGTTGTTAATTAAAATTTAGTATTTTTTTAATATTTATAAAAAATTAAATGTTTTCCGAAAAGTACCAAAAAATTACTCTATGTTAATTTCAATATCAGGAATTCAAAATTGAAGACCATTTTGAAAAATAATATTTATAAAATTTCAAAAAGTGTGTATTACTATTACTAACGACTAGTTTGATTGGTCGCGGTGTGTTAGAATCTTGAAGTTGCGTACAATGAAAGCTATTGCATTATTCAGAGGGAAACATACCATAGAAGCATGGGGGGTTACATTATTCCATAATACAAATAATTCCATCCTTGAAATTTTTGTAATACTACCATTCAAAATGATTTGGGTGGTTATTCATCATAAGTTCCTCTGGTTCCCATGTTGCCTCTTTCATCTTATGGGTTCTCCATTGATCTTTTACCAGACGAGTCGTCTGGTTTCTCAACACCTGTTCTCTGGTATCATGAATCTAGAGAGGATCTTCACGATAAGACTAATAATGATCCAGTTTAATTTCCTCATACGTGAGAACATGCGTTGGGTCAAGCTTGTATTTTCTCAATAGTCATACGTGGAACACATCGTGGAATTTGGAGAGAATTGGTGACATGGAAAAATGGTAAGCTATAACACTAATTTATTCTAGAATATTGAATGGTCTGATGTACCTAGGACTTAATTTACCGTTTTTAACAAATTGTATAACTTTTATCCATGGAGAAACCTTCAAAAAAACATAATCTCCTATCATAAATTCAAATCCTTTATTCAGTTATTGACATAGCTCTTCTTCCTACTTTGAGTTTCATTAATGTGGGTTTTGATAACCATTACCTTTTCTATTTTATCCTCAACAAGTTTTGGGCCAAAAAATTTTCTTTCACAATCATCATCCCAACAAGTTGGTGTGCAGCTTCACTTTCCATATAATGCTTCATATGGTGCCATATAAATACTTGAATAGAATTTATTGTTAAAAGAAAATTATTCCAAAGGTAAATATTGATACCACATACCTTGAAAGTCAAGTGAGAAAGATCTCATCATGTATTCTATGGTTTTAATAGTCTATTCTAATAGTCCATCAGTTTTAGGGTGGTAGGCAGCGCTCAAACGAAGTTCAGTATCCAGGTCTTTCTGAAGACTATTCCAGAATATTGATGTAAAATGGGGATCACGA
The DNA here is from genome assembly GCA_963277665.1 of Viscum album. Classification (NCBI taxonomy): domain Eukaryota; kingdom Viridiplantae; phylum Streptophyta; class Magnoliopsida; order Santalales; family Viscaceae; genus Viscum; species Viscum album. The sequence goes on from OY728150.1 coordinate 332,414,951, forward strand.
TAAACAAATTGATAGGGGTACTCCATAAAGTCTTAAAACTTAATTAATATATTGTCTTGCTAAATGTTCAAGTGTTAAATATTATATTATAGTAATAAAATGTGCTGACATGGTAAGATGATCAACAATGACCCATATTGTATCATTCCTTCTAGGAGTATTTGGTAGCCCCATGATAAAGTCCAGCATAATATCATCCCATTACAACTTAGGTAAGGGAAGAGGCTGCATGACTCCCCGAGGATGTTGTCTTCCAGCTTTTAATTGTTGGAAAACCATACATCTTGACACAAAATCAGAAATCTCCCTTTTCATGTTGTCCTAGAAAAATGTTCCTTCAACTCTCTTTACATCATGGAGCTCCCATGGTATACAATGAAATTGGAGCTATGAGCATCATCCAACAATTTCCTTTTTAGATCAGGTATATCGGGAACATAAAGTCTCTTCCCAAATTTCAAAATTTAATCTTCATATACGATGTCCCTCATTCTTCCAAAATTTACAGCTGTAATCTTATTTTGAAACTCCTCATAATTAGTTTGAGAACTCTTTAAACTTTCTAGTAAAGATGGTTTGGAAACCATTTGAAAAAAGTATTGATGTTTCAACTTCCGTGGTTATTCTTATATCCATCATTACTAGATCCATGAAAATAGGATCCCTTTCAACTCTCATCTTGTTCAAAACACCATATTCGTTTCTACTTAAAGAATCTACCACCTTATTATCCTTCCCCTAGTGGTAGTGTATAGAGAAATCATAATCCTTGATAAGTTCAAGCCATCATATTTGCCTCATGTTGAGTTTTTTTGTGAGAAAATATACTTCAAACTCTTCAGATCAGTATAAATCTCACATTCTTTATCATAGAGATAGTGTCTCCATATCATCAGAGTAAAGATTACAACGTCTAACTCAAGATCATGAGTGAGATAGTGTTTCTCATGTAGTTTTACCTATCATGATACATAGGCAATAACTCTATCATTTGGAATAAGGACACATCGAAGTCCTTTCTTTGAGGAATCACTATAAATAACAAACCCATCATTCCTTGATGGTAGAGTCAATATAGGAGCATTAACTAATATTCTCTTCAGTTCTTCAAAACATTTTTCACACAGTTTTGTCCAAAAAAATTTAACCCCTTTACGTGTGATCTTGGTTAATGGGTTAGACAACCAAGAAAAATTCTGGAAAAAAATCAATAATAACATGCTAAACCAATAAAACTACGTACCTTAGTTATACTCATCAATGATGTCCATTCTTGAATTTTCTTTATCTTTGAAGGATCAACACAGATTCAATACATATAGAAAATTTGGACAAGAACAGAAATATCTTGTATCCATAATTCACACATTCTAAACTTACCATATAATTCATTTCTTATAAGAGACTTTAAAATAATGTGCAAGTGATTATCATGATCTTCCTAGCTTTGAGAGTATACCAAGATATCATCAATAAATACCACTAAAAATTTATCAAGATATTTCTTGAAAACTCTATTCATTAGATCCATGAAGACAAAAGGATCATTATTCAATCCAAAAGGCATTAATATAAACACTTAATGCCCTTACCTAGTTCGAAATTCTGTTCTCGGAATGTCCTCCTTCATCACACACAATTGATGATTTCCAGATCGAATGTTAATCTTTGAAAATATTGAGCTCCATGAAGTTGGTCGAATAAATCATCAATACGACGTAGGGGATAATTGTTTATTATTGTTATAGCATTAATCTCCCTTTAGTCAATGCACAACCTCATTGATCTATCTTTCTTCTTAACAAAAAATATAGGGGCTCCCCAAGGAGAAACACTAGGGAAAATAAATCCATTATTACTAAGTTCCTCTAGTTTTTACATTAGTTCTACTAATTCCACAATATATATTCTATAAGGGTTCTTCTATATGGGCCTTGAACCAGTAATTAAATCAATGGAAAACTCAATTTCTCGTTCTAGAGGATGTCAAAGTAAATCCTTTGAAAACACATCAACAATTTTTTGCACAATAGGTATGTTCTCTACTGGAACATGTTTTTACTCACCCATAATTATTTCATTCTCATCCTCCCCAATAATTGAATTTAGTAGAGCTACTGGGGGTGGTTCTAGATAAGAATCAAATGTTGATGTTTCTTCTCTAAAGATAAGGTACTCTATATCATCATCGAGAATTGTTACATCCTTCTTCTTATAATAAATTTTCCCTTCATGGTACAAAATCCAATCCATACTGAGGATTATTTTAAATTCAATCATGGGTATGAAGATAAGATAATCGGATAAATATCATTTATATACTTTAATAGGGACTGATTCACAAAACATTTTTGCAATGATACTTCCCTTAAGAGTTTTGAATGAAAACTCCCTTGTTAAATAAAATAAGAAATATCTAATTTTATTACCAAACTGGGATGATATGAAAAAATAAAATGATCTAGAATCAAATAAAGCATTGGCTAAACTTGAGGAAACCATTAAATTACCTACCACCGCATATTTAGGAGCTTCAACCTCAACATTATTGATCATATAAGATTGGACTTTCTTGCTTGTCCTTTTCTGAGGTAATTTCCCTTGGTGCTTAGAAAATTATTTTTCATAATTCCCCCTTTCTCCAAAATTATATCATTCAACAACCTCTTTCTTTCCCTTGAAATCACGAGCATGGTGGCCATTTTCACCACACTTATAACAGACACCCCTTCTTTTCAAGAAATTACCATGGTTTTTATTCCTACATTTACCATAGGATGGATATTCAAATTTTCCCTTCTTCCCCTAATATCCATTTCCAGAGTGATCCACAGATCTCTTTTTCTCCTGCTTTGTTTTAAATTCGTAAGACATAGTGAATTATTTTTCCGTCTTGATAGCACATGAGACAATATCTTCGTATGATGAAAAGGATTGTGAGACTAATTTTCAATGAAGAAATTGTTTTATCGTATCAAAGAATCGATAAGTTTTACTCCACGGGATAAGTATATAATATTATTCATTCCTTGTTATCCATGTAAATGTTTCATATTTTGCGACATTCTCATCCTACTTTTTCCTCAGACTCAGAAATTTCCTTTCTATATCTGATCGATGGCCATGAGGAGAATATTTTTATATGAAACGTTTTTTAAACTCCATGCATTCCATATTTGATACCTTATCATATTCCATTATGTTTTGAATTAGTGACCACCATTGATCTTCTTCTTCCATGAGGGAATAAACTTCCATGATAAATTTTTCCCTTTCACTACTCCCCAAAGTGTGAAATATTTTCTCTATAGAATTTATCAATTTCCAAGTTACTAATGGATTTGTAATCTCATTGAATGTTGGTGGTTGTTTCCTCTTGAAGCGGTCTAAAATTGATCCTCTGCATTGTGGATCAGGGTGCTCCATACAATTAAGGTTATTATTCATAACCTAGGCGATTTGTCCCAGTATGGTGATAAGTTTACCAGCACCAGTTTCTTCAGCAGATCCAATATAATAATCTTGAGAATGAGGGAAATCCCAACATGGATTAATTACATTGATAAAATTTCCATTCCTTCCACTAGGCACAATTTCTATACAATGTCATATACTAGATTAGTTTATGAGTCCCAATACATAATTCCCAACTTATAAAACACTTAATATAAATTGAACAGTTTATGTATATAATCCATAATCATAAAAATGTTTTCTTGAGGAGGTATATACTCATAATTTTTTTATTGTGGTTTTTAAATAAAATGATAATTATCCAATGCATATCCCCTGGGAGTTTTTTAACCAAGAGTGCAGTAAAGCCCGTTGTTGTGCATCAGTTATCATTTGAGGCTAGCTCAAATTGGTGTTTTTTGGTTTTACCCCTAGGTACATCAATTACAAAGCCGCCTCTATATAGTCGTATCTAGACATGGATGTATTTCTTGGAAAAATAACAAAATCTATACAAAACCAAAATTCTAGGATGTTTTTCTATAATAATCGTCAAAGTCTATATTAGGGTAATGTTCTCTAATCAATGTTTTTATAAATCTATTTTCCATGGTTTCAACTAAACTTCTTCTGATACCAACTGTAACACCCCTTCCCTAGTTACCCAGAGTCGGTACATTATTAAAAAACATTAGCATGATATAAGAAATAATATCTTGAAAGACCGATCTATTTAATAGCCTAGGAATTACTAGATACATTCATAAGTTTTACATTTCATCATGAAATAAAAACATCAAAAACAATTTCACCCTTTTGAAAAAACTTATATCCTTAGAGTATTTCTATAGGTCAAACATAAAATACATCTTCACATCTTGGAAAAATAAAACATAGAAAGTGGTGAGCTCAGATGCTTAGTAAGGATAACAATATAACAAAAACTTTCATAAATAAACATAAACATTTAAGGAAAAGTTTTAGACAAAAACAAAAGCCTTTTAAACATAAACTTCAACATAATATAGAAAAAATAAAATCAAATAACTTCCTTTGCTTATTCGCATGGATATTATACTAGTCGAATAATCACATGTAATATCAATAGCCAATTTTATACTAATGGAGTGCATAATGCCAAACTTCATAACCACAATGTCAAGGACATGTGCCAAGACTAAAATTAAAATTTTGGCAAGGCCTTTTTTTCAAGAAACTAGTTATTTTGAAGAGACCTACAGGTGCATCGAGGAGCAATAGTGGGTTCCACCTGTCACTTACTAAGTCTAATGCATTACTTATACGAAAAGTTTTAAACATAACATAAACATTATTATTAAAACCAACATTCAAAATGTCAATACTTTATCCAAAACCATTAATTTTATAATAATAACACATCTATAGTCAAAAATATCACAAAAAATTCAATACAATATGGATGATTTGTATCATAAAAAATAAACTTCAAACAAGCTTAAAATTCATCAAATGATGTTAACATAGATGAAATAAAAACTTTTTTTTGAGAGAATTATATCTTTCTATTTTGAAATCAATTAAACGTTATATAATTATAAAAGAGAACATTTATTTTGAAATTATTATTATAAGCTAGTAAGGGAAGCTTCGACAATGTTATAACAACGGAAAATAGCCACACTAACCGTATAAGTTAAAAAAATACATTCGCACCTTAATTTTGTCGAAAAGGTTATAAAGTACCTTGTTTAGAATATGACGGAATGATTCTGTTCAAAACATATAAGGACAAATATGGGTATAAATTATTTTAATAAATATTATATTATATAGTAAAAATGGTTTGAAATAAATTTTTAAGAAAACACGGATGTATATGATAATGAGGTCCTAGTAGATACTTACGTAAAAACAACCTCGAATAATAAAGAGATTGTGAAATTAACACTTACATTCGAATTTTCATTAGTCTATTTTACTTTAAACTCTTCTATAAGATTTAAAATATTGTTAAAAATTATAAAATAACTATATACATAAATATGAATTATATATGATCTTATAATATTGTTTTGTTAATAATATTTTAGTAGTATTATCGTTTCAGGTGTTAACTAATTCATTTTTGTTTATATGTGTGGGTAAATAATACTTGTTTGATATGGATAGAATGTATTTGATTCATATATAGAATGATATTAGGTTCATAATATTTTTTTAATAATAAAATTAAAATTATTCTTGAATTATTACGATGGGGAATGAATCTCATCATCTTCGTGGAGACGGTAATCTGTATGTACGTACAAGAGACGATATCATTTTATTGATGGTGACATAATATGTAATTATATGGAATATAATGTATAAAAAATCATTATCATTTAATATTAATTATTTACATCAGTTATACTCATTATTATACCCACCCCAATAATGATGTTTTTGAATAATAAACTACACCACGGCGTGGAGACGGTAATCCGTACGTAAGCACGTATGGTGACTTCTTCATTTATAAGATGGATAGAATAAATATTATTGTTGTACAATAAATATAAAAACATAACAGTATATATAATATGTTGGAGTTATTATTTTATAATCACAACAACATAGAAATAGGAAGTGGAAGAAGAAAAGAACTTGAAAGAGGCTTTGAAATATTTATCTCTTCTTCGGGTTCTTCCTTTTGATTTAATCCAAAGGGATTCATAGGTTAGTCTTATGTCCAAAATAAGAACACTAGGATGAAGGGAGAAAATTTGGGAGGATATTTGGAAAGGGTTTGGCCCATACCAATGTCTTTGGATGTGTGAAATTAAGATAAGTGGAAGTGCCCTTTTATAAGAGATATGAGGGTCACTTTTGGAAAAGATTTAAATATTATTTTATAATAAAATTATTTTATGTGTCTAATGACTCAAAAATAATTTATTTAGAGGATAAGGTGGGTATGGGTTTCAAAACACTCAACCTATAGGTTTTAGATAGGTTTATGTTACCATATTAACCTTATCTTTTAGATTTAACTCTTAGTTAAATACTTTGACATTTAACACGTCTCTTTGTATTTTTATATTATATGGTTAATAAATTTACTATAAACATATAAGAGAACCCATGTGGTTAATTAATGATATAACTATAATAATATAAATAATTTAGCTGAATCTTATATTTTTAGAAATTTGATATCAATTAATATTATAATATTTGTTTTTAAAACACATTTCTATCAATTTTGACACTATTTGGTATTTTGTTTTTTAAGTAATAAAGATATGATTACTTCAAAAAAAATTCATTTAATAAACCCTAAAATATCATATATGCCTATAATATTATTTTATGGAGTAAAAAAATCCAAATTATATTTATTTTAATATTTATAATATCATTTATTTGATTGTTTCATTAATAAGGAAAATACCACATCATTATTCTGTCATATATAAATATCATTATTTTATTTTAGAAAATTTTAAATAAAATATCATGATGTAGGAATTTTTTTAGATTTATAGTTACTATTTATAGTCGAATAGATAAATTATATAACTTCATATAAAAATTGTTTAACTAAAAGTTATTTTATATTGTAATTTTTTTCTTTACATTAGATTATTTATTATAAAATTTCATTATCACTCCCAAGTGGTTCTATGGGATCCAAAAATCTACCAAGGATGCCCATGGTCAGAAATATATTAAAATATAGGGTTAGGAAATGTGTTATGGAAATTTAATAATATTATAATATAATCTTATTAACCTTATTTACTGTATTAACCCCTTTAACCACGGTAAATAAAATATTTACTAATGTAAATATTCATAATGTCTAAAAATAAAAGTTACCTATTTACAAAATATGGACCACATGATTAAAAATATAGATTTCATTTTTCCAAATTAAAAACATAGAAGTGGCAGAAATTAATTTAAAATTAATTCTCGTTGTCGAAACAAAATGCATGTTTTTATGAAATAATAACAATCAAAAGATTGACACTTCTTTATGTCCAGTTTAATAATGAGAATACATCCAATGACCTAAATTATATTAAATGATAAAAATAGTATTTAATGATACTTAGAAACCATTCAAATGTCTAATTTATCACTGCAAATTATTTCGATTAAAAAAATTGTTTTTAATTAAAATCTAGTATTTTCACTATTCATCAAAAATTGAAAATTTTCAAAAAAGTACCAAAAGTTGACCGTAATCTAATTTCAATATTCTGAATACAAAAATCAATTCCATTTTGAAACATAAAATTTATAAAATTTCAATAAGTGGTTATTAATATTTATAACTACAACTTTGAATGGTCGTAATGGGTTAGAATCTCAAAGTTGCGTACAATGCAAGCTATTGTATTATTCAAAGGGAAACGTAACGTGGAATCTTGGGGTATTACAGAAAGTTTTAAAATTTATTTATTATAATGTTATTCTATATATCTATAAATTTAATCATTTTATGGGGACTGTGATTCAATATTAATAATGTGGTAATATTCATTCCTTTGAATCCCATCATTTACCTAGATTATGTATAAATAAGTCTCCAAAATTCAAATCATATAATTTTCATGAAATATAAATGCTTATTGTTATTATTGAAAATTTTAATTTATTTTACCACTTTATGAATATTTGGTAATTAATACGATTTAGAAAGTGTTTTATGAAAAATCTAACATCATTTATCTATTCATTTAAAAATCTTGTTTCTTCCAAACCATTAATTTGTTAAAATGTTTTCAATTTTTTAAAAAAATAGTTTTTCAGATCAAAAATATTATTTCCATCATGAAATAATATAAATTATTTTTTAAGGACTCTTTTATAATCATTTAGTGTAACACCCCAATCTTCCACGGTACGCTTCTCTTTGAATAATACAGCAGTGTGTGTTATACGCAACTTCGAGTTCTAACACACACCACGACCAATCAAAGTAGCAGTTTTGAATAGTAATATCCACTTTTTGAAATATTATAAAAATTTTATCTCAAAATGGACTTCAATTTTGGATTCATAATATCAAAATTAGCCTGGGGTGAAATTTTGGTACTTTTTGGATAACTTTCATATTTTGATGAACAGTGAAAATTACTAAATTTTAATTAAAAACTAATTTTAAATCTAAATAATTAATAGTGATAAATTTTGAATTTGAGTGGATTTAAATTATATTTAGAATATATTTTTACCATTTAATCCAATGTTGGTCATTAAACATAATTTCACATTTAAACCGGACATAAACAAGTGTCAATCTTTTGATAATTATTTTTTCTTAAAAACACGCTTTTTTGTTTTAACAAAGGGAATTAATTTTAAATTAATAAATGAAACATATATGTTTTGAATTTGGTAAAATATACTTAATTATTGAATTTGGAATATCAAAATTATCTTAGGGTAAATTTTTAGTATTTTTCTGAAAACATTCAATTTTTGATGAATAGTGAAAAACACAAAGTTACTGTTTAAAACTGACTTTTAATTTAAAAAATTATTTATATTATTTAAATTTATTTTAGGTCAAAATATATACATAACACCTATATAAATTCAATGTAATTCAATGGAGGTAGTTTATAATAATTTTGGATATATAAAAATTTTATTGAACTTTTACACCGTCTTTTACCCACCTCCTAGGATAATTTGTAAATTCACATAAAACATAATTTTACCGCTTCCTTTAGTGGAATTTCAAAAATCCAAGAGTCACGGTTAATATCAAAGAGTAAAATTTGGTTCAATAAGATAAAAATAATTTTTGTTGAATAGTAATTTTTTACTTTTATTTACCATGGTAAAAAGTAAATAAGGTAATTAAGGGTAGAAATGATATTATTATTACCCTAACAAATGTCTTAATTTTATTTGATAAGTTTAATTCGACCAAAAACATCCTTAGAAATAAAATATGACCCTTTAGGTCCACTTGGAATATATTAGGACATTTATTATTTTTTCATTCAAAGAAGAGTTAAAAGAGTTAAAATCAAAGTTTAATAACTAAATCATTTTTAATATAAGGTTATACATAAGATAAATTCGATTATAAATATTCATTAGAAAGATAAATATATTTCCAACATAATAATATTTTAAATATAATTTTTAGACATTAAATAATTAAAATTATTTATTACACAATTATGATGCAGTAATTAACTTATTAATGAAAGAATCAAATAAATGGTAATATAAATATTAAAATAAATATAATTTCAATGTTTTTATGACATACACGAATTTTCTATTTGACTATGAGATGTTAGGTCTGATTCAATGTATCTTATGAAAAGTAATAAAGTTGTGATGACTTTCACAAAAACAAAATACCAAATAGTGTCAAAATGGAAAAAAAAGAGTTTTTAAAACAAATATTATATTATTAATTGATATTAAATTTCTAAAAATCTAAGGATCGGCCAAAGAACTTGTATCATTATTTTTGTATCATTAATGGAAAAATTGGGGGTCTCTTAGAGGTATATAGTAACTTTATTAAATATATAATATGAAAATACAAACTGACATGGTAAGTGTCAAACAAATTAACCAAGAGTTAAAACTTAAAGATAAGGTTAATATAATGACACAAACCTGTCTAAAATCTATTGGTTGAAACGATTTCGACCCATCCCCACCTAATTCTTTTATTAATCCACTTTGGAGCCATTATAAACTGAAAATTAATTTATTATAAAATATTATATTATGTTTTTTCTTAAAGAGCCCCTCCTCCCCTTATAAAAGGACCCAACTTCTAAGCAATTCTTCACACCATAAAAGCATTTTTTTCGGACAAAACCTCCCCAAATACTCTATAAAATTCCTTCAATTCAAACTAGAGGCCTTAGTTTGATCATAAAGGAAATATAGGGAGCCCTTTTGATCAAATCAAAAGGAAGAACCCAAAGAAGAGGTAATGTTTTCACCACCCTCTTTCAAGTTCCTTTCTTCTTCAACTTCTTCTTTATTTATTATTTCCATTCTAAAAAATAACTCCAGTATCTCCTATATACATAGATGTTATTATAAATATATTACAACAAAATTCATTATTCTATCCACCCTTTGAATGACATGTCACCGTACGTGCGTACGTACGGTTTACCGTCTCCACGTTGTGGTGTAATTTTAAATCAATACATTATTTTCTGGATGGGTATAATAATGATGTGTATTTGATGTAAATAATAATTATAACATGATATGGATTCTGTAAATATTATATACCATAAAATTATATATTATATTAATATCAAAAGAATGATATTTTCGCTGTGCGTACGTACGGATTATCATCTCCACGACGTGATAAGATTCATTTCCAAGTTCACCCTTCATCGACTATTATAAAAATATATATTACTAATAAGTATGTAATATGTGACATAATAATTATACTGGAGATAGATATATTTACATATATAAGTATTTACATACTTATATATATCTTATTCACTTACTTCTGTTCAATACTATATGAAAACAGAAACAACGTTTATGCGTACGTACGGACTACCGTCTCCATAAACGGTGTTTTCCATTTCATATATACGTATATTATAAATTTTTATATTCTAAATATATATGATAAATAAGTCATGTTTTATATTTTGGAAGTATTTAAATCAGGATCTAAGTGATACAATCAAGAGTAACAAGTTAAAACACGTACGATCAAGAAAGCGATTATTTACCGAAATATTAATATAACATGGAAATTATTATTAATTGGGTTGTATAAAGTCATAAAGGAATAGTGTATGATATCATAAATATTAATATGGTTCTGGTATAATTCAATAACATACAATAATCTTCATACAGGAGGCTAAATGTACCCTCGACTAAAGGAAAGTGCAATGTAAGGGGGTTTCATCTCATTTCTTATTCCCTTGAGATTCGTACCATATTTCCACTATTAACTTTTGTGTGGTGTATGTACTAACCACAATTGTTTTCTTTGTGTAATAAAATTTAATTTATGTTTATTTACATATTAACAGTATGATACCTCTTTCATGGTGTGTATGATTCATATGTTACCAAATTGGTAAGGGTTAATTCCTCAATCTCATTATTATCCGATATTGTTTATGTGTAATTAATTACTGGGAAATTTTTTTCATCCATGACCATTTTTCATAAAAATGATTTCAAAATGAATATTTTAAGGATTTTCAAAATGTACTCTTTTTCAAGATCTGAATTTTAAATGTTTTAAAGTTTTATCTTTCTAAATATTTTTAATTAATGTCCATGTTTTCAAAATGATTGTAATGATTTATTTATATGGAGATGAATGTTTTGAAATGATAATTATTTTCAAATGTTTCAAAGTGGTTTGGGAAACTTTGATTCAAAAATAACTTTTAAATTACTTCCTTTATAAATGTGTGAATTTTAAATGATTTTACAAAAAAGATATTTCTCTCAGAAAGTTTTACTCATCATTTTCAACTATGTCAACATCCTATACTGGATATTATTTTGGATTGAGGTTGATTTAATATAATACAATATTCCATTTTTTATTGAATGAGTTATGATATGTTTGACTGTGGATGTTCTATTTTTATACCATTCATGGTTTATGGTTAATGTATTGACATTTCGTATGATAGTTTTAATATGAATCTTTATGTTATGTTTCAACTATTGATATGAGGAATGCAGTGGACTTAGTATGTGACAGGTGGAGCCCGCTATAGCTCCTCGATGCATTGATAGGTATCATGAGGCAAACTAGTGTCTTGTCATGAGGCCTTGAAAAAAAATTTATTTTTAGTCTTGGCACGAGGCCTTGACCATGTGGTAATGATTTCCGGTGTTAGGCATTCTCGCATTATGAAATTAGTTATTACATGTGATTATTTGACTATTAGAATATCCATGTGTATGTTTAAATTGTAATGCTTCATTTATTTTTACCATATTATGTTCAATTTTATGTTTAAAAGGTTTTTGTTTTTATTACACATCTTTCCTTAAAATATTTATAGATTCTGCTAAATTATTTACCCTTACTGAGCATCTGAGCTCACCCCTTTCTTATGTTTTATTTTCCCAGGATTCTAAGAAGTTTATTATGATTGATATGCAGGGTTAAGCTACAGGTAAAACAGAATTATCAAAGAACTATCTATGCTGTGTTTTATGTTTCAAATTGTAATGTAATGTTAATATATGTAATCTATTTTTCAAGACTGCTGAACTGATCGGTCCTTCGGGACTTGATTCATTATAATCATTCCAATGTATTAAAATAATGCACCGACTTCGGGTAACTTGGGTCGGGGAGTTATAGTTGGTTTTAGAGAAATTTTAGCACTAACCTTGGAAGTTATATTTAGATAAACTCTGATTAGAGAACATATCCCTAAGATAGAGTTTGGGGATTAGTATAGAAGAACTTTCTAGAATTTTGATATTGTAGAGATTTTTTGAGTTTTCCGAGCAATACAACCCTGTCTGGATACGAGCAGGTAGAGGAGGCTCTGGCACAGATGTACCTAGGGGTAAAACTAGAAAACACCGCTTTGAGCTAGACTCGAATGAGAACTAGTGCACGACAACGGGCCTTACTGAACTCTTGATTATGACACTCCCATGGGATATTCTTAGGATAATTCTCATTTCCTTTACAAACCATTAAGAAGGGTTTATAAGTATATAATTTCTCAAAGAAGACATTATTATGATTATGGATTATACCCATAAACTGTTTAATTTATGTTAAGTGTTTTACAAAGTTGGGATTATGTATTGATATTCATAAGCTAATATAGTGTATTCCATTGTTTAGAAATGGAGGCCAGTAGAAGGAATGAGAACTCTAGCAATACACATGATCCAAAGAGAAATAAAATCATATATTTCATGGTCTTAATCCATAATTTAGATGGGAAATAGTCTCCCACATATTATCATCATACGAAGAAATAGTATCATGTGTTGATAAGATATGTAAATAATTCTTGGAGTCTTATGGATTTAAAGGGATGCCAGAGAAGGAAAAGATGGTAGAGAGATGGATAGATAAAGGGAATAAGGTAAATAAGGATTTTCGCATATGTGATAACTGTGGATAGAATCACCTTGGAAAATTCTTGAAGGGAATGGGGGTATGATATAAGTGTGGAGATAAAGGACACTAAGTACGTGACTGCAAGGGTAATAAAAGGTATTAAATGTACAATGCTTCATCTAAAAAGAGTTTGGACACTATGCGAACTAATGTCCCTATTATCAGACTATGATGAAAATGATTTTATTGGATAATAGTCAAGTTATGATACTACCACAGATAAAGAGGAAAGACTAGTGTGATTATGTTGTTATTTTGGATTTATTTCATTGATATGTTGTATCAATGATTTACTGGAAATAAATAAGGATTGTACTGCAGTACTATTTCATTGAGGATACGAGATTTTGTGGTAATAAGAAATGTGACTCTACAACGAGTTATACTTTTTCGAAATTACATGGTAGAAGGAAAGATAAGCCTTAATATGGTCCTAATATTGATGTACTGATTTTGGAATAAGATATGGTTGATTTGGGTAAATTATATTGGATATCCTTGACTGCCTTTAAACTGATTAAAGACTTGTATATTCCATCATTGTTGGTGTTTACAACATTTTTGGGTGGATTATGTATATCCATTATTCTATAAGTAATATGGGAACATGAATCTAATCAATAATGTTTTATGGTAATTCAGGATGTTTCAGTGTTTTAAAAGAATACATGATGAAGGTATTCACATGCTATTACAGGGTAAAAAGGATCAAAATTATGTTTACCTTTCATATAAATTTCGGACTGAGAGTTTACACAAGTATTTTGGATAAGTCTAAAGGTTGGAAGGGATTAAGTTTGAAAGGTTATTTTTTGATTTTTATAAATGGACAACACACAGACCGTGTGACGACTCGTCACATCAGACAAACCTGTGGGAATCGAACCAACAACCATAGTGCCATTGGGATATATCGCCTACCATTGGACTACCTGAAGTTCTTGGATGGTATATTGTAGTTTCTTTTTTAAAATTTTTGATAAGTGAATTATATATTCATTATATTTGGACCCCTATATAATTAGGATAAATAGATTATTTTTTATCTGTATTATGTTTGGGGGTGAAAGATGAGTTTGTGGTAGAAATTTATTAATGGATAAAACAATAATTACAAAGTAAGTATACCTCCTTATGATCTTATTCAATATCATAAATAAATTCCTCAACATTAGGAAAAGGAACATAGAAATTTTTTTTGTTCTAGATGGTACCTTAGATCATCACAAATTTATGGCTTTCGGATTGTTGGCCTTTTCATAAAAATTTTCTCTACCACTCTCCATCAGATATTGATGGTTATATTTCTATTCCATATCCATATTTTCCTATATGTAACCCAAGTATGTATTATTTTCGGTAACCTTCATACTTACCAATCTTTATTTCCAATAGAGCCCTCATTAATCAATTTTTCGATGTGGGATTTCAACTAAGATATTTTGAAATGTCAACCCCAAGTTTCCAATACCGAGTATAAATTGTGAGGATGAAATTTATTGAAGGAGGGGTAATGTAAAACCCCAAGCTTCCACGGTACGCTTTTGTTTGAATAATACAGTAGCGTATGTTGTACACAACTTCGAGTTCTAACACACACCACGACCAATCAAAGTAGCCTTTATGAATATTAATACCCACTTTTTAAAATTTTATAAATTTTCCCTCTAAAAAAGGCCTTCATTTTTTGGATTCTGAATATAGATATTATCCTAAGGTGAAATTTTGGTACTTTTCGGATAACTTTCATATTTTGATGAATAATGAAAATTACTAAATTTTAATTAAAAACAACTTTTTTAATCGAAATAATTAATAGTGATAAATTATGAATTTGAGTGGTTTGAAATTATATTTAGAATATATTTTTACCATTTAATTCAATGTTGGTTATTGTACATAATTTCACATTTAATCCAGACAAAAACAAGTGTCAATCTTTTAATAGTTATTGTTTCTTAAAAACATGCTTTTTGTTTTAACAACGAGAATTAATTTTAAATTAATAAATTAAACTTATATATTTTTAGTTTTTTAAAATAGACTTCATTATTGGACTCGGAATATCAAAATTAGCTTAGGGTAAATTTTTGGTATTTTTTTGAAAACTTTCAATTTTTGATGAATAGTGAAAAACACTGAGTTACTGTTTAAAAACGGCTTTTTTATTTAAATATTTGTTTATATTATTTATTTTTATTTTAGGTAAAAATAGATACATAACACCTATATAAATTCAATGTAATTCATTGGAGGCAGTTTATAATAATTTTAGATATATAAAAATTTTATTGATCTTTTTCACCCTCTTTTATCCACCTCCTAGGAGAATTTGTAAATTCACATAAAACATAATTTTACCGCTTCTGTGAGTGTAATTTCAAAAATCTGAGAGACACGGTTAGTATCAAGGAGTAAAATGTATTTCAATAAGATCAAAATAATTTTTTGTGAGTAGTAACTTTTTATTTTTATTTACCAAAGTAAAAAAGTAAATAGTGTAATTAAAGTTAAAAATGATATTATTATTACCCTAACACATGTCCTAATTCTATTGAATAATTATAATTCGACCAAAAGAAACCATATAAATAAAATATGACCCTTTAGGTCCACTTGGATTAGATTAGGACATTTAGTATTATTTAATTCAAAGAAGAGTTAAAAGAGGTAAAATTAAAGTTTAATAACTAATACATTTTTAATAAAAGGTTATACATAAGATGAATTAGATTATAAATATTTATTAGAAAGATAAAAATATTTCCTACATAATGTTATTTTAAATATAATTTTTAGAAATTATATAATTAAATTTATTTATGACACAATGATGATGCAGTAATTACCTTATTAATAAAAGAATCAAATAAAAAGTAATAAAAATATTAAAATAAATATAATTTCAAATTTTTATGGCATCCACGAATTTTATTGCTGAATATGGCATGTTAGTGATGATTCAATGTATCATTTTTGAAGTAATCAAGTTTTGATGACTTTCAAAAAAATACCAAATAGTGTAAAAATTGACATAAAAGAGTTTTTTTTAAAAAATATTATATTATTAATTGATATTAAAATCCTAAAAATATACGGTTCGGCTAAAGGACTTGTATCATGATAGGTGTATCATTAATGGACCACTTGGGGGTCTCTTGGAGGTATATAGTAAGTTTATTAACTATATAATATTACAATACAAAGTGGCATGGTAAGTGTCAAACTAATTATCCAAGAGATAAAACTAAAAGATAAGGTTAATATAATGACCCAAACCTATCTAAAATCTATTGGTTGAAAGTATTTCGACCCATCCACTACTTAGGCTTTGCATAATCCACATGGGAGCCATTAGAAACCTAATATGAATTTATTATAAAATAATTCATTATGTTTTTCATAAAAGAGCCCCTCCTCCCCCTTATTAAAGGACCCAATTTCTAACCAATTATTCACACCATAAAAGCCTTTTGGTTCGGCTAAAACCTACCCAAATACTCTCTCAACTTCCCTTACTTCATCCTAGAGGCCTTAGTTTGATCATAAATCCAACCTAAGGAGCCCTTTTGATCAAATCAATAGGAAGAACCCAAAGAAGAGGTAATGTTTTCACCACCCTCTTTCAAGTTCCTTTCTTCTTCAACTTCTTCATTATTTATTATTTCCATTATAAAATAATAACTTCAGTATATCCTATAAACTGTGATGTTATTATAATTATGGTACAACAAAATTCAATATTATATCCACCCTTTTAATGACATGTCACCATACGTGCGTATGTACGACTTACAGTCTCCACGTTGTGGTGTAATTGTTATTCTATACATTATTGTTTGGATTGGTATTATAATAATGTGTATTTGATGTAAATAATAAATATAAAATGATAATTCTTCTGTATATATTATATACCATCCAATTATATATTATATTAATACCAACAAAATGATATTTTCGCTCGGGCGTACGTACGGATTACCGTCTCCACGACGCGATGAGATTTATTTCCAAGTTCACCCTTCATCGACAATTATAAAAATATATATTACTAATAAGTATGTAGTATATGAAATAATAATGCCACTGGAGATATATATATTTATATATATAAGTATTTATGTACTTATATATATCTTATTCACTTACTTCCGTTCAATACTATATGAAAACGGAAACAGCGTTTATGCGTACGTACGGACTACCGTCTCCATAAACAGTGTTTTCCATTTCATATATAATTCCATTATAAATTTTTATATTCTATATATATATATGATAAATAAATCATGTTTTATATTCTTGAAGTATTTAAATCATGATCTATGTGATACAATCAAGATTAACAAGTTAAAACACGTACGATAAAGAAAGCGACTATTACCCGGAATATTAATATAACATGGAAATTTTAATTAAATGGGCAGTATAAAGTCATAAAGGAATAATGTATGATATCATAAATATTAATATGGTTTCATTATAATTCAATAACATACTATAGTCCTCATATATAAGGCTAAACATACCATCGACTAAAGGAAAGTGCAAGGTAAGGGGTTTTCATCTCACTCCTTATTCCCGTGAGATTCGTACCATATTAACACTATTAACTTTTGTGTGGTGTATGTACTGACCACAATTGTATTCATTGTGAAATACACTTTAATTTATGTGTATTTACATATTCATTGTATGATACCTCTTTCAGGGGGTGTATGTTTTGTATGTTACCAAATTGGTAAGGGTTAATTCCTCAATCTCATTATGTTCTGAGATTGTTTATGTGTAAGTATTTACTGGAACATTTTTTTTCATCCATGACCATTTTTCATAAAAATGAGTATTTTAAGGATTTTTGAAAGGTACTCTTTATCAAGATCATAATTTTTAATGTTTTAAATTTTTATCTTTCTAAATCTTTTTAATTAATTTCCATGTTTTAAAAATGATTTTAATGCTTTATTTATATGGACATGAATGTTTTGAAATGATAATTATTTTCAAAAGTTTCAAAGTGGTATGGGACACTTTGATTCAAAAATATCATTTTAATTACTTCCTTTATAAATGTGTTACTTTTAAATGATTTTACAGAAAGGATATTTCTCTCAAAAGGTTTTAATAATCATTTTCAACTATGTCAAAATCCCTTACAGGATATTATTTTTGATTGAGGTTGATTTATTATAATACAATATTCCTTATTGTATTTAATGAGTTATGATATGGTTGACTGTGGATGTTCTATTTTTATACCAATAATGGTTTATGGTTTATGTATTGACATTTCCTATGATAGTTTTAATAGGAATGTTTATGTTATGTTTCAACTATTCATATAAGGAATGCAGTGGACTTAGTAAGGGACGGGTGGAGCCCGATATAGCTCCTCGATGCATTGGTAGGTATAATGGGACAAACTAGTGTCTTGACACGAATCCTTGAAAAAAAATTTATTTGTAGTCTTGGCACGAGGCCTTGACTATGTGGTAATGATGACCGACTTTAGGCATTCTATCATTATGAAATTAGTTATTACATGTGAATATTCGACTAGTAGAATATCCATGTGCATGTTTAAATGGTAATGTTTCATTTATTTTTACCATATTATGTTCAAGTTTATGTTTAAAAGGATGTTGTTTTTATTACACATCTTTCCTTAAGAAGTTTATAGCATCTGCTAAATTATTTACCCTTACTGAGCATCTGAGCTCCCCCCTTTCGTATGTTTTATTTTCCCAGGATTCCAAGAAGTGTATTATGATTTATATGTAGGGTTAAGCTATAGGGAAAAATGGAATTCTCAACGAACTTTCTATTCTACGTTTTATGTTTCAAATTGTAATGTAAATTTAAGGTATGTAATCTATTTTCCATGATCGGTAAACTGATCGGTCCATAGGGACTTGATTCCTTGTAATCATGCCAATGTATTAAAATAATGCACCGACTCTGGGTAACATGGGTCGGGGCATTACATTTAGGGTATTTTCAAAGAAAATAATTCTCAAAACACTCAATGTTTTAAAAAGTGATTTTTAAAAAGAAAATGATATTTTCATCAAGAATATTATTATGGATTCATTAATGATATTTCCATTCATCAAAACCAATGACCCTTATTGAAACATATAATCCACTAGGGATGTTTTATATTGATCCATCCTCGGGCTTTTTTGGCAGAATAATATTGCTTCAATGAGACTATTATAATACCCATTTCCTTTATACCAGTTAAAAATGTTTCAAAGAGATTTTTATGAAATCTATTTCATTTCCAGGTCATAACCATATTTTATATAACTCTTCTATTTTCCATAGTTTATATATGTTATGAAGGGTATAATGGTTTTTAATATGATTTTATAATGAAATGAAATCATGTACGTTTTTAGATTATGTAATGGTACTCAGAAAATTGACAGGTGCTAAAATTATATTCTAAGGATGGGTGGTAATATAAAAACCCAATTATGGGATGTTCCTTGATAAACTAAGGATGGGTGGTTCTATTATATACCTCAATGCACTGGGTATGGATGTTGAATATATGTTCAATCCATTTATAACAGTGATAGAATGAGTGATGTGAAAATGATGTTCAACGTTATGTAAAATTTTCCTTTATGAGTTCTTATAGGTTTATAATGCTTCCAATGAATGTTATTAATATCACATGGCTCGTGATTACTGATTCTGGTGACAATTTCCTTTTCCAATTTTTCATATTTTAGGATATATGTATTTATTGGTGGGGGATTTTTTTATGACTCACTCAGGGTATATAATTATGTCACCATACCCTTATTCAATAATTTCTCCATTCATCACCTTTAATTGTTTATGATATAAATATTACAGATCATTTCAGATCAACCTTTATATATTTCCTTTTCCCCACATTATAAATAATAATATTGAGAAATTTTTTTCTATAATGGACATCCGAAGAATTTTTTTAAAAAAATGTGAAATTTGAAAAGTAACATTTTTAGGGAAAAATTGTATTACAATGACATGTGAATTTTTTATGTGGGATTTTTTCCAACTAATCAAAATATCAATCCCTAAATGTTCATTTTTAACATTTGTGATCCATGCATTCTTTTTGTTGTTGTAGTGTTTTTATAGAAAAATATTGTTCACAAATATTAGCATTATATCCAAAAATGTATAGTAATGTATTTCATCATAGGATCCTAGAGTGATCTACACTATTAAGATTATAGTACCTATAGTTTGACATGGGGAATTAATTATGTA
This sequence comes from Viscum album, assembly GCA_963277665.1. Classification (NCBI taxonomy): domain Eukaryota; kingdom Viridiplantae; phylum Streptophyta; class Magnoliopsida; order Santalales; family Viscaceae; genus Viscum; species Viscum album. The sequence continues at coordinate 332,435,787 of OY728150.1, forward strand.
AGATTATTCTATTGGATTTATATATCATATTATGTCTTGGTAATAATTTTAACATTAGTGAATAACTAAGGTGGTGATATTTTGGGTATAAAATATTTGTCAAGTAATGTAAAGAATTTTAATAATGGTTTTAAATGAGTATTTGGACTTAATAATGGTTAATTTTATGTTATCGGAATATTATAGGAAAATGATTAGGTAACGTTTTTTGGAATTTAATTTTAATAGTCCACCGTGGAATTTAATATATTTTTTCATTGGTTATTAAGGGGAATTATATATGGAATTATTATATAGAATATATTTAGTTGAATAAATGTGGAGAGTAACATGGAATTATGAGTCATAAAGATAGAAAAATTAATAAAAATTCAATCGATGATATATAAGGAGTAAGAATAAATTGTCTATAAATTAGGGTAATCAACATTTTATTTCATTAGATACTTCTCATGTGCTTTTAGTGGTTGTGGAATTTGGACAATGAGATATATAGAAGTTAATAAGATGATCGAATATAAGTCATAGTATGAAGGTATATAAATAGAATTTTTTAAAAAAAATAAATTTGATTGTTTTATATTCTATTGAATGAGGTATCAAGTAGGATTTTTTTTTTCAAAATGGAATATTTCAAGATATATTAGAAAAGGGATCATTCAACTAACTAGTAATTTCTCACTATAGATTTCATATTAATACACTTCAAATAAAGATAGTTAAATGGGGTCATCCCAAATGGAATTGGGATGTGTACTCATCGATTGTTTTTCATAAGGAAATTAAAACATTTTCTAAATAGATGATTATGAAATTTTATTCATGTGTTGAAATTTAAGGAATATTTTTTGGACTATGGTATATAGTTTTATTTCAATGAAGCATCAGTTTAGATATTCATAGAATATTCAAAAATACAAAATTGTGTATACATCATTAATATATTTTATCATAATAGTCAATTTAGTTATTATTTATTAATTTTTTTAATTGTAACATAGAATTATTTTATTATCTATTTTTCTACAAAATAATTTTTTGTTAAAAATTTTATACTAAAAAATGGTTTTTGTGGTAATACCATGCTGAAGGGACTATTTTTTAATAAGTTAAATTTATTTTATTTCAGGGAGCGACTGAATTTGTAATTCTTTTTTCAGGGGATCTAGTAATTATTTTGCATGAAAACATTATACTATTATATTTTATATCAAAAATTTAATTTAAGAAACATATTAGTTTTTGACGTTAAAAAAATACAAGGGTCATCTAATTAATTCTAGAGAATGAGGAATTGGTAGTGATTTTTAATAAAATAATTATTTTTTGATACATTTCAATAAATATAATGTTTATATTGATTTAAGAATATATTTTTCCATATTTGTCTAAGAGAAACATGTTATTGAAATAGAATATAAATAATATATCTAGTTTATGTTGTCATTCGTATAAAATATTATTTCTTATTTTTTTCATATCATGCATTTAGATATCATGGTTTACAAATTAATTTTATTAATAACTGTTTTAGGATAGTGTGTTTTGAATTATGATTGTTTGTTAAAATTGACATGGATTATTTTTATAATGTTTGGTTATTTTTTATTTTTTTGGGAAATCCTACTGAGTTTATACTTACCCATACAAGGGAACTTCAGTAGAAATATAGACATGAGTTGTCATGATGTATGTAATGGAAATTTCTCATAATATGTCAATCAGAATTCATAGATCCACAATGGTGACATGGTGAAAGGAGTTATAATAATTGGATTGGAAAATATTTTATTTTTTTATATTTTTTTAGTATTTCTAATTTACATAATATTTTTTATTATTTAAATATTTTTTTGTCTTCTCTTTTAATTTAAATGGTTTTAGTAAAATAAAATTTATGAATCACATGAATAGTTACTCATTTTGGTCTTATGTATTAAGGGAAAATCATTCCAAAATGGTTTATTTTATCCCCAAAAAATAGTTTATAGCCTCAATAAATTACATCATCATTTATGATGATATGTATCACTTTGATTTGTGACTAATTATGTGGGTCACTAGGTCGGGATGTTACAATGGTAAAATTATAACATCCTCAATAAAAACATTAGTAAATTCCCTTGTAACTCTAGGAATTCCATGTATATTTATATTGTATTCACAAAGAATTAAATTCCATGATAGTTTTATTGTTGCTTGAGAAGAAATCTACCTCATTCTCAAACAAAAAATTATTCACCCCAAAAATAACTGTTGATCTGTATACATGTTTAACAAAATCACTCTAAATTTATACAAATATAAAAAAATATTGTGTAATGTATATTTTATTCATTAAAAAGATTAAATAATATGATTATATTTTTAGTAAAAATAATTATCATAAAATTTTATCCTATCAAAAAAATTCAGATCATGTCACCCTATCAAACCTCATTTAGCTATCTATTGGAGAAGTGAACTCCAATGAAATTGGATTTTTTCTACTAGAATATCAAACTTGTAAACAATAGAAATTATGATAAATTAATATCATGATCCAATATGAATATAAATATAATCTATAGTATTTAAAATGAAATCTATTCTGTTAACCTATAATATACTATGATTTTAAAATAAATATTATGATCCTTACCATATAAAATATGCTACACCACACTTAAACAAACCATGGAATATTGTTATTTAAATATAAAATATGTAACTTAGCCTAGAAATTAGTGTATCTGATTAAGAATAACTACTTTTTCTAATACAAACAATGGTATTACTCAATAAAATTTATTGATTAATTCATATGAAAGACACAGTCAATTTTTGTTAAAGTGATTTATGCATAAAAAATATGTTTTCCCCATAAATGATTTCTATTTCATTTTTTAGAAGATACAAAAAATGATTTTTGAAAATTATAAAAATTTTATTTGATAAATAAGAAAGTAAAAATTTTAAAATATATCAAAATAGTCTTATGGAGAATTTTTAATGTTTCTTAAAATTTCTATTTTTCAATGAATATTGAAAAACAATGATATTTATTGAAACTTATATCATCATTTTAAGTATTTATAAATTATTACTATAATTTAGATTTATATTAAAATATAATTAGATCCTTATGATTTAAAATAATCCAATTATGGGTTTTTAATTTAATTTTACACTCAAATTTGCAATAAAACCCGTTTTCACTTTAAAGAAGATATTTTTCAAAAAAAATTATTTAGATATATCTGTTTAATATAAAATTAAATTATCCCCATTATGTGTCCTAAATCATGAAAAATGGAATTAAATTTTTTAATATTTATGTATAAATTTATTAAATAGACACTTCTATTTTTTGACATTCTTAAAATAACTTTAAATTTTTTGTTTTCGCTGTTAATGGTAAATCAGATAATTAATGTAAAAAATAAGATAATATTGACAAAAAAAATGACCCTAACCCATAAAATAATTTACTAGATAATTGAATATAATCCATATTCATCCAAAATTATAATATATTCAATTTTTATCTAATTGGGAAATTATTTTGATTTTTAAAATATTTATGTGAATATAATGCCAAAATTGTAACACTATTGCTTTCAATAAATATAATATTTTTGAGATATGGATTAAAAAATTATATGTTCAATTGTAAATATTAATTTTATATATAAGTGATTTATTTTCACCATGGTAATTTATTTCTAATTTTTTTTGTTGGAATAGTTACCATAATGTTTTGTACAACTATAATGTCTTGCTTATGCAAGTTATAAGACAATTGATAAATTTTATTAAAACATTTAAAAATATTATTATTTGGGCGATGTTTTTTAAATTAATATTTTTAATAACTATGGATACATATATATTCATTTTTAAATTAGATTTTAATTTCATGTTTTTTATAGTTTTGAAAGTCCAATTAATCAAATAGATCCAAAATTTACATTATTGATATTTTGTAACAAATATTAATTTATATTATGATTTAAAATTTCAAAAAATAATATATTCAACCAGTTTATTTTTATATTTTATAACATATCATAAATAGTTCTTTTATGTGCCATTTTTCACTTTATAGTAAATATATTAACCAATTGGTAGTAAAAAATCAGTTATGTCACCGTAATTGCCAAGATTGTTATTGAAGGGTTAAACAAATATGGTTAGGGTACAAAGGTGATATAAACTTATAAATTATTTATATTATTATATATAAAAAACATATTATTATCCTACAATATAATAAATTTGGATCCATTTTCACCAATTTTAGTTTGTATGAATTTAATATTTTATGAAATTCCATGAGTATATATCCCCTCTCCTATAAATGGGAACTTCTTCATCTCATATATTCATAGTTCAAGATCCAATTACATTGTCCAATTACTACCCAAACATCATAATTACATCTATTTCCATATACTAGAGCCATTTTTGATGTAAAAAATGAACATATAGTGAAAAGTGTTACGGAATAAACATTTTTCAAAGTATATGTATAGTTTTAAACTGCTAATTGTGTTTTAAGTTATATTCCTTCCCCATCAAATCATCATCAACCATGTCAAAAAATATCTCTTATATTCGACAGATAATGATAATTATTTATTTCAATATCATAACCAATATCAATATCCACTCAATCAAATGTTAATGAAGCCATCATTCAGGTGTACATTGGACTACCACCTCGTGAACTGATGTAATTTGTTTGTCATCACCATATATCAGTTCCAGTTATAATCATGGACTTAATATTTATATATTATATTCCTTATAAATTTGATATTGTTAAAATATATTATGTCAATTAATTTCATAAATTTCAAATCACAAAAAAATGATAATGACATTAATTCAAATATGTGGATTACTTCCTCCATGAACTTATGTGATTTATCTTCCATCAACACATAAAATGGATGATATGTGTTTGTGTGTGTGTTAAAAAAAATAAAATTTATTATATTATGATCATTTGGGAATGATTAAAGTAATAAAAACCATATTCCCTGATAATGACAGAGAAATTTATACTACACGCATGTGTACGTACAACCATCCATAAGAATTATTATAACACAATAATATTTTCATAAATTTATTTCATTATTTATTTTAAAATATTATTTAATGTAAAAATAATAATTATTATGCAATTATTATTATTGAGATGATGTTATAATGATTTGTTTTACCACAATGAACAAACCAAAGTAAATTTGTATCTTTTGAACATAATAATGTTAATAGGTTTGACTTGAACATAACTGATTATTCCAATATCATTATAACTCAAAATAGAAAATTATTAATAAAAATAGAAAAGTAATGTAATAATGTAAATGATTAATATATATTTATTATTCGGGATTAAAATTAATTCATGTGATGATTCAGACTCGAGGTAAGGGACCCTATACATTAAAACCCCTCATATTTAATGGTTTAATTATTTATTTTCAAATTCATTTTCATCGAGGAAAATATTCAGTAAATTATTTTACCAAATTATTTTTATACAACTAGTTTAATTATAATGTAATTTTTATATTTATTTTGAATATATTTCAATAGTTTTTTCAAAGGAATATTATTATTTAATGCGTTTATTTTTTTTACAAACCTGAAGGAAAATCCCATATATTAATATATATGGAAAAAACATTTCCCTATTATATAACCATTATTTTAATATTGAATTACATTATATAATTTCATTATTTATTGAAATAAAAACACTTCTTACCTTTTTATTGGGAATTTTAGATTTGAAAGATGTGTTTTAATAGAAATTACAATAAGAATGTCTAAAAATATTTTCCTGGAGGTTCAATGAATGTTTTTATGACGAAATATTTTAGGTATTCTATTATGTTTATGGGATTTTTTAGGATGATTTTTAGTTTTGTTATAAGACAAGGGTGGGTGAGATCATTATATCATTAAAACTAATACGATAATGGGAATGTATAAACTAAATAGTTTTCTATAAATAAGTAACAATAATTTAGGTTGAAAGTTACATTAAGTGTAACTGATATGGTTATTATGTGTATAACATTGATTGTTATTCTATAAATAACCATGATGGTCATCCCATTTGAAATTGTGGTATGAAAATGATTCCTTGATTTATGATAATTTTAAATTCGTTAAATGATTTTTATGTAAATATTATGACTGAAAAAGGGTGTAGAATGAGCTTATTTTCAATGTATAAAATGTGATACATATTAAGGGTTGAAATTATAACTTTTTGTAAATTTATTCATTATGATTTTATGGTTTAAAATAAACATTTATGAGTTAAATTATTTATTTTATGATATATAATTAATTTAATTATGAATTGTCTTGCTTAGAAAAGATTATTTCTTGGGTAATTAAATATTTACTTTTAACGCCATGATTATTTTGGAAATGTAAAATATTTATAGGTATTTGTTGACTAAAAATTTCTTTATTTCATTTTATGTCCCCTATTGATATTTTTGTGCACATAACTTTGTTTAAAAACATTATTTAGGGTTTAATGAATTAGTAGGAAAAATGATTGGGTCATGATAAAAATTGTGAAGATGTTTTAAGAAATTAAAACATGATATGTATTAAATTGTTTTTATATAAAATATAATTTTTACTAAATAGAACTGTCTAATTAAAAATATATAGGTTATTTATGTTCAATTTTGGACCTAATTATTTATATTCTAAACATAAATGATTTTCATGAATGTATGAAATTGAATTTTATTCTAATTTCATTAGAATATGTATTGTTTATGTATTGATACTTACAACTTGTATTCTAGAAAAGGAATGATTCGGATCCTCAGGAGCTTCCAAATGAGACTAATTGGTGAAGAAAGGATCCCCACATGGTGGGTTCATGATTAAATGGATTCCACTAGGAATGTTTGTGAGTGTCCCACCTATAATGTGTATCTACATATTGAGTTGTCTGATAGTTATCAATTATATCCCACTTGTAAAACATAAGTATCGTTATAGTTGGTATAAGTGAAGGGATTAGAAAAAATATTATATTATGATGTTTCTATGTGAGGTTAACTAAAGTGTATTGTGTAGCCTCAAGATTTTATAAGTTTAAGGTAGATAAGAGAATTAAAGGATTATAAACCCCCTTTTATGTTCTATATGTTGGAATTTTATAGTGATTAATGATATTTTGTGATATTTTATATTGTGTTTCAGTATATATGACCATTATGTTTAAGATGAAGTATAATTTTATAAATTTATCCTAAATTTTCTGTGATACAGTTGGGATGGAATGATATAACCTTTGAGGTTAAAAAATTCATTAATGATGAAGTAATTATCATTTTTTTGACGATTTAATGGTTAAAGTATTATTGAATTTCTATGGGTATTATCTTTATAGGGACCACTTTTTTTAACATATAATAATTTATTTCTTGTTTTAATGATGTTCTTGTTAACATATTAAGGATCATTTTTCATGATGAAGTGAAAAGTATCTCACACAACCTTTTTATACCTATTTTATGATTTAATCATCAATATCATGGAAAAAAATATCTCATATAATTTTGAATGTTTTTTGAACATCTAAATCAACTAAATACAATTTGATAGATCCAATACCATATCAATTTTCTAAAATTTATTTGGATAATGGAATGTAGTTAATTTTATTTCAAAATATCACCTTATCCAAATCAATCATCATGTGAAATTCCAAAAAGGTATTGACTATTTCTTTTATAGACATATCAACATCAAGCATGATAATAAATAGAATATCATCATTATAAAGTAATATCCTAATGAAAAAATATAGGGAATGAGTTATTTTCTTATCTTCTTATAATGAATGATGATTAACTTGATATTTCTGAACCATATGTGAATTTTTCATATCATTTAATAAGATGAAAAAGAATCACTGAAGTTTTGGGAAATAATATTAATGGAGGAAGGGTTTATTAATGATATTCAGTTATTTTGGAATATTATATAAATAATTAAACATTCTATTCTAAATTTTCATTTCAAAATTTTTCAACATAAGTTATATGAAATTTCTTCCATTAAAAAGTGGTGTAGTGAAAATGTGATTCATTTAGGATAGATTCATGCCTCTTCATATGAAAAATATATAAATAAACATATACGTAAATATGTGCTAGATGAAAATTTGATTATATAATTTAAATTTGTTGAAAAATGATCTATATAGAAAACCACAAAAGTAAAATAGTGATTTTATGATTAATGATATTGTTCCGGATGATCATCATATTTTTTGGAATATTTTAGTAATTATATTAATAATGTTTTATTAAATAGACAGCCCTTAGTCCAGGTGATATTTTTTGCATAAAATATGTCATAGTGTGACGAACCCACAACAGAAGGGACACAAGGGTTCATCACTTTCCCCATTGCCACATGTTGTACTATTTAGTATAACATTAACAAATAAATATTTCATTGATTTCATGAAAAATGTTTTCATTTTTTAGGATATGTGACTGAAAACTGATTTTGTGATTAAGTTATTAATGTTATTTTTGGTAAAAGAGCACAATATTTTTTAGAATCATTACATAATTAAAGTAAAAATAATATTATGGGATTCTATTTCAGGATTAATGGTTGAATTAATTTTTTTTAGAAAATATGATCTTCATATGGATTTATATATATTTAAGTAAATTAGGGAAACAATTATCTTGTCCTTTATATATTATTACCAAGTCACATACATTTTTGGTATGAGACACTAAGAGTCATTGATGTTATTTAGAGATAAATGATATATTAATATCAAAAGAATACATCATCAATTCCATTTGAATTTTAGGTTTTTGGATATGGTTCTCCATATTTATAATTATTTTTATGGTAGATCTAATTTTAAATTTTTTATCATTACTGAGTATTTTTAGGATAATGCTATCCTTATTCATATTAATGTTTATTATTTTGGAATTATCATCCATTGTGATAACTATTTTTTTGGTTTTAGTTTAATGAATGGCGGAAAATTTTATAATCCTTTTGTGGATAATTTTATCCCTTAGATGTTGATTTTAGTTCTTCAAGAATAAGAAACGTTCATCTTCAATACAAAACATTTGGATAAAGTGAGGATATTGTGGTGGAAATTGATTAAAAATGAAATTATATATATCTTATAAGTATAAATTATTATTTTATTTTGGAATATGTAAATTAAATTCCTTAAATCATGGAAAATGAACTTGAAACAAAAAGATGGTCCCATTCCAAACAATTTTTATGAATTTATGGTATTTTTCACACCTCTTTGGTTTATCAAATTTTTTTGTTGACATTATAATGATCATTCAATTTATTGTGATTAATAATCTCCATCACCATCCATGACTATTTGAACCATATTATATTCTTCTATGTGAATTTTATCAGATAACACTAATGATTTAGAATTTTAAAACCATGTCATAGTTAATTCTAGATGACATTTGTATTTGTTTTCCTTCATTTCAAGAGGATGTTTTATTAACTCATTTATAATGTCGTATTTCAAAAAAAAGAATTTGAAATTTAATACTTTTGATTAAGGACAAAAATTTAAAATATTTAAGATGAAATTTTTTATAGTGGATAGAATATAATATCAATATATATTAAAATAAAGACGATGTTTGATAGCATAAAAAATATGCAACACCTAGCTTAACCAAATTATGAAATATTATTTTTTATATATGACCATTATAACTCAATAGTTAAATATTGATGGTATGAATAATATTAAATTATTTATGAAATAAAAATAATTGTCTTACAAAATATTATGCTTTTCATTAATTATTTGGAAATAAGAACCATATTTCAAAAAATGTCATTTTATTCTTCAATAATATGACTTTACCCAAAATGAATTTTATAGTTTTTTATATAAAAATATTATAATTAATTTAACAAAATTTAGAAATATTATCTCATAAAAATCATATAATTTTTTACTTCAGAATATAAAAATTTTGTATAGTTAATGTTATAAATTTTTCTGAATATTTATATTTTTCAATAGATAGTAAAAAATAATGATTTTTGTTAAGAAATACATTTTATCTTAAATTATTTAATAAGTAAAATTATATTTTGGATTAGTTTTTAAATTTAGTTATTTTTTATTATCTAAAATAATACATGTATGGGTTTTAAAATAATTTTATACATTAATTTCATACAAAAATTATTTAAACTATAAAAATTCATTTTTTCTCAAAAACAAAATTTCCTACCTTTTTGTCTATTTAATTTTAAATTAGAATCATAAAATTCGGGGTATTAAATATTGAAAAAAAATTCAATAATTTAAATAACTGGGTCAATATTTTTCGAATATTTTCATTCTATTTTATCAGATTATGAATAATATATTTAGTAATTTTAAGGACCACAATTACGGGTAAATGGTGTAATGATGATAAAAAATAAAATCACAAGAAGTAAAAATGACCATAAAACGTGAATTAATTTTGTTAAATGATTCCATATAATGAATTTTATTTTGAAAATATAAAATATAGATGTTTTCCCATATGTACATGATATTGATCATTATATTATTTAGGTGAATATAATTCCAAAGATGTCACACACATTTTCTTAATAACTATAGTATTATTTACAAAAGGATAAAAATATGATATGTGTAGTTAAAAATATTATTATTCAATATAAATTATTTATTTTCATAATTATAATTTATTTATTTTTTTAGTGATGAAATAATTACCTTATTTATTTATAAAATACTAACTGAATGCTTGTGAAAAATGTAAAAAACATAAATGAATTTATTTTTAGAAGTTTAAAAATAAATTTTTATGAGTTATTTTTGTGGATACATTAATTTTAAAAAACATTGAGATATTATCGTGGTTTTAATGAATTATATAAAAATAATATTGTATTATCGTGGTTTTAAAAGTCAAATTAAAGGAATAGTTCCAGAATTGACATTAATGATATTTTATCATAAATAATATTTTATTAAATGATTTAACATTCATTAAAATCTAATATTTTAAAAATTTATTGGTATTTGTTTCCATGTACGATAAATGTTATCATTATGTTTTTTTTACTTTTATGTCAACTATATTAACCCTATAATAGTAAAAAAACCATGGTATCAGTGTAATTTTCAAAAGGAATAATAAAGGGTAAAAACTATTTAACGGTGAAAATGTGACATAACATGTTAAAATTTTATTATAATAGATGATTTAAACTAATTCTCATCATATATTTAATATTATCAATTTTTTTCATTTCGTAATTATTATTTATTTATATCAATTTTATATTTTATGAAATTCAAAGAGTGCACATCCCCTCCCTGTAAAACGAAACATCTTAATCTCATTTGTCAACACATAATGAACCGTTCAATCCATCCATTATCTAGAAAAATATCTTAGTTATAATCCTATAAATTTCTTATATTATATATTTATTTAATAATTCCATCCATATGGTATTATGTTGTTACAGAAAATATATTTTCTATTGTAGAGGTATAGTTTTTAAACACATGTTTTGGTATTATTTATTCACACATATCCTTAAACAATTGCTCAAAAATTATAAAACAATAACATAAGTATCTATGTATAATGATATTTTAATGTTATTATATCAAATCCTATATTCATATCCTCTTCAAATGATAATAAATGAAACCATCATTCATGTGTACGTTTGACTATGGCCTTACGATCTGATGTAATTCATTTTTCATTATCATCATAATAAACTAGACATAATTATGTAATTACTATTCACATATTATGTTAAGAAATAATTATCATTATTATATTATAATATATTATTTACTTTTTTACCATTCCATTCATTGAAAAATGATAATGTCATCCATAGATACATGTGGACTACAACCTCTATGAAGCAATTTCATTTGTTTTTCAAAACCTAATCAAATGGATGAAATATATAAGCATATTTAAATAATTAATATTGTAGTTGAATTATTATTTTAATTATATAAATAAATAAATTAAAATTACCTTCCTTTGGTTATGATCGTTAAAAAATGAAACGTTACTTATGTGTATATAAAACCTAATGTCTCCAGGATTGTAACCTTGTTGGTGTTTCATAGCCATTATTAATAATTATAGATAAAAAATAATTGAAATATAATACTGATACAAATTCAATTATTGTTATTATAGTGAGTAATTAATAATTTCCTCTTTTATCCAATGTTTTGGGATCTTATGAATATAAATTCATCAAAATGTACAACATGAGCTCAAATGATTAAGTAATTATATATTGAAAAGTAATGGATAAAATAAAATTAATAATAAATATGAAAATTTACTCAATAAGGTATATAAATAATATAAATTCATTATTTAGGAATATAAGGAATGAACATGATGATCCATTCTCAGGGTTGGGGACACATTTCAATAAAAACCACAATTTAAATGTTTTAAACACGTTTTTTGCTAAATATTATTCTTCTAGGTACATATTGCTAAAATAAATTTTTGAGTGTACTATTATTGATTTATTTTTAACAAAAAGATTATTTAAATTTTCCATTGTGTATTTTTATCAATGTGTTTTGAAAGTAATTACATTATGGAATGTTTTTACTTTTCCAACTAAAGACTAAAGTAATGCACTATTTGATCATATGTGGTAAAAATAAAATTTACTAAAGCCATAATTATTATTTTATATTTTTATTTACAAAGAATATTTTTCGATTTTTAATGTAAAAATCCTCATTCCTTTTTATGGGAATTTTTTATTTTGAAAAATGGGATTTAAAGAAAAGGAATATATCAATATCTAAAAATATTATCTCAAGGGTGAAAATAATTTTTTATGATTAAATACATTATGTATTTGTTATGGTTAATCATATTTTTTTACAATAATGAGTTGTTACAATATAAAATTATTGTGGGTGATCCCATTATACCTCTATAAGTCATTGTGTAAATGGATGATTTAAATAGATGAGCTATCACAATATATTTTATAGGAATTTACCATGATGATTTTTCCATGTATAACTGTGATGTTTATTATATGTGTTTCTGTGATGGTTATACTATGTTTAATAGTGATTTTTCCCATTAATAGTATTTATATAAAAATCATTCCTTATGTTACCTATAATATTTATCAATTCTTTTAGTGGGTTTTAATCAAAATACTATGATTTTGAAATGGTAAATAATGAGTTTGAATGGATAATATATGGCACTTATAAATGATGTAAAGTATGTATTTGTTAAAAAATTTCATGAGAACATAAATATAGAAAATAAATATTTAAGATTCTATTTTGATTTATGATTTTTTTTAAATGTTTTATGAAAATATTTTCATAGAGAAGTTGATTTTAAAGGTAAGAAAATGTTTTTTAACCCCAAAAAATAATTTAATAAAGTTAATTTTATATATGTATTCGAAGACTAATGGAATGATAATTTAATTTATGAACATACTGAGCTTTCTGTTCTCATATATATATTTTAAAATGTTTTTAATATGGTTATATGGGTTATTATACATGAGTATGTTGTCCAGATAAATTTTTTGAGGATGTTTGATGAAAGGAAAACGCTTTATACTTTTACTTTTCTGTATTGGGGGAAAATAGATACTGATTAGAAGTGTACAAATTGTTATATATGTGTTTATTATGTTGCGTTAATGACATAATAATCAAAATATCTAAACCTAATTGATCTACAGGAATGAATTTAATTGATTTTAAGTCTATTTTTACTAGAATGTGTAATGTTTGTAGTCTGGTCCTAAATGTTTGAATTATAGAAAATGAGTGATTTTGATCCTCATCAACTCTCAAGTTTGAATGCCAAGAAATTATTTTCTCTCTTCACCAAGGATCCATGAGGAAAGGGAAATCAGAAAGAATTATAGTGAGGGACCAATATAGGAGGTGTTGTTCTCTATGGAGATCCATAATATATATCAACCATAGCTCACTGTTAATATTCACAAACTACTATAGAGACTCTTTAAGTCCTTCCACCATTTGAATATCTTTATCCTAGGGGAATATTTTATTGTGTATTCGTGTTTTTTATATATTCCTTCTCTTTGGTCAGATATATATCCTAAAGAAATACTATCTCCTCTATAATGTTATCTTCTATACACACCATATATTCTTTTTCCGAATAATTCCCTAATACAAAATTACATACAGATTATTATTGAGTTGAGTAATAAAACCATCATTGTGTCTCTTTAATAGACAAACTATTCTTATACCACTTTTATCCATTCTGAAATAATTAAAATATATGTTAGAGTTACCTATACCACCATAACATAAACAACTAATGGTTTAGATTACATTGAAGGTTATATATAACCCATATAATATAAATCATACCTTATTTATGGAATAATCCAATAGTTATTATTGAGCATTAATTACATTGACAATTGAGTGCCTCTAGATGTAGTTATAATCTATGAATTTTCTAGCTTAGAAATATCCAAGAGATATCTCATCATATTCAATAGATTATTTGACAACCCATAAATTTTTAATATCAAAAATAATGAGCATAGATAAAATATCCCCAACTAAATTTGGATATTTGGTCACAAATCCATATGAAAACATAGTTTTATGTACTTCTTATTAATCAAAAAATTGGTAGAGTAACCCATTATCATAGTGAAACTAAAATTGAATTCATGAAACATAGAAATCACTAATTTAATAACTAACTCATATTAATATCACTAAACTCTACTAGTATGATATATTAATTAATTTATAGGTTGCATTTAGAAACTATATATATCTAATCATGGGAATGCGAAAATCTATTAGCCAAACCATGCACCAAAAATGTTTCAATCACTATAATATAATCACCTCTAATAGGAAATAGTTATCATTCTAAATATGAATTAAATTAAAATAAATCATATCTTATTCCAAAAAAATTTTAGTCTCAAGTATATACATTATTCATTGAATCATTTGAAACTCCTAGTTCTGAATCTTAGTCTTGGCTAACTTCCTTGCCTTACCTTTCTCACAGTCTATCCACTGGTGCGATATCCTTGGTTTTTTGAACATATATATGATAAATCTCTGGAATACTTCATATAAATGGAATATATTAAATTATATAAAATAAACTCATATATATATATATATATTTAATAATAATATTCTATCATCTACCATACATGGACCGTCACCCAATACAAAACATGTGAAATCATCATGAACTAAAACAACATTATACATGTTTCCATGAATATAATGATACTATAAAGTTATTCTAATGTTTATTGTGTATTGATATGTTTATTATTATATTTATCCATTATTATTACATGGAACCCTTAGTTTTTATCCAATTTCATTGATTTTCTTTAAATACAATGGTCATTTAATAGTACTATATTATATACCTATGAATTAATTACAAGTTCAAAATCATTATAGACTCCCCTTATGAAAAACAATTTACTGTCTCCCTTGAAGAAATACACTAATAGGGTATATTCTAGTGAAAAATATCATATATATGTATGGGAATTTATCATTTTAAGAATTCTCCATTCCCACTAAAATAATATACCAAATGTATATCCAAATAATTAATACATATTGAACTTATATTCAAATTCAAGTCATAATTTAAAAAAATTAAACACCTCACAACACATGCCGATGAACAATGGAATCATTGAACACATTTTATAACTTTTTCAAGGTATAATGCAAGACAACAAAAAAGGTTATCAATTCCAAAGATAAGGGAACTTAACATAACCACCATATTTATCTTGAATTTTTGGAATTTTTATATATAATATTTTGTTACACAAATAAATATAATCAGTAGACTCCAATATAGTATGCTCAAGTATATACATGAATGATGCGTTATAAAGACTGTTTATATGAACTATATAAGGATTGATAGTCAAACATTTATCTTTAATGTAGAACCAATAATCCACATCCATCCTTACCTTATAACAAACAAACATCCCATAGAATAGAATGTAATATATTAGTCAAAAATTTAATTTCATTATTTTAATATATAAATGACCAATTCAATGTTGAACACACATATATGATTCAAATGAATGTATCCAAGGAGTTATCCAAATATATGTGTTTCATTATGATTTGATAAAAGTTTTTTATTTTTCCACATAAAGGGAATTATTTACATATTAGGTATCCCTCTATAGGAAGATCCCCAACTGTACCAGCATCATTTGTATAAATTTATTAATGAAAATAAATGATATAACATTCACTGTGTTGTTTGCAATGAAAAAATGATAAAAATTGTGGTAAATAATGAATACATGGGTAAAATAGCTATAAAATATGGATAAAATAATAATGAAATAGAAAAAGAAACATGGGTTATTAATAAAGATAAAATATTGCAGAATTATTTCAAGTGAATATCTATTTTCAATATTTTTAAAATATTTTACTGGTTCTATAATTTAGTTCATAGATTAAAAAAAATACTCACCTAAAAACTGTTTGTTTACCCTATCGTGTTATACTAGAAAAATATTTAGTCAATTAATTCCTTAGTAAGGAAATATAATTAAAAGAACGAAAATAAATTAAGGTGATGAAAATGGGAAACGTTTAAATTATATTTGAAAAGAAATTAACTGAAATGAGACAACCATATATAATTCTGCTCAAAATATAAATATGATTCATAATTGGATAAAAATACATATAAGAGATTTATTATCACAACCAAAAAATTTTGGGATAACCACTACATGAAAATCTCAAAATAATAAATACATTGGAAAATGGTTGAATTAGTAAGTAAACATTTGAAATAAATCAATTATTTAATAATTTTAGTAACATGTTACAATCTATTCTACCATAGAGTATTTTATTCATGAATCATGCTTAAAATTAGTTCTACAAGAATATTCATGGTTCATAGATTCAAATTGAAAAATATTGTAAGAGCATGAGTTTTTTGAAAGGGTCAAAATCCTGGCCTCATTTGATTGTTGGACTTGTTTTGGAGAAAATGTGGAAAATCTGGGGTGTTCAGATAATTTCCTGATTACACACCTTGTACTCTGAAGTACACTCTCTGTGTGGGTTAGGAATGTACTATCCTTGTGCTAACCAAGAACATGTCATGTAGTGACTGTGTAAGAATTTCCTACTACATGGTGTATAGTGTTACTTGAAACACCGTGTATCTTCCTTCCGCGTACCAGCTGAATCTTAGTTGTGTGTTGACCCATGTGGTGCATCCAAACCGTTTGGCTACCTCCATATAAGTAAAAGTACAAAAAAGCTACTATATGGCATTTAGTCCTTCATACACAACGTGTAATTGTATTTTTATTCGTTTATATGGTAGTTCATCATGTCTAATTTTGGAAGATGTCTTCTTCTTCCCCAATTTTGAAACTGTTACGTTCCGAAATCCCTATGATCATACCATACCATAGAATCATCATCTGATGTTGGTTTGTTAATCTTTTGGTGCATGTGGGATCACAACGGGATGGCTAAACTCATGCACCCTCCTTCGTTCTAGTTTCATTGCCTCATACATCGCAGTTTCTATCTGAGCAGAATTCCATATATTTGACAGAAATATAGATCTATGAATATCATCTTAAATTTGAGCTCGATATCTAATGTTCCTACGCCTATGAGTCTTTGGTAAGTGGGGCGCAACATCTTAAATGTTTTCATGGTCATTTGGGGGTTGCGTCTTTTTAGTGCGATGTTAGTGATTATGAGAGACCCATATTTTTATTATATTGAAATTATTGTATGCATTGGGGGATACTGTTGGGTATTCCCATATCCAGTTATTCTTAAAAAAAGCTGGATTCGAGGTCACTGCTCATTTGGGTCATTTTGGATGGGGGTTCCAAAATGGTTATACATGAATTGCTATGAATTAAACTACTGATTTTGAATTGTTAAGAATTATTATGTTTGTTAGAGGCTTTTAATACCTCGGTGATGGTGTGGGAAATCACATGGATAGTGAAATTAAAATATTTAGTTTTATTTTCCTTTTTGAAGTATTTTTTATATTATATATATGTGATGTGTGGTATTTTATATTTTTGAAACATCAAGTTATGTTTACCATGGCCTGTGTATTATTGAGTGATGACGATCAAAAGTGGTCCTTGGCTCGCATTTCGTTGGGTGGTCTTGACTACGGGATTGGGCGTCATGGATGGAATCTAGAGGCAGTGTGACTGTTAGGGTTGGCATGGCCCTATTTACTTGGAAGACAAGGCCATCAGACTTGAGAAAAATGGTCGCAGGGACACGAGGTGTTAGAGATGTTGTGGCTTGTGATATTTATTGTTGAATACCACAAACCTTGATCATTGTGTATTGTTCACACTGGTAGAATTTATAATGAGGTTGTTATAACCACTCATTGGGTGGAGACCCCTGAGAGATGTAGTTAGGAACAATTGGTTTGGGGGTTCTTTCCATAGGATCAGATGTGGAATGTGAGAGCCTTCAGGGGATTGCGTTGAGGTAATCAGATTAGGTGAAGAGGCTCGCCGAGATTTGAGGGTAGACAACATTGTCCCTTGAGATACTGATTTGAGGGAAGACATCGATGTCTGTCCTGTTCCTATTTTAGGTCATGCAACATTCCTCTTTCAGTTGTTGTTCCATGGTAAGGCTTGGCCTTTCAATTAGGGTAACTATTGTTTGGGTGTGCCTTTGAGATGTCATTACTTGAGACATGAGGAGTCAAGAGGCACATGGTGTCGAGTTACCTGATAGAGATTCTGGTATTGGCCGAAGTAGGTGACACTCCATGGTGGCTGCTGAGCACCAGTGGAGTTTATGTTTATTTGTGCATTATATTGTTTACTGTTTTCCTTATAAATTCATGCCTTATTAAACACTAATATTCAGTACACACCATTGGGTGGTATCCTACATAGATTCATCTCACACCCTACACGTGTCATTCGGGCCGCATGTAGACATTATAAACTTATGTGTAGGAAATAGATTAGCTTCAGAAGGTAAATTGTACTAGTTATTTCCTGGAGATGGTATGGACCTTGATGTCATTCCTAGAAGGAGTTTACTTTGTTTTTATTTTTTTCTAAATCACCATGATTAAATTATTTATTGTAGCTACAGTTGGTTGGCAATTGGAACCCCTTTATATATCAAAACATTCTATGGATGCACGACTGGTCTGTTCTTGTAGTTGTTTCAAGCAGTTTTATCATGATGTTGTGTTTAACATACACTACTATTGTATCTACTTGTCTTTCGTTGTTAATCTGATATTGATTGTGCTTTCACTCTATGAGTCTTGTTCCTGTCTTTAGAGTCGTTAATTTCTATTTTATGTTATATATTATTTCTTAGACCAATACCATTATCATCCTCTGAGAGGGTATAACCTCCCCACTATACCTATAAAACCCTCGCTACTAATCGGTAGTCTTTGGAGTTCAGGTATATGTTCCTAATATAGTAACACCCAACCCGTTTAGCACTATTCTGGGGGTTGTTCAGGTTTAGAACGTTACAAAGTGGTATCAAATGAGGATGTTCTTGACATGGAGTTAGTAGCATCTATTGACTGACAACAAATGAGATTGAGACTACCTTTAATTTCTGCCAGATTACTATTTTTGATATAGTATACTAGATATAGGGTGTTACTGGAATAGGGTTTTTAGCTTGTGCTTGGGTGCCTGTAGCTGCAGGTATGAGGGATGGACCAAGTTGTCTTGGGTAGGAATTTCTATTTTTCTTTTTCATAGATTGTTATTTATATGATTTCCACCTTGTTGGATCACTTGGTATGTGATCTTTTTGGTTGTGATATTTTATCATTAACCCAGTGCGGTAAGGTAGTATTGGACCTTGGCCTTGTATTGTGAGGCAAGTTTTTTTTGGCTTTTTGATAGGTGCATTTTTAGGGTATTTCAGTTTCATAACTGCATGTATGCTTTTTGAAGTGATAATACCATGTAAATAATAACAATTTCCATGGTATAGCTACTTTGGAAATGTGAATGGTAAAATTATTCATTGAATTTCTTATTTATATCAATGCAACATATCATGATATTAATTTGGTAAAATTTCTTGTGGGAGGAGATTTGGTCCTGGCCTGTATGATTAGGAAAGTGGTTTGACTGAGGTGATGTTGATCACAAGGATTGGGCTTCTTGGACGTCTGTTTGAGGCATTGTGGCTATCAGAATTGGGTGACTCAGTCATTGGATTGAGGCAACAATGTTTGTTGGGACGTGAATGGCTAGATGAATATTAAATACTTGAATTTTTAGAGGGTGGGTAAGGAGGCCATGAGACCAGGGTGCCATGGGGCATGGTTGCAGTGAGGGGAGAGTAAGGGTAGTTTTTATGTGCTGCCTCTTGAATGCAATCCCTATATGTGTTATATGTGTATATAAAGATATATATGTGGGTTTTTTGACCATTTAGGGTATTATGTGGGTTCCTCCTAGATGGCTCGATGAAACGTCAGACAAGGGATGGAAGAGTGCCACATGAGAAATATTAAGTCCTAGATCTGGTGTTGGAAGAGCATGAACCATAGGTATAGGCTCAGAAACATGATTAGGTTTAGAATATAGTGCAGGCAGGATCACAACCAGGTTCTATGGAATTCATATTGTGGTTTGATGAGAATCTCTGGTCAAATATAGTATGTGTTCATTAGGGGATTAACAAAGGAGTGTAGGGTACAGAGCCCTCTAGGGAATATTTGACATGGGAATTCCAGTCCTAGCACCCACTACTTTTTCAAGGTAAGGGTGGTCCATATGTACCTGAGAACTGGATAGAGAGCATACGGATGATTTTTGAGCAGCACGAGATACCTCTTGGGAGGATGGTCAAGCTAGCGATTTATATGATGTGAGGACTAGAAAAACATTGGTGGGATGTGAAGTTTTAGGCTCACAAACATGAAGGACTGGCATGGATGGAATTTGAGGACAGGTTCTTAGAGAACATTTACCCAGCGACACTGAGGGCAGAGAGAGGTCAGTATTTCTTGAGCCTTTAGTATGAAGACATGCCCGTCATGGACTATGCATGAACATTTAATGATTTGTCTCACATTGCACCTGGCATGGTAAATGATACCTCTTTCAGGGTGAGGAACTTTGAAGATGGATTATGACACACCATTTAGATCAAGGTAAAAATCATTAGGTTGGGTTTGATCTCAGACACGGTGAATAAGGCGCATATAGTGGAGGGAAACGAGAATGAGGTCTCACTTAGGACAGATAAAGGCTTCAGGTGATGGTTCAGATAGAAGGAAACGATAAAGAGAGGTCTCACTCGGTGGCCTAAATCTCATCCATATCAACTCCCTGGTCATATTTTTGGGAGTATAAGAAATGTAAATTCCATCCATTAGACTTCTATGAGATGATAATCCTTCTAACCATTTACAAAGACATGTCATTTCTTCCACCTAAATTTTGTAATTCACCACCATTTCTAGTGATTAACAAGAAATACTTTCATGGTGGCTTTTATTCCTCACACTCTCGATGATCCAACAACTCAATTTTAGGGGGAGAACCCTCAGTTTCTATTCATGAATGCAATTATCTTCCTATATAAACCATGAAATAAGTAAAGTATCATGATTGTGGCTAGAACATGCTGTCTGAAGAACTCGCCAAGGGAACACCAGACTACCTCTTCCCATTCTCTCTCAATGAAGAGATGAGTGGTAGATTCCTCTTTGTTTTTCCTGTATAAAAAACACATAGGATAAATAAAGTTTTTTGCACCTGTCCATCGATAAGAACAACAATATTACATGGAAAACACACAAAGAACTTTAATTTAGAGGGAACGTAGTTTCAAAAAAAAATCAACTCCTCATGCATGCCATTTATTTGAGTCACCTAACAGTATACCTTCACATATAATTCAACAGATATTGATCCTATAAAAATTAGAATATTTGGGTTGGAATTATATTTTAGGCAGTTGAAAATCTCCAGTTGGTGCTGATTTAAAGTTGAATGGATGAACAGTTTGAACCGACTAGCTTGGTCGATTGTGATTTAATGGGTTGAAAACCCAGGAAGACCGAGCCTCAAACCCACCCAATTATAATTATATAAGCTAATATGAATATTCTATATTTGAGGTGGTGCATTTAGGGGTGATTGGGGAATGGTCCTATGAGAATCATCACCCATATCATTTTTCATAAAGACTTATTCCCATAAAATTCACCATTTCGTTTCTTTTCAACCAATTCTATATCATTATCCATTAAAGGAGGGTTGGATTAACCCTATAGGGACTCGGGAATTAACCCCTTCTATACTGTGAATGAGATGCCACAGTTAGATAGTCCCAACAAGTGATTTCATGGGGTAATGTACTTCTACAATAGGTTTTCATAGGACATCACTTCCTCAGATGGTCTCCAACAGTTTTATTTGTGGAGCCAAAAACACCCAACAACCATTGTATTCATGATTCATGGAAATTCCATCCAAAGGTAGGAAATTGTTGATAAATGACTTAGCCAATAACACTTAAAGAATTCAATGGTTGAGAGGATGGGAATTCTATCTCACTTCATCCCTTTGGGGGGATGATTATTTCATATTCCAGCATTTTTTATAGATTTAAGTCATGTTCACATGTCAGTGAATCCTTGGTTCATTCTAGATGACTGTGTCTATGGGATACCCCTCATTTTTAGGATCATCATATGCATACATAAATTTTATACTACAGAAGTACTATGGACATGAGCCATACAATAAGGAACTCTATTGTTTATTTTCATCCAGGGGGGGAAAAGGTGATTAAATGCTGGGACCGAACCCATAAGATGGGTTTCCTACTTATCCTTGGGAGTGGAATAAAAATCCACATAGTTTAGAATTGTTTGGGGCTTATGAATGGAATCTTCCCATTTAAGGGGACATGGTTGGTTAAACCCTTTTAGAAAGGAACCCTTTTGAACTCGGTCCTTAGAGTAGGCATCCTTCATATCCTTGATTAATCAACAATCAATGTTCTCATAGTTCAAATTTGTGTGGATGTTTTTATCAATAGAAATCACTAAGCCCACCTGATTCATGATATTTGTGAGAACTAAGAGGATGTGAGAGATCCAACCAACCACATGCTTTCTCTCTAGCTTGTGGGAGAGGGTGAACCTACATCGGATGAGGTCAGGGAGATGGTAGACGAGGGCATGGAGCGATGGACCATTCAATGTGAACTGAAATTAAAGGTTTTGTGGATTTACCTCATTAGATTATGTACTTACCTCAAAGGGAGTGCCCCAAAATTCCATATGAGGTATATTACAGATTAATGTTATATAGTTTGGATGATGGAATTACAGTTAAATGTCATGAGAAAAAGACTATTTGGGGTCTTGCAGTTTAGGTTCATGCAATGAGGACCATTTGTTATAGATACCATGATTAACTGAAGGAAATTTATGATTGGATATTCTTACATTCCTCAATAAAGATGGGATGGAATGTGTAAACCATGATTATAAAGGATCCTAGATCAAGAGAAATGATATGAGGAATGGAAGACATCTACGTGTATAGAGGTTGGAGAGGCCTCTCTTGAGGATGAATTTGTCTCTTGTTGAATGGCCATTTATGTGGGAAACATATGCAGATCTATTGGGGAATGATGTGCACAGTCTAAATAGGGTGTCCTCAGGATGTTGATCTTCAATTTATAATAGAAAGGGGGTTTATAGAGATATTAAATCACCTTGAATACATAGTTCAGTTTTATATAGCTTGGAAAATGAAGTCACAATTTAATTTCATGATATATCGACTAATACCATACAGTATAATCTCATGTGGTCAAGGAAAAAACTCATAATTTAGGGTCAGAGATTTTGGAACATCTGTTATTGAATCCATGATTAGTTATATGATAATAAGGCTGGGATATTCTGAAATACCTTGAACATGAGGGGGAATGAAAGTGTAAACTCTGAATCTAGGGATTATCATATCAGGATTAATGATATTGGGCATATTATTTATTAAGGTTTAAAAAGGATGGAAAAGAATATCCTTAGGATGCATTTTCTATTTGTTGAAATCCATTTTTTCCAACATATACAGTGACATAGGGGAATGAAGTCCTTTTTCAGAAAAAAGGTGTCAGTAAGACACTATACTTCCTAATTTGATGGTCAAGGAGCTTTATGAGGATCTAGAAACTCCATAGACATAGATTTTTATGGATGAAAAGCATGTGTTCAGGAATTTAAGAAACATTGAGGTTGTGATTGTCCATGGAGTTCTATGCAAACCTAGCATAGGAGGAAAGTGAAAGGGCTTTCATAAAGTGATTGAGTAATGTTTCTAGTCTTGGTATTTAAGGGAAATATGATTGGGTTACATAAGGGGCATAATGGAAAATGTTGTCGACCCATCACAAAATGTTTGTGGTGCGACCTTCATTTTAACACGGGGGTTAGTGACAGTAGTGAAGGGACCTGCCCAGAGGGCTGGGACTATAGCCCATCACTGATGCCAATAAGGTTTGTGGGAGCATATCCCCCGCAGTATGGACCGGTGGGCATGAAAAAGTTTCCAGAAAAGGATGTTCATGTAGGATCTAGCTTTGAACACTTTGTTTGTGATGAATCTAGCCACATTGGATTATACTTGGAAGATCTGTCCGCTAAAGAAAATACACATATTGGGTTCTACATATGGGTGTCTGTGTCATGCCTTCATGATAACCATTTTTATTATAATTTTTATTGGTTTGATGGTAGGCTGTAGAGGGCCTTTCAAATATAGTTCATAGGAATGTGTTCCAGGAAGTGCATATGGTTCACATGATGGAAAATAAAAACTGCTTCAGGTGTGAGATAAACTTCTCCCATAGCCTCTATTTTCTACTCCTTTATTCATTCTCCATGTCTCCTACTTATAGAGTAGAAGGGAAGATATATCTGTGATTTTTGAAACACCTTATGTAGAGGCCTATGTAGGAAATTTGGCCCACTGGTGACTCAGTCAACCACGATTTGTGGAGGTGCAGAATTCCACCAGTGTCTCCACATCACCAAACCACACCATTTGCTTGGATGGTGTGCAAGGCCTACCTTTGTCATATTCTCGTGGGATAAAACGGTTCATGGTGGATTTAGTTTGGTGGGTGGAGATTCACAACAAATAGATTCATTCGGTGGCCAACCCCTTATGGGGCTGCAAGTCCAAGGACATATGTGTGTATATGGTTTGTAGTTTTATTCATTCCATGAACCTTCCTGGTGATGGTATGTGACTAGGAATGATGTAAAAATATCATAAAGATTATTACTGGTGGGATGGAATAAAAAGGGAAATTATTGAATTTAAAGTTAAGTGTTTTACATGCCAACATGTAAAAGTATAGATACAATTATCAAATTGGATGAATCAACCACTTCTAGGGATATTGTAGAAATGGGAAAATATATCAATGGATTTTGTGGCGGTATTCCAAAATCATCTCATTGTAATATTGATATTTGTGTTATAGTTGATCGATTTACCAAATTTCACATTTTATTCCCATTCGAGATACATTTCATTATAACATAATTCTAGACTATATCTAAAATATATTTTCAGGTTACATGGATTTCCTATATCTATTATATATAACAGTGATCCTAGGATTACAAATAATATTTTTAAAGGACTCAAAAATATTATTGGTCCAAATTTAAATTTTAGTATGGATTTTAATAATCAATATGATGGAATTTCTGAGAAGAAAATTCAGAACATAGAATATATGCTTTCTTCTTGTAAAATTGACTATCAGGGATGTTGGGATTGACAAAATTAGTTGGATGATTTATTTTATAATAATATTTTTCATTATAGTATACAGATGAGAAATTTGAGGCATTATATGGAATGCAGTTTTGAACATTCCTTTTTTGGGATGATGTTCGAGAAATGAGTTTTATGGGACCATAGTTGGTATAATATATGATAGAAAATATATATTTTATTCAAAAAACAAGACAGAAGCTCAGAGTACATATTTATGTGCATAACTGGAGGAAATATCATTCAATCAAGATAGGTTATCATGTATTTTTAAAATTTTATCCATGGAAACGTGCGATTTGTTTTGGAAAGAAAGTGAATTTGAGTCCATGGTTCATTGGACCATATATAATCCTAGAGAAAGTTGGATAATTTTTTTACATTGTAGATTTAACTCAAATTTTATCCTAGGTACACAATATATTTCATGTTTCTATATTAAGGAACTATGTAACAGATTTATCTCATGTTATGATCCCCAGAGCATTTCAGCTTGGAGAGAATCATTCTAATGAGGAAATAATGTGCCGGTTCATGACCATTGACTGAATGTATTCCAGAATAAGGAGATTCAATATGTTATGGTTTTAGGGATAACCCATATAGTTGAGGTTCAAACATGGGACTCTAAAAATGTTGTGAGGGAAAAATATCCCCATTTATTTTATAAGTGAATAAAACTTTGAGGACATAATTTCTAAAATGGGGGGATAGATGTAACACACAAAGTAATTATAGAATAATAATTATTTTTTTATTAATATTTATGAATTATATAGTACTTTTATCATAAAAGGGACTCTATATTGGATAGTGTACCTAACATGAAACAATGAGTTTCTCTAAAATCATGCACTGCATAGAAGACTGAGTCATACTAGAAAAAAAAATTCATTGTTAATATTATTATTTTATGTGGTCATTATCACATTGATGTTTTATCAATAATAATTAATAAGACTAACTATATTATGTTTAATCCTTTTTGTTAATTTTTTTCATTCATGCAACAAATTTTATAGGATTAAAATAATAATAAATCCAATTTTAATCATTATAAGATCTTTATTTTTAAATGTTGTTTTATCTCCTATTAACAAGGAAGCATTTCATATCAAATTGTGAAACTTTTATAAATGTTATATAAAAAAATAAACATCATTTTTGACCAAGAAATATCAAAATATATTATGGGTGTATTTTGGTATATATAGAAGAATTTCACATTTACATGAATAGTTAATAATAATAAATTTTTGTTCAGAACTGTTTTTCCTCTTATTTTTTTGTATTTAAACAATTTTCTCAAGTGCTATTTAATTATATGTAGATGAATATGATCTCAGTTAAACTAATTTATGTCATTTTAAACATTTTCACATTTAATTTATATATAAAAACGTGGAAAACTATTGATCATTTTTAATTTAAACCCCACATTGTCATCTTGTCTACGTTATTAAATTTATACTAATTTCTTCCACATATATAACATATCACCCTTCCTAATTAGCATGAGAAGTAGGGGGGAAATTACATTACCTTAAGAAACATCCCCAAGACACCAAAGGTAGAGAATTAATACTGAAGGGATTCAATATATTTAGGGGTGATTTTCCCTTAAAGAATAAAATGACAACACAAACATTCCATAACCAAATAATCATTATATCTTGCATGAATAAATGAAATGAAACAAAAAAATTTCATTTATATCAATACCAAATTGAAACCAAATTTCATAGTGGTAGTCTACATTATCAAATAACATATTGAAAGACTATAAGACTAAAAAAACTCAACATGAATCATAACATTAATGCTCCACATGCTCCATGTTGCATCTTTACAAAAACAACCATTATATAACTATAAAATGCTAGAAAATGTGATACAATAACTTTTCTAATATCCCATTAAATAAAAATAGCAAAATAATCGATGTTATAATGTAGGGGTGTGTAGTGAAACATAGTATATTTCAAAATTAATTCCCTACTCTCCCTACTAGGACAAAGCATGTTAGATACATTTATATATAAATATTTTATATAATAAATATTACACAAAAAAGTTATATCAAAATATAAACAAGTTCCAATGAACCCATTTTCTCAAAACAACATCAATATTCTAGGAATGAGACCAATCTATTCTCTAAATTCATTTCAGGCATTCCATTTTTCATAGCCATACAATTTCACTAATCCACACATCCAACCATGCATTAAAATCTGGACCACCTTATCCTCACACATGGTGAGTCATCCTTTCACTAAGCTATCTCCTAGTGCACCATTTTGACATGAGAGATAACTGTCCCTTATCCATTCCACTAATAATGGTGGGATCCTTACCATATCTATGATGAATGCACAAGAACACACACAACCATTATGCAACACAATGCCAAAAATATAATTTGACTCATTTCAATAAAACCATAATTTTATTTATAACGAATAACCATTCCAATCCATTGTAATAAAACCATAATTTTTTTAAAAAAAAATTATTGATCCATTTATGAAAATTATTGAAAATTCACATTTTAAAATCAAGAACAAAATCACTTTATACAAAAACACCTAATTTCCATGATTCTAAAAATCGCCACCTAAGAGGGTTTTGTACAATTAATACAAAAAATATTCAAAATGAATTTTAAAGAAAAATATTTAATTTATAAACATGACTTTATATTCACAATATTCGAGTTGAGAGTGAATACACCTACCTAGATAAATTGTGGAAAAAGATAAATGGCATGAAAAACATCCATGAAACTGGGTTAAATCCCCAAAAATGAGCCTTAGATCTCTTCCATTATTATAAAAAATTCCAAATATTATTATATAGGTCCATAGATACCTATGATATATCTACAACAAGAATTTAAATAAGAGATTATGAGAGATAGTGTATATAATCTAATAAATCCCATCAAGAATAACCAATAATTAAGTCTTACTGAGAGAATCAAGCTTCAACGCACCCCAAAACAGATCCAGATCACTTTCAATTCAATAAAATGATTTTCTAAAGACTTTTTAAGAACAAATACCAATTTATCAACCTCTTATGGAAAATGTGTCATCAAAAAATTAAACCAAACTAGATAATATTTTCTTGGAAATAGCTTTTAAACAATTAATGGTATGTCACATGGTTAGACAAACGTCTCACTAATTTTCCACAAGATTCTACCTCAAAGGTTGATCCCTGAATTGTATCCTAACTATACTCCCACCACACCAAATCAAACTATTAAACAAAATCAATTACTCAAAGGTGTATACATGGTTTTTGGAAAACAATTGTTCATAACCAATATACCTTCCCATTAGCTTCTATGTAACTGTGCATGGTTTATTGTAGGTGGAGTAATGTTTTCCCAAACAATGCACCAACTATGCACATATAGAAAATTTCCAAAAAACTCCAAAATTTCACCGAAATCTCTCAAAATATCCCCATATATATTACGACATTATAAATCTAAATGAAAGGTTACTTACTTGAAGTAGAGGGTGCAACATTCTCCCCACCATTTGCCATTCCATCCCTAGAATATAGAAAAAACAGTAGTGCTCTAAAACTGTTCTGGCCACTTATCTATCATTAAATTTTTGTGTTCCCAAGTCTCTCCATGTATCTATCTATGTTTCTATAAAATCCTAAATAGGTCAATGAAATTTTCATCAAATACTTTATCTTTCCTATCCAAAATATTCACAGGGAAATTTAGCAATTAAGCATCTAACTCTAGTTCATCATGATCCCATCAAATCACATGGTCAAGATCAGGTGATTCATTTTCAAATAAGTTACATAGAATAGATTATGTACCATAATGAAAAATGTTGGTAATTATAACTGTTAATCCACATCACCAAACATTTCGAATATCTCAAAATGGCCTATATATTAAGAAGATAACCATCATTGCTTCCCAAAATAACAATGCCCAAACCATGGAGAAATCCTTTTAAAAAATTGATCACACATAGTGAATGAATAGAACCCTCAATGATGATTAAAATATGATTTATGATATATATGAGCCATCTCAATCAATTTCTTGACTAACCAATTATTCTCCAATTTTTCTTAGACAAAGCTTGACCCAACCCATGAAGTGTCTCCTATTTTCAACCAAAATAGTAGATCACGATAAGGATTCCCCTAAAACACTTAAAACAAATACATTTGTACTGAGGAATGATAAACGTATTTATATGGTAACTATAATAATGATATGTTATCTTAACTTAATCCTCTGAAATTTCTTACACAAGCCTGCAAGATGTCTTACAATGTTTTTATCATCCATTCAGATTAGTCATACATCAATGGATGATATTCCATACTCATTATCAACGAAGTCATATAGGATTTATATAAGGATCTAAAAAATGATATATATTCCTAAGATATCGATCCTATATGATTGAAACTAGTATTCCATGCTGCTTTACCGCTTCATGTATATTGATCTTTGATAAGACCTCCACTATATGAGATAAACTAATAGGAGTGAAATAACCAGACTTAATGAGCTAGTCGACTATCACCTCTATGGAGTAATTTTATTAAACTATTCTTGGGGGACATGTTACAAAATTACTATCTATCATACCCCACTTCAATATAAGGATATGTAAAGACTGAAACATATGCACTAGTTGTGATGCTCTTCCTCAACTTGTGGAAAGGTCGATCATGTTGAAACATACTCAACCACCTGCCTTTTCTGGCTTCTCTAATAAAACTGTTCTTTAAACAAATTATACATCTCAGATATTCTAGGATGAAATGACCATATTGAAATTTGGTATGCATGAAAAAGTTTTTTTTTGAAAATCAATAAGTACAATCATCTGATTTCTAAACCAGAACACTGAACACTCAACCCGCTTCCATCTCTAAATGGTCTCATCATAATTGAGTTTTTAACTCACTATAAAACATTCAGAATTGGATTTCTTTGTCTCTTAAAACATAATTAAAAAATCTAAAACCATAAAAAATACTACAAAACTTGAGACAACCCATCATTATAATCCTTCTATGTCCATGTAGGCATCGTCCGATATCAACTTCTAGTCATATGTTGCCTCATTTTCCAAATGAGTATATGAATTTATTCTTTATGCATCTTCCATCATATTTCCTTTTACTAGGATATAACTCAATTCAATGTCAAAATGTTTACGAAAATACATCTATATTCATATTCTAATATTCATATCTAATTGTGAGAAAAAAATCCAAGAGATTTTGATATGTGATCATTGTAAATTTATCACCAAAGAGATAATGATGACAACTCTTCAAAGCATGGACAACGGAAGCTAACTCTAAATCTTGTTTTAGGTAATTCGACTCATGTACATATAACTTCCATGAGAAATATGAAATATTATGATCTCCTTTAATGATAACACATTCTAATCTTAATACCAAAGCATCAAATAAACCACATAAACCTTATCCTAATTCGGGAAAGATCAAGATGGTAGTGGATGTAAGAAAAAGCATAATCTCTTGAAATGAGTTTTGGAATTCTTTATTCCACTAGAATGGAAAACATTCTTTCACAAAGTAGTCATACACAATTCTAATCATGAAAAATCATGAAAAATAATACCTTAGTAACTATCTAGAATAATAAAAAATTGGATGTAAAAGACACTCTTTGGAGGTTCCAAAGAGATTACAACTTCAATATTATCTGGATCCACTAAAACACTTATTTAAGAAATTACATGTCCATGAAGGCATATCTCTTGTATCCAAAAACATACATTGATAAGGTGGCCTATGAAAGATAATATTAGTAGTTTACTAACATTATGTCAAATATTTTCTCAAGATCACTACTTGTCTATGAATAATATAATATATTTTCCAAAAACCCCATCATTAAATAATATTGATGTCTTGGAAATATCAAATTCATCAATTCCATAATTATTATTGGTTAATTACTAAGATCTAAATACATTACCAAAAATTCATAATGGCCTTATTTTCTTTTGAATTTTGTCTATGTAGTGTCCTCTTTCATAACCCTCAATTGGTGATATCCTGATCACATGTCATTCTTAGAGAACCACCAAGGTCCTCTTAATTGATTGAACATACAATCAATGTTTGTATGTAGATATCTATTGTTTATCATAAATTTTTTAAGCTTATGATTATACACACACAACCTTAGTGTTCAAAATACCTTATTCCTAAACAAAATATGTGCTTCCCATGAATATGTGCTATGCCGAATAAACCATTTTCTTTACCACTCTTCCAAATTGACATTCAGTTTCTATAATTATGATTTTCCTATACTATAATATGGAAGGAAAATATTATTTTTCACTAGAATGATATAATAAATAAAAACCAATTCCATATATATGTGGTAACCTAAGATGTACTTGTGGAAAACCTCTATAAATTGATTGAGCATTGATAAAGATTTATTTCTACCTTTCTCATCCACTAATTCCAATGTCAATCCTACAAAATGGTACAAGATCATTCCAAATTCTTCTGACAAAAAGCTATTTTACCCACATTTATATTCTAATCTCCTCGAAATAGATGCTCCATGCAATCATCAGTTTTGAAACAGATTTTTCATGTATAACTGTTGAAGTGAGCATTAACGTACTCAAAAAATCCATAACTAATATTATATCAAATACATTCCTCTCAAGTGTATATAAATACAATTTCAATGTGGAACTATCAAAGATTATATAAAATTCTCTACACAAGAATGCTTGAAATTATCTTTCAACAAGAGGAGTTTTATGTTTTATCACAATAGGCATCATCTCAAATTTTAAATTATGTGAATCAACAACATGAGAAGAAATAAAGAAATGATACGGATCGATTTGAAACAATGGTTTCATAATGGTATAATTCAAAACAATCATACCACTTACTATAGATGGTCTTTCCTGATCATCTATAATTAGCTTCCCACCTCTATACTATTTTTCATGATTTCACTTTGTTCCTTGTTGAAATGTTGATCTTTAATAGACTGAGGAATCATGGAATTAAAAAATTACCTTGGGTAGCTCTATTCTACTGAAAATATTGATTATGCTGCCCTTGCCTCATTGAAGCATATAATATCTGTGATACTTGAGAAGGGTCTTGAGCACCTGACCTCAGTGCACTGAAATAATTGTGCATTAATGAACCATTTGATTACAATTGTGGAATGATATAGGTTTTTACTTAAATTGTAACTTCATGTGGTAAAAACACATTTAAAAAACCCTTCCTTTATCATTGGTTACATTGGTGGAAGATTCGCTGATACAACCATTTGATTCAGATTCACACTCCAACGTTGTAAAAAGGTGTTCATCTTTCACTTTCCCCCAACATTAGAGTTCCCACCATTTCCTATAGGTATCAACATTCTTCCTCGTTGAATAGATCAGGAATAGTCCCTTTGAAGCACCTTACCCCTATTGAATTTCTCTATATCATAAAAAATTCATCGCATAATAATCCACGGGTAAATATCATGTCTTATCCCTGATTTAATGATGTGTGCCTTCATGAATGATCTAGAAGAAACATTGTGTGTGAAGCACACTAAATTCATGAATTTATCTACTTACTGAAACACCCCATGAATTCATTGTATGATATCTTCCCTATCTTATGTTGCACTCAACACCGAATTGGATTGCGTAACATAGAAGATTGAGTTTCTTCGAAACAACACATTGGTGTCATAACTATTTAAATGATATATTTATAACATATAAATTTAATATAGTAATATAAAAATGAATAAATACATATTAAATTTTATTTATAATTTTCTGACATAATAAAACATAATTTTAGGTAAATTTTTAAGTTTTTGTAAAATAGTTATATGTTTAGAAATAATATTTTCTTAAAGGAACTACTATTTATGTTATTTTGTGAATAATAATAAAAATTATTTGAAACACTCATAAGAATTGGATTTTGTAATAAAATAATCTTTGAATTCAGAATATCATAATTATCATAGGGAGTTTTTTGGTTTTCTTCGTGAAAAATTCCATTTCTAATGAATAGTGAAAACACTGCATTTTGGTGAAAAAAACCGACTTTTCCATTTAAATAATTATATTAAGATAAATTTATTTAAATGTAACAATAGATAAATAGTATATATATTGACCATGTGTAGATCATTTGAATCATTTTACAATAGAATTTAGTAAAAAAAATTATTAGACTTCTGAATGTCTCTTTTACCTGCCTTCTAGCGACATCAACTGAATTTTAATTAAACATATTTTTACCCCTTCAATGAATTGAATTTAAAAAAAATATTATATACATGGTTGTAGTCAGTATGAAAAATTTAGTCTAATATGATCAACATAACTTTTTGTGAATAGTACCTTTTGGACATTATTGACCACAGTTAATGGTAAATCTGGTAACTAATGTTAACATTAATATTTTAATAATAAAATATTACAATAAATGTTGTCTTAATTTCATTTTACATGTTTGATTTCACAAAAATCATCCTTAGGTAGAAATTATTCTACCTTTACTCTACTTTTCTATGATTATGACATTTATTATATTTTATTTAATGAAGGGTTAAAAACATCATATTCATATTTGATTAACAATACCATTTTTAATATGGGGTTACAGAAGATATCTCTTATAGTATAAATATTAATTCTAAATATAATAAAATTTTCAATATAATGATATATATTTTTAAATATTTAGACATTAAAATAATTAAATTTAATTCTGACATAATGATGATGTAGTAAATAATTTATTAAAATAAATATTAATTTAGTGATATTAATAATATAACTGAAAATATAAACTAAAACATGTTATTCCATTGATGATTTTTTTGGATGACATTGACATTCTTGGGATTATTTAATTCATTTTTAAGGATCAAGTTGTTATGGATTTAATGAAATTAATTATTAAATAGTTTCACAATTTATGTGATGATATTTTAAAATAAATACTAATTTATTAAATGATATAAAAATCCTAAAAATATAAATTTTTACCAAATAAATTTTATAGTGTAACAAATGATAAAAATGATCCACTTTCTGTTTTCATGGAAATTTATAGGGATTATACTAAGAATATGGTATAGAAATACAAGAAGATGTTGTCAGAGTTAAACTATGTAACTAAGGGTTAATTCTAAAAGATAATGTTAATATAATGTCTAAAATATGTTTAAAACTTATTTTTTGGGAGAATTTTGACCCATACTAATCTTATCCCTAAATTAAATTAATTAATAACTATTATATACCGAAATTAAATTTATAATAAATTCATATTTTGTGATTTTTTTAAAGATTTTCTCACCCCTTATTAAAGGGCCCTTTTTATTCTCTTTAATTAACACCTCCAAAGTCCTCTTTTCCATCCAAACCAATACCATTTATTCTATAAACCATTATTAATTCATTCTAGAGGTGAAACATTGATATGAAATCCAACATAAGGAGTCCTTTTGTGCAAACCAAAAAGAGGCATCCAGAAAAGTGGTAATTATTTTATCACCTCTTTCAAAGTTCTTTTCTTAATCTACATCCTTTTTATATGTTGTTTCAATGTAAAAATAAATACTCTAGTATCATAAATATAGTAATATGTTATTATATTCATGTTAAAAACCAATTTTTAATTTTATCCATTATAAAAATAACAATATCGTCATATATACGTACTTAATGCTTTCTATCTCCATGTCGTTGTGTAAACTGTTTTTCATGTACACATTGTTTATATGGGTATAACGATTAATATAAAGGATATAGATAATAAATATAACATAATATAATTTCTTGAAAATTTAATATTCTATAAAATTCTATTCCCTTTAAACATTAAGGAATTGATATCATCGCTCATGCGTACTTACGACTTACCGTCTCCACAACGTGATGAGATGTATCTTCCACATTCACCATTCAAGAATGATTATAAAAATTATGAATAAGTATAAAATATAAGAAACAATAATTGAAATAAAATAAAATACATATATTTATATATATTTTTTCATATATGACATTCAATTACATCTATTTAATATAGTACAAAAATGGAAACATCATTCATGCGTAAGTACCCCCTACCATCCCAATGAACGGTGTAATCCATTTCAGATAACAATCTATTATATACATTTATATTCTAAATATATATGATATAAAAATAATTTTATACATTTGGGAAGTAATGTTATCATGATAGAAGTAATATGATCATGAATAATAAGTCAAAAAACGCGTGATAAGGAAAGTAATTATTACTCGAAATATTGCTTTAACATGTATAGTATTAATAAACTGGTAATATAAAGTCATAAATGAATAATATATTATATCTTAAATATTATTATGTTTCTGGTAATAGTTTATAGTATGTTTAAAACCAATATACATGAAATTCAGACACATACAGAGAGTATCGGGCCAAAGGTAAGGAAATTGTTTCTCATGTTTAATTTTTGTAAGATATAAGCCATGATCACCATCTACTTTTTTGAATGGTTTACCTACTTCCACTATTGTATTTTATATAATGAGTAAATTTATAATAATGGTATTTAATGATTTTTTGGAGATACCAGACCTATGATTTAATTGTTCAATGCAGTATGGGACACATTGAATGTTTAATGAATTATTCATGTCTCCATTGAAGTACTCTTGATATTATTTTACATAACTATTTATATTGATATAAATGGATTATAAAGGAAAATTTATTGATACTTTTAAGTTAATTAAATTTTTTTTCACAAAGTAATCTTTATAATCTATTTTGCATAGGGATATTTAAATAAAACATTGTTCTAAATGTTTTAGAGATTTATTTTTTAAAATCATTAGCATTAATTTCCATGTATTTACAATAGTTTTAAATATTTATCATATTAAAATAATTTTTTAAAATTTTAATTACTTTTAAATTCTTCAATGTGGTATGTGACACTTTGATTAAAAATATCTTATTTAATGTCTTATTTTCAATGTTTGTAAATTTTGAATAAATAATTTCAAAGAAAATGTGGTCTTTGTATCAATATATTTTTAGTTATTTTTATAAAAAATTTTCATATATGTCAAAATAATATGTAAGATTTTATTCTTAATTAATTTTTATTTATTATGATACGATCCTCCATATTTTATTGAAGAGTTTATATTATTATGGATTATAGATTTTCTATTTTGATACCATTAATGGTTTATGGTTAAAGTATTATTATTTTGTATTCTATTTTTAATTATTATGTTTATGTTATGTTTTACTTCTTTCATAAGTGTAATTCATTAGACTTAGTATGTGAAGGGTGTGGCTTACTATATCCCCTTGACACATCAGTTTGTCTCCTGAGGCAAGCTAGTGTCTTGGCACTAGGCCTTGAATATAAATTAGTGTGTTGTCTTGGCTCGAGTGCTTGACGTTGTGGTTATGATGTCTGAAATTATGAATTATTTCATTATTATATTAGTTATTGATATTACATTTTATTATTTGACTATTATTATATCCATGTGAATGTTTAAAATGAATTATTTGATTTATTATTTCCTTATCATGCTGATGAATTTGATTAAAAGGATTGTGTTTCAGTTGTACAGTTTACTTAATGTTTATGATTATTTATGAATCATTATACTCTAATTTTTAACTTTAGTGAGAATCTAAGAACACCCTTTTATTATGTTTTATTTTCCTAGGATGCCAAGATGTAAATTATGATTAGTATACAGGTCTAAGATAGGTGAATAATGGTGTTCTTAATAGATTATCCATGTTTTAGTTCTTTTTTGAAGTTTTAATGTAAATTTCATAAATCTAATCTATTTTCAAAGACTACTAAAATGATCATTCATATATGTTTTTATTCTTTATAATCATGCCAATGTAGAAAAATAATACATTAACCCTAGGAATCCAAGGTCGGTATGTTAGAGTTGGTATCAAAATAATTTTAGTAACAACTATGGAAATAGATTTAGTAATCTTATATTAGTGATCCTAACCCTGAGATAGACAATGAGGATATTTGTAGAATAAAATTATTTAATATGGGTAACATACATATAGTGTGGGTCTTCTAAGAAATACATCTATTTCTGGATACTAAAAGTGGATGTGGATCTAGAATAGATGTACCTTGGATTAACTACATCAACAAGTTGTTCCAGGCATGACATTGGGTAACCTAGTATACGACAATGGATTTTACTACAGGCCTAGTTTTTCACTTCTACATGATATTCTTAGGTTAATTCAAATTTTCTTTACAACCGTTACGAAGGATTATGAGTAAATATTTCCCCAAAGTATGATTTTTTATGATAGTGAGACTAGATATGTGTAAATATAATATTATTTTTTATCATTTTTCAAGTTTTTTGGATTTTACATTACAATATGATCTAAACTAGAGTATATCATTATTTGGAAATGAAACCCAATAGAAGGAATGAAAACTCCAGCAATACACATGATCCAAAGTGTAAGAAGGATAATATCATTTTGGATCGTAAAAACAATTGGAAGGGAAATGGTCTCCTAATTATTATCATCATGTGATGAAATAGTATCATTTGTTAGTAATATATGTAAATAATTATATGGGTCCAATAGAATTTAACGGAATCAAGAAAGAAGGGAATTATAGAGAAAAAGATGGATAAAGAGAAGAAGGAGAAAATGGATTTTCCCACATGTGATAATTACCAAAAGAATTACCCAGTAAATGATATAAGGAAATAAGTGTTTATTATAAGTTTGGAGAAAAAATAAACCATGTTCATTGTTTAAAGGGTAAGAAAAAGGATTCCAATATACAATAATTCATCTGCAGGAAGTTGTGACACTACATGAATAAAGTTCACAATCCGTAGAGTATACCTAGATGATTGTATTGGAAAATAATCATGTAATGATACTACCATAGATGAAGATTAGTGATTAATATGTTTATTTTTTTATTGAATAATTATGAAATTTGAGTATTGTATCAATGATGTAATGGTTATATTAAATACGAAAATAAATAAGGCTTGTATGATAATACTATTTCATTAAAAATTTGATATTTTATGGTATCAAGTAATGTAACATAGTTGGATCTTAAATATTTTGAGAAATATATGATTTAGGGAATGATAACCCATAATATGTATGTGTTAATGATGTTGTAACAATGAGATAATTTATTTGGATGATTTTTATTGGATATTATTTAATACCTTTGAAAAGATTAATGGTCTATTTATTCTATCATTATTAGAGTTTACAATATTTTTGGATGTAAGGAGTATATCCAGTATTCTATATTTTACACAATGAATAAGTAATAATGTACATAATTAAATAAGGGTTTATAGTAATTTAGTGTATTACCATTTTTTTAGAATACAAGATGAAGGTATTCACTTGCTTGTTTTTTGAAAAAAATAACTTCATTATTTCATGTTACCTTCCTTAAAAAATTTTGGACACTGAATTGGACAGATGAATTTTGGATAAGTTTTAAGGTTCGAATGGAGTAAGTTGAACACTGGGTATTATTGTTTGATGTTATAGTATAATTTATTTTATACATTACGCTAAATTTTTTTATTTAAATAAACATTTATAGGATTAAGGAAGTAATTTCGGGCCTTATGATTTAGAAAAAAAAGTGTGTAAGGTGTGAAAAAATCATTTAGAACATTCATATCCAAGTGTTAGGGTTATAGTAAAAAAATTATAGAACATCCAAAGGATAACACTGATACATGGAATAAAATCAAATATGTGTTCTTGTGTTATTATCTAGTGAGTAATATAATCCCCCAAATCATTGAATAATAATCAAACATATTTTTTATCCTAATACCTTTAACTGATGATATTTAAAATAATTATAGATTTATGGCTTTAAGGCCCTCAATTATCTATAAATTGTTCACCTGTTTGTGATTCATGACCCCAATCACTCCCAATAAATATTTAAAATTTTCATCAATGTACTTGTCTCCACTTTCCTTTAATGTTATCTTATTCAAAAGACCTATTTGGTAGTGACATTCTCATTTCCCATTTCCTCTTATTAAGAGTATATTTTATTATCCCCATTTCGTATGTGGGTTTTCCACAAAAGTATATTATAGTATCATACATTTAGTTTTTAGTACAATTTCAAATTTTAAATACACAATTTATTGAAGGAGGGTAGAATGTAACACCCCAAGACTTCACGACATGTTATCTTCAATAGTTTATGTTGCACACAATACCGATTTGACTTTCGTAACATGGAGGATTATGTTTCTGTGAAACAACACTTTAGTGTTGTAATTCTTTAAATGATATACTTATTAAATATCTATTAAATATTGTAATATAAATAGTAATATTTAATTTTTTTATGTTACCTATAACATTTTCACATGAATAAAATGTATTTCTATTTAAATGTATATTTTTCGGTAAAATAGTTATTTGTTTATAAATAATATTTTCATAATGAAAAAACATTTTATGTTTTTTTGTGATCAAAAATAAAATTAATTTCATACATTCATAGAATTTTTTTTTAAAATTGAATTCATTTTTGAATTTTTAATATAAAAATTAGGTTATGTTAAATTTTTGGAATTTTTCTGAAAACATTCAATTTATCATTGATAAAGAAAAAACTTTATTATTCTTAAAAAAATAACGTTTTCATTTAATTACTTATTTTAAATTAAATTGATATTAAAATTAAAATAGATAAATAATACAAATATTAATTGAATTTAGTTATTTAAAATCTTTTTATAATATAATTACATATAAATATTTATTAAACTTTTGAGCATCTCTTTTATCCGCCTTCTAGCCACATCTACGAGATTTGCATTAAACTCAATTTTATCAATTCTATGAATTTTTTTTGAAGAACACACATACATGGTTGAAATCTATATGAAAAATGTTTTTTAATAATATCAAAATAATTTTTTATGAGTAGTAACTTTTGGATTTTATTTACAATGATTAAAGGTAAATAGTGCAATTAAAGGTAACATAAAAATTATAATAATAAAATATTACAATAACACTTGTATTTATTTCATTGCAAAAGTTTCATTCAACCAAAATCATCATTAGTTTGAAAATATGATCTATTTTAAGCCACTTATGTTATATGACAACATTTATTATAATTTATTTCAAGACCAGAAACTTTTTATTATATTAAGAAAAAGCTATAGAAGAGAAAAAAAGGGTATTTAGGAGATGGAAAAAGTGATTTCCAATGGCATGAACTTGAACAATGTTGTAACAATCTAATGTAAAGGATACAAGAATAGAGACACCAACATATTTTCACCCATAGTATCTTTAGAAGATAACAAATCAACCACTATATTACCCTCACACCAGGTATGAAGAATGGATGTGTTGCTATCAAAAAATCCTTTTCCATCTTATCATTGAGTACTCAATGCTCCATGGTATTCCACTATTATTAGAAAAGGCCCCGATTTAAATGAATGTTTCAACCTCCACCTCATTAATAAGAATTTTTTTCTAGTGAAAAAGAAGAAAACTAGTGAGTAAGGCCTAAGACTCCACTTAAAGGGAATCACCAATACCAAAATAGGTTGAAAATTCTACCACCACTGATATGATAGAATCACAGAGAACTCTTCCTCTATGCATCGATAATGATAAAAATTCCATGAGTGTGGAGTTTATACCCCAAGATGTTAACCTTCCACTTGACCCACTGGCCTTGAGTTGACTAGCTACTCATATGAGGATATATGTGCCACTAGATAAGGGACATTGGCCGAATCTTGGCACATTTTACCAAAATACCAAAGTATCACTTCGGTTTTAATAATAATACTCCTACTTGATACAATTTTCGAATGGTTCATCACCATGTTCCTAGACATACAAAAAACCTAAAACACTACAGCAAAACATAAATCTGTGCAATTATTTCTGGACCTGGCTTGTCCAATCCCTGAAACTAGATTTGTGGGAAATTGGAAG
The DNA here is from genome assembly GCA_963277665.1 of Viscum album. Taxonomy (NCBI): domain Eukaryota; kingdom Viridiplantae; phylum Streptophyta; class Magnoliopsida; order Santalales; family Viscaceae; genus Viscum; species Viscum album. Next base: position 332,477,841 of record OY728150.1, read on the forward strand.
AATAATCAACATCAGCTAGGAACCCTGTGAACTCACCAATGTTCCACAATAACTTCATATCGAACTTGATGTCAAAAAATAAGGGGAATATGTATTCAAAGATTGGATTCTTACAATAACCACATTTGGAGGCCTAATAAATACCACGGTGCTGTAATATTTTGTCTTTTGGCAGTGAATTGTGTCGAAAACCACTATAATAAGAAACATTATCTCATATATAGTTACTTACACAGGAAAAATAATCCCCATGGGTCATGGTTAGATACCACAAAATTAATTGGAGGAAAATATTTAATATCAAAGATATCAATAACCAACGCTATAAAAACACACTGGTCATGTTCATAATTCATCTGGATGCTGTTCAAAATGTTTCTCTGAGTGCCATCTAGAGTGGTGTTGATAAGAAAAGGATGATAATTGGCTTATATGAAACTAATAAAATTATATGGGAAATATGGAAAACCCCTAACCATCCCAGAAATGTTTTTGTGCCAGTAACTCACATTACCATTTCTAATGATCCAACATGAATGATGCTGGATAAAAGGAATAAAGGTATAGATTAGCTTCGGAACACAAGATTCATTGAATTTGGGAACAATTCCTTTAATACCACAATAATTTTTCTAGTAAATCCACAAAATAGTTCTTCCCTCAACAATATCTATGGCCAATTTAGCAAGCATACTAGATATGGTTCTTAAAAGGCAAAACATATTAATACCTCCACACCTTACAGTTTTTGTAAGCTTCTCTTAGGAAACCTAATCACAATTTCCTTCCAGATGACAATTCCATAAGAAGGTATTAAATTTTTTCCCCAATTTGGAGATCAGCTTATTTAGAACCTATTTGGTAGATATAAAATGAATTCGAATATTTAGAGGAAACGAAGTGAATAATGTGATCTTCCCACTATAAGAAAGAAACATATTTCCTTAGTTGAGGATACAACCCATAATTCATCCAACAACCCCATATAAAAATTGGATTAAAAGAGCTTTTGGAGGCACATGGGTACCTAAGAAATTCAGATGGAACATTCATATAAACATGTTGAGATTACACATTAACAACCTTAGACTCCGATCTGAACAGCTTGTAGGAGAATAATATAATCTCTTCTAGCGGTTCACTACATGCCCACTCCACGTGAAATAGACATCAATAATATCATTAACCACCATTAATTAATCTGAGGTTGTGCCAAATAACTTGTATAAGGTTATAAATTTTATGAATGATCCATTTTAGCTTCTCTTGGAACTTTATAAGAACTATAATAACTATGTGGTGTAGAAATACAAGAAGACATGGTAAGAGCAAAGCTGCATAACTAAGGTTTAAATAAAAAAGATATGTTTAATTTTATGACCTAAAAATTAAGAAAGCCTACTAGATGAGAGTATTTCGACACATCCACATCATATCCTTAGAATAAATTACTTTGGAGTAATTAAAAACCTAAAATCAATTTATAATAAATTAATATTTCAATATTTTTCTAATGTGCCCCACCCCCCTAAAGAAGAGTATATATCCTTCTTTTTAATTAAAACCTTCATTGTCAATTGACGCAGATAAAACCTACCCATTTCATCTCAAGAAATTCCAAAATTTATCCTATAGGCCACAATTTGTGTAGAAGGATAACCTATAAATTCATATTTTGAAAACTGAATTGATACAAACAAAATGTGGTAATTGTTTTATCACCACATTCAAATTTCTTTTCATCTTATACATCCTCTTTAAATATTGTTTCATATAAAAATAATAACTCTATTCTCTATAATACAAATATATGCTATTATAATTATGGTACAACCATATTCCTCATTTTATCCATCATATAAATAATAGTATTAGAATGCATGCATTTGTACGACCTACCATCTCCATGCCTAGGTGTAAACTATTTTCCATGTACACATAATTTATATGGGTATAAAAAAGAATATAAAGGATGTAAATAGTAAATATAACATGGTATTGTTTCTATAAAATTTATATTCCATCCAATTAAATAAAATATATCTATTATTGAAATGATCACATCGCTCATGTGTACGTACAACATACCGTTTCTACGACGCGATGAGATTGATTTTCATCATTCAGCATTCATGAATGATTATAAAAACTATGAATACATATTAAATATATGAAATATTAATATTACTGAAATTATATATATATTTATATGTATGTATGTATTTATGTATGTATGTACATATATGGCATTCACTTACATCCATTTAATATGATGAGAAAACAGAAATAACGTTTGTGTGTACGTACAACCTATCGTCTTGATGAGAAATGTATTCCTTTTAATATATCTATCTATTACATATAATTATATTATGAATATATATGGAATAAAACATCTAATACGTTTTGGAAGTCATTAATTCATGATCTATGTAATATGATCAAGAATAACAAGTCAAAACATGTGCGACAAAGAACGTGATTATTATAAGAAATGTTGCTTTAACATAGAAATTATTAATTAAATAGGAAATATAAACTAATAAATGAATCATATATGAAATAAAAAATGTTATTATGATCCTGGTAGTTGTTTTTAATATGTTTTCAGCCATTATATAGGAGCGTCACACACGTATAATGTCTATTAGACCTAATGTAAGGGAATTCCGTATCACATTTAATTTTAGTGAGATATAATCCATGTTCACCATCTAATTCTTCTGTGTGATGAATGTACTAACCCTATTGTATTTAATATCATTAATACAATTATCATCATGGAATTTAACGATTCATTTGAAAATATTGTACAAATGATTTAGATGTTCATTGTAGTATGGGACACTTTAAGTGTTTATAGAATTAATCCTTTCACAATTGAAATATTCATGATATTATTTTACATAAATATTTTTTTGGATATAAAAGGTTTATAAATAAAATTTTATTCATATTTTAAATTTCATTAAAAAAATTCATATGGTAAATTTTTTAATTCTTATTTATAAGACTCATTAACTAAAATATTATTTTAAATGTTTTTATGATTTATTATTTTAAAATCATTCATATTAATGTTTTTGTTTTTAAAATAGTTTTATAGATTTATTTATATGGAAATAAATGTTTTAAATTGGAAATTACTTCAAAAAAATTTAGACTGTTATGGGACACATTGATTGAATGATATATTTTTAAATGTCTTCTTTTTAAAGTGTGAGGCATATGAATAAATAATTTCAAAGAAAAAGGTGATTTTTGTTTCCTGATATTGTAAATTATGTTTGTAGAATATTTTCATATATTTCAATATATTATATTTGATTTTATTCATAATTGATATTGATTTATTATGACGCAATCCTCCATATTGAATTGAATATTTTATGTTGTGTTTTACAATGTATGTGCTATTTTGATACCATTTACGGTTATAGTTAAAGTATTATCATTTTGTATTGTAATTTTAATATGAATGTCTATGTAATGTTTTACTACTTTAATAAGAGGATAGAATTGGACTTTTGAAGTGGTTGGTGGGTCCCTCTATAGCCCCCTGATGTATCAGTAGGTCTCATGAGACAAAATAGTCTATGGGCAGAAGGCCTTGATGGTATATTTGTGTATGGTCTTAGCATGAGGTGTTGAAATTGTGGTTATGATGTACAACATTATGAGTTATTTAATTATGAGATTAGTTAATTTTATTACATGTGATTATTCAAATAATTTAAAAAATGAGTGAATTTTTAAAAAGAATTATTTTATTTATTCTTACCATTTTATGCTAATGATTTTGTTTCAAATGCTTGTGTTTTGGTTTTATACTTGCCATAAATTTTATGGTTATTTATAAAATAATCTTCTATATTTTTTAACCTTATTAAGAATCTACGATGATTCCTTTTGTGTTTTATTTTACTAGGATCCCAAGAAGTAAATTAAGATCAATATATTGGATTAATATATGAGAATAATGGTGTTCTCACTGGATTATATATGTTTTATTTTATGTTTGAAATTTTTATGAAATGTTCATGAATGTAATCTATTTTCAAATACAACTAATCTGATTGGTCCTGTATTATTTTATTCCTTATAATCATGATAATGATTTAAAATTATACTCTAGCTCTAGGCATTTGGGGTTGGGGAATTACACATAATCCATGGTAGAAATATTTTCCTACATCACGATGAATAAATTTGTTGTTATTTGAATTTTGAAAAAGTGAGGGTAGAAATGATTGTTGAACAGTTATTCAAAATCCTCTCAAACAAGGCCATGATTGATTTTAGAATACCTAGCTAGTTTAAACAACTACCCTTGAAGATCCTCCATCATATATATTTCAAGGATGACTTTTAACTATGTTGTTGTTCTGATGAAATCAAATATATGATTAATCATGTTCAGCCACACCTCTTCCTTATCTAGTTCAGAATAACCCTAAAACATGGGTGGATTCTACTTAATTAATCATATAAAATGATACAATTGTCTTCGATCATCCCTCTTGTTCCCACTATCCACAACCTGAAATGCTTGAATAACACTCAAAACAATTTATTGGTTCCCTTGTGTCTCATGTGAAACGATATTCCCTATAGATTCTTTTGGTTGTTTTTTACAATGCCTACCAGGTCCCATTTTTTATAAACACAACTACAAACAATAAATATCACTATATATTAATCTAAGGCATAACAATTCACCTTCTATCATAATAACTATCACAAAATTTCTTTCCAGAATCATTGTTTTCCTTGTTCAATCCTTTTTCAAAAATCTATCACAATGTTTTATCTCAAACCATTTTAAAAACTATAGAACTCTTTCAATTTTTAAATTCTCACCTTTAATAAAAATAACAATTTTCAAAAAAATTAAAACATTTCACCAATTTATATATCATTACTCAAAATAAAATATTCTCTCCTAGTGGGTAATCATTTTTCTATTACATATCAAGCTAATCACATTGTCTAAAACCATGATAATGATAATAAAAATATTATATGTTTCTGCAAAACAATTATGTACCTGAATCTCTTATAACTTGATGTTTAGCATTAGATGATTATCTTTGTATTTTTATTATCTACATTTGGGATACTAAAAATCCTTATCTATTGTATGATCCCAACTAAAAGAATATTCCACAATCAATTCAACTCTAAGACTGAAAACCAATACCATGTCAAAGAGTATCTAAGACATAAATCACATGATCTAAAAAAGAAGAACCCAACTGATACCACTTGTCTCAAACAAATTTTTTTACCAAAATAACTGATAACACTTATAACATCTCAGTCGTCCCATTTGGCCTGAGAAGGATAAGGTACATTACATGGACATAAGAAACATCCCCAACAATCCAAAGGCAGGAAATAAATGTCCAAGGGATTCAATACGTGTGGGCGAATATTTTATATTAGAGAATAAACCAAAAACCCAAACATTACATAAAACAATAAACAATATATGATGCACGAAACAATGATAGAAAACTCAAACACTCATTTATATATAAACCACATTGAGACCAACATCCATAGTAGAAGTCTACAATATCAAAGTACATAGATCAGGACTATAAGACATAAAAAACTCAACAAGGTACATAAATCAAAATCTCCATATTATCCATGCTATATCTTTACCAAAACAACCCTATTATCACAACGCACTATTAGAAATATGTGGTGTATTACCTTTTCTCGTGTCATAGGTAATGACATATGAAAAATTGCCAATGATCCAAAGTATGGGTGAGTAATTAAAGATATTATATCTTCCCCAAAAAATTCCATAATCAATCCAATATGATAAAACATCTTAGATATATTTAAATAAAATTATTTTATATTAACCAATTTTTAAAATAGCATATATAAAAATATAAACATGTTCCAATGAATCCATTTTCTCCAAACAACATCATGATCAATGGAAGCAAACCAAACCATGATCTGAAATCATTTTATAAATTCTTTATAGGTATAAATATCACATTTCACATAACTACACATCTAACCATGCCTGAAAACCTTAATATCCCTATCATCATGAGTGGTGAGCTATCCTTTTACTATTCCATCACCTAGTGAACCATTTTGATGGGGGAGAGCCTTGACCCTTATCAATTCCACTAATTATGGGGGATACTATTTAGCCTTTTCTGTCTTGAATATAAATAAACACAGACCACCATTATGGTAATCCAATGCCAAAATAATAATTTCAATAATTTCAATAAAACCATTATTTTATTAAAAACCGTCATCCATTCCAATAATTCTCAATAAAACTAGAACTTTTATTGAAAACATTTTTATTGATCCATCTGGCACAATTCCAAGAAATACACATTATAAAATAAACATTTTAAAATCGTGAAACAATATAATTTCTTCAGACACCCATGATTTTAATGTTTCTACAAACAAAAAATCAAGAGTGGTTCCAATAATAAATATCTAGGAAATTGATATTCATTTTCACAGAAAATTAATCAATTTGAAATCAATACAATAGATTATAAATAGAGGAGTTGACATTGAGGCCACTTACCTCGACCAATGGAAGAAAATGATAAACGACATGAATAACATCCAATAAAAGAGGTTAAATCTACAAGAACCATAATTATATCTCTTATAATATTATAAAACACTCAAAATTTAATAATATTTGGCTTTAACTATTTATATACATTCACAGTGGGCATAAATATAAGACAAAAGAATATAGGTATAATAGATTCTAATATTACCCAACAAGAACAACAAAGAATGATTACTTATTGCGATAATTGAGCATCAATGCCCTAAAGAATTGCTCCGGATCCCTTCCAATTTGATGGTGACAGGGTATCCAGAATTTGAGAAGGAAAAATATTGAGTTATGGCTTGTTTAAAGAAAATGATGAATTAAATCATTAAATCAACTGAGATACACTTTTTTGGATCTTGTTTTTTTAACCATGAGTGGTTTTTTCACAAGGTTAGGCAATATTTGTGATAATTGTGTGCATGATACTTCTAAAAGAAGAAGTATCATGTAAATAAGACCATTTTTGATGAAAAATATAGTGACCCATTGAAATATAGAAATCATAGGAATTAAAATTGAAGTAAAAAAGTATACAACTAGTGGATTCTAACATTACAAGAATAATCCAAAGCATAATTTTAATATTTAATCGGTTAATGATTTTGTTTTTAAAATAAACCATTGTTGGTGACTTAATAAAGGTAGGAATACAAGTATGATCTTATAGAAAACATGATTATTTAAGGGTAATTGCGCCTTATATAGATTCATTTAGAACATTATAGTCATCAATAATATAAAAAATATTTTTTTTGGGTTATTTAAAACTTTCCTAACAAGCCAATGAAGATTTTTTGGCATTTTGTTATTGGTAATCATACACTTTAAAGGAATAGTATTAAAAATATTTTAAAAAATATAAATAAATATCTCATAAATTTTTTCAATATTTTTATTCTGTTAGAAGAATATGGGAACTATAGGTTCAATATGTAACATAATTTTTAATACGTATATAAAAATAAAAAAACTGGTTATAATACTAAATGGATTGAGAATAATTATATTAATGTAATTTAGAAATATATTATTATTGATATGGAAGTAAAAACATAAAAAAAGAATAATCTAGGGGATATATATAGAATATATTCCTCTCATATTAATGTCGATTTGAAATGCATTATTGTTTATAGAAAATGGAATTAATGATAACTGGTCTTTTAAAATGATGGGTCACTCATTACTAAGGTTTTTGGTTCTATAGTGAGTGGGAAAAAATATGACATCCAAAAAAACACATTGTATGTATATAGATTGTAAATAAACATATTAAGTTTTAGATAAATGTTTTTTATGGAAAATGTTTTTAGTATAATAAATACATGTTATGGGATAAGAACATATAATATATAAGAGTGATGAAAACATTATAGAAGAATAAAATTATTTAATTTCAAGGGGGTGATGATGCAATCTCATGATATGTAAGCATTAATGAAGAAAATGTTTTTTGGCATCAATGATTGGTAATGTTGTATAAAAGATAATAAATATGTTACAATATATATATAATTTTCATTATGTTCTTATGTTGAAGATAGAAAGATATTTGATATTCCCAATGTGTCAAAAAGTTTGAATTTTTATTTCATTACATGAAAAGGTTGGGATTTTATCTACTCATCCTTTAGTGATATTTCATCTACATTAATAATATAAAATGGAAAATAAATAAATCAATATAGATAACTTATTTATTTATTTTTTGGTTATCTCAATCACATTATTTCTAATATGACCATGAGTGATATGTTATGGTCGTAAACATGCTAATTCTTTTAAAGATAAAAAAGAATGTGGTTTTATCTGAAGAATATCTTGATATACAATGGGTATGTGTTGAAAACTTGTATGTTTAAATTATATTTAGAGAAATATTTAATCCCACATGTATTCACTTCACCAAACAGAATAAAATATAATAGTGTGGTGGAATTGATGAATAGAGGTTTGGTGAAGATGAATCAAATTGTATTGATAGATCATCATTATTCTTGATACATATCAAAAAAAAATTATTGGTGATATTATTAATTTTCAAAATCATAGATTATGTAGAATAAATTAAATATTTCTGATATGTGATGTATTACAAAAAAGCACTATGTTTTATATATCATTATGTGTTGAGAAGCCCTTCTTTTTTATGGAAAAATTTAATATTATTGGGAATCATGAGAAGATATTAATGGAAGGAAACCTTGTATGATATCATCAAAATTGAAAGAAGATACAAAAAAATAAAAACTATGAAAGAAATAATATTATAAATAGAAGTTTTAAGGTGTTGTAAAATTCAACATATAAAGTTACACATAAAGAATTATGTTCCCTTTGTGATTATGGTGATGTTTTTGTCAAAGTAGCATAGAAACATTTTTGTCAATGAAGAGAGTTTATAAGATGTAATTCTTAGAGAAAAATATTAATCCAAATTATGAAATGTTGAAAACAATTTCTCTATAAAATACAAGGTTATAAAGGAATTTGAAATTCCACAACATCATGGGTTATTATGTAAAACAAGTAAATATTATGAAACTAGTTTGGAAATAACGGACAAATAATTATTTTTTCATGTTTAATTATGAAATGTAAGATAAGAATTGGAAAATATAGAGTGGGTTGATTAGATGAAAGATTTATTGTAACTTATTGAGAATAAAGTGACTTGGGAGTTAGTACCCATTCCTGAGGAGAGGAATGTTAATAGAAAAAAGTGGATGTTCTCAATCAATTTTAATAAAAAGGTCTTGGTGAATGAAATAATGAATGAAATTATTGTAACTAAATTCATAGAATGAAGGATTGGAAGATTATTAGAAATTTTCATTTGCTGTAAGTCTTTAAAATATATGAATATTTCATATAATATCAACAAAAATAGAATATATGTTTTTTCTTATGGATTTCAAGTTTCCTTCTTTATTGGGGAGTTCTACGAGGAGTTATATAATTAGAAACCTTAATTTTTCATTTATAGAGTATACCAACCAATGTTTTCATTAAAATATATTAATGAATTAACTTTAATTTATTTCTTGAAAAGAAATAATTCAATCATTCCTTTCACACGAAAATAACTTAGCATATGTTACATACCTCACAGACTTGGTGTGCGTTACACGCAACAGTACATTTCTAAGAAACATCATTTTATTGCTATATTTATTTAAATGAGATAATCATAACCTAGAAACTACACATAGGAATGTTACTATTTAAAAATATGGTAATAAAATTTTTTATTTTGGGGTTATATAAATAAAACTTCATGAAAATGATAGATATTGATTTGGTAAAGTCCTGATATTTTTAAGAATATTAATTTTGAATATGAACCACATCTCATTTCCTTCTATAAAAATTATAATGTTAATTTTTGACACTTTCATAAATATAATTTGATAAAATAAAATTCATTTTTGAATATATAAGGTTAAATTTTTTATAGGGTGGAATTTTAGGAATTTTTCTATAAAAAGTTATTTTTGGATGAATGTAGAAAAATAATTAATTTTAATTCAAAACTGTTTTTGAACATATTTAATTATATTGATAAATTATAATTTAAAATTATTTCAAATAATAATTAGTTCTTATTTTTATCAATTAATCATATATATGTAATTTTGACAAATATTACATTTATTTTGGATATAAAAACTTATCAAACTTTTGATTATTTTTTGCTTTAAAACAACGCATTGTATTCCCATTTGTGGGATTAATTTTAAATTAAATTCTGGAACATATGTGATTATAACTTGGAAAAATATTAAATATTTTGAATAAAAATGATTTCTAATTTATAATATTTCTAAATTAGTTTTTGACCAAAAATATTAGTGTAATTAATTAAAATTAATTACAATGATTATGGTAAAATTAAACTTAACATGGGAATAATCCTCAAGGATAAGGGATTATATAACCTATTATGTTTTCCAACACCCAATTTATTTCCATTATTTGTCCATAAACCTTCCATTATTGTGTTGTTTTTATTTTTTATTTCCTTTTTAGGTTGAAACATGGTTACACAGAACATATTCTAAAAAAATACCAAGTGGTCAATATCCTCTACCATAAAAGGCCACCACCTCACCCCCTTTTTCACACCTCTAAAACCAATTAGATTTTGAAAATATATACTCAATTAACATAACAAAAACCCTAAATTCATTCTTAAATCCTCCCTTTTTGGAAAAAAATCCATCCAGTGAATCCCTTCATGAAAACCAATTGGAGTATCCCAAAGAAGACGTCACATACTTCCTTTAGATCTATTCATTTATTTTATTTCTCCCCCACCTCAAATCCCTTTATTCCTTGATTATACCAGAAAAATTTTATCCTCAAAATACTAATATGTTATAATATAATGGTATTGATGTACACTTATACACACTTCCATTTAATGGGTAACGAATTTATCATTTATGTGTACAGTGAACTACTGCCTCATTAAACAACTATTGTTAATTCTTTAATTACCTCCTCTCGTTGTAGGGATTATGATGTAAAATTTTATTATGTATTATATATATAATAATTTTTATGTTTTTAATTTTCTGTGATTATTTAAAAACACAAAACGTTATAATTTCCATTTTGTGTAAATTCGATAATTTTGTTTGAGGAAGTGTGGACTACTGCCTCCAAAAAGAGATGTGATTTATTCAATCTCTACATATAAGTATTACGTATGGGTTTAGTGAACATATATTACATAGTATATCAAATAAATATACATTAATAAGTTAATAATGTTATATATATATATACATATATTTCATTGACATCATTTCTTTCAATGTAACAATAACACAGAATTAGACTTCATGCGCACATACGGTCTACCGTCTCTATGGATAGTGTATTTCATTTCATAATTCAAAAATATTGGGCAATTATAATCAAAAAATAATAATGAATATAATTGATTCTTTTATCATGTTTTACATTCTTTAGATCCTAATAATTGTATAAGGAAAATTGATATAACAAATTATGACACATGAAGAGATGATATTACCCGAAGTGAAACCTTACCATTGAATTATTAACAAGAAGGAAATATAAAATCATAATAAAACTATATATTGTATTAGATGTATGAATACAGTTCTATGATATATTGATAATAAACTTTTTTTAATATATGTTATTTTTGTATGAGTAAAATGAGAGCCATGAAACAACATATGAGAATTTCTTCTCACTTTTTAAATCATTGAGGTACATTCCCTGTTCACCACTATTTTATTTTTTGTGGTGTATATACTAACCATGAATGTATTATTTTATTATTATTATTATATTTAATGTTATTTTCTTATCCATTATATGATTTATATTTTATGGGGTATGTGTTTAAAAATTTTCCTAATTGATAAGATAGTTTTTTCTCAATTTTCCTTCTTTGAGACTAATGTTTGGTTATAAACCTAAATTATTTTTAAATGTGTATACACATTCTTTTGAAATTTTATATCATGAATATCAATATTTTAATGATAGTTTATGATTCATGTTATACCGTTTTTTACATGGATTTCATGATCCCATGTAACCATGAAGTAAGAGTATATTAAATCAATCTCATTATTTTTCATAATGTTTTATAGCTATGCTTATATAAATGAAATAATAGGATAAATATATCAAAAACAAATCATAGGATTCCTTATCTTATGTTTATTAATATTATATCTATGTATTACTACAGTTTTCCCACTCTTTGGTAATAATTAACTCTTTTTATGAAAAATGTATTTGTATTTCCATCATCAGTTGGAAATCTATTTTATTTCAAAAATAGTTTTTTCAAAATTGTATTAAAAAATGTTTTCAAAATATCAATGAAAATTATTTTCAAGGAAAAATGATTTTGGATATTTTTATTGTGTTCAATGAATCTCTTGTGGGTTTTTAATGCAATTTTCAACAATTTTTTTCTATAATATGTTTTATTTTTAAAAAAAAATTCAATACATAAGTGATATATTTCTCAAAAAAATATATTAAATATATTTAAAAATAATTTCCATATATGTTTACATCCATTGGTGTGACTCTTTAGTTTCTTGGGAAATAATTAAATGTTTCCATTCATAATAATTCTTTAATTGGTTTTTATTTTGATCGAATGATGTTTATGAAACATGTTTCTCATTCACATGTTATGTTCTTTTTAAAATGATTTATCATTCAAGGGATAATTTCTTTTTAAACCCACTTCTTTTCACATCATTTTTTTTTGAAATGATTATGATACCTGTATCTTTTTCCATAGAGTTTGATATGACTACACATTTATAGTTACCATTTCATTTCATGGGTCATGATAAATTTCTTAATGGTCAAGTAGAAAATTTATCTATTATTTCATTATGATAAGTGGGGGATCTATATCTCCATAAAATGAATTGGTTAAACATTTATATCTCATGAGATAGACTAATATGGTCTAGGTGTGACCCCTGACTACTATTATGGCCATCAGAGTGAACCAATACTACCATGATGGTATGAGGAGTGAAATCAATGTACTAAGATAGACATGGGAGTGAACCCTAGATAACAAGATGGTATGGTGAGTGAACCAATACTACCAATATGGACTTTGAAGTGATTCCTTGACTACAATGGAAATCAAATTATATGTTTATATGTTTTCCATAATATCATGTTTTATTCTTATGTTAGTATTTCATGGATTATGTTCATTATTAACAAATGAATAAATTCATGTGGATTTCCTATTCTTATGAAATGAATCATGTATATGATCTTTGATATGCACAGTATGATCTTCCATTTTCATGATCATGTTCTCATACCCTTATGCGCATGATTATTCTTACATATCTACATTTTTAACTTTACTATGCATATGAGCTCACTAATTTTTTATGTTTCCATCACAAGGTTATACAGATATGTATTATGCATGATGTGTTTGAGAAGAGTTATAGTATGGAATAACCTAGTGGTAGATAATATAGATTGCTTATCTACCAATGTTTATGTTTCCATGTTTTCAATGAAACAAGACTATTATAATCTATTGTTTTCTTTATATATATTTTTAGTATTATGAATAATTTATGTAATATTAATGTATAAAAAGAGAGGTTAATATAGTTTGTATCATAGTAAATATTTAGATCACCCAAGGATTCTAGGAAGAGAAAACCTTATTATGAACCTGAATGTAATTTATATGGATATGTCTAAGGATAAGTAGATGTATTGGAAAGTGTATTGGAATTTTCGTAATGGATATAGAGACCAATTTCCAAGAAATACATCCATGCCTAGATACTACAAGTTATTATGCATCTAAAAAAGATGTACCAAGGAGTTACAACTCTAACAAGGTGTGTTGAGCTTTATTTAACTTAACCTAGTACAAAAAAGGCGTCTTGTTGCACACCTAGTGTGACACACTTGTAGGATATTATTTCAAAATTCACTAACACTTCATGATCCATAATAAATGATTTAAATAGATTTTGGATATTAATAACATAGGATAAAACTATGGTTTCATAGTTTAATGATGGTGTCCTTATTTAAAAACACTAGAAGTTAATTTTCATGATTATATGGTTCTTCATTACGATAATAGTTTCTTACTCTATTATTTTGGTTTTGGTCAATGTTTGGAACCCAAATAAATAATTTTAATAGTGATGAAAAGTGGGAATGAAACGATTTTTCTTCTATGAAACTGAACTATATGGGAGATGGAATGAAAAATATTGTTTCTATGCTTACCCAAATCTCTCAAGATGTGAATATTTTTGTAATTCGAATTGACAAATTGTGGAAAAAAAATCAATTGATTCATTTATGAGGAAATTTACCAATTATATCAGAGTTCTTTATAATCCACCTACTACATAATAATGGATTAGTACTGTTGAAATATATTCTCTATTCCTCAGTGTTCAAAGCATGAAAAAATAATTTTTGTTATTCATCCGATAGAAGGAGAAGTAGACCAGTAGTGTGCCCTTATCATGAATAATTGACAACAAGATGAAATTGAATCCATGGAAAGGGATGAGTTCACCAATATATTTTTTAATAATTAATTTCATATAATTCTTCATAAAAAGATGGAGAAGGAGATTCTCAATTTTATGTAAAGGGATTATGAATCTATTGGTACCTATGAGGATACATTCTAAAGAAATGTGAGGTCTACTTCTGGAATTATCAACTAACATGAAAGTAAATTTTATAGGTGCTTTAGTGGCCTAAATCAAAGTATAAGATGAGTGTTGTCTAATATAGAATTTTGTAGTTATGAAGAGATTGTGAATTATCCCATCATGGATGAAATGGAGGTAAAAGTTTTGTATCAATCATATTGTTTAACCAATAAAATGAATGTGGAGTTTTAAGAAAATCAAGAAACAATAAACAGAAGAAGATGAAATTCCCTTTATTTTCTATTTGTGGGAAGAAGGATGGAAGAAATTTTCATATGGGGTACAATAAATGTTTTATGTGTGGAAGGGAAGGCCATAAAGAATTTTATTTCCAATAAAATTTGAATAAGTTAGATAATGGTTTGTATGGAGAAAAGTAGCCCAAAATGTGCCTCACATGATATATTTTTACATGTGTAAGGAGAGTGGGACTTTAAAAACTACTACCCAAACCCAACTGATGGTGATGATGATAGACATGAACAACATAATATGTATTGATATAGGGGTAAATTTCATGAAATATTTATTTTTGGTAAAGGGTGAGATAATGTGTTGTGAAAGGTACACTTATCATCGACTCTAGAATTGAAAATGTCTTATTTATTACTAGATCAATGGACTCTATCATATATAAAAAAGTTCCTTTGGGTGTTACGATTCAAAAAAAAATGATTAGATATGGAATTATTTCTTAAAACCCTTAATGGTATAATGATTTCCTATAATGTCTATGAATCCTCTTAGGTCGAATTTTGTGGGAATGTTCTTCCCGAAACACTTATAATTCTTCAATTGGTTGAATTTGATGTCATTTTCGGTATAGACTAGATTTCTCCACATCAATGCAAAATACATTTTTGAGTAAGGGAATCTATGTTTGATATTTCAAACCTTTATATGATCATTAATCATTGTAATGATAATTATGAAATTCATATGGAGATTACATTCATTTTATGGGTCATAATTCTCATTAAGAAGTGTATTTTATCTATAATGGTTGGGTAGAAAATTAACATTGATAATATTATTATTGTTTAATAATTTTTGGATGTTTTTAAGAAGATTTTTCTATCCTTACACAAAAATGTGATGATTATTTCTCAATAGAACTCTAACCTGGTTCCACAATCAAGTTCCATGAATGGAAAAAACAACTCCAAGAAAACCATGATAAGGGATTAATTTTCCCAAGTGTTTCACCTTGGGGTGCACCAGTTCTTTTCATGAAATTGAAATATGGGAAAATTGGACTATTAATTTACTATTGAGAGTTAAATGATATCATAATCAATAACACATATCATATTCCCCATATTGATGACTTTTTTGATCAACTACATAGTGCTCAACAATTTTCTATGACTGACCATTGTTCTAAATGTCAAAAAATGAGGGTCAAAATAGAGGATATACCCGAGATAGAATTTCTTATATGGTATAGACACTATGGATATATAGTGAAGACTTTTTGTCTTACTACATCTATTTATATATTTATGTATTTGAAGAATATACACTTTAGAGATATCCTCAATTTATTTTTTAATGTATTTATAGATGATATTCATATCTTTTCAAAGAGAAAGGATGAGAATGAAGATTACATGAGAATTGTAATAAAGATCCTAAGAAAGGATAACTATATGCCAAATTTATGAAGTGTTATTTTTTTTCTACAAATGGTTACATTTTTGGGAAATATAATCTCAAGATATTTTATATCAGTACATCCATCAAAGACAAAGGTTATTAAATGTTGGACTAGACCATCCATGGTGACTAAGAATTGTGATTTTCTCAATATATCTAGATATTATCCACTGTTTGTGGATACTATTTCTCAACTATATTGTCCCATGGCCATGTTATATTAGAAGTATTCCAAGATCCTCCAGAAAAATGAATGTGATGAAATTATCATGGAACTGAAGATTGGGTTTTCTAGTACGCATGTTCAAACCATAACCTATAGTGGAGAAGGGTTTGTAATCTATTATGATTCATAAAATAAGTGATTGGATGTGTTATTATGCATAATTACATGATTATATCTTATGAAATGTGGATGTTTATTATTCATGATTAAAATTAAATATCTCATGATTTGGAGTTACTAATGGTAAATTTTTCATTATAGAGGTGGGGAAGTTATCTTAATGGAGAAAGAATTGACAAATATATATCGATAATAAATGTTTGAAATATATATTCAAATAAAATTATTTGTATAGGTACAAGATATGTTTTTTTATATGATACAGGATTATGATGACCCAATACCTTACCACTCAGGGAAAGTGAACAAGGTGGTTGAATATTTGAGTTAAAAGGATCATGCGAGCATATCCTTGAATACAATCACAAAAAAATCCAATTATTTGTATTTTCAATATATGGACCCCAAATACTGAAGGATGGTTGAAAATATTTTCTTTCTAAAATGAATTTTCAACCCTCTATCCTAGTGATGATTAAGGGGAATAAAAGGAAGATACAGAGATGCAGAAGAAGGACATAAATATTCTTAAGTTTAACCTTTATCAGGATGGAATGATAATATTCAAGAACCCAATATGTGTTCATTCCATACCTGGTTGGAAGAAGTATATATTATATGAAGCCAATATCACTTCTTTCTATATTCATTATGGCATGGAAAATATGTATTTGGATTTAAAAGGGTACATCTGATGGTATGGAATGAAGAGGTATATCTCAATCATCACACTTCATCGTAATTAGAGAAGAAAACTCACTAGATAATATTTATCGTATATATGTTAAGAAAGGGGTTTGATTTAATTAAGTAGAACATTTCATTACATCAGAATGAGATCTGAGATTTACCCCAATGTTCTGGTGAAGACTTCAAGAAGCACATGATATGAAATTGAGTTTCTGTACTTTTATAATCCTCAGATATATGGTTTGAATAAATGAATAAATTAAACCCTAGGTGATTTGTTGACATCCTATTATATATATTTTGAAGGTGGTTGAGATCAACACCTTCCTCTTGTTGAGTTTTGATACAATAATATATTTTACTCAAGCATTCATATGGAATATTATAAATCCATCTATGGAAATAAATTTAGAGCTCCAAAATACTAGGATGAATGTGTATAAATAAATCTATTGGGACCTTATATCACTGAATAAATTAAAGGTAAGGTTTGAACCATTCAACATAATATCAAGGTATCTCAATGTTGGAAGAAAAGTTATTTTGATAGCTGATTTAGTGGTCTATCATTTGAATTTGGTTAAATTGTGTTTCTACAAATCTCACCCTGGAAGAAGGTTATGATCATTGGAAATAAAGGGAAACCAATCCCTTTTCATATCAGTCCATTTGATATTCATGATCATATACAGATATTATCTTATCTCTTGGAAATAATTTTAAATCCCTCTCAATTCCATTATATTTTCCATTTAACATTCTTCAATAAGTACAGTCATGGCCTTTCACATATATTGAATCCAGAGGTCATACCAGTAGAGAAGTGACCTTTTTTATGAGGAAACACCATTTTAAATTATGGATCATATATAGCGAGTTATATGAAACAAGAATACTCACCTAGTCAAAGATTTATGGAGAAATCAACAATAATAGGATGCTATGTGGGAACATGATGATAGGATGATGTAGAACAATCCACTTTTATTTTTACCTGAATGAATCTTTTTGAGGGAGAAATTTATATTAAGGGGGGTAGAATGTAATATACATAATTTTTATATTACCTTTTCTTGAATAAATTAATTTTCATTGATTTCATGTAATGCACGAAGTCAAACATTTCATTCAAATGACAATGACTTGTCATATATTACACTCAACACCAACTTGGTATGCATTTCATGCAACACTGAGTTTCTATGCTACATAATTTTATTATTTTAATAATTTAAATGAGACAATTATAACCTATCCAATAAAAAATGTAATATAAAGAGTAATAACTATTTTTAAAATATTGTTTATAAGGGTTTTATATAAAAAATACATATTTAAAATGAATGATATAATCTTCTATAATGTCCTTATTTGTTTTAAAGTAATATTTTATCAAATAAAATTCGTTTCATGTACTTCTCTGAAAAATAATGAAATAAAATTTACAAACATTTAGAGATTTAATTTGATAAAAGAAACATAAATTTTATTATTTATAATGTCAAATTTATATTAGGATGATTTTTTGGGAATTTCCTAAGAAACATCTTTTTTTATGAATAATAAAAGGAAATGAATTTTTATTGAAAACAATGTATTTGTGTAATTTAGTTATAAGTGTAAATTGTATTTAAAATTACTTTAAAAGGTTAATTAGATCATATTTTTATTAATTAATTTAATTTTGGTAATTTTTTAACATTGACATTGAATATAAAACCATAACAAAACTTTTTTCATTTCTACATTCAAAACATGCATTGTCATCCCATATTCAGGATTAATTTTAAATTAATTTCATCTAGTTATGTGACAATGATTTAGAAAAATGAATTCCATATTTGGAATAACAATAACATAAAACATCTAATAATTTCAACTTATTTTTAACAAAAAATATTAGTAAATGGAATTAAAATAAATTACAACGATTAGGGTGATATTATGTGTATGAAGAGTATAAAACATAAATATATGGGCTGGTATGGTCCAATGTCTTGTCCAACACCCACTATCTGCCAATAATTCATCCTTGAACCGTCCATTTTTTAGTTTTTGTTATTTTTGATGATTTTTTTTGTAAAAACATGGGTATAGATATCATGTTCTATAAAATTCAAAGTGAATCCTTTTCCTCCCATATTATAGGCGACCTCCTCTCCCACATCCTCACAACTCTCAAATAAATTAGGTTTATGTAATATATACCCAATTAACATCCCACGAACCCTTAATTATTATTTTTAGCCTCCATTTGGATAGAAATCTATCCAAGGAATCCATTTGGTGCAAACCCAAAGGAGTTACCAAAAAAGAGGTAACATTCTTCACAAAGATCCTTTATTTTATTTTCATTATTCAACACCTTAACTCATCTTATTCCATGACTATAAAAAAATAGTATCCAAAAAAGAAAAATATCTTTTTAAACAGTGTTTTCTACTTACACTTTTAAACACATAAATTTAATGGATAACGAACTTATCGTTTATGTGTAGGGTGAACTACCACCTAACAGAATAACAATTGTTCGTACATCCATTACCACCTCCCATCATTGGAATTATGATTGAATTTATTTGTATATATGAAATATATGATATATTTATTATTTAATGTCTTGTTAATTATTTTACAACATATAACTCTATAATTCCTTTTTTTTTAATAAGATAATTTCATTTGAGGAAGTGTGGACTACAACATCCTCAATGTGACATGATTCGGTCACACTCTATATGGAATGTAAAAAGGCTGGGTTTAGATGACATATATGATATACATGATATAATAATTATAATTTAGTAATGATATTTATGCATATATATATATATATAATTTAATTTTTTCATTCCATTAGGAAATAAAACAGAAACAATGTTCATGTATATGTACAACCTACCGTCTCCATGAATGGTGTATTCCATTTCAAACATCAATATAACATGGATCATTATAATAATATTATTCCGAATATAAATTATATATATATATATATCATGGTTTCCATTCAGGAAATCATGATATAATTATATAGACCTAAGACATAACAAATTAAGACACGTTGATGCACACCTATCGTAGGGTGTGGAAAAAGAAATTTAATTTCCTAATGCAGCATAGAAGCTTACCAGGGTCATCTAGCTTGACGAGCTTTCTAAAATTTTTACCCACATAATCTATATCACCTAAAATAATATTTTTTTACTGTTTCTAATTATTATAATAATAAATTAAAATTTAAAAGTCTAATTAAATTTTATATATTATACTAGCATGAAATTATAGAATGTAATTAGCAAAGAATGAACTTGTTCTTAGGGTTGATAACACAGTTTCATTCATTATTTTTTTATTTTTTAAATTCAATTTGATATTTCTTTTATGAAACCTCATTAACAAATTACACTCCATTGATTTATTTAGTGTGTGATTTTAGTATGCGTCCGGCACACCAAACCACACCTCCTCCAATAGTCAAATAGGGTAACACCTCAACCGAGAATGTTATCCCAAACGACCAGGCTCCACCGTTTTCCATTTCATCCCTTATGGAAACCCCAAATCCACCGTATGAAGTGTTTTCCTAAGATATGGGAGGGAAAATGAATTAAAAAAGGACCATAAATGTATTTGGAAATATTTTCATGGTGGATGAATGTCGCACCCGTGCATTATTCCTACCTCCACCACAAATAGAAAAAAATCATTTTGAATTGAAGCACAATAATAAAGAACATCGTGAAACCACCTCCAGGGCCAAGCCTCGAGTTAGTCACTTTTCATGAAAAAATTCATTGAGATCATGATGGGATGAAGGGAGAGAGAATGAAATTAGATTAAATTTTGAAATTAAAGATGGTGGGAATGAAGGTGGAACCACTTTAATTAAAATTTGAATGCATTACCTGAGAAAATAAAACTACAAATAAAAATAAAAGAAAAGAAAATTCCTATGTTAGCAGTATGTCCCTAGGCCTCCAATCCAACATTGGTTTTGAACTCTCTATTAAGAATGGGTGAAAAACTCTTTATATAGTCCAAGGGGGTTCCATCCTCCGGTCTTCAAATTTAAGATCTTCATATTTCCTCATAATGATTTCCTGGATATTCTATCCAACAAAAGATTGACCATGTTTGGACACATTAATGACCTAATTGGATAATTATATCTTCTATTAATATAATTAAAAGATTTTTATTTGTTTCATCAAAAAAATTCAGAATTATCCTGCATGTGTATTACGAGATATGGACAATTAATTCTGAGCTTCTATTTTAGAGGAATGTTTTTTTTTTCTTCCCCATGATGTCACCAACCATGGGCTGCATTAATGATGGAAAAACATCGAAATATTCAGCATCCTAACTCTCCATTTAATATCCTTTCAAATACAATTTTAATCACCCCAATTGGATGCGTTTTGACCTATTAATGGAAAATTCATTGAGGTGGGGTCCACGTGGTTGTCCAAAGTGACTTTCTAACTTGACTGAATTTTTCGGACCCTTTGATGGCCGAATTAAATCCTGGTTCAAAAACAAATTATGAAGACAATAAAATTATGAATCTAATAAAAAGGAATCAAATCAATTGTATTTATATTTCAAATGATATGTGTTAGTTACCAATGTTATTAAAATCTGTCAATATTTCCATATTAAGTAGATTTCCAATTTTAGCCCAAAACACATCATAAATCCAAAATTGGTGGAAATAAATCAACTTGCTCAATTTTTAGGTATTAAATAATTTAATTAAATATAAAAAATGATGAAAATATTATCTCTATCAATTTCCCCCACACTTAAACTATGCTTGTCCTCATGCATAAAATCTCAACATGGAATTCAAAGGGAACCAATGTCACCAATATTTAAATTTCAATAAAATAAAATCAAATGATTACCAATGCCCAATAAAATTTTCCAGTTTCATAAAAAATATCAATTTAATTTCCCATTTAACAAAGAAATAATAAATTCATGCATTTCACTTTTCCCCTTTGAAAAATGATGGAACTTCTCCTTCCATTCATTCAAACTTCTCAATTTATTATTATTAAACATGACAAAATCATGATCTACCTCTCTTTTAAATCACTTACCTCATCACTAATGATACTATTAACAGTAGAGTTATGCTCATATCATGATAACAATCCCCTTATCCATAGGCTGGTAAAGGAACAACTTTCTCTACTTTGTAATGACAAAACACACAAAATATAATGAGGACTTGCAATAAAGGTTCAAATGACTCTGTGGCTTAGGGTTGGTGGGTAAATTATTGAAATAATTTAAGGCCAAAATTAGGTGGTTTGACTCTTAAGTAAAAATCATGATTAATCAAGTGAAAACACAGGATGAACCTCACTCAAATCCCTTTTATAATGTGAAATAGAACATCACCCCCTTTAATGACATGAGATATGAGTTAGTAAATGATTACAAATAATGATATCATCCATGTTCTCGTCCTATATTATTTGTAAAGCTCCAGAAAGGCACATATTTATTTTTCTCATTTTTTTAAATATCCAAATAGGCACATATTTATTTTGAATTTTTTTTGACTTTTCTTATTATGAACAGGATGAAATGAAAGAATCATAATGAAATGATGAATCATGCCTAATTTTCTAATAATAAAATTCCCAAAATGATTACGCACACCTCAAACCACCCATAAAAAGATAGCCATCCCATTCAATGCACACGAAATTCCCTTCCACCACAATCAAACATGAAATACAATTCAAAAATACTAAAATTGTGGGTAGATAAGGAAATATCAGCTTATAATGTGGATTATACCTATAAGGAAATTCATGGATTATTTGGGATAATGTTAGATAAATGTAAGGGTGGGTCTCAGGTAAAAATGAGGCTAGCCAATGTAGTGCATCAATCATTTTAAATGTGTTTTTGTACAGTCATATCTTTGACATGTTTTAATACAATTTATAGAAGGTGGAATATCCCACGATCACTCAAGAAATATGCTAAAGATAAAATAGAAAATATTTTGTCTAGAAATCTTATTGGGAATGGGATGATAACATTGGAAAATATATCCTGGAATGATTAATAATAACCAGTTAATTCACATGAATTTATATAATTCAATGTATGAAAAATGGTAGGGAAATTTCATTTACATGAATCAATTAATTCATTCAAATCATGTGTCCTTATTTCAATATCCATGCTTCACTTTAATTATCCAATTATCTATTTTACTTGTTCAATCTTATGAACATTGAAATTTAAAACATGACATCACTATATTCCTATGAAACTCACATCTCCTAGATATGTCATGTAAAACATAATTCAAGTGTAGGAATTAAATTCTAGTTTAATGTACAAAAAAATGTAAGGAGTTGCAATGTTAAACATTAAAATTCAACTCCCTTTTGAAACAAAGCTTTATCCTTCTATTTGGGGTTTCCCTTTGGTCATCATGAACCTAAAAAATAGAATTAATAAATTAAGTGAAAGGAGCATGTCATTAAATCTCAAAAATATAGGAGGGATAGGTCTGTATGATATGATACTTATATGAAAAGAAATTGGAATCTAACTTTCTTGAAAGAAATTAAATATAAGTCATGGTACAATCCCCCATGTGGGTTATGGATTCTTTTACTCCCTCCAGAGGGTTGTACTAGCTGTCATCCATAATCTGATGGTGGGTGGATCTTCTTTGACATGAACCACATCTTTTTCTTCTTTCCACCTTATAGTTAATTTTTCTTGTTGAGGAGAATTCCATAGATAGAGTACAACAGATCTTCCCCCTTCACAATGTGGTATAACAGTCATGGTGGGGGTATGATCAAGTAGGGATTCTCCACCACTTCAGTTTCTACTAGTGTAAAGTCTTTTTCAAAAATCTAGTGGTTTCTCTAGATGAGCTACATGAAATGAATAATCAAAGGGAGATTCAAAATTTAAATTTGAAATATTAATTTCAAAATATTCATTTCTAAGGTAGGCATCTTGTTGATATGGTTTTTCATGTAGAGACACTTTTATTATTTCATGGGCTTCCTCAAGCATATGATCAATGTCCTTATGGAGATCCATGTTTTCCTCAACAGGTTCAATTTCTCTATTTTCATATTCCACCAAGGTGATACAAGGATTGAACGAATCTGAAAATTCAAAGTCATAAGGAATGATACACAAATAAGATTGAATGAAGTCAGAAAAGTTAGAGTTCATGAAAAGATCATCTCTCTAAGATACTTCTGGTTCAATCACTTTTTCTATGATATGTTCCTTTTGGAGTCTCTCTTCACTTGATAGAGTTAGGTAGTCAAGATCCTCCATTCTTTCTTTGAATTCTCCATCCTGGGTGGTTTCTTTATCTTCCACGGATAGGGAGAGGTATAAAGGTTGGTTTTCTTCTACTTTTTATAGAATTAAAAGATCACGTTGCATTTCAATTTCATTCCATAAACTGGAAAATTTCACTAAATTCACATTATCTCCCTTTAGTAAAACTGTAGAAATGATCTTTCACCTATCTCCTCCAGAAATTGTTGAGGGAGGTGGAATTTATATTCAGGAATATCCTATTTTACCATCTCAGGTTCTTTAACAACAAATATTAGTGGGGAAATTTCTTCCACATCTTTCTCAGGCTCTTGCTCCGGTTCATGCTCAGGTTTCTCACTTTTTTCTTGAACATAATCAAATTCTATTTGCATTTTTCTTCCCAAGCCATCTAGAAAATTGCTAATCCTATCTACCAGGGCACTTAGATCTCTTTAATCTACTTCGGTTTCTTGATATTGCACCTATGAGTAATCATCCCATGTATAATAATTTGAATTTGAATACATCATGGAAAAGTAATTTTTATATTTTTTTTAAAAATCATGAAGACAATATAAAATTTCAAAATAGAAAAAATACAGTAAAAAAATGATTAGCTCCCCAGAAATAGTGCCAGTTTTGACACACTCTTGTCATAGGGCGTGGTAAAAGCAATTTAATTTTCTAATGCATCACATAGGCTGACTAGGGTCGTCTCACTTGAGGAGATTTCTTTGTTGATTAACCAAATAATCTATATCACCTAAAATAATTATTTTTTAATGTTTCTAATTAATCTAATAATGAAATGAAAATTAAAATTCTAACTAAATGTTAAAACTTATACTAACATGCGATTACAGAATGTAATTAGAGGAGAAAGAACGTGGTCCTAGGGTTGGTAACACGGGTTCATTCATTGTTTATTTATCTTTTTAAATTCAAATTGATAATTTGTTTTATGAAACCTCATTAAAAAATTACATTCCCTTGATTTATTTACTGTGTGATTTTAGTATGTATCCAGTACACCAAACCACACCTCCTCCAATAGTAAAATAGGATAACACCTCAACTGAGAATGTTATCCCAAAAGACCTGGCTCCACTATTTTTCATTTCATCACTTTTGGAAACCCCAACTCCACCGTATGAAGGGTTTTCCTAAGATAAGGGAGGGAAAATGAATTAATCAAGTAAAAGAAATTGATTTGTAAATAGTGTCATGGTGGATGACTGACTCACCCGTGCATTATTCCCGCCTCTTCCACAAATAGAATAAAAACATTTTGAATTGAAGCACAATAATAAAGAACACCATGAAACCTCCCCCAAGGCCAAGAATCATGTTAGAAACATCCATGGAAAATTTCATAGTGATCAATATGGAAAGAATGTAGAGAGAAATAAATTAGATTAAATTTGGAAAAAAAATATGGTGGGAAAGAATGTGGAAACACTTTAATTAAAATATGAATGCATTACAAGTGAAAATAAAACTAAAAATAAAAATAGAAGAAAATTAAATTCATATTTTAGAAGCATGTCCTTGGGCCTCCAATCCAACGTTGGTGTTTAACTCACCCTTTAGAATGGGTGAAATCCTTTTTATATTGGCCAAGGGGGTGTCATGCTCCAATCTTCAAATTTATGATCTTCATAATTACTCTTTCTGATTTCTTACTCATTCTGTCCAACGAAAGACTGACCATGTTTGGACAATTTACTGACTGAAATGGGAAATTATGTCTTCTATAACGATCTTAAAAAAAATTAAATTTCATTACAAAATATCAAATTCATCCTCTCTGTGTATTACTAGATATGGATAATTAATGCTGAACTTTTATTCTAGAGGAATGATAACTTTTTTCTTCCCCAAAATGTCACCAACCATGGGACACCTTAATGATAGAAAATCCTCGAGATATTCAACATCCTAACTTCCCATTTAATATTCTTTCAAATCCAATTTGAATAACCTCAATTGGATGCTTTTTGACCTATTAATGACCAATTCATTGAGGTGGGGTCCATGCGGTCGTCCAAAGTAACTTTCCAACTTGACCAAATTTTTCAGACCCATTGATGGCCAAATTAAATCATGGTTCAAATAAAATGATGAAGAAAATAAATTTATGAACCCAATAAAAAAGTAATCAATTCAATTGGATTTATATTTTAAAAGATATTGATTAATTAACAATGTTATTAAAATCTGTCAATATTTCAAAATTAAGAAGTTTTCAAATTTTAGCCCAAAACACATCATAAATCTAAAATTGATGTAAATAACTAAACATGTCAATTTTTTGGGATTAAATCATTGAATTAAATATAAACAAATAATGCAAATATTATCTCTATCAGAAATTAAAATAGGATACTAACTGAAGTGAAACCATAACATAGAATTGCTAACAGGTGGGTAATATAAAGTCCAAATAACGCTATATATAGAATTTGATATAATAATATGGTTCATCGATAGATTTATAATAAAATAATATTTATTATACAGTATTATTGTATGAATATTCCTTGAATCAAGACACGATGTAAGCTAATTTCATCGTTCTTTTTTTATAACTATGAGATACAAGACATGTTCACCAATATTTTCTTTTGGGTGGTGTATATACTACCCATGGATTTGTTATATTGTTATTATTATTAATGTTATGGGTATTAAAATATCTATTATATGATATTTCTTTCATTTGTATTATGTTTCTACAGTTACCAAATCAATAAGATATTTTGTCTCAATTTTTCGTCATTGAGAGTCTTGTTTTGATATGATCCTAAATTATTTTACAAGGTGTATATACATCCATTTTACAAGTCATATCATGAATATTGTTATTTTCATTGTATTTTATGGTTCATGGAATTATATTTACTTACCTTGAGAGTATGTTATCAAGTTACCATGGTTTTATATTTAATTGGAAAAATATCATTATTTATCACACTTATTTTTTGTAATGCATATATTGATTAAATATTATGAACAATATCTAAAAAACATTAATTATTTTTCATTATACTCTATTTATCTAAGGTATATTCATGTGTTAGTACCATTTTACCACTTGTTGGTACTTAAAATAATTAATAAAATTTTCTTAATAAAAATGGGACCATATTTCATTATTTGGTCTAAAATTTTTTAATTTCTAAAACCATTTTTTCAAAAATGATTTCTATCTTTTTTTTCAAATGATCCATGAAGATAATTTTTTGGGAAAAATTATTTTTAATATTTCAATTTTTTTTTTGAATATTCCTTTATAGGTTTTGTAATCTATTTTCAATGAATGATTATTTTAAAAATGTTTAATGTCTTAAAAATCATTTTTCAATGAAGAAATGATATTTTCATCGAGAAAAGATGTTATGTATATTTAAAAAAAAATTATATCTAAATGGAATCCATTTTTATTAATAATTCCTATCTGGTGAAATGATTATATGTTTCAATTTATGTTCTTTCATAGAATGATTTATGTTTTTTATGATAGGATGTTTATAAAGAATTTTTTTATTTCACTGGTTATATGGTTATGAAACCCATTTTACTTTCATGGGATATATGCATTTGAAACCCAATTTTTTCACAAGTTATTTATTGATGAAATTATTATGAAATATTTATATTTTTTCATAGGATATTATATGAATACAAGTTTATAATACCCATTTCATTTCATGGATTATTAAATAATTCATAATGATGAGGTGAAATATTTATGTATGATTTAATTATGAGATTGTTGGGACCTATATATCCCTCTAATGGATTAGATAATGACTTATATCCCATGGTAAATAGTAAGATGATATTGGGAGTGATACTTGACTAATAAGATAGAAAGGGTAGTGAACCATTACTACCAAAATTGTATGAGTAAAGTCATGCTTATATGATTTATAAGGGAGTAAAAAATGATTACCAATATGATACGTTTAGTGAAACAATAATACTAACCAGTCCATGGTAGTGATTCATTGAGTAATATGGAAATAATTTTATATGTTAATGTGTTTTCCCAAATTTCATGTTTTATTCCTACGTTATGCTCTCATGGATTATGTTCTTTATTTCCTTATGATGAATGTCTTATGAAAAGTAAATCCTTATTCTATGATTCATATATATAATCTTTGATATTCAGAGTATCCCTTCTATTTTTATAATCATGTTCTGTTACATTTAAGCTAATTATTATACTTACATATCTCCCTTGCTTACCAGTACTATGAATATGTGCTCACAACTTTTTATGTTCCCTTACCTAAGATAAGAAGTTATATATTTTGTTTTTTGAGTTTAATAAAGGGTTTAATATATGAAAAAACTAGGGGTATAAAATGTATCTCACTTATATACCAGTGTTTATGTCTCAATGTTTTAAATGGAACTAGACTACTATGATCATTGGGAATCTATTTTTTGTACGATTTTAATTTTTCTACAAAAGTTATGTAATGTATTTTATGAAAAATAAGGATCGATGCAAAGAGAATATTTGAATTCTTTTCTATGTGAAATTATTTTTTATATAGAATGAAAAAATCCACATATATAGGTATTATAAGATAGAAAATCCTTAAAGAAGTTGAAATTCAGAAACAGAAGTAAAGAAAATAATATATATATATTAAAAATGAAAAAGATATATATCTTTTTATGATTTTTTATATGAATACCAATTTTTTTTATAAAATTATGTGAATACCTTTTAATTTTTTCAGAGGATATGAACATGACATATTAAATTTTGATTATCTTTTAGATGTGGTACTTCCATTGATTATAAAATTACGTATATAGGGGAATGATTTTTTTTTCTTGAGAAGTATTCTATGGATCTTGTAAAAAAATTTGTAATAAAATATTCAGAAATATTTGAAACTCTAATTTAAATGGAACCCATGTTATCCAAATATGATCATGGAAAATGAAGTGGTTATAATCGATTTTGATATTCTCATTGGTTGTCTTTTTCAGATTACAATTTGTTTTAAAGATAATTTCTATGTTGTTATAGTTTTTTAATGTATCAATGTACAAAAAGAGCCTCATTTTAGTATTAAAATTATTTTATGTTTGTTTAATAAATGTAAAATCAATTTTGTTTTGAAAATGATTACAAAGGAATGCTTGATCCATTTTATTTCATATCTATAAATTGTGTAGGTAGTGTTATAGATAGGGTGTCTATTTCAATTAGGGTTTTCATTATTGTATAAAGGTGTTTATATTAGAATATAAATAATTACAGATCTATCACATTGTGAACAATTGAATCATAATATATGATTTACATTCGTTCAACAGAAAATATTTGGTTATGATGACTCAATTAGAAGAACATAAGTTTGAAGATAGCTATCATCTTCTTATTGAGTGTTATAATAAAGGTAAAATCAATATTTCATGAAATTTTGATCAATATTGAAAATCATAGAACATTTATATAATGTATCACATTATCATGGATCATAGGGAATGAAATGAACTAATGATGTAATTCCTTCCTGTAATAGATAAACTTATTGATGTGTTCACTCATCTGAAACCTGTAGATAAATTTTAGAATATGAGGTTTATATAGTGAGATAAACATCACCATTTCAAAGAAAATATACGTGGTTTTAATCCCATCACTAATCATGTTATTTAAATATTTATTTAAATGGGAAAATATAGTAAAAATTTATATTTGTGTTTATCTACTAATGTTTCAACAAAAATTGTGAACATTATTAGGGATTATATTTTGATATGTGTATAATCCTATAAAATATATATCTAATTTATATTTGTAGATCCATATATATTTTTCATAAAAGATCAATAAAAAATGTTTGAATCATTAGTTAATTTCATTTTTTATTTACATCAAAATGACATAAACTAATTGTGAGAATTTAGTGATGTATATTATCATCACACCTAACACACACCAATAAAGGGAGTATGGAATATTTACAAGGATCATATAACAAAATGAAAAGGTTATTTATTTCTGTTATATAAATTCATCCAAGATCACTTTACTCTCTACAATAATCATATTAGTATAATGAGTTTCCTATAATGTTGAAAACTACCTTTTCACATCTCAAATAATAATAATTTTTTTCAACTCACAAAATTATTCAATCCACACTAAACATTATATAATTTTTTGTGCAAAAAAAAATATATATTTATCATGTATACTAATATCTCATTTTTAGTGTACCAATTCCTTCTTTGTATTCATGTTTTCATAGTTATTAGACATCACTTCAATTCACATGTACAACACCATATGAAACACCTTCACCGGTCTACTTCATAAATAAAACCCCACAAACATCACTATCTCATTATTACATGACATAAAAACTTAATTATAATATATTCTATTGATCGTTTAGGTATAGACATTTAGAGAATTATAAAAAAAATAACTACCAAACCTAGGTATTCTTAAACTGATTAACATTTTTTCACTATAAATAAAACATCTTAACTCATATCAAGTCTTCAAAATCTCCAAAAAAATATCCACACAAGATACTATTCTAAACAATAAATATACAGAAATCATGTTTGTAACGTTGGTTAATTAAAAAAAGAGAAATGTGTTATCTAATATAGTCAATAAGGGTAAAAAAATAAGTAATACAAATTAACATTCAGAAGAATAAATAAGGTGATTAAATATGAATAAACATGATATATAATAATTACATACCCAAAAATATTCGATCACAAATCATGGAATAAGAAATATCATAATATAAAAGTGTGTAACATATTACAAAAGATAAATAAAAATGGAATTTAATGTATAAAAATCAAGGGAAATACATATGAATGTGGAACACTCATTAAAATAGAAAATCATATTAGAAACATAATTACTCATAAACCATTTAGAATTAAAACATTATTTCCACAAAATAAATATAAAAAATTCATTTAGTCGATGCAACATTGAACAAATGCATTATAAATATTCCTTACTGTCTCATGTGATATCAATGTTAATAAATATATTGGATAGAGGTATAAGACACCAACCATAATCAATCTATAAACGTTTTCCATTTGAAATCAATTTTTCAACAAATCGTAATGAATCCTAGGAATGAAAACTGAGTTTCATACAATTTAAAAAATTTAAATTATTATTAATGGGATCAATAATCATAACATGATATACCAAATAAAAATAAAAAGGAATCTAATGATATTTAATAACTTATATGTTAAATAACCATCAATATTGAAAATGGTATCTTCTGAAAATAGATAAATGGTATATGGTTATGTAGATAAAGTAAAAAATAAATCATTGTATAGAAACAAGGTGAATAACATTTAGTTAATGGTAGGAAATATAGTTAATTAAAAGAGGAAAAAAATTAAAAAATATAAAAATGAATGACTAAGATATATAATGGTGGTGATGTATTTCCATGAGTTTATTAAGAAAAATAGTAAAATAAAATATTTAGGGTAATTTGAAAAAATATTAACTAAAATATTTTTTGATAAAAATTTATTTGGATGAAAACTCATAAAATATATTTTTTCTAAAGGGTTTTGATATTATCTTATAAAAGATGTTACTAAAAACATTAAAAATATATTTTCTGAAATTTTTATTTCAATACCTTTGATAACATTTAATATTTAAAAGAATAATAACTAATGTATTATTACAAAATGAACATAAATGATATCTTGAAGAAATATGTCTTGAGATTAAAATAAAACTATCATGGATTGAAAAAACATTATAATATTTTAAAATACCGTCATTGAAACCAAAATCATAGAATATGAAAAAAAAATCCATTTAAAAATTGAGAAAAGAAAATATTATGTTCAACATAGATAATACATAATTGGGTTTCAAAATATAATTTACATCATTCAAAGGAATATAAAATATAGATAAATAGGGGAAATAATAAAAAAGGTTGATGGTAATTATTTAAAGTAATATAGAAATTTTAAAATTCAATTTTATCAATATAAAATATTTTAATTTGAAGGTATTTTTCCTCTATATAGAAATATTCATTAATGTGAAATAAAAAAATATGTTGATGAATAATATAATGGTAAATATACATTAATTAAGAAGAATTATAACTTAATGAAGTGATTTATCTTCTGTGAAACCATTTGTACATTGGAATCTTTTGAATCAAAATATATTTTGGGGAAAGCATGATAGGTATCTTAAAGAATTATGAATTAAATGTGTATTGCCATATAAATTAATTAGGTAGTAATAACCGTATATTAAAAATATCGTGGTAAACAGTAAGAGTATTTTCTCATTAAAATAAATTTTATTCAAAGAACTCCATACAACGTTTCATTTCTTAGATAAATCCACTATAACATCCTATTAAAAACATAAGTATATTAATATTAATATTATATTACTTATTCCCATAAATTTACATTTATATACTTATTTTATGATCATTTATTAGGAATATATTTTATTGTTATGGATTATTTATAACTTAGGGTGTTAGTAAATTTATGTGATCCTCACAATCATTATTTTTTTAATATATCAATTATATAAATCAAAGACAATAATTACTATATATTTTATTTTAATTTATTAAATATGTTATATATATTTTTAAATCTCATCTCTTGTTGCATATGTGTTTAAGTATTGTTCTATGAAAATGGAATCAGTTTCAACTTATTTAGTAAATTTTATCATGCATAAAATATATGATTATATTAATTTATATATTCAATATAATGATTAACTAACCATAAAAACATGATTTCATTATTAATTTTTATTAATATTATTATAAATGTTTCAATACTCATTTGTGATAGAGTTTTATAGCATCGTTCTTGTATTTGGTTGAATAGTCCCAAACAAGAAAATGTTATACCATGGTGGGTTAGTATTGTTATGGAAGTGTTTCATATCATTATAAAATAATTATTATTTTAATAATTATATTTTAAAATTTTATTTTATATATTTTTATTAGGTTTTTATTTGGAATTAAAATCACTTTGAATAATATAAAATGATTTTTGTATGGAGGTTATAGTCTACAAGTACACACAATAGACCTTATTTAGTTTTTATAAGGGCACGAGAATGAATTATTAATGGTTGTTACATATATATAATAGATATTTAATATAGTTATGAAATTTAATTACCTATTTTGATAATTTTAAGAAGAATTTAGAAGATAATTTTAATGACTAAATTGTTAAGTATAATGTAATAGTCATATTGAGACCTTAGACATTCTCTTGATCATATCCATAGAAATTAGGGCATTGTTCTATCTTCTAGTGACTAGGGGGTTCATAAAGATAAATAGATTTATATAATAGAATCACAAGGTAAATTATATATGGAATTAGAAAGTGAATGTGGTGTAATGTAATTATTGATGTAAACCACTTTTATTTGTGAAGAAAATAGATCTTTTGTGAATACCTGTTATTTTTCAATAGTCGAATGACACTGTTCAACGCTCAATGGATCCAAAAAGATATATAATGGAGTGTGGATGGATATAAGTTTTATATGGTCTTATAAACCAATTTAAACACTTATTTGTTATTTTTTTTGATGCAACTTATTTTTATATTGACTACTTATATGTTTTTTTTCAACGTGGTAACTAGTTTTTACATAAGTAAATAATTTTTTACTAAAAATATAATTTAACCCTTATTAGAATATATTTATCTAATGAATACTATTTAAATATATATTTAATATAAATAATTTTCTAAATAAGATATAATTATCTTTAAAATAAAATAATTAAATATATAAACAATTTTCTTTGTAAATAAATGTTGTTTTCATCAGTTAGTATTTTTCTTTTTTTAATATTGATTTAAAATTAAATTAGTGTTTTTATATTTATATATAGTTTTCAAATATTTATTATACTAAATATATAAAAAAATTATTTCTATGAATAAAAATTAAACAATATTAGAAAAGACTCTTCATAAATAATGGTTTCACCATTATCATGGAAATAACCATAATTATATTTATCTTATTTCTATAACAAAAGAATAATATTTAACTCCTTAAATAACATATAAATTCTTCTCTAGAATTTGAAAATAGTTTTATTAGATTAAATATCTAAAAATTATAAATGATAATTTCATAATTAACACACAAAACACACAAAAATGATTTTAGAAAGTCCATTTTAATGATTAAATTTTCCAGGTTGGTTAAATTTTTAATCATTATTAATTTCAATCAAATAAGTTGGTCGATTAAATATAATATAATATTGTTATTTAAAATAAATATAATATATAGTTGTATAGTTAAATAATTACTTAAATACAAAGATCAAAAAATATTTTTATGAATTAAATAATTTAATAAATTTCATTTTATTTTAAATACAATGGAAAATTTTAAAATTTCATTTTTTTTCTAAAAACAATATCTTCTATCATTTTCATTAAAAATAACCAACATATAAAAAATGTAAAAAAATCATTGTAGGATAATTTTGATATTAAGAATTAAAAAATGATTTCTATTTTAAAATACTAAAAAATGTATAAATTTATTTTTAAATGGAAATATATTTTATTGAAAAATTATAAACTAAGATGTTTGGGGTTCTTAATAAAAATTTAGATCCATCTTTAATAGATTAAAATATTATTATTTAATTGGGCTTATTATTCCTAAAATTTATTAACAATAACAATCTTCAATGATGTGGATCATTTTAGTTGGGTGCTGCGATGTTTTATTGTGGTGTGTCACAAAAACTATCGAAGATATTATTAATTTAAATGATCCAAAATCTCAGGATGTTACATTTTACCCTCTTAAATAAATTATTTGCACTCAATTTTAAATAGAACATACTGATTCAAGTGGGTGATACTATTTTTAAAATATTTATCACTCAGGATATAACTTATAATATACCATCTACTATAATAAATTAAGGTACTTATCATTCCTCTAACAATATTAATCTTTAATACAATTATATACCCATGTTTGTAGAATTCCTAATAATATATTATATAGTATATAGCTCTCATTAAACCATTTCAGGCTGAATGGAAATAAACCTCTATGAAATAATATATTCCAAAAAACATCTAGCACTATCATTGAGCATTAAAATGTACTAATTCATAGTCCATAAAATCACACAACAAATAATATATTCCAATGTGATATAAAATGTGACAAATGATTTAAAAATATGAATCAATTATCAATCTCATGGTTACCAATAGCATATAACATCCTTTTGAAAAATGAATCACCCCTTATTATCTCAACATAATGCCTATATTAATCATATATATTTTTTATCCCTCAATAATGATTTATTCATTTTTTATATCCAATAATATAACCTTGTCATACAATAAAATTTGAAGTATATTAATACCCATTAATATATTTTTACATTCCATTAAAGAAAATATAATGATGAATGAAACATAAATGTTAACATAATCCTCATAAAATTTAGAATATACCATGATAACATCGATTAATATCAGTCATAATTGAAAATAGATTAGAGTGCAATGATTTAATTTTTATTAAGATCAATACCTATGGTATGACTAGAAAGCTAAATTTTTCCATCATAGAATCCATATGATAATATTCTCAAGAATTTATGTATGATATCTTATTTAGATTTAAAAAATAGTATTGTCTTGATACAATAGTTTCCAACATTTATTTTTTTGATCCATTTTTATCCAAATACTAAAAAAATTATTATGATAATATCCAAAAACAAATATGAATATGAAAACATGAATTGAAATATTTCATCCACTATGACGCGTTTATTAAAATTATAATTCGTTCATTTCATCATATTGATCTTCTTATTAAGAAATTTGTTATTTATGGTCATTTTAAGTTCATTTATCAATCATATTTAGTTTAAATCATACTCAATTAAATTATAGTGTTTCATTAAAGAGAATGTGAATTACCTATAGAATGTACCCAAAGAATATCAAAACAGGTGTCTATCTAGGCCTATATTTCATGTACTAGGAAAAAATAATCTTAACATCCAATATACAATTATATGGGTTCTTTCACCTAGGTACATATATTCCAGTGCCTACATGCACATATAGTATACATAAAGGGATGTCATAGTGAGGAAAACCACATTTTCAAAACTTCACCAAAACTTCATGATGTTATCCGGCACTTCTACTTATTCCTTAGACTTTTCCACAAGGTTTTCAAGAAAAATCTCTTATACTAATCATTAAAATATTTATTATTACATTAAATAACCCAAATCATTATTGACAAATTTTTAATTATGATCAATATTAACTTACCACCTCTTGATGAAATTTATAGCTCTTAAATTAAACTGAACTAATTACATCCCAATCTCAAATAAAAACTAAAATAAACCCAATCAATAAACCATACTTTGATAAAAAACTATTAAAAACACAATATTTTATTGTCATATTATTATAATAACTAAATAAAAAATTCCATATAAAAAATTTCCGTAATCATTTTGGATTAGTGTTTATGAGTGTTAAGAAAAAAATTACAAACAAAACCCCTGTATTTTTCTTATAAGGTATATTTCTACACTATATATTAAAATTTGTAATTCATAAAAATTATTTAATATCTCACCCATGTTATCCACAAAGGATACTCATTTAGACATATTATATTTATTTTTTATAATAACTTGATGAAATTAAAATCTAATAAATGGGTGAGCTCAGAGGTTAAATTTGGGTAAAAATAGTAAATTAAAAGCAATGATTATAAGTGTGGATAATATGATAATATCAGTATAATTAAGATACATTAAAAAATTATATCAAATAAATAGTACATCATAAATCATCGAATAACCAATATCATAACATAACAGTGTGAAATATCTTGCAAAAGGGGCATAAAATTAAATAAAACATATGTAAATATTGAAATAAACATAAAAATTTCACACAATCATAATCATAGGTAAACATATGAGATGACCTAATATTACAAATACATTATGAAGAAAATCATTATTTCCATTCCTTAAAATTTGGAAAAACTCCCAATATTGATTCTGTTGGAGAGAAAAACATTATATAGACACCATACTATCTCAAGAGACATCATACATAAACAATGCCTTAGGGGGCGATATAACTACCCACCTGTATTAATACATATTTATTTGTGCCACTTAAAATCAACCATTAATCCTATAATATATAAAATAAGGAAGTAATAGAAATTTTAAATCCTTTAAATATTAAAAACAATCATAATTCCATTAATAATAACAACATTATATACCTATGGAAAATAAACATTTATCCAAATATATTCAGTAACATTAAATGTAAATATCATTAAAAAATAATATTTTATTATATGGTAAAAAAATGGTATGTGGTGAATTCTATAAACCTTCAATCAATCGATGAATATAATCTTGATTAATAAACTTCAATCAATGGAATGAAATTTCAGGTGATTGATGTGGGGTTACATTGGAAGAAATATAAGGAATATTCAATGACTAAAACATAAAAATGAAGCTATTTATTTTCACAAAAAACCCCCCAAATTGTAAAGGAGAGTTTTAGGGTAATTTATAAAAAATAACATCAGAATAATTAAACCATTTTTGAGATTAATTATTATATTTATGTGAACCAATAAAAATGATTTTTCAGGGAAACCTTTTAACATTATTTTAAAAGAACATCATATGCGTAACATTAGAATGCATTTTTTGAATGAATGATTTGAAAATTATTGATTTTTTTTAATAATTATAAATAATGGAGTCTTGAAAAATGGCATAATGATTAAAATGATAAACTATGCAGTATTTTCTAAAAATATTAATCAAGGATGGAAAACAATTTTTATATTTTAAAATACCTTCCTTGAAACCCTCATTACAAAAAGGATAACATAATATTCTTTTAAAAAGAGTAATGATGAAATATAGAGGCTCTATGAGAAAAAATAATAATTTGAATTCCATATATAATGTATAACATTATAGTGAAAGAAAAATATGTATAAATATGGGAATACATTAATAAAGATGATGAGAATTATTCTCCATAATGATTTACATTTTGACAAAGATAATTTTTTATAGTAATTTTTTTGAATTTTAATGAATGATTACAGCATATAGGAATTGAATTTACCCTGAAATAAAATCATAAGTGTGATG
The DNA here is from genome assembly GCA_963277665.1 of Viscum album. NCBI lineage: Eukaryota > Viridiplantae > Streptophyta > Magnoliopsida > Santalales > Viscaceae > Viscum > Viscum album. The sequence continues at coordinate 332,516,985 of OY728150.1, forward strand.
AAACCAATCATTAATGTAGTAAGGGCATGAAGAATTATTATAACTAAGTTATGTGAGTTGAATAAAAAACCCCTTTCGGCCTTTTCTTCTCGAAATCAAATTCCATTAAAAAAACCCCATATAGATCCAATAAAAATGGAATTGCATGAGTATTGAAAAATAAATTCACCATGCATTAATAAATAAATTATAATTATCACTTGGTTTTTAGATAAAATCATGCCTTGATATATTAAATTGGATACAAATAATGACATACCTTATTTCCCTTATTAATTTAATGATCTCCAAAATCATAATCAGAAAATATAAGTACCTTTATATTATAATTAATAAAAATTTCCACATATGTAAAATTTTATATTCATTATTTACGATAATTTTTTAAAATTATATAAGTCAGTTATAGATTATTATTACCATTAGATGATTATAAATTTAGTTTTTTTCTGACATGATTTATGATGTGATTTGGGTACCCATTCATTGATACCATGTTCATAATTACTAGATAAATTAATGTAATTGAATTTATATATATATATTGATTTATAAATATATTATCTCATTCCATAATAATTTTATTTATACTGCATGAAAATTGAATTGTTGTTCACTTATTTTGTAATTTTTTGATTGATGATTATATTTTAATAATTATTTAAATAATAATTACAAAAAATCCATAACCAAATATAAATCGTGATTTATTAATAAATTATAATATAATTATTATTTATATTCACATCATAATCGATGATATATTTTTAGAGAATCATTCATGTATGTTGTTTAACTAATTCCAACAAGAACTCGCTACAACTCGATAGGTGATTATGGCTAAGGAAATGTATAATAGAATTATAATAGAATAATTATAATAGTATCTATCTTTTTTATTATTATTTTGAATATTAATTTTATTTAATATAGTAAAAATAATGAAAATCAAGGTGAAAAACAAAAATATTTAATTTTATCATCTCTTAGTAGAAACACTCTTACGATTTACATTTTTCATTCTATGGGAAGAAGGAGTAATAAATAATTGATGTTATATTAATTTAATAAAACATAAATATAATGATGTTTATTTTGTGTTTATATTTCTATGGTTAGGATATTTATATAAAAGAATTTTTATAAACAAAATTTAAATTATTCTCTAGCACTGACACAAATACATTAGGTTTTCTCTTCAGAGTCTACATGAAAATTTAGAGATTAAGATATCATAGAGTGAAAAAGGGATTTATTAAGTGAAATAGATTTATATAAGAGTTAATATTGTTTGTTTATTCAAGTAATCATCAAATAAAATTTCAATCATTTAAAGGGATTATGTGTTATTCTTTTATAAATAAATAAAAAGGCATGTTTTGATTGCCCATTATTTTTAAATAATGTAATATAACTATTCAATGTTCAATAGATCCAAAATTTATAAATAATGAGTTTCTAGTCATCACCAATCGATAAAACGTCAAAACATAATTACAATGCTTGTTTTTAAAGGTTTTTTATTATATTAATTCTTAGAATTTAATTTTCACACAATTGTTTTGTTTTAACTATGATAATTACTCTTCACCTTAGAAAATAAATTTCAAAAAAATATGGGAACCACCCAAAAAAATGTATTGAACTAAAACCCAATTCATAATCCAATTAAATTAATTCTCTTTCTATAAAATATAAATAAATCTATTAAATTAAATATATGAATTGATAAAACCATTATTTTGTAGAAAAATGTTTTTTTCACTATTATATGTTATGACTATTATTTTGTATTTATTTCTTATTAAATGACAATTATTATATTTATATATAACTTTAAAAAATAATATTCATTATTTTTTAAGAAATACAGGTTTTAAATTTTTTAAAAATTACAGAATATTAACAAAATAAATAATTAATGATAATAGTTTCCCCATTATCATGGTAATTAACATAAATCATAGTAATCATATTTTTATATCTATAAGTAAAATTTAAATCATTTACTAATATGTCAATGTTTATTTTAAAAGTGAAAATAATCTTATCATCAAATCATTAGTTTTTTTATAATAATCACTATAATTAATACACATGATACATAAAAATAGTTTATAGATTAATTATGGTTTAAAGAATAAAACATATGTCTAGGTTAAAATTATCAATCCTGTTAATTTTCATTAATAAATTAGTTTATTAGAATAAATTAGAAAAATCCATAAAATTAATCAAAAAACGAATTTTACCAAAAAAAATATGTCTAATTAAAATAAAGTTAAAAAAATTGATTTGAAATTGAAATAAAATGTTTCATAAGTTCTAAAAATTAATCTTAGGTTTTTTATGTTCATAATAATATTTAAAATGCATAATTTTACTACTAAAATTAATATCTTAATTTTTATGATGTATAATAAATTTATATGTCTTTATTATATAATAATAAATGCTTAAAATTTATAATTTTGAAAAAAAAATAATTTACACTATTAAAAAAATAATTATTTTTTAATAAAAAATACATCGTTGGATTATATTGTTATTATAAAATAAAAAATTGAGGTTCCTTTTAAAAAATTATGATACCAAAATTTATAAATATGTCTTTTAAAGGAAAATATATAATGTGAAATTGATTTTGTTGATGTAATCTATATTAACACTTTATGTTTCGTTAATGAATATTTATAAGCTTTAACAATATATTATAATTTTTTTATTTCTTATAGGTTTTATTTTTTGTTAAATTTTAATTATATTATAAATTTAATTTTTCATGGCTCATTTTAGTTTAGAGTTTTGTTAGTTTGGTGTTGTGAGTGACAAAACATAAAATATAATACTGATGTAAAGGCTCAAAAATGGATCTTAATTGCATTATATCCATCCTCAATGACTTATTAATGATATTTGAAACGCCTAGTCTTGTTTTTGTTGTTCTGAAAACCATATCTTCTCAAAATCATCAATGAGTATTTATTCATTAAATTTTTTAATAATAGTACAAAACATATTCCTTGATTTCTAGTTTTTATATTACAATAGTAAAATTACATATATGCAAATTTGAAATATCCTTGAGACTTGATCACTATCTTAATTATACTAATGGATCATCAACATAAGTTCCTATTGCTACATACAAATATTCAACATCAGTTGCAGAATATCAACCTTTAATATAGCCTCTAATTGTGCATTCATCCCATTGTAATCGAAAATTTATGTATTCATTACTATTATCTCATGGAATAATTGTGATCATGGAAACATAATTATTGGTGAAAAAAGAATGTGAGTTCGTGTAACACCCTGATATTTGAAAATAAAAACATTGTATTTGATAATATATGTTACATAAAACATCACATTAAGAGAAAATATAACTCCACAATATTTACGATTATTTTTTTAAAATTAATTCAATCTATTTGATATATTTTATTAGGGACACTACAATTTTTAACTTGCATTACATGCAACACCAATTTTACCTTGCGCTATATACAACAATCAATTTATCTTGTGTTACACACAATAGAGTGTTGAAATAAAATAAGAAATATTATTAAAGTAATATTATTTAATATAATAGTTTTCACATTGGCATGGTAAAGGTGGGTAGGAATAATAGTAACTTAATTATTGCAATTATTAATATCTATTTACTATAAATTATATAATTAATATTTAAAATAATTGTTTTTGAAAAACTGAATATTTTTTAAAAGTTATTTCATCCAAGCTTTAGAGCATAATTTAAAACTAATGTTAACCACATTAATGAAAATTACGTGACAACATAAAAATCATTTTTGAAATCAAAATATCAAAATTAGCATAGGGTGAATTTTTATAATTTTAATATAAGTTCTATTTATTGATGAATAATGAAAAATACCGAATTTTAAGTGAATATTGGTTTTCATTTAAATAATTTATAAATTTATGTTGAATATTTTTATATTTTAATAAAATAATTTCAATTTTATACCAATTAAACAAATTTAGGTCAGTGAAATTGTTTTTATATAGAATATCGATAAAAAACTTCATAAACCATTGAACATTTCCTCTTTAAAATCATACTTTCTCAAAACTTCTGCGAGATTATTTTAAAATTAAATATTTCATATTCTGGGAAGTTAATTTTAAAAATGTATTCTATATTTTGAGTTACAAAAGTAAATAATGTTTAATAAGGGAAACATAATTTTGGACCAAATTGAATAGTGAAAATAGTGATCATTATTTACCATGGTTAAGGTAAAAATAGATTTACTATGGATTGAACTAAGAATATATGTGTTTATAATTATCCAGAAACTTGTACAATTCTTATTTACTTGCCATATTTTCAATTTTTCAATTCTATGTTGTGTATAGTCCTATTTCAAATGATTTTTGGTATGATCAAAATATGAGTATGACTGTATCGTTTTAAAAAATTACAACTGTGCCATTCGCCACACTTATAAAATACAACCCCACATCACTCTTGATAACACCATTAATCAAAATTATTTTGGGTAATACATAAAAAAATAAATTACAAAATTACATCACCACATTAAATAATTATTATTTTGGGAATAAATCCTACATAGAATGTATTTTTGGTAAAACCATAAGATGATACTCGAAGAAGATGTAACATTCATCATGGGGAATTTAATTTTATTTTGTTCCCCAAATTGTTCAATTAGTTTTAAAACATGTTGATATAGAAAACTTTTTATCATAAATATATTATTTTTTATAATATATTCACTAACTAAAACCATTTACACCTCCATCATATAGTTTAGGAAATTATCATTCATGTGTATGGTGGACTACTGTCACACGAATGAATGCCATTTGTTCTTCCACTACATCCTTTCATGGTTGGTTATGATGATTTATCTAAATTATATATATAATATTTTTAACATATTTATACCTATGTAGTATTAATCTGATATATATATACATTTTTAATTTCCATTCTATAGGGTATATGATATTGCTACCCCTGTGTATGGTGGACTACCACATCATGAGTAGATGTGATTCATCCTACACTAAAGCATTTCATGGGAAGCGATAACTATAAATTTTATTATCATATATGATATAAATCACATAAATATGATATTAATGTCATATTTGTTAATATTTAAAGATAATATATCATTTTATCTATTACCCTTTTCAGTCACATAAAAATGATATCATTATTTGTATATGTTTAGACAACCACCTTCAAAAATATATGTGGCTGTCTTATTATAACCACACATCATAGATTATATATATAATTATACAATATGTTTTATAGTATGTTATGATCATTCTACAATAAAAAAACCATTCACTTTATTACACATAAATACAAGTTTTATTATATAAATTAACACATAAAACAACCTAGAAGATTGAGGAGCCGAGTTTCATTAGGAAATTAAAAACATTACATAAAAATAGTAAACAAGAAATGTAACATATTTATTGAAACTTATTTGACATTACCAAAACCTTTCATTGTACTTAACATTTCAGGGGATACCCTGAGGATATACATAAGAAAGGGGTAAGCTATAAATCCCAGTAAGGGAATAAGTAAGGAAAAACATGAAAAATGAAATACATATTAGAATATATATATATAAATATAAAAAAGGAACATGAATAATAAGGTATGATATAGCCTAATAATCATTCCATGGGAAATGTCAAAACAACATAAAACACTAAATCATAAACATAGGTCAATGCTAAACCAACAAAGACATCATGGTGGAGAAATTATAATAAAGGAATATGGTAAACCCATTCCACAACTTGAATTATAATGATACTATAAATTACTTAATTCATTGGAGTGATATCAGGTTGCACCCTTCATAATAATTTCATTCTCATGCTTATAGGTGATACATAGATCATATAACATTGATTAATTTAACATCATTATATATTCCATGTTCAAGGAAATGTAAAATACATACATGAATGTCCATAATAAATATATATATGTCCATAAATGGTAATACCCTTGATAGAGAATTTTTTGTGGTATTCATTACACACTTATTTTGGCATGGAAAATCATGGTGTAATTTTGGCAGCATAACGATGTCATATAGAAATTCATAAAATGGATTCATGAGAGTGAAATAGGTATCTAATAATGTAGAAATTTAATGTAAAGAATGATGTAAATTTAATGAAATTCCCCAATACATGGAATTGGAAATTGAAGGCGTAATATAATAAAGAAACATAAATATATAAGATAAAGGAAGTAACTATTAAACAATTTCAGCTTGGTAGTGGGTTTACGTAAAGTCTCATAGAAGGGTTAAATGAGAGTGTAAGAGGATATCGTCATTTAAACATAAAATTTAATGTAATTGGAATATTTAATAGCATATCTCGACATAGATAATGGAAATTATTGACAAAACATAAAAAGGAATGCTTGAAAAAAGAGGAGTGTGGAAGATGTGGTTACCTTATGGAAGTTCGACATAATAATCGCTTGGGTAAGGGTTTAAATGAGTGTGGATAAAAGATAAATAACTCAAATACTTTTTTTATGATAATTATTATAAATGAATGAAAATACAACCAATTGAAATTAAAATAACCAATTTTGAATATATTGCATGCATTTGAAAGGAGGGAGGTAGGTGAGGATCCATAACATGAATGTGCAACCCCAATGGCATGGGATAGGCTTCTTGGGAGACTGGGGGAACCTTTTTAGTACACTAGCGAGTATAGAGAATTGTTAGGATGTTCTCTAATGAGTTTTAGTGAAGATAAATGATTGTTTTATATATGTAAGGAGGTTGATTTCATTATTATTTAGGTTTGGGACTCTACATAAAAATGTATTCAAAACCAAATATCATACCATGGTCATTTCCCATGGTTTACGAAATATGGGAGTAGTTTATATTATTTTAGATGGCCAATGGATGAATATAATTAAATAATTCCCTTTTTTATTTGGAGGTGAGTCACACGCTCAATGAAATGATTTTATAATATTAAAATATATTATATGTTTTGAAGGATTCACTGAGGCTTAATGAAATAAATAAAATAAACAAAAAATACCATTATTTAAAGTGAAAATATATATTTTTCAGATTATACTTTTTATATGATTTATGTTACCATTATTGATCCATTATGATGTGATAGAATACACTGTATATTTATACAGTGTTAATTTTTTACCCAAATATTTGACTATATAAAAAAATTATGAAATCATCATCATTGGATAATATTGATGTATTGATTAAAAAAATGATATCCATTTATTGAAATAATTTTCAAAATATTTTAATTTGCCCTTGTAAAATATTAACCTACATTTATTGAAAATGACATGTTTCTGATAAATGACGGTTATTTGAACCCTTAAAAATTCAATTTGACAACGAAAAACTTATATGATAATTCTAATTTTATAAATATTAAATAATAATATTATTCAATTAAAACATTATTTCTTTCAAAAATCCATTAATCCATTAATTCATTAATTGAATTTGAATATTAACAAAAAATACAAATCATTCCTAAAAAATCATTTATAAATTACAATAATATGATGAAAATATAATAATTACATTATAAAAAATAATGTAAATGTTACTATGCAAGGGTCTGGTTAAATACCCTTTTAATACAAAACCATACCCCCTAATAGTAATGTGTGGGATGGTGAGGCTTTCATGTGGTCGTTCAGTGAACATGGTTTGGGGCTTGATCTGGATGTGTAGGAACTTATCCCATACACAGTTTCACTCATGCATATGTTATTAGATCCCAACAAAGGATTGGTCTAGGTAAAAGCCTATAAATTCTATCTCTCTTTGGTGATTTCATAAATGGGCTTCATAGGGTACGATCTTACTGGGTGAGGCCATCAATTCCATTTCCTGTTCCAATTTGTTTTTTTATTACCCTATATTTATACTAGTCATGTGATAACTATTAAACTGCTATATTAATATTTGTAATGATACATAATATTAATTTAAATATAATTGGATATAATATAAAAATAAGTTATTGTGTTTTTAATTTAATTAAATTAAAAAGTATTTTATAGGTAATAGTTCAGTTTGTTACGATCTTACCCCCTTTAGAAATTTCACCCTCAAAATTTCATTTTCCCACAATATAATAGAATAGGTTAAATCTACATCATCACCTCCTTTGGTTTCTACAATACTTATTCAACCATTTGGTTTCACCACAACATTTTGAATAGTGTAATTATATAATTTCATAGAACATTCTGTCAAGAATCCATTAACTTCATCATTTTCTTCTCAAAGGATAGGTCATTCTGCGACGGTAAAACCTTTGAATTGAGGACATGTGATTTTCTGGTATGTTGCTTCTTAATAAGGATACATGGAACACATCGTGTCCTTGAGACAGGTTTGGTGGGAGTGCAAGTAGATTGAACACTTCTCTAATGTGATCAAGTATCTCAAAATGCCTTATGTACCTGGGAATAAGCTTCCCATTCTTCCCAAAACTCATCACATTATTTCATATAGATATTCAAAGAAATACAATTTCATCATCATAATCTCTTTGTATCAATGATTATTTTTGAATAGATCTTATGTCAACTATAAGCATATTTGATTTTTTTTTCTGAATGGTCCTTTCATTCTCCATAATTTTTTAAACCATTTTAGGACCTAGATGTTTTCATTACCCAACCTCATCCCAAAATGCTGGTGGTCTGCACCTCCTCTAATAAAGGGCTTCATATGGATCCATTTCGATGCTTGAGTCTGAAATACTACTTTCAAAGAACTCAAATAGATGTATATGTTTGTCTCATCCACCATTAATGTCAATTGACCTTGATATAAACATGTCCTCAAGTGTTGAGATAGTCTACCCAGATTGGGCATCTATTTATGATTTGTAAGCTGTACTGAAGTTCATCTCAGTGTGTATATAATGTTAGTGACTTTTATAAAACATAGAGGTGACTCATGTATCTTGATCATACATAATTTTTAGTGGAACATAGTGTATAATTTCCACATTTATGATGTATATTTTATCAAGTTGATCCAGTGATAAACCAATTCGAATTGCAATGAAGTGTGCAGTATTTGAAAGATGGTCCAAGAAAACCCATATAGTATTGTATACCTTCTATGTCTTTTGAAGTCTAGTGACAATGTCTATGGTGACGATTTCACATTTCCATGATGGTGTGGGTATTGGTTTTATCATCCTCTTAGACTTCTTCCTTTTTTCTTTCACTTTTTTACATACCATGCACTTTTAGGTATAATTAGTGATCTCCTTCTTAATGTTACCCACCAATAGTGATCTTAGAGGTCTCGATACATCTTTGTGTTTCCTACGTGAATAAAGAAAGTATAACTATAAGAAACATCAAACTGTTCCTTCTCTAACAAGGGGTTTTATTATGTATATAGGTTTGACACAAATCTTAAATTTAATCCTTCATTAACAATGAACTCTAAGGATTTACCTCTTCTTATAGATTCCAATTTTTTTTTGAAATCTCTTATCAACTTTATGAGAATCCTGAAATCGTTCAAGAAGAAATTGTTGAGAAATCATATGTGAATGGATTGATGATAGAATTAATGGATCTTTACTACTTATAGAATCTTACACTTTCTTTTCTTTCTCGAAATATTAGCCAATTGAGCAGTCATACTCCTTAATAATCTCTTACTATCTTCATTGGTGAATATTTATCTCTTTCCATGTGAATATTTTTTTTATGAATTTTTTGATCCGTTTATATTTCACACTTATTCCAAAAGATATAATACTACCAAATTTTGAAAGAGAAGATCATATCTGGAAACTAAAAATCATGTGTGGGACACATTTTCTCTAAAATTTGTAACTCCCATAAAGCCTAGGAAATTACATATTCAATTTTCACCCACATATATCCTAATCCCTTCTTTTAAGAATCACTGAAAATTATGAAAATATCATTTCTTTTGGGTAGTGTGGAAAAAGGGAATTGATAAGACTCCTTTTAAATTCCATCATCCATTATTCACATTCATAATTATATGAAAATTTAACTCCTTTCTAATTTATTTTGTTAATAGGTCTTTAAAATCATTATTAATTTCTCACAAATCGTTGATAATATCTAGATGGCCTATGGAAGCTATGAATATATATAATGGATATTGGACTAGACCATCCCTTAATTGATTTTGTATTCGAAGGATCCATATATATCCAATTTCTTGTGATAATATATACCAAAAATGGTAGTAACATCAAGTATAATTCACACTTGTTGAACATTGGATAGAGTTTCTCCTTTCTCTAGGTCTTTATCATGGTGCACAGATACTCCTCATACTCCTCCTTTTATTTGGTGTATATTAGAATATTTTTAATAAATACTATTACAAACTAGTGGAGTTAATCTATAAATCCTCTATTCATAAATTTCGTGATAATTGTTGGATCATTAGTTCGACTAATAGGCATTAGTATAAAATAAAAGTGATCATACCATGTACGAAATGCTTCCCTGGGGATATCCTCAATTTTTCACCGTAACCTGTTAATATCCCAATAACAAATCAATCTTGGATGAGGATTTTTATCTACATATATGGTTTAAAAATCATCTATTAATTGAAAAAACACTTGTTCTTTATTATGATTTTGTTGAGATCATGATAATCAATTCACATGCTCAATGAACCACCCTTATTCTAGATGAAGAGGACTGGTCGACCCTATTGTGAAGGACATGGGAATATCGAAAATCATTATCCAGATTCTACTACAGTTATCCCTTTAGCTCCATAAGTTCCACAAAATACATCCTATATGTAGTATTTGATATTTTCAACACCCCAGGTATAAGAATGATTGAAAATTCCACCTCCCTGCTTGGAGGAAGACAAGAAAATTCCTCATGAAACACATCGGTGTATTCCCTCACAATAGGCATGTATTCTAGAATGGGTTTTCTTAAGACTCATTAATTTTTTCTTGATAGGCTTTGTCGTAGGGATATAACATTTATTCTTGAGATGATGATGCTAAAAAAGATTCTTCCTCATCCTTGAACTTCTATATAATAGGGGGTCAGTTCGCCATATGGAGGGTGATTTCCCAATCATGGTAATTTAAATAGGATCTATTTAGAAAATGACAATCCATTCAAAAAATGGCATCAAATTCCACAAAATGATTTATGAATATATTTTATATGATTTTTATCCAACAAATGTTTAAATGGGAGGAGTTATATAAAAGGGATGAAAAAATTTCTCCATTGTATATTTTCGTCGACATCTCTACTTCCCTGATTTATGGTGGCGTTTGTATTATTTGACCAAAAATTTGTGATATAAAGGAATATATTGAACTAGAATAAAAAAGAGTGTTCACTATTATTAAATTAATAACTAGTTTACCTGTCACCACTATGTTTTTAGGATTCACTTTGGTGGTAGTTATGGAAAAATACCAACCTTGCTGCCATGGAGGTTGCTTGTTTCCTAAAAAAACACTCTTCTAAAGACATTGATTCATAATATTATATGGTTCCTTGCATTTGATGTAGTAAAAATTCATTGAAGGCTAACCAGAGTATTCCTTTCATCTATCAAATTGGCCAGGTTCCCTTGTCTTCTATACATAACGAGTTTATTTATTCCCTTTAAGAAAATTTTGGGTGCTTCTTTCCACACCTTTGACAAGTGGGATGATGAAATATCATAGAACCATTGTATTTATCCATAAAACCACTATAATTGAACTCGAAATTCCATTTATTACCCCCATGATGCCCCTGATATTCACAGATCTCTATTTCAACTTTGTAGGAAAACCAGACAACTTCATTACAGCTATCAATGTCATAGATTTTAACATCTTTTTATAGACAAGGATTTATCCCACCAAATATGTAGTAAACCATAAATTCTAGGGTAATGATAAAATCAAAGGTGTATCATACATTTTTTTGTTTCCTTATATTCTATTATAGATGCGTTTTCCTTTTCCATGTGTATTAAGAAATATTCTTCTATATTAAGATGGAGGGTGGCAGAAAAATTTAAATCAAGAAACATTTTCTGAAATTCCATCCACTCCATTGATTTGATATCTTCCATAGGCATTGTATTTTTGATCAATTTCCACCACTTATCATATTCACTATCAAGAAGAAAAAAACTTCTAGAAGAACCTTATCTTTTTTGAAACATTGAATGATCGAGAAGATACATTCAATGGAGTTGATACATTGCTTTAGGTTTAAGGGATTAGGTAATCCATTAAATGAATGAGGCATGTGTCTGGTGAATATATTTAATTTGGATTGTCATTTCTTGGGGGGGATCTCCTCTAGATCAAGGTTTCTATTTATAAAATTTATTAAATGAGAGAGTATCGTGATAAATTTTTTGAATTATGTTCCCATTATATTGGGCATCTCATTAGGGAAGTCATCACATTGCCTTTTTCAATAGTTGTTAACCTAATTTCCCTAATTACCATCCATTGGCTATAATAAATAGAAAATTAAAGATTATTATATCAAAATTTTTAACTCATGAATGTGAATTTAAATACATTAAATGGATAACTTATAACATATATATATTTCTTTAACATATGGATTTCTAGGATTCAGTCTTTATTATCCATGATCGATCTCCTAAAATATATTCTTATGGGAATTTATTTATAAATCCATTTATAATGATTTTTATTGGTATTATCAATTACAATTCATATCCACTAAGAATATACAACCAAGTGAATTGTAAGGCCTGCTATGATATACCATGTTACCTCAAGTTATTCTCAGAACACCTTATCGCTGTTGTTACTCCTAAGTATATCAGTTCTAGAACCATGTACATTATTAGTATCTATACAGAGCTGTATTTACCTAATAAAACAATTACTATATAATAACAAAAAAATTATGGATTTTACCCAACAATTAGTCTTATCCCTAAGGCTTTCCCTAGAGTTTTCTAATACTAATACTAAAAATAACTAAACATATAATCTAATAACCACTGTAAAGACCATTATATTTATTACCCATTAATGAAATTTTTAATAAATTAAATAATACATCATATAACCTAGAATATCAAGTGTTCTTATGTCATTTTGAAATTAGGTACATTACATAAAAACATAAAACATGAAAAGAAACATCTTTTTTTTGAAAAAATCGTTTACAAGACCAAACATTCATTCATACTTAACATTTCATAGTATAAACTGAGTACATACATAAGAAACGAGTAAGCTATAAATCCTAGTAAGGGTATAAAGAAAGAATAACATGAAGACAAAAATAAATTTTTGGAAATAATAATAACAACATTGAATAAAGGGAATATGAATTAAAATGTATGATATATAATAATAGTCCTAATAGAATAATTGTAGAAAAATCATAAGACACTGCATCATTAACATATGTCAAGGATAATATCGCCAAGACATCACGGTGGAAAAATTCCAATAAAGGAACCAGATACACCCCTTTCACAGCATGATGTATCCTGATAATAAACATTACACAATTCATTGGAGCACTATGAGTGTTCACCCTTCATAATCATTCAATTCTCAATGTTAAATGTGCCACATATATATTATAACTAGAATCCGTTCAACATCATATTGTTTTCCATGATTACAGAAATATGGAATAAAAAAATCTAATTCCCAAATAAATAAGTATATGGGAATAATGTTTAATACCCATGATATATAAATGAGGTTGTTATTCCCCACACAATTATTTTTTCATAGAAAATCATGGTGCAATTTCGACAGCATAACGACGTCATATAAAAAGTAATAAAATGGCATGGTGAGAGATAAAGGGGTATCTAATCATTTATACAAGAAATGGATAGTAATAGGGACTTTGAAAAAGATTCCAAAACCTATGGATTTGGGAATATAAGGCATAATATGATAAATAAACTTGATGATATAGGAGAAAGGAACGAACTCTTAAAAAAAATTACCATGGAAACGAGTGTAACTAAAGGTTAGTAGGATGTTTAAGTGAGAGTTAAATGGGATAATATAATTTTTAAATCAAATATAATGTAAAGGGGGTATTTAATAACATATATTAAAATAGGAAAAATAAAATTAAAATATATAACATAAAAGGAATGGTTGATAAAAGAGGAGGGTGGAAGATGATGCTCCCTTGTAGAAATTTGGCATAGTAATAGCTTAGGTGATGATCTAAATGAGGTAGGATAAATGATATCTCACTAAAATAAAAACATATGGATAGTGGGATAATGATCACAAGTTTATGAAAATACATACAATTGAAATAATAGAACTAATTTAAAAGATATTGCATGAATTTGAATGAAAGATAGGAAGGGGAGGATCCCATACTTGAGTGTGTGACCCCACAGGCTTGAGAGGGGATTTTTAAGAGCTTGTGGGTACCTTGGATGACGCTATGGAGTATATGGAAGTGTGTTGAAGTGAATCAAGGAGTTTTATTAAAGTGAAATGGGAACATTGGTGGGTTTATATAGGAAATGATGGATATATCATTATTATTTTGGGTTCGAACTCTATATAATAATGTATTCAAAACCAAAAAAAGTACCATGGAATTTAATCATGGATACTTTCCAAGGTAATTTGTGAAAATTATTTTATATAGACATGGTCCTATTATAATAAAATAATTCTCTTTTTCATTGGAGGTGAGTCACACTCTTAATGAAATAAATTTTAAGTATAAAAATATATTGAAGGTCTTAGAGGAATCACTAAGGCTTTATAAATTAAATCAAATAAACAAAAACTGAAATTATATTCAATTTGAAAACATAAGTTTGGATGATTATTTATTTTATAGTATTTATTACATATCTATTGGTCCATTATGATGTCACGAAACCCAATGTATAATTGTTTTTTATATATTTTTTACCCATACAAATGACTCTATGAATTTTTTGAAAACCTCACCATTTAGATAATTTCGATTAAATTATTACAAAAATAATATGAATTTTACCCAAATAATTTTCTAAATTTGTGAATAATAAATTTTAAAATAATTTTCAAAATTTATTTAACCTGATATGTTTTGGACAATAATGGGTTTTTTTGAACCATTACAATAATTACATTTGGAATTAAAAAAATTATTTTATAATTTTTAATTGAAAAATATTATTTGATAATAATATTAAATTAATATATTACTCATTTAAAAACTCAATTAATTCATAAATTTATTAATTTTACTTTATTATCAACTAAAAATAGAATTTATTTTTTGAAAATCACTTTCAAAGTTACAATAATTGGATGAAAATATGTTCATTTATTTATACAAAAAATATTCCTATTTGTATTGATATGATATTAATAAACATCTCATTAATACACTATAATATACTCTAAAAGTATAGTGTCCAATGGGGGGATTTAATGGGGACATTCGTTGAACATTGAATGGGATATGATCTCGATGAGCATGGACTTCTTCTGTAAATGGTTTCACTAATGCCTTTATTGTGGAACTCAAATTTTGTATTGGTCTAAGGGAAAGCCTATAAATTAAATACCCCTCTATTGTTCTGATAAATGGGCTTCATAGGGTATAATACCACTGGTTGAGTCCATCAATTCCTTTTTCATTTCCAAAAGGATTTGTTAAAATAATATATTTATACTTGTCATGTAATCACTATTCAATGACTATATTATAAACGTTAAGGATACATAATGGTCATTTAATTCCAATTAGTTAAAATAACAAAAAATAAATAGAATGTGTTTTCTATTTAATTAAATCAAAAAAGGGAATTTTATTTACAATACTTTAGGTTGTTACAACAATTTTGTTATACCACATACCTTTTTCCCATAATTATCTTTTAAAAATAGAAATGTTGGTAATGCATCCATACGACCTACATCTCCATGATCATAACGTACTACATTTTTCATAAAAATATTTTATGACTCATTTAAAAGTATTATTTTGGAATACATATAGAAATTATTTCATGTTTATTATTCTAAATATTATGTAACTATATTATATTCTCAAGATCTAGATCATTCATGATGAAACACGAATGAGAAAACAAGAAATTAACACCCAAAATGAGAAACATTATGGAATATTATTAATGGATGGTTGATAAGATGTGATAATGGATAGTATATGATATTAGTAATATCAATATGGTTCCTTAATAAGATAATGAATTGTTTAAAACAATTATACAAGAGTTTAAATAATTCTCAATCTAAAGTAAGTGTGATATAATGGATCCTGTCCCAATATACTTTTATAGATACACATTTGTATATTATGAACCATTTTTGATATAGTGTATATAATGCATATTTCACATGTAATATCATGATTAAAAATTAATTTTTGTTATTATATGTTTCTATTTTATTTATTTTAACTAAGTATATTTGATTTAATTTTTCCAAGTTGGAAGAAATTCCAAAGCAAAATTTCTATTCATATGGATATATTGAATCTTCTTTTTTGATAATATTCGATAATTATGTGTATAATGAAATTTTATTATATTTTTTTTATATTTAAATGGGTATAATTATTATTCAAAGTTGATACACACAATTGATTAATATATTAATTATCACTTCATCGTTGTTATGATTGTGGGGGTTTCATTTAAAATCTCATTCTAATCGAGAATGAATATTCTTGAACATCAGTTGCAGGAGATTATTTTTTGATGGACTATTAACATAATTTTATTTAATATAATCTATTATAAATTATATAATAATTTAATAATTACTTTTTCATTTGTTATAGAAAAAAAAATTTAAAATGTTTTTAAGAAAATCAGATTTCATTTCTCTCTTTGGTGGAATTTTTTTCATCCATAACCATGCTTTTAAAAAAAAATTCTATCCACATAAAAATTATTTAATAAATAAATTATTAATATTTTTTGAATTAATAATTTTTATAATGTATTGTTCTTTTCTTTTTCCGAAAAAGGTTCTTATTGACTTTTTATAGTGAAAATTCATATTATATTATATTGTATTGAATGAATAAAATTAACCACCATAATGACAATCACATAATTTACTCTTCTAATGGATATTGAATGTTTCTTTTTTAAATATATTATTTTCCCAAATATTCTTGACGTTTGTTGTTTAAAAAGTAATTTAAAAATAAAATTATTTTTGAATTTTTTTCTATTTTAAAAAGTTATTTTTCAAAATTGGAAGATATATTTATAAGTAATTTTTTTATATATCTTATTATGGTATTTATATTAATCAATTAAAAAAACACATTTATTTAATTATACTATAAAAGGAATATGTTTTATTGATTCCATCCTCACTCTTCATATAGATAGTTTTTTATTTTGGCTGATGCAGGTATTTAAATTCAATTAATTTATTCAATTTGTTGTATTCATTAACAATCATTTAAAATATTTATTATACTATTACTATTAGAAATTAATTTCCCCTATATATCATTATTATTTATCATGAAAATACTTATTATATAAAATGTATCTCATTTTACATATAGTTTTTTATATTAAATGTTTTTTATTGAATTAAGAATATTGATTAATTTGTATCCTTCACTCAATACAGATATTTATTGTTAAGGTATATTGATTATTGAATTCAATATATTCCTGTATATATGTGTATTTATTTTGGTTTGATGTGGTGGTTAGGGCCTGGTATTATATTTCAGCTGGATTAATTGGTATGTCTCATGAGATAAATTATTAATGTATCATTAAAAGGGTTTCAAGCCTCAATTTAATGCATATTTTGAATGGTCATAACAGTAAAGGTATCATGTACCTCAAACATGACGTCCAATAATTAAGCACTACCTTCATTAAGAATTATGTTATTATTATCCATGATATTTTCACTATGATATTATCTCTGAATGAATTACATTCATAGTGTACTGACTAAATGTAATGTGTTTTCAATTGTTTAACATAAAAACTAATAATTGATTATCTAGTTATTTCAATTCATTGTGTGACAAATTTGTTGAATTTTCAAATTGATTATTCCTTATCCAATTATTTAAATATTAATTTTAATTAGTTATACAAATTTTCAAATTAATTATTCCTTATAAAAATAATAAAATTGAATGATTGTTTAGTTACTTACCTAAAATTTTTAATTGTTTCTAATACAATTATTTAAATGTCAAATTTATTTAGTTATTTAACTCTCCATATTGAATATTCTTATTGATTCATGTTATCATCTGATTACCTATAATTTGACATCACCCTGGTTTTGGTTCCTTTCTATTTATCCATGAGGTGTGATATGAATGATATGCAAAAATATTCTAAATGATATAATGATATTCTCATAAAAAGAATTAAGTAATTTTTTTATTCAAATATAATATGTGAGTCATGTATGTATATTTTATACCAATATTAATAAACTATTTTGTCCTTTTGGACGAAATTCCATTTATCATATGCCAATATGATAAGAAAGACACCAACTCTAGGATTCTTGGGTTGGGGCTATTGTAGTTTGTGTTATATAATTTTTAGTAGAAACCTTAGGAATTATATTAATGAAAACAAGACTAATGAGCATAAATCTATGATATGAATTTCTGATATGTATGGGAGAATATTAATATTTTTTTGAGGAATAGATTATGTGGATTTCAATAGTATTAAATCCTCATATGAATACTATTAGTGGACATGTATCTTGAAAATAGGTGCCTAAGGATAATAAAAATGAAAATAGAACATTTGACATTACCTGACATCACTGAGTGCAATAAAATAGGGCTTACTATGCACCTCATTTGAAACTCTCAGTAGATATTCAATGGATATTTGAATTTTATTTATAGACCATCATAATGGAGTTATGACAATAAATATCCTTGTTTAATCCTACGGTCTATTAGATTTAAACTATTGTTCCATAATTTAGAAACCCAATAAATGATTCTAAGGATTTCCCATAGAGATTATAGTTTCTCACACTATGAATTTTTGTTTTTGTCAGTGCATGGAACCCCAAAGAATAAAGTTATCATCAAATATTAACAAAAAGACGGTGGCTATGATAAACCAATCAAGATAAATACTATATAAAAGGTATTATGATTATTCCTAACTTGTTCTACCCAAATATTGTAAACACCCTATACCATATCCAACTCCCATACTCACCTAATAAAATAATGACAGACTATTCTAAGATAACCAGGGATGGAAACCATAGATAAAATAGAGAAAATTTTTCATAATATCAGAAATGTGGATGGAGAAAACCACGAATGTGTCTTAATGGGGTAGGGAAATTATTTATGTGACAAAAGTAAGGGTTTGATGTAAATAATTGCGATCGAAAAATTAATTGTTTAATGAAATGAAAAATATATCACCATAAGGATCCCTTTATTGTTTGTTGTATTAAATATGGTGAACCTTGGCATTACTTTATTCAATTCATTCATGTTAATGATAATATCCATACCATGTATGGACCTATGTTGGATAAAATAAATGTAGAATTTGTGTATTATGATTTAATATCTAAAATATATAAATATTTATAATAATGGTTCTTTGGTATAATAATCATAAAATGTCTAAGTATTATGTTAAATTTTAGAAGAACATGTGTATTAATTAAGATAAGTTTTATTGATACCATTATAGGTTTCCAGTTTGTGGTTTATCAAATTTTCAAGGTCTTAGACACCCATTTTAGAAATTTCTATTGTAGGGATTTCATAAGATTGAGGACAATAATGGTGATATTTATAGAAATTACATGTTTTAGTGGAATGATTACAATGATATATAATTATGATACATTTTATAGATATATGATTAGAATTATTGATAAATTTTTTGGTTAATATGATAAAGAAAAACATTGTATAAATAGTCAAATAATATTATTATAATTTCTAGAAAAAAATTGAATTTAAGAACATAGTAAAAAGTATATTTAATGATTAATTATATACCAAGGATATAAATATTTTTTTTAATATTATATAAATTATATTAATGTAGTTTAGAAGAATAAAAACATATTTCTTGGGTGAAACACCATCATATCCAGAAAGGTAGTCAGGCATGAACCCAAAGCTGGAGGGAAATAAGAGTTTAGTGCCTACCACTAGCATACATGATATACTGGTTAATACATATTTATTAAAATGATTCAGTAAATAAATACTAATGATTTACCAATGGTGTTACTTTCTATGATGATAGATTAAATTATTATATTGGATAGCGTTTGTTAACCATATGGATAATGAAAAATAGTAATAGAAATGAAGAACAAATATTCAGTCTTTTATGAATATTATTGTAACATCCCAGGTAAATAATGAATAATAAATATTTTATATTTATTAATATTTGTGAATTAAATATTAATTTTACATTAAAGGGGTTTCTATGTTCGATAGCATACCAGATACTCAACAATGGGTTTCATTGAAATCTTATGTTTCACACTAATAATATAATATTATTATTTTAAATGGTAGTAAACTCATAGCTGTTTTCTTGGTGGGAATGAACAAAACTAACTGTAATTTGATTATACATGTTTGTTAAATGTATTTACATTTATCCAATAAAAGATAGAGGCTTAAAATGTGAATGAATTTAATTTTATGTATAATTTACAATAAAAGGTAGATTTACCACCTTTTAATGGTGAACCCTATTGAAATATAGTTTTGTTCACTTTAATACATTATATTTGACCAAATCAATCCTTATTTATAATGAGTACATCAAAATTTACATTGTGTAATTTGTTTGGAATTTTTCCGATAAAGTTCATTTTTAATGAATAGTGAAAAATATTGTATTTTAATTCAAAACTATGTTTTATTCTAATTAATTAATATGTTAAGATTATCATTTTAATTGGTTTTATATTGTAATTACAATATATTTTTACCATTTAATCCAATGTTTGTCATTGGAATTTATTTCACGTTGAAATTGGACATAAACAAGTGTCAATCTTTTGATAGTTATTGTTTCTTTAAAACACGCTATTTGTTTTAACAACAAGAATTAATTTTAAAAGTAATTAATGCCACTTTAATGTTATGAATTTAAAAAAACAATCATCATTTTTGAATTCAGAATATCATATAAATCTTATGCTGAATTTTTGGTATTTTTCTGATAAACATCAATTTTTGATAAATAGTAAAACCACTTAGTAGTAGTTGAAAAACTGACTTTTTCATTTAAATGAAACTTTACCACATTTGTGAATTAAATTTAGAAAATCCGACATACATGGTTGTTATTATTATGTATAAATGTTGTTCAATAAGATGAAAATAATTTTTGGTGAATAGTAACTGTTGACTTTTATTTACCGCAATTAGTGGAAAATACGGTAATTCAAAGTAAAACGAATATTTAAATAATTAAAAATTACCTTAAAACTTGGAAAACCGTTATTGGATGAGTCATTAAAGATCATGAGCATATTTGGGTCTATTTTGGGACCCCCTGGAGTGATTTAAGTGTGATAATGACACTTTAGATTTATTAATTTGATGTAATGGAAAAAATGAAAAAAACAATAATCTTTTTGTAACTTAATTTTTATATAGTGTTATATAAGCCATATTTTCGACTATAAATATTCTTTAGAAAGATAAAATTATTTCCTACATGATAGTTTTTTTATAATTTTTAGACAAAAAATAAATTTAATTATTTATGACCCAATAATGATGCAGTATTTACCTCATTAATAAATGATTTAAATAAATAAGATTATATTGATTACAATATTATCCAAAACATGTCTAATTCCTATTGGATGATTTTATTTCGACCCTGAGTAATCTTATCGTCTACTCTAATGTTTTTTATACCTTTAGAAACTGAATATCATTATATAATAAAATAATATTTTCACACATTTCTAAAGAGCCCCTCATATCCCTTATAAAAGGAGACCACTTCTAACCAATTTATCACACCTCTCATGCCCTTAGACTCATCCAATATCGGCCAAATTAAGCTCCCTATATCTCTATCCTCTTTCTAGAAGCCTTAACTTAGGTAGAAGGCACTTCAAAATGTCCTTTTGGTTCAAACCAAAGGAAGTTACCCAAATTAAAGGCAATAGTTTCTCTTAACTTCTTTTCTTTTATTTTACTTCTCCAACACCTAAACTATTATTATTACATTATTTTATAACATCACCAAAATTTTAAATGTACTAGGATGTTTTTATTATAAGGATTCGATATAGACTTACACACAGCTTCATCTAATTGGTGAAGAACATGTTGTTTCTGTGGATGGTAAACTAACGCCTCACGAGATGATGATTGTTCGATAACATTCTACCACCTCTCATGGTGTCCATTATGATGGGACTGTTTTTATATATGATATTTTTTTGTGTTTTCTTTATGCTTCTGTATTTTAAATTTATATCATACTTTTATGGTTTCTATTATTGGTAAATGCGATAATTTCATTTGAGGAAATGCAGACTACCACCTCCTTAAAGTCATATGACTCGTTAATTCCATATATGGGATTTATAAAGGATATAGTTAATTATATTATATATGATATGATACTAAAATTATAATATAATAATTCATAATAATTTTTTAATTCAAATAAAAACGAAATAGAAATGAAAGTATCGTTCATGCGTACGTACGACTTACCATCTCCATAAACGGTGCATTTCATTTCGTACCTTCAAATGTTATGTACTATTATAAATACATGTATATACTGGATATATATGATATATATTATATCTAAATAATGAATATCATTATGGATATAAAGGAATATTCACCACATGGAAGACTTGTAAATATAAGTTGTTCATTTTTGACTCAAGTACCAAATATCGACAAAACGACCATTATTATATTGAAATGATTACCAAATGTTTATAACATGGTAATAAGTGATATAAAATAATAATAATAAACTTTAATAAGGTTATTAAACTTATAGAAATTAACTTTAGTTTATTATTCAGGATATTAAACAACGATCGAGTCATGTTGGACACAGTGTAAGGGGTTTCTTATCTAACATTTAATTTCATGAGATTTCCATTGTTCGCCACTTATTTATTGCATGTGGTGTATTTTGTACTACCATTTGATATATATTATCATTATTATCTTTATATTCATGTTATTCTAAGAATAATTTGGCAGTTATTAACTTTTGTTCATATGAATCGATTGATTACAACATGGTAAGGGCTTTTCATCTCACTTTTTATTCCTATGAGATTTATGCTATATTTTCCACTATCTTTGTAACACCCCAAGTAAATAAAGAATATGACATTTTCATATTTATCCATATTTGTGAATAAAATATTGATATGACTTTAAAGGGGATGTTATTCTCGATGGCGTACCCAACACGCAACAACGAGTTTCTTGGGAATCTTACGTTGCACTCTAATAATAAAATAATATTATTTTAAATGGTAGTTAACATGTATCCGTTGTAATGGCGGGAATGGATAGAAATAACTAAAATATGATTATATATGTTTTTAAATGTTTTTACATTTATCCAATAAATGATAGAGGATAAAAATACGGAAAGAATTCAATTTTAGGCGTATATGCCCCAGTCTTCACTAAAGGTTCACTTATCACCTTTTGATGTTGAACCATCATTAAATATAGTTTTGTTCACTCTTAAACATTCTTTTGGACCAAATAAAACTCTTATTAAGAATCGGGACATCAAAATTTACTTTGTGTAAATTTTTGGTATCTTTCCGATAAAGTTCATTTTTTTAATGAATAGTGTAAAATGTTGTATTTTAATTCAAAACCACTTTTTAATCTAATTTATTTATATGATTATATTATATTTTGAATTGGTTTTAAAGTGAAATTAGAAAATATTTTTACCATTAAATCCAATAGTGGTCGTTGGAATTAATTTCACTTTGAAATCGGACTTAAACTAGTGTCAATCTTTTGATACTTATTGTTTCATAAAAACACGCTATTTGTCATGAGAGCGGGAATTAATTATTAAATAAATTAATCTGACTTATATGTTTTGAATTTTGTAAAACGGACTTCATTTTTGAATTCAGAATATAAAATATAGCTTAGGGTGAATTTTTGGGATTTTTCTGAAAAACTTCAATTTTTGATGAATAGTGAAACCACCAAGTGGTACTTATAAAAACAAATTTTCTGTTTAAATGAAATTTTGCCATCATTGTGTTTTGATTTTCAAAAATCCTACATACATGATTGTCATTAAGAAGTAAAATGTGGTTCAATGAGATTAAAATAATTTTTTGGTGAATAGTAACTTATTAAGCTTTTAATCGCGATTAGTGGTAATTAGTGTAGTTTAAGATAAAAATAATGCTTTAATAAAATGAGATAAGCTTGAAACATGTCTTACCCTCATTGGTTGTGTCATGGCCGACCAAGACAAGCCATGGGTCAACTTGGGGACCCCATGGATCCACTTTGGTTGGGAAATGACATAAATAACTTTTTATTTAATGTAAAAGTAAAAATGACACAAACATGATATGTTTTACTAATACAATTTTTAAGTGGGGTTATACAAGTCCGATTTTTTATTATAAATAGTCATTGGAAAGATAAAAAGATTTCCTACATCATAGTAATTGTTTTATAATTTTTAGACATTTAATAAATTAAATTATTTATCACATCATAATGATGCAGCGATGACATTATTATCTGATGATTTAAATAAAATGGAAAGATAATGTAAAATATATGAACTACACATGCCCAAAACTTATTGGATGAGTGGATTTAGAAGCCTTATCACCTTATACACGAATTATATCAATGTGGGGCCTTTTAACACCGAAACACATTTTCAAATAAAGTAATATTTCTTACATTCCAAAAGTGCCCCTCCTCTCCTCTTATAAAAGGCCCCCACCTCTACATCATTTCACACACTCCTCAAGCCTTTGGCTCGGCCAACCCCTGCCCATATACTCTCTCCACATCCCTCGCCTCATCCTAGAGGATTCCCTTTGGGCATAATCCTTTCAAAGGAAGCCTTTAGGCTCAAATTAAAAGGAGTTAAACTTTTAAAGGTAATTCATTCTCTCATGTTCATTTGTATTATTTTGCTTCTCCAACCCCCTAAACTCTTTTTATTTATTTCTTTTTTAACAACAACAGTATCTTCAATATACTAGGATGTTGTTATAATATTTATTCTAGCTACACCCTCACACAACTACATAAAATGGTTAAAGAACATACGGTTTCCGTGGATGGCGAATTTCTGCCTCCCGAAACGATGATTGTTCAACATTCTCTTAACACCTTAAAAGGTGGCCATTAAGATGTCACTATATTCATATATGATATATGATATGTTTATGTTTTTCTTATGCTTCTGTATTTTTCATTTGTTTCTTACCATTATGGCTTCCATTATGCGTATACACGATATCTTCATTTTAGGAAGTGCGGACTACCGCCCCCTCAAAGTGATGTGATTCGTTAATGCCATACGTGGGACGTATAAAGGATTGATTTAATGTTATTATATATGATGTTATACTGGAATTATTATATACCTCTATATCATTATTATTTCTTTCCATTAAAATATGAGATAGAAATGAATGTAGCGTTCATGCGTACGTACGGCTTACCGTCTCCATGAACAGTGCATTTCATTTCTTATCCCCAAATGTAATGTACTATTAAAAGTACATGTATATAATTGATATATATAATAAATTATATATCTAAATGATGAATATAATTCTGGAATTAAAATATATATACCTCTCATTTAGTTTTAATTCCATTAATATGACAAAGAAATAAAAGTAGCGTTCCTGCGTACGTACGGCTTACCGTCTCCATGAACGGTGCATTTCATTTCTTACCTCTAAATGATTATGTAATATTATAAATGCATGTATATGCTGGATATATATAATATATATGATATCCAAATCAGGAATGTCATTCTGGATATAAATTACCTTTGACCACAGGAACAACATGTAATTGTAAGAAGTCTAATTTCGACTTAAGAACCAAATACCAACAAAATGAACATTATTAAGTTAAATGATTAAATAATGTTTATAACATGTCAATAATTGATATAAAAGGAATAATGAACTTGGAAAAGATTCTTAAGAAAGTATAAATTAACTCAAGTTTATTATTCAGGACGTTAAATAACGATCGAGTCAAGTCGGACCCGGGGTAAGGGATCCTACTCCTCTCTTTCTTTTTAAATACACACTTTTATGTCATTCCTTTTAAAGCTCAACATTCTTGTTATTGGGATGATATTTTATATTACACTTACTGTAATTTTTATGTTCATGTGATGAGAGACCCTATTCTCTCTCATCAATCCATTTTGGAAGTTTTGAGTGGCGCCGTTAGGCTGCCGAACTTTCATAAGAGATCTAACCTCTCTCATTCTTTTTAAGTACTCTCCTTTATGTCACTTCTTTTAAGATCCTCTTTGTAATGTTGGGGGGTGTTCTTTTATATTCCTATTTCTGTACATTTTATTTTAATGTGATTAGATACCCTATTTGATCTCATCAATCCATATTCGGAAGTTTTATGTGGCGCCGTTAGGCTGCTGAGTTTTCGTAAGGGATTTTTCATCTCACTTTTATTCCCGTGAGATTTATGCTAAATTTGCCACAAATTCCATTGAGTGGTGTATTTACTGACCATTATTCTACTCTTTGAGTAATATACTTTCGTTTATGAGTATTTACATCAATGATCTATTGTCCTTCTTTCATGGGGTGTATGTTTTGAAAGATACCCAAGTCGGTAAGGGACCCTTTCACCCTCCTTTTTTTTAAAAGACTTCTTTAGTTGGGTCTTTTAATTTACATATTTTTATGTGGGGATATGTTCTCATATATCTTTATTGATTTAAATTTTATGTCCAAGTGATGAGATACACTTTTTATCTCTCATCAACTCATTTTGATGTGATACTGTTAGGCTATCAAGGGAACTTTTTAACCCAATTTCGATTTCTTTGGGTTCTACATGTAGTCATTGAATATGTCATCCATTGAATATGTGTGAATGACCTTTTATTGTTTTACACTTAATATCCACTTATATTGGTTGTATTTATATTTGTCACGCATATTTTTGAGATTGATTTGTCCTTAATTTAAGGATACCTTCTTTATAATGGATTTCATCACATTTGACTTTTCTATTGAGGGTTCATTGTTGTTATGCACCAATTCACTCTTATATGGTGTATATACTGTACTTTGGAATATTATATCATGACTCCATTTATTCTCATGATATTATAAAGTTCTGACTAAATTTTATTCCTCAATTATTGTATTCAAGTGTATCTAATTTTGGTAAAACCCCTTTAACCAAAATATCGCTTTAAATGTTTTAATGATTTGTTCTTATTAATATCCATGTTTTCAAAATGGTTTTAATGATTTATTTATATTAATATTAATGGTTTAAAATGTTAAAAGCTTTAAGGTGGTATGGGACACTTTGATTCAAAAATCTCCTTATTAAATGTTTTAAATGGTTTTGGAAATGGTTTCTTTTTGAACGGATTCATTATTTCAATATACTAAAATGTTATATTGTGATTGAAATGTGGAAATGTTATGTTTCCTTTATGCATGTTTTATGTGATACGTTTATGTTATGGTTCTTGGGAATTGTTATGAAAACGGGTGGTTCCGTGATAAACTAATGGCGGGTGAGCCCGATATAGCTCTCCAATGCATTGGGTAACGCGAAGGAGTGAAATGTTAAGGTTTCTCCGAAGAGATTTAGGGAATATACTGTGATGGGTATTCCAAACGTAACCAAGAGGGTTACTCCCTACGTAAGAATGTTATGAATTCCTCAAGTTACCTTTATGTCTTATGTTTTCTATGATTTATTCATGATTTGATATGCCTATGTTTTATGGGTAAAGTGTGATTTCATTCTAATGTATATATGAACTCATGTTTCCTTTCCATATTTTTATAACTCTTACTGAGATTTTTATGCTCATCCCATGTTTTTGGAAATGTTTTTCATAGGTCAAGGGAAAGGTACATGATGTGATGATAGTGTCAAGGATGTGTCAAGAAAGAATCCATGTTATATTTTAAATATGTTTCCGTTGATGGGAAGAATGAATACTGTCTTTTATGTAACCACTTTGTTTAAATGTGGAATGTAATGCAAGTTTCATGATCTAATTCTCTAAAACTCTAAACCTGAAAAGATCCTCAATGTGTAATCTTGTAATAACTCAAGATTAAGTAGGGTTTAAGGCTGGGGCCTTATAGTTGGTATCAGAGGAAGGTTTAGATAACTTTAGAGGTTAGGGTATTCTTTAAGCATAAGTGAAAATTACCATAATGGTTAGGATTTCAGAAAGAGTCTTAGTTTTAGATAAAGTGAATGAGTAAGTATATCTTATTTTTTATCTTACTCATTAGTACATGATGGTTTTGTTGATATACTCACACTGACCTTTTTGGTTTTAGTAAATGGATGGATCTAGCAGGCACCAAAGTAACAGTGGATGTGAAGGAAACTGTGACAGTTTTTTGGGCAAGCAACTGAATGATATGGGAGCTGCAATGAGAACTCTTGTGATTATCTTAACCCAACTATCTGGAGTCATGATTGACCACCTAAACCTTGGATATTTCTCTAAGGCATCATATATGCAAGAAACAAATCCCTGCGGAAGTACAGGTAATAATCACAAAGGTAAGTGTGTTCAAAAACCTATGTGTCAAAGATGAGGAAAGAAACACCTAGGAAAATGTTTCAAAGGGACAGAAATATGCTATAGATGTGGAAATGAAGGTCATAAAGAAAGAACCTGCCATGGAACAAGGAAGCATCCAGTTGACTCGAGGAAAGGGAAAGAAGTTCTTTCTGAGGGATCAATTGAATGTTTTAAATGTGGTGTGCATGGTCATTATGCAAACACATGTCCTATGAATAATTTTCATGAATGGGGTCACCAAGAGCATACCAATATTCGTTTACCAATACCTAATGCCATTCCGATTGAGGATGAAGAAACTGACAATAACCAATCAAAGGTATTTACTATTTCATGAATATTGTTTTCCTATTTTGGAATCTTAGGATATGATTCATGATTTTGTTTGTAGGAAAGAGGTATTTCTGAATAAGTTGGAAAGGAATGGATAATGGATCATGAAGAATGTTGAATGAGTAAGATGTCAACACATAAGGGCTTCAAGAGTTATGGTGAAATTCTTAAGAGTATTAGGTCTCTTTTGATGATGGGGTTACATTAGAAGACTTTTTATATTATGTGTAACCCTGATGTTTAATATAGGCAAATTTTATCCAAGTAATAGTTATCTTTTCTTTTGTGGACATAGTTATAAAGAACCATTTGGGTTTATATGATCCTTACTTTTGAGGAAATTATGGGTTACTATATGTTATGATTGAGGTGAAAGGCATGAGATAAAATTGAGGTTAAATTATGTTATGGTTGTTTTTGATGATTTTATCCCTTTTTGGGTAATGACTTGAGAATTATATAGTTTTGGAAAAAGGACAACACGTAGACCGTGTGACTACCCGTCGCGTCGGGCAAAGCTGCGGGAATCGAACCCACAACCAAAGTGCGACTGGTATTTATCGCCTACCACTGGACTACGTGAAGTCCCTGGTTAGTTTGACTGATTCTTTTTAGTTATATGATTTTATGAATTAAGAGTAAGTTGATTTTGCGTTATTTATGAAAATGATTAACCTATCATGGAGGATATGTGATTAGGATAATTACTTTTCAATGCGAGACTTTAGGAGCGATTGATGTTGTTTGGAGATAAGTGTTAGGATTTAACTTGGAAGACTATGTGACTAAATCCTTCAAACATTTGGGTTTCAATCTTAGATTGGTTTAATTTGAAGAATTTTATAGACAAATAGTTTATCTTATGGTCCTCTTTGAACATTGGGTTTTGTTGGACAAATTTTGGAGATTAAGCATGGATTTTCTTTTAAATGGGTTATCCTTTTCTGGATTATCTGACCTTGTACTAACCTTTTTGGCTTTGGTTTTGGTCTAAAGACATGGGATGTATATAGTTCTCTTTTGTGGATTAGGTGATTCTCTAGCAGTTGATTATAGTACTCTTAATGCGAACAAGTCTCCCTAAATACTCGCCTTTTGGAAAAAAATATGAGTTTGACTAAGGAATCTAGTAAAAGATGAAAGTCAACATGATAATTGATTATGTTTCCTTATGAATAAATTCCTCAACAAAAAGTAACTTAAAACAAAAATTTTGTCTATTAACTTTTCCTACTGGGGAATCGAATACCGTTTAGCCTTTCACAAGTTTGTGATTTTCTTATTGTTAACTTTCTCCTAAATATGTTTTCTATCACTGTCCATCAGAACATGACCTTATGTTTTCTCCTCCATGTCCATGTTTTCCTAAATGGAATCCTAGTATGGGTTAACTCGGGTGACCTCTGTACTTATCTTTCTTTATTTTAAAGTGATTTTTTTAACGACTCTTGTTCCGATGTGGGACTTTCAAGGATGTTTCCAAGCCCAATTTTAAAAATTGCGAGGACGCAATTCCCAAAAGGGGGGAAGGATGTAACACCCCAAGTAAATAAAGAATATGACATTTTCATATTTATCCATATTTGTGAATAAAATATTGATATGACTTTAAAGGGGACGCTATGCTCGATGGCGTACCCAACACGCAACAACGAGTTTCTTGGGAATCTTACGTTGCACTCTAATAATAAAATAATATTATTTTAAATGGTAGTTAACATGTAGCCGTTGTAATGGCGGGAATGGATAGAAATAACTAAAATATGATTATATATGTTTTTAAATGTTTTTACATTTATCCAATAATGGATAGAGGATTAAAATACGGAAAGAATTCAATTTTAGGCGTGTATGCCATAGTCTTCACTAAAGGTTCACTTATCACCTTTTGATGTTGAACCATCATTAAATATAGTTTTGTTCACTCTTAAACATTCTTTTGGACCAAATAAAACTCCTATTAGTAATCGGGACATCAAAATTTACTTTGTGTAAATTTTTGGTATCTTTTCGATAAAGTTCATTTTTTTAATGAATAGTGTAAAATGTTGTATTTTAATTCAAAACCACTTTTTAATCTAATTTATTTATATGATTAGATTATATTTTGAATTGGTTTTAAAGTGAAATTAGAAAATATTTTTACCATTAAATCCAATAGTGGTCATTGGAATTAATTTCACTTTGAAATCGGACTTAAACTAGTGTCAATCTTTTGATACTTATTGTTTCATAAAAACACACTATTTGTCATGACAGCGGGAATTAATTATTAAATAAATTAATGTGACTTATATGTTTTTAATTTTGTAAAATGGACTTCATTTTTGAATTCATAATATCAAATATAGATTAGGGTGAATTTTTGGGATTTTTCTGAAAAACTTCAATTTTTGATGAATAGTGAAACCACTAAGTGGTACTTATAAAAACTGATTTTCCATTTAAATGAAATTTTTCCATCATTGTGTTTTGATTTTCAAAAATCCGACATACATGGTTGTCATTAAGAAGTAAAATGTGGTTCAATGAGATTAAAATAATTTTTTGGTGAATAGTAACTTATTATGTTTTTAATCGCGATTAGTGGTAATTAGTGTAGTTTAAGGTAAAAATAATGCTTTAATAAAATGAGATGAGCTTGACACATGTCTTACCCTCATTGGTTGTGTCATGGCCGACCAAGACAAGACATGGGTCAACTTGGGGACCCCCTGGATCCACTTTGGTTGGGAAATGACATAAATAACTTTTTATTTAATGTAAAAGTAAAAATGACACAAACATGATATGTTTTACTAAAACAATTCTTATGTGGGGTTATACAAGTCAGATTTTTTGTTAAAAATAGTCATTTGAAATCTAAAAAGATTTCCTACATCATAGTATTTTTTTTATAATTTTTAGACATTAAATAAATTAAATTATTTATGACATCATAATGATGAAGCGATGACATCAATATCTGACGATTTAAATAAAATGGAATTATAATGTAAAATCTATGAACTACACATGCCCAAAACTTATTGGATGAGTTGATTTCGAAGCCTTATCTCCTTATCCACGAATTATATCAATGTGGGACCTTTTAAAACCGAATCACATTTTGAAATAAAGTAATATTTCTTACTTTCCAAAAGTGCCCCTCCTCTCCTCTTATAAAAGGCCCCAACCTCTACCTCATTTCACACACTCCTAAAGCCTTTGGCTCGGCCAAACCCTGCCCATTTACTCTCTCCACATCCCTCTCCTCATCCTAGAGGATTCCCTTTGGGCAGAATCCTTTCAAAGGAAGCCTTTAGGCTCAAATCAAAAGGAGTTAAACTGTTAAAGGTAATTCATTCTCTCATGTTCATTTGTTTTATTTTGCTTCTCCAACCCCCTAAACACTTTTTATTTATTTCTTTTGTAAAAACACCAGTATATTCAATATACTAGGATGTTTTTATAAGATTTATTCGAGCTACACTCTCACACAACTACATCAAATGGTTAAAGAACATACGGTTTCCGTGGATGGAGAATTTCTGCCTCCCGAAACGATGATTGTTCAAAATTCTATTAACACCTTCAAAGGTGGCCATTAAGATGTCACTATATTCATATATGATATATTATATGTTTATGTTTTACTTATTCTTCTGTATTTTTCATTTGTGTCTTACCTTTATGGCTTCCATTATGGGTATACGCGATATCTTCATTTTAGGAAGTGCGGACTACCGCCCCCTCAAAGTGATGTGATTCGTTAATGCCATACGTGGGACGTATAAAGGATGGATTTAATGTTATTATATATGATGTTATACTGGAATTATTATATACCTCTATATCATTATTATTTATTTCCATTAAAGTATGAGATAGAAATGAAAGTAGCGTTCATGCGTACGTACGGCTTACCGTCTCCATGAACGGTGCATTTCATTTCTTATCCCCAAATGTAATGTACTATTAAAAGTACATGTATATAATTGATATATATAATGAATGATATATCTAAATGTTTAATATAATTCTGGAATTAAAATATGCATACCTCTAATTTCTTTTTAATTCCATTAATATGACAAAGAAATGAAAGTAGCGTTCATGCGTACGTACGGCTTACCGTCTCCATGAACGGTGCATTTCATTTCTTATCTCTAAATGATTATGTAATATTATAAATACATGTATATGATGGATATATAATATATATATGATATCCAAATCAGGAATGTCATTCTGGATATAAATAACCTTTGACCACCCGAACAACATGTATTTGTAAGAAGTCCACTTTCGACTTAAGAACCAAATACTGACAAAATGAACATTATTAACTTAAATGATTACATAATGTTTATAACATGTCAATAATTGATATAAAAGGAATAATGAACTTGGAAAAGGTTCTTAAGAAAGTAGAAATTAACTCAAGTTTATTATTTAGGACGTTAAAGAACGATCGAGTCAAGTCGGACCCGAGGTAAGGGATCCTACTCCTCTCTTTCTTTTTAAGTACTCACTTTTATGTCATTCCTTTTAAATCTCAACATTCTTGTTATTGGGATGATCTTTTATATTAAACTTACTGAAATTTTTATTTTAATGTGATGAGAGACCCTATTCTCACTCATCAATCCATTTTGGATGTTTTGAGGGGCGCCGTTAGGCTGCCGAACTTTCGTAAGAGATCTAACCTCTCTCATTCTTTTTAAGTACTCTCCTTTATGTCACTTCTTTTAATCTCATATTTGTAATGTTGGGGGATGATCTTTTATATTCCTATTTCTGTAAATTTTATTGTAATGTTATTAGATACCCTATTTGATCTCACCAATCCATATTCGGAAGTTTTATGTGGCGCCGTTAGGCTGCCGAGTTTTCGTAAGGGATTTTTCATCTCACTTTTATTCCCGTGAGATTTATGCAACATTTGCCACAAATTCCATTGAGTGGTGTATGTACTGACCATTATTATACTCTTTGAGTAATATACTTTTGTTTATGAGTATTTACATCAATGATCTATTGTCCTTCTTTCATGGGGTGTATGTTTTGAAAGATACCCAATTCGGTAAGGGAACCTTTCACCCTCCTTTTTTTTAAAAGACTTCTTTTGTTGGGTCTTTTAATTTACATATTGTTATGTGGGGATATGTTCTAATATATCCTTATTGATGTAAATTTTATTTCCAAGTGATGAGATACACTTTTTATCTCTCATCAACTCATTTTTATGTGATGCTGTTAGGCTGTCAAGGGAACTTTTTAACCCAATTTCGATTTCTTTGGGTTCAACATGTAGTCATTGAATATATCATCCATTGAATATGTGTGAATGACCTTTTATTGTTTTACACTTAATATCCACTTATATTGGGTGTATTTATATTTGTCACACATATTTTTTAGATTGATTTGTCCTTAATTTAAGGATACCTTCTTTATAATGGATTTCATCACATTTGACATTTCTATCGAGGGTTCATTATTGTTATGCACCAATTCACTCTTATATGGTGTATATACTGTCCTTTGGAATATTATATCATGAATCCATTTATTCTCAGGATATTATAAAGTTCTGACTAAATGTTATTCCTCAATTGTTGTATTCAAGTGTCTCTAATTTTGGTGAAACCCCTTTAACCAAAATATCGCTTTTAAATGTTTTAATGATTTGTTATTATTAATATCCATGTTTTCAAAATGGTTTTAATGATTTATTTAGATGAATATTAATGGTTTAAAATGTTAAAAGCTTCAAGGTGGTATGGGACACTTTGATTCAAAAATCTCCTTATTAAATGTTTTAAATGGTTTTGGAAATGGTTTCTTTTTGAACGGATTCATTATTTCAATATACTAAAATGTTATATTGTGATTGAAATGTGGAAATGTTATGTTTCCTTTATGGTTGTTTTATGTGATACATTTATGTTATGGTTCTTGGGAATTGTTATGAAAACTGGTGGTTCCGTGATAAACTAAGGGCGGGTGATCCCAATATAGCTCTCCAATACATTGGGTAACGCGAAGGAGTGAAACATTAAGGTTTCTCCGAAGAGATTTAGGGAATATACTGTGATGGGTATTCCAAACGTAACCAAGAGGGTTACTCCCTACGTAAGAATGTTATGAATGCCTCAAGTTACCTTTATGTCTTATGTTTTCTATGATTTATTCATGATTTGATATGCCTATGTTTTAGGGGTAAAGTGTGATTTCATTCTAATGTATATATGAACTCATGTTTCCTTTCCATATTTTTATAAATCTTACTGAGCTTTTTATGCTCATCCCATGTTTTTTGAAATGTTTTTCACAGGTCAAGGGAAAGGTACATGATGTGATGATAGTGTCAAGGATGTGTCAAGAAATAATCCATGTTATATTTTAAATATGTTTCCGTTGATGGGAAGAATGAATACTGTCTTTTATGTAACCACTTTGTTTAAATGTGGAATGTAATTCAAGTTTCATGATCTAATTCTCTAAAACTCTAAACCTAAAAAGATCCTCAATGTGTAATCTTGTAATAACTCAAGATTAAGTAAGGTTTAAGGCTGGGGCCTTATAATCTTCATTTATGTGGGGTATGTATTTCTCATCATTGTATTAATTGTGTAATATACTTCAATTTATGGGTATTTAAATCTTCATTGTATGATCCTTATTTCATGGGATGTATGTTTCGTAAGTTACCAAATCGGCAAGGGAACCTTTTAACCCAATTTCCATTCCTTGGGTTAATATTCTAATTCTTGATTATGTCATGATTTGATTATGTGGAGAATAACTATTTAATATTTGTTTAGTAATTTCCACTCCCCTTTCTGTAAATATACTTTTAAGACACATAATCACTCTATTGATAAATTCTCAACTCATCGATATGAACTTGATAAGATTAATTTTATCTCAATCTCTATTTATTGAGTTATAAATCCAATTCATTTGTGTTGTTTTTACAATAATATGTGTGATTGTCCTTTGATTGATTTACACTGAATACAAAATCATATTGTGTGTATTTAAATTTTTCACACATAATTATTTCATTGATTTATCCTTAACCTAACGTTGTGGTCTTTATAGAAGATTTCATCCCAATTTACATTCCATTGAGACTTCTTTGTTGTTATACATCAATTCACTTTTATATGGTGTATATAATGTACTTTCACATATTATATCATAAATTTATTTATTCACATGATATTATAAAGTTCTTATTAAATGTTATTCCTCAATTATTCGTATTCAAGAGTCTCTCTTTTTGTTAAAAATACTCTTTAACTAAAATATCATTTTAAATGTTTTAAATATTTATTCCTCTAAATATTTCTCATTAGTATCCATGTTTTATAAATGAGTTTTAGTATTTATTTATATGGATATTAATGTTTTAAAATTATAATTCATTTAAAAGCTTCATTGTTGTATGGGACACTTTTATTAAAAAATATAGTTTTTTATATGGTTTTGAAATGAT
The DNA here is from genome assembly GCA_963277665.1 of Viscum album. NCBI lineage: Eukaryota > Viridiplantae > Streptophyta > Magnoliopsida > Santalales > Viscaceae > Viscum > Viscum album. The sequence goes on from OY728150.1 coordinate 332,553,711, forward strand.
TTGATAAAACATTGTTTATTTCAATATCTTGATTTGATATATTGGAATTTGAAAATGTAATATTTCCTTTGTACATGTGTTATATGTTGTGATTATGTTATGGTTATTGGGCATTATTTATGTATACTGGTGGTTTCATGATAAACATAGGGTGAGTGAGCCTGAGATAGCTCTCCAATGCATTCGGTAACGTGGTGGAGGTAAACATTAATGTTTATCCAAAGATATTTTGGGAATATACTGTGATGGGTATTCATAATGTGACTCCCTATGTAGCTGTGATAGCTACGATGTAATTATTTTATGAATTCCATAAGTTACCTTTATGATTTTTGATTTGTGATTGTTATTCATAAATCTTATGATTTTGTAAAGTATGTTATCATTAAATATTATGGTTTCCTTGATCTATATTTTTTAATTGGTTAATGTTTCCTTTCCTTATTTTATAACCATTTCTGAGATGTTTATGCTCATCCCATGTTTTTGAAATTGTTTTCAGAGGTTATAAGGAAGGGTAAGAGAAAAGATGTGTTCAAGAACATCTATATCAAGAAAAGAACTGTAGTTTTATTTATGGAGTTTTTTTGTTGTGATAAAATCGGTTATATTAGAAGTGTCTAATTTGTAATATTCAAGTTTCTATGTAATAGTTATGGCCTAATTCTCTAAAACACTAAACCTGAAAATATCCTCAATGTGAATTATTCATTTAACTCAAGATTAAGAAATGTTTTAAGGTCGAGTCCTTATAGTTGTCATCAGAGGTCGGTTTCGACAACATTAGGGATTAAGAGATCTCGTTAGACACACGGTTAGTCCATATGTCTATTATTTCAGTTAACTTCTTGATTTATAACTTTTTCATATCACGAATGTTAGTTACAAATGGAAGGAGGAGGGTCTCAAACAAAATTCCTATCTCTTCCAGATGACATGCTTTCAATAATGTAACACTCCAAGATTTTATGAAAAATATTCTTTTAATTTAATTGATGTCCTCTATTATACACTACCCCAAGTTTAGATTATACTATAAGCAAGACTGTATTAGCTCTCAGTATACGCAACACTATTCTTGGATCGTGTTACACACAATTTCATGGTCATTTGATAGTTGTTATTCTAAGAAACATTGAGTGTATATATATATATATATATATTCAATGTATAAATGAAATATGGTTGGATTCTATTATACGCAACAACAAAGCAGTATTTCACTACACGCAACCCTGACTTGGCTTACATTACATGCAATCACGACCTCCCACGATAGCATGTGTTTTACACAATACTAAGTTTCACTAAACAAAGATATTCTATTAAAATATTATATAAACTAGCCGTTATGAATAGTAATACACACTTTTTGGAATTTTATAAATTTTATCTGTCAAAATGGAATTCATTTTTGGATTCAGAATATCGAAATTAGCCTAGGGTGAATTTTTTGTATTTTTCTGAAAACATTCAATTTTTGATGAATAGTGAAAACATCGGGTTACGATTTAAAAACCGACATTTTATTTAAATAATTATTTATTTAATTTAAATTTATTTTTGGTAAAAATTGATACATAATACCTGTATAAGTTCAATGTAATTCATTGGAGACATTTTATAATAATTTTAGATATATAATAATTTTATAGAACTTTTCACCCTCTTTTACCCGACTCCTAGGAGAATTTGGAAATTCACATAAAACATAATTTTACCTCTTATATGAGTGGAATTTCATAAATAAGAGAGACATGGTTAATATCAAGGACTAAAATGTGGTTCAATAAAATGAAAATAATTTTTGGTGAATAGTAACTTTTTACTTTTATTTACCACGGTTAAAAGTAAATAGGGCAATTAAGGGTAAAAATTATATTATTATTACCATGACACATGTCCTAATTCTATTGGATAAGTTTAATTCGACCAAAAACAACAATATGAATAAAATATGACCATTTAGGTCCACTTGTATTAGATTAGGACAATTATTATAAATTTATTTAAAGAAGGGTTAAAATAGTTAAAATCAAACTTTAATAACTAAATAATTTTTAATATAGGGTTATAAATAAGTTAAATTCGACCATAAATATTCATTATAAAGATTAAAATATTTCCTAAATGTTTTTAGTTAATTTATAATTTTTAGATATTAAATAATTTAATTTATTTATGACACAATGATGATGGAGTAATTACCTTATTAATGAAATATTAACATAATTAATGTCATAAATACCCATATAAATGTAATTTTTGACTTTTTATGAATTCCAATAATTTTATAGGTTAATATGATATGTTAGTATTGATTTAATAAAATTTTTTCTAACTAATAAAGCTGTTATAATTTTCACAAAAATCAAGTACCAAATAGTGTCAAAATTGACATAAAATAGTTTTTAAAACAAATATTATATTATTAATTGTTATTTTATTTTCAAAAATATATGGTTCAACCAAATGACTTATATAATGATATATATATTAATAATTAACCACATGGGGTTCTTTTGTCTTGTTATAGTAAGTTTATTAACCATATAGTGTATGAAAACAAAAAGACACGGTAAAAGTTAAAATATTTAACATAGAGTTAAATCTAAATGGTAAGGATAAAATAGTAACCTAAACTTGTCTAAAACATATTGGATAAAATTATTTAGACCCATACCCACCTTATAATATAAATAAATCAATTTGGGGCTATTAAAAACCGAATATGACTTTATTATAAAATAATATTCTATGTTTTCCAAAGGTGCCCCTATCCTCCCTTATAAAAGGGCACCCCTTTACTCTTCTCCTCGCACCAAATTGTGCCTTCATGCTCAGACAAAACCTACCAATTTCCCTTCTACACTTCCCTAGTAATATTATAGAGGTACAGGTCTTCTTAAAAGACCAATTTTAGTGCCCTAAGAGGTCGTTTTAAAGAGGCGTGTCAAAGAAGATGTAATATTTGTTACCGATTCATTCAAATTTATTTATTCTTCTACTTACTCTTCCTTAGTTGATTCTTTTTTATGTAATAACATAAGTATAAATAATATACTATTATGTTGTTATAAATATTAAACAACCATATTTCACCTTCTATCCATTCTACAGAAAATGAAATCACCGCGCGTGCGTAGGTACGAAATACCGTCTCCACGTCGTGGTGTAATCTGTTTTCGACCACCACCTTACTTGGATGGGTATATTGGTGTAAATAAATATATATATATATATATGATTATTATAAAGTGATATTGATTATGAATTATTATACATATGTTTCAATATAATTCCACGATCATGGGAATAATATCATAGCTCGTGCGTACGTACGGACTACCCTCTCCACGAGGCGATGAGATTCATTCTCCATGTTAACCATTCATTAATGATTATAAAGTATATATAATGAATAATAATGAGATATATGAAATAATAATGATACTGTATGTATGTATGTATATATATATATATATATATATTTCATCTACTTAGTTCCATTCAATTCTATAAGGAAACAAAAACAGCGTTCATGCGTACGTACGGCCTACCGTCTCCATGAACAGTGTATTTCATTCCATTTATCGATATATCATATATATATATATGTATATGTGGAATATAAATTATATATAAATCATGTTTTACATTCTGGAATTATCTAAATATGGATATAAGTAATAATATCATGAATAACATGTCGAAGCACATACAATAAATGAAACGATTTTACCCAAATCGCTGCATTTACATCGAATTTACAAAAGAAAGGTTAATATAAAGTCATAGGTAAACTATATATGATATCATAACAATGAATATGATTCTGTAATAATTAAATGACATTAATTTAATCATTATACAGGTGGTTCAGATACATATGAAGCATATCAGACTTATGGTAAGGGATAATTATTCCAATGTCATACTTATTTGAGATTGTTTATTCGTAAGTATTTACTAGGGTTATATTTTTTATCCATGTCCATAAAAATACTTTTGTAAAGTGTTTAATATTCATCCATGTATGTTTAATGTCAATCTTACCCATCTTGACTTTTACTTTGTGCTATTGGAGGAATCTTGATTTTGTTTACCATACGTTGTACTTTTTGACATTTCCATTAAAAGTACGAGAAGAATGTTTTATTTAACTTATACGACATAAATGGATTTTTATGGTATTATAATTCCCTATTTTCATGAAGCATAATATACAATATTTCATGACTATTTTCAAAAAAATCCTTTTCTTTTAAAATTGCATGGCATTTTGTGAAAAGAAAATTGGTTTTGAAGAAGAAAGGATATTTTCCTCAAGAATTCATTCCAAGTGTTTTATCAAAACCATTTTCCATCTAACATGAAATTATTTGATATGTGTATGTTTCATGTATAATGTCTCTATGATTTACATTGTTTCACTATTCTTATGATGTAATGATATCCATTTTTTATATGGATTATGTAATGTTGAGAATATTTTTATGAAACCCATTTTATTATGTGGATTATGATGAATGATTTATGTTTATTTTGTGGCACAAGTAAGAATGATTTCATTATGAGATGGGTGAGACCTATATCTCCCTCAAATTCATTGGGTAATGATTTTTATCTCATGAGATAGACATGGATGGAATGATAAGTTAATCCAGTTCAGTAATACAGGACTGGAACGAGGAGTGAACTCAATTCAGAAACGGACTTTGTCCACTAAGATGGTCTTGGAAGCAACGCCTTGGTTACTATGGAAATCATATCATGTGCTTAATGGTTTCCACAATCACATGTTTTATTACCATGCTATTTTATCATGATTAATGTTTCTTTATGATTTATTCCATATGTACTGCCATATTTTATGTCATTGCCCAAGATTTCGATGTTTAAACATTATGTTCATGTTTTTAAGTTCAAATGTATTTTATTTGTTTTATTTTATCCATGCTTACCCTTACTGAGCATTTGTGCTCACACATTATATGTTTTCTTTTCCCCAAGATTTCAAGAATGGTTTTAGGTAAGAAAACCAAAAGGGGAGGATCTTTATGGGAGATGTTGAAGATCTTTCACCAAGATTATAAGATTACGTTCCGTGTTTCCAAAGACACTAAACTATTACGATCCTTGAGTTTTGGTTTTTTTATGTATTAAGTATTCAAAAAATGTAATGTTTTGACCATGTACATCAAGCTTTGGGTCTCTACAATTGGTATTAGAGAAAAGGATTAGTTAACCTTTGGATACTAGGATGCAAAAACTTTAGTGAGATCCCTAGAGATATTTCTAAGGTATGTCTAAGGATGTCCCTAAGGTTAAGTATAAGTATAGGTTATAGTACTAGAATTATGGTAACGATCTTAGAATTTAACCTAAGTTTTTAGATATTAAAGGTACTCCCCCTTTATTATGTTGTTTTCTTAGCATATGTTTTGCCTCTTACACTACTCTTTTTGGGTTCTAGACTATGGCTGGAACCTGAAGGAACCATGTTGACCAATTAATGGGAAATGCAATGATTGTCCTTCTGAACAAACCAATGTTTTGGGAGATGGAGTGCAAAATCTTATTGCTATACTTACACAAGATTTGAATCATTCTGGACTTCTGAATGAGTAGAGAAGGGAACAATATTCTATTGAGTCCTTTATGAGGCAACGACCACCTTCTTTCAATGGGTCAACTGATCCACTTGTTGCAGAACAATTGATCAGTACCATTAAAAATATATTTTCCATACTTCTCTTAGAATATGATAAAGTCATTCTAGCTTTTTACCGTTTAGATGGTGAAGCAGACCAGTGGTGGACTATAATTAAGAATACAAGGCCCCAAGATGAAATTGAATCCATAGAATGGGATGAGTTCAAGAACATGATTTTCAGTAAGTACTCCCCTCGTATTATTTGAAAAAAGATGGAAAAGGAGTTACATGGGCTTAAGCAAAAGGATGATGAATATGTTGGTATATATGAAGCAAATTTTACAAGGCTTGCAAGGTATGCATCTGGATTTATCATCCAACCTGAAAGTAATTTTGATCGATTCTTCAGTGGCTTAAAACCAAGTCTTCGAAGGGAATTAGCTATAAGAGACTTCAGTAGCTATGAAGAAATTGTGCATTTTTCTATCAAGGTAGAAATGAATTTTGGTGTTACTTATCCATCTCATGGTTTTGACAAGAAACAAAAGATGGAGTTCAAGGAGAAATCTCAGAATAATGGTGAAAAGAAGATGAATGTTTCTTTATGCTCAAATTGTGTTAAGAAGCATGGTGAAGTTTGTTATAAAAGGACTAGAAAATTATTGAAGTGTGGAAAAGAAAGTCATCAAGCAGCTGAGTGTCTAAGTAATAGAAAAATTGTTTCTAATGATGTGAATAAAGAAAAGACTTCAAAAAACACACCACCAACACTTCAATGCTTCAAGTGCATGGAAATGGGGAATTATGCTATTCAATGCCCTAATCCAAGGGTTAATGATGATCGACATGAGCAACCACATAAGGCAAAGTACAATGGGATGTCACATGCAATTAATATTGGTGATGTTGAATACCACCACGATGTTGTGGAATGATTAAGTTTTTATGTAATGGGATTCCAAAATAATGTTGTATATAGTATCGAGGAATATTGGAATATTTATGTATTGTTCTATTGTGGTTTTCAATAATTTTATGGTACCAGTAACCATTGAATGTGATTGAGATATTTTTGGAAAGAAGATTATATGCACATAATGGAGGTAGAAGGAGAAAATGAAATGTTTTACAGTATTCATGAGCTCATGAATGATATAAGGAAAAAATTATTTCATGGTTTGAGTTTATAGAATTTTTGGATTTTGGTTTATGGAAAGAGTTAAATTTTGACAGCATTCTTGTTTTCACTAAGATTCAATGGGTATTCATTTTTCCCGAGAATACAAGATTAAGGTATTCACATGTTTGGAATGCTATTAACAAGTTATATCTTTTTATATATGAGGGATAAATTATGGTAATCACATGCTAGTTATATGACCTTTTTTTAATCGTTCTCTTTATACTATGAGAAGTATTTTGGATAAGCCGAAATATTGGAATGGATTATGTTGAACATAAGTTTTTATTGTTTAATGATATTTTTTTTATATTTTTGATAGAATGTTATTATAGTGTAGTTTAAGAAAAGGGACAATCTGTAGAACGGGCGACAAGCCGTCGCATCGGACAAGGACGCGGGAATCGAACCAAAAACAAAAGTGTAACATGCCTTTATCGCCTACCACTAGCCTTCATGAAGTCCCCGGTTAGTAGAAACTAGTTTTATTTTATTAATAAGGATGATAGATAAATTATAAGTCCATTTTGGAACCATATCCAATTAATCTCACCATAGATGGACTTATGTATATAACTTTTTCTAACCCTATGTTTGAGACATATGGTATGACCCATCATTATATCGCATGATCTGATAACACTTCACTAAAGTCAAATTCAACTTCATTTCCTTAAGAGATGAAGTGGAAATTGTTCAAGGCATGAGAAATGTTGAGATTGTACCAAAATCAGGTGAGTATTTATTTTAATTCAAAAAATATATTCAAATTTAGGGAAATGATCTTGAAAAACAAAAATGTTGTTGTAGTGCTCTTATATCTGATGAATCATATGGTACCTTAGATCATCACAAATTTATGGCTTTGTGATTGTTGGCTTTTTCATAACCATGTCCTCTACCACTCTTCATCAGAGGTTTATGGTCATATTTCTCTTGCATATCAATATTTTCACCAATGTTCTTTTATGTGGAAACCCAGTGATTAGTTAATTTGGGTAACCGTTATGTTTCATACTTTAGATTTTAAAGTCATGTTTTGGTATTCCTTTTTACGATGTGGGTTTCTATTAATGAAACCATCAAGTAGTAAACCATTTATAACACCGACAAATTTCGAGGGCGAAATTCATTTTAAGGGGGGTAGAATGTAACACCCAGATATATTATGATGAATAATCTTTTAATTTCATTGATGTCCTCTATTATATACTACACCAAGTTTAGCTTGTACTATAAGCAAGACCGTATTAGCTTACAGTATATGCAACACTATTCTTGGATTGTGTTACACAAAATTTCAAGTTCATTTGATAGTTGTTATTCTACGCAACATTGAGTGTATGTATATATATTTTCAATGTATAAATGAAATATGGTTGGATTCTGTTATACGCAACAACAAAGGAGTATTTCACTACACGCATCCCTAACTTGGCTTACATTACACGCAATCGCGACCTCCCACGATAGCATGTGTTGTAGGAAATACCGAGTTTCACTAAACAAAGATATGCTATTAAAATATTATATAAACTAGCCGTTATGAATAGTAATACCCACTTTTTGGAATTTCATAAATTTTACCTCTGATAATTTACTTCATTTTTGGATTCGGAATATCGAAATTAGATTAGGGTGAATTTTTGGTATTTTTCTGAAAACATTCAATTTTTAATGAATAGTGAAAACACTAGGTTACTATTTAAAAATGACTTTTTATTTAAATAATTATTTATTTTATTTAAATTTATTTAAGGTAAAAATTGATACATAATACCTATATAAGTTCAATTTAATTCATTAGATTCATTATATAATAATTTTAGATATATAAAAATTTTATTAAACTTTTCACCGTCTTTTACACACCTCCTAGGAGAATTTGGAAATTCATATAAAACTAAATTTTACCACTTATGTGAGTGTAATTTTGAAAATCATAGAGACACAATTAATATCAAGGACAAAAATGTGGTTCAATGAGATGAAAATACTTTTTGGTGAATAGTAACCGCTTACATTTATTTACCATGGTTAAAAGTAAATGGGGTAATTAAGGGTAAAAATGATATTATTATAACCCTAACACATGTCCAAATTCTATTGGATAAGTGTAATTCGACCAAAAACAACCTTAGGAATAAAATATGACCATTTAGGTCTACTTGGATTAGATTAGGACATTTATTATTAATTTATTTAAAGAAGGGTTAAAATAGTTAAAATCAAAGTTTAATAACTAAATATTTTTTAATATAGGTTTATACATTAGATAAATTCGACAATAAATATACTTTAGAAAGATAAAATGATTTCCTACATTATTTTATATTATATATATATATTTTTAGATATTAAATAATTTAATTTATTTATGACACAATGATGATGCAGTAATTACCTTATTAATGAAATATTAACATAATTTATGTTATAAAAACGCAAAAAAAATGTAATTTTAGACTTTTTATGAATTCCACTAATTTTATAGGTAATATGACATGTTATTATTGATTTAATTAGCTATTTTATAAATAATAATGCTATTATAAGTTTCAGAAAAATCAAGTACCAAATAGTGTCAAAATTGACATTAAATAATTTTTAAAACATATATTATATTATTAATTGTAATTTTATTCCTAAAAATCTTAGGTTTGGCCAAATTACATATATAAGGATATATATATTAATAATGAATTACTTGGGGTTCTTTTGTCTTGTTATAGTATGTTTATTAAGCATATAGTATAATAAAACCAAAAGACACGGTAAAAGTTAAATTATTTAACATAGAGTTAAATATAAATGAGAAGGATAAAATAGAACCTAAACATGTCTAAGACCTATTTTATGAGATTAATTCGACCCACCACCACCTTACCTTTGAAATAAATAAATTTTTAGCTATTATAAACTGAATATGAATTTATTATAAAATAATATTTTATGTTTTCCTAAGGTGCCCCTCTCCTCCCTTATAAAAAGGGCACCACTTCCCTCTTATCGTCACACCACTTTGAGCCTTAATGTTTGGAAAACCCCAAAAAATTTCACTTATCCACTTCCGTAGTAATATTCTATAGGTCCTGGTATTCTTCAGAGACCAATGTTAATGCCCTATGAGGAGGATTCAAAGAGGCGTGTCGAAGAAGAGGTAATATTCGTTACCAATTATTTCAAATTTATTTCTTCTTCTACTTCATCTTATTTATTTGTTTCATTATGAAGTAGTAACATCAGTATCACTCATATACTTGTAGTTTATTAAAAATATGAAACAAACCTATTTCACCTTCTATCTATCTTATAGAAAATGAAATCACCACGCGTGCGTACGTATGGAATACCGTCTCCACACCGTCGTGTAATCTGTTTTTGACCACCACCTTACTTGGATGGGTATAATGGGGTAAATAAATAACTATATATTATTGTTGTAAAGTAATATTTATTCTGAAATATTATACATATGCTTAAATACAATTGCATGATCATGGGAATGATATCATCGCTCGTGCGTACGTACGGACTACCATCTCCACGACGCCCTAAGATTCATTCTCTATGTTAACAATTAATGAATGATTATAAAGTATATATAATGAATAATAATGAGATATTTGACATAATAATGATACTGGATTTATTAATATATATATATATATATATATTTCATCTACTTAATTCCATTCAATTCAATAAGGAAACGAAAACAGCATTCACGCGTACGTACGACCTACCGTCTCCATGAACGGTGTATTTCATTCCATTTATCGATCTATCATATATATATATGCATATGCTGAATATATATTATATATAAATCATGTTTTACATTCTATAATTAATTAAATCAGGATATAAGTAATAAAATCATGAACCAAAAGTCGAAACACGTACAATAAATGAAACGATTTTACCCAAATCGCTGCTTTTACATCAAATTTACAAATGAACGGGTAATATAATGTTATAAGTTAACTATATATGATGTCATAAAAATGAATATTATTCTGTAATAAGACAATGAAATTATTTAAATCATTGTATAGGAGTATTAGATTCATATGAATCATATCAGATATAAGTTAATGGATAATTATTCCAATGTCATTTTTATCCGAGATTGTTTATTCGTAAGTATTTACTGGGGTTATATTTTTCATCCATCTCCATAAAAATAATTTCATAATGTGTTTAATATTATTCCATGTATATTAAAAGTCATTTTTACCCATCATAATTATTACTTTGTTCTATGGAAGGAATCTTGATTTTGTTTACCATACGTGGTACTTTTTGACTTTTCTGTTAAAAGTACGAGAAGAATGCTTTATTTAACTTATATGGCATGAACAGATTTTTACAGTTTTATAATGCCTTATTTTCATGAAGCTTAATATACAATATTTCATGGCTATTTTCAACAAAATCCTTTTCTTTTAAAATTGGATGGCATTTTTTGAAAAGAAAATTGATTTTGAAGAAGAATGTATATTTTCCTCAAGAATTCATTTCAAGTGTTTTATCAACACCATTTTCCTTCTAAGATGAAATTATTGAATATGTTTATGTTTCAAGTATAATGTCTCTATGATTTACATGGTTTAAGTTTTTTTATGATGTTTTGATATCCATTTTTTATAAGGATTGTGTTATGTTGGGATGATGTTTATGAAACCCATTTTATTCTGTGGGTTATTAGGAATGATTTATGTTTATTTTATGGCACATGTATAAATGATTTCATTATGAGATTATTGGGACCTATATATCGCTCCAATGCATTGGGTAAAGATTTATATCTCATGAGATAGACATGGCTGGAATGGTAACTTAATATGGTTCAGTAATACAGGACTGGAACGAAGAGTGAACTCGATTCAGAAAGGGACCTTTTCCACTAAGATGGTCTTAGAAACAATGACTTGGCTACTATGGAAATCATATCATGTGCTTAATGGTTTCCATAATCACATATTTTATTACCATGCTATTTTATCATGATTGTTGTTTTTTATGATATATGCCTTATGTACAGCCATGTTTTATGTCATTGCCCATGATTTTGATGTTTAAACATTATGTTCTTGTTTTTAAGTTCAAAATTATATGATTTGTTTTATTTATCCATGCTTACCCTTACTGATCATTTGAGATCACCCATTACATGTTTTCTTTTCCCCCGGATTTCAAGAAAGGTTTTAGGTATGAAAACCAAAAGGGGATGATCTTTATGGGAGATGTTGATGATCTTTCTCCAAGATTAGAAGATTACGTTCCAAGTTACGAAAGACACTAAACTATTACAATCCTTGAGTTTTGGTTTTTTTTATGTATTAAGTATTCCTAAAAATTAATGTATTGTCCATGTAGTTCAAGCTTTTGGTCTCTACAAATAATTATTGCAATGTCATGTTCAGATGATTGTGAACCATTTTCTAGCATACAACTCACTTGCAAGCAGTTTTTTGAGATATCAAACACCTCCACTATACCTCATTATCATCATTGATCATGGGTTGTATTTAGACAAGTCATATTTTTACAATGTTCTCATATTTTCAAGAAAGTTAAATATTATCAAGGAATTTTCAAATATTTTACCTTATCACAATATCTTGAAGCATATTATGATTTTAAAAAAGTTACTCAAGAAGGAGACCCATTCACAACTTATTTATATTTTATTATACAATATATTCTATCAGCAAATACCTATAGTATTTTAAAAGTACCATTAATTGAATGCTTCAATTCAAATTTGGTCCGACTATTTTATTGAAATCGTGTTTTATCAAGTGTTTTGAAAATATATGACATACATGATTATTTTCTAAAACTTTTTTTTGTGAACACCCATATGACACATGTTGTACAAGTTGTATTTGGATGGAGGAATAAACTGATTTTGAAGGATCTATAAATCATTTTTGCGATGCAAGAACCTTCTACCTACATGAAAAAGATGAAAATGACACTTAATGGACATCATGATCAAGGTATTATGTTCTTCATATTGGGTATCATTTTATTTTATCATATGGTGGTGAAATAAGACTTTAAGAATTATGATGTTGATATCATAATGAGTATGGATGAAAATTAGAGGTATAAGGAAACCATTGACATTAAAACATTTTTGGGTTATTTTTGAGTTATATAAAAAGGACAACCTATAGGATGGGTGACTGTAGGATCGAAATAATGATGTAGATGCTCAATATACAAGAGGGGGGTTAATTGTACACTTTAAAATTTCCTTGGAAACTTTAATGTAGATTACGGATAACTATGTTTTCATTACAAAAGGAAAGTTCTATGTTTAACAAAGTTAAACTAAGCAAATTCACAACACCTCTACACCAATTGAGAAATTGGAATAAGGAATGAAATTATAAACTTTATGTTATATGTACTTGCTTAAAACTGGAAAGTGATTTCGAAAGTAGGTTCCGGAGATATGGATTCGAAAATTAAAATATAACAAAAGATTACAATATGAGATTCTAACTTAAAGCGTATAGAATCTAAATGAAACAGAGTACAAGCAAGAAACTATAAGAAAGTTATACTTTCCTTACAATACAATTTGCAGTGGAAAAACAAGTAGTGAAACTACAAGTAACAAGATATAAGTCTTTTAACCCAAAGAGAGGGTATCCAACAACCATGGATAAAGGTCCCTTTATTTATACTTTCAAGCAAGTCTGTCTTACCCACACCAGGGTAAGCCTTTGATATGAAGATCGGACTCTCTGTCTTCCTATCCCCACAAGCCCTCAACTTCAAGGTAGTTGGCAATCTCTGTCTTCCTCGGCAAGGAAGACCTCGAACTTCAAGGTATTCAGCACCTCTGTCTTCCTATCCCCGGAAGTCCTCAAATGTAATCACCAACATTCAGAGTCGCACGAAGCAAAAACTGAACGAGCGGTTCAGTATGCACAAAGAATGAAAAGCTTTCTCTCTCTAGAAATCACCTTAGCAGTGTGTGATCTCTAGATCGATCAACTTCATTGTGTCGAGCTCTTTCAAATGAGCTCCTATTTATATGCTCGGTCGGCCTCCTTTCCAAGGGTCATATTTTCCTTGAAAAAGGGAGGGACCTGTACATGTGTCACTTAGCCAACGGTTATTTTATAAAGGAATATACGACATCGTTTTATAAGAAAACAAGTGTAATAGAAAGTACGACATCGTTTTGAGGTTAGCTAAAATGTTTAGAGTGAAGGTTCAGAGTGTAAGAAAAATATCAATGAATAGAGAAATTATAAAAGTGTAAGCAAAAATAATGTTTGGAGTCTAGCCAAAAATAATATTCGGAGTCTAAATAAATTCGGAGTGTATAAAGAAAAGATGAACATATTCTGTTTAATAAGAGAATTCCGAATGAGAATTCATCTTCAGATTATGTAATGGGAATTCGTAATCCGAAATCGTCATTAGAATTCGGTGTCGAACTTTTTGAGAGTTCGTATCCAGAATTCGAAGTGGAACATCATTACAGTTCTCATCCAGAATTTGGAGCCTAAAACAGAATGCTTCATATCAAAGTTTTAAATGATTCCGAGAATATAGAAATGAATCCGATTCTTATACTTAAGATATATATGGATATAGATAATGAAAATATGATAAGTTTAATTTTTCTTATAAAAGTGATTTTCATTATAAAAGAAATTTTTCTTAAAGATAAGGTGTTTGTGATTTTCAAAACAAGAAGGAATGGAAAAGTCATAAGGAAAACCTTGTTGACTCAACAATCTCCCCCTTTTTGGAAAGCACAAACATCCTTACAAAAATGAAAGACTACGAAAAAAATGAAAACATTAAGGCTTATCTCCCTTTGCATATGGATGTTGATGAATACGACTAACTCTCCCTTAGGCTTTCAAAATCTAAGGATCGTATTCTGGATTTCTGGAATGATATTTCATTAAGAATAAGAATGTCTTCATTAATGAAAAACTCCACCTTAGATAAACTCTATTAGAGTTCTTTTTCTTTTTCACCATTTGTTAAGGTTATTTTCCTTTTCCCCCTTTGTTAGGGTTTTTTTCATTCTCCCCCTTTGTGATTTTCAAAAAGAATTCGAGGGAATGGAAAATATAACAATGTACCTGAAAAATTAGTAACAACAATAAAATAGAAGAGTAAGAAACATTTTCATTACATTTTAATGATCAAAAACAATGAAGCAAAGATTCAACAAAAATATCGGATTTGTCTATTTGGATCTTTTTCCTTCGACATAAGACCCTTAAGAATAGTTTTTATTTTCTTCAATTCTTTATGGTCTTCTTCATCTTGCTGCTCTAACACAAATATTATTGCACTTTGAGCTTCAAGATTTTCTTTATAGGCTTAAAGATTTTCTTCCTGATCTTTCAAAAGTTGTTCTTGCTTTAACAACTTCTCTTCAATCTCAATCCGAAGATCCCTTTCATTCCTCCAGTTTTGAGCAACAGAATTCAGCTTCCCATTTAGATCTCTGTCTTCTTGAATCTGGAAATTATTCTTAGTTGTCAACATATCTTCAAAGGCATAATAAGATCATCTACCTTCCTGTCTTCTGTCTCAAATGCATCTTTAACATTATCTTGGAATTAATCAAAGAGCCTCATCTCATCTACAATTTTCTTCGACCAACTAGTCATTTTCTTACAAGACCTTATGTGGGATTCATAGCCAATAATGATAGATTTGAAGTTTGCCTCTATCTCTACACATTTTTCCATAACCATGGATACATACTCTGTTTTCTGATTCATAGTATGTTGGAGCATTTGTCATCTTGAATCAATACTTGAGAAGGTCGGAATAGAACCCACCAACTTCTTTAAAGACTCAAAAACAAAGTCATTTCCCAACGAAGATGACTCTGAATCCGAGACTTTTCATGTAGAATTTTCTTCTTCAATTTTCTAAACCTTCTTCTTATAAGAATCACCAAATTACCTTCTCTTTACAGCCACTGAGCTCGAGGTATCGACAACAAGTTGCTTTCCCTTTTCCACTTTTGGAATGGATTCTTGTACCAGGGTTTTCTGCTCACATATCAGATACTTGAAAAACATTGTCTTCATCACCAATATCTTTTTGTGCACCATCCTCTACGTTCTCCATTTGAGAAATATCATGTTGAACATATTCTTCCTCTGCATGATAAGATACTTCTTGTTCTCCATTCTCCTCATCCTTCTCTGGAGTTACTATCTTAGAGGACTCAGCTTCTGATGTTCGGAGTGACAAATGTTCCGAAGGTGTGTATTTATAATCTTATACTTGCTTCAATAGATCTCTGGTCTCACCACTACCTTCGGCAACTGATTCTTCCTCTTCTAATTTCTCAATATGCTCAACTTACTCAACATGCTTAGCAACTACCTCCTCCGGAGTGACATAGTTTATTCCTGGAGTCTCAAGTAGAGATCCCAAGGAGAAAGATCTCGGGACTGGAATGATTCCGAAAGCCATCTTATTAAACTTCAATAATTTCTGAACAACCTCAGCTTCAGACATCTTCTTCTTAAGATTCTTTTCTTCAACTTGTTTTTTTAGCTCATCCACTGTTTTTTCCTTCAAGGCAGTATCCTCTACAGGGTCCTAGACAAACTGAGGATCCCCTTGAACTCTCTCGTCTTTGACATCCCTCCATATAGAAACTACCTCATCAGGGAAATATTTATTCTTCTTCGGTTTTGGAGGTGCGGAATTAACTTCTTTATATTTAAGATTCCCTGCTTCAACTTGAACTTCTTTCATTCTCTTCTTCACTGGCTTATAAGATGTAGGTTCAGCAACTTTCGGAACCTCTTCTTCTTGAACTGGCATATCAAAGAACTCACCAGTGTTCTTGTTGAAAGCAATGTTCATCCTCTTAAGGGTATCATTACTCACCAATAAAATATTGAAAACTCTTGGCTTAGACTTTCAAGCCTCCTTGAAGGACTCAAGGCACCGAACTATTAACTTCGAGATGATTGCTGGATACATTATGATCTTAGCTCTCAGATTCCCTTTATTAACATTCTCAATGGTAATAAGAATGTGTCTCATGAGATTAAACTTCCTTAGATTTATCAGAAAATCTAGAATAAATATCTCGCTCTTCTTCAAACTGTCTTTGTCACCCTTTCTCGGTAAGATAAAGCCTTGTACCCATAATTATAGAATCCGAAAATTCGTAGACAGACTAGCAATCTTCGGAGCCTTGTCATCTGACAGTCCGAGAGTCTTCAATGCCTTTTCATTGTTGAAGCTTCCCTTCGAATCTGGAAAAACATGAGTGATAAAATCGGCTTCTCCTTCATAGGTCAGCCCTACCAAGTTGGCTGCCTTGGAATAAGAAATCTTATAAGTCTTACCATATGACTTAAACAAAAAATTCTCCCTATCATTTTCCTTAAAGAAGGAAACCATCTCATAGAACTCAAAAAGAAATTCCGAATAAACTTCATCTTGATTCCCGAGTTTAGACACAGCAACATCTTCCCATCCGTTAAGCTTTATGTTCTTGGAAATTAGAGAATCATAATTTTTGAAGAAATCAGGATGAACCAACCTTTCTCTATATACTAACCACCAAGAAATCAGCATAGGATTTGACATGTCTTGAGAAGCTACATCCACAGACATTCAGATCTGAAGACTTCTGAGAAGTTCGGAATAGAGATTGCTGAAGATCGGAACTGCTTTAAAATAGAGAGGCAGTGTTTCGGGATGCTGTTGCTTGAAAAGCCGATGTGGGACGACCATTTGGGGTCCCCTTTAAATAGGAAATGATATGATGGTTGATCTTCCTCGGTTGATCGAATGGTTGTAAAAACTGAGATCAGATCTGACGGTTGAAAACCAATTCTCATGAAAACTTAAATTCGATCTTTTGAGGTTTTTATTAAAACAATGATTTAAGAAAACTATAATCCAAAAACAAAATATAAGAAAATACCAGGTAGTAATGTATGATTACGAAAAAATGAGTAAGGAAATCATACCTTTTGGATTGGATTATGAGGATTATTCTTAATGGGTAATATTCATCTTTACTATAAAAAAAACATAGATCGCAAAAAACAGTATGAAAAACTCGGTACGGAAAACCCTGTACGAAAAGAAAAAAATTATAAAAATCTAAGTATGAAAAATTCAATACAAGAATTTCAGTATGATAATGTCATTAAAAATGTCTTAATATATAAGTATGACTACGAAAATCTCAGTATGAAAGTCTCAGTAAAAAAGAAAATTTGTAAAAACAACAAAACAACAACAAAAATATGTACTCCCACTATGAAGAGGAGTTTATTACTATAAGGAAACATTTTCAACAGAAAGTTAATTAAGAAGGGTTACCTTATGGTTATCATTCCTAAAATTCCTAAGGTATCCTTCAGCACATAACTGAATTATGCTAATGAGGTTGTTATTAAGGCCCTTAACAAAAAGAACATTTGAAATAAAGGTTTTACCAAGAAGAACAATATTACCTAAACCAACAATTTCTGCCTTATAATTATCTCCAAAAGTTACCTTTCCAATTTTCGGTTTGATAATATTTTCAAAATAGCTTTTGTTACTAGTCATGTGTCGGGAACATCCACTATCCATGTACCATGTGTTGTTGTTGTTACTCTCTTTATTTTTCTGAAATCATGAAAAGAATTAAATTTTCGGAATCCAAACTTGTTTGGATCTGAGATTTCCAGATAACAAAACTTTGGGTACCCACATATTCTTATAGAAATAATCTTTATGAAATCCTAGAGATTGGGTTTTGTTTAAGGAAGAATTCTTTGCCTAGTGACCACCACATTGACACTTGGTAAAAATGGGGCACTTTGAGGAACAAAATAATTGTTACTAAAAGTTGGTTTTGCATGGGTTGAACCAAATCGAGATTTATTTATTAATGGTCATATTTGGGAATACATTTTATCAAAATTATCCTTACCATGGGTAATGTTTTATAAACACTTCTTTAAGGAAAATATTTCAGACTTGAGTTTTATAACCATGTTTTTATCTTCAAAAATAATTAGATTTAGAACTAGAGCTTGGCTCGAAGATACTCTTCTTAGAAATTAATTTTTCAAACTCTTTAGAAAGTTTTTTCTTCTCAGAACTTACTTCCTTAAGATTTTTTGAAATATTTTAAAAATCAGCATTTTTTCTATCAAGAACTTTAGAAAGATCTGATATTTCTTTTGTAAGAATATTATTTCTAGAGTTTTCCTTATCAAGTTTTTTATTGAGTTTGTAATTCTCAATTTTAAGAAGTTCAGCAAACCTAGAAACTTCTTCATAGGTAGGTAAAGTATAATCTTCATCAGAAGAGGATTCTTAATCAGAAGAATTATAATACTCTTTGTCATTACAATTTAAAGAATCATTGTTCAATGATTCAACATTTCGTACCTTAGCCATAAATCAATGATTGTTAATAGTTATTCTGGCTACAAGACCAAGATTCTTCTGTCCTGAAGATTCATACTCAGAGGATTCATCAGAAGAGTCACCACCACGGCACTACATGTATCACTAGCTTTTAGAACATTCTTAGAATTTTCTTTATAATACTTCTTTTTGTTCCTATCTGAATGCCTTTCTTTCCTTTCTTTATTTTTGAGCAAAGGGAAATCTGGTCTAATATATCCAGCTCTCTTGCATTCATAACACGTGACTTCTCAATCTTTCCTGTCTTTCCTTTCCTTTTTCTTATACTTGGATTGGAAACTTCATTGGCCAGCTATCTTGTTCATCCTTCGAGCAACATTTTCTAACTCGTTTTCAGAGACTTCACTCTCACTACATTCGGATTGGAAAATAACATTCTTAGACTTGGATCTGGTTACTATCTCTAGAGTCTTAGATTTCATCTGATTTGATGTTATTGTAAAAGAAACATTGCCATTTCCATTTTTTCTTGATGTTGTCAACATCATCTTCATTCTTGTTTCATGTTTTAGAAGAGTTCTGAATAGCTCATCAAGAGAAATTTGTGTGACCTTCCTATTCTCATCAATAGCTGTTCTTTTGGATTCCCACTCATTGGGCATAATGTCAATTATCTTATCCACAAGTGCTTCATCATCTAACCCTTTCTCTCCCATAGACTGTAAACTATTGACTATAGTCATATATCTCTTTTGAATTTTACAAATTGGTTCACCATATGGAATATTAAAGCCATGGTATTCAGCTCTATGCATAGCTCTCATAGTCTCAATCACTTTAGAAGTTCCAAAGTGTGTAACCTCTAACATCTTCCAGATACAATTAGCTACTTCACAAGAAGAAATTTTCATATATATATATATATCTAGTCATTGAACAATGTAATGTATTGCGTACCTTATAATTGAGTTGATACTCTTGCTTTTCCTAGTTAGTGAAAGTTCTAACTTCCTTATCAGGAATTTTATAATCACCAGTAGGCATAAAAAAGTAGTACACTTCTGTATTGATAACAAAAGCCTTTATTCGATCTCTCCAGTACTCATAATCATTACCATCAAAGATTGGTTGTCTTGTAGGATTTAGATTATCAATGGAACCAACATTGACTTATGCCATACATAAAATAACCTTCAGCACACAAACATGTTACTAGAAAAATTTCGTAATCACAAGGTTCAGAATGCCAATTTGGAATGAAAAAGTTCGAAAAGACACATTTCGGAATTACAAAGAACTTTCTAAGAAAGTATGAAGAATAAAGGAAAATGAGCAAGAAAAACATATACGTGAGTATATGTATTTCAAAGACCTTCTCTGATACCAATTTTAGGATCGAAATAATGATGTAGATGCTCAATATACAAGAGGGGGGTGGTGAATTATACACTTTAAAATTTCCTTTGGAACTTTTAAAGTTGATTACTGATAACTATGTTTTCCTTAGAAAAGGAATGTTCTATGTTTAACAAAGTTAAACTAAGAAAATTCACAACACCTCTTACACCAATTTAGAAATTGGAATAAGGAATGAAATTATAAACTTCATGTTTTATGTACTTGCTTAAAACTGGAAAGTGATTTCGAAAGTAGGTTCCAGAGATATGGATCCGAAAAGTGAAACTTAACTAAAGATTACAATATGAGATTCTACCTTAAAGCGTATAGAATCTAAATGAAATAGATTACAAGCAAGAAAGTATAAGAAAGTTATACTTTACTTACAATACAATTTGCAGTGGAAAAAAAGAAGTGAAACTACAAGTAACATGATATAAGTATTTTAACCCAAAGAGAATGGTATCCAGCAACCTTTGATAAAGGTCACTTGATTTATACTTTCAAGAAAGTCTGTCTTATGCACACCAGGGTAAGCCCTCGATACGAAAATAGGAGTCTCTGTCTTGCTATCCCCACAAGCCCTCAACTTCAATGTAGTTGGCAACCTCTGTCTTCTTTAGTAAGAAAGCCCTCAAACTTCAAGTTAGTCGACACCTCTATCTTCCTATTCCCAGAAGTCCTCATATGTAATCACCAACATTCAGAGTCGCACGAAGCAAAAACTGAACGAGCAGTTCAGTATGCACAAAGCATGAAAATCTTTCTCTCCCTAGAAATCACCTTAGCAGCATGTGGTCTCATGATCGATCAACTTCATTGTGTAGAGATCTTTCAAATCAGCTCCTATTTATAGGCTCGGTCGTCCTCCTTTCAACAGTCATATTTTCCTTAAAAATCGAAGGGACCTGTACATGTGTCACTTAGCCAACGGTTAGTTTATAATGGAATAGACGACATCATTTTATAACAAAACAAGTGTAAGAGAAAGTACGACATCGTTTTAAGGTTAGCTAAAAAGTTCGGAGTGACGGTTCGGAGTGTAAGAAAAATATCAATGAGTAGACTAATAATAAAAGTGTAAAAAAAAGAAAGTTCAGATTCTAGCCAAAAATAATATTCAGAGTCTAAATAAATTCAGAGTGTATAAAGCAAAGATGATCAGATACTATTTAATAGGAGAATTCGGAATGAGAATTCATCTTCAGAATTCATAATGGGAATTCGTAATCAGAAATCGTCATTAGAATTTGGTGTCAAACTTCATGAGAGTTCGTTTCCAGAATTCGGAGTGGAACTTCATTACAGTTCTCATCTAGAATTCGGAGCCTAAAACAGAATGCTTCATATCAAATTTTTAAACGATTTCGAGAATATAGAAATGAATCTGATTCTTATACTTAAGAGATATATGGATATATATAATAAAAATATGATAAAGATAATTTTTCTTATAAAAGAAATTTTTCTTAAAGATAAGGTGTTTCTTATTTTCAAAACAAGAAGGAATGGAAAAGTCATAAGGAAAACCTTATTGACTCAACAGTGAATACCAGTCGCATTGAGATAGGCTTCATGAATCGAACCCACAATCGAAGGGCAACAAGGGTGCATCGCCTACCACTAGCCTACTTGATGTCCCTCGTTATTATAAATTATTATTTTAGTAAAAAGTTTTTATGGAATAAGAATATGTTGATTTTTGGAACTTTTGTTTTATCAAATGGATATAATTAGTATAGAAAAATGATTTAGTTATTAAGTGATAATGGTTGTTGTGGAAGATGTTCTCTCTTTTTAGGAAACACTATATGCCCAATAAAGATAGAACACTATGGATTTCAATTGTGGAATAATGGTTGAAATTTTAGTTTGTAAGAATTTATGTTTTTATTATGTAATTATGATTGTTTGGTTTGTTTATAAAAATGATTAGCCTATCATGGAGAACATTTGATTTGGTTAATTAATTTTCAATATGAGACTTTATGAGTAACTGTTGTTATTTGGAGATAAACGTTATCTTGAAAGACAATGTAATTAAATCCTTTTGAGATTTCGGATTCAATATTATTTTGGATCACATTTGATGAATTTTATGGAAAGTTGTTTTTTTGAATGGTCTTTGGTGAACTTTTGGTTTTGTGTTAATTTGTTTAGAGATTAAGAGTAATTTTTCTTTTTTTAAAAGATTGTCCTTTTTGGGTATTATATAATCTCGCACTAACATTCTGGGTTTTAGTCGATGTCTAAGGACCAGGGAAATATATAGTTATTCGTTGTTGAATTATTTTATTCTCAAAAAGATGATTCTTGTGCTTTCGATGTGACCAAAATCTTTTTGAATGCTCTTTGTTTGGAGAAAAGATGAGTTTCGGTAGAATCTTATTAAATGATGAAACTCTACTTGAAGGTAATTATATTTCCTTTTGTTATTATTCTATGTAGTAAATTAATTTATCCAAATTATGAAATGGAATGTAAAACAAAGACTTTGTTGGTTTATGTTTCCTACTGAGTAATCAAAGACAATTTAACACGTCATTTTTTTTATTTTTAGGTGGTTAACTTTCTCCTAATCATGATTCCTATCGCACTCCATTAGAACATGACCATTTTTTCTCTCTTACATATCCATGTTTTCTTACATGTAATCCTAGTACGGGTTATCTCAGGTGACCATTGGAATTTTCTTTATTTCGTTTAAATTGATAGTTTTACAGACTATTTTCCGATGAATGACTTTTAATGATGTTTCCAAGCCCAGTTTTAAAATTGCGAGGATGAAAAATCCCAAAAGGGGGGAATGATGTAACATCCCAGGTAAATAAATAATAATACATATTTCATATTTATTAATATTTGTGAATTAATTATTAATTTTACTTTAAAGGGGTTGTTGTGTTCTATAGCGTACCTGATAAACAATAATGGGTTTCTTTGAAATCTTACGTTGCACACTAATAATATAATATTATTATTTTAAATGGTAGTTAACTCCTAGTCGTTGTATTATCATGAATGTACTAAACTAACTACAATATGATTATAAATGTTTGTTAAATGTATTTACATTTACACAATAAAAGTTAGAGGCTTAAAATATGAATGAATTTAATTTTAAGCATAATTTACATTAAAAGGTCGATTTACCACCTTCTAATGGTGAAACCTCTTAAAATATAGTTTTTTAATTTTATTATGTTCTTTTTTACCATATAAAATCTTTTTATATAATGAAGACATAAAAAATTACTTTTTGTAAATTTTTGGATTTTTTCCGATAAAGTTCAATTTTTAATGAATAGTGAAAAATATTGTATTTTAATTGAATACTATGTTTTAATATAATTTATTTATATGGTTATATTATCTTTTTAAATGTTTTTATTATTTCATCTGAATATATTTGTTCCATTGAATCCAATATTGGTCATTAGAATTGATTTCACATTGAAATTGGACATAAACAAGTGTCAATAGTTTTATAGTTATTTTTTCTTAAAACATGATATTTGTTCTTAAACGGGAATTAATTTTAAAATTAATTAATGTAACCTTTATGTTTTTAAGTTTTCAGAAATAAATATCATTTTTTAATTCAGAATATCAAATAAATTTTCACTTTAATGTTTTGGTATTTTTTCTGAAAAACATCTATTTTTGATGTCTAGTGAAACCACTTAGTAGTAGTTAAAAAATCTGACTTCTTCATTTATATGAAATTTTATCACTTATATGAATTGAATTTTGAACATCTTTCATACATGGTTGTTATTAGTAAGAAACAATGTGGTTCAATAAGAGGAAAATAATTTTTGGTTAATAGTAACTTTTGACATTTATTTACCACATTTAAAGGTAAATAGGGTAATTCAAGGTAAAAAGAATATTGTAATAATTATAAATTACATTAAAACTAGTCCAACCATTATTTAATGACTAATTTCTGACCATGAACATCATTGGGTCTATTTCGGGACACCATGGATCCATTTAAGAGTGATAATGACACATTAGATTAATTAATTTAAAGTAAAGGCAAAAATGGAAAAACACTAATCTTTTAGTAAATAAATTTTTATATGGTGTTATATAAGCCATAGTTTAGACTATAAATATTACATAGAAATATAAAACAATTTCCTACATGATCTTGTTTTTTTATAATTTTTAGACAACAAATAAATTAAATTATATATGACGCAATAATGATGTAGTATTTACCTAATTAATAAATGATTTCAATAAATAAGATTATAATGATTAAAATATTATCCAAAACCTATCCAATTGCTATTGGATGATTTTATTTAGATGATGATTCATCTTATATTAGACTCTATTTATTTTTGGACATTTAGAAACCAAATATCATTATATAATAAAATAATAATTTCACACTTTCATAAATAGCCTCTCCTCTCTCTTATAATAAGAGGCCACTTATAAACAATTCCTCACAACTATGAAGCCTTTAGTCTCGTCCAAAATCTTCCAAATGAAGCTCCCTACATACCAACCCTCTCCCTAGAAGCCTTAACATAGGCAGAAGGCACTTCAAGAAGTCCTTTTGGTTCAATCCAAAGGAAGTTACCCAAATTAAAGGTAACAGTTTCTCTTAACTTATTTTCTAATATTTTACTTCTCCAACTCGTAAACTCTTTTTATTCCATTAATTTATAACAATGATAGAATCATCAATGTAATATGTTGTTGTTATAATATGTATTCTAACTACACTTACAAACACCTCCATCTAATGGGTGAAGAACATACTATTTTTTGTGGATGGAAAACTAACGCCTCACGAGATGATGATTATTCGATTATCTCCTACCGCCTCTCATAGTGTCCATTATGATGGTACTGTATTTATATATGATATATATAATACTTATTTTTTCTTTATGCTAATGTATTTTACATTTATATCATACCTTTATGGTTTATATTATTGGCAAAAGTGATAATTTCATTTGAGGAAGTATGGACTACTGCCCCTCACTGTTATATGACTCGTTAATGTCATTTGTGGGATGTATAAAGGATAGAGTTAATGATATTTTATATGATATTATACTGAAATTATAATATACTTATGTATCATTATTTTTTTAATTCCACTAAAAAAAGAAATAGAAATGGATGTAGCGTCCATGCGTACGTACGACTTACAGTCTTCATGAACGGTGCACTTCATTTCTTACCTCCAAATGTTATGTACTATTATCAATACATGAATATACTGGATATATATGTTATATATGATATCAAAATCATGAATATCATTATGTATATAATGAACTATTGACCACATGGACAACTTGTAAATATAAGGTCATCATTTTTGACTCAAGTACCAAATATTGACAAAACGACCATTATTATATTGAAATGATTACATAATGTTTATAACATGGTAATAAGTGATATAAAAGGAATAATAAACATTAAAAAGATTTTTAAGAAGGTATAAATTATCTTTAGTTTATTATTCTTGAGATTAAAGAAAAATCGAGTCATGTCGGACACAAGTTAAGGGGTTTCTTATGTCACTTTTAATTCTGTGAGATTTCCATTATTCGCCACTTATTTATTGCATGTAGTGTATTCTGTACTACCATTTGATATATATTATCATGATTCTATTTATATTTATGTTATTCTATGAATAATTTGGTGGTTATTGAGTTTTTATCATACTAATCGATTGATTACAACGTTGTAAGGGATTTTCATCTCACTTTGTATTCCTGTGAGATTCATGCTATATTTGCCACTATCTCCTTTTGTGTGGTGTCAGTACATCCCATGATTGTATTCATTGTGTAATATATATAATTTTATGAGTATTTATATTTTCATGGTATGATCCTTCTTTCATGGGTTGTATGTTCATATGTTCCCAAATCGGTAAGGGGTCCTTTTAACCCAATTTCTATTCCTTGGGTTAATCTTCTAATTCTGGAATATGTCATGATATGATTTTTTGGGGAATCACTATTTATTATTTTTTTAGTAATTACCACTCCAATTTCTGTGGATATACTATTGATACACATAATCACTCCAATTATAAATTCTCAACTCATCGATATGAAATTGATAAGAGTAATTTTAACTCAATCTCTATTTATTAAGTTAAACATCCAATTCATTGGTGTTGTTTTTACTAGAATATGTGTGATTGTCCTATGATTTATTTACACTAAATATCCAATAATATTGAGTGTATTTATATTTTTCACATAGAATTATGTCTTTTACTTATCCTTAACCTAAGGATACGGTGTTTATTAGAGATTTTATCTCAATTTACATTCCATTAAGACTTCTTTGTTGTTATAAAACAATTCAATTTTATATTGTGTATATAAAATATATTGACATATTATATCATAAATTCCTTTATTCAAATGATATTATAAAATTATGATTAAATGTTATTCCAAAAATATTTTTATTCAAGCATCTCTTTTTTGTTAAAAAACACTTTAACTAAAATATCATTTTACATGTTTTATAGATTTATTCTTCTAAATATTTCACATTAATGTCCATGTTTTTAAAATTGGTATTAGGATTTATTTTTATGGAAAATAACGGTTTCAAATGACAATTCATTTAATATCTTTATTGTTGTATGGGACACTTTGATTCAAAAATTAATTTTTAAATGGTTTTGAAAATCATTTGATAAAACGTTGTTTATTTCAATATCTTGATTTGATATATTGGAATGTGGAAATGTTATCTTTCTTATATACAAGTGTTATATGTAATGATTATGTTATGTTTATTGGGCATTGTTTACATATATGGGTGGTTCGGTGATAAACCTATGGTGGGAGAGCCCGAGATAGCTCTCCAATGCATTGGGTAACATGACGAAGGTAAACATTAATGTTTCTCCTAAGAGATTTAGGGAATATACTATGATACGTATTCCAAATGTGACTCCCAATGTAGCGATGATAACTACAATGTAAGTATTTTATGAATTTCATAAGATAAATTTATGATTTTCTATTTGTGTGTGTTATTACTAAATCTTATGATTTTGTAATGTATGTTATGATTAAAATGTATGGTTTCACTGATCTATATTTATTAATGGGTTAACATTTCCTTTCCTTATTTTATAACCCTTAATGATATTTTTATACTTATCCAAAGATTTTGAAATGTTTTTCACAGGTTATAAAGAATGTTAATAGAAAGGAAGTATTCATGAATATTTATATCAAGAAAATAACTCTTGTATTATTTAAGGAGTTTTATTGTTGTGAAAAATCGATTATAGTAGAAGTGTCTACTTTTTAATATTCATGTTGTTATGTAATAGTTATGGCCTAATTCTCAAAAAATCTTAACCTGAGAAGATCCTCAATGTGAATTATTCATTTAACTCAAGATTAAGAAATGTTTTAAGGTCGGGTTCTTATAATTATGATATGTTAAAAGTGAATTTTATTCCTTCAAGAAGGAAAATTTTAATTTTTCTGATATTATTTTCTTAGAGTAAGTGATTCATTATAAATTTATTGAAGTACAACCAAATTATGAAAATGTGTTAATGAATTATAATTGGATATAATGATTATTTTTCATTATAGTCTTAGATATTAATTGAAATCATCATTTTTGGAAAAGGATATTAAAACAAAAACGTTTTCCTATTACATTAATATCTGATAAAGCAGATGTTCAATTAATACATACAGTTTTATATTCTTCTGCCCCTTTACTTCCCAATGATAATTTCCATTATGATTATCAATGACCACTATAATTAATTATAATGATTTATTCTTTTCATCCAGTTCCACATTACTATATTCCCCTAAGGTTTTTCTATGTAGACACCATGTTATATCTCATCCCATATGACCTTTCTACTCTAGTATCATTATTATTAGGGGTATATTTTATTTACCATTTCAATGGTGTGGGTTTTTAAAAAATGGCACTTAATAATATTAATCTATTTATTATTGAGATCATTTTTAAATTGTGAGGAATTAGTCTATTTATGGTGGGTTAATGTAACAGAGCATTATATTAAAAAATAAACATGGTATTTGATATCCTATCGGACATAAAACTACAATATTAGAAGAAAATATACCACCCCTATAATTTAGAATATATTTATAGTTAAATCATTTCAACCTATTAAATTGTTTTTTATACTAAACAATATGTTTATCATGCGTTAAATTCATCATTGAGTATATCTTTTATTACATGCAATATTGACTTTTGCTTGCATTTCATGCAATAGTGAGTTTAAACAAAATGTGAACTATTATTAAATTAATGTTATTTAATATAATATTTATCACATATTAATTGTAATGGAAGGTATGAAAATTTATAAAATAAATAATGAATATTATGAATATACATTTTTTTTTAATATAATATAATTTAAAATAAAAATAACTTTTTTCAAAAACAATATTTGTTCGAAAAGAATATTGTATCATGGTCTGGGAAAAAAATTAATATTCAATATAAGCAATTTTATTAAAATTATTTGAAATGTAATATTGAATTATGAACTATGAATTTTAGAATAATGTTGGGTTGGATTTTTGGATTTTTCATAAAAATTATATTTTTGATTAAAAGTGAAAAAAATAAAATTTTAAATTAAAAACTACCCATTTCATTAAATAATTTAGAGTAAAATTAAATTTTTAATTGGTTTTATATTAAAATTAGTTTATTTTTTTATCAGTAAAAAAAATTTAGGTCATTGAAATATTTTATAATTTTTTATTTAATTTAAAAACATTGTAAACTTTAGAACTTTTTCTCCTTAAAGATCCATTTTTCACAACATCTATGAGATTAATTATAGGTTATATCTTTTCACGTCTAGTAATTTAATTTTAAAAAATTAATTACATGTTTTAAAGAAAAATAA
This sequence comes from Viscum album, assembly GCA_963277665.1. NCBI lineage: Eukaryota > Viridiplantae > Streptophyta > Magnoliopsida > Santalales > Viscaceae > Viscum > Viscum album. The sequence continues at coordinate 332,583,282 of OY728150.1, forward strand.
TTTATAATTTCAAATATGTTAAACATAATTTATGAACCAAATGAATAGTTATAATAGTTATAATTATTTACCAAAGTTATGGTAAAAATAGATTTACCAAGGGGTAATACTAAGATGATAAGTTTTAAAAAGAACATAAAAAATTTTAAAAACCAATTGGAATAATATATAACCACCTTAAGTAGTATATGATTGATAATAGACAATTTTGGAATCTTTTGGCATGACAAAAAAAGTATGTATCAATGAATCATTTAAAAAAATTACATGTGTGCTACCCACCACACTTTTAACATGTCACAAATATCCTCTATTCTTCACACCTTGAAACATATTTTTTCTTCTAATACCTAATATAATAACTTTCTTAAATCCATATCATCATCCTTGAATCCTTATTTTGTGTAGAAAAAACCTAGGAAATGTTTTGTTTTGTAAATGTAGTGAGGATACCTAAAGAAGAAGTTATATTCTTCAACAAGAATTTCTATATTATTTATTTCTTGACCTCCTTAAATTATTATTAAAAAAATGATATAGTAAACTAAATGTATTAAATATAATTTTAATTTTTTGTGATTAATTAATTAAAATAAAAACATACCCACATCCATCAAATGAGTTGCAAAATCACTGTATATGTATAGGGCATACTACCACTTAACAAACCTTTTCCATTCATTTTTCCATTATCACCATTCATGGTTGTGTTTTATAATGGATATAAATTATATAAATTATATTTATAACATATTTATATCTATATATAAATAATATCATATATATATATATATATATTCAATTTGATAGAATATGTAATAACATCTATCATTTGTACTATGGACTACTGCCCCGCGAAGCGATACGATTCAACCATCACAAATGTTTTTCATAGAAAGTGATAAATGTATTCCAAAACACTATATGTTACATCGGGATAATAGTTTTCATATTTATGAAATTTTTATAATTTTTAAATAAGAATATTTTTTTTATTTCTTACCCATCTCACTTACTATATGTTGATAACATCATAAATGTATGTGTGGACTACCACCTTGAAAAAGCAATGTGACTCTTTATTCATCACCACAATAAATGGATGATTTATATATTTATTATTATATCATATGGTATATATGATATATTAATAATTCCATAAATATATAATATTACTCACCCTCATTCCATAATGATCATTGAAAAATGGAAGCATTACACTTGCAAACATATAGCCTACCATCATAATGATTGTTACAAAATTCATTTTCCATAAAAATATATAATGATTGATTTTAAATGTTTATATAATGTATACCTATGATAATTTTGTAATTTTTATTTATATTTTGATGATGGAACTATGTAATAAGAAAATGAGCTAGGTCTTTTGTGATAAAACATGCATGAAAAAACAAGACAATTAACACCTGAAATAAAAAAAATAATAGAAGATTAAGTATATAAGATTGATAATATGTAGTAAAATAATTGTTTTTGATATTATTAATTTTAATATTTTTCTATAATATGTTATTAACATGATTAGAACCACTATAAACAAGATTAATGAATGCTTAACAAAAAATATAGTTAGGGTAATGGATTTTGTCTCAATTTTTGTCATTGAGGTATATTTGTATGTTATGAAGGAATTTCTTTAAATAGTTTATATAATATCCATTTGACTTGAAATATCATTATTCCACAATAATTAATGGTATTTTGAATTTTATTTTAATTATTTAGTCTATGGGGATTTTATTTAAACTTAACTCTGTGGTAAATGATTTCATAACCCAATTTTATATCAATGGGTTATATTACTTCTTTGCTGTTGTTGATATTCTTATTTTATGTGTATATGGAAATTTAATTAATATATATTGTATTTACACATTTTTAATATTTATTTATAGTTGATAAAACATAATCTATTCATTAATTAATTTTCCCTTCAGTATTATGAACTTTATAAGGGTTTATTTCATAATTTAATTCTAATCAAGATTTTTTATTTATGAAATTCACTTGAATGATATTATATGGTCTCTTAAAAAAATTCATTTTTTATCAATTATTATTCATGATATTTTCAATTAATAGTTTAAAATTTCCAATTTTTTCTTATCAAAATAATTATAAAATATTTTTAAGGAAATATGACATCATTTTTCTATTCTGTTGAAATCGTTTTTGTTCTAAAACAATGCTTTCTATAAAAATTATAAATTTATCCTAAATTATTATGAATTATGTATTATTATATTTTTTATCATTTCCATTTTGTAAAGATTTTTTTGAATGGAAGATGATTCTAATTTTTATGAACAATGCACTTTTATAACCATTTTACTATGTGGAATGAATATTCTTTCAACATAAATATAATGTATAGAATATCCAGTATCCATGACCACAATTTCATTGAATATTTCATTTCATGTTAAAAGGATAATTTTTAAATAAATTTTCAACCTGATATTCTGGAAATTATGTATTTATTTTTTTATCAATGAAAAGTATTATTAAAATGTTTTATCTTTTCAAAAAGTGATTTTAAAATTAAAAAGGATATATTCCTTAAGAATGTTATTAACTATTTTTTATCCTATTTATATTAACAGAAAACAATATCCCTTTATATTACAGTTACCTAACTATAGATATGTTGTATTAATACAATCCTTTTTCTTCCACTAGAGGGTTAATTATTATTTTGACTAAGGATATTATTAAAACTCACTAAATTGATACATTTTTTCTATTCATTAGTTGTCACACGAAATAATCAAATTATTATTATCAAAGAAATTAAATTATGCACAAATATCAATGTTATATATCAGGGATATACATATGGTTTAAATTGTATATAATTTCTATATATTGCATTTCACTTTGAAATTTATTTTTTTAATTGTTGAAAATTGTTAAATCTTTACCCATTACTCAATATGGATATTGGATGTGAAGTAATTTTGATTCTTAATTTAAATAAATTATTCAATATTTGATGATTAATTTGGACATGTTATGATTGGTGGTGTCACATATTATATATCCACTAGATGCATAATTAAGTGTCATTAGAAAACTATTTCGGTAGCATTAAATAGGTTTCGGCATACTATTTAAACTATGTATTGAAATGTATTGATAGTAGAGGTATCATGTACATGAGACATGGCAACCAATAATTATGCATTCCATTCATTAATAATTCAGTTATTTTTACCCTTGATATTTTCTCAATGGCATTATCTCTTGATATCTTTCATTCCAATTTTATTAATTAAAAGGGATGTGTTTTCACTTATTTTCATTTCCATATTGATTATATATTATCTGGTTATTTAAATGTAATGACTGTTTAGTTATTTACCATTTAATATTGAGTATTCCTTATACAATAATTTAAATGGAATGTTTTTTAATCTATTTACCATTCCATATTGATTCTTCTTTATTGTTTTATTTAAATAACATGTGTGTTTAGTTATTTTCTTTTCAATGTCGATTATTCAGTATTCAGTTATTTAAATGACTTGTGTGTTCAATTATTTACAATTAAATTATTATTATGATTATTTATTTATAGTAGATTCCATTATACATAATTTTTATTGATCAATTTAGTTCACCCATATTTTCTTTCATTTTCATGGAATCCTGGAAGTGTACTACGAAATATAGTCAAGAATATACTATAGGGAATAATTTTTTTATAAAAATAAATTATGTTGTAATTTTTTATTCAAATTTACTATGAAAATCATAAATTTATAATGTATTCTAGGAATAATAAAATATATTATCATTTATAAAGAAATTTCTTTTAACATATGTTATTATAATTAAGAAAATATCAGCTCTTCTTTATTGGTTAGGGTTAGCAATAGTTCTTCCCTTTTTTCTTCAGAAATACGTCAATGAAATTCCTTATATCATTAAAATACAACATGTTAATGTGATTATAAAGGGAAGAGAACTTCAAAATTCTCATTAATATGACCAATTCATTGTTTTTTCTAAAATCACTAAAACATTTATTATTACATATTTAAATTTAAATATAGACACCAAAACACTAATAGGGGTAATACAATTTCTCAGCTGCAAAATGGAAATCCACCAATGGGACCAAAAAACCCATTGATAATACACCAATACACTGTGTAGTCTTCATTAAATAGCCACTTATAGAATGGTATCCATTTCATTGGCATGGATCATATCCAAATCCTACTACATCCACAATTAGAACTCAAAACATAACAAGTTGAATAAAAATAATTATATTTTATTTCGATATTCACTCCATGATGATCATCACTAAAATAATCATCGTATTTAATACATTGTTTAAAATATTTAGTTTTCAATAATATCAAATTTTCATCAAGTATAATAACAAAAATTATCCTACTATTGATGGTTTCATATATTTCACGATTCATTCATAGATATAATATGATTTCTAGGTAGCTTATTGAGCATGATTAAGCAGGTCACAAAATGATGTGTTTTGAAATATTACCTTAGATGATGATGGTCATATAGATAATGAGAAATTATTAAGCACAAAAAAAAGTTTGAATGAATTATATATTAATTTATACATAGTTTTGAGTGTTGTATATGAAACCCTTGGATAATACCTACACATAGGAGAATCCCCCTTATGAACCATTGCGTTCTTTTTTAAATGATATTTAAATATATCCAAGTAATTCCTAGTTTTATCTATGGGGTATAGTGTTTCTCTTTTGAATATTCTAAATATTATATAATTGTTCATTTTATTAAAAATATTCAAAATCACTTCAATTTGAATCCAATCATCTTTAGATGTCTAAAATGTTTAGAGTGTCCTTCACCCAAAATGAATCACCAAACATCACTTGAGTTTAATTTTTGTTTATTTTTCAATTAAAAAAGACAACATAGCGACCATATCAATATCAACATTTTCTATTCCATCTCTTGATATATACCCCAACCTAAATGAACCCATTTGATCTCAAGAATTGATTACAAAAAAATGGTGAGAAAATATTTAAATAAGGTTTTAAAATGTGCAATCAAGAAGTTACACATGATTATATATATGGATTATTTTAAATGGTTTTTGTAAGTTCATACAAGAACCTATTTATTTTATGTTTCATTGATATATAATTCAAGTTACTAATGGATTTAAAACATCGAAGAATATTTATTCTCATATTTGTTTCTTATTATATGTTTTAGTCATTGAGAATAAATAGAAACATGTGTGATTAATTTGAATATAAGTAACCATTTTTATAAAAAACATATTATTATGAAATAATCATTTTAGTCACTAAGAATACTCATGTAGTATAAGAGTTATTACATGAAAATTAGTTTATTTGATAAACTATTTTGATAGTCATTTATGATTCATGTCTAAATATTATTTCAAAAGTGGGACATTATTAATAACTTGTGAAAAATTGAAATTTTTTTAAAATAATATCACTTTGAGATAATTTTCTAGAAAGACAATATAATTCAATGTGATTCAAAACTGAAAAAGTACATCAATTTTATTGAAATTATATAGATATTATTTTTGAGAATTTTGAGGTCTATATTATATTAATATCATTTAATCTATTTTAAATGAATCAATAATATTGAAACTAAAATTCAAAATTCCTTTTATGCGATTTTAGGGATTTATTGATGTTTTTTGTCATTATAATATAAAGGGGAATATTTTTTAATTTTATTATAGATTTTGTATATGAGAAAATGGAAATTGAAGGAAACATTACTACTCATATATGAAATAATTTTATTGAAATGATATTAATTTCACATTAAATAATTTCATATAAGGGGGTTTTCTGCTTCATATGAATGATATATAAGCATCATATGAATGCATATTCTTATTAAAGGATATTTTTATAATTGAAATTTCATTTGAAACATTTTTTTCATTTTAATGAAATGATCTTAATGTGAAATGTAAATGAATTCATATGATATGTTTTCTATCATATGAAATTACTTGACTACGTTTTGAAATATTCAATGAGTAAAATCCTTTATGGGAAGAATTAAATAAATATTTGATGAAATTAATGGAATTTTTAAGAGGATTATGATGTATAAGTTTAACTAACACTTCAGGTGTAAACAAGGTGATGCATGGTGAAATGTTCTTGATAGAAATTTATATCAAAACTAAATATTTGGATTCAATATTTAATTTGAGAGTTATTTCATTGAATATACATCACTACTTTTTAATGTTTTTATAGAAGTTTTCTTCACATATACCATATTCATGATACTTACTACTCGAGATGGAATTGGTATGCAACATGTTATAATGTAATGTTTTTCACCATGCCTGATGACTAATTTAAAGTGGTTCTTGGTATATTATTATTTTAGATAATGTTATTAAATAATATTTTTATGTAATTTTAAAAAGGATTGAAAAATCTATGATAATTAAAATATCATAGACAAAAGAGATTGAGTACTCATGATATCTAAATTTGAATATCTAAAAATTATTTTATAAAAATATTAATGAATATTATTTGAAGAGAATAGTTCGAATTATTAACAATATACTATAAATAAATTTTATTTCAATAATAAAGAATAATATCATATAATATTTGTGGAATAGTGTCAAACCAGTGACACATGAGAGAGGGATAGAGAGTGAGAGAGAGGGGGACAAACACATTTCTACTTCTATATTATTTGAATAATACAAAATAGAATATCAGTATAAAATATGATTTAGTATTTTTTATTCTGTGTTTTTTATGAACATTGAAGAGGTGTATTTCTACTATGTAAGAATAGATGAAAAAGAAAAATAATAATAAGAAGAAGAACTTATCACAATAAATAAATAAATAAATAACTATATTGTGGAAGAATATTCATCTATAATATAATATTTATATCACTATATTGTGTGGGACTTACTAAAACACTTTTGGGTGAAAATTAAAAATATTTCAAGGAGAATACATACTCCTTTTTTTACTATAGGTTGATACTAGTGGATCACATGTTCTACTAATGTTTGTGTATGTTTTTGGATGTGTGAATAAAAGATATTACTTACATTAATATATTGTATATATTGTTATTACAGAAACATGAAAAAATAAGATCAATGATTCAACACCTCTCTATGATCTTCCATGAATAATTCATGTTATTTTTTAGACTATATTTATATACACCCTATCGTAGAAAAATTTCATTGGATATCGATCTCCCTGATCAAGTGGTTTTATCCATCCATTGATACTGCCAATCAAGGGAGATATACATTGATTGTTCTATTAGGAGACTATATATTAAATTAATAATAATATGAGAGCACATTACAGATGGATATGGTATTTTAATTAACATTAATTGAATGAATTCATTCTTTTCTCCTATTTTTTAGTTATAAGGATGCATAAGATGTGAGGTAGAATGTGGCACCCTGAATCCAGTAACTTGTTTCCAGTGGTTGTTTTTTTATATTGAAAAATAATAATTGGCATAACATAAGAAGAATCAAATATTTTAGTAGTATTGGGAGACAATATATATTAATGATTTATACATCAAAATGAAAACCAGAATTAATACCAAAAAATTAAAATGAGAAATTTATTATCTATTTTATGAAATTCATGAAATATTTTATAGACCCCTTCATGGTTTCCTCAGGAATGAAAACATTATTTGTGGAAATATCATATACTTAGTAAGGGAAAACACATGACTAATGCTGTTATAGAATAAATAATTAAGGAATAATATGGTGAAGACTAACAATAATAAAATATACAATATTTATAATATGATAAATGGAATAAAACTATGGTTGTAGTAGAAACATAAAAACCCTCTTGGCTAATATAAACTAGTTTCATAATAGTAACATTCAAAATTTAATACAACATAATCTTACTTTTATCCCCATTTTGTAATATATCTTATACAAATAGGTAATTAATAATCCAAATATCCAAACAATGTTGTATCATGAGACATACAGATGTATTAATGGATATAACAGCCTTTCTCATTACATACCAAGTCCAAAACATTCATAATATAAATATGGTGAATAATTGTTTTTCATAATCAACATATGCAATTAAATTGAAATACAAACATACAAAATCTCTATATTTTAACAAGTTAATAAATAGAACAACATGATAAAAAATATTCCATTGTAATATGATAGATTGTATTATTATAGAATATCATCAGTACAAAACGAGTTTCATCAATGGATCTTGACATAGATAAAAATATTTTATAAATTTTACCACAAAATTTGTTGTAAAAAATACCCATTTTGATTTAAATTCACCTATTAAAAATCAAAAGAAGTATAGAATATTAGAAAAACAATTTTTTACTAAAAAGTAATATGAATATTTTTAATGAAATTTTCAAATATTTTTATACTTTTGATATTTTAAAAATAAATTCATATATTAATTATTAAATAAAATATTTCATACACAGCATTGCCTAAATGTGACCCTTTAGGTAAAACAAAAAATATTTCTTTACCCCATTTTATGAAATTTATTATATAGTAAAAATAATATAAATCCATAATTGAAGGATAGTAAAAAAATTCGTGATTTTATTTAATAAAAATATTGACATAGATGGAAAATATACCCAACCAAATGGGGAAAACATCAGCTTTCTTTAAAAAAATAAATTTATTTATTTGAGTTTAAAATATTGGGAAAACAAGCACTAAGAATTGAAAATTTTTGGTAATCAATAGGGGAGAAGAACAAATATGGAGTTTAATATCAAAATTATTATATAATTCATCCAATGAAAAAAATAATCATAAAAAATATAGAATAAGGATTAAATTATGAAATAAACCCTCTACTTAGGTTTGAATTTTATCATATGTTCTTTTAACCATAGGTTATGTAACAATATATATATTATACTCCTATACCTATAAGAACCAAATCATTTAAACAATTATACTTAAATATAGTATTTGTAAAACACAATGGAATGAAATTACTATAATGCTTCCCATAGGTAAGGATAGTCTCATGAGTGTTCAGAGTGTTTAGATTACGATGAAGGGGGAATGTAGAGATACATTTCATGACACATGGTTAGAAAAATAATGGAACTATCTATGCACAATGATCATCTAACCCCATTGAGTGGGAAGAATAGTTTTTATCACCATCCAAGGGGGACTTAGAAACTCTATGGGATTAGATAGAGCTAACCAAACAACATCTATGTGGTCATGTGAACCACACAGGCACCCAAACACCCCATGAGATTTGGTTTCCCCCATGGACTTAATAGGTTTCACGGTTGGCACACAGTTTTGAAAATTATGAATCCAAACTCTGTGCGTCATTTATAATTTGGATTCACTATTTTTCTTCTTTGGATTACATCATTCATCACTTTTTTACTCGAATTATTTCTCAAAATATTAGGGCTAAGAAATGCCATTCAATTAACTCTAAAGGCGTTTTTCTTTTAATTATATTGAGTTTGAGTTGTCATTTAGTTAGAATTGAGTCCCAGAGTAAGTCTCTAACCCCATATCCACCCTTTTTAATAAAGAATAATTTTTCATTATTCACTATTATTTTAAAACATATGAACCCAATTTATATGGAATTCAATGATCTTTTTTACAATTATTTTAACATGACATATGGTCCATGTTGAGGTGATTGTTTTTTATGAGAACAAGGAAGGTTGTCTACAAGAATTTTTCCATATTCTGGATTTGAACATTTTTAATATGGTTTTTCTAATGTATTTCTTTGCGGGGTTTTTGTTTCATTCACTAATTTATGTAAATTGGGATTTAAAAGGATGAGTGAGACAATTCGTATAACCCATTGGTTGTATGAATGATCTTGAGAAAATTCCAAAGAATACTCAATGGGTGTCTAAATAACACAAGGTTATTATAGACCTTTTTGTGTAATAAATTATATTTTCATTTATATCATTCAATTCACTAAGTCAAACATTCATCTCACATGACACCGACTGAGTGTACGCAACATAGATCTCCAATGTGTCAATGAAACATCATTTTATTGTTAAAATAACTTAAATGAAATAATTATAACGAAGACAATAAATTTATCATTATGAATAATAATGGATAATTTTCAAATATTTTTTATAATTGTTTATATATAAATATAACAGATTGATATTAAAAGATATAATTTTTCATTATTTCTTTATATGTTAAAAAATTATGATTTTACCTAATGAATGGATATTAATTTTCTTATAAAAAATAAAAAAATATACTCATTAATAAATTTAATTTGATAAAATGAACTTTATTTTTGAATTTAAAATTTCTATATTCTCTTAGAGTTATTCTTTGGTGTTTTTCTAAGAACGTCATTTTTTGGGTGAATAGTGAAAATACCAAATTTTAATTCAAAACAACATTTTCATGTAATTTATATATTAGATAAAATTATATTTAAATTTGGAGAAAAAGTATAATTAATTCATTTTATTATCAATTAATCCAATTTAGTTAGTTGGAATAAATTTCAAATTAAAATTGGCTACAAAAACGTAGCAAAACTTTTGATGTTTTTACATTAAATAACCACAATTCCATCTCATCCGTGTGATTATTTTTTAAATTTATTTCTTCTACTTATATTTATATAATTTGAAATAATTTATTTCATATTTTTTCATCATAATTTATAATGTTTAATATGGTCAACATAGTTTTTAACCAATAATATTTTTGAACGTGACTAAAATTAATTACAATGATTTATAGAAATATTTAGTTAAAAAGATTTAAAAAACAAATTTAAGTCCAAACAAGAACTAAAAACTTATTCAATACCCATTTTATGGAAAATATTTTTCAAGGAACCTTCTATTCTTGAGTTTTTTTTGGTTTGATTAGGCTTTTGGAAAGTAAAAAATGTTGGTACACCTTTTTTTAAAAAAAAAATCAAATTGTTTCCTTTCCCTTCACAATAAGCTATATCTAATCCACATCCCTACATCCCTAACTTATATCTAGAATCATTCCATTTATAATAATGATATCCAATGAAGCCCTTTTACATAAATGAAAAGTATTTACTAGATTAATAGGTTACATCATTTCTTAAGATATGGTATTTCTTATCAACCCCTCCACGGTCATTACTAATTTTATGTATAAAAAATAGTATCCTCAATATAATCTGATTTTTTATGATAATTTTTTAACCTAAACATAAAAAAACCTCCATAAAATGGGTAACATACATATCATTTATGTGTATGGTAAGTAACAGGCTCACAAAATGATAATTGTTCATTATTCCTTACGGCCTCTCATAGTGGAAATTATAATGGAAACAAAATTAATTATGTTATATAATATATCTATTATTTATTTGATTTTATTTAATCCTTTTATAAAACATACCATTATAAATTACATTTGGTTTATGTAATTCCCTGACACCAGTTACCTAGAGTCGGTGCATTATTTTAATACATTGGTATGATTATAAGGAATCAAGTCCCGAAGGACCGATCAGTTTAGCATTCTTGGAAAATATATTACATACATTAACATTACTTTACAATTTCAAACATAAAACACAGCGTAAATAGTTCTTTAAGAACGTCATTATACCCTTTATCTTAACCCTACATATCAAATCATAATACACTTCTTGGAATCCTAGGAAAAATAAAACATAGAAAGGGGTGAGCTCAAACACTCAGTAAGGTTAAGCAATACAGTAGAAAATGACATAAATATTAAGTATGGTGAATACTTGAAACCACATCCCTTTACCAATAACAAAAATGAATACTTTTATAGAAAGAATATGAGTTGAGTAAATAATTCCATAATAAAACATAATCATGGGTATACTACTAGTCGAAAAACCACATGAACCATCAATATTATTTCCATAATGAGGGAATGAATAACGGAAGACATTCTAAAACATTTCTTTAGGGCCTCGACCAAGTCATCTAAAATTATTAAGGCCTCAGCCAAAACCATAAATCAAATTGGGAAAGGGCCTTAGCCAATTCCATGTCATATTATCTCATGAGACCTACCGATTCATAGAGGAGATATAGTGGGCTCCACCCGTAACTTACTATATCCAATACTTTCCTTATATGAAAAGGATGAAACTTAACATAAACATTCATATAAAAACTAGGATACGAAATTTAAATACTTTAACCATAATCCACGAATGATATATAAATAACACATCCACAGTCAATCATATCACAAAACCTTCAACACAATATGGATGATTTGTATCATGATAAATCAACTTCAAAACATGTTTAAAATCCATTAAAGGATTTTGACATTGATGAGAATAATTTGTAAATCTTTTTGAGAGAAATACCCCTTTTCATGAAAACATTTAAACGTCAAAAAATTTGTAAAAGAAGTCATTTAAGGACAATTTTGACTCAATGTGTCCCATACAACTATGAAACTTCTGAAAGGAATTAACATTTTAAAAACATTCATGTCCATATAAATAAATCCTTAAAACCATTTTGAAGACATAGACATTAATGAGAAATATTTAAAAGGATAAATATTTAAAACATTTAAAATGATGTTTTGGTAGAAATAACCTTAAAATAATCCCTTTTAAAACACTTTCATAAAACATGGACATGGATAATAAATATGTCCCAGTAAATACTTACGTAAAAACAACCTCGGATAATAAAGATATTATGAAATTAACCCTTACCAATATGGTAACATACGAAACATACAACCCATGAAAGAAGTATCATACAATGAATATGTAAATACACCTAAATTAAAGTGTATTAGTGAAAGAATATAATTATGGGCAGTACATACACCACACAAAAAGTAATAGTGACAATAAGTCATGAATCTCACGGGAATACGAAGTGAGATGAAAACCCCTTACATTGTACTTTTCATTTGTCGTGGGTAGGGTTTTATCCTGTATAATGGTTCAATTATTGTTATTAAATTATACAAGAATAATATACATTAATATGATATCATATATGATCTTTTAACATTTCCTTGTTAATAATATCTTAGCATTATCATCGTTTCGGGTGTTAAATTACTCGTTTTATTTTATAAGTTTTGTTACATAAGCCATGTTTGTTATGGATAGGCTGTATCATTTACATATACATAATTATATCAAGTTCTTAAACTTTATTTTTAATCATTAAATTAGAATTAGACTTGAATGGATATGATGGGGAATGAATCTCATCGCGTTCATGGAGACGGTAGTCCGTACGTACGCACGAACGCTACTTCCATTTCATTTTTCATTTTAAAAGGAATCAAAACCAAATAAAACATTGGTATATTATTATTACTGTATAATATAATATCTTATATGTGTTACTTATGTTCATTAATACCATACTTTATATGTTCCATGTATGGTATAAACGAGTCATATCACTTTGAGGGGGCGGTAGTCCGCACTTCCTCAAATGAAATTATCGTATATATATATATAAAACATGAAAAGAATAATGGTATGACATAAAATGGAATTACATAAGCTTATATATAAAATAAATATCATTAATATCATATTTAATTATACTTCCATCATAATGGCCACCATGAGAGGTGGTAGGAGATAATTGAACAATCATCATTTCATGAGGCATTTGGTTGCCATCCACAGAAACATTATGTTCTTCACCCATTAGATTGAGGTCTGTGTAATTGTAGTCCGAATTATTCTCATAATAATATCCTAGTATATTTAGGATACTGGTTTTTCTATAAAATAAAATAATGAGAAGAGTTTAGGTGTTGGAGAAGTAAAATAAAAGAAAATAAGCTAAGAGAAATCGTTACCTTTAATTGGGGAAACTCCCTTTGGTTTGAACCAAAAAGGACTCTTGAAGTGCCTTCTACCTATGGTGATGATTATAAGAGGAGGAGAGGGATTTAGGGAGCTTAATTGGGTAGAGTTTGGATGAGCCAAAAGTCTTGATATGTTTGAGGAATTGGTTATAATTGGTGTCCTTTTATAAGTGGGAGGAGGGGCTCTTTAGAAAAAACTTAAAGTATTAATTTATAATAAATTCATATTAGATATATAATGGTTCCAAAGTGGATTATTAAAATCCTAATACGAGGATGGGTCACAATACTCTCATCCAATAGATTCTAGATAGCTTTTTGTCATTATATTAACCTTATATTTTAGTTTTAACTCTTGGTTAATTAGTTTGACACTTACCTTGTCACGTTGTATTTTTATATTATATAGTTAAATAACTTAATATATACCTCCAAGAGACCCCCAATTGGTCCATTAATGACACACCTATCATGATACAAGTCCTTTTGCCAGCGCTTAGATTTTTATGAATTTAATATCAATTAATAATATAATATTTGTTTTAAAAACTATTTTATGTCAATTTTGACACTATTTGGTATTTTGTTTTTCTGAAAGTAATCACAACTTGATTACTTAGAAAAAGATACTTTGAATCATCCCAAACATGTCATAGTCACCTAGAAAATTCGTGGATGTCATAAAAACATTGAAATTATTTTTATTTTAATATTTACATTACCATTTATTTGAGTCTTTCATTAATAAGGTAATTACTGCATCATCATTATGTCATAAATAAATTTAATTATTTAATATCTTAAAATTATAATTATAATACCATTATGTAGGAAATATTTTTATCTTTATAATGAATAATTATAATCGAATTTATATTATGTATAAACCTATATTAAAAATGTATTAGTTATTAAACATTGATTTTAACTCTTTTAACTCTTCGTTGAATTAAATAATAATAAATGTCCTACTCTAATTCAAGTGGAACTAAAGGGTCATATTTTATTCCTAAGGTTGTTTTTGGTCGAATTAAACTTATCCAATAGAATTAGGACATGTGTTAGGGTAATAATAATATCATTTTTATCCTTAATTACCCTATTTACTTTTTACCGTGGTAAATTAAAGTAAAGCGTTACTATTCACCAAAAAAAAAATTTATTTTATTGAACCAAATTTTACTCCATGATATTAATGGTTTCTCTTAGATTTTTGAAATTCCACTCATAGAAGCGGTAAAATTATTTTTTATGTGAATTTACATATTCTCCTAGAATGTGGGTAAAAGACGGTGAAAAAGTTCATATTTTTTTATATATCTAAAATTATTTTAAACTGCCTCCAATGAATTAAATTGAATTTATATATGTGTTATGTATCTATTTTGACCGAAAATAATTATAAATAATTTAAATAATCATTTAAATAAAAGCCGGTTTGAAATAGTAACTCAATGTTTTTCACTATTCATCAAAAATTGAAAGTTTTCAGAAAAATACCAAAAAATTACCCTAAGCTAATTTTGATATTCCTAATTCAATAATCAAATCTATTTTACCAAATTCAAAACATAGAAGTTTAATTTATTAATTTAAAATTAATTCCCATTGTTAAAAAAGCATGTTTTTAAGAAACAATAACTATCAAAAGATTGATACTAGTTTATGTTCGGTGTAAATGTGAAATTATGTCCAATGACCAACATTGTATTAAAGGGTAAAAATATATTCTAAATATAAAGTAAAACCACTAAAATTCAAAATTTATCACTATTAATTATTTCTATTAGAGAAGTTGTTTTTAATTAAAATTTAGTAATTTTCACTATTCATCAAAATATGAAAGTTATCTGAAAAGTACCAAAATTTCACCCTATGCTAATTTTGATATTCTGACTCCAAAAATGAATTCCATTTTGAGGGGTAAAATTTATAAATTTTCATAAAGTTGGTATTACTATTCATAACGGCTACTTTGATTGGTCGTGGTGTGTGTTAGAACTCGAAGTTGCGTACAACGCACGCTATTGTATTATTCAAAGAGAAGCGTACCATGGAAGCTTGGGGTTTTACATTCTACCCTCCTTCAGTAAATTGCATCCTCGCAATTTATACCCGGTATTGGAAACATGGGGTTGATGTTTCAAAATATCTTAGTTGAAATCCCACATCGAAAAATTAATTAATGGGGCCTCTATTTAAAATAAAGAGTGGTAAGTATGAAGATTACCAAAAATAGCACATACAAAGGTTCCATGTAGGAAAATATGGATATGGAAGAGAAATATAACCATCAATATCTGATGGAGAGTGGTAGAGAACGTGGCGATGAAATGGCCAATAATCCCAATGCCATAAATTAGTGATGATCTAAGGTACCATCTAGGACAACATTTTTGTTTGAAATTCCTTATCTTAATGTTGATGGATTTATTTATGATATTGGATAATATCATACAGAGATATAATTATATTATAATTAGAGTTTTATCCATTAAAAAATTTCTACCACAAACTCATCTTTCACCCAAAACATAATACAACTCAAAAATAATCTATTTATCCTAATCGTATAGGGTTACAAATATAATGATTTTATAATTCACATATCATACCCTTTATGAAAATAAACTTTATTATACCATCCAAGAACTACATGTCGTACAATGGTAGGCGATAAATCCCAATTACACTGTGGTTGTGGGTTTGATTCATGTGACTTTGTCCGACACGACGGGTCGTCACACGGTCTGCGTGTTGTACTTTTATAAAAATCCAAAAATAACCTTTCAAACATAATCCCTTACAACCTTTATACTTATCTGAAGTACTTCTGTCAACTCTCAGTACAAAATTTATATGAAAGGTAAACATAATGTGGATCCTTTTTACCTCATAATAGCATGTGAATACCTTCATCATGTATTTTTTTAAAACACTGAAACATCATGAATTACCATAAAACCTTATTGATTACATTCATGCTCCCTTATACCTTATAGAATACCAGATATACTTCATCCATCCAAAATAGTTGTAAACTCCAAAAATGATGGAATATACAAATCTTTAAACAGTTTCAAGGCAATCAAGAATATCCAACATAATTTACCTAAATCAACCATATCTTATTCCAAAACCAGTACGTCAATATTAGGACCATATTAAGGTTTATCTTTCCTTCAACCATGTAATTTCAAATAAGTTTAACTTGTTGAGTAACTTTTCTTCGTACCATAAAATCTCAAATCTTCAATGAAATAGTACTGCAGTACAATCCTTATTTATTTCCAGTACATCATTGATACAACACTTCAATGAAAAAATTCTAAAATAACAACATAAGAACACTAGTCATTACTCTTCATCTGTGGTAGTATCATAACTTGACTATTACCCAATAGCATCATTTGCGGAATAGTCTGATAACTGGGACATTGGTTCACGTAGTGTCCATACTCCTTGCAGATGAAGCATTGTACATTTGAAACTATTTTCTTACCCTTGCAGTAATGTACATGGTGTCCTTTTTATCCACATGTATAACAAACCCCCATTCCTATCAAGAATTTTCCATGGTGATTGTTTCCACTGTTATCACATATGGGAAAATCGTTCTTTAACTTATTACCTTTATCTGTCCTTTTCTCTACCATCCTTTCATTCTCTGGCTTCCCTTCAAAGCCATAGGACTCCGAGAATTCTTTACTTATATTATCAACACATGATATTATTTCTTCATATGATGATAATATGTGGGAGACTATTTCCCTTCTAAATTCTTGCTTAATAAAATTAAATATATGATATATCTTACTCTTTGGATCATGCGTATTGTTGGAGTTCTCATTCCTTCTACCGGGCGCCATTTCCAAACAATGGAATATACTAGATTAGTTTATAGATAGAAATACCTAATCCGAAACTTGTAAAACACATAACATAAATTAAACAGTTTATGGATATAATCCATAATCATAAAAATGTCTTCTTTGAGTAAGTATATACTCATAAAACATTCATAACGGTTTGTAATGAAAATGAGAATTATCCTAAGCATATCCCCCGGGAGTGTCGTAACCACGAGTGCAGGAAGGACCGTTATCGTGCACATGTTCCTATTCGAGTCTAGATTAAAGCGGTGTTTTTAGGTATTACCCCTAGGTACATCTATGCCAGATCCGGCTCTACCTGCTCGTATCTACACATGGATGTATTGCTCGGAAAACTAACAAAATATCTACAATATCAAAATTCTAGGAAGTTCTTCTCTACTAATCCTCAAATTCTATCTTAGGTATATGTACTCTAATCAGATTTTATCTAAATCTAGCTTCCAAGGTTATTGCTAAACTTCCTCTAACACCAACTGTAATGCCCCGACCCCAGTTACCCAGAGTCGGTGCATTATTTTAATACATTGGCATGATTACATGGAATCATGTCTCGAAGGACCGATCGGTTTAGTAGTCTTGAAAAATAGATTACATACATTATGATTACATTACAATTTCAAACCTAAAACACAGCGTAAATAAGTCTTTGAGAATGCCATTATTCCCTTTATCTTAACCCTACAAATCAAATCATATTACACTTCTTGGAATCTCGGGAAAAATAAACATAGAAAGGGGTGAGCTCAAACGCACATTAAGGGTAAGCAATACAGCAGAAAATGACATAATTATTAAACATGGTGAATAATTGAAACCACATGCCTTTACCAATAATAAACATGAATACTTTTATGGAAAAAATATGATTTGAGTAATTAATTACATAATAAAACATAATCAAGGGTATTTTACTAGTCGAATAACCACATGAACCATCAATATTATTTCCATATTGAGGGAATGTATAATAACAGACATTCTAAGACATTTTTTCAGGGCCTCGGCCAAGATGTCTAGAATGATTAAGGCCTCGGCCAAAACAATAAATCAAATTGGGAAAGGGCCTTGCCCAATTCCATGTCAAATTGTCTCATCAGACCTACCGATGCATCGAGGAGATATAGCGGTCTCCACCCATCACTTACTATGTCCAATACATTCCACATATGAAAAGTATGAAACTTAACATAAACATTCGTATAAGAACTAGGATATGAAATGTCAATACTTTAACCATAAACCATGAATGGTATAAAAATAACACATCCACAGTCAAACATATCACAAAACCGTCAACACAATATGGAAGATTTTTATGAAGATAAATAAACTTCAAAACAAGTTTAAAATCAATTAAAGGATTTTGACGTTGATGAAAAAAATTTGTAAAACTCATTGAGAGAAATACCCCTTTTTCATGGAAACATTTAAAAGTCACACAATTTGGAAAAGAATTCATTTAAAGAAATTTTTGAATCAAAGTGTCCCATACCAATTTGTAATTTTTGAAAGTAATTAACATTTTAAAAACATTCATGTCCATATAAATAAATCCTTAAAAACCATTTTGAAGACATCGACATTAATGAGAAAGATATAGAAGGATAAATAGTTAAAACATTTGAAATCATGTTTTAGTAAAAATTCCATTAAAATAATCCCTTTTTAAACTCTTTCATAAAACATGGACATGGATAATAAATATGTTCCAGTAGATACTTACGTAAACACAACCTCATATAATAAAGAGATTCTGAAATTAACCCTTACCAATTTGGTAACTTACGAAACATACACCCCATGAAATAAGTATCATACAATGAATATGTAAAAACACATAAATTAAAGTGTATTACATAAGGAATACAATTATGGGAAGTACATACACCACCCAAAATGTAATAGTGGCAATATGGCATGAATCTCACTGGAATAAGAAGTGAGATGAAAACCCCATACCTTGTACTTTTTCATTGTCAAGGGTAGGGTATTCTCCTATATAATGCTTAAATTATTGTTATTAAATTATAAAATAATAATATAAATTAATATTATATCATATATGATCTTTTAATATTTCATTGTTAATAATATCTTAGTATTATCGCCGTTTCGGGTGTTCACATACTCATTTTATTTTATATGTTTTGTTACATAATCCATGTTTTTTATGGATAGTTTGTATCTTATACATATCCAGAATGATATAAATTCCTTAAAAATTATTTTTAATAATAAAATTACAATTATACATGAATGAATACAATGGTGAATGAATCTCATCGCATTTGTGGAGACGGTAGTCTGTACGTACGAACGAACGCTACTTCCATTTCATTTATAATTTTAAAAGGAATTAAAAAATAATAATACATAGGTATATTATTATTAAATTATAATATAATATCTTATATTTTTTACTTATGTTCATTAATAACATCCTTTATATGTTCCATGTATGGTATAAATGAGTCATATCACTTTGAGGGGGCGGTAGTCCGCACTTCCTCAAATGAAATTATCGTATATATATACAACATGAAACGAATAATGGTATGACCTAAAATGGAATTTAAGAAGATTATATATAAAATAAATATCATTAATAGATTTTTTAATTATATTTCCATAATAATGGCCACCATGAAAGGTGGTAGGAGATAATTGAACAATCATCGTTTCGTGAGGTGTTTGGTTGCCATCCACAGAAACATTATGTTCTTCACCCATTTGATGGAGGTGTGTGTAAGTGTAGTTTGAATACTTCTCATAAAAATATCCTAGTATATTTAGGATAATATTTATGTTACAAAAGAAAAGAATTAGAAGAGTTTAGGGGTTGGAGAAGTAAAATAAAAGAAAAGAAGCTAAGAGAAATTGTTACCTTTAATTGGGGTAACTACCTTAGGTTTGAACCAAAAAGGACGCTTGAATTGCCTTCTTCCTAAGGTAATGATTAAATGAAGAGTTGAGGGATCTAAGGAACATAATTATGTAGAGTATGAACAATCCAAAAGAATTTAGAGGGTTTAGGAATTGGTTATAATTGGTGACCATTTATAAGGGGGAGGAGGGGCACTTTAGGAAAAACTTAAAGTATTAATTTATAAGAAATTAATATTCAATTTCTAATGGATCAAAAGTGGATTATTCAAATCCTAAAGTGGGGACGGGTAAAAAGACTTTAATAAAATAGATTTTAGACCGGTTTTGTCATTATATTAACCTTATCCTTTAGTTTTAACTCTTAGTTAATTAGTTTGACACATACCACGTCACTTTGTATTTTTATATTATATAGTATATAAACTTACTATATACCTCCAAGAAACCCAAAAATGGTCCATTAATTATAAATATATCATGAAACAAGTCCTTTGGTCCAACCTAATATTTTTAGTAATTTAATATCAATTAATAATATAATATTTGTTATAAAAACTCTTTTATGTAAATTTTGACACTATTTGGTATTTTGTTTTTGTGATAGTCATCACCAATTGATTACTTCGAACAAGATACATTGAATCTTCCATAACATGTCATAGTCACATAGAAATTTGTGGATGTCATAAAAACATTGAAATTATATTTATTATAATATTTATATTACCATTTATTTGATTCTTTCATTAATAAGGTAATTACTGAATCATCATTGTGTCATAAATAAATTTAATTATTTAATGTAAAAAATTTATAATTTAAATACCATTATGTAGGAAATATTATTATATTTTTAATGAATATTTATATTCGAATTTATCTTATGTATAACCCTATATTAAAAATGTTTTAGTTATTAAACATTGATTTTAACTCTTTTAACTCTTCTTTGAATTAAATAATAATAAATGACCTAATCTAATCCAAGGGGACCTAAAGGGTCTTATTTTATTCCTAAGGTTTTTTATGGTCGAATTAAACTTATCTAATAGAATTAGGACATGTGTTAGGTTAATAAGAATACCATTTTTACCCTTAATTACCCTATTTACTTTTTAAAGTGGTAAATAAATGTAAAAAGTTACTATTCAAAAAAATTATTTTTATCTTATTAAACCAAATTTTACTCCTTGATATTAACCGTGTCTTTTATATTTTCAAAATTCCACTCACAGAAGTGGTAAAATTATGTTTTATGTGAATTTACGAATTTTCCTAGGAGGTGGTTAAAAGACGGTGAAAAAGTTCAATTTTTTTTATATATCTAAAATTATTATAAACTGCCTCCAATGAATTGAATTAAATTTATATAGGTGTTATGTATCTATTTTTACCTAAAATAAATTTAAAGAATTTAAATAATTATTTAAATAAAAGTTTTGTTTTAAAGAGTAACTCAGTGTTTTTCACTATTCATCAAAAATTGAATGTTTTCAGAAAAATACTAAAAATTTACCCTAAGATAATTTTGATATTCAGAATTCAATAATGATGTCTATTTTCCCAATTTCAAACCATATAAGTATCATTTATTAATTTGAAATTAATTCTCGTTGTTAAAACAGAAAGCGTGTTTTTAAGAAATAATAACTATCAAAAGATTGACACTTTTTTATGTCCCGTTTAAATGTGAAATTATGTCTAATGGCCAACATTGGATTAAATGGTAAAAATATATTCTAAATATAATTTAAAACCACTAAAATTCATAATTTATCACAATTAATTATTTCGATTAAAAACGTTTTTTTAATTAAAATTTATTAATTTTCACTATTCATCAAAATATGAATGTTATCCGAAAAGTACCGAAAATTTCAACCTAGGCTAATTTTGATATTCTGAATCCAAAAATGAAGTCCAATTTGAGAGATAAATTTTATAAAATTTCAAAAAGTGGGTATTTCTATTCATAATGGATACTTTTATTGGGCGTGGGGTGTTAAAATTCTAAGTTGCGTACAACACACACTACTGTATTATTCAAAGAGAAGCGTACTGTGGAAGCTTGGGGTGTTACAGTTGAAATACCATAATTTTGTTTAGGTTCTGTGAAATATCTCTCTCTCAAATTGATGTGATAAATTCAAAAAGTAGGTGGAATTTTATAAAGATTGTTTGGGTGAAATTATATGATATATATGATGTAATAATGATACATTAATATTTATATATGCATACGTACATATATATACACATATTAAATTTACGTTATTTTTTCAGTATGACAACAAAAACAGAAAAAACATTCATGCGTACTTGTGGCTTTCCGTCTCCATGAATGATTTGTTAAATTTAATACTTATGTATTCTATAGATTATTATACTAAAATATATTAAATTTACATGATATTTAAATGATGGTTTTTAACACCCCAACCCTTGATCTTGAGAGTTGGTGCATTATTTTAATAAATTGTCATTATTACAAAGAATCAAGTCACTAAAGACCGATCAGTTTAACAGTCTTGGAAACTAGATTACATACATGAAAGTTACATTACACTTTCTAATATAGACCAAAAAAATCCTTTGAGAATTCCATTGTTCCCTTAGCTTAACCCAGTATGTAAAACATAAAACACTTTTTGGGATGGTGGGAAAAAACATAAGAAAGGGGTGGGCTCAGATTCTTAGTAATGGTAAATCATTTAGCGGATGATACAAACTTTTGAGGCATGATGTGTAAATAAAACAATAGCCTTTTAAACATTAACATGAACATATTATGGGAGAAATAAATAAAACATCACCGTGTAAAAATTCACATGGATATTCTACTAGTCTAATAATCACATGTAATAACTAATTTTATAATGAGGGAATGTATAGTACTAGACTTTAATTTCTTTGTCAAGGCCTCTTTCCAGGACATAGGGGCTAACTGTAACGGGTCCCCAACCTAGAGAGCCTCTATAACCGGACTCTAACCTGGAGAGCCTCTGTAACTAGACTCCAACCCGGGGGGTCTGTTGTAACCGGACCCCAACCCAGATGGCTTACTATTACAGGTCCCCAAGCTGGAACATACAAGTCCAATACATTAATTTTAAGAAAAGGATCAAGTATAACATAAAAATTTGTATTAAAACAAGCATAAAAAATGTCAATACTTTAACCATAAACTATGAATGGGATAAAAATAACTCATCCACAGTCAAACATATCACAAAAACATAAATACAATATGAGAGATTTGTATAATAATAAATCAAATTATAACATGTTTAAAATTTATCAAAGGATATTGACAAAGATGAAATCAAAACTATTTGAGAGAAATATCTCTTTCTATTTTGAAATCATTTAAGAGTCACATAGTTTTAAAGGAAAATTTTATTTTGAAAATATTCATATAATATTGTAAGGGAAGACTCTATGATGTTATAACTGTGTAAAATAGCCACACCTGCCTTATAAGATAAAAAACATTCATACCTTAATTTGGTCGAAAAGGTCATAAAGTGCCATATTTGGAAAATGACATAAATATTCTGTTATAAACATCTTATAAAAATTCAAACAAGGGTATAAGTGACATTATCCTATAGTCTACTAAATAGTAAAAATGTTTTCAAATAAATTTTTTAGAAAACATGGATATGGATGATAAAGATTTCCCTGTAGATACTTATTTAAAAACAACATCAGAAAATATAGAGATTGTGAAATTAACCCTTACCTTGTACATTTCCTTTGGTCGAGGGAAAGTTTAAACTCATTTGTAATTACAATAGTATGTTATTACATTATAACTGAACCATATTCATATTTATTATTTCATACATGATTCATTTATGACTTTATACAACCCATTTAATAATTATTTTCATGTTAAATTAACATTTTAGGTAATAATCTCTTTCTTTATCATATGTGTTTTAACACGTTATTCTTCATCGTATCATTTAAGTCGTTATTTAAATGATTCTAGAATATAGAACTTGATTTATATATCATATATATTAATAATATATTAATTTATAATATATGTATATATGAAATGGAAGGCACCGTTGATGGAGACGGTAGGTCATACGTATGCATAAATGTTGTTTCCATTTTCATATAGTATTGCACAGAAGTAAGTGAATTAGATATATGTAAGTACATACATACATAAATTCATACATATATACATACATACATACATATATATATATATAGAATAATTATTATGTCATATATTACATTCTTATTTATAATATATATTTTTATAATCATCATTGAATGGTGAACAAGGAAATTAATCTCATTGCATTGTGGAGACGGTAATCTGTACGTACACATGAGAGAAAATATTGTTATTTTGATTTAAAATAATAAATAATTATATGGTATGTCATATATACAAAATCATTAACATGTTATATTTTTTTACATGAATTATACATCATTATTATACCAAAACAAATAATATTTTATTGAATAACTACTACACCATGACATAGAGACGGTTAGCCGTACGTACACACGTATGGTGACATGTCATTCATAGGATGGATAAAATAATGAATATGATTGTACCATTTTATAATAACATCACAGTATATAGAAGATACTAGATTTATTATTTTATAATGGAAAAAACAAATAAATTGGAAGTTGAAGAAGAAAAGAACTTGAAAGAGGTGATAAAATATTTACCTCTTCTTTTGGTTCTTCCTTTTTACTTGATCAAAACGGCTCCATATGTTGGATTTATGACCAATGTAAGGCCTCTAGGATGAATTAATGAATGTTGATAGGATATTTGGGTAGGTTTGGCTGAGCCAAATGGCTTTGTAGGTGTGAATTTGAGAGAAGGGTATGTGCCCTTTTATAAGAGGGATGAGGGTCACATTAGGAAAATATTAAAGTATTAATTTATTATACAATCATACTCGGTTTATAATTATTCCAAATGAATCTATTTCGAGCCTTAAGTGGTTATGGGTCGAAAGTCTCTCAATCGATAGGTTTTAGACAAGTTTTGGTTCCCATTTTAACGTTATCTTTTAGATTTAACTCTTAGTTATATAGTTTAACCATTACCGTGTCTTCTTGTATTTTTAAAGTATATTCATAATAAACTTACTCTAAACTTCCTAGAGAACCTCAAGTAGTTAATTAATTACATATATAATCTTATTTAAGCCCTATAGAAGAACCATTTATTTTTAGGAATATTATATCAACCAAAAATGTAGTTTTTGTTTTAATAACTATTTTACTTCAATTTTGACTCTCTTTGGTATTTGTTTTTTTTAATAATAACAGCATGTTTGATTTGGAAAAAAATTTATATAATAGACCCTAACATGTTACATTCACATATAAAATTTGTGGTATTTATCAAAAGTATAAAATTACATTTATCTGGGTATTTAAAATATCAACTATTTCGATCTTCTATTAATAAGATAATTACTGCATCATCATTGTGTAATAAATAATTTTTTTTATATAATGTATAAAAATATTAAATAAAGTTCCATTATATATGAAATTGTTTTATCTTTCTTATTAATATTTATAGTCCAATTTATCTAATGTTAAATCCTATATTAAAATGTTTTAGTTATTAAACATTGAATGTAACAATTTTAACTCTTATTTGAATTAAATAATAATAAAAGTCCTAATCTAATCCAAGTGGACCTAAAAGATCATATTTTATTCCTAAGGATCTTTTTAGTAAAATTAAATTTATCCCATATAATTCGGACATGTGTTTGGGTAATAATAATTTAATTTTTTACCTTTAATTATTTTAATAACTTTTAATCGTGGTAAATAAAACTCAAAAGTTAGTATTCCCCAAAAATTATTTATATCTTATTGAACCAATTTTTATATATTGATATTAACTGTGTCTATCAGATTTTTGAAATTAAATTCAAAAAAGTTGTAAAATTATGTTTTATGCAAATTTGCAAATTTTCTTAGGAGGTGGGTAAAAGATGGTAAAAAGATCAATATAATTTCTATATATCTAAACTAATTATAAAATGACTCCTATGAATTAATTTGAACAGATATAGGTATCATTTATCTATTTTGACTTAAAAAATATAAATAAAATAATTTATTATTTAAAAAATAATTCGGTTTTAAACAATAACAGAGTGTTTTTCACTATTCATAAAATAATGAAATATTTATAAAAATACCAAAATATTACCTTAAGAAAATTTTGATATTAAGAATTAAAAAATTAAGTCTATTTTACTAAATTCAAAACATATAAGTTTCATTTATTAAAATTAATTCCCGTTTTCAAAGTAATTTTTTTTAAAAAGTAAAAATTATTGAAAGATTGACCTGTGTTTATGTAAAATTTAAATGTAAAATTACTTATAATGACCATCATTGTATTAAATGATAAAAAATATAATCTAATTATACTTCCAAACCATTAAAATGTATAATTAAACACTATGAATTATTTTTATTAAAAAAGTTGTTTTTAGTTAAAATTTAGTAATTTTTATTATTCTCCCAATTATGAAAGTTATCAGAAAAACAAGAAAATTTTATCAAAATTAATTTTTATGTCCCGATTCTAAAGAATAAGTTTATTTTGTAAAATTTAATGTATAAAAGGGTCAAATATTCTATTTACAAAGGGTTCTCCATTAAAAGGTGGTAAAATGGCATTTTTTGAAAAATATTTATTTTCTCTGAAAAAATGAATTTGTTATTATATTATGTTTAAGAAACACATACTATGGATCTCACAATTTTATAGAGTATATATGATTCAAAATGCAGTTAATACTATTTATAACCATTTTTTGAATGGATAGTTTGGTAATGTTGTGGTGTACTCGAACTCGGCGTTGCGTATAACACAAGCAATTAAATTACAATAATGATATAACGTACTATGAGATCATGGGGTGTTACATTCGCCACTCCTTCAATAAAGTGATCCTCACAATTTGAAATTTTTCTTCGAAAATAAAATGGTAAAAATAGAGAAATACCTTTGTGGAAAACCCACATTAAAAATTTGGTTAACAAAATTTAGTCTTAATAAGTTGGATATGGAAATGAAAAATTCACCACCAAATTATGGTTTTTGAATAGGATAAAATTGGTGAACATTATAGAATTATAATTGGGCGGAAAATGTAAATATATATTGGGAGTGATTGAGGTCATCAATCACAAAAAATTATAAAATTTAGGGCCTCAAAGCCATAAATATATGATGATTTAAAATATCATAGGTTAAATATAAGGTATTAGGATAACACATTTTTGGTTTTATTATCCCTTCTCTAAATTTTATGAATTAATTTATTCACAGAATAAGTGAAAATAAATATATGTTACTAGTATAGTTTCATTATTCAACTAATTCCTACCACATATTCATTATTCACTCTAAAAGATTTCAAAAAATATTTTATTTATACTAATCGTATAAGGTTACAAGAATAATAAATTTATAATCCATTTGACAAACTATTTAGAATAACTACATTATACAATCTAGGACATCATGTAGGTGAGTGGTAAGTGATGCAACCTTGTCGCTCTTCGGTTGTGTGTTCAAGTTATGCGGCCTTGCCAGACGCGATGGGTTGTAGCCCAACCTCCGCATTGTCATTTTTATGACAATACAAATTTAATCTCATGAAAATATTTAACCTTAAAAATAGTATCCAATGTCAATATTAATCAATTACAACCTTTGGAATTATCCAAAATACTTTTGTCCATACTCACAGTAAAAAAATTTTAACGAAGTTATACACAATGATGATATTTTTCGCCACATAATAACATGTGAATACCTTCATCATGTATTATTTTAAAACATGGTAACACCCTAAATTACCATAAAACATTATTGATTACATACATGCTACCTTATTCCATATAGAATACTAGACATACTCCTTCTATCCAAAAATGTTGTAAACTCTAACAATGATAGAATATACAAATCATTAATCAGTTCCAAGGTGGTCAAGAATATCGAATATAATTTATCCAAATCAAAAATCTATTATTACAAAACCACCACCTCAGTATTAAGACCATATTAAGGGTTATCTTTCCTTTAACCATGTATTTTCCAAAATGTTTACCTGGTTGTTGAGTCACTTTTCATATTATCATTTAATCTCATGTCCTTAATGAAACAGTACTATAGTAAAATCCTTCTATACTCTATAATTCTAATAACTTGTACATCATTAATGCAATACTCAAATGACCCAATACATTAAAAAAACATAAGAAATCAAATACTTCCTCTTCATCTTCGATAGTATCATAACATGATTATTATCCAATAACATCATTTGGGGTATACTCTGATGATTTGGACGTTGATTCATGTTGTGTCCCAACTCCAAGAAGATGAATCATTGTAAATTTGAATCTTTTTTCTTACCCTTACAATCAAGTACATGGTGTCCTTTTTCTCCATACATATAATAAACTCCCATTGCCTTCAAGCATTTACCATGGTGATTCTTTCCATAGTTATCACATAGGATAAAATCCTTTTTCCCCTCTTCCCTTTATCCATCTTTCTCTCTACCGTCTTTTTCTTCTCTTGCTTCCCGTCAAAGCCATAGGACTTAGAGAATTATTTACATATCTTATTAACACATGATACTATTTATTTACATAATGCGAATAAATGGGTGAATATTTTACATATAAATAATGGCTTAATACCATGAAAGATATGATCCTTCATACTCATTGGATCATATGTATTTCTGGAGTTCTCATTCCTTTTACTGGGCACCATTTCTAAACAATGGCATACACTAGGTCAGTTTATTAATCACAATGAATAATTCCAAACATTTATATACCAAACGTAAATTGAATAGTTTATATATATAATCCATAATCCTAAAAATGTGTACATTGAGGATGTATTTACTCCTAAATCCTTTATAATGGCTTGTAATGAAAATGTAAATTATGTTAAGTATATCACTCGGGAGTGTCATAACAAACAGTGCAGCAAAGCTCATTTTCGTGCACCAGTTTTCATTCGACTCTAGCTCTAAGAGGTGTTTCCTAGTTCTACTCCTAGTTACATTTGTGCCAGGGCCGCCTCTACGTGCTTATATCTAGACGAGGATGAGTTTCTTGGAAAACTCACAAAATATATGCATTACCAAATTCTAGGAAGTCATTCAATACTAATCCACAAAGTCTATATCAGGGTAGTGTTGTCTAATTAGAGATTATCTAAATCAATTTATAAGGTTATTTCTAAACATCCTCTAATACCAACTATATTTCCCCGACCCTAGATTCCCAATGATAGTGCATTATTTTAAAAAATTGGCCTGATTACAAGGAATCATATCCCAAAAGACTGGTCAGTTTAGCAGTCTTTTAAAATAGATTACATACATGAATGTTACATTACACTTTCTAACATACAACACAAAATCAATAATCCATTGAGAATGCCATTTTTTCCATAGCGTAACCCTATATCTCAAACATAAAAAACTTCTTGGGATCCTGGGAAATTAAAACATAAGAAATGGGTTAACTCAAATGCTCAATAAGGGTAAATAATTTAGCAGAAACTATATTCTTTTGAGGCAAGATGTGTAAATAAAACAATAGACTTTTAAACATAAACATGAAAATAATATGTCATAAATAAATCAAACATTACCATATAATCATGATCAAGAATATTCTACTAGTAGAATAATCACATGTAATAACTAATTTTGTAATGAGGGATTGTATAGTACCAGATGTTAATTTCTGTGTCAAGGCCTCGTGCCAGGACCAAGGGGAAAACAGTTACTTGACCCCAACCTGGAGAGCCTCATTAACCAAACTCCATCCCTGAGAGCCTCTGAAACTAGACTCCAACTCATATGGTCTGCTATAACCGGATCCCAACTTGGAGGACATACTTTTAATGGTCCCCAACCCAGAACATACTTGTCCAATACATTCATCTTATAAAAAGGTTGAAATATAACATAAACATTTGTTTTAAACCTAGCATACGAAATGTCAATACTATAACCTTCAACCATTAATGACCTAAAAATAACTCATCTACAGTCAAACATATCAACAAAAAATTAAATAACATATGGGACATTTTTCTCATAATAAATCAAATTATAACCAGTGTAAAATTTATCAAAGGACGTTGACATCGATTAAATCATAACTATTTGAGAGAAATATCACTTTATATTTTGAAATCATTTAAGAGTCACATAATTATATAGAAAAAATTTATTTTTAAAATATTCTTATAAGTATTTAAGGTATGATTCTACGATGTTATAATGGTGGAAAATAGTCTCACCTGTGGTATAAGTTAATAAAAACATTCTTACATTAATTTTGTCGAAAAGGTCATAATGTACCTTGTTTGGAAAATGACAGAAATATTCCTTTATAAAAAGCATATAAAAAGTAAAAAAAGGGTATAAGTGACTTTATCCCATTGTCTAGTAAATATTAAGAATGTATTGAAATACATTTTTAAGAAAACACGGATGTGGATGATAAAGTGGTCCTAGTAGATACTTACGTAAAAAACCTCGGATAATAAAGAATTGTGAAATTATCCCTTACCTTGTACTTTTCCTTTGGTTGAGGGCACATTTAACCTCTTGTATAATGAACATTGTATGTTATTAAATTATCCCAGAACAATATTAACACTTATTATATCTTACATCATTCATTTATGACTTTATACTACCCATTTAAAAATGATTTCCATGTACAATTAACATTTTGGGTAATAATTGCTTTTTTTATCGTATGTGCTTTAACTTGTTATTGTTGATAGTATCATTCCGATCAGGATTTAAATGATTCTAGAATATAAAACATGATTTATATATCATATATATTTAGAATATAAATATTTATAATAGATGTATATATGAAATGGAAGGCACTATTTATGGAGACAGTAGGTCGTACGGAGGCATAAATGTTTTTTTCGGTTTCATATCGTATTGAACGGAAGTAAGTGAATATGATATATGTAAGTAAATACATAAATACATAAATACATACATATATATCTCCAGTATAATTATTATGTCATATATTGTATACTTATTAATAATATATATTTTTATAATCATTGTTTAATGGTGAACATGGGAATGAATATCCTCGCATCGTGGAGACGATAATCCGTACGTACGCACGAGCAACAATATCATTATTTTTGATTTATAATCATATTTAAATAAGTAGTATATCATATATAAAAAATTATTAATATGTTATATTTACTATTTAAAACAATTATACATCATTATTATACCCATCCAAAAAATAATGTATTGAATAACAACTACACCATGACGTGGAGACGGTAAGTCGTACGTACACACATACAGCGACATGTCATTCATAAAAAAGATAAAATGTTGCACATGATTTAACCATATTTATAATAACATCACTGTATATATTATATAATTGAGTTGTTATTTTAGAATGTAAATAACAAATAAAGAGGATGTGGAAGAAGAAAAGAACTTGAAAGAGGTGATGAAATATTAACCTCTTCTTTTGGTTGTTCCCTTTGACTTGATCAAAAGGTCTCCATAGGTTGTTTTTTTGACCAAAGAAATGCCTCTAGGAATAAGGGGGGAATTTTGAGAAGTTATTTGGTCAGGGTTTGTCCAGGCCAAATGGCATTGGAGGTGTGAAGTTGAGAGTAGGGGAAGTGCCCTATTATAAGAGGGGTGAGGGTCACCTTAGGAAGGGATTAATGTGGTAATTTATTATACAATCATATTCGGTTTATAATGACTGCAAATAAATTTATTTCGATCCCTATATGGTTATGGGTCGAAATACTCTCAACCAATAGGTATTAGACAAGTTTAGGTTTCCATTTTAACCTTATCTTTTAGATTTAACTATTATTTAAATAGTTTACCATTTACCATGTCTTCTTGTATTCTTACACTATATGGTTAATAAACATAATCTGAACTTCCAAAAGAACCACATGTAGTTCATGAATGACATAGATAATATTATTTAAGACCTTTTTCTGAAACTTATATTTTTAGGAATATTATATCAACCAATAATATTGTTTTTGATTAAAAAACAAGTTTATGTCAATTTTGACACTCTGTGGTATTTGTTTTTTGTTAAAATTATAACATCATGATTACATCAAAAAAATTTAATGAACCATCCCTAACATGCCATATTAACATATAAAATTTGTGTAATTTATCAAAAGACTCAAATTACATTTATCTAGATATTTATAATATCAATTATTTTAATCTTTTATTAATAATGTAATTACTACATCATTGTTGTGTTATAAATAAATTTAATTATTTAATGTCTAAAATTTATAAATAAAATACCTTTATGTAGGAAATAGTTTTAGATTTATAATGAATATATATTGTCCAATTTTTGTTATATGTAACCCTATATTAAAATGGTTTAGTTATAAAACATTGAATTTAACACTTTTAACTATTCTTTGAATTAATCAATAATAAATGTCCAAATCTAATCCAAGTAGACATAAAGGATCATATTTTATACCAAATACTGTTTTTGTTGAATTATAATTATCCTATAGAATTAGTAAATGTGTAAGGGGTAATAATAATATCATTTTTACCATTAATTAGCCTATTTACATTTAATCGTGGTAATTAAAAGTCAAAAGTTACTATTCACCCAAAAAAACATTTATCTTATTAAACCAAATTTTTCTATCTGATATCAAAAGTTTGTGTTGGATTTTTGAAATTCATTTCACAGATGTGGAAAACTTATGTTTTATGCAAATTTGAAATGCTCCTAGGAGGTGCGTAAAAGACGGTACAAAGTTCAATAAAATATTTATATATCTAAACTTATTATAAAATGAATCCAATGAATTACATTGAACTTATATAGGTATTATGATTCTATTTTTATTGGAAATAAATTTAAATAAAATAAATAATTATATAAAAAATTTTGGTTTTATACAATAACTCAATGTTTTCACTATTCTTCAAAAATTGAATGTTTTCAGAATAATACAAAAAATTCATCCTAAGATAAGTTTGATATTATAAATTTAAAAATAAAGTCAATTTTACAAAATTCAAAACATAGAAGTTGCATTAATTAAAATTAATTCTCCTTCACTAAACCAAATAAACGGGTTTTAAAAAAAATATAAACTATCAAAAGATTGACATTTGTTTATATCAAATTTAAATGTGAAATTACATATAATGACTAAAATTTTATTACATGATAAAAATATAATATAATTGTGCTTTCAAACCATTTAAATGTATAATTTAATAGTATATATTATTTTGATTAAAAAAGTTGATTTTATTTAAAATTTAGTATTTTTCACTATTCACCCAAATATAAGTGTTATCAGAAAAACACCAAAAATTTATTGAAACTAAATTTTTATTTATTGATTCTAAAAAAGAAGTTTATTTTGTTAAATTGAATATATATAAGTCCAAGTGTTGAATTTAAAAAGGTTTCTCCATTAAAAGGTGGTAATATTTTATTTTTTGATATATACTTATTTTATCTTAAAAAATTTAGATGTTATTATATTATTTATAAGAAACACATAATATGGATGTTAAAATTATATATAGTATATAAGATTCAAAATGAAGTTAATACTATTTATAACCATTTTTTTAAACTGCTAGTTTGGTAATGATGTGGTGCACTCGAACTCGGTGTTGCGTGTAGCGCAAGATATTAAATTACTTTAATGAGATAACATACTATGAGATCGTGGGGTGTTACCTGGTATAAATTCTAAATCTCATTATATCTTTATAAGGACCAAAGATAAAAAAATGAGACACATGCAAAGAAAAAAGAGAATATTACGTGAAGTGAAATCAAAACATAAAATTATTACCATGTCGGTAAAGAAAGGCTATAATCACACCATAAAAGTCATTAGATATAATAACATGGTTTTTTATAGATTTATATTAATTATAAATTTATTATACAAGAGCTTTTAATGAGTACGATGAGATTCAAGTCATAAGGTAAGAGAAATTTCATATCACTTTTATTTTTGTGAGATAGAAGTATTATTCACCACTCGCATCATTTTATAGAAGTCTTATTCACTGCTCGCATCATTTTGTGGTGCAGCACAGTGGATGACCTAGGTCGTTCTCTTGAGGAGCTTTTGTGGTTAATAAATCACTACTTCTAGTCCACCTAATCTAATTCTTTTTGTTGATTAATATTTTATGAAATAAATTTAATATAATAATATAAATGAAATTCATAAATCAGAAGAAGCTAAAATTTAATTCTAAAATACCATGAAATGCTAAATAGAATGTAATTAGGGAAGAAAGGAAGTTCTCCCGAGAGAATATTCAGGGAGCACCTTCATTGGACAATTTCAAATATTCTTAGTTTACACACTCCATCGTATGTGTGCCCACATTATTCTACACCGGTTATGAATGAAAAGTCTACCTAGCGATCGCCAAGAACACCTTGCATCCACCTCCTCAATTGAGTGAAAATGGTTGTAGATTAAGAAGTTAATCTTTAGACAACCACAGTGAGGATTACACCCACTATAAATTATCCTTAGAATTAACTCAAAAAATATTAAAAACATGGTCTTGGGTTCAAGAACCTAATTACTCCATCGGGATATTCCTCGTATTAGTTACTCATGATCATGAGTATTATAGTTCACAATGGTAAGATGAGGGGAAGAGAAGAGGGTGAATCGGTGGACACAAAAATAAAAACAATGCATGAATTTATTAGAAGTCTAAATTACAATTAAAAACCAAAAATAAAGAAAAGAAATAAAATAAAAAGAAAGGTGGAAGATTTTCGGCCGGCCTCCCTCGGTGGAGATCTCCTCCCTGGTGCCTTGAAGGAATGGATAGAAAAATGGGATGCTTTGAGGAGGAGGTGATGGCCTCCTTTTATAGGCAGAATTCGACCCCAGAACGTTTTAGCATTTTAGACCCCATTAATGACCTCTTCATGTGTTCCACCCTTCATGAATGATGTTCATAAATATATTTTCCGTATCCTCTCCAAAGTTCAGCTAATTTGGAAACCGTGTGTAGGAGTTATTAATTTTTCATTCTCGGTTGCTGTTTCTGGACGAAGCATACAGGAAGGTTCTTCCAAACGAATGTAATTCAATAGCCTCCTTAATGGCTTCCAACATCCCCCACATTTATTATAGAGACGGACCTATCTGTCCTCGAGGTATCCCAGGTGGAAACGCATCATATGGATATTTTTAGGCCGCGTTTGATGTCCGTTACGTTGGGTGGTTCCATGTTGTCCGCCCCGAAAAATTCCCATCTTCAATGATTTTTAGGACATTTAGATGACCGAATGAGCTCCTGGTCCAGAAGAAAAAAATGAAATAAATAAAATAAGGATTCTAAAAAAAATTTAATCAGAAAATTTTGAATTTTAGTTTTCTTGAAATGACTAAAATACCCCTGATAAAAAATTCTGTCAAAAACCCATAATTAGTCGTTTTTCACATTTGGGTTCAAAATAACAATAAAACCTAAAAACATGATAATTACTCATTCAATAACACTTTTGTGGGATTATAAAAAATGTTTTACAGTATAAAATATATGAAAATGTGAGATTCATCACTCCCCCACACTTAAACATTGCACTCCTGGGCAATCATCTTACATCCAAATCAAAATCCACACAACAATCAAAAATGAGAAAATATCAATGATTTTATCCAAAATAGAATTCCATCATGTCTCATTTATGAATAATAATTCTCTGATTTTCATTTCAATCATTAAAATTTGTTCAACCTCATAAATCAATCCACGGCCCAATCACAACCTACCTCACATTGAAATTTTTTTATCACTCTTCACTCAAGAGAAATTGAATCTAGAGTTATACTCATACTTGAAAATCGCATGTATCACCATAGTTTTGTGAAAATTCTCATTTCTCCACAGCGTGAAACATAAAAATGAATTTAATCATGAGGGCTTTAATTAAAGGTTCAAATGATTCTATGGCTTAGGGTCGGTGGTAAAATGATTGAAAAAATGTTCCAAGCTAGAAAGAGGAGGTTGAACTTTTAAGTACAATGCATGATTAAATCATGTGAAAACACAGGAAATTCCTCACTCAATACTTCTTGTAAATGTGAAAAACAACCCCACACCGCTTTATGACATGGTACATGAGCCAATAAGTGATGATATCATCTATGTTCTCCTCCTTTTTTTAAAATCTTTAGAAAGGTACATCTTTATTTTTTTTCTTTTTTTTTATAGAGGATGAGATGAAAATTGAATAAAATGAATGAATGACAATTAATGCCCTTGATTTTTTTGGGAGGGAAATGAGTTATAAAAGAATGTACAATGAGGAATTCAAGCTCGTCTGCATTTTTTTGTTTTCTTTTTTTAGGAGAAATGGATGAAACAAATAAAGCACAAAGAAATGATGAAACATGCCCAATTCTCTTGTTATCCACTGCCCAAAGTATTGACACACACCTCACACCACCCATAAATGATACACAGACCAATGAACGCACACGAAAGGCCCTTCCCCCACACTCAAACTTAAAATATCAATGCAAAAATACTAAAAGTGCGGGGTAGGTAAGGAAAAATTGGCTTGTAATGTGGCTTAAACCTATAAGGCAATTCATGGCATCTAAGGGCTTACAAAGGGTAAATTTAAAGGTGGGTCTTATGATAAATTGTGGCTATCCAAAGAGACGCCTCAATCATTTCAAATACATTCCATGAAATCCAAAGCTTCGAAAGAGAATATTCACAAATTCTGGTTCTCACACTAAATTTAAGTTTCCCTCAAGAAAGTGTGGGTACTAGGAAGAATATGTAAAAGTGGTTTAGAATACCTCACATGATTGGAAAAAATATTTTGAGTCAGTGTTTCATGGTCATGGATTTCAAAAATCAGTCAAACTCATAAAAATGATTGACAATCCAATTCAAGAAAAATGTTTTCACATCAACAATCATTTAAAATCCATTATTTCAAAAATAATTTCATCTCTTTCACAATAAATTGATGTGTTGAAAGTGATAAGAATATTCATTAATGCTCAAAAACCCTAAAAATATAATAAAAAAAGAAAAGAAAACAGGAAGAACTAACCAGGTTGACACTCCCCCACACTTAAATTTAACTACCCCTTATTTCAACTCAACAAAATATAAATATAATGGTAGATAATCAAAGGTAAGGAAAGATACAACCTGGCATTCTTTTAGAGGTGGATGCCTTGAGTTATGCTCCTAGAAGCAACCACTTTAAAACTACTATAAAGTAATGAAAATACATAAAAATAAATAAAAAGAATGAGAAAGGGAAAAGAAAAGAGATAATTCTTGGTTTAGACCCCCCAAGCAGGTGCTAGGTTTTTACTGCCCTTAGTCAGGCAGTTTCAGTGGTTTATCCCCAATCAGAAGGTGGGTGTGGTTTCTTTGAGATGAACAACCACATGTGAGTTTTCCCGATGTCCATGATTAAACACTGAAAGTAGAGAACCCCAAATAAGATAAGAATTTTCCCAACCCCAGAGAAATAATAAAGAAGATATTTTATTTTCGAAGTGGGAGGGAATAAAAGATAAGGGTGCTCCCTGTTAACTTCAGTGGTTTCCTCCTCCATGAGATATAAAAGTTGATGTAGAGGATGTAGTCGCACCACCACCAGCTTCTCCAGATCTTCTTCCTTGATTACCACCACTTGGGTGGTCTCATCATCAACATCCAAGGCCC
The DNA here is from genome assembly GCA_963277665.1 of Viscum album. Classification (NCBI taxonomy): domain Eukaryota; kingdom Viridiplantae; phylum Streptophyta; class Magnoliopsida; order Santalales; family Viscaceae; genus Viscum; species Viscum album. The sequence continues at coordinate 332,621,840 of OY728150.1, forward strand.
GATCCATTTGTGCTATATCCGAAATTTTAGGAAAGGAGAAGTCAGAAAACAATTCAGTTTGAATAAAATTAAAACATGACGAATCAATAAAGAAATCTTCCCTTTCATGTAAGTCATCTTGGAAATTGATTTCGTCTGAAAAGACCATTGGAAACTTCATCTCAGCAAGTGCATCTTCTTCTTCATATTCCAAAGCAAGATTGAGGTCAAAAGGTACATATTGCTCAATATCAAGAATGGGAGGATCATGTTTCAAGTTATCTTCGACAAAGTTATTCCAAGATTCTTACAAAAAATGTTGACCTCCCATTAGTGAATCAATTGGAGTGTGTACTTCTGGGACCTCCTTGAGCAATGGTTGAGTGCGGGATGATGTGATAAGTTCTTTTATGAGTTCTTTCTCACTCTCCTCATGTTCTTTAACATAAAATGTGATTGGTGAATTCAATTTCACCACTCGTTCTGGTTCAGGTTCAGGCTCAGGTTTGGATTGCTCTTGGGATGTGCGTACATATTTAGAAATCCATTCAATTTGGCTCTCCAGTTTTTGAACTTTATCACTAATCCTATGAAATTGAGCATCAATTTCATTGAAAACATTTTCTGGCACCTGATATTGGTCAGTCCATGCAGAATAATCACCATTGAAATACATCATGAACAAAAAGTTTTTTTTTAGTTTTTGAAATTTATGATTTTTTTTGTTTTTTTTATGAATAACAGTGTGTGCAAGTGTTGCGCCTCCCCGGCAATGGCACCAATTTGATTAAGCGAGTATTTGTCGCAGATCCCCAATCAAAATATTATTTACCTAAGAATGCAATATAGTGCACTCCTAGGGTCGGTCTCAAGGAGGCAACTTACACAACACCAAAATTCTATTGTCACTATTTATTTTCTAACTAATATATAATATAAAGATGAGTTTGAAATATGCATAAAATATGAATATATATATAGGTAATGCAAACAATTTGATGTTAAAAATAAGAAAGAAGAAATTTGTTCTTGGAGGATCATAATGGTCGATATCATTGTTTATTAAAATATTCTCAATATCAATTCAATGTAGTGATCAAAATCTATCACACTACACCCTCTTATTTGAAATGTTATTTCCCCAACACCAAGATCTCTGCATGTGGGGAAATACTCTTACTAAAGTCAGCTAGGAGATCTCATTGCCGTCCATCGCTATACAAGCCATACTCCATCGTATGCATGACTTATATAGTGAGGGGAAGGATAAATTATGAATGAGAAGAAGAAGTTGGTGATAGAGAAAATTGGGCAATCACACATCATAATCAATTTAACCACCACCAAAATTCTCAGAATTAAATAAAGATATTTAAATTGAAGCACAATGAAACTCAAACAACCACCATTCTCCTCCTCAAACAAACATCGAGGTTAGTTCTCTATTTTCATGGAGTTAGAAGAGAATACGGTGGGAGAAACACATAAAAGTATAAATGGAAGAATGAGGTATGAAGAAGAAGAATAAAATAATTTATATTAAAAATATTAATAAAAAATTACATAAATAAGCTCCACCTTATCCCCCCTGGAATGGATATATCATAAACTAGGAGAAGGGACACATATTTATAGGGAGAAGGGGTGACAAATTCACACACAAAACAATTAATCCTAAAGTTTCTGCGTAGAGAGGCCCTTAAATGACCGAATCTGTAATAGGTGTCTTCATAAATGTTGTTTCGTAATGTCTCCTCCGTCTGATCCCCAAATGTGAGCTTCATTGGACGATCCTAGAAAGAGTTACGAATTTAATATTGGATGTTTCCTTTTTGGGAGGCAGCTTCCAGGAAACTTCCTTCATATGTATGTCATTCAATGTCCCTCATAATGGATTCCAAACGACTTGAAATTTATTGTATAAATGATCCCACGCGTTCTCGTACATCTCCAAGTAGAATCATCTAATTTGGAGTTGTGTACACCGAATTGGGATTCCGTTATAGAAGTGGGGTCCGTTCTGTCCGCCCGGAAAACTCTTCAACTTCATTGAATTTTTATGGCTTTTAGAGGATCGAATCAGCTCCTGGTCCAGAAGAACAAGATGAAGAAAATAAAATATAGATTCTAAAAAAATTTGAATCAGAAAATTTGGAATTATATTTTTCCATAAATGACCAAAATACCCTTGATGTAAAGATCTGTCAAAAATCCAGAATTTGTCATTTTTCACATTTATGCTCAAAATAACACTAAAATCTAAAAACATGACAATTACCCATTCAATAACACTATGGTGGGATTATAAACAATGATTTACAGTATAAAATATAGGAAAATGTAAGCTTAATCAGTTTCCCTACAAGTCAGTCAGCTGAGAGGAGCGGCCTGACAGTGGTGGACGCTCTACCTCAGAGAGAGGATAGAGGCAGAGGTTCCATGGGATGACTTGAAGAAGGAATTCTGAGAGGAATTCCTTTCTTCCATGATCAAGGTGGAGAAGCGGCAGGAGTTAATCTCCCTTCAGTAGGGGAGTATGTCAGTATGAGAGTTAGGGATCAAGTTCAAGGATCTCTTACGCTTTTCACCAGATCTCATTCCAGATGAGGAGTCTCGGGAGAGACGTTTGGAGGAGGCGCTTCGCCCATCGCTTCAGTATGCTGTCACCCCCTTCACCCTTCCGACGTATATGGCGTTACAGAAGAATTCAAAGGTTGTAGAGAGGATTCACTCGTTGGGAGGTGCTCCATGAGAGAGGATCCAGCCGGGCTCGTTGAAGGGGAAGGCAGTCTGCAGCAGGTCTCCTGCGACGAGACCTTCCAGGTTCCGGCCAGTGGGGAGTAGGCCCCATCAGTTCCAGTTTAGATCTTCGGGTCCTCGTCCCTTTTTCACGAGCCCAGGACCGAAAGTTTTTTCTTGTGGCGGTTTTGGGAACGTTCAGAGTCGGTGCCCGACCCGAGTTCAATACGGTGTAGGTGGGCAGGTTCAGCGCCCACCTCAGCAGCACCAGTTGCCGGCGAGGCCCTTCCAGCAGCAGCAAGACCATGCTCCTCTGAGGGAAGACTTTGCGGGAAGAGGCTGACCTCAGGGTGCTCCTCAGGGACCTCGAACAGGGCGTGGTCGTAGAGGTGGACAATATCAGAGAGGCAGAAGAGCTGGGCATGGATAGTTGCACGTATCAGAGTTGACAGCTCCAGCAAGACCAGAGGAGGTGCGAGGTACGATTTGTTTGTTCAGCACTCTTGATTCTTCTTTGTTTGATTCGGGGGCTTCACACTCATTTGTTGCACCGGATCTAGCCCATGATTTCGGACTAGTTGTAGTGAGACTTTCCATACCACTAATGAGAAGTACACCATTTGTAGGCCAGACCAGCATATCTTTTGTTTACCAGAGATGTGGGATGACGTTGGGACCACATAAATCTAGTGGGGACCTTATTCTATTATAGATACAGCCATATGATGTCATCCTAGGCATCGAAAGGTTTTTTTCTGTTAGTGTCATTATCGACAACATTCTGAGAAGATTCGTGTTCTGTAATGTGGAGGTTCCGCGCGTATCTTTTGATGGTGAGAGGAGCTATCAGGTAGGAAGCCGGCATGTAGAGCCTCTCCTTTCCTTGTTAGGTGGGTTATTAGTGCTTCCAGCTGATAGAGAGATGATGGATGTCCCGGAGGTTGTTGGGGAGTTCCTCGATGTTTTTCCCGAGGAGGTTATGACTCTACCCCCCCCCCCCCCCAACGTGATGTTGAGTTTGGGATAGACTTACAGCCTGGTGCCCATTCAATTTCGATGGCCCCTTAACGGATGGCACCTTTGGAGTTGTGGGAGTTGCGAATTCAGATTGACGATCTGATGGAGAAGCGTTTTGTTCGACCCAACATGTCGCCATGGTGTGCTCCAGTTTTTTTCATGAAGAAGGCAGATGGTGGTCTTAGGTTATGCATAGACTACCGAAGGTTGAATCAGGTAACTGTCAAGAACCATTACCCCCTTCCAAGGATAGATGATCTATTCGACCAGCTGAGAGGAGCAGGTTGGTTTTATAAGATTGATCTACGATCGGGATATCATCAGATGAGCGTAAAGGACAGTGACATCTCAAAGACGGCTTTTAGGTGCTGGTATGGGATCTTCGATTTTGTAGTGATGTCGTTTGGAGTTAGGAATGCACCAGTTGTGTTCATGGGACTTATGAACATTGTCTTTCGAGAGTTTCTGGACCGGTTCGTCGTTGTGTTTATCAATGATATCCTGATCTATTCAAGATCAGAGGAGGAGCATGTTGAACATCTTAGGTTAGTCTTGGAAGTCCTTCGACACCACCAGCTTTATAGGAAATTGTCGAAGTGTAAGTTCTTAATGCAAGAAGTACACTTCCTTGGGCAAGTGGTGTCTCAGCATGGAGTGTTAGTGGACCCGTCGATGGTGGAGGTAGTTGTTTCTTGGGAAGCACCCAAGAGTGCTGCAGAAGTTTGTAGTTTCATGGGGTTAGCAGGTTACTATTGGAGGTTCGTTTCAGACTTCTCTCGAGATGCTACTCCATTGACAGCTTTGACTAGGAAGAACCAGGTCTTCCTATGGAACGAGCAGTTCCAGAAGGCTTTCGACTACCTGAAGTAGAAGTTGGTCAGTGCTCCCGTACATCGGTTTCCAGATGAAGGGTTGTTGTATGAGGTGTTTTGTTATGCTTCTGGCCTTGGTCGGGGGTGCGTGCTGATGCAGAAGAAGGGAGTGATCTGTTATGGGTCTAGGAAGTTACGCCCTCACGAGCTTAACTATGCCACCCATGACCTAGAGCATGCAGTAGTAGTGTTCGCACTGAAGTTGTGGCGACATTACCTCTTTGGGTAGTGCTTTTTGGTCTTCTCAAATCACAAGAGCCTGTGTTATATCTTCTCCTAGTGTGACCTGAAATTATGGATGTGGAGATGGGTCGAGTTTCTCCAAGACTATGACTTCGAGATCTCTTACACTGAAGGTAAGGGAAACATTGTGGCTGATGCCCTGAGCAGGAAGTCGCATAAGAAAGTGGTTTGGGAATCCACTAATGCTTGGAAAGCGATGGGAGAGTTATCTGCCTTGCAGTTGTATGCAAAGGTAGAAGGTGTTAGAGGCTGTTTGATTCAGATGACGGTGTAGTCCTCCTTGTTGTAGTAGGTGGAAGAGTCTAAGTGGGTGGAATCTGAGGTGGAAGTAATGCGGGATCGTGTCGATCAGGGAAATGCTCCAGAGGGATGGTCAGAGGACAGCCGACATTGGATTCTTTTCCATGAAAGTTTGTTTGTTCCAGAGGTGATGTGTGAGGGAGTTCTCCATGAGTTCCATAGCTCATCCTTGGTGGTACATCCAGGAGTTTCAAAAATGTACATGGCCTGAGGGAAAAGTTGTGGTGGCCCGAGGTGAAATGGGTTGTGGCAGAGTTTGTGGCTAAATGACTAGTGTGTCAGCAAGTGAAGGTTGAACACCGTGTTCCTAGTGGTTTTTTGCATCCATTAGATGTCCCCGAGTGGATGTGGGATGACATATCAATTGACATCATCACAAGACTTCCCAGAGCTCAGGGTGGTTATGACACTATCTAGGTAGTGGAAGATCGAGTAACGAAATCATCTCACTTCTTAGCAATTAAGGAGTCGGGACTAGTGAGTACCTTAGTATAGAGGTACGTAGACGAGGTTGTGAGTTTTCATGGATTTCCGAAGACTATCGTCTCAGACTGGGATACTCAGTTTACCTCACGAGTCTGGAGGGGGTTACAACAAGCTTATGGAACCCAGCTATGCCTTAGCACTGCTTTCCAGCCCCAGACCGATGGGTCGACAGAGCGGACTATCTAGACGTTGGAGGAAATGCTCCGAGCATGCGTTCTGGATTTCAGAGGGTAATGGGTACGACACATTCCTTTAGTAGATTTTTTCTACAATAAAAGCTTCCACTCTAGTATTGGCATGGCGCCATTTGAGGCCTTGTATGGAAGATCATGTCGTTCACCCATTTTCTGGGCAGAGGTTGGTGAGACAGGTGCCCTTGGGCTAGAGGTAGTGCAGAGAACCATAGAGAAGGTCCATCTTATACATGAGAGGATGAAAGTAGCTCAGGACTGACATAAGTCTTATGCTGATCGTAGGAGGAGGCCCTTGGAGTTTGAGGTGGGAGATCATGTGTTCTTGAAGGTTTCCCCTCGGCGGGGGCAACAGAGGTTCGAGAAAAGGAGTAGGCTCTCCCCTAGGTTCATCGGACCTTTTGAGGTGCTAAGGTGTGTCGGCGAGGTGGCATATTAGCTATCCCCACCACCTCAGTTAGAGAAGGTTCATGATGTCTTCCACGACTCCCAGCTTCTTCGGTTCTTACACGACGACTCCCACGTTATTGAATGGGGAGAGTTAGATATGGGGGAAGGTGGGACCTTCAAAGAACGACCAGTCAGAATCGATGATCATAAAGAGAAGGTGCTCCGTGGATGAACCATTCCCTTGGTTCGCGTGTTGTGGAGGCATGGTGGCCTCGATGAGAGCACTTGGGAGCAGGAGACCCAGATGCACGCTCAGTACCTAGAGTTGTTTTGAATTGTGTTTTCTTTTTTCTTCTAAGATTTGTTTTGATGTTATACTTTGTACCTTTGATGTATGGAATTCTTGGATTTTCATTTATGAGACCTTTTGTTTCCTTGTTCTCTAGGAGTGTGTAACATGTTTGGGCATGTGGGGAAGGGAAAATCCTGATCCTTAATCGAGACGCATTAATGCGGATGTGATTGATCCCATGCAGGCAAGTGAGTGCTGCCTAAAGCGTATAATATCTCGACATGGGAAAAGGAATTTTCCCCAAACCACGTGTTCAGGCAGTGTGTGGGTTGTGGAGTGTTGGGGGAAGCGTAAGTTGAAAAAAAATCCTAATGTATGGAAGTTGGAAGACCCGAATCATAATCGAGATGCATTAATGAGGATGTGATTAAACCCGTGATGGTGAGTCAGTGCCTCCTAAAGCGGATAATATATTGACATAGGAGAAGGAATTCCTAACACCTATAATTAGGGTTGGTGGTTGGGTTCCTGTTATAACAAGAGCCCTAAGAGGTATCTTGTCGTGTTCCTCTAGGATGGTTTTGAATTCTCGGGGATGATAATGATTTAAGAGGTATCTGATGTAATTTCCCAGAACTCTCTGGCCCATTCCTTTTTCAAAATGATCGTCTTGAAGTGTTCTGGAGGGTAAAATGGACTTTTCCCACACATTCCATAATTTTGTAAGTACACGTCGTGTAATGTGAGTACACGCTGTATAACACCTTGTCGAGTATACCCCATGTTCAAGGACGTTTCCTTGCTGTGTGAAAGAAATGAGTACACGCCGTGTACCCCAAAATACACGCCGTGTACCCCCTCGCCGGGTATACCCCGTGTGGAAGGTTGTGTCTTTTCCGTGTGAAGTAAATGGGTACACGCCGTGTACCCTAAACTACATGTTGTGTTGTCCCTCCCCGCGTACGCATTACCAATCAACGGTCATGTTCCATGTTGAAGTCGCGTCTTTGTCGTGTGAAATAAAGGGGTACACACCGTGTGTCCAAAATACACACCATGTAGTCCTTTCCCGCATATGAATTACCCTCAAACCATGTGTTGACCAGTCAATGGCCATAGAGTCGTGTTGGAAGCCTCGTGGAGACCGTGTGAAATAACAGAGTACACGCCATGTACCATAAAGTACACACCGTGTAATTTTTCTTTTCTCACCTATAAAAGGAGGGGTCCCCTCCTCTTTTTCAATGCACCCCTCTCCTCTCCTCTCCTCTTAGAAGAGTTCTCACAAGAGACTCGAAGGCTTTTTTTCTTCCATAACTTTTTCATCCGAGCACTGATTTACGATCCGTCAGTGGCCACGGGATTGTAATGACAAGGCAGAACTTCTGATCTTGGATCCATTGTCTTTCCTTCAGCCTTTCCTTTCCAACATCCACTTGAGTTTTTTCTAGGTTTTGATAGAAGTGATGGACGCCGACGAACATCTTCTAAAGTTGATCCGGGGGAGCGTTGTTATCAAAACCTATTGAGGTAGGGATCTTACCTTCGTCTCTCTATATTGTGCATCATGCGGGGTGGGTATCCTCTTGTTTTCATGAGAAACAGCTCAACCTTTAAATAAAGATAACAACTATTTAATGAATAGGAATGGGGAAGTTGTTATTTTTATCTAATATCCTATGATATTATGTTTTTAATTGAATATGCTTCTTCCTACTAAAAATCACGGTCATTGGGGGCCTTTCCTTGCGCAAATAAATGTTTACCTATATTTTTTGACCGCCTTTGTGAATGGAAATTTTTTGAATGTTGAATTTGGTTAATCACGTAAAGCTGAATGATTTAAAATTTGGAACCCTTGTGTGATCACCCCGGTTGAACAAAATGGAATAATGAACATGTGGGTGTTGGCTTTGATACGTGGTATGTGATGGGGGTGTTTTTGTGGGTTGTTGTGGATCAGGTGAGGAGCGGGGATGGGGTTGACTTGGTTATGGGTTGGTGTGAGTGCTATATTGGTGATTGTCAGTGGGGCTGTACTGAATGGTATTAAAGGGGTAATGATGGACGGTATGTTTGTGTTTATTGGCAGCGTGGCTATAGGGATGGGTTTGAATGTGAATGAACTCTGGGTGGTGATTAATAAATAAAAATTGGAAGAGTTAATGAATGGTGGGGCTTGGTATTGGAACATAAATAATAATCAATGGGGTTGGTTGGTTATTAAGAAGGACTTGGTTGTGTTACTTGTGTTTTTCTAACTTGATTTGTGGATGGCAAGGATATGTTTTACGAATGATCGTTATGGTTGGTTGTGGATAGTTGCCCAGTAGGTAAGGAACTAATAAGCTGATTCTGTTGAAACATGAAAACCTAAATAGGGTTCTGATTGTTTGTTATATGCATGCTTCGTAGTAGTAGTGGTGAGGCACATGCTCAGTTTCTCTATTTAGAAGCCATAGGTTGGGATGTGTGTTGGTATACATATATATATCTGTATCTTTTGTGTTTTATCTCACCCCACCCATGTTGAGCACTTAGTGTCGAACACTCCCATATCATGGGAGAAGGTGTTTTCCCCTTAGTTACTAGCTCCTTCCTACTCATTATTCCCTAGGCTGTGATGGCTTGAGGCGACCTTACACCCAAGACTCTTCAGGATGGTTTTTATTGGGGTGGTTTATCCCAAGACTCTTCGGGAAGGTTTTACTATTTCCCAAGAACCTTCGAGATGAGGCCCAGGTGTGTGTAGGTGGGATACATGGTTGTGAGGCACATGTGTGTGCAGGCGGGATACGTGGTTGTGAGGCCCAGGTGTGTGCGGGCGGAATACGTGGTTGTGAGGCCTAGGTGTGTGCGGGCGGGATACCTGGTTGTGAGGCCCAGGTGTGTGCGGGCGAGAAGAGTGTGGTAGCGTCAGGACGTTCACCGTTAGGAAGAACAGATAGCTAGTGGGGGAAAATGGTGTGGGGTACCCAATACTCTTGTTCTTATATACTAATACCTGTTATGATTGTGTTTTGGTGAGTGTGGCTGGTGAGGTTGGGTGGATAGAATTCCTTGATAGATTTCTTCTGTTATTATCACAGGACATTAGGATGTCTCCCCACTTGTGCACGATAACTTTAGGTTTCCCTACTGAGTATACTTGTATACTCAACCTACGTTCACTTTCAAGTTTCCAGGAGGACTACCAGGGCCGTGCGGGACCCTACTAGTCGGGGCAATTGGGGTTGCTGCACCTTGGTGTACTTGTTTCTTTTGGTATTTTACTTTTGAGCTTTCTTGTAATTGTACCTTGTTTCAGAACTTTTTAAACATGCATGTGGGATTGGTTTCGGTTTATTTCTAAACACTTTTTCTTTTCCTTTTTGGTGGTTGACTTGTCATATTTCCCGATCTTAAAAAAAGGTTAATGCCTCCCATATTTGTGAAAACTCATACCCTTGGTGCTAGTCTCCACCCCAGGGCCTACTGGAGGCAGGACTCAGGGGTCATTATCTCCCTTTCACCATTTCCAGCTCAGGAGGGGCATCTTTGGTGGGAGGGGGTCATGACATATATCGTAAAATCATGAACTATATATGACCCTAAACATGGTATAGTACATAACTTAAATTTTGGAATCAAAAATCCTAGAACCATGTGCTTGGGAGACTTTAGGGGAATGAATCATACATAATTTTATGAAATGAAAATGTAAATTATCTTAAGAATATCCCCTAGGATGGTTGAACTAGGTGTGTATTAAGGCCCATTTTCATGCACAAGTTAAACCAGGTCAAGCCAAAAACATCTTTTCATACTTGTTAATCCTAAAAACATATGTGAAAGAACCACGACCACTTACTGTATACAAACAAGGAATTATTTTCTAAGAAGATTGAAATATTCAATTCCTTACCATAATTATAGGTTATTATTTTATGTGTATTTATGTGTCTATCATAGGGGTTTCTTCCATAATATACAATTTCAAATTCTTGTTTCCATGTTTTATACTAAACATCCTCTGATAATAACTGTAAAATCCCAACCATAATTGCCCAGATCTGGTGCCTTAATAAATTATATTGGCATGCTTACAAGAAACTCATATACAAAAGGACAGTGTATTACTGTAGTTTTGGAAAAATAGTTATATATAGAGGTTTAACATTAAAACTTTAAATGAAATACAGCATATATGTTGTATTTAGAGCATTCAAAACTTTATGTTTATTTGTGTAGGACATTCATAATAAGGTTCTTCATGCTCGGAGAAAATAAAATCTATGAATTGGGTCAACTCATATTCTTCGTACGGGTAAGAAATAGTGGAAGATATAATTAACATAAATATTAGGCATGGTGAATAACCAAATACACATGCCTTTAAAAATAAACTCGAACATATTATGATAGAATAAGAGCTGAATAAATAATGGCATAATAAAGCATAATAATGAGTAATTTATTAGTTAAATAACCACATGAAAATTCAATTAAAATTTTCATAATGTGGGAATGTTTAATGTGTGACATTATAACAATACCATAAAGGCCTTGTTCCAGGACCATGAATATTGATATTTTCAAGGCCATGTTCCAATACTATATTTTGTCTTCTGAGACATAACGATGCACCAAGGGGTATAGAGGGACCCACCAAACACTACCTAAGTCCAATTAATTTCTATTATGAATGGGGATAAACATAATTAATATATAATTTCATATTTAAAATTACATATTAAATGTAAATAACTTTCCCCTTGTACTAAACATAAACACAAACTATTCAAAGTAAATTGGTGAATGGTATCAAAATAGAACATCAAAATTAAAACTAAAGAGAACCAATTCATTAATAATATTATAAATGATATTATAAGATATTAGACTCTCTGAAATAAATTATTCATCAATGTATGTTGACATAAATAAGGATTCATTTAAATGAGACCATTGAGAAATTCCTGGGGAAATAATATCAAAACATTCCAACGTGTCCCATACCACCTTGATACATTCAAATAATAATCCCATAGAATATTATGAGAATAAAATGAATCATGATATGACATACCAATGGTTATTAAATACACCACATTCAATAAATAAGTGGTGAACAAGGCATATATCTTATTGAAGATAAAGTGATGTGAGAAAACCCTATTTTACTTGGGAAAGAATAGTTCTTTCTGAAAATCATTTTTATTTTTCATAAATCTATATATAAGCATGTATATCCCAAAAAAATAAATGTTAAGTACATTGGTATTACATTTGAGGCCTCAATGATGTTCCACTAAAGTGAAATCGTGTAAAAGGTGTTGTTAAAAAAGCTTTAGAATCAAAACATTTTTGTTCAGTGTTAGGATTTCATTAAAGTGATTTCAAAGCGCAAAGGCATGTATACATTCATAAAACCTGAAATGATCCAAAATATGTTTTTCATGGTTAAATATGTGATTTCAGATAGATAAATATGGTGTAATATAGAATATCAGGTGAACATAAAAATTCATAAGAATTTGAAAAGTTCATCGAATCAGGCTTCCATTTCTGATGAATTTTTGAAATATTGTATTAAAACATTTAAATCCCCATAAAATAAAGAATGATTATGATTGGTAAGAATATATAAAAAATTAACACATAATTTATTATGATTAGATATGAATAAATAATAATTAAATTGAGTTGATTAGATAATTTGAGTATCCCAAATGAAAATGGAGGCTCAGGTTAAAAATACTTACAACTTTGTTATCAATTGAATTGTATGCCCCAAAAATAATAATCATCAAATGATACTTTTAATATAATTAAAAAATATATATTCATGATTTGAAACATAAATGGGATGTATTAATACACCTTAGTGAAGTAACAATAGTGAATACATAATATCTCACTAAAATGGATGTGAGATAAAGAAACCCTAACCTATGTCTGATGGTGTTCTTATCATGATATTAATGTCCCAAATTATTATTTTTGGTTCATTAATTAATAATTATGTAACCATATATTCATGTAATTGATTTAATATGACCTTATTATGTTCATTCAGGTCCTTTTTTATGGGTTAATAGGTTTAATTTCATTCTTTGTGTCCGTTTATTTCATGATCAGTATAATTATATACCTGAATAGAGAATCGTTTTAATTGAGGATGGTTGTCCAAAATTGATGTTTTATTTTTGTTGTGAAAATAAATATCATTACATGGATTGAAATTTTATTTTTTTACTTGGAGTGAATATTAATCATTATATAAATTATTTATTGATAACTGTTTGGATTAATTGGGTTTTTTTGAACACAACGAACTCATTTATCATTATAAATAAAAAAACATGTGTCAAAAAGATTATATAAACATAGAGCATACTTAATAAATATATTATAGTCTTTTTCAGCTATAATAATTGTTTCATGACCAGAATTGAAGATGATAATATAAATTTAAGACAAGTCATCCTTGAATGTGGAAAATTAGAACATCTCTGATGGTGTTCTTTAATACAAGATTAAAAGAAGTGTAAATGGGATATGATAATAACTTATTCCATAATAATAACTAAATTATATTAAATGAAAGGTATTGTAGTTTTCATAACATTTTTATGAGGAGAGGTGATGATAGAAAAGAAAACAAAGGAACTTGAAAAGAATGTAAAATAATTGAAAAGAGGAATTTACGACATGAATTAATCTTCCTTCAAAGCCTCTTTAGGGGAGAGGATTTGTACTTTTTATAATACCATTGGATTATCGAATTGGGGGAGAAGATTGTGGGGATATTTTAGTAGAATTTAGGTAAGGCACAAGAACTGAGTGGATTGAAGAGTAGAGGGAGTTAGGGGGGTTATAGTGCAGGAGAGGAGGGGTTTCCCATTATTTTATTCATTATTTTATTATTTTGCTTATGAAAACAAATATTATCGATTCTTGTGAAAAAAATTTAATATTTTCATGTGAGTTTTAAAATAATGTTCTTACATCATCCATTATTCTTCGAATAGTGAATTTGACTGATAATGTATATATTTATTAATTTACTATATTTCACTATTCCTAAAAAAATCTAGTATTTTTAAAAAATTCACCCAAAAAATTTATCAGCATGTAGAATGAAAATATGGACTCCATTTTTTCAATATAATTATCTAATTAAAAGAAATTTAATTTTTTAATAAAATCATTATTTAATTGAAAAATTTAGATTTAAATTAAAAATAGTTTTTATAGTGCATTAAAAAATTAACTAAAGTCTTATTAAATTATCCTATAATTATAAGAAATCAAAATATTTATTTAGTAATAAATTTTATGAAAACTATTATTCTTTTAAATAAATTTATTAATTTTAAATTGCAAATAAATATTTATTACATAAAAAATACAAGCAATTGATTATTAATTTCTAAAATACTTTATTTCATTTAAAAGGTGTCCAAATTTTATTTATCCCATCATGGTCTTGGATACTATTCATAAGGTTTATACTACTTTTCATAATGGTACATTGATATTCATAAGGGAAAATTTACTATTAACAAAAAATGTAAGATGATATTTTTAGGCTCTAAATATCATACAGAAATCTATCATGTATATCAGTTTTTTGAAATTCAAATCACAGAGGATGTAAAATTAGGTTTATTAGAAAGGTTATATCAAAGAGTTATTTTGTATTGATAGATTTCTTTATTCATACAATATTTAATTTATTTTCAAAATCATGGGGTTTTACTATAAATGTTTTCAATGATTCTTGAAGATAATTTTCAAGGAAAAATGATATTTCAAAATAATTATTTTAAATTATTCCATCATATTTTTTCAAATATAATTTTAAATATATAAAATTTTCAAGAAAAATTATCTTTTTAAAACTATTTTTCAATTTAGAAAAGTTATTTTACTCATGAAAAGTTTTTAAAATATATTTAAAATTATTTCCAATCTAAGATAACTTTTGTTGGTGTTACTCGTTCCTTTTTGGGGAAATTATTCAATGTTTTCATTCATATTATTTCCTTTAATTTTTTATAATTTATGAAATGACATGTATAATGAACATTCCTCTTTCACGGCTTATATTATTTTGAAACCATCATATTTTATGGGTCATGTTTAAGAGGAAAATATTATGAAAACTTTATTTTTCCAGAGGTTATTATATGAATACATGTATATAATACCCATTTTATTTCAAGGGTTATGATATGATTATCTATGATCTCGTGTCACATGTATGTATGATTTCACTACAAAATGGGTGTTCCTATATCTACCTCTAATGCATTGGGTTATCATTTATATCTCATGAGATAAAATAAGATGGTGTTAGGAATGATCCTTGAAAACTAAGATGGCTATGGGAGTGAACCCTGACTACCAAGATGGTATGATAATTTAACTCATGCTACTAATATGGTCATGGGAGGAAACCATAGAAACCAATATGGTATGGGGATGGAACCCATATTACCAAAATGGTCCTAGTAGAGATGCATTGTGTAATATGGAAGCCATACTATATTCTTTTGTGTCTATCAAAATTACACATCTTATTATTACATTATGATTTTATGGATTATTTTAATTATTTCATTATGATTAATGTTTTATGAACTAACATGATTTATTCCATGGTTCATGTTTAAGATCTTTTATATGCAGGGTACAATGGTTTATTTACAAGATCATGTTCTCATACCCATATGCTCATGATTATTATTACGTATCTCCTTTATTTACCCTTACTGAGCATCTAGGGTCAACCCTTTTTTATGTATCCCATTCCATGTTTAAGATTATATGTACTATGTTTGATGTGTCTAAAAAGTGTTCATGTTAAGATGAACCTAGATGGAAATGATATATCTCATTTATGTACCAGTGTTTCTGTTTTTATGCCTCTAAAGGCAATATAATAGTATGGTCTTTGGGACTCTATTTTTGTAATATTTTAAGTATTCCTCAAAAGACATGTAAATGTTAATATCTTAAAATATAGGGTTGATATTAATGGATTTAGAGTAAAGGATTAGTTAAACATTGTCTCTAAGGATAGTTATATGGATGAGTCAATATTTAAGAAAATGTCCTAGAATTTTGGTAAAGGTTAGATAGAGTTATTTCCTAGATATACATACATGTCTGGATAATACACATGGATGTGGATCTGAAATAGATGTACCTAGGCGTAAAAACTCTCAAACAATGTTTTGGGCATGGATCGAGGTAATATGGTTCATGAAAATGGGTCTTACTACACACCCAGTTTTAAACTCCTATGGGATATTCTTTTTAAATTATGAAACTCTTCACAATCAGTCATGAATGATTAAAATAAAAATTGGGTGAAAAAAATATAGGATAAACCACTGGTGTCATAATTTATAAATCCAATAAGTGAATATTTATGAGTATTTTGTTCCTTAATTTAACAGTTATTTCTTACTATATGCCTTTAGTTTTAGCCAATGATTCAAACATTAAGTAACCACATTAAAGGTGGTTGAGATGGACAATGAAAAAATTGTAATCCCATGAAACTGAATGATATTGGGTATAGAATGAAAAAACAACATCATATTCTCACACATCATTCTTAATCTATGAAAAATGGTGAACTTTCAAATGATAAAAGGAAGGTACAACATTATATTGATTATTTAATAAGGAAATTCCCCCCTTCAATCAAATGTCATGTTAATACACTAGTTGTTAAAAAATGGATCAGTACTACTGAAAAATATGTTTTCCATTTTCCAATGTCCATATAATGAGAAATTATTTCATGCTATTTATTGTTTAGATGGTGAAGCATACTAGTGGTGGAATGTAATCAAGAATAAAATTCACAAAGATGAGAATAAATCCTTGTACTGGGATGAGTTCCAGAACAATGTTTTCAATAAGTACATTCCTCAGATACTTTATAGATAGATGTATAAATATTTACTTTAGATGAAGAAAATGGATAATTAATCATTTGGTACATATGACTATATGTTCATGAGACTTACAAGGTACGCTTTAGAAATTATCATCCACCTTGATAGTAAAAATTATTTGTTCTTTAGTTTCTTACATCCATGTTTTAGATGGGTTATTTCCATACAATATTTTAGTAGTTTTGAAGATATTTTATGTTGTGAAATCAATGTTTAAATAGAGGTTGGAATCATATATCTATAGCTTGGTTTTAAAAATAAATTGGAGATGTAGTTTAAGGGAAAATATAAAACCCATGAAGAGAAGAAGATGAGCATTCTTTTGTGCTCTAGGTGTGGGATGAATCATGGAGGATATTTTTTAAAGGGGACTAATAAATGTTATAATTGTAGAAGGGATGACCATCTTGAATTTTATTACCGATGTGATGGGTAGAAGCTATAAAATAGTGAAAATAGAGAAATAGCATAATGCACCTCTTGTGAAATAGTGTTGCATGTATAACGAGAATGGAAATTTTTATAACAACTACCCAAACTCAAGGATTATTGATAATGATCAATTTTAGAAACCTATTTAACCAAGGGACAATGGAAAATCTTTGGAAATGTCTATTTATTATATGGGGTGTGATAAAAATGCGATTAATGTTACCCTTACAATCTACTCTAGAACTGCTAATGTCATAATTTAGTCTGGATCTATCAAATCATTCATATGTAAAAAATTTAATAAGTTTTTTAGCATTCCACCAATAAAATTATACGTGGAATTAGCAATGCGAATCCCAAAGGACATGATGATTTCATCCCTTGTCTATGATTCCTCTCTTGTTGATGTTTGTGTTAATGTGCCTCCTATGAATCTTTTCATTATTTTTTAGTTAAATATGATGTCATATTAGGAATGTATTGGATTTATCTATATAAATATAACATCATTTTTCAAGGAAGGGTAGTTATGTTTGATATTTCAGACTCTCCTATGATCATCCAACCATTTAGTTATTTGTATGAACTTCCCCTAGAGATTACATTGTTTTTTTGGGTCTTAATTCACATTCATAATGTTTGTTGATCTCAAATTGTTTGGGAGAAAATCAACATTGATTATATTAATATTTGTATGGGACAATCTAGATGTCTTCCCATAAGAGTTTCATACACTTACACCAAAATTTCGAGTTGATTTTTTAGTAGAACTCATTCCGCGTTCCAAAAAAAATTAAAAGACTCCTTATTGAATAGCCCTAATTGTGATTCAATAATTGAAGAAGATAATCTAAGAAAACCTTGATAATGGATTAATTTTTCAATGTCTTACACATTTGGGTGAACTAAATATTTTTGTGAAAAATAATTATGGATAAATGATATGCTGCATATTTATAAAGATCATAATAAGATTACAATCAATATAAAATATAATATTCCCCATATTTATGGATTGTTTTAATGACTTCATGGAGCTTAATATTTATCCATTATTCCCTTAATTATAAATATCATCAATTGGGGGTCAATAATGAGGATATACCTAAGACTTCATTCCATACACGATATAGACAATGTGAATATATAGTGAGGTCTTGAGGTCTTACTAATTACCCTACTATCTTAAAAGATTCAATGTAACATCCTAGGTAAATAAAGGTTATGATATTTAAATATTTTTTAATATTTTTTAATTAAAAAATAACATTACATTAATGTGGATGATATGTCTGATAACATACTCAACACACAACAAAAGATTTCTCTGAAATCTTATATTGCACACAACGTTGAGTTTTACAGAAAAATAAATTAAAAATGTTATTATTTTTGGTAGTTAATACCAAGTCTTTGTGCAATATTCCATGAATAAAACTAACTAAAATATGGTTACACATGTTTTTTAATGTTTCTTCTATTTTCAATAAATGTTACAGGCTTAAAATATGAATGAATCCAATTTTAAGCATAAATACTCCAATATTATTTAAAATGTAGATGTATAGACTTTTGATGGAGAAAACATATTAAATCTACCTTTTTTAATTTTTATGTGTTCTATTTGTCAAAAAGAAATTCTTTTGAATCATAAAACTAAATTTATTTTGGATGAAATTTTGGAATTTTTCTGATAAAGATCATTTTAATTAATAGTGAAAAATACAGGACATTAATCCAAAACTTCATTCTAATATAATTTAATTATATAGTTATATTATTAATTTTATTGGTTCTACATTGTAATTGGATCATATTTTATCCATTTAATTCAATTTTGGTCATTGGATGAAATTTCACTTTGAAATTGGACATAAAGAAGTGTCAATCTTTTGGTAGTAATTATTTCTTTAAAACGTACATTTTGGTTTTTACAATAGAAATTAATTTTAAATAAAATAATGAAACATATGTGTTATGAATTTGTTAAAATATACATCATTTTTTAATTTGGAATATTATTTTTATATTTGGGTGAATTTTTGGTATTTTTCTGAAAACGTTCAATGTTTGATGAATAGTGAAAAACACTACCTTGTAGTTAAAAAACCTACTTTTTCATTTAAATTTTTTTTACCGCTTCTATGAATTGTATAATATAATTCATACATTTTTGTCATAAGTATGTAAAATTTGGTTCCATAAGATGAAAATATTGTTTTGGTGAACAATAACTTTTGACATTTATTTACCGCGGTTAACGGAAAATAGTGTAATTTAAAGAAAATATTATATTATAATAATATAAATTTCCCTTCACAATAGTCCCAACCTTATTTTATGAGTCATGGCCAACCAATACTATCCTTGGGTTATATTATTGGCCTTTTAATGACATTCAAATAAGATAAAGACATTAATAACATTTTATTTAAAGTAAAAAATAAAAAAATATCATAAACATGTATTGTTTTGCTAAAACAATTTTATTATGGTGTTATATAATTGATATTTATTACTATAAATTGTCATTAAAAATTTAAAAGGACTACCTACATCATGGTTTTTTATTAATAATATTAAGGTATCATATAAATAAATTTATTTATGACACAATGATGATGTAATGATTACATAATTAATGAATGTTTTATATATATGATATTTCAAATATTAAAATAAATTTATTTTACATCTTTTTATGCCATTCACGAATTTTTGAGATGAGGATGGATTTTAATATTTTAAATAATTTTTTTTTACAAATTAATAAATTTTGATTGTATTTTATAAAATGTCATGATATGAAATTATTAAAATTGACAAAAAAGAGTTTTTAAATCAATCAATATTTTATTAAATGATAAAATAGTCCTAAAAGTATATTATTCGTCCAAATGACATATATGAGGTTAAAAATTTCATTAATGATCCATTTTGGTTCTCTTGGTATTTTAATGTAAATATATTAACCATATAGTATGAATATTTAAAAGGACACGGTAAAAGTTAAAGATGATAACATTGGGTAAAATAAAAAACATAAGGCTTAAAAATACAAAACCTACACAATTATTATTGGATGATTTTATTCATACTTATTTGAACATTATTGTTGAATTAAATATTATTTGGACCTTTTGAAAACTAAAATCATCTTATAATAAAATTATACATTCAAACTTTCCTAAATAGCCCCTCCTTCCTCTTATAAAAGGACGCCGCTTCTAAACCATTACTCACAGCTACGGAGCCCTTAGTTCACCCAAATACTTCCCAAATAATCTCCAAAGATCCCTCTGTTCCTCCAAGAAGCCTTACCATAGGCATAAGGCACTTCAAGGAAGCCTTTTGTTTTAAACCAAAGGGACTTACCTTATTTAATAGTAACATCTTCCCTCAAGTTATCTTTTTTTATTTTAATTTTTCACTCGGAATGATATTATAATTATTTTTTACATAAAAAAAATATAATACTAAATATACATGGTTTTCTATGAGAAATGTTCAATCTAAAAATACAGACACATCCATTTAATTGATATAAACATACTGTTTCTGTGTACGGTGAACTGCTGCCTCACGAAATGATGATTGTTCAATTATCTCCTACCGCCTCTTATGGTGTCCATTATGATAGTACTATATTTATATGAGATATATATTATATTTATATTGTTTCTATGATTCTTTATTTTTAATTTATAGGATCCCCTTATTGTATCCATAATGGGTAAATATGATAATTTAATTTGAGGAAGTGCGGTCTACCACCACCTCAAATTGATATGACTCTTTCATGCCATAAATTGAAATTATAGAGGATGGAATTAATAAAATTATATATGATATAATACTAGAATTTATAATATATGTATGTATAATTTTGTCTTCATTACCTTAAATATGAAACAGAAATGAAAGTAGCATTTATCCGTACGTACGTCTTACCATCTCCATGAACGATGCATTTCATTTCCTATCTTCATATGTTATATAATATTGTAAATAAAAATATAAACTAGATATATATGATATATATGATATCTAAATCATGAATATCATTCTATATATAATGTAATTATGACCATAGAGATAAGTCGTAATTATAAGAAGTTCATTTTTGACTCATGTACCAAATATCAACAAAATGACCATTATTAACATAAATGATTATGTAATGTTTATAACGTGGTAATAAGTAATATAAATGAAATAATAAACTTGAAAAATTATCTTAATAATGTAAAAATTAACTTCAGTTTATTATTTAGTATATTAAATAACGAACAAGTCAAGTGAGACACGAGGTAAGGGACCTCATCTTAATCTCCTTTCATTGAGAAATATTTTGATTTATGCATGAATTTCATTTAAATGGTGTATAAACCCCTTTTAAATTTAATTTCATTCAATGGGAATATTGTTTCTACATAGTGTTTTACTAAACGACAAACGGAATGTTTCTTTTTTATGTATGCGGTGACAATGACCTTTTCACCGCCATGAATGTTATTTGATATTTGGATTCCTTAACAACCTGTATTGTTTCTTAAAATGATATAGCATTTATAGAATACCATGTTGCTTAGCATAAGATATTTCTATGTTTAGAATGTATTTTTGTAGAGGAAATAGAGAAGATATGCTAGGAATGAATATAGAGGGAAATGAACTTCAAAATCCTTATCCTGAGATGGTCGGAATCAGAACTGAATTATTTGTTTCAGTGATGGCTTAGATGACCAAGGAGACAAATGGTGGTTGTGTTTATTGATGATATTTTGTTTTATTATAATATTAAAGTGTACCATTAATGTCATTTAACGGTTGTCTTGAAAACCTCCAAAGAAAATAATCTGTTTGGGAAATTCAACAAGAGTGATTTTTGGGTACCATGAAATTAATTCTGGGGCCACATTGTTTCAACAAATTTCGTTACTATTGATCTTTCAAAAACAAATGTTGTCAAATAATTTCCATGACACAGAAATATAACTGAGATTTTGTATTTTCTTGGATTATCAGGTTATTACCGAAGGTTTGTTGAAAATTTTTCACGATTATCGATTCCACTAACTCTGGTAATAAGAAAATGTGTTATGTTCATATAGACAAAAGAATGTGATGATTGTTTTCAGGAAATAAAAAAATATTGGTGAATTATCATGTTTTGGAACTTTATTCATGAAATTGTGAGTTTTTTTATCTATAGTAATGATTCATTGAAGGGACATGGTTGTGTCTTTATACAGAATGATTAGGTAATTTCTTATGACTCACATCAGTTGAAACCTCATGAGTTAATTTATCCCCCACATGATTTGGAATTAGCTGCAACTCTTTTTTCATTAAAAATATAGAGGCATAATTTTTAAGGAATAAAGAGTGTAATATATACTAATCACAAAATTTTTTATTATATATTCATTCTGAAGTAATTAAACATGTTACATAGGAGATGGATAGATTTAATAAAGGATTATGATTGCACAATTAATTAACATCTAGGAAAGGAAAATAACGTGGTTGATGCATTGAGTCGAAACAGGAATGATACATTAAATATGATACTTTTTGATGAAGATCCACTGATTAACAATTTGATAAACATTGGAATATAATTTTTTGGTGTAGGAAATTCGACTATTTTGTTTCAGCTGTTATGGAAATCATCTCTATCATTCAAAATTAAGAATGCACAGAAAGAAGAAAATGAGTTGCAAAAAAAGGTAAAATTTGTTTAGAAGGGTATGTTGTATGATATTAACATTGATAATGACTGTTTTTGAGGTTTAAAAGGATATTATGTGATCTCTGTGATTCAAAGTTGAATAATGAGTTTTTATCTAAATCTATTAGTTCTCTATTTTCAATTAATCCTGGAAGTACAATAATGTATAGATATCTTAAGGAGTATTTCATGTGGGATGGAATGAAAAGAGATAATGCCGACTTTACTATGAAGTTCTTATCTTTTCAACAAGATAATTCGTGACAGAAGTTACAGAATGGGATTCTTTAGCCTTTACCGGTGCAAGAGTAGAAATGGGAAAATATATCCAAGGACTTCATTGTGGGAATACCAAATACATCTCTAGGTAACAATAGAATATGGGTTATTGACGATCAATTTACTAAATATTATAATTTTGATCTTATTCGAGAAACAATGTATCTAGATCAACTTTTTTAGTGATATGTTAAAGAGATAGTCAGGTTAAATGGAGTTATCCTCTCTATTATACTTGATCACGATCCTAGGTTTACTTATAACTATTAGAAATTCCCTTTAAATGTAATTGGGTACTGAATTTAATTTTCGTATAGCTATTTATCCACAATCAGATGGGCAGTCAGAGTGAACATTTTAGAAAATAGAAGATATGCTAAAAGCATGCTCAATAGATTAACAGGGAAATTGGTACTGACATATTTCTTTGGTTGATTTTCTTATAATAACAGTTTTCATTATAGTGTACAAATGGATACATTTGAGGCACTATATGGAACATAGTGTTAAATACAACTTTTTACGATGAAGTAGGTGAAAGGAAGTCGATGGGACCAAAATTAGTAGAAGAGATGGTAGAAAAAGATTAGTTGATTTAGAAGCAAATGAAAATAGCTCAAAGTAGGAAAAAATTTATGCGAATAATAGGAGGAAGGATCATTCTATTAATGTAGGTGATTATGTCATTCTCAATGTTTCTCCATGGAAAAGTGTGATTATATTTGGTATGAAATGAAAGATGAGACCATAGATCATTGGACCCACTGAAATCATAGAGAAAGTTGGATCATTTTCTGTAAAAGTGGATTTACCTCCAATTTTATCCTAGGGACATATTGTTTTTCATATTTCAATGCTGATAATGTATATGCCAGATCCTTCTCATGTTTTGAGTCCAATGGTAGTTCAGTTGGGAGACAATCTTTCTTATGAGGAACAACATGTCCAGATTCTTGAACGAAGAGAGAAATTGTTGTGGAATAACGTAATTTATCATGTAGAGGTTTTTTATGAAAATTATATGGTGGAAGAGGCAATGTGGGAATCTGAAAATTCTATGAGAGATAAATACCCCCATTTATTTGATAAGTGAATAAAATTGCGAGTAAACAATTTCTAAAAGGGAGAAAGGAGGTAACATCCCAAGTAAATAAATGATATGATATTTTAATATTTATTAATATTTGGGAATTAAAAATTAATTTTACATTAATGGGGATTCTATCTTTGAGAGCGTACACAACACACAACAACAGATTTCTCCAAAATCATACGTTGTGCACAACGTTGAGTTATACAGAAAAAAATATAATAATATTATTATTTTTGAAGTTAACACCAAGCCATTATTATGGAAGGATTGATCAGAACTAACTTAAATATGATTATACATGTTTGTTAAATTATTTTACATTTATCCAAAAAAATTGAGAGGCTTAAAATGTGAATGAATCCAATTTTAAGCATAAATACTCTAATATTCTTTAAAAGGTCGATTTAATGCCTTTTGATGGAGAACCCTTATTATATATATTTTTTGTCTCTTTTATATGATATATTTGACAAAATAAAATTTTTCTTTATAATTGAAACATTAAATTTTAATTTTGATGAAATTTTGATATTTTTCTAATAATGTTAATTTTTAAGGAATAGTGAAAAATACTGCATTTTAATTACAAATTGCCATTTAATATAATTTATTCATAGAGTTAGACTATTATTTTTATTTTTTAAAAGTTTAATTGGATTATAATTTTACCATTTAATAGAATTTTTCTCATTTGAAGCTATTTCAAATTGAAATTTGACATAATCAAGTGTCATTCTTTTGATAGTTATTATTTAATAAAAATACTCTTTTTGGTTTTGACAATAGAAATTAATTTTAAAATAATTAACGAAATATATATTTAATGAATTTGGTAAAATAGACATCATTTTAGAGTTCAATATATCAAGATTATCTTTGGGAGAATTTTTGGTATTTGTCTGAAAACGTTCAGTTTTTGATGAATAGTGAAAAACACTACCTAATAGTTAACCAACTGACATTTCCATTTAAAAGAAATTTTACCACTTCTATGAATTGAATTTCAAAATTATGGATACATGGTTTTCATCAGTAATTATAATGTGGTTGAATATTATGAAATTAATTTTTGGTGAATAGAAACTTCTAACTTTTATTTACTACGTTTAAAGATAAATAGGGTAATCAAGGTACATATTAAACTATAATAACATAAAATTACCATAACACTTGTCCTAATGAGATTTTATGAGTCATGGTAGTCCAATAAAATCCATGGTTGAGATTTTTGGTTTTTGAATGCCATTTGGGTTAGATAATGACATTAATAACTTTTTATTTATAGTAAAATATAAAAATATCATACACATGTATTATTTTGCGAAAACAATTTTAATGTTGGATTATATAATTAATAATTTCAACTAAAAATTATCGTTTGAAAGATAAAAATATTTCTTAAATCATGGTTGTTTATATATAAATTTTTGACTTCATATAAAATGATTTATGTATAACACAGTGATTATGTAATGATTTCCTCATTAATAAATGTTTTAAATAAATGAGAATTTAAATATTTAAATAAACTCATTTTCAAACTTTTCATGCCATCCAATAATTTTAGATATGAGGATGACTTGTATTCTTATAATTAGTGATGTTTTTTCTAAATAATCTTATTATTTGGTATTTTGGAAAAAGACACGATATGAATATTATTAAAACTGACATAAAAGAGTTTTTAAATCAATCAATATTTAATTATATGGTAAAATAGTCCTAAAAATGTAATATTCATCCAAATGACATATATGATGTTAAATATACCATTAATGGTCCATTTGGTGTCTATTTGGATTTTATAGAAAAAATATTTACCATATAGTTTGGATATATAAGAGGACAATGTAAAAGTTAAATAAGTTAACATAGGCTTAAATAAAAAAGATAAGGATTAAAAAATATGCAATACATGTCCAATTCTTATTGGATGATTTTACATCGACATATATGCACCCAATATATGTATCAAATAATTTATTACCTTTTTAAATTGAAAATAATTTTATAAAAAATAATACTTTAAAACTATCCTAAAGAGACCCTCCCCACTTTTATAAAAGGAAACCACTTCTAACCTATTACTCACACCTCTCATGCACCATGGATCATCCAAAAACTACACAAATAAGATCCCAAGATTTCACTCTTCCTCCTAGAAGCCTTACCTTAGGAAGAAGGAACTTCAAAGAAGCCTTTTGGTTCAAATGCAAGGGAGTTACCCGATTTAATTGTAACCTCCTCCCTCAAGTTCTCTTCTTTTATTTTACATATTCACTCCATATAATCTTATTATTATTAATGAAAATATACATACCAGTATCCTAAATATAATATGTTTTTGTATGAGAAGTATTCAAACTACACATACATACACCTCCATCAAATGGATACCGACATACTGTTTCTGTGTATGGTAAATAGCTGCCTCACGAAACGATTATTATTCGATTTTATCCTACCTCCTATCATGGTGTCTATTATAATGGAAATGTATTTATATGTATTGTATATTATATTTATATTGTATCTATTCTTATTTATTTTTCATTTATTTCATACTTTTATGGTTTCTATAATGGGTATATACAATAATTTTATTTGAGGAAGTGTGGACTACCGCCCCCTCAAAGTGATATGACTCATTCATGCCATACATGGAACATATAAAAGATTGAATTAATAAAAATATATATGTTATTATACAAGAATTATAATATTAATTTTTATTATTATCTTTTCATTCCCATAAATCTGAAATTGAAATGAAAGTAGCATTCATATGTACGTACAACATACCGTCTCCAGGAACGATGCATTTTATTTTTAATCTCTAAATGTTATGTACTAGTATAAATACATATTTATAATAGATATATAAGATATATATGATATCTATATCATAAATACCATTATGTAGATAATGGAAGTCTGAACATAGGGAAAAAAAGGTATTATAAGAAGTTCATTTTTGATTCAAATACCAAATATTGACAAATATACCGTTATTAACATAAATGATTATGTAAGGTCTATAATATAGTAATAAGTAATATAAAAGGAACAATAAACATGAAAAATGATCTTAATAAAGTATAAATTAAATTTAGTTTGTTATTCAGGAAATTAAAGAATGAACTAGTCAAGTCGGACAAGAGGTAAGGGACTTTGTCTTAATCTCCTTTCATTGAGGGATATTTTGATTTATACACAACTTTATTTTATACAGTGTATAAACCGCTTTAAATTTTCATTTTATTCAAAAGGAATATTTTTTCTACTTATCATTTTACTAAATGACAATGGTAATGTTTCTTTTTAATGTATGCAGTGACAAAGACCATTCTACCATCGTGAGCGTTATTTGATATTTGGATTCCTTAAAAAGACTTATTTTTTTAAAAAATGAAAATAAATACCATATACACATTTATGTATTTTGGTATTGAAAAAGGTTTTCATAATGGATTTTTTATATAATTGTATTTAAATTATATATTTTTATTGAAATGTGTAAATGTTATCCACCCTTAATGTTTGTTAAATTTGTTATTATTATGTAATAGTTCTTGGGCATTGTTTATATATATTGGTGGATTTGTGATAAACCTAGGGTAGGTGAGCTTGAGATATCTCTCTAATGAATTGGGTTATGCGACAGAGGTAAGCGTTAATGTTTCTTCTATGAGAATTAGGGAATATACAATGATGTGTATTCAAACATAACTTCTTATATAGCTGTGAAAGCTATAATATAATTATATTATGGATGCCACATATTTTCATTATGATTTTTGATTACTCTGTGTTATTCGTAAATCATTTGATTTCATGAGGTATGTTAAAGATCTTATGATTTGTATGTATAGATGAACTAATATTTTCTTTCTTTATATTATAACACTTAATGAGATTTTTATGCTCATCCCACATTTTTGAAATGTTTTTCACATGACATAAAGATGAATAGTGTCAAGGATGTGACGAGGGAAAAGTCATGATATCTAAAATGTGGAAATAGACATGACACTTTTTTCATGATTTTTTATTTTTTTTAAAAATGGACACTAAGTAGTAGTTCCTATTTATAATTTTTGAGATATAATGTAATAGTTATGGCCTAATTCTCTAAAACCCTATACTTGAAAAGATACCCAATGTGAATTATTAACCTAATTCAATATGTTGTATTATTTAAGGTCATGTCCTTATATTCAATGAATACAGTCTTTATAGAGTACCTCAACCAATTTGTGTTTGTATTTATATATGATATTTTTATCTATTAAAAATGTAATGAAGAGCATGAATATCAAGTAAACATTGTACTAGAGACCCTAAGGAAGGAGAAACTATATGAAAAAATTACAATGTGTGAATTTTGGATGAAAAAGGTTTCATTTTTTGGTCACATAATCTCAAGAAGAGCTATAGTAGTAGATCCTTGAATGATGTAGGCTATTAAATGCTGGCCATGACCAACCATAGTAATTGAGATGTTTAAAATTCTTGTTTATCTTGATATTATTGATGTTTAGTATAAAATGTATCATTACTATCTAATCCAGAGACAATGTTATCTTGGAATGGTGTCATATTTTTCTAGACATATTAATGTGAGGAAAAATTCAAGGAATAGAAGAGAATATAAGTTAGTGCACTTGTGCTTACATTACCCTATAGTCAAGAAGTGGTTTCAATCTATAGCGATGCATCCAAGAAGGGTTTGTGATTTGTTCTTATGAAAAATAATATAATTATCTTATATACCATGTGGTATTTGAAGATTCATGAGAAAAATTTCCCAACTCATTCTTTGGAGTTATAAATGGTAATATTTTTAATTAATGTTATGAAGGCATTATCTTTATAGAGAATATTTTTATACATATAAAAATCATATAGTTATGAAATATAAATTCAAAATGTTGGATTTGAACATACACTAGGGAATATGATTATAGTTGATAAGGTATTATGACTTCTCAATAATTTACCACACTGGGAAAGTAAACAAGGTGGATGATGCTTTGTGTTAGAAGGATCATTTTAACTTATCCATGATTAGGATATAAAAATATAAAATATTTCTATACTTGAAATGAATAGATCTAGAAATCATGATGGAGGAGGAAAATATTATCATTATCAAACGAATGTTCAAACCTTTATCTATGTGAAGATTAAGAAGGAACATAAGGATGATATATAGCTATAAATGATAGTTATAAGTTTTCATGAGTTTGACCTTGACCAGGATGAAATATTATGGTTTAGGAACCGTGTATGTATCTTTTTCATGCCTGATTTGAAGATGGATATGTTATAGGAATCTCAAAGTTCATCATTCTCTATTAATCCTGAAAGTATGAAGATTTATATGGAATTGAAATAATACTTCTCATGGGATGACATGAATAAATTTATTTAGATGTTATATCTCAATGCTAGGTGTTCCAAAAACATATGGTAGAAAGCGAAAAGGAAAATGGGGTGTTTCATCGATTAACCATGCGAGAATTGAAAAGGGATAACATCACTATGGATTCTTTCATTGGACTGACCAAAACCACTGAATGCATTAATTCTATATGGATGGAATTCAATCACCTTACTTTTTTTTCACACTTCATCACTATCTGTGAAGACTTATATTTGTATCAATATGTTTTTATATACATTATGGAAGTTGTAAGTCTACATTGAGTACCACGTTCCATTTTTTGGATGGGGATCCTGGGTTCCCCTAAATGTTATGGTGATGTATTCCGTATGTACATGATATGGTATTGAGTTTAAATACTTCTTAATATCCATAGATACATGGTCAGTGTGTATGAACAATTCAAACCCAAAAAAAATTAATTCTTCTTCTCTGGATTTCAATGGTGGCTAGGACTAACACTTTCCTCTAGTAGAGTTTTCAAACAAAAATAGCATTCACTCCGGAATTAATATGGATATGTATGAATCACTTTATGGGAATTAATTTAGTGATCAAACGTACTAGTATAAAGTTAGAGAATGTGAGATATTATGACATGAGATTGCTAACGAAGTGCTTGATAAGTTTATTAACCTTTAGACATATATAAATGCATCTCAAATTCTACAGATAAGATATGCTAATAACCAATGGCATGATCTCGAACTTGAAATTTTTGAGAAAGAGTTTCTATGAATCCTTCCATAGTAAAAGGTTTTGAGATTTGGGATGAATGGTAAATTAAGCCCTCTATATATCGATCCTTTTGAAATTAGTGATCATATATTTATAGTTGAAAATCATTTAGAACTTCCTCCAAATATCTGTAAATTCAATGATGTGTTCCATGTATATCTACTGATTAAGTACATACATTTCCATTAACCTGTACTAAATTTAGTGGTTATAATCATAAAAAAGGATCTTTCTTATGAAGAAAAACCAATTGAAATTGTGGACTGATCATAGAATGTTTTACAGAATATGATCACTCACCTAGTCAAATATTAATGGAGAAATCATCATTTATAAGATATTAGATGGGAAAATGCGGTTGTGATGAAGCAGAAGTATCATCATTTGTTTTTACATGAGTAATGCATTATGAGAGTGAAATTCACTTTAAATTGTGTAAAATGTTAATACCTGAGTATTTATGGTCATTTAAAAAAATTAATTTTTCATTTATATTTTCATTTTACTATGTCAGACATTCCATTCACATGACACCGATGTAGTGTAAATTACACGAAACACAGATGTTTCTAATAAGCATCATTTTACTGGTATAAATATTTTAAAAATATATTTAAACCCTAGTGGTTGAACATGTAATTTGAATAGTAATAACTTCATTTAAAATATTTTTTATACATTTTTTATAAAAATAAAATTGATTTATAATGAAATATATAATTTTGGGTAAATTCCTTATATGTTTAAAAATATTATTTTCTGAAATTAATTTCCATTAGTGTCCTTCCGTGAAAATTAATTAAATTATGTTTATACACATTATGAAATTTAATTTGATATTATAAACTTCATTTTTAAATTTATAATCTTAAAATTATCTTAGGGATAATTTTTGGATGTTTCTAACACACATCATGTTTTGGATCAATAGTAAAAAATACGGGATTTTTATTAGAAACATCATTTTCAAATAATTTATTTTTAAAGATAAATTATATGATAATTTTTTAAAAAGGGTAATAATATAATATTTTTATCTATTAATCCAATTTAGTTCATTATAACTTATTTCACTTTCTAATTTGGTATGAAACATTATAAAATGTTTCACATCCTTACCTAGAAATCCTACAATGTCATCCCATCTATGGGGTTATTGAATAAATTATTTTACACCAATTATATCATTAGAATTTAAAAAAATGTTTTCAATATTTGGAATCCAAATAATTTGTTATTTTTAATAAGGTCAATTATGTTTTTGATATAAATGATTTGTGAATGTGAATAAAATTAATTACAACGATTAAGATAAAAACTGTTTTACAAAGATCTAACCTTAAATTTAAGAAAAAAATGATCTAGAATCATTTAAAACACCTATTTTATGTACATTTTTTTTCATGAACCTTCCATTATTGATTTTTTTATTTTAATTACATTATTTAGGTAGAAATGCAGGCATAAAAAATTACATTAAAAAAATCCATAGTGTGCCATTTCCCATCCCTACAAAAGGCCACCACCTCTCACTATTCTTCACACCTCTAAAACCACATATATTCGAAAAATATCTTCTTAATATACTTCCCAAAATTCCATTATTCTTTTTAGACTCCCCCCATGAATATATGGAAATCCATGGAATCCTTTTGGAACAAATCAAATGGAGTTACCCGATTAAGAAGTAATGACTTCTCTTATAGTCCTTTCTTTTATTTTATTTCTCCACTCCTTTAATATATTTATGACATTATTATATCTAAAAACAGGTAAAATAAATATTTTAGATTTTTTATGCTAATGGTTTGACCTACACTTACACACACCTCTATGTAATGGGTAACGAATATACTCTTTTTATTTACAAGGAACTACTACCTCACAAAATGACGATTGTTCATATTTTATTACCGCTTCACATGGTGTAAATTATGATGGAAAAACATTTATTTATGTTATTTATTATATTTATTAATTATTAAATTTTATTTAATCCTTTTACAGAATATTTCATTATACATTACATTTGGTGTAAATATGATAATTTTGTTTGAGGAAGTGTGGACTATCGCACCCTTAAAGCGATTTGATTCAATCACAAACCACATAGAATGTATTAAAGATCAGTTTATGGAACTTATATGATAAATATGATAGAAAAATGATAATATAATAATTATATATATTTATATTTATATTTGTTTAATTTACCTTCTTTCATTCAATATGATAATAAAAATGGAGACATCGTTTATAATTACGTATGACTTACCATCCCTATGAATGATGTATTCCATTTTATAATTATATTATATATAGATTACTATAATAAAAATATAATTAATATAAATGATATTTATATCATGTTTTTTAATATCTAAATAATTTTATATGTATAAGGGAAAATGATATAACAAATTAAGATACATGTGATGAACAAAGTGAATATTACACAAAGTGAATCCTTAACACAGAATTGATAACAAGAGGATAAAATAAATTCATAATTAAACCATATTAGTTATAATATATAAAAATATAATTTTTTATTCATTTATAATATTTAAATATTATTAAAAAACATTTTTGAATAATTACTATGAGATCTAAGTCACAGTGAATGAGAAATTTCATCTCATATTCGGTTCCGTGAGATATATGCCTTATTCACTGCTCAATTAATATTTGTGGCATCTATAATGATAATAAATTTAATATTTGTCTCATCTAAATTAATTTATGGGTATTTACATATCTATTTCAAGATAATTCTTTCACGGGGTTAAATTTTCAAAATATACAAATAGGTAAGATAGTTTTATCTCAATTTTGCTTCATTGAGATTCATTTTTTTTTCACCTAAATTATTTATTGAGATGTATATACTTCTATTTTACAGGTTATATAAAAAATATCCTTAATTTAATGATATTTATTATTTATTTAATTTTATTTTCATATATGGATAGAATGATCCGAAGATACAAATTTGTCAGAGTTTATTGAAATAATGTCATCGTATATTGAGATTTTTAATGAATATTCTTCCATTATAGAAATATTATAACCCATCTCTCAAAAAATCATTTATCCTCTATTTATTCCAGGTATCTCTAGGTTTATGTACCATTTTATCACTATTTTTTTCTTATTGTGATTAATAAAAAATTTTAACAAAAATTTGATAGTATTTCTTGGTTTGAACAGATATCAATTTTATTTCAAAAACAATGTTCTAAAAAATGTATTCAATGATGTTTTTAAATGATACATTACGATAATATTAATTGAATAAAATATATTTCAAAAAAAATTATTATTTTTAATCTTTTTGAATATGTTTTCAATGTTATTTTCAAAGAAAATGGTATTAATTTCTATTTTATGTTTTAAAAAGGTTATTTTAATGAATAAAGACTATTTTAGTCAAGAAAAATTTTGAAATGGTAAATGAACATTATATCCCATTGAAGATAATATCCATTTGTTATAATCATGCACTTTTAGGGAAATTATTCAATATTTCAATTGAAATTATTTCTTTAAATAGATTATTTTTTATTGGCATGATGTTTATGAAACATATTTTTCCTTCATGAGTTATATGATTTTGAAAGTTTCTCTTTTTAATGGGGTTTTTAATGAAGGAATTATTATGAAATCATTTTATTCATTGGTTATGTTATGATTACATGTTATAAATACCATTTCATTTCATGGGTTATGATATGATTATTTATGATCTTTCAAAACATGAATTAATGATTTTACTATGATATAGGTTAGATCTATATCTCCCTCCAATGAATTGGGTAAAGATTTATATCTCATGAGATAGTCTAAAATGGGTTTTTGGAAAGATCATTGACAACTAAGATTGAAATGGCAGTGAACCATGACTATGAAGATAGTATGAAGAGTGAACTCAATGATACTACTATATACATGGGATTAAACCATGAATACCAAGATGGTATTGGAATCTATTCCTTGAAAACTATTTAAATCATGTTATTTTCTTATCTGACTTCCAAAAGTACATATTTTATTCCTATGTTAGGCATTAAATTATTATTATTTTTATTTACTAATTATTATTGTCTTATAAACTTCTATGCTTTATACCTTGATTCATGTTTATGATATTTGATATTCAGGTTATAATATTCTATTTTAATGATCATGTTCACAAACCCTTAATATTAGGATTATGTATACGTACATCCCTTATTTAAAAATTCTGATCTTACAAGAACACCCCTTTTTACATTTCCATCCTCGAGGTTATGAAGTTATTTATTATGTTTTATATATCATAGAATGGCGCTATTCAAGATGTACCTAGTGGGAGATAACGTATCTCATTTATGAAATAATTTTTATGTTTCCATGTTTCCAAATGAACATGACTAGTACTTTATTTGGGAATATGTTTTTACAATCTTTTATGTATTTCATAAAAGTTTTCTAATGTGAATGTATGAAAATAGAGGGCCATTATAGTTATAATACCTTGAAAATGGTCGAATAAAATTTTATGTTATAAATTAAATGGATTATGAGATTAAACAATATGTAATTGTTGTTTAGAATATTAAAATAACATAATGGGTCATTTTTCCTAATATAAAATGTAAATTTTTTATGATATGATAAATTGAATTGTTGGGAAATGGAATATGGGAAATTTTCATGTTATTAAATGGTTTTGAAGAGAATTTAATTATTGATTTGAATGAATATAAATTTTTAGTATGGAAGCGTGAAATAGAAATTTAATAAATTAGACAATGGGAATAAATGATTGTTTAATTTGTTCACCATTGATGTAAAGTTCAAGTATCTTGGGCCTTGAGATTTGTGGGATGAAAAATGTTTATAGGTGATATAAATGATATTTCCAACCCATGGGTAAGAATTCTAGACAAGAAACGCCTTATACATG
The DNA here is from genome assembly GCA_963277665.1 of Viscum album. Lineage (NCBI taxonomy): Eukaryota > Viridiplantae > Streptophyta > Magnoliopsida > Santalales > Viscaceae > Viscum > Viscum album. The sequence continues at coordinate 332,656,975 of OY728150.1, forward strand.
ATATAGGATGGTTAGGAATGGTGCTCAAAAACCTTAACTCGGTATGATGGATATTAAACACCGTAATCATGGATAAGGTTCCCACTTGATGATCAGATAATTAGGTGTATTTTATATGGTAATAGTAATTGGTAAAACACTATCTAGCATATATTTTGGGAATGATTGATAAATGAATTATTTTTAATTCACATGTTTGACCCCAATGATTGATAAAGACTATTGAGAAACTAGTTTCTTTTATTTCCATATTTAATTGTTTAAATTTTATTTTTCATTAATTGTTACCATTTTGATTAGATGTTACATTAGACACTAATGGTGGTTTCCTAAAAAATATTAATCACACACTACTTGGTTCTCTGATGGTACCTATGTATATATCAAGGATACAGTTTGAGATAATAGAAAGGTGCTCTAATAAATGGATGAAAAAGTATGGAGCATATAAAAGGTGACCTAATATGAATTTAGGACCAATTGTGGGGATTTTCATTATTTTATTTTTTTGAATCATTTTTTTGATATAGTTTATAAATATATAATTTATATTTATATCTTTTATTGATAATTATGTAGTCTGGGAATATTTCATGAGATGTATGGTTATTTTTTATCAATGCATGATAGTGTTATTTATTATTACCCTTATTTCATAAATTGAAAAAATAGTTATGATATTCCCTTGTTTTTTATTGGAAACTCACTACTAGTTGGTTTCCGTGGGTATATAGGGGGAAGAAATGAGGTCATGTGGTGAAGTAGTTTGGCTACTAGTATTTTTGAGATGGGCTATAGAATTGAAAAGTGGTTTCATAAAATTTATTTCGTATTAAATTACAATTTGGGAATTGTTGATAAGAGAGTTGGATATGTTAGGAATTGGAAACAATCTCATCCCTGTGAGAATCTAACCCATATGTAATTAAAATACTAGGTTTCCGGGGGTTTTATTATTTGTATTCATGTTATATTCAATCATTTTGATGTTATTTACACTTTTCTTGAATCACTTGTTATGTTATTGTTATTGTTTTATGATATTTTATTCACAGGGTGTTATAACATGAGGCTGTGTAGGCATGCATCATTTTAGGAACTTCAGAAATTTATATGGAATGATTAATGTTGGGAAAACATGAAAAGTTATTATCTGGTTTAGTTAAGATTAGTGTAATTAGTTTTATTTTCTTTTTAATTTTTAATTATATTGTTACTAAATGAAAAAGTATTTAACTTGTATTGATTATTTTTTAGATGGTGAACAATGTAATGATGATACTTAGGAGGATGTTATTGTTATAAATTATAAGATGAACTGTGAAAAGAGGATAAAATGTTGTGAAATACAAGACATGAAATATATGGATTCTTGTTTTACTAGGAGTTATACATGACCATGTATAGTGTTTGTTAAGGCTGACGATAGATATGTGATTATTACCCATTGGTATGGTGTATATGGAGAAATTATTTTATGCATAGTTGTGACCCCTCTTTTGTATAACTACAGAAATGATATGTAATTTTCATTAAATATTTGTTAGGAATTATAGAGAGCTCCCCTACATGATTCTGGTTATAATAAGAATATATAGAGGAATTAATAAGAATTCACCTTCAATAGTGGGACCAAAGGACCCATTGGTTCCTGGTGATAAGGAAGAATATCATTTATATGATAAATTCACTCAATTTAAGTAGATTATGTAAGGAGGCCCGGGGTGGGATACACAAAGTATATTTTATCTAATTATGAAGTACCAACTAGTGTACTCACTAACGTTCACTATAGGGGGTGGGCATGAGGGCAGTGAGACTTGGATTGATTCTGTATAGGTTATCCACGATTACTGGGGAATTCATCAATATATGATGTATATGTTTATAAAATATATGTTTTCAGGGGTAGTGATGCATTGGTGGGATATTTAGGTTAATCATAAGATGTTAGAGGGTTTCATATGGAAGGTTCTCTAGGAATGGTACTTGAAGAATTTATACCTAGTGAATTGTATGAATAAGAGATCTTTATAGTTTATATGATTGTCCTGGGGGAATGTGTCAATGATGGATAACTCCCATTGCTTAAAAAACATGAACTTTTTTGTTCTATAACTATTTAGGGATGCTACATCTACAAAGAAATTAGGATATTAATATAAGTGATATCATATCCAAGGTGAATATATAGCATTTTAATAATTCCGTTGATGTGGTGAATCAAACTCTTATTTCCTAGGGAATTATAAAGGAATCATAATGTGGAAGATTGGTTAGATTAGTCGAGGGATTTTGTGGTGTGTCCATTTATTGATGAATGTGACGTTATGGGATATTTTAGTAAATTGGTGTAGGAGATCATATAGCACATTAGAAAATCAAATTAAGGATGTGGTTAGGTGACTTTCACTCAGTACATAAATACTTATCGCATGGGAGGTTAGTGTCCTTGATCTAAAATGTATTTTAGAGCGTGTAGATTGATGATAAAATTACAATGGTCTTATATTGACACTCAGCTGATGGCTAGTGAGGGAGGACCTATGTTAATATATAGGTTGTGAAGTAGATTTGTTTCCCATATTAGTCTAGTATTTAAAGTTCTAAAATCCAAAATGGTCAGTCCAAATGATGAGGTGAATTAAGAAAATAGTTTATATATCATCTGATTAGTTTAATGCATTGGAATCATACATAATCATAGTATATATGGGAAATTATCAACTTGTATTTCATCTACACCTAGTGTTATAGAGGTTGTGTCAACAACCATTTGAAGTATGATTCTTGTGTCATTATTATTTTCAGTTATTTCTTTGATACAGATTCAATTTATTACATAACTTCTCAATTTGTGAGTTGTTTAGGAAAATAGTTGGAGTCTATATTTGGGTTTATATAGATCCACATGCATTAGGGGAGAAATATGAGAGTATTAATCATTCTAAAGAGTGTTCCCTTGATATTGGTGGGTACCATCCCCCCTTGGGACTTTTATAGGCTTGGGATTTTTTTTTGACCTCAAACTATTAATGGAATAGTTGATCATGTATCAATCATAAATTGATTGTTTTCATTGGATTGTGAGTTTCACATATCTTAATGGGGAAATATAAACTCATCTTGTGGATTGGAATATCCTAAAAGGCTATTAAGGGTTGTTTTTTTATGTGGTTTAGTGAACTCACAAACTAGGTTGTGAGTCCAATTCTTGAGAATGGTGGAGGGGAGAAAGAAACCATCCCTCCTATAGTGTATTAATTTCTAGTTTTGATTCTTAAAGAGCTCACAGGGCTACCACCTACGAGATTTATTTAATTCCAAATTTATTTTATGCCTTAAAAAATACAATATATATTCAACCTTATATAAGGGAGCTAAAAAATATTATAGATCTCAAGACTAAATTGGATGATTTGGAAGATAAAAGATTCATATTTCTATGTATGTCACATTAGGTATCTCTATTTCATTACTAAAAATGTGTATGGTAACATCAAATTATGTTTCATTTAACTTATTTTTATCTAGATGGCGATTATGAATTTTTATCCTCTTCTAGGTATTAATGATATTTTTGACTAGATGAAGGGTTGCAATGTGTTCTACAAAATTTATTTATTTTTATAGTGTCATAAAAATAGATTGAAACCATCTAATAAACTATTTACTTCATTAAAGTGTAGTTATAAATTATATGTGTTTGTTATCACAAGTTTTAGGATGACAAACAAACAAGTTTTGTTAATATCATTGATGAACTAAATCTTTTAAATGTACATTGATCAAATCTTTTGATGTCTTAGCTAATGAAATATTATTGTACATAAAGGCACATGACAAACCTCCCAAACATCATCACAACAACATGAGTATATTTAGAGAAAATTTAATATAATTTAAAATATATAAGTTTCATTTATCGATTGAATAAAATACATTTCTTGGATAACATCATTTTGAAGGTGTTTCACAGGACCCTGAGAAGGTACGAACAATTGTTACTCAGGGTAATCCAAAAAATGTATATTTTTCAATGATTTTTTATTTTGTCTTTTTATTAATAAAATTTTATTAAGAAATTTTATGTCTACGATGTTCCTTTCATATGCATAAACAAGAATTGTATAAATATTGAGTTGTTTGATACTGGAAATAATAACATTCAGGTGCTAAAGAGTCATTTAAATAATATAGTACTATTTATCTTTTATGATCTAGTAGAAATTATTCCCTATTTGGTAATTAATAAGGAATAAAACTATTGGAAGGGTTTATTCTAAGATATCAAGTTATTTTATATATAAGAATGATGTTGAGTACACATGAATGGAAATACCCTATACATAATCTCAAGCAGTAGCAGTGGTTTATTTCATAAAATGTTGGAATTAATATCATCTTGTTGAATGTAATATCATTTATATCTATCATAATATCCTAAAATACATCTTCTCTAAACATTATTTATGTATCTGGATATAGACATGGGTTTTATATATTCAATCAATTGATTTCTATATAGATTGTTTTGTTAGGGAAGGGAAACATTTATAACCTATATTTGAGAAAAAAGACACAAACTTTGGTGGTCGAGGAGTCTAGTTATTAGTGTAATATGATAATATTATTCACAAATATGTGTATATATGGTCAAAAATATCTAGAGTAGATGTATTTTACTATCCTTAACTATTCAAAGCACTCTTCAGGTCCGAATAAAGAGGAAGTGCTATGAGTATCTATTTTTTCTAGAGTTGTGGTACAAATTTAATGTTTGGGAGAAAACCATAACTTGAAAATTAATAGATAAGATACTATTTATATTCATTTTTAATAATAGTAGATAGTTCTATATATGATGAGATAATAGATGTTTTTGGTGCTGTGAAATTGATAGTGCAACCTGGATAAACAAAAATATACTATGATATTCATAGACATTATTGTCATCCCGAAATAACGAAATACATATAAGGGTCTGTGATTTGATGTTACTCCTTTCAATACGTGAAGTTTCAGCATCAACAGTCTACACGAAATTTACAGTCGTTTCCCATTTCAGAATAGATGTGGGATGATGTTACACTGAATTTCATGCCAGTATTACTATGAAATCCTTGGATGTGTAAAATGATAATGATGACTATGTAGCTGTTTAAAAAGGTCTCTAATTTCATTACACTTTAGGATATTATAACCATTAACTAGTTGTGTGTCATAAATGTTTAGAAGATATTACATTTTCTTTGAGTTCTATAGATTATATTTTCATATTGCAATCAATATTTTCCATAACATATATTGAAATTCGTACGAAATTCTATTAGTACAACAACATTTTTTATTTTTTTATTTTTCATGTAGAATTTAAGAAAATATAAATGTAAAATAAAAGTGTTAAAGAACATGTTTATATAACATTTAAAATTTTTTAGTGACACTTGGGTAATGAACCTAACACTTTTCATGTTTTCCTTTACTAATTGTTATTAAGTAACTATTCATATACAACTATAAGGGGTGGAATATTTAATCCCTTGTGAAACACCTCTATATAGGTTGTAAATGAGAAATTTATAGTTTCTTGAGTCTAGTATCATGCATGAGACATCGAATCAGAAGTAGTTTATCTAGAATAATATTCCTACAGAATCAATTTGGCAAAATTCATACTCTAATCAATACTACCGACCACTTGGGATTGTAGTAGGAGACATGGTTTTTCTTTAGTTGTCTCCAAGATTTGTTAAATGCTAAATTCAGAAGTAAGAAAATGTGGAACCTATGTATATTGATACATTTGAGATTTTATAGAGGATTAGAAAACTATAATATCTATTATGTTCTCTATAATTTAATATTACTATGAATGATATTTTTCAAGTGTCACATCCTCTGTTGTATCACCCAAAAACATCCAATCTGTTCATGTTTATTTAACTTTATATTTATTATTTTGCATCATATTAGGTAAATCCAATTCATATTCAATATCACAGTGAGGAAAATCTTATGGGAAGACTGTTCCTTGGGTATATGTGTTCTAGAAACATTACCATTTTTTAGAGGAAACCGATGAGTGGGAAGATGATGTGTGTTACCACTGGCCATATCATTTTACCTTGTAGTATTAGTAATTATATGGAGTGTATATTGTGGATAACATATTTTATGGTTGGGATATTGTAAGATCTTGACCATTTCAAGATGTTTTTATTATTATATTTTTTTAAATTTTCTTTAAAAATAATTAATGAAATTCCTCTTAGGTGTAGGAAAGGACATTTGAGTTTCATAGGGTATTGAAACAAGATAAATGTGAAAAGTGGTGATATATTTTATTGTGCATGATTTTTTCACATTAATAATAATCATTGAACATGATTGTATGTCCAAGATGATGAGGGATCATGGTTTATAAACCGTGAATGGGGGCCTTAGAAATAATTTGGGATTGGAATGATCTGACCATGTATCCAGATCATGGTTTTTGAATGTATAAAATCTCCTCATACCAACATATTAAATGATTTCCCCATATATATATGTGGATTCATAGTTTGAAAAATTGTGTATCCAAATAATTCACATCATTAAAAATATTGAATTAATCATTATTCACACATGATATTAAATCATTATAACCTTATTTTTACACCCATTTTGTCTCAAAAAGTTGTATATTCAAACTAAACCCTCCCAACTTATATAAGGTAGTTTCTCCATTGATTCTATGGTTTTTATATGTCATTTATTGTGTATCAAATCTCTATTAATGTATCTAACTCTCTTTCCATATATTTTTTCCAAGAATCAATGTTGGTTAATTTTTATTCAACTTGAAATTATGCACTATATTTCTCAGGAACTCTCATAATTGGCGTTATATGTTTTTAATTAAAATAGGGTATGTTTTAGGTGAGTTGTTGTCTATGATAATAAACTAGGTTATATATTATCTTTCTCAAATAGATTGAATTTATCTTTGGGTATTTTTTGAAAATTTATTTCCTTGTTAAATATTGTTGTAAAAGACTAATAAAAGTATATTGGTATTATAAATGATGTGTGAGACCATTCAGGACCCCTTCAATTCGTTATATAACATTGTTACATAACCTATGGATACTTGTGGGGTGTTTCAATCCTTCAGTAATATTAAAATGATTATGTAAATTAATAATTAGAGGGATTATAATATTAAACTACTTATAATTGATCTTTTTATTGTAATAATGATTTAAAGTGTCCTTTGGATTTAAATTTTATGTAAATGAGATATGTTTTGACAATGATAAATAATTTGAAATAGAAAAGGGAGATATTTATTTAATTATATGTTTTTAAATATCATTTATTTTTCGAGTTAAAGTAATAAATATATTGTGTATACAGATGAGCTGCTATTTATATTAGAGCATGGGAATCTGCGATTGTTTTCATTTACTAAAACCATGATGAAAAAGTCATTTATGTTTGACCTCATGAATTGTGGAATGTTTAAATAGTTATATTAAATGGGCATGATAATTCCAGGAAATGGGTAAGAGTACTTTACATGATGATATTTATCATTGGTGTTGGTTGAAAATACATGAATCTTATTATACTTGTTTAGATTTTATGTATATGACCCCTTTTAATGATGAATAGGGTAAAGTCATGATGATCCATGAACTAAATTAATTAGATTTGGTAATAAAAATTTGTCCGATTCTCTTTGGAATTTATCTTCGGAATGTCAAATAAATGGATTTATAATTGATTTGTTCAATCCCTAGGATTGTAAAATGATATAGAGAAACATTTTTCTTTCAATACCCTATTTTTTCATTTTTAATGTATATAAAATATTAATTTTTAGAATTTAAAATGGTTCTGACACCAATGTAGGTGTCTACTAAGTTAAACTCACACCCTGAATAGGCTACAAAAGGTACCTATGAAGAACCCATTCTTAGAGGTTTGGATAAAGGCAAGGATTCTATGTTGGATCATTTACTTGGGATGATTCATGGATGAGGGGACAAAATATATTTTTAGTCCCATTGTGGAAATCATAATCAGTATCTTAATTTTTTACCTTTGACTCTACAGAATTTCAAGAGAAGTCCTATTTAATTTGTTGGTTTTATGGTACTTAACAGGTTTTAGAATAAGGTATGTGATGCATGGATATTTTTTTATTATTATATTTTATATTTATTTCTGATAACCCATTTTTTTCATGTTCTAATTAGGAGGGTGCAATCTCCTCATGTGTTTAATTAGAACCTTGTTTCTAGTTTGTATCCTTTGCCATATAGGGAGGTGTGCCTTAGGTCATATGGTGAACAGGTTTTGTCAATAGTCCAATAGATCCATTTCATTTATTTATAAAATTATAATGGAATAAATACTTATAATATAATATATTATCCACTTATAATATTTCTACACTAGTTATTAATAATTATTTGTAAAAAATGGTCATTTTGGAGTGTTAACAATTTCATTTTTCTTTTATGTCTTTATTGGGTAGTTTTTGTTATCACATATCTATCATGGTTCTATTATATATATATTTCCATGGATTATATAAATAAAATATATATTCATTTAATAAATTTTTATAATCATTCATGAAATTAAATCATTAAAAATGAATCAGATTGCATCATGGAGGTGGTTGTCAAAACTCATGGACGAGCAACCTCATAATTTTTTAAGAGGTTGAAGAATAATGAGGCAAATAATTTTTATGACTATATATTCATAATTATATCATATATATCATATACATTCATTAATTACATATTTATAACCACCCATATAATTTGGTAGCCAAAATGAATTAGACCACCACGTGGAGAAGGTAGGTTCTAAAAATGCACAAGTGATGTTTCAGTTTTCTATAGCACGTAAATGAGATGAACAAGTGTTGTGCCATTAGTATATATCATTTAATTTTATAAAATATATTTATGTTAAAATATGATCATCCTCATTTAATATTTTTATTTGGTAATATAAGAAATCAAATTAAAACACTCGGTTATGAAATATATATCTTCTTTAGACATCCTCTATATGTTTGTACTTAATGACATTGTAAGATGGTATTATGATTAAACATGGATCTATTAGAAGTGGATAGGGATATTAATAAATTATTCTTGTAGTTATTGTTTTATTAATATAATTTATATGGGTGATTAAGAGAGGATATGTGGTTTCCTTTAATAACTGAGGTAGAGAACACACTTGAAATTTTTCAAATGATTGAAATATATTAATGTCCTACCCAATAAGAGTTGATAAAAAATGAAATATTTTCAAATACTAAAAGGTTATATATTGAAATAAATCAAAAACCATGAGTCTTATTCACATAATTATATTATCGTTAAATAATATACCATTATATCTAACCCTTTTAACCAATTTAACCCTTTACTAAGCTGACACATATTTACCAAATTTATTATATATTATAAACATAAATTACGTTCACCATATTTCCTAATATTAAATATTATAAATAAATATATCGAATTTTGTTACCTGTTTCATCTTATTAAAATATTAAATATTAATATTATAATTTATTTTTTAAAATAAGATGTAAAATAGTTTTCTCAAAAAATTCAATTTAATGAAAAAAAACTTTTAATAAAAAATTAATCATTATGTCTGTAAAAATTAAATTAAATTGATTATTTTTCAAAAAAAAATAATTAATTAATATTTAAAATTAATTGAATAAATGTGACAATGGAAATACATGAATGGAAATTCCATTTATCTATAAATTCATTCATTTTTACTAATCAGTTAAAATATTATCATTTTTTAAAGATATCGAAATTTATTCCAAAGAAAATTTATTTATAATGATTAACAAAATGGTATAATTTTTGTTCATGTAAATGTATATAATTACGAAATTTATGATTTGATTAAATTTTTTAATTATGATGTGTTCACTATTTTATTGTTTCTCTTAAAATAAGAGATTACATTCTTTAGTTGAATCTCATGTATTACATTTATCCCCACTTCATGTATATCATCCTCTAAATTTCCATAGCATAACCTCATGATCATAAGTTGGTATTTTCACATTATAACTTCTTCAATTCCCCATGTTTCTTCTTCTATCCTATGAATTTTACACAGTACCTTCAACATTAATGTTATCTAATTCCTCAACAATTCTCCACATGAATGCAAAATCATAATTATCAATTCATTGTAAGATTAATATAGTCCCAATTATATATCCTCAAACATGAGAAAATGAATTTTTTTGGAAATGTACATATTTAATAAAAAAGATATTAAATAAATCATTAATATTTGAGAGGCTAATTAGAATTTACAAATGGTAAGATATCGATCAGATTCGTTCAATAATTTCAAATGGCATGATGTTCATGGGAGTTATTTATTTTCCTAATAAAATATAGAATAAATTTTCACAGTTATAAAATAAAGAAAACATAATATCCCTTATGAAATTCTAGATCCTTCTATAATTTTTCAAAATTAATATTTTTTTCTGATTTTATTTTATTTAATATGATTTGGAATAGTATTCAATTTCACTTTATCTCCTCCATATGATCTGATCCTTCAAGATTCCATTCACCAACATTCCATTAATTCAGTGTTAAAAAACTCTTACATAAAGTTATTTATATGTTGTCATTTGAATAAATTATTGAAATATGTTGTTATATGAAAATTCCATATATGGTAAATATTGATCCCATAAACCAATAAAGTTTATTGGTATTGACCACAACATTTCAAATAATTTATAAATAGTGCTTTTATATGAACCATCAGCTTTAGAATTTTTGGTTATTCTATAACAAATATCAGTGTCAAAATCATTATAAATTAATTACCAATAATATTAATTCAAAATAAAGATATTCATCAGATAAAATTTAATGTGGTGTACCATGAAAAATCATGTCTAAAATAATACTGATCCATAATAGTGGATTAAGAGGTAACTCATCTCTTATAATGAGGATATCTATCTACATGGTAGGTTGAACAAACATAACCCATATAGAATGATTCCTTATATGAGGCTTTTTAAAATCGTTGATAATGACCATAAAAATATCATAAAAATTCAACAAAAGAATAGTTATATGTTTCAAAAATCATTTAAATATTTTCTTTTAGGTTGTAATTCTTTATAATCTCAACATATTTATACATTGTCTACATTTTCCCAGTTCATACTATCTCACCAAATATGTTCTTTCAAATCCAAATACACATTAGTTTTACTATGGTTTATAGAGACATTTTTTATATGAGATTCATCAAATAATTATCGTTTTATCTCAGAAATTGAAATATCACATATCATATTGAAAATTTTCATAATACTATTTTCATATATGATTTCTACAAACATATTATCAAGAACAACATTTATTAAAATTTTATTTTCCCATCATCATGTAGAGTTGTTTTTATTTTTTAAAATAATATTTAGAAATAATAAAGAATATATATGATTTTTCCTTATTTTATTATTTTGTATCCATTATTACTAAATCCAAAAAAATATGATCTTTCTTAGTCCTCATTTTTGTCAAAAATTTATTTTTGTTCATACTAAAAGAATAAGTAATTATATTTACATTTTCAGTGTAGTAGTTTATTATAAAATCGACACCATTGGGTTGTTATAACAAACTAATTTTCCTCATGATAATATCATTTAATGAGATATCATATTTCAATATAGTTTTTCATCCGTATATATTTATCATCTTTCATTATAATTATATTTCCTTCATATATTCAATACAAATATTACAAATTTGAGCTCAATAACATGGCTTTAATAATTCTGTTCATAAATTTTTCTACTTCTTTAGGAATTGGAAAATAGTGTATCATTCAATTGAAAGTCATACCCAAGTACATTTTTTAATGAATAAAATTATTTTTAAATCCATCCTTTACTAATAGTATAGTCAATATTGGTTCATACTCTAAAACCCTATTCAAATAACTATAATGTTCTTTAAATTATTCTGAATATGTGATTATTGGACCCTTATATGTCAATTTGGTTAATATGATCGTTAACAAATTAAAATTATTAAAAAAATATCGATAGTGACCCCCCTAATCCATGGAAACCATTTACCTCAGTTATATATTTTCAGTATTGTCTATTCCTTCCCAAGAAATATCTGTGAAGGATAAAATGATATTGTCTCTATATGGACAATACATTCATGAAAAAGACACTCTATATTTTGATTTAACATTTTGAAAATTTTCCAAATAACACATTTTCTCTATTATAATTAAAGAATATTCATAAATGATAATTATTCTCATCATAGAATTTAGAGAAAATAAAAATATCAATAATAAAAAACACAAATAAATTATCATGATAAAACAAGAACACTCTATTCATTATATCCATTAAAAAATATGGTCAATTAGATAATCCAAAGTGAATGAATATAAATTAATAATTTCTATACCACATACAGAATATCCTATTTTTCTTATTGTTGATAATAACCAAAACATTGATTAATCCATTAGAAATATTAATAACCTGAATGTAATAAAATATTTCATTAATGAGGGGAGTAGGATTCATTTTTACATAATAATGACATTGATTTCTCTAAAATCAATGGACAACCTCCTAAACACATCATCCTTTATAATGAAAAGAACATGGTATACCCATGGTGGAATACTAGGGAATATAAATATCATGTCATATAAATCGTACAATTATTTATTTAGTTACATTATTTTCACTTCATACATTTGTTAGGGAGTCTTATACAATTTTTTCCCATTAGGGATAACATTGTTGAAAAAATAAGTTTATCACACAAGTGGGTGTCCAAGTGATTCTCAAGGAAATGATTCTATGTATTCATACACTATAAGTAAATCCTCAATTATAAGGATTCATTTTCCATTAATACAATGTGTTATCTCTTATTCCTCATGAATTAAAATATAGATAGATATTAGAGGTAGATTAGGTCAAGATTTAGATTATGTAGTCTCCCCTATAAAGAAATGGGATCTTATATCCCAATCACAAACTATAATATTCTTATATCAGAAACAATTTTTTTATTATAGTTTAATATAAAATCCATAACAAGGATTATATCAAAGTGAATGATATTTATAACAATCATTTTTGAAAATAGTGCATTCATATGTGAACTATTCAGAACTTGTTGACAAATCCTTGTGGTAGTATGATTTCCAGTTAGATCCTTGATTGAAAATATCATTCTCACAATTCAATAGAAATATTAATATTTTCTTAGAAAATATACTCTATATAAAATATGTTGAAAATGATGATTAAAATAAAATAGTTTCTAAATTTTAGGATATAATCAATGTACCTAAAATTACATCTTTTGGAACATCATCTCCAACTCTAGTGATCAAATAACCCTAGATGTGTTCCCTTGGCCTTTTCTAAGGAAAATTCCACGGATTATTAGGGTTATCAGTTACATGGTTCCCCATTTATTTATAGTTTAAGCATTTAATATTGGAAGAATATTTATTTCCCTTGAAATGAAGATCTTAACATCATTTCCCTAAACACATGAAGAAAACATGAATTGCCTTCAAACATGTTCAAGGGTGTATCATCCCACAATTAAATCATGTTAGAAAAGTAACCCTTCCCTCTGTTCCTTTTTCTGTATTTCCCATTTGGGAGTGTCCATAAACCCACTTATGTTCTTATTTTTCATAGTGATAATTATACTTTGAAAATTATATATTTTTAAAAATGTCACTAGATACAATATCCGTAAATAATTGAAATTTTTATGCACTAATACCTATCCATCAACATCATTTCTCTCATTGAATAAATTTACAATATTACACCTTGAATTATGTAAATAATATATAGTATGAGTTTATAACCTGTAAACATAGCTCCATATTTAACAATAATTTTTCTTTTTTTCTATTGATAGAGAAAATACCTCTCCATACCATCACATTTCTCATGAGGAAGTTATTTTTTATAGAGTATATCTTGAAATTTGTAATGCATCATAAACATAATTTATTATGTTTCCTTGGTGTTCTAGATAATGTCCACCATTGATCAGTTTCTCTTTTAAGATGATAAAATCCCATGAAAACATTGTCACCAATACTACTTCCCACTTTGAGATATAACATATCTAGGGACATGATCTATTTCGTAACATCAAATGGATTATTAGTTTCATTACACGATGGGGGTTCTTATTCATAATTAAGTCTATCATTTTTATAAATATTTAGATATTGAAATATGACAACCCTTCTATTTATTAAATTTTAATTCATTATTTATTAAATAGAATTAAAAATAAAAAAACCAGTTGATGGATATGTCTAGTTTATTTAATAATTATGTAAATACCATATCATCTCCAAAATGGGATAAAATGAAATTATTGAAAACATCATTAACATGATTCTAAAATTCCATAGATTTTAAAACCCATGGGTTAGCATGAGAATATACATAAGAAAGGGGATAGATATAAGGACTGAAAAGATATTAAACATGGAGTGGGGTAATCTTGTTATAAATTAAGCATATTAATAGTGAATGGATAGAGTGAGATTCATAAACATGAACAATAAAACATGATATAGCGTGATAAAATAATGGTTGCATGGGAAATGTAGAAACATATTAAAAAACTACTTCATAAACATACCTTGAGGATAACTACCAAGGCATAATGATGGAACAATTCATATAAAGGAATCTAGTTCACTCCCTTTTAAAATTTGATATCTTAGGAGAGTAAATATTACCCAATGATTTGGAATGATATATAATTCTTGGTGAACCCGTCACAGTCATTTCATTCTAATGTTTAAGTGTGCCACATAGATTATACAACAATGATTCATTCATCATCAAATTTAATTCGAAGATCAGGAATTAGAGAATAAATATATTTATTTACCAATATATATAACTATAATTTTATAAATTTGAATACCATCTATAGTTATTTGGTATGGTATTGAATATACAATTGTTTTGGCATGGAACATTATGGTGAAATATTGGCAGCATAAGAGTATAGCATAAAAATTCTTGAAATTGGTTGATAATAGAGAGAGAATTATCTAATAGTTTTGAAATGAATTGTAAAGTAAGGGAAATTTGTAATATCTAACCCATCAAAATTAAATGAATATAAAAGACATAAAGTTAAGTAGATTCATGAATAAAGTGGAGAAATTTAAAGATCCATTACTTGTGTGTGTGACTACAAATGATTCATATGAGATTTTTGAGATATTTGGGGATCCTCAGGAGGACTCAGGAGATGTGAGGGAATATTAATGAATTTATACAAAAATTTCATTTTTATATAAATTAAATCATGGGTGGATTTATATACAATATGATTGTGGAATTATTTATCATTTCTCAAACATATGTTTTGATCACTATATAATACAATAACCAAAACCACAAACCTTAACATGGGTATTTTTTATTACTTCTTCCACATGGGAGTGGTTTTCATTATTTTATTTTTCCTATGTCTGAAATTAGTGTAACAATAACCTTGATAATTTTGAAGTGAGTCATACTTATATAGAAGTTATTTTATAACATTAAACTATATTAATGATTTTGGAGAATTAACATGGAATTTATAAAATTTATCAAATAAAAAACAATTTATCATTATTATAAAAGGAATACAATGATATGGTAGTGAATACCCTCTATAGTACTTATTATAAGTTTTTAGTGTCATTATGATGTCATAATTCACACTGTATATTTATAAATTATTTAATATTTTCACAAAAAGTAAACTAAATCAAAAAATAAAGAAAAATTAATCATTGTATAATTTTAGCACTCAGATTCCAAAAATAATATTCCTTTTTTCCAAATAATTTTCTAAATTTATTCATTTCACTTTTAATAAAAGATTTTATATTTTTTGAGAAGTGTTAGTTTTTTTACAATAATAGTTATTAAAACATTATAAAAATTATATAACCATTTATATTTAATAAAAATTTAATAATTTATTTTTTAAAAAATTATTATTTTAAAAATACATCAATTCATCAAAATAAATTTCTTATTGTGTTTTAATATTTCCCAAAATAGTATTTTTGTTTTTTTATATCCAAATAAAAAACATTTAGAAAGTAACAATTATAGGATAAAATAATTTATTGTTATATACAATGTAAATTATATACTCATATTTTTATGGTATTGATACAAATCCCTTTAGTACACTAGTAGACTCCCTAAGAGTAAGGGGCATGACAATTAGACTTTCATGGGGTGTTTCAACGTACATGGTTTGGATTTTCATCACAATGAAATTGAACTTATCATGTAAATGGGTTTTATCGTCCTTATGTTGTTTGATATCAACTTGGGATTGGTCATGGTAAAAACCCAAATATTCTATCTCCCTCGGATTCTATGATAAATGGGCTACATAGGGTAAAACTGTACATTTTTAAGCCATCATTTCTTTTTTTGTATGTCATTTGGATTTGTTATAACCCTATATTTATATTAATCAAAAAATCATTATTCAAAATCTATATTATCAATGGTAATGATTCTCATTGGAATTTTAAATAGAATATAATAAATTAATAATACAATACATTTTTTCAATAAACATAATACATTATATGATATTTAAAAAAATCAAAAGAAGGAATTTTATTTATAATAGTTCTAGACTTCACAATCATCCCCCTTTATGAAATTTCATGTTCAATATTTTCAATTCCCACACTAAAAAATGATGGTTACACTATTTCATCACCTCATCCAATTCCAATGTCACTTATTGTAACTTTTAGTTTATCCTTATGAACTTGAAGAAGGACTATTGTCTTATTTAATAGAACATTGTATCTACATTAGTTGATTTTTACAAACTAATTTATATAGGAAAGATCATTCTCCAATGGTACAACCTATGGATTGAGTACATGCGAGGGGTGTGGAATGTACTTACTCAGGAAGAATACATGGAATATATAATGTACATTAGAGGAGTTTGGTGGGAGTCCTAGTCGATAGGTCATCCCTCTAATGCGATCAAGGATATCAAAGTGACTAATGGATCTTGTAATGAGAGTTCCCTTAATTTCAAATCTCATTAGATTCAACCATGGAGATATACGAAGGAATTCCATGTCCAAAAAATCAAACTCATCGATGATTGTTATCATTGATATTTTTTATACTCTATGTGGCCTTGATGTGATTATGGATGGTCTTATACTTCTTCACAATTTCCATGACCATTTTATAACATAATTTTTTTCATTCCAAAAATTCATCCCATCATGTTGTTTTTCTACACTTCATCACATAATGGGCTTCATAGGTATATATATGATTGCTAGAGTGGAAACTATTATTTTATGAGAAATATAATAGAGGCAAATGTTGTTCCCATCCTCCTATGAGGTGCATAAAACAGACTCTCAACTTATAGCTTGTTTGAGAACATATGCATTGATAAGATTCCTTTTCAGCTCCATGACTTATTTATAAAAGACATAAATCGATGAAAACATGACTTCCTTATGATTTATCATGGTATGATGGTTTGACTATCATGATAAATTTCTTAATGAGCAATGATAATACCCTGTTAATCCATGGTAACAATGGATATCTGTCATGGTTGTTGGACTCACCCATCCATTACATTCTTGTACCTTTGAGGGGTCTATAGATATCTAATTTTATGTTATGATCATCCTCATAAAGAGACTTACCTCAAAATAAAATCACATTTTTATACTCTTCCTAATCCTTCTTCTCTCGTATGGTCATTGGAATAGTGTTCACATTCTCCTAATGATTCTCCATTCTTTTTATGTATATGAGAATATAATCTATATTTTCTACTAAAATATTTTTGAGTTAATCTTTAAATACAACATTCTTAAAGTCCTTTAAAATTGTTAAAAATTAGTGGGTTTTATTTTCATTACTATGAACTCATAGTTTTCATACATTATAAGAAACATTTGTCATGGGATATCATCCTTTTCCACCCAAACATCGTAATATCCCAACCATAGATCCACCATGGTCATGTATTATGTTTAAAATAAATTATTGAAAAAAAAATAATGAAAATGATACTTTTTATTTATCATGATCTTTTAGACCCCACAAAAATCAATGAAAAGGTGAATTGACAAATCCATCTTCATGAAAAAGAAGACTGGAACACCAAATGGTGAAGCACTTGGGTGTGTGTACCCTTTTTCCAAATTATCCTACACGTATTTTTTCATATATACTGATTTTACAAAAGATATTCTATATATATTATTGCTTAATTTTAGCACCCCAACTATTTGTTCAATTGAATGTTCAACATCTCGGTTAGTAGGAAGACTAGACAGTTCTTTAGGAAACATATCATCATATTCCCTCAAAATGGGCATGTATTCAAGGAAGTTTCATTCCATATTCTATATTATTTGAGGAAAATACTATTTGTCATAAGGAAATAATATCTATGATTGATATGTTGTTTCTAAAGAAGATTCATCCACCTCCCTCACTTGTATAGATTCATAGATTTATCAATAATACATTGAGTGTCATCCTTATCATGGAAATTTATGTTGTATCTATATAGAGAAATCTAATCCATACTAATGATTGCTTCAATTTCTACCAAAGGGTCCATGAAAAGGTTCACTAGTAATTTCAGCAGACAAATTATTATAGGGGAGGAGTTACTCACTATGGATGAAATAATTTTTCCATGTTTCCATTTTCAAGGATAGCTCTAATTCAGTGTTTCTTGGCTGTGTTTGAATAGTTCTACATATATTACTTGATATCAGGGAATATGTAGAAGTGAAATATATTTTTTTCACTATTAAAGAATGAATAACTTGCATACCTACACCCACATCATTGCTAGGATCCACCTTAGTGGGAGTGATGAAAAAATATTCCCCTTTCTTCCATAGAGGTTTTTGGTTTTCAAAAATAAACCATACATTGGTGAATTAGTTTACAAAACACACTAGTTCTTCATAGTAGGAGAAATGAAAAAATATTCAAAGGTTTTACTAGGGTATTCTTATCCTCCATCCCATTAGTGGGTCACTCATATCAGTAATCTCTATCAATATGGTCATCCTTCCCACTTCTAAATCATTTCCTCATCCTCCTTAGTTAATTTCTTGGGATATTATTTAAACACTGTCAAAAGAGGGGGTTTGATATTTGTTATATGTATTATATTTCTCCACCAGCCCACTTTAACTAAATTCCACTTTCTAATTATTAACCCCATGATTACCTTGGCATTATATAGTCTCTCTCTCTAAATTTTGGGCACATCAGAATATTTAGTCTTAGAATTTAATGTCTTAGATCTCCATGGATTTTCTTATACTAGTTTTTATACCTCAAAATATGATTTCAACCTTTCATTGTAGGGTAACAATAAAACCATAGGCATATCATGATGTTCTTGTGAGGTTTTACTCATACTCCATGAAAGATTCATAATTTGTTTCTAGAAGGAAAAGTAATACCTTTCCATTTTATGTTAGTGAGCAGGAGGAAAATATTTATCAATTCCACCCAATTTCTCAAATATATTACTATTGATTTATATTATTGATCAGTTTCAACAATTGATCAAATTCTACCTCTATATGAAAACAACTAGTAGAATATTATCTTTCTAAATAAATTGATTGATAGAGAATATATTCTCAATGGAGTTGATCCATTATTCCGTAATTACAATATCATATGATCCATTGAATTTATGAGTCATTTTTTATATAAATCACTAAATTATATAATGTTTTTTCTTATGGGGGTTTAATCTCTCCTCTGAATTGTAGATTCAATTAAAAACCTGAGTCAGATGAGAAATTATCACATCAATTTATTTGATTCCTGCTCATATTAAGATGGGAGTCTTGTTGGGGAAGTGGTCATATATCAAGTCATACTGATTGTTTGCTAAATTATCCCAATTTTGGCCATTAACTAGAATAATGGGAAAATTAAGGATGTGTTTTTAAAACTACTCATCACATAAATTTAAATTGTTGGACATCAAAGAGATGAATTAAAAATTACATGTATCTCCTAATCTTATTAATGTCTACGCTTCAATCTATGTTATGCATTATCTATTTACTAAAATATATTCTTATGGTTATTTTTTGTTCCCATAACAATTGTCCATAAGGTGCATATAAATTTACCGAAGCATAGTTGTCAGGAGTTTCATACTAGGAGTGAAGAAGGGCCTATTTTAATACACCAATTCCCAGTTGAGTCTACCCCAACATGGTATTTTAATTTTTTACCCCTAGGTACATATATGCAAGAGACAGATCCATTTTTAGTATATAGGTAGTGACATATTTTATTAATAAACCACTTAATCTATATATTTTCCAAAATTTAGGGGTGGTTTATAATACCTATTATTATCCATAAGGATTTTGCTAGAGTTTTCTAATCATAATACCAAAAATACCTAAACATTTACTTTGAAACCAACGGTGACAACCTAGATCTTTATATAACATTAATTAATGATTTATTATTTAAAAGTTAAAATAAAAAATTCTAGAAGATTGAGAATTCTAGTTTCATTATTAATTAATTATATATAAAAAATCATGGACATGGGATGCAATAACATTATCTAAAATTTCCTTAACATACATATAAAATTCCATGGATTTTTAAATTTCATGGGATAACCTAAGGGCATACATATGAAATTGGTTGGAAATAAACCCCAATAAGAGAATAAACATTGAATGATGTAATACATAATAAAAAATAGTCATATAAATGGTGAATAAAATGAGTGAGAATAATAAACATGAACAATAATACATGATTAGGAATGATAACATAAATGTAACATGGTAATTGTGTAAATATCTTAAAACAGTACATCATAAAAATTGTTCATGTCTAATTAACAATCAATCATGATGGATAGAGTCCAATAATATAATTAGTTTCACTCCCTATCCAATTATGATGCCTCCTGAGACTAAAAATTACCCAACGTATTCAAGCACTATATAATTTCAGGTGCACCCATCATTTTATTTAATTTTCAAGTATATGTGCTACATAGATCATAAAACTTGGATTCATTCAATATCATATTTATTCCAAAATCATGGAGTGTGGAATAAATACATATAAGTCCCATGTAAAAGAATTATATTTATATAAGGCTGAGTAAATTTGATAAGAAATGGTTATGGTATTCACTGCAAAATTGGTTTAGCATTGAAAATCATGGTGAAATTTTAATAGGAAAATAACATTGCATAAAAATACAAAAAATTGGTTGATGAGAGTGTAAGTGATCTATCATAATTTGTATATTAATTGGATAGTAAATGGTATTTATAAAATGAAATCCCATCATATAGATATGAATATTAAATACACAATGTAAATAATATTATTGAATAAATATAAGAAAAGAAAATGTACCTTTCAATAGTGTTAGTGTGTGTGAGTAACGTCCTAACCCAAATGCCACAAATAGGTGCCCCATGATGATTGGTCACATGACCACATTTGTGCCACTCGGTAATCAAGAGGATTCTGACTAGCTGCGAGGCTCTAATAAGTTGATCATGGGGATATTGTACCCTCTTTTATAAAAGTAATACGCTTGAAAAAATAATGACAAAAAATAGGCATATAAAACCATAAACAAAACCAATATCTCAAGATAATCAAGATGTGAATACAATATCCAAATAAACTAGAAAATTGTTCTTACTAATATAATTGTCAAGGGTCTAAAACAGAAACTGAAAATAAATAAATTGATGACTACCAAGTGGGTCCCATACCACATCTAGTTTTCTCTCCATGCTCCATACCCAAACCATTCTTCTAAGATCGGGCCATTCCAATTAACATATCATGAAACAATATACTCTATTTGGGTACTGATCAGACATCCTATGTTGGGTGTCTGTACGAATTAATAGGCCAGCACCAATGGTGTCCAAAATATTTATAGTCCACAATAATGTCTGTAGTTATAATGATAAATAAATATAATTCATAATTAAATAGTTTTTCACATTATAAAATATTCTCTTTCAAAAGACATAAACCACTCTGGTTCTTGAGAAAACTGGATCCTTAAAACCTACTTCAGCCTTTGTAGGAATCTACTCTATCCCCAAATGATATCAAATTTTAGTGTCATTATTATAATTCCAAATACATTGATGATTTACCATGTTACCATTCACCATTTAATATCACAAAACTGATTTAGAATTTTATAATTCATAATACATGTCTGAATTTCCATATAACATTCACCATTTAACAATGTCTAATGGAATTATCATGTTAATATTTATAAAATCACACATTAGAAATACCATGTTACTACTGATAACATCACAATTGAATGACCATGTTACCCTTACTCAACACATAATTAAATTAATAACTAATAGTCCCAAATAATTACATTAATAATTCTATTGGTAGTTAAACACAACAATTCATTCAGTTAACTATAAAAATTTACTAATCCCATAAATAATATTTATTAATTAAACAATTAATTTATCACATCAATTTATATAGTTAACTGAAAAATTATTTAATCTCATCAAATACTATAATTAATTAATTAAATAAACTAATCAATTCAATTACTCAATTTAATTCAATAATAAACTAATCATATCCATAACTCTAATTAATTAAGTAATTAAATAATCACATATACAACTATATTTAATTCAACAATTATCTAATATATTAATTAATATTAATTAATTCAAAAAAAAATTCATCATAAATAATACATTAATTTATGTAATAATTAATTAAACACATCAATCTTATTATTCAATAAAAAAATTTCTAAACAGAAAACCAATCTTGTTTGTTATAAAATTAACTAGTCACATAAAATAGTCTAGTTAATTGAATAATTAACTAATTATATCAATAACTATAGTTAATTCAAAAATCAACTAATCACATGAATAATAAAAATTATTTCAAAACATAAATAATTAAACAAATCAATAAATTATTTCCTAAATTAATTAAGCAAATAAATCCTATTATTCAATTCAATAGTTAACTAAATACATAACATACTCTTGTTAATAAAATAATTAACTAATCTCATTCGTTACTCTAGTTAATTAGAAACTAACCAATCTCCCAAATAACACTAGTTAATTGAACAATAAACTAATCAAATTAATAATATTAATTAATTCTAGAACTAAATTATCACATCAAATACAATCATTAATTCAACAATTAATTAATCATATCAAAACCTTCAATTAATTCACTAATTATTTTTTCACGTTAGTCCAGTTAATTAATTCAACAATTAATTAATCACTCCCATAAATTCCATTTCTTAATTGGACTATTAGATAACCATAGTACATCCCCTGATTAATTCATTCATTAATTAATCTCTTTAACCCCATTTTTTAATTCTAAAGTTTAATAATAAAATTAATTAAATTAATTAATTCACATATTAATTAATCCCATCAATCTCATTAGATAATTCTAATATTAATTACTCATATAAATCTCATTACTAATTTCACAACTAGTTTATCACATAATTTCCCTTAATTTATTCCCAGATTAATTAAGCTTGTAAATTCTATTAATTAATTCATTAATTAATTAGTAAACATCCACAAGTCATATTGAATAAATAATTGAACAATTATTTATTCAAATAAATATTCTAATTATATAATAATTAATTAAAAAATATATTGTCTCAATTAAAATATATAAATATCTCATAATGAATTTTATAATTAATTATATCCATTCATATATCTTTATATTTCATAATTAGTTTTATAATTAATTATCTTAAGTCATATATCCTAATATGTCGTAATTAATTCAAAAATTAATTATCTAAACTCATATATCTTGATGTCATATAATTAATATACATATAATTATCTCAACTCATACATCTTTATTTCTAATAATTAATGTAGCATTAATTATATAAACTCATATATTGTGATATGTCATAATTAATTCATCAAATAATTACCTCAACCCATATATGTTGATATCTCATAATAAATCTTCCATTAGTCATCGTAAATCATATATCTTGATATTACATAATTAATCTACCATTAATTATCCAAACTCATCTATTGATTTATCTTATAATTAATTCATCAGTTAATTATCCTAAAACAATTATCTTAATATCACAAACTGAATCCCGTTATTAATTATCTAAATAAAAAATCCCAAAATCTCATAATTAGTCATCCAAATAATTATCTAAAGGGAGAGACTCAAATTATCAAAACTAATTCACAAATTATTTATCTAAATTGATAGTCACTTATTCTCATAATTAATTCCCCAAATTAATCATCAACTTTAAAATATTTCCTATAAATCTATTAACAATTATCAAAATAAAAAATCCATTAACTTCATCATTAATAATATAATTATTAACTAATTTGGTATCCCTTATATCTCATAACTAATGTCCCAATTAATTATCTATATGAAAATCCCCTTACTCTAATGGTTAACTCTAATATTCACCATCAATTACAATAATAAATATATTTAACCAATTATCTATATTACATAAATCAATTTAAGAATATGAATTGAAAATGAATGATATAAATCCTCACACATGAATACAAATGTCAAAATCATTACCATCGGATGTGAAAATTAGACCACCTGACTCAATTTTTCAAAGAATACCCACCAAAAGGAAATCATCCAAAATTGGACGTCACAACGACATAGATATATATCAAAATCTCAAAACACTAAATCGTGATTGAAGAAAACAAAGATATTTATAATATAGATCTATATCTGGAATCATTAATGTAGATCTCACAAAATGGATATAGATCTTTCAAACATAGTGATTTATATCTCTAAAGGAATGATAAAAGAATGGGGGAAGAATGAAAGAAGAATAGGGGGATGAATTCACATAGTAAGAGAGATTATGCCTTAAATCAAGGATCATAATCATAATGAATGAATGACAAGAGGTTCATAAATTCATCTTTAGATTTCAAAGGAAACTTGATATAGATGAATGGTTCTATTTGGGTTTAAAATTTGTGAGTTATGATGGTTCAGATAATTTTTTAAAATTAAATCAAATGATATTGTTTTGGAACACACTATTACCTAGGCTGGGGAGCACATTTTAGGAAAACCATGGACTAACCATGAACAACCACATATCCCCCCATTCATTCCAAATTTCTCTCAAAAAAATACTAAAACTAAAATCCAATTGAAATTTAATTATTACACGGATAAATTATATCTTTAATCAAGCTCGAGTCTTCTCTATAAAAGGTCAGGATCATAAAAACTTTCTATCTTATAACAACTCATCCTCGATATGAACTACTAGGCTTCATTATGAATCCATGTAAAAAATATTGGGCCGTTTATCACTCATATCATCCCCCCTTTCCAACATATCCTTCTTCACACACCCGTTTTTTCACAACACTTGAACACTGGGAATGATCTTTCCCCAATAAAATTTCTCACTATGATCCAAAACATGCATCAAATGCTACTTAAAGAATGAATTTATCTCATGGTAAACATCATAAAATAACCAATCTTCTTCCCAACTCATCATTACCAAGAGGAAAAGGAAACCATCAATCATTGGCACTCATCCTTTCCATCCAAAAATTCTTAGATATGGTGCACAACCACCACCACCAATGCATTCCCGACCTTTGGCAAAAGAATTTAAAATTATTCTTTAGATGTTTCTCATTAAAATTTTGATATCCCCACTTTTATCCGCAACAAATTGTCCGAAAAACAAAATCTTTCACATATCTTTGCACCTTTGGAGTTTGATGAGCAATATTTTCTTCAGCAACTCAACCACCACAACATTTATCGACCTTCATTCCATACTATATACCTCCTTCGGAAACTATTGATGGTGTAACTTCCACCATATAGTTGTATATATTCCACAAAATAAGAACAACCCCCATCATACCCCATACCCAACCAAAACACATTCAGGTATCCTGGAATAAATCCATATATTTCTCAATGTACCTATGATGATTTCATGGTTGGGTACATGATCATCAGAAATTAAATGTGCTTTAAGATGCTATCGATGAATACCATAATGAATCTTTCATCACTAATAATAAATTTTACAATGGAAAAAACATAACCCATCAAAATTCATGGGCTACCCTATCCTCCAACGTTTTACTACACAAATCCAATACCAGATGGTTCCTTTCACATCTCACAGCTGAGTTCTCCCAATACATAATTATCAATAACCGAACATCCCTTATAAATGTCCAACTAAACGAAAATGGATTCCTAATTCCTGAAATTATCATGGTTAACAATATGTATAAAAAAATATCAAGTAATTCCACAATTTTCCCATCTCATGGATAAAATAAAGGAATTATCTCAACCCTTAACCATCCTACATCTATGTCTGGGTTCACAAGGGTAATCACATAATACTTATTCAGGCTTATCATTTACACACCCATTTATTCTCATATTGCATTATTTTAAAATCATTATTAATTTTATGTTTGGAACCAGATTCATTTCAATTTAACAAGCACAAAAAATAGTTCATATTCAATAACTTAATTCATAACCCATTTTCCCAGGCATGTCTGAAATTATGCAGGTCACAATAACCCCGAGCGATTAGAATGAAGCCTAAAAACTCAATTGTTGTACTATACCAGGCCATGAGTGAAATATCATCAAATATCAGAATAAATTATCATGTCATAGAACTAGGGAGTCCCCAATGGTGAAATAATATTCAACTTTAAAATAAACAAACAACAAAAACAATACCACCATAGGTACATGGGTTCCCCCACATAAATGGGGTAGCTACTAACATGAAGGAGCTGATAAACAGGTCCTGAATCTTCCTAGTACGTTGTCTATCATTCTTAATCTGAATGAAAATAGAAAAAGATAATTAAAATTTCACTCATAC
Organism: Viscum album; assembly: GCA_963277665.1. Lineage (NCBI taxonomy): Eukaryota > Viridiplantae > Streptophyta > Magnoliopsida > Santalales > Viscaceae > Viscum > Viscum album. The sequence goes on from OY728150.1 coordinate 332,684,118, forward strand.
CACATTGAAACATCCAATCCTGAATGCCCCACGATGGTACCTTGAGACATTCAGTCACATGAGCTCAATCATGGCCCCCCTTATGCGAGATGCTTCCAACTAGTAGTGATGGTCAAATAATTTGATAATGGGGAGAATATATCCTATAATATCTGAGTAATACATATGTGCAAATAATAAATAACTTTAAAAGAATATATAACCATAAAAAAATTATCTCAAAAAAATCAAGCTTGAAATAAAATATTCAAATAAATTAGAAATCAAATCTTGTAAATGTAATTATCATGTTTCTAAAATACAAAATCAAAATAAAGACACTAAAGACTCCCATGTGGATCCCAAATGACATGTGGCTTCCTCATCCAAGATCCATCCCCAAATCATCAATCTAACATATGGATTTTTTCTTAACACGTAATTCAACAATAATATTTATTCGGGTGCCGATCAAGCATTCTAAGTAGTCTGTGAGTATGAATCAGTAGGCCACCCCCAACAGTTTCTAAAATAATTCCCGTCAACAATAGTGTATTAATTTATAATAATATATTAATAATATTTATAAAAAATATTTTATCTCATTATTAAATATTCTTAATTAAACTTTATAAAAACACGGTTTCTAGATGATATCTGAACCTCAATACCTACTTTATTCCATGCCAAAATCTGTTATATCCCATATGGATATAAGATTTCAATGACAATGTTTACATTCCTAATACTTTTTTGTTTGACCATGTTACCATTCTCCATTTACTATCCCATAATGGAATGATCATGTTATTATTCATAATACTTAATCGAATTTCTATGTTTATATTCACCATTTAACAATACATAATGGGATGAGCATGTTACCATTCATAACCTTGCACATTAGAATGACCATGTTAAAATTCATAACATAAAAATCAAATTACCATGTTACCATTCATCAACACATAATTATGTCAATAATGAATTATCCACACCAATGACATTAAAAATGAAATAAATTAAATTAATAGAAAAATTCCATTATTTAACTCATTAGTTATCTAATCACGTTAATAAAATTAATTAAATCCAAAATATAATTAAATAAATATATTTCTCTAGTTGATTAATCATTTAAACAATCTCATAATGTACTCTAGTTAATTGTTTAATTTATCATTCCCAAAAATCATACTTGTGAATTCAAAAATTTAAAATTCACAACCATAACTCTAGTCAATTCATCAATTTACTAATCATCTTATTATCATTTGTTAATTAAATAATTAACTATTCTCATATTTAATATTAATTAATTAAACAATAAATTAATCACATAAAATACACTAATTAACTAAACCGTTAATTAATCACATTAGTCCCATTATTCAATTCAAAAATAGAGAAAATACTACCATTACTCTATTTAATTAAAAAAATAACTAATCACATGGATTACTATAGTTACTTCAACAAATAAACAATAACATGAATAAATCTAGTTAATTAAACAATTAACAAATCATATAAATAATATTAATTTATTCTAAAAAATCATATATTGTAATATAATAATTTCAACAATTAATTAATCACATTAATTTGATTTGTCTATTTTATATTTAACTATACAAAAAAATACTCTATTTAATTAAATAATTATCTTATCACATCAATTACACTAGTTAATTCAAATGCTAACTAATAGAATAATAAAATATAGTTAATTCAACAAATAAAAAATAAAACCAATAATAATCATTAATTTAATTACTAATTAATCAAAAAATAATTAATTAATTAATTAATTAATTAATCACACCAATTAGTTCAATTGATTCACTAATAAATTATTCATGTCAATCAGCAGATTTAATTCTTCAATTAACTAATCATACCCATATTTCCCAATAATTAATTCAATGACAAAATAATCATATGTCATCAGTTAAATAATTTATCAATTAAATAATTCCTCAATCCCATTATTTAATTCAATAATTAAACAGTCCCATTAATTTAAATAATTAATTAAACAATTAATTAATCCCATGAATCTCATTTATTAATGTTACTATTAATTAATCATTTCAACCTTATTACTAATTAAAAAAATATTTTATTACATAATTACCCATAATTAATTCACAAATTAATTAAGCATGTCAATTCAATTAATTAGTTTATTAATTAATTATTCAAAATCCACAAATCATTATCCCATAATTAATTCAACATTTATTTATTAAATTCAATAATCTAAATATCTCATAATAAATTCAAAAAGTAATTTTCCTAATTCATATATCAAAAAGTATCATTATTTATTTATAATTAATTATCTCAAATCATATATATTGATATTTCATTTTTAATTTTAAAATGAATAATATCACATAATATTTCTTGATAATATCAATATTAATTATACTATTAATTTATCATCTCAACTTTATTTCTAATTTAACAAATAGTTTATCACATAATTACACATAATTAATTCCCTAATTAATTAACCATGCCAATTACATTAATTATATCATTATTTAATTATTAAAATAAATAATCTAAATATAACATAATAAATTATAAATTAAATTTTATAATTTATATATCTCAAATCTCATTATTTATTTATAATTAATTATCTCAAATCATGTATCTTGATATTCATTAATAATTTTACAATTAATAGTATGAAATCTTATATCATGATATGTCCAGATTAATTCATCAATTAATTATATCAAGTCATATATCTTGATATCTTATAAATAATCCACCCTTAATTTTCTCAACTCATATATTCTAATATATCATAATTAATCAACCATTATTTATCTCAACACATATATCTTGATATGTCATAATTAATTCATTACATAATTATTCTTAAACAGATACCATTATATCTAATAATTAATACAACATTAATCATATCAACTCATATATCATAATATATCATAAATAATCTATCCTTAGTTATCTCAAATGATATAACCTGAAATTTCATAATTAATTCATCAGTTAATTATAATAAACCAATTATCTCAATATCATATAGTTAATCCCCTAAATAATTTTATAAATAAAAAATCCATAAACCTCATAATTAATCCCCCCAATAATTATCTAAATGTTTTGACAATAATTATCATAATTAATTCTCTAATTTATTATTTAAATGTAAAACCCTTTAGTCTCATAATTAATCACCCAAATAAATCATAAATTTCTACAAAATTTAAATTAATAAATTGGCGATTATATAAATCAAAAAACCTTAAATATCATGATTAATTCTCAAATTAATTATTTATTTGGGGTTAAAATAATTATCATATTTTTTCTCATAATTAATTATCTAAATGGAAAACCCTTTACTATTACTATTAACTACAAATTTAATCATCAATTTCAACTGTAAATCCAATTAATCAATTATTCATATTAAATAAATCAATTTAGACTTTCAAATTACTAAATAAGACAAAAATTCCTAAAACATGAATAAATGATTGAAAATAATGTATATGGGAATTTAAAATTGGACCCCCTATACAATTTTTTGATGAATAATAGACCAATGGGAATTCTCAATAATTGAGTGGCACAATGATGTAGATATAGATGTGCATCTAAAAACCCAAAATCATGATTAAAAAATTATAGATCATTAGTATCAAGATATATATATAGAATTATAGATATATATGCCACCATAAAGATATATATTGGTCCAATACATTGGATTATATCACTAAAAGAATGAGTAATGAATGAGAAAGAATGAGGGAATAATCAGAGAAGAATTCACTTACTGGGAGAGAAGAACCCTTTAATAAGAGAATAGATTGGTGATTAAAAATGTTATAGAGCATTTGAGATTATTTTTTAGAGCTATAAAAATATTAGATACTTCTGAGGGTCAAATTGGGGTAAAAATATTTACGTTACTGGTGTTTGAGTATTTTTTAAAAATAGAATCGAGTAACATTTTTGAGGTCGTGCACTGTTTGTTGTGACGAGACACATGGTATGGGAATACCATGTTCCAAACATGTAAATAACTAAAGCCTTCCATTTTTTATAAATATCAGTAAAAATCACCCCAAAATAATTCCCTATTTAAAGGTACTTAATAAAGGGAAAAATAGTACCACTAATTAAGCCTGATTCTTTTCCATAAATAGTTGGGTTCCTACAACCTCCCCAATTTGAAATAGCTTATCCTAGAGTTAAAATACTAATATTAAATAATATTATGAATTAATAATATTAGGGAAATAATCCAAAAAATCTACCTCCCTTTCCCATGTATGTTCCTACACATTCCCATGTCTCCACAACATACAAATTATAGAAACAACCTTTCCCTACAACACTTTTTCACTTTGATCTTTCAAATGCATCTGATCATCCTAAATGGATGCATCGGTTTCATGGTCAATATAATCCATGTGCTCATTGTTCTTCCCAACATATTATTCCCATCAACCAAAAAAACCATCAAAAATTATCACTCATCCTTAACATCAATAACTTCTTGAAAATGGTGTACACCCACCGCTACTAAGGCTCTCCCAACCTTTCATTGAGGGATTGAAAAATTATCATTAGAGGATTATCATTTTAATTATGATTAAATCACTTCAAAACAAAGGTATGTCTCTAAAAAAATAATTATAACACATCTATCCCAACATTTATAGCTTCATTAAAATGAATTTTTAAAGACACCCAGCCACCATACTATATATCGACCAGTGGCCTATCCAATGAACCCCATCCCTAAAATGTTGAAGATGTGCATTCCACCATCGATCTCCACATATACAAATACATAATAAAAAATCCAAGTGGACCCATATACAATCATAACAAATTCATTTTTCTCAGCATATGGCCATATATTTCTTAGTGTACCCAAGATGATTTCAAATAATAGGGCATGTTATCATCAATAATTAAAAGTGAATTAACATGTTTTCAATGAATACCACATCAAATATATCATCATTGAGGTTAACTCCAAATATGAAAACAACTTAAATGGTCAAAAGTCTTGTTTTTACCTTCACACCAACATATCACTACACTGATCCAATCCAGATGGTCCCTTGGATAACATATAATCTATTTCGGAAACCATGGAAGTTTTTCTACCCGAACTTCCCACATCAAGGGCCAATTAAAAAAAATGATTCGTAACAAAAAAAATTAACCCATTTAAGAAGATGGATTTACACAAAATAATTTCATGTCTTTATTCCTTTTTCGCACCACATGATTAAAACTTAGGCACTATCTCTACCCTCAACCATCTTATATATATGTCTTGGTTAAAAAGGGTAAACACATTATATTTATTCATGTTTCTCATTCATACGACCATTTATTCTCATCTTCCAAAATTTTATAATCATTCTCAATTTCATAATAGACCACATTTTTTAAATTTCCAAAAAAACTTTTCATGTTCAACATGTTAACTCATAAGTGGTTTTCACATGCATGACTAAAATGATGCACACCACAACAACCCATAGTTCTTAGAATGATTTATGAAAACTGAACTATCATGAAATTTTAGTCTAGAATTCAAATAACAAAAAATAATAGAATCAATTATCACATCACACAAAAAATGTGTCACATAAAGAGAATTAATATTCAACTGTAGTAGAAAATAGTAATAACAACAATCCCATCCTGGATACTTGGGTTCTACCCCATACATGGGGTTGATACCCCCATAAACGAGCTCATAACCAAGGCCTGAATCTTTCTAGTATCATGTAAACCATTACCAAAAAGTAAAACAAAATACAAATAAAATGATGCTTCCTTTGATACTACATTGTAACATCATGACCTGAATGAAACACACTGGTTCCCCGAGCTAATCCGTTACATAACCTCATGTGCTCATCTGCATATGCTGGAGCCTTACGACTAGTTGTGTAAATCTGAAAATTTTATCATGGGGAGACTATACTATTTTTATCTAATTAATACACCAATAGAAATAATAATCAATATTTAAAGAAAATATAAATTGAAACAAAACTATTACCTCAAGACAATCGAGTAGGAAATACAATATACAAATAAAATATTAAACATTTATTTCATATGTATGTATGAAGGGTATAAAATTAAAAATAAAAATCAATACACTAAAATCCCCCATGTGGGTCCCAAACCATGTCTATATACATAATCCTAGATCCATCCCAAAATCAGACATCTAATACAGGGCCTTTTCCCATAACTTGTCCCGCAATAATAAATTCTATTTGGGTACTGATCAGGAAGCTCAAAGAGGATGTGAGTAGATGCATTTGGACACCACCAATATTGTCTAAAAAAATTATATTTAACAGTATAGTATACAGTTATAATAATAAATAAATGTAATTCATAAATAAACGGTTTATCAAATTATTAAATACCCTAATTAAACCAAATAAACTACTGAGTTCCCGATGACCCCTGAGTCAAAATGCATTATTCAACCAATGTGATAATATGTTCTACCCCCAAGGGATATAATATTTTAATTTTTATGTTACAATTCCTAATACATTATGGAGTGCCAATGTTACTATGCACTATTTAATATCACATAATTAATTGGGAAAGTTACCCTTTATAATACTTGGCCAATTGTCCATGATACCATTTTCTATTTAACAATACATAATTAAATTATACTGTTACAAATAATTGCATAAAAAATTAAGATGACAATGTTTCAGTTCTTATCATCAAAATCGAAAAGCCATGTTACCATTCATCAACACATATTTATTTTAACAATAAATTATCCACATCAATAATATTACTAATTCAACAAATTAGTTAAACACAACAATTCAATTTGATAACTCAATAATTGACTAATCACATCAATCACAATAATTATTTTAACAATTAATTAATCACATCAATATATCTAATTAATTCAGAAATTATCTAATAATATCAACTAATCATGTTAATTCAACAATTGAAAAATCACAACAATTACTCGAGTTAATTCAACAATTAACTAATCACATCAATAAATCATGATAATTAACCAATTAACTATTAATATTAATAACTCTAGTTTATTAAACAATTAAATAATGTCATAAATAATATTAATTAATTTAATAACTAATTAATCACATCAAATTCATTAATTTATTCAAAAATTTATTTATCACATCAATCCTATTAGTCAACTCAAAAATTAGCTAAAAACGATAATTACTCATGTTAATTAAACAATTAACTAATCCCCTATATTACTCTAGTCAATTCAATAACTAACTAATTTCCTCAATAACTCTAGGTAATACAAAAAATAAATAATAACAAAAACATTATTAATTAATTTGAAAACTAATCAATCCAATCAAATATATTAATTAATTCTAAAATTAATTAATAATATTAATACTATTATTCAACTCAATAATTAACTAAACACAATAATTACTCTATTTAATTAAAAAATAACTAATCACATAAATTAATCTAGTTAATTCAACAAAAAAACTAATCACATTAATAAATCTAGTTAATTTAGATATTAAATGACCGCATCAATGAAATGAACTAATTTAAAACAAATTAATAACATCAAATAATTTTTTTAGTTCAATTTTTAATTAATCATTTATATACCATAATTTTATTAACTAATTAATGGTTTATGTGAAACCCTTTAATTAATTCTAAAATTATGTAATCACTCCCATCAATCCCATTATTTTATTCAATAATTAAAAAATCAAATTATTTCAATTCATTAATTTATCAATGAATTAATCTCAGCAATCACATTATTTAAATAAATTATGAAATAATTATATTAATTCAATTAATTAGTTCATAAATTTCTCATGAATATCATTTATTAATTCTACAATTAATTAATCATATTAATCTGATAAAACATTTGAGAAATTATTTGCCACATAATTTCCCTTGATTAATTCCCCAAATAAATATCCATCTAAATTATATTAACTAATTTAATAATTAATTAGTCATTATCCACAACTTGTTATCCCATAATTAATTAATATTTTAATTATTCAAAAATATCTCAATTTCTCATAATTAAATATAAAATTGATTATCTTAATTAATATATCATAATACCTCATAATTAATTCTATAATTAGTTATCTCCAAACATATATCTTGATATATCAAAATTACATTTACAATTAATTATATCTAATAATATATCTTGATATGTCATAACTAATCCATCAATTATTTATCTCAACTAATATATCTTGAGATCTCTTAAATAATTTAGCATTAATTATATTGACTCATAAATCATGATATCTCATAATTATTCTATCAATAAATTTCTCATATAATATCTCTGGATACATCGTAATTATTTAATAAATTAATTACCTCATGTCATATATCTAGATATATCATAATTGATCTACCATTAAACATATAAACTCATATTTCCTGGTACCTCATAATTAATCTATACATAATTGTCTGAACTCTTATATCTTGATATGTTATAATTAACTCATCAATTAAGTATCTGAAACAAATTATCTAAATATATCTTAATTAATCCCTAGATTAATTATCAAAATCAAAAATTGTTAAATCTCATAATTAATCCTCAAATTAAATAGATAAATGGAAATCCCCTAATTCTCATAATTATTTCACCAAATAATTATCTAAATAGGCAATCCCAAATTCTCATAAATAATTCACCAAATAAATCATCAATTGCTACATAATTCAAATTAATGAATTGGTTAATATTTAAATCTAGAATCCCAAAATATGAAAATTAATCTTCTAATAAATTATATAATTTGGAATTACCTACATATCATAATTAATATATTAATTAATTATCTAAATGGATATATTTTTACTCTCACGATTAACTCCCAAATTAATCATCAATTTCAAAATAAATCCAATTAATCAAATACCCATATTTACTAAGTAAATTTAGGAATTAAAATTACAAAATAATACTAGAAATATGAAAACATGCATACATGTGTCAAAATCATGTCTATGGGAATTTGAAATTTGAGCACCATCCTCAATTTTTTGATGAATAATAACCTAACACGAATTCCCAATAATTTATTCCATAATGACAAAGATATACTTCCGAATCTCAAAACACTTTATCAATATTAAAGAAAATAAAGATCAATCAAATAAAAACAAATATCTAGAATAATAGATCTAGATATCACGAAATAGATATATATATATATATATCCAATAAAGTAGATTACATCATTGAAAAAAATGGAAAGAATGGGGGAATAATGATGGAATAACCGGAGAAGAATTCCCTTACCTGAATAGAACCAGCCTTCAATCCAAGATTTGATTCATAAAGAATAGAATTCAAGAGGATATAAATTTTTTAATAACCTAAAAACTATGAAATGAATCCTATGATTGAATTGGTGTTAAAATAGGTGAGTCATGGGGGCTCATGGAATTGTTAAACATAAAATCTGGGGACAGTTTTTTGCAGTAAACAGTTTGTTGGGCTAGCTCACTATTTTGGAAAACCATAAATCAACCATGAACAACACCATATACTCTCATATTTTCTATATTTTACTCATGAACTCCCCAAATGAATTCTAAATTTTATTCTACTTAACATATGTAAAAAATGTACCTTTAATTAGACCCAAGTCTTCTTTATAAATGGTCAGGATCTTATAACCTCCACAAATTATAACACCTTATCCTCAAGCATAACTAAAAACATTATTTTGGATTCAAAGTCAAAAATATCTGTTGGATTATATTACATATCTGCCTTTCTTTACAACATCTCATCTTGTATATGCAGATGTTTCCACAACACGCGATCTATGGGGATCGTCTTTCCCTGTAACACATTCTCACTGTGATCTAACACACCAATGTACACTTCTCAAAAGACTCATTAGTCTCAAGATAAACATCATCCACACACTAGAAATTCTTTCCAACTCACCATTACCCAAAACCCCAAGAATTCATAAAATTTCTTCACTCATCCATGTAATAAATGTTTGATTGGAATTGGCATACACCCACTACCACCAAGGCTCGCCCAACCGTCCTCCGTGGAAATTAAACATTCACCATACAAGATTATCAATATAATTATGATTCAATAACAACCTAACAAAGGTATTTCTCCACAAAACTACTTTTGAAACATCGTTCCCCACCTTTGTAGCTTTATTAAAACTAATTTTCTATGATACTCATCAACCATAGTATTCATCGATCTCTATTACATCATAAGAACGTCGTCCATAAAATGTTGATGGTGAAAACTCCACCATGCATCTCAACATTTACCGCTACATAAGTGAAACCTTCAAGGGGACCCATAACTAGCCAAAACACGTTCATTTATCTAGGCCAAAGGCTATAATTTCATCAGTGTACCCAGGATGATTTCAAAGAAGAGGACACAATTCTCACTAAATTATAGTTAAAAAAGAAGTCCTAAATGAATACCACCACAAATCCTATATATCTTATGTTACCTTTCACTATGGATGGACTGTAACCTGTCATAGTTATCAAGCTTCGCTTACCAACAACATCTCAACACACTAATCCAAAACCAGATTGTACCTTAAAGAAATTACTACTGAGTACTCAAACTATGGAATTCTCACTACCCGAACTACCCATATCAAGGAACAATAAAACTAAAAAAGTTATTATTAATTAAAAACATTAACTTAATTCAAAGGAAGGATTTATAAAAATCAATATCAAGTCATTCCCCCCCTTTTCTATCCACATGGTTAAAACAGAGGCACTATCTCTATAATTAACCATCATACATATAGGTATTTATTAAGAATGATAAAGAATTTATAATTATTTAAGTATATCATTTAAGCAACTATGTATTCTAATATATCATAATTTTTTAAAAAAATTCAGTTTCATGTTAGGCACCATTTTCATTATAATTTCACCTGAAATGAAAAAAAATTCACGTTCAACAATATTTTTCAAAACATGTTTTCATGTGCGTCCATAAATTGATACATGTACAATAATCCTAATTTCCTAGAATTGTTTATGAAAAGTAAACCCTCATGACAAGTTCGGCCAGAATTAAAATCATAAAAAAATCTCTGAAATAATTATCATATCACACAAGTGAGTCGCCTAGGTAAACATAATATTCAATTATTACATCAAACCACAATAACAATAATGCCACTATATATACTTGGGTTATCCCCCATACATGGGGTCGATAATACCATTCACAAGATTATAACCAAGGCCCGACTCTTTATAGTCACCTTTATAACTTTACGAAATAGTTAGGTAATAGAAAAAAGAAATGGAGGTTCCTTCTGATACCACATTATAACCTCCTGACCCAGATGCTACACCCTGGTGCCCTATGCCAATCAGTCACATGACCTCAAGCACACAACCCCATACTTTTACGTCTTCCAACTAGAAGTGATGGTCTGATAGTCAATCATGGAGAGACTAAGCACTCTTTTATTAGAGTAATACACTAATATTGATGACAATAAATATCGTAATAAAATATAAATATTTAAAAAACCACTATCTTAAGAAAATCAAGATAGGAATATAATATCCAAATAAAACAAAAAAACATGTCTTTATAATGTAAGTGTTATGTTTCAAAAATGAAAACTCAAAATAAAGATAATGAAAACTCCCATGTGGTTCACAGACCACATCTAGTTCCTGAATCCAAGATCCATCACTAAATCAGCCATTACATATAGGGATTTTACCCATAACTATCCCTATATCCATAATGTCTATTCGGGTTTTTATCAGAAATCATGAGTAGGGTATGAGTTCAACTCATTATGACACCACAAATAGTGTCTAAAATTAATCTAGAAAAAAATAGTGTATGATGTAGTAATAAGAAAAAAATTCAATTCATTAATTAACAGTTTATCACATTATTAAATATTATCTATTAATATACATATACTCCCAGGTGCTTTAGGCTACCCGAACCTCAATAACTTATTCGACCCCATACGGAATCTGTTCTGTCCCCTAGGGATATAATATTTTTATTTCCATGTTACCATTCATAATACATTGAATAATGGCCATGTTACCATTCACTATTTACATTCACATAACTTAATGAGCATATTTCTATTCATAATACATGGCAGAACCTCCATATTACCATTAACTATTTAACAATAAATAATATACATTACAAGTTACCAATGATAACTTCTCGCATTATAATGACAATATTACCATTTTTAACATCATAATAGATTGACCATGTTACCATTCACCAACAAAAAATTATTTGCACAATTAATTATCCAGACCAATTACATTACTAATTCAAAAAATTAGTTAAACAAACCCATTCGTTTAGTTATTTCACAAATTAACTAATCACATCAATAATATTATTTAATTAAACAATTAATAATCACATCAATTTCTCTACTTAATTTATTAATTAAATAATCATATCAAAAACTCTAGTTAATTTAAAAAATTAACTAATGAAATCAATTACTATAGGTTATTTTGCATTTAAAAAACATCAATAACTACAGTTAATTCATTTATTAACTAATCACATTAATAACTCTTGTAACCTTTACAATTAACTAATTTTATCATTAATATTAATTAATTCTATAACTAATTAATCAAATAAAATACATTAAAACCCCAAAAATAATTTATCACATCAATCTTTTTAGTCAATTAAACATATAACTAAACATAAATATTACTCAAGTTATTTTAAAAATGAACAAATCATGTGAATTAAGCTATCTAATTCAATAACTAACTAATCAAATCAATAACTCTTATTAATTCAACAATTAACTAATAACAACAATAATATTAAGTAATACCTCAAAAAACTAATCACATCAAATACATTAACTAATTCTGTAATTAATCTAATAAATTCTATTAGTCAATTCAATAATTATTAAAGAAGATAATGACTCTATTTATTTAAATAAATAACTAATTTGGAAAATTTCTCTAGATAATTCAACTACTAACAAATAAAATCCATACCTAAATTTAATTTTGAAATTAACTAATCAAATCAACAATAAAAATTAATTTGACAACTAATTAACCACATCAAATACATTAATTAATTCAATAAATAATTAATCATGCCAATCCCTTCAATTAATTCACCAATTAATAGTTCATGTCAATCTCATTAATTAATTACTCAATTATTTCATCACTTCCCGCAATATCAATGTTTAATTCAACCAATAAATAATCACATTTCTTCATGTAATTAATTTATGAATGAATTAATCTTATTAATCCCATTATATAATTCAATAATTAAATAATAACATTACTTCAATTAATGAATTCATCAATCAAAAATTACCATCAATCTATTTAATTAATTCTAAAATTAATTAATCATCTTAATCACATTACTAAATTAAAATTTAATTTATCACAAATGTTCCCTTAAATAATTCCCTTATTAATTAACCATCTCAATTCCATTAATTAATTAAATCATTAAATATTCATTATCTATAACTCATTATCCCATAATTTATTCATATTTTAATTAATCAAATCAAAAAAATAAATATCCCATAGTTAATTTTCATATTAATTATATAATTTAATATATCACAATATCTCATAAATAATTCTATATTTATTTATCTCTGGTCATATATCTTGATATTTCATAATTTATTTTACAATTAAATATATAAAATCATATATCTTAATATGCTATAATTAATTCATCAATTAAATATCTCAACTAATAGATCGTCCTATCTCATTATTAATATATCATTTATTATCTCAACTCAAATATCTCGATATCAAATAATTAATCTACCATTACTTATCTCAACACATATATCTTGATATGTTATAATTATTTCATCAATTAGTCACCTCAACTAATATATCTTGATATCTCATAATTAATCTACAATTATTCATATTTACTCAAAAATCTTGAGATATCATAATTAATCTGTACTTAATTATCTCAACTCATATATCTTGATATTCCATAATTAATTCATCAATTAATTATGTGAAATGAATTACTTTTATATAAAATATTTAATCCCCAAATTAATTATCAAAATCCCAAATCCCTAAATATCAAAATTAATTCTATAATTAACTATCTAAATTTACATCCCCTAATTATCATAAATAATTTCCCAATTAATTATCAAAATGGATAGTCCTTGAGTCTTATAATTAATCCACCCAATAAATAATCTATTGAAAAATTATTTTGATTAATAAAGTGGTCATTATCTAAATAAGAAGCCCCTAAATATCATAATTAATACTCTAATTAATTATCGAATTGGACAACCCATAATTCACAAAATTAGTCTCCCAATTAACTATATAATTTAGTTTCCATTTACTCTCAGGATTAACATAGATAATACTCTAGAATTTCATGAATAAATCCAATTAATCCTTTAACAATATTAATTATATCAATTTAGGAATTCTAATTTCGAAAGAACGATATAAATCAAATAACATGATTACTTATGTCAAAATCATGTATATGGGAATTGAGCATTAGGCCACCTACCTAAATTTTTCAAAGAATAATCTCCCAATGGAAATCACTAAACATTTAGTGGCAGAACAATGCTGGTCCGGATCTAAATCTCAAAACCCTAAATCAAGAATAAATAAAATCTGGATTTTGAAAATATAGATATATATCTAGAATCCAATATCTGGATCTCACCATTTAGATATATATTTTCACAATAATTTTTATTACATCACTAAAAGAAATTTGAATAAATGGGGGTAGAATGAGGGAATAATTGGAGCAGAATTCACTTAGTAATAGAGAAGTAACCTTCAATATGGGATTTTATTCCTAAAGAATAGAGGTATGTAGGGACTAATATTTTTATATATATATATAAAATGAAAAAGTCCTATTAGGATCTAAATGAGGTGGAAATTAGTTATTTATGAGTGTTTAGTAAATTTTTAAAAATAAAATTGGGTTACTTTTTTGGGCAGCGTAGGGTATGCTGGGTTGGGGAGCACTATTTGGGAAAACTGTGTGCCAACCCTACATAGCCCCATATCCTCCCATTATTTATAAATTTCACCATAATAATTTACAAACTAAAAATCAATTTATAAGTATATTGTATAAGGAAAAATAATTTCTTTAATCATGCCCGATTATTCTCTAGAATAGGTTGGGATCATTCAATCCCCAAACCTTATAATATATCATCTTTGATATATACTCCCAAGATTCGATAAGATATCGAGTCAACAAAATATTGGTCCACTAAAACTACCTAGATGCCTCCCTTTCAAATGTATCCACCTGTATATTCCCATGATTCCCCAACACATGAAATATGGACATGGTCTTTCTCCAAAACACTTTCTCTATATGATCTAAAGGACACATTAGATACACATTAAAGGATGAATCTATATCAATATGAACATCATATATATACTTTAAGTGTTTCACAACTCACCATTCCTAACAACTTCTAGCGAACATCAAAATTATACCCTCATCCTTTCGGTTAAAAACTTCTTGGAAAGGGCATACACTCACTACCACAAAGGATCACCTTACTTTCCCTTGAGGAATTGAAACATTCACATTAAAGGATTCTATTTTGAATTATGATCCCACCATATTTAACTCATGTTCTTTCTCCACACACCAACTTACAAAACATCTCTACCAACGCATGTATCTTCAATAACAACTCTTTGTGAAGCTACTCAGAAACCACAATATTCATCGACCTTTTTTTACATCCAAATAACATTATCCGTAAACTGTAGATTGTATTCCTTCTACAATCGAGCTCTACATATAATATAACCCAACATCAACCTCTAGTGGTCTCCGTATCTATCCAAAACAAACATAGGTATGTTGGTATAATAACATAGATCTATCTATGTACCCAATACCATGACAATGTTGGGAACATGGTCATTATTAATAAATAGTACACTAATAAGGAGTTGATGAATACCAAAATATATATAGCATTACTGATGTTACCTCCCACTATCGAAACACCTTAACCTATTGAAGTTTTTCAAATTCCGTACCCACCAACATCTCACCACACTTATCCAAAACCAAAAAGTCCCATGAACAACTCACAACTGAGTTTTCAAACTAGAGAAATTTCCATTGCACGAACTACCCATATTGAGGGCCAATTATAAAAAAAATAATTCTTAATTCACAATATTAAAACATTTAAGAAGATGAATTGAATCAAAATAATATTAATTCATTTCACTTTTTCCACCATATAGTCAAAAATAAAGCATTATCTATACCCTTATAAATGATACATCTATCTTCTATTCATAAAGTGTAAACACATTATCATTATTCATGTTTTTTATTTAGAAACCCATTTTTTCACATATTGCAACATTTTACAATCTTTCAAAATTTCATGTTAGGTTTGTTTTCATTTAAAATTAATAAGCATGGAATAAAGTCCATTTTCATAAAAATTACCCATAACCCATTTTCCCATGCATTCTTTAAATGAAGCATGTCACAATAACACTGAGTGCTAGAATGATGTGTTAAAAATCAAACATGATTCCATTTCAAGACATAAGTCTAATCTTTACAGATCTTAGAATCAATTATCACATCACAGATCAAGTGAGACACCTATGGTCAAATCATAATCAGCTATAACATAATATAGAAATATTAATAATCCCACCAAGGGTATTTGGGTTTCCTCCACACATGGGATCGATAATCCCATTCAACAGATCATTACTATTGATGGAATATTCATATTCTTATGCCTAAATATAATAAATATTAATAAAAAATAAAAATAAAATAAAACCACTTCTAATCCAACTTTGTAACATCCTGACCCGAATGCGACACATTGGTACCCTAATCGGTCACACATATGACCTCAAGAGCACCTTCTCATACACATGAGATTGCAAACTAGTAACGAGGGCTAATAATATTATCATGCGAATACTATACTCACTATTATCTTTGTAATACAATATTATAAATAGTAAACTATATTATAAGAATATATAAACATAAAAAAACCTTTATCTCAATATTGTTATGCTGGAAATACATTTTCCAAATTTAATATAAAACCTATCATTCTAATATATGTGTTATGATTCTAAAATGAAAACTAACAAATAAAGAAACATTAGCCTCCCAAGAATGTCCCAAACCATGTCTATTTCCCTCATCGATGTTCCATCCCCAAATTAGTCTTCTAGAATATGTCATTTTTCCCAGAACATGTCCTGCAAAAATAAAGCTTATTCGGGTACCGATCAAGGATCAAGAGTAGGGTTTGAGTACAAATCAATAGGCCAACATAAAATATTTCTAAACAAATTATTGTCAATAATAGTGTATATAGTTATAATATGAAATTTTAATGATTCATAAACAAATATATTATCAAATTATCAAATATTTTCTATCAAACCACAAAATCCCCTTGGTTCCGAAGGACACATGAACCTCAATACCTACATTGTATCATTCAGGAATCTGTTCTACCCGAAGGGATAACTTATTTTAAAATGCATGATACCATTCTGAGTAATTTACAAATGACCATATTACCATTCACCCATTAATATGACATAATTAAATGAGAATATTACCATTCATAATACTTTTCTAAATGTTTCTGTTACCATTCACTATTTAACAATATTTAATTGAATGATCATGTTACCATTCATAACATTATATATTAGAATGACCAAGGAACAATTCATAACCTCCTAATAAAATGACCATGTTACCACTCATCCACATATATATAGATCAATAATTAATTATTCACACCAATAAGGTTAATAATTCAAAAAAACTAGTCAAACTCGACAGTTACATTAGATAACACAACAACTAGCTAATCACTTTAATAACATTAATTTATTCAATAATTAAATAATCATACAAATATCTCTAGTTATTTCGATAATTAACTAATTACATCAACTATTGTAGTTAATTAAAAAATTAACTAGTCATGTCAATTAAAAATTTTAATTCAAAAATTAACTAATCAAATCCATAACTCTAGTTAACTCGTCAATTAAGTAATCACATAAATAAACTTAGTTATTTTAAATATTAACTAATATCATCATTAATAGAAACCAATTAGAAAAAAAATAATCACATAGAATACATTAATTGATTCAACAACAGATTAATCAAATCAATCCTATTAGTCAATTCAACAATTAACTAAACATACCAATTTCTCTTGTTAATCAAATAATTAACCAATCACATCAATTATTATAGTAAAATCAATATCTAACAAATCAAATCAATAAATATATTCAACTCAACAATTCACTAATCACATTAGTAAGTTTAAATAATGAGACTACAATATAGTCACATCAAATATATTAATAAATTTAAAAATTAATTAGTTACATAAATCCTATTAGTAAATTCAGAAATTAACTAAAAATAAGAATTACTATTGTCAATTAAACTATTAAATAACCATTTAAATTAGTGTAGATAATTCCAAAATTAACTTATCGCATTAATAACTATAGTAAATTCAAAAATCTAACTGATCACATCAATAATTTTAATCAATTAGACAACTAACTAATCACATCAAATAAATTATTTGATTCATTCATTAATTATTCACATCAATCCCTTTAGTTAATTCAAAAATTAATTATTCACAACAATCTCATTAATTAATTACATAATTAATTAATCACACCCATCAATCACATTTTTTTATTCAACCATTAAATTAAAAAACATACTTCCCTAAATTAATTCATCAATAAATTATTCTCATAAATCCCATTAATTGATTCAATAATTAAATAATAAATTCAAATATATTAATTAAATATTTGATTAGTTAATCTTATGGATATCATTGATTAATTATATAATTAACTAATCATCTCAATAAACATAATAAATTTTTATCACATCATTACACATAATTAATTCACATATTAATTAATCATTTCAATTCCATTAACTATTTTGTTAATTAAGTAGTCAATATCTACAACTAATAAACCCGTAATTAATTTAATAATTTATTAATAATAAATCAATCTAAATATAAAATAATTAATTCTATAATTAATTATCTCAATTAATAAATGTCAATATCATTTTATTAATTCTAAAATAGATAATTTCAAATCATATACCTTGATATCTCGTTATGAATTTTATAATTCATTATCTCAAATCATATATCTTGATATGTCATAATTAATTCATCAATTAATTATCTCAACTCACATGTCATTCTATATCATAATTAATCTAACATGAATTATCAAAACTCTTGCATCTTGATATCACATAATTAATCAACCATTAATTATCACCACTCATATATCTTGATATTCCATAATTAATTCATCAATTATTTTTCTCAACTGGGATATCTGGATATCTCATAATTAATCTAAAATTAATAATCTCAGATCATATATCTTGATATATCAAAATTATTCTACCACTAATTATCTCAATTAATATAATTTTAAATGTCATATTTAATTCATCAATTAATTATATTTAACAAATTATTTTGATATCTCATAATTAATCCCACAATTGATTATTTTAATGAGTAATCCCTAATATCATAATCAACCTTCCCATTTATTATCTAAATAGAAATCCCCTAAATCTCATTATTAATTCTGCAATTAATTATATAAAGGACACTTGCTGAGTCTCATAAATAATTCCCCATATAAATCATAAATTTCAACATAATTCTAATTAATCAAATGGTTATGATCTAAATCACAAATCCCTAAATATCATAATTAATATTTCATTTAATTATCCAAATGTGAAGCCCCTAATTCACATAATTAATATATCATTTAATTATCTAAACATATAGACCCATATTTTCATGAACAACTCTCAAATTAATCAGAAATTTCCCTAATAAATACACTTAATAAATATGGCATATTAACTCAATCAATTTAGGAATTTGATTTTCTAAAAATGCAAGAAATCATAAAACATTCAAAAACATTTCAAAACTAAGAAAATTGGAATTGAATATTATACCACCTACCTACAATTTTTGAAGAATAATTTCCCAATAAAAGTCCAAAAAAATTGAGCGGCACAGTGATGTACTTCTAGATATGAAAATCAAAACACAAAATAATGATTATGTAAAACTAATATTGTTAGGTCCACTAGGCTGGATACCCTGAGAGGGGGGGTGAATCAGGGTATTGCTAATTAAAAATTAACGCCCGTTCTGATCTTGTTTTGCTGTTAAGCAAAACACTCTTCTCTCTTTTTCCTGCTGCACGATATAAATAGAAAGTAAGACAAGCACAGGACACAGCAATTTTACTTGGTTCACCGCTAAGGGCTACGTCCAAGGAGCATACGCCGACAGGTTGCCGGTCTTACCAAATTCCACTAATCTTCACTAGCTGTGGATTACAAGGTTCGGGCTAGATCACTTCTATGCCCAGGCTCACTGCCTTTACAATGTTTAGGGTCAGCTCACTGCTTTCCCAAGGGTCACTCCCTGTCTCTCTCTCTCTGGCTCACTGCCGGTGGAGAGGATCACCTTTTTCCTCTTCCTAAGCTCACTGCTCTTGGAAGGGATTAACTCACAGTTTATAGACCTGTAGGTCTCTTCATTTCCATTAAGGAGTGCATCTTCCTCTGTATGTAGATTCTCTTTTGAAGTTCAACTTTCACCCATAGATGAATACCCCTTTGCCACTATCCACTGGGCAACCAACCTTTGGAAAGACCTTCGCAAAGCACCCTACAATGCGAGGCTCCCAATTTCGCGAAGCTCAAACAAGCCTTCGTGAAGCTCCTGCCTTTTCGTGAAGCTCAATCGCGAAGCTCCTTCGCGAAGCACTCTCGCGATGCTCAATCCGTCGCAAAGCAACAACCCTCGCGAAGCTAAGTAAGCCAACGCGGAGCTCGCAGGTTTCGCGGAGCTACAATAGCCGCCGCGAAGCACCTCTTTCGCGAAGCACACTGGCTCCGCGAACCACCTTCGCAAATCGAGAGCAAAGTATTTTCTCTGAAAAATTATCTCTACTTCGCCTGAAGGGGTCGTCCTCTATTTATAGGCGATTCCACCGACCCTCATACTTTCCGCACGAAGTCAACGCCACGTCATCTCAAATCGCGAAGCTCCAAAGTTTCTGTCAGAATTCTGTCCAAATCGCGAAGCTCCACCGCAATCTTCCGTTCGCGGAGCTTGACGTAGTCGCGATGAATCACCGTCAACTTACCTTCGCGGCTCGCGCCTTCGCCGCGAAACTCCCTCGCAAAGCTCTTCTCCGCCGCGATGCGCTTCAGCATCTGCCGTTCGCGAAGCTTGACGTAATCGCGAAGCATCACCGCCTCCATTCTTCTGGTCTTCACGATTTCCAAACCATGCATCCTATCTTCGCGAAATTCATGCCTTTGCCATATTAAATTATGCTCTTCATTGAAATCCTCTTTTCGCGATGCTCACCAAACTCCAAATTTTGGACCCCAAAAATTTGGCAAACACTGGGAAACGGCGCCACCTTATACTGCTCTTTTTGTACCGCCTCCAGATCGTCTTTTACTTTGTCATCGTTCTTTGTCAACATGGATTGTCAAAAACTTCTCGGGAACTCAACAATTCTCTATAGAAACCTGCTTTGTCAACAAACACAATCAACCCAAAAATACTGCAAAGTTACCTTGAGGGATTTTTGCCCAACAATCTCCCCCTTTGGGTTTGTTGACAACTCTTCACAAATTTGCTCAGAATTATTTTCTGCACGTTGAAACCTCACTGAGTCTTCTTCCAGCTGCTACCACCATTCGCCTTTTGCGATTATGATAGAGTTCGAGGATTCACTTAACACGTACTCTAAGCCCACATGAGCAATGCTCGGCGTGAGAAACAAGAGTAGTATGAAAAGTTCATCAATGAATCACTTTGTCTCTGACATCCACTGTTGACACCAAACACTGTCCAACACCACTCTTCTGCTTTTATCATGATCCTCAGCTATCGTGATATCTATTCTTTGATCGATCACTTCTAGCATCGTCAGATTTAGAATTCTCTCCCCCTTTCTCATTGCTCCCCCTTTCTGGCTGCTCCACCTGTCAGCTTCT
The DNA here is from genome assembly GCA_963277665.1 of Viscum album. Lineage (NCBI taxonomy): Eukaryota > Viridiplantae > Streptophyta > Magnoliopsida > Santalales > Viscaceae > Viscum > Viscum album. The sequence goes on from OY728150.1 coordinate 332,706,361, forward strand.
CCCCGTATCAATTATGATTTATCAAATCTCCGCACTATTTTTTTCTCCATTAACAAACACTTTTCTCCCCCTTTGTCAACGAACCCAAAGGACACTCCTTTGGAGTCTGTAACATAGTAGAGGACACATATCAGCATATTAGGGAAAAACACATCATACCTCGAGGAGAGGGGGAGGTGTTCCCGCGTCCACACTATTTCAAGTGCGGGGAATCGACTGAACTCCCAGAGCTAGTCGATGCCTCTCAAAAGCTTCCTTGGGTAAGGCCTTTGTCAGAATGTCTGCAACCTGTAGCTCTGTAGGCACATACTCCAACTTCACGATGCCCTGCTCAACCTTCTCCTTGATGAAATGATACTTGATCTCAATGTGCTTTGTCCTGGAATGATGGACAGGATTTTTGCTAAGATTTATAGCACTTGAGTTGTCACACTGGATTCCGATCGGAGACTTCACTTCAACTCCCATATCTTCAAGCTGCTGCTTCATCCACAATAACTGTGTGCATGCTTGAGTGGCCGCTATATACTCAGCTTCTGCGGTGCTCAATGAAATGCAATCTTGTTTCTTGCTTAGCCAAGAAATACACAATCCACCAAGATAGAATGCACCACCTGATGTTGATTTTCTATCATCTGCTGAACCGGCCCAGTCTGCATCAGTATATCCCAATAACTCTGTCTGAGATTTGTCGTTGTATGTCAAGCCGAAGTCCACTGTGCCCTTGATATACCGAAGTATTCTTTTCACTGCAAGCATGTGACTTTCATTGGGATTACTCTGATATCTCGCTGCTTGGCATGTGGCGAAAACAATATCAGGCCTTGTTGCGGTTAAGTACAACAGACTTCCAATGATTTGCCTATATTCTGTGATATTAACTGCCTTGCCATCCTCATCTTTTGATAATTTCATCCGGGTAGCAACCAGAGTCTTCATTTCCTTGGAATTATCCATTCCAAACCTTCTTAGAACTTCCTTGGCATATTTGGATTGAGAAATGAAAGTTCCATTCCTTACTTGCGTCACCTGTAGACCAAGAAAAAACGTTAGCTCTCCAATCATTGACATTTCAAACTCATTTTTCATGAATTCGGAAAACTGTCTGCACTGAGCTTCATCTGATCCGCCAAAAATTATGTCATCGACATACACTAGCACCATCATCCTTTGATTACTGTCATTGCTGAAATAGAGGTTGTAGTCAACTCCTCCACGCTGGAAACCAAGCTTCTTCAAGTACTGATCAAGCCTTGAGTACCATGCCCTTGGTGCTTGTTTCAGCCCATACAACGCCTTCTTCAGCCTGCAAACTTTGTTCTCATCCTCATGAATGAGAAAACCATCTGGCTGCTCAATATACACCTCTTCTTCCAGAACCCCATTCAAGAATGCGGATTTGACATCTATCTGGAACACTTTGAACTTTCTTTGCACTGCTATGGCCAAAAATAATCTGATTGTCTCCAGCCTTGCAACCGGTGCAAATGTCTCATCAACATCTATTCCCTCTATCTGGGAGTATCCCTTGCACACTAGTCGTGCTTTGTTCCGAATCACTGTGCCATCTTCATTCATCTTATTGTGATAGACCCATTTAGTCCCGATGACATTCTTGTCTGCTGGCCTCGAAACAATCTCCCATGTCTGGTTCTTCTCAATTTGATCAAGCTCTTCGTTCATGGCTTGAACCCAGTTTTCATCTTCAGCAGCATCAGAAAAACATTTCGGCTCCACTTGAGACAAAAACGATGCTTGCTGTGATGATTTCATTCTCCGAGTCTGAACTGGAGCTGTTTGATCACCAATGATATTCTGCCTATCAATTTCAGCTCGACTCTTTGGCTTTCTCACGGACACCGACTTGATACTTTCCTCTTCATCATCAGTATCTTCTTCTGAGTCAGCTTCTGCCACTTCTGCTCCCCCTGGGTTGCTTACCTCATCATCACTTTCATCCAGGAACTGTTCACTGGATCGTTGAGTATTCTGTTCACTTTCAACTATAGTGACATCATTGCTTTCAATGATTTTTCCCAGCCTTTTGTTGAAACATTTATACGCTTTACTTTTCCCGGAATAGCCAAGGAATATCCCTTCATCTCCTCGTGCCTCAAACTTCCTATTATGTTCTTTGTTGAGAATGAAACACTTACTTCCAAAGATTCGAAAGTACTTCAGCGTTGGCTTCTTTCCGTACCACAGTTCATACGGAGTCTTCCCTTGCTTCGGACATAACAGGGACCTGTTTGAAACATAGACCGATGTCAAAACTGCTTCCTTCCAAAATTTCTCTGGCAGGTCCTTATCAATAAGCATTGTTCTGGCCATATTGTTGATGATCCGATTTCTCCTTTCAACTACTCCATTCTGTTGAGGAGTTCTTACTGATGAAACTTGATGCCTTATCCCATGTTTCTCAAGATAGTTTTCAACCTGACTGTTTGTAAATTCCGTACCGTTATCAGTACGAAACTTCAGAATTTTCTGCCCAAGCATCTTCTCTGATTCCCTCCTGTACTGCTTTATGCAACTGAACACCTCTGTCTTGTGGGTTATGATGAATACCCAGGCCATTCTTCTATAGTCATCAATGAAAAGAACATAGTACCTTTTCCCATTTATAGCTCGTGGTGAGATAGGTCCACATACATCAGCATGCACCAATTCGAGCACTCTAGTTGATTTCTGTTCCTTTGGCCTGTATGTCTTTCTGATGATTTTCCCTTGCTGACAAGCATCACATGTATGAGTGCGATCACGTGATAGTTTGGGAAGGTCTCTAGCAGCATCACATTTAACGAGATCCTCCATAGATGGTTGGCATAGATGACCAAGTCGCTTATGCCACAGCTGGTTTTCTTCCTCTCTGGATAAAAGACAAGTATCTTCTTCCCCACATACAAGATAGAGATTTCCCTTTGACCTTTTTCCCTGCAGAACAGCTGCTCCATCTTTTCCTCTCACAACACACATCTTCTTGGTAAATTGGATAGAGTGCCCAGAGTCACATAGTTGACTGACACTGAGTAGGTTATGACTGAGACCCTCTACTACCAAGACATCAGCATGTCTCATGTCTTTGCCCCCAAACTTGGCTTTCCCTGAGCCAACAATCTTCAGGCCTTCATCATTTCCAAATTTGACAACTCCTTCTTTGTCATATTTGATGCCTGTAACAAGATCCTTATTACCCGTCATGTGGGATGTGCAACCACTATCAAGGATCCAGACACCAGATCGATCTGATGCTTTAAGAGAAATCTGCGCCACCACAGCCTTCTCATTTTTCTTCTTCTTGGTCCATACTTTTTCTTTCACACTCAGCATGGATTGAGGCTTCTGTTCTTTCTCAGAGTATGACGGACCACCCTCATCTTGCAGAGCTGCAAATCTGTTCTGAACTTTTAACTCACTTGTTGGTTTATTGATCTGCTGCTTGCGAACATTTTGATTATTCTTTGACACATTTCTCTGAATGATTGATGTGAAATACCTAGCCATGTGTCCAAATCCTCCACACCAAAAACAGTGTCCTTCAAAATGTGTTCTGGAAAACCGTTCTCTGTTTGGCTGCCGTCTCTGCTCATGTTCCCTTCTGTATCTCTTGGCTATGGAACACACAAACTGTGAATGTCCCATTTTCCCACAGCAATAACACCTGATGTAGGATGCATTCCCTCGTGATATTTCAGCACTGTGATTTCCCCTTTGGGATCTCTGAATATTCTGATTCTGTTTTGTTCCCAAATCAACCTTCACTTTCGGGATGAGTGCTTGCGGTCTGACTGCAATTGTCGCCAATTTTTGTTCTTGACTAAGCCCAGAAACGACCTTAACATCTAAGCTCAATTTCTGTTTCTTTCCTACTGAACTGCTAGGCTCCGGTTTCATCTTCTCTGTCTTCTGAATATCCTGCTTTTCGGATATCACATTGGGGGTCAAGAGTTTATCTTGATCCTTGAGTTTTTGTCGCAGACTGACCACTTCTTCTTCAAGCTCTTTGATACATCTAACCTGCTCCTTTCCTGTGTTTGTCAGACAATCAATTTCCTTCTTTTGTTCCTCAATTTTAAGCTTATACTCAACAATATTTTCTGAGCTCTCTGGTGTTGAGGATTTTAGTCTTTCAATTTCTTCTAACAGCTCAGACTTTTCTTCATCCTGTTGTTGCATGTAGAGTTTGGCATCACGAACCACTTTATTGGCTTTCTTCGTTTTGGCTCTCCAAACATCTATCTCCTCAAGAGCTGCTTCCAATTCGGCTTCCATATCAATTCTCCCTTCAATTTCTTCTTCTTCTTTAGCATCAACTTCTTCTCCCTTTTGAGAACTACCAACAATTGCCACCAAGGCATTTACCCCACGATCTCTGCAATTTTCTATTTCCTCAACTTCTTCATCCTCAGACTCATCTGAACTTTCAAATTCTTGTGAAAGAAGATTCTTTTTCTTGAAGAAATTTCTCTTGAATTGTTTCTTCCCTTTCACAAAAGTTGAAGCCTTCTTTTTGGGAATTTCAACGTCATCATCATCATCATCATCTTGAAACTTCTTGGGGCATCTTGCCGCAAGATGACCAACCTTTCCACATCTAAAGCATGATAGTGGAAGTTTACCTTTAAACTTTCCTCTTCCTCTTTGTAGATTCGAAGAAAGGAATGACATCACTTCATCTGTCTCTTCTTCTTCATTAGAATCTTCAATGGTGAGCTTCTTCATGGCCTTAAATGACACCTCTTTAGACTTCCCCTTTTCCACAGCCTCATTATCATCATTCCTCATTTCATATGCAACCAAGGTACTGTGCAAATTGTCCAATGTCAGCTCTTTTGGATCTTTATCTTCTAGTACTGAAACTTTCGGATTGAACCGAGGTGGAAGTTTCCTTAAGATTCGCTTTACAATCTTTATGTCTTCGATGACTTCTCCAAGACCTCACATATCTTCCACAACAATGTTTACCCTGTCAAAGAATGCATCAACAGACTCATTCGGGTTCATTTTCAGATCTTCATATTTGTTCCACAACACCTGCAGCTTTGCCTCTCTGACTTTTGTGTCCCCTTCATATATATTCAAAAGCTTTTCCCACATGGAATGTGACGTTTTGCATGACATCACTTTTGTGTAGATGGGATTGGAAAGGGATCCCCCTAAGGCATTGATTGCTTTGGAATCAGCATCCAACTCTCTATGCTCAGCTTCTGATAAAGCACCACTGTTAATATCAGATGTGATACCATGCATAGCTGCTGAAAACACATCCATTCCCAAGGATCGGAAATAGTGTTGCATCTGATTCTTCCATATCTGAAAATTATATCCGTCGAAGATCGGAATCCCTTTATGATTGGTTACCTCCATTGAGAGAAGAACAACTTTTCAACTTTTCCCTCTGATACCACTTGTTAGGTCCACTAGGCTGGATACCCTGAGAGGGGGGGTGAATCAGGGTATTGCTAATTAAAAATTAACGCCCGTTCTGATCTTGTTTCGCTGTTAAGCAAAACACTCTTCTCTCTTTTTCCTGCTGCACGATATAAATAGAAAGTAAGACAAGCACAGGACACAACAATTTTACTTGGTTCACCGCTAAGGGCTACGTCCAAGGAGCATACGCCGACAGGTTGCCGGTCGTACCAAATTCCACTAATCTTCACTAGCTGTGGATTACAAGGTTCGGGCTAGATCACTTCTATGCCCAGGCTCACTGCCTTTACAATGTTTAGGGTCAGCTCACTGCTTTCCCAAGGGTCACTCCCTGTCTCTCTCTCTCTGGCTCACTGCCGGTGGAGAGGATCACCTTTTTCCTCTTCCTAAGCTCACTGCTCTTGGAAGGGATTAACTCACAGTTTATAGACCTGTAGGTCTCTTCATTTCCATTAAGGAGTGCATCTTCCTCTGTATGTAGATGCTCTTTTGAAGTTCAACTTTCACCCGTAGATGAATACCCCTTTGCCACTATCCACTGGGCAACCAACCTTTGGAAAGACCTTCGCAAAGCACCCTACAATGCGAGGCTCCCAATTTCGCGAAGCTCAAACAAGCCTTCGTGAAGCTCCTGCCTTTTCGCGAAGCTCAATCGCGAAGCTCCTTCGCGAAGCACTCTCGCGATGCTCAATCCGTCGCAAAGCAACAACCCTCGCGAAGCTAAGTAAGCCAACGCGGAGCTCGCAGGTTTCGCGGAGCTACAATAGCCGCCGCGAAGCACCTCTTTCGCGAAGCACACTGGCTCTGCGAACCACCTTCGCAAATCGAGAGCAAAGTATTTTCTCTGAAAAATTCTCTCTACTTCGCCTGAAGGGGTCGGCCTCTATTTATAGGCGATTCCACCGACCCTCATCCTTTCCGCACGAAGTCAACGCCACGTCATCTCAAATCACGAAGCTCCAAAGTTTCTGTCAGAATTTTGTCCAAATCGCGAAGCTCCACCGCAATCTTCCGTTCGCGGAGCTTGACGTAGTCGCGATGAATCACCGTCAACTTACCTTCGCGGCTCGCGCCTTCGCCGCGAAGCTCCCTCGCAAAGCTCTTCTCCGCCGCGATGCGCTTCAGCATCTGCCGTTCGCGAAGCTTGACGTAATCGCGAAGCATCACCACCTCCATTCTTCTGGTCTTCGCGATTTCCAAACCATGCATCCTATCTTCGCAAAATTCATGCCTTTGACATATTAAATTATGCTCTTCATTGAAATCCTCTTTTCGCGATGCTCACCAAACTCCAAATTTTGGACCCCAAAAATTTGGCAAACACTGGGAAACGGTGCCACCTTGTACTGCTCTTTTTGTACCGCCTCCAGATCGTCTTTTACTTTGTCATCGTTCTTTGTCAACATGGATTGTCAACAACTTCTCGGGAACTCAACAATTCTCTATAGAAACCTGCTTTGTCAACAAACACAATCAACCCAAAAATACTGCAAAGTTACCTTGAGGGATTTTTGCCCAATAAATATCATAAAAATATAGATCTATATCTATCATCATAGATCTAGATCACACAAAATAGATATAGATATGTTCAATATAGTGGATTTCGTTGTAGAAATAATGTGTAATGAATGGGTAATACCTAGTGAATAACAACAAACAAATTCACCTAATGGGGGAGAAATAGAATTCAATTTGGTATTTAATTAAAAAAAAGAGGTTTGGAGGGCATAAAATTCATCCAGAGAGCTTCAAAAACATTGAAGGCTTCTTAGGGTAAAATTAGAGTCGAAATATATAAGTTATAGTTGTTCGGATAATTATTAAAAATAAAATTCGGTCGCATTTTTGGACCACACACGGTTTCCTAGTTGGGAGAACATGATTTTGGAAATCCATTCTCTAAACATTCACTTCCCCATCTCCTCTATTTTAAAAAAAATTCAACCAAACACACCACAAAGTTAAACACAGTTGAAAAAAACTGAATACAAGGAAATATAATACCAATAATATAGCCCAAATGTTCTCCATAAAATAGTGGGGTCTTACTATGGGACTCCAAATGCTTCAGAGGATATTTTTACGATATTTGGAATTTGTTTGTATGACCTAAGGAAATGAAGAGAAATGGGTACTTAGAAGGGTTTATATAGAAAATGAGTAGCGATTTAATTTTTTTTCTTTAACAATAGTTTTGGAATATTTTTAATTAAATAACCAAACTACATGCCTTCATATGATTTTTCCCATTGTATATGTCAAATGGGATTATTTTTAGTTATTTTATAGGTCCATCATTTAAAACTAACAAATTAAAGGCCATTCTTATGTAGAAGTGATTGATACACATAAATGTACCATTTTAATACAATAAAATTATATTAATAGTTTTGGAGGATTCACAAGGGATTTGTTAAATTAATAAAATAAACATAAAATAACATTATTATAAAGGAATAACATAGATATAGTATATTATATTTTTTATATTACTTATTATATCACACTTAGGGTATTATTAGGTCATAAAACACAATGTATATTAATTTGGTATTTACTTTTTAGAAAACAATTTTACTGTATTAGAAAATAATGAAATTATCACCATTGGAAAATTTATTCATTCTCATTCCAAAAATAATATTCATATTGTCAAAATAATTTTCTGAATATTTTCAATTTATCTTTTAAAATATAAGTCATCATTTAATGGGAATTTTTGTGTTTTTTATAATAAATGTTTTTGAACCCTTATCCAAAATCACATTTGACTTCATAAAAATTATATTATCATTTTTATTTAATAATAATTTCAAATAAAAATATAATAATTTTAAAAAATCCATTAATTCATCAAAATAAATTTATTAATTGAATTTGAAAATTATCCAAAATATTGTTTGTCTTTTATTGTATCTAAATAAAAATAATTTATAAAGTAACAAGAATATGATGATATTATATTCATTATTATATAGAAAGTAAATTACATACTATTATTTCTAGAATCATGATACATATTCATTTAATATATCAAAAAACACTAAAGAGTATGGTGTACGATTGTGAGACTTTCATGGGGTGGTCTGACATACATGGTTAGGGTCATGATATAAATGATTTTTTTTCTTATCCCGTTAACAGTTTCTATCCAGAATAATATATTAGATCTCAGCTTGGCCTTTTTCATGGGATAATCATGGAGATTCTATTTACATCGGGTGCTTTAAAAAATGGGATTAATTGGGTATGAACCTAGTGGCTGAGGACATCACCACCTTTGTATGTTTCAATTGAATATTTTAAAACTATCAATTTATACTAAATATTTTCTCTCTACTAAATGGATATATTATCAATAGACATTATGATTAATGGTCTTTTAAATATTATATAGTATGAAAATATTATATAATGTGTTTTATATAACCATAATACATATTAAGTCATTTAAATAAATCAAAAGGGTGAATTTTATTTATAATAGTTAGGGTCATTACAATCGTCAACTTTATAAATTTTCCCATTCCAAATTTTCATTTCCCACATTAAAAAAATTTAGGGTCACTATGTTTCATCACCTCCTGTGGTTTTCAGGTCATTTCATCAATCATGTGGATTCTCTACAACAGTTTGAAAATGTGCATTATCATATTTCATTGAATATTTTCTCTGTGATATAAGATTTTCCTCGACTTCTCTCTTAAAGGAAAGATACTTCTCCAAATGTAGCTACTATGGATTCAAGAATTTTGAGGGGTCTGGTATATACTTCTTCAATAGGGATACATGGAATGTATCATGAACTTATGAATTCTTAGGTGATAATTCTAGTCGATAATCCACCACTCCGATATGATCATGGATTTGAAAGGGTCTTATGTATCATGGAATATATTTTCCCTTCATCCCATTTCTCATCACATTCTTACATTTATATATGTGGAAGAATACCATATATCTTGCATCAAAATGCATGTGTTTTCGATGACTGAGAGAAAATATCTTTTATAGACTCCAAGCATCCACAATTTTCTTCTAAATGTTCGTAAAAGTTTCCACAATTTCCTTAAGTATTTCATCACCTATCAATTTTGGTTCCCCACCAACATCCTAGCATACAGGTTTTCTTGATAATTTCCTAAAAATGGATTTATTGTGATCTATTTAGATTCTAGAGTGGGAACTATAATTGTATGAGAACCTTACTAGAGTAAGATGTTCGACCCATCCTCCATTTAATTCCATATATCATGTTGTCAAAATTCCTTCTATTGTATGAATAGTCCTCTCAGACTATCCATATATTTGTGGATGATATGTGATACTGATTTTCATCTCAATATTTAGTGCATGTTGGATACTTTTCCAAAATAGGGATGTAAATCCCATATCTCAATCAGATATAATATATAGTGGTAGTCTATGTAACTTCACCACTTCTTTTATGTATATCTTGGAAAGTTGGTTAACTGAGAAGTCCTATCGAATTGTGATAAAGTAGGATAAAATTTTAAGATGATCCAAAACAACCCAAATAGCATTTATTCCGCTATATTTCATTATACATCCTATAAAAAATTATATATTCATGTTTTAACATTTCAATATTGGTTTTTGGTAATGGTGGAATCATCCAAATATAATTTTTCCTTTCTTCCTTCACTTAATAGAAAACCCTAAATTTTGATATATATTCAGTGACACCCTTCTTCATATTGTCTGACCAATAGTACTCTCATATATATTGATAAATCATTGTGCTCCCTGGGTGAATAGAGAATGTTGAGATATATGTGTTATTCTAATTATTTGTCTTTATCTATTGATTCCATGATATACATAATCATTACCCAAATAATATAACTCCTTAAATAAAAATAAACTCCTATGATTTATCTTTTCTTATAGTTTCCACTTTCTTCTGATTTTCCGCATCATTTCTCTGAGAATCCTATATATTTTCCCAAATGAAATTTTAGAAATTATTTTTAAAGGGATTCATGATGTTCCATTTCTAATGATTCCAATGTCAATTTTATTCAATTATAATAATATTAGATCCTTCACATATCTTCAGAAATAGAATTGTAGGATCCTTTCTACATATAGATTCGTCTAAATTATTTCCCTTAAAAAGATTTTAGTATATTGATAAATCTTATTATTTTATTAGATCTAACCATCATCTATAGTTCATATTCATCTATTACTATGTGAAGATATATTTGAGTATTTAGTGTTCCTTATGTATCTAACACCTCTCCCCAATGAGATAATGATACCAAATTTTCAAGGAAAATATAACTGCATCCAATTACAGATCATATGATTGGTATTTATATTCATGAACATTCAATAACCATGACTACTAGGCTATTACCTTTTCGAAATACATTAATACATAAACCAATCCCTTGTTCGAAGCATCATTAAATACCATGGAATGTTCTCCACTTGTGGGTAGTTTGAGAACAAATATATTAATGAGCCTTGTAATGCCACGAACCTAGATTCCCAGAGTCAGTGCATTATTTTAATACATTGGAATGATTACAAGGACTAATGACCCAATGGATTGACCATTTTAGTAGTCCTGGAAAATAGATTACAAACATGAATGTTACATTACACTTTCTAACATACAACACAAAACAAAATCCAAAGAGAATGCCATTGTTCCCTTAGCTTAACCCTACATCTCAAGCATAAAACAGTTCTTCTGAACCTAGGAAAATAAAACATAAGAAAGGGGTGAGCTTGGATGCTCAGTAAGGGTAAATAAATTTTCAGAAGCTATAAACATTTGAGGCAATATGTGTAAATTAAACAATAGGCTTTTAAACATAAACATGAAAATAATATGGAAAAAATAAATCAATCATTTCCATATAAACATGCACATGGAAATTATACTTGTTGAATAATCACATGTAATAACTAATTTTAAAATGAGGGAATTTATTGTACGTGCCATTAATTTTTTTGTCAAGGCCTCATGTCAGGACTTAGGGGCTAACTTTAATCGGACCCCAACCCGGAGAGCCTCTATAAATAGACTGCAACCCGGAGAGCCTCTATAACCCTACTCCAACCTGGAGGGTCTGCTTTAACTGGACCCAAACCCAAAGGTCTTACTTTTACCGGTCCCTAACCCGGAACATACTATCCCAATACAATCATCATAACAAAAGTTTGAAATATAACATAAACATTAGTATTAAAACTAGCATACGAAATGTAAATACTTTAACCGTAAATCATAAATAGCCTAGAAATAACTCATCCACAGTTAAACATATCAAAAAACCTTAAATACAATATGGGATATCTGTATCATAATAAATCAACTTATAACTGGTGTAAAATTTAACAATGGATGTTGACATAGATGAAATAAAAATTATTTGAGAGAAATATCCATGTCTATTTTTCAACCATTCAAGAGAAACATATTTATAAAGAATACATTTAATATGGAAATATTCTTATAATCTTGTAGGGGAATCTTCGACGATGTTATAATTGCAAAAAATAATCGCACCTGCTATATAATTTAAAAAAAAAATCTCACCTTAAATTTTTCGAAAAAGTCATTGAGTGCATTTTTTGGAAAACAATAGAAATATTCCTTTGAAAACATATACGGTAAAATAAGGGTTTAAATGACATTATTCCATTGTTTATTAAATAGAAAAATTGTTTTGAAATACATTTTTAAGAAACATGGATGTGGAAGACAAAGAGGTCCCAGTAGATAATTACATTAAAACAACCATGAATAATTAAGAGATTGTAAAATTAACCCATACCTTGTAATTTTACTTTTTCGAGGGTATATTAATATGATATATAATAGATAAATAATTGTTAATAAATTTTTCAAGAACCATATATATAATTATGATATCATATATAATCTTCTAAAAATGCTTTTTTAAGGGTATTTTAGTATTATCGTCTTCTGGGTGTTAACTTATTTGTTTTACTTTATATTCTTTGTCACATGAGTCATGTTTGTTATGTATGGAATTTTTTTTATTTGTATCCAAAATGATATCATGTATTTAAAAATTAATTTTAATCATCAAATTAAAATTATTCTTGAATGGTAACGATGGGGAATGAATCTCACCGTGTTTGTGAAGATGTTAATTCGTACGTAAGCACGAGCGACAATATCATTATTTTGATATTAAAATCATATATAATTGGATGTTATATCACATATAAAGAATCTTTATCTTGTTATATTTATTATATACATCAATTATACATCATTATTATACCCATCCAAACAATAATGTATTGAATAACAACTACACCACGACGTGGAGACGATAAGCCATACGTACACATGTATAGTATCATGCCATTCAAAGGATGGATAGAATAATGAATATGGTTGTACCATATTTTAAATAACATCACAATATATAGAATATATTGGATTTATTATTTTATAATGTGAACAAGAATTAAATATGATGTGGAAGAATAAAAGAACTTGAAAGAGCTGTTGAAATATTTACCTCTTCTTCGGGTTCTTCCTTTTGATTTCATCAAAATGGATTCATAGATTGGCATTCTGAGTAATGTAAGGCCTCTAGGATGAAGGGAGGATAGTTGAGATGATAGTTAGGCAGGGTTTGGCTGAGATAACTGGCTTTGAAGGTGTGTATTTATGAGGAATGGGAGTGCCCTTTTATAAGAGGGGTGAGGGCACCATAAGAAAAGATTGAAGTATTATTTTATAATAAAATTATATTCAGTTTATAATGGCTCCAATTTAATTTATTTAGAATTTAATGTGGGTATATGTCGAAATAATCTCAAAAAATATGATTTAGACATGTTTAGTATACCATTTTAACATTATCTTTTAGATTTAAATCTATGTTAAATAATTTAACTTTTACCGTGTCATCTTGATTTCTTACCCTATATGGTTAATAAAAATACTATACACATATAAAAGAACATAAATTGGTTAATTAGTGACATATATTATACTATTTAATCCCTTTGACCAAACCTTATATTTTTAGGAATATTATAACAATGAATAATATAGTATTTGTTTTAAATATTAATTTATGTCAATTTTGAAACTATTTGGTATTTTGTTTTTATGAAAGTCATAACAACCTTATCACTTAAAAAAATATCTAATCAACCCTAACATGTCTTATTAATCTAGAAAATATTTTTAATTCCTAAAAATTCTCAAATCTTATATATTTGGATATTTATAATATCAATTATTTTATTCTATTATTATTAAGGTAATTACTACATCATCATTGTGTCATAAAAAAATTAAATTATTTAATGTCTAAAAATTAAAAATATATTTTGTAGGAAATATTTTTATCTTTCTAATTAATATTTATCGTTGAATTTATCTTATGTATTACCTTATATTAAAATTTTTTAGTTATGATAACATTAATTTAACACTTTTAACTCTTCTTTAAATTAAATAATAATAAATATCTTAATCTAATCTATGTGGACATAAAGCGTCATATTTTATTCTGAATGTTCATTTTGGTCAAATTACACTTATACAATATAATTAGGACATGTGTTAAGGCCATTATAATATCATTTTACCCTTAATTACCCTATTTACTTTTAACTGTGGTAAATAAAAGTCAAAAGTTACTATTCAGAAAACAATTATTTTCATCTTATTGAGCCACAATTTACTTACTGAGGTTAACCGTGTCTCTTTGGTTTTTGATATTTAAATCACAGAATAAATAAAATTAAATTTTATACCAATTTTCAAATGCTCATAAAAGCTGGGTAAAGGTGGTAAAAAGTTCCATAAAATTTTATACACCTAAATTTATTATAAAAAAGATTCCAATGAATTACATTGAACTAATATTGTTGTTATGTATATATTTTCACTTAAAATAAATTTAAATTAAATAATTAATTGATTAAATAAAATCTGGGTTTTAAACAATAACATAGTGTTTTTCATTTTTCATAAAAAATTAATGTTTTCAGAAAAATAAAAAATATTCACCCTAAAAAAATTTTAATATTCCGAATTCAAAAACGAATTCTATTTTACCAATTTCAAAACCTAGAAGATTCATTAATTAATTTAAAGTTAATTCCTATTGTCAAAACCAAATAGTGTATTTTTATGAAATAATAACTATCAAAATATTCACACTTGTTTATGTCCAATTTCAAAGTGAAATTATTTACAAAACCAGAATTTGATTAAATGGTAAAAATAAAATCTATTTATACTTCCAAACCATTGGAATTTATAATTTAACACTATATTTTATTTTGATTAAAAAAAAAATTCAGTTAAAATATAGTGTTTCTAACTATTCAACCCAATATGAAAGTTATCAAAATAACACCAAAAAATTTATTGGAACTAAATTCTTATGTCCCTATTATAAAGAAGATGTTCATTTTGTCAAATTGAATAAATGTTTCAAATATTGGATTTAAAAATTGTTCACCATTAAAAGGCTATAAAATTGAAATTTTTTAAAAATACTTCTATTATCTGGAAAAAATGAATTTCTTCTTAAATTATGTCTAAGAAAGTCATAATATGGATTCTAAAATTATAAGGATTATATAAAGATTATAATTTAGTTAATACTATTCATAACTTCTTTTTAACGTCTAGTTTGTTAAGTCATAGTGCGCTTGAAGTTTGTGTTAAATGTAGTGAATGTTATTGAATTACTATAAAGAAATAATGTACTATAAAATCTAGGGGTGTTACATTTTTCCCTCCTTCAAAAAATTGAATCCTCTAAATTTTAAATTGTTCCTCAAAAATAAAAGGTTGAAAATAGAAAATATATTTGTGGGAAAACCTACATCGAAAATTGGGTTACTAAAATTTAGTCTTATAAAGAGGAAAAGGGAAATGAAAGGGTCACCACCAAATTATGATCTCGATTAGAAGAAAATTGGTGGAAATTAGAGACACGTAATTAGATGGAAACATCAATATTTATATGGAGTGATTGAGTACATCAATCAAAAACAATTTTAAAATTGGATGATGATTTAAAATACCATGGGTTCAACAAAACATAAGGTATTATGATAACACATTTTTGGTTTTAAGATCCATTCACTTAAATTTAAGAGTTAATTTATCCATAGTATAAGAGGGAATATATATATATATATATATATATATATATATATATACTTGAAATGTAGAGTTTCATCATTCAACTAAGTCCTACCAGAAACACATCTTTCACTCCAAAAGATTTCAAAAAAATATTTTATTTATCCTAATCGTATAGGGTTCCAAAAAAATAAATTTATAATTCACCATTCAGAACTTTTAAAAAATAAACTACATTATACAATCCAGGACATCACGTAGGCCAATGGTAGGTGATGCACCCTTATCTCAATTCGATTGATGGTTCATGTCTTGTGGTCTTTCTAGATGCGACGGTTTGTCACCCAACCTCTTGGTTGTACTTTTTATAAATATCCTAAAATAACCATAACAATTCTATCCAATTTCAATCTTAATCCATTCCAACCGTTAGACTTATCCAAAATAAATCTATCCAAATGAATAGTCCAAAATTTATAATGATGTTAAACACAATGAAGATCCTTTTCGCCACGTAATAAGATGTGAACAACTTCATCATTATTCTTTTTTAAACCATGGTAACAACCTAAATTATCATAAAACCCTATACATTACATTCATGCTCCCTTATTCTTTATAAAATTATAGATATATTCTTTTTATCAATAAATTTGGAATATTCCAATAATGTTGAAATAATCAAACTATTAATTAGTTCCATGGAAGTCAAGAATATCAAAAATAATTTTTCGAAATCAACTATCTCTTATTCCAAAATCACTACCTCATTATCAGGACCATATTAAGGATTACCTTTCCTTAAAACATGTACTCTCCAAAAATTGTATCTTACCATTAAGTCACTTTTCTTAGAATCATATAATCTCATATTTTCAAAAAAAATAATACTGTAGTACAATCCTTATTTATCTCTATAATTCATATAACCAGAATATTCTTGATACAAGACTCAAATGAAATAATTATATAATAACAACATAAGAACACTAGTCATTCCTCTTCATTTTTTGTAGTATCATTTCATGATTATTATCTAATGGCATTATTTGTGGTATACTATAATGACTGGGACATTAATTCGTGTATTGTCCCAACGACATGATGATGAAGTATTTTACATTTGAACCTTTTTTATACCCTTCTAATCACGTACTTAGTGTCGTTTTTCTCCACAATCAAAAAAAACTCCAATTCCATTCATTAATTTACCAAGGTGATTGTTTCCACATATATAACATACAGAAAAATCATTCTTTCCCCTCTTCCCTTTATCCATCCTTCTCTCTACCATCCTTTTCTTCTCTTTCATCCCTTCAAATCCGTAGGACTCAAAGAATTATTTACTTATCTTATTAACACATGATATTAAATCTTCATATGTTGAGAATTCATGGGAGACTATTTCCCTTCTAAATGATGGTTTAATACCATGAATGATATAATCCTTCTTACACTATGGATCATATGTCTTTCTATAGTTCTTATTTCTTCAACTGGGTGCCATTTCTATACAATGACATACACTAGGTCAGTTTATGAATCGCAATGAATAATTCCAAACTTGTAAAATTCCTAACATAAATTGAAAATTTTATGGATATAATATGTAATCATAAAAATATTTCCATTGAGGAGGTATATCCTCATAAATCCTTCAGAATGATTTGTATAGAAAATTAGAATAATCCTAATCATATCCCTTAGGAGTGTCATAACCTTGATTGAAGCAAGGCTAGTTGTCATGCACCAGTTCTCGTTCGAATCTAGCTCAATATGGTGTTTTCGAGTTTTACCACAAGGTACATCTATGCCAGAGCCACCTCAACCTTCTCCTCTCTAGAAAGGGATGTCCTTTCTTATAAAAATCAAAATATCTCTAAATTACCAAAATTATATGAAGTTATTTATACTAATCCTCATTTTCTATCATAGGGTAGTGTTCTCTAACCTGAGTTTAACTAAACCTAGTTTCCAAGGTTATTGCTAAACGTCCTCTGATACAAACTGTAATGCCTCGTCCCTAGATTCCCAGAGTCAATGTATTATTATAATATATTATCATTATTACAAGGAATCAAGTCCTGAAAGACCAATCAATTTAGCAGTTTTGGAAAATAGATTACATACATGAACGTTACATTACACTATCTAACATGAAACATAAAAAAAATCCATTGGGAATGACATTGTTCCTTTATCTTAACCATTAATATCAAAAATAAAACACTTAATGAGATCCTAGGAAAATAAAACATAAGAATGGGGTGATCTCGGATGCTAAGTAAGGGTAAATAATTTAGCGTAAGCTATTAACATTTGAGGAAACATGTGTAAATGAAACAATAGCCTTTTAAACATAAACATGAACAACATATGGAAAAAATAAATAAAAAATTACCATATAAACATGAAAAATGATATTCTACTAGTCTAATAATCAAATGTAATAGCTAATTCTATAATGAAGGAATGTATTTTACCAAACATTAATTTTTGTTTCAAGGCCTCGTGCCCGGACCAAGGGGCTAATTGTAACTGATCCCCAACCCATAGAGCTGTTGTAACTAGACTCCAACCAAGAGAGCCTCTATATTCAAAATCTAACCTGGAGGGTCTTCTATAACTGACCCCAACCCCGAGGGCTTAATTTTACCGGTCCCCAACCCAGAACATACTAGTCCAACACATTCATCTTAAAAAAATGTTGAAATATGACATACACATTTTTATTAAAACTAGAATACGAAATGTCATACTTCAACCTTAAACAATGAATGACCTAAAAATAACTCATCCATAGTCAAAAATATCACAAAACCTTAAATACAATATATGATATTTGTATCATAATAAATCAACTACTAACATGTGTAAAATTTATCAAAGGATGTTTACATATATAAAATCAAAACAATTTGAGAAAAATATCACTTTCTATTTTGAAATCATTTAAGAGTTGAATTATTAAAAAGAAAACATTTATTTTGAAAATATTCTTATAAACTTGTAAGGTATGCTTTGACGATGTTATAATGGCCAAAAATAGCCTCACCTGCCATATAAGTTAAAAAAAACATTCTTACCATAATTTTGTTGACAAGGTTATAAAGTACCTTGTAAGGAAAATGATGAAAAGATTCCTTTCAAAAACATATGAGGTCAAATAAGGGTATAAATGACTTTAACCCCTTTTCTATTAAATAGTAAAAATGTTTTGGAATAAATTTTTATGAAACATGAATGTGGATGATAAATTGGTACCAGTAGAAAATTACAAAGAACAACCTCAGATAATGAAGAGATTGTGAAATTAAACCTTACCTTGTAATTTTCCTTGGTCTAGGGTATGTTAAACTCATATATAATAGTAAATTAATTGTTATTAAATTATAAAAGAACCATATACTTAATTATGGTATCAAAAATGATATTCTAATAATGCTTTGTTAATGGCATTTTAGTATTATCATCGTTTCGGGTGTTAACTAATTAATTTTACTTTATATTATTTGTTACGTGAGTCATGTTTGTTATGGATGGGATGTTTAAAATTCATATCCTCAATGATATCAAGTATTTAAACATTATTTTTAATCATTAAATGAAAATTAGTCTGAAATGGTTATGATTGGGAATGAATCTCATCGCGTTCGTGGAGACGGTAATATGTACGTACGCACGAGTGACAATATCATTATTTTGATATTAAAATAATATATAATTGTATGGTATATCATATATGAAAAATCAATATCATGTAATATTTATTATTTATAATAAATATATATAACTATTATAACAATCCAAATAATAATGTATTGAATAAAAACAACACCACGACGTGGAGACGGTAAGCCGTACGTACACACATATGGTGACATGTCATTAAAATGATTGATAGAATAATGAATATGATTGTACCATATTTATAATAAAATCACATTATATATAAGATACTGGTGTTATTATTTTTTAATGGAAACAAAAAAGCAAAGAAGATGTGGAAGAAGAAAATAACTTGAAAGAGGCGATGAAATATTTATCTCTTCTTTGGGTTCTTCCTTTTGATTTTATCTAAAGGGATCCATAGGTTGTCTTTTTGAATAATGGGATGCCTTTACGATGAATTTATGATAGTTGAGAGGATATTTGGGTTGGGTTTGGCTGAGCCAAATGACTTTGAAGGTGTGAATTTTAGAAAAGAGGGACTGCCCTTTTAGAAGAGGGTTGAGGGGCACCTTAGGAAATGATTGAAACATTATTTTATAAAAAAATAATATTTGGTTTATAATGGATCAAATTTGATTTACATAGAAGATATAGTGGTTATGGGTTGAAATAATCTCAAACAATAGGTTTTAGACAAGATTAGGTAACCATTTCAACCTTCTCTTTTAGATGTAACTCTATGTTAAATAATTTAACTTTTACCATTTCTTCTTGTATTCTTATAGTATATGGTTATTAAATTTACTATAAACATAAAAAAGAACTTCAAGTGGTTCATTAATCATATATATAATTTTATTTATTCCCTTTGGCAGATCCTTAAAATTTTAAAAATATTATATCAACCAATAAAATAGTATTTGATTTAAAGATTAATTTATGTCAATATTGACACTATTTGGTATTTTGTATTTGTGAATGTCATAAAAACATTATCACATCGAAATAAATTTATCTAATCAATTATAACATGTCTGATTAACCTATAAAATTATTTTAATTAATCCAAAGACTCTAATTATATTTATTTCGATATTTATAATATTAATTATTTTAATCATTCATTAATAAGGTAACTACTGCATCATCATTGTGTCATAAATAGATTAAAATTTTTAATCTATAAAAATTATAAATAAAATACTATTTGGTAGGAATTATTTTTATCTTTCTAAATAATATTTATAGTCGAATTTATTTTATGGATAACCCTATATTAAAATGTTTTAGTTGTGAACACTTGAATTTAACACTTTTATCTCATCTTCAAATTAATTAATAATAAATTTACTAATCTAATAAAAGTGGACCAAAATGGTAAAATTATATTCATAAGCTTTTTTTGGTCTAAATTAACATATCCAATATAATTAAGAGATGTGTTATGGTAATTATAAAATCATTTTTACCCTTAATTACCCTATTTACTTCTAATTGTGGTAAATAAAAGTCAAAAGATACTATTAAAAAATAATTATTTTCCTTTTATTGCACCACAATTTACATACTGAGGTTAACCGTGTCACTCATATTTTTGAAATTCTACCCACAGAAGCATTAAAATTATGTTTTATATGAATTTTCAAATGCTTCTAGAAGGTGGGTAAAAGACGGTAAAAAGTTCAATAAAATTTTATACATCGAATTTTATTATAAAAACGATTCCAATGAATTATATTGAAATAATATTGGTTTTACGTATCTATTTTTACTTAAAATAATTTAAAATAAATTATTAAAATATTTAAATAAAAATTTTGTTTTAAAAAATAACTTAGTGTTTTTCGCTTTTCATCAATAATTGAATGTTTTCAGAAAAATACATAAAATTACCCCTAAGATAATTCTGATATTCTGAATTCAAAAATGAATTATATTTTACCAATTTCAATACATATATGTTTCGTTAATTAATTTAAAATTAATTCCCATTGTTAAAACCACAAATCATATTTCTATGAAAAAATAATCATCAAAAGATTGGCAATTGTTTATGTCCAATTTCAAAGTGAAATTACTTATAATGACCAAAATTATATTAGAAGGTAAAAAATATAATCTATTTATACTTCCAAAACATAAATATCTATAATTTAACAATATAAATTATTTTGATCAATAAATGTTTTTTCAGTTAAAATATAGTACTTCTCACTATTCATCCAAATTTGAAAGTTATCAGAAAAATAACAAATATTTATTGAAATTAAATTCTTATGTCCTGATTATAATGAAGAAGCTTATTTTGTCAAATGGTATAAAATATTCAAATATTGAATTTGAAATGAATTCTCCTTTAAAAGGCGGTAAAATTGCATTTTGTTTAATTGATTCATTTATATAAAAAAATGTATTTGTTCTTAAAATAGGTCTAAGAATATCATAATAAAATTCAAACATTATAAGGATTCTATAATGATCAAAATTCAATAGATATTATTCATAACCTCATTTGAACGGCTAGTTTGGTAAGTCGTGGTGCGCTTGAACTCGGTGTTTCTTGTAGTCCATGATATCGAATTACATTGAAAAAAATATTGTACTATGAAATTTTGGGGTATTACAAGACTCATTTTAACTCCTTTAAGCTCTTTTAATATTCACCATTAAAAGAAAATTTCTCACCCTTCTATGTTATCTTGGTTAGTGGGATTGAAAATTGTGATAATGTTATCAAAATTTAGTGATAATACCCATATAATCAAAGAAAATGATGGATATCTCTCAAAGATTGTGGCCTGAACCACTATTCAATTTATTATATTTTTAAAAGGAAAAAATATATCCCACTTCCAATGATGATATTCCAAAAGAATGATAATTCCTTAAAAAATAAATCAATTTTTTCATTTGGAATAATGATTATCCTTTCATTAGTTCTTCAGCATAGTAGTGAGATGCTCTTCTTACTCTTCCTTTCAATAGGAGTATATTAGAATGAAGTCTATAAATACAACCAAAAATATTTTTACATAACCCATAATGACCCTATTCTTCAATTTCATTAATATTTCTAGGGAATTAATGAGTATAAATGACATTACTATGAATTCATACAGCCCATACATTGTATAAAATGTAGTAAGGGTAGTATCCCCCCTCTTCACCATAACATAGTAATACCCCAATAAAATATCCAATTTGGAGAGGTATTTTTCTCAATATAACTAATCAAACGATTCATCATTATACAACATAAGATAATTATAGTGTTTCATGATCTTGTTGGTCTCACAATAATCAATTCTAAGGAACATTGTCTCATCATTATTCTTAATGAAGAGGACCGGTGCACCCCATGGTGAAGCACTTGGGCGTATGAACCACATATACTTATTCTCCAGTAATTGTTTCATTAACTACATAGGTTTTAGAATATTCCTTCAACATGGATTCATGGTTAATGGTAGCACCCTATGTATAAGATCGATTAAAAATTCATCCTCTCAGCATTAGGGAAGACCATGATATTCCTCGGTTAACAAATTATCGTATTTTCTCACAATAGGAATCTCTTCTTGGAGTTTTATTTCCATAAAGTAAATATTTTTAGATTGATATGATTTCATATTGGGAGATAATATTAATTTTTGAGATTTCTAATCAAAATTAGATTCACCCTCCTCCTTTAACTTGTATCAAACTGGGGGTCGATTCAAATTATAGGGTTTGATTTCATTCTCACACAAATTTATTTTGTCTCTATATATTGAAATGAAATCCATACCCATAATAGCATAAAATTCCATAAATTGGAGTCTAAAAATGATTTCTTGGATGTTTCGACAAAAAATTGAGTCATGGGAGGAGTTATATATATTTGATGCAATAATTTTCCAATTTTCCATAGTCACTAACATCTCTACTTCCATGATTTATGATGATGTTTCAATATTTCTACTAAACATTTATTATAGGAAGGAATGAACATTACCTGAATCAATTATTAAGTAATATTTATTCAATTAATAACTATCATAACATTCACCACATCATTTTTAGGATCCACCTCTATAGTTTGGATGGGAAAATCTCACCCCTCCGGCCTTGGAGGTTTTTGGTTGTCTACGAAAACCCTTGTCGTAGTGAATTGGTTTGAAAAGTTCCTTAGTTTCTTATATTTGATGCTATGAACAATGCACTAAAGTATGACTGGATAATTCTTTTTCTCCATCACAATAGTGGTTTTCTCCTTTCAGTAATAGGTAGAAAAGTCTCCTTCCTTCCCATAACTAATTCATTTCCATATCCCCATTATGAATTTTTTGAGGTATGCCATTATTCACCATTGACAAGCAAGGTGTTAAAATTTCATTAAACCATTAGATTCCTCCATCAAAAATCAATAATAGAACTCAACATTCATCATTTTTTTTATATCATACTCCTTGGATTAATGGATCTCCAATATGAATTTTACGACACATAAGAAATTTTTTTCATTTTTATCAAATTCTTAGATTTCTAGGGCTTTTATAGATTAGGTTTTATCCAACCAAATAAGTATTCAAATTTTACATTGAGGGTAAATTCAAATATTAAGGTGTATCATAAAGGTATTCTTAATTTTCCCTCATACAACCAAATATATTCATCATCATTTTTTTATAGGTAAAAAAAATACCTTTCTATTTTAAGTGGGATATTTTAACGAAAATATTTATCGAGAAATATTTTTTAGAATTCAATACATGGAATCACATTGATCTCATCCTTAGGCTACACATACCTGATCACTTTCATCCACTGATCAGTTTCTCCCTTATTATGATAAAAATCTATTAGAATCACCACAATCTCAAAACCATTGACAGATAAAGAAGATATTCTTAATGAAGTCTGTCCATTTTTTCGTTATTAAGGGATCATATTATCTATTGAATGTTGGAGCCCTTCATTGCATAAAGCACCCAATTACATATTGTTAATTGATAGGGGGTTTGGTAACTCATATTGATCCTTGATTTTATTTATAAGCTAAGTCTTTTGAGAGATTATCTTCACAAATTTTGATATTCTGACCCCCATCGGGTTGGGAATCTAATTGGGGAAAACAACACATTACTCATTACGTTGATTGTTTTCTTAATTATTCTTATTTTCATCGATTTGATAGAATAAATTAAAAATTAAGTATTATTATTTTTAAACTACTAAAGACATAAATGGGAATATAGTGAAATTAAATAGATGAATTATAAATTGCTTTTAATTACTTATCTTTTGAAGTTCATGGATTCAATATCTATTATAAATTGTATATTTCATAACATATTTAAATATGGTCATTTTTTATACCCATAACAATGTTCCATAATTAGATTATTAATTTATAATGAATATCCTATGGGAGTATCAAATTAGGTGTGAAGGTAATCTTGATTTCATGCACTAATTCCCAGTATATTCTATATCAACATGGTATTTCTGGGGTTTTCCCAATGTTGATTTGTGCAAGATCCATCTTTACTTATAGAATAAATACAAGGATGCATTTCTGAGATAAAAAACATAATATATATTTACCAAAATTTAGTGTTGTTTTTGTTAACTAGTATTGTTTCTTTCTCTATAGTTTTTTATTCAGTATCCAAAAAAACCAATCATTTTCTATGATACCATATATGACAACACTAAACAATATTTCACGTTAATTAAAAATTTATTACATAAATGTACACATAATTAAACCCATAAAACATATAAGTCTAGTGAATTTGGGAATTCGGTACATAGCATAACATCTTGTACATAGGAAACAATAACATTATTGAAAACATACATAACATGATTAAAAAATTATATTGATTTTAAAACTACATGGAAAAACCTTTAGACATACATAAGAGTGGGGTGAGCTATAAATCCAAGTTTGGGGATATACATACCATGAGATAATAAAGGATTGAAAATAATAATATCAATGGTTAATAAAGGGAGTCAGAATCCTAAACATGAACAATAATACATGATATATCATGATATCATAATGGTAAATGGGAAATGTGGAAACATCTTAAAACAATACATTATAAACATAGGTCAAATATACCATACAATATATCATGCTAGAAAAAGTACCACAAAGGAATCAGGTTCCCTCCATGTCCCAACATGAAATATCCAGTGAAAAATCATTACCCAATTCATTAGAGTAATATATAAATCTTGGTTAACCCATCATATTCATTTCAATCACATTTTTAAGTGTTCCATACTGATCATACAACATGGATTCATTCATCATAATATTTTTTCCACAACAAATAAGTTTGAAATACATAAGATTATGTACCAATTTAAATAATTATAATTTCATAATATTTTATACCATCGATGGGAATTATGTATGGTATTCACTATAGAATTGTTTTGGCATGGAATATCATGGTTAAAATTCAGCAGTATAACAATGTCTCTTAAAAATTCATAAAACGTGTTTATGAGACAAATATGTGTCTATAATCATTTGAAAATAAATTTTACATTATGGTTGATATGTAATAACCTATATGAATAATAGGAATATAATGATCACATATATTATGTAATGAATATACTTGAATAAGTAAGAGAAAGCAAAAGATCCCTTACTTTAGTGTATGACTAAAAATTCATTGGAGGAGCTTCAAGAGAGCTTTGGCGGACCTTTGGGGGAATCTAAATAGGGGAGGGAAAAGTATGGAAATTATCAAGGGTTTTATAGTTAATATCAATTGTATCATGGGTGATTTTATATAAGAAATGGGTGGGTAATTCTTTATCATTTCTAAAACATAAGTTTGGGACTTTATATAAAAAAATTACCAAAATCACACAATGTCCCATGGGGGTTTTCCCTAGTTATGTACAAAATGTGATTGTTTTCAATATTTTTAAATTCAAAGGTATTTACATAATAAAATAATACTCTTTCCTATATAGAAGTGATTCATACTCACAATCAAATTATTTGAAAACCTTAATATATATTAATGGATTTTCAGGATTCACAAGGGAATTATAAAATTAATCATATCAACAAAATTAAAAATTAATTAAATGGTATAGAATATATTTGTTCATGGATTCCAATTATAGTATTTATTATCTCACTTTTTTTTGTAATTATGATGTCATAATACAAATTGTATATTTATATGGTATTTAATTTTTACCAAAAAATTCAACTATCTGTGAAAATTATGAAAAATTTACAATTGGATAATTTCGTTGTTATGATTTTAAAAATAATAATCATTTTTCAAAAATAAATATTAGAATTTGTTCATTTTCATTTTTAAAATAATAATCTACATTTATTGAGAAATGAAGGGTTTTTTTTGAAAATAACAGTTTTCCGACCCTTATAAAAAAATTATTTTTGACTTCTTAACAATTATATGATAATTTATATTTAGTAACATTTTTTAATAATATATTTGTATTAAAATATTATTTATTTCAAAAATTTAGAAATCCATAAAAATAAAATTTTCAATTTAATTTGAATAGTAACTCAAAATATTTTTTTTTAATTATATGAAAAAATAATAATATATAAAGTATAAATAATAAGATGAAATATATATTCATTATTATATAAAATTTAAAGTACATACTCTTACTTTTATAGACTTATTAAATATACAATTTATAATCCAACAAACTCTCTATGAGTATGGTGTTGAATAGTGGTACTTTAATGGGGTGGTTTGGAATACATGGTTTGGGCCATGATCCCAATGATAATTATATTATCGTATAAACACATTAACTCAAACATAAGTTTTCACATACATTATTAGTCATGGTGAAGGTAATATCCCATAGAATTTATCTCCCTCTAACGATATAATAAATGGGCTTCATAGGGTATGACCCTATAGGTTGAGGCAATCAATTCCTTTTTTCGGGGGAATTAAATTTTATAAAACCTTATATTTATACTAATAGTGTTATCTTTGTTCAATAGAATTAGTATCAATGGTAATGCTACTCAATGATCATTTAAATTAGATATAATAATACCAAATAAGTGCATGTGTTCTTTATTACCACAATAAAAAATATGGTATTTAAATAAATCAAAAAGATAAATTTTAGTTACAGTAGTTTGGGTTATTAAAAGTATTATACTCTATATTGACAAGGATAGTAGTTATATCCTCAGTCAGTATCCTAATTATTTTTATAAAATTTTCAGCACCAGCACCAGCTTTATTGTTTTTTCTTAGAATGGAAATCCCTACTTTGATTTTATACATTAATAAAATTTATTTTATTTCCACTAGGTACAATTTCTAATTAATAAAATTAAATTAAATTTATCATAATATTATCAATTTAAATCATATAATATTATTTTCAATATACTAGAATAGTTTACATAAATTAAAAATTTATTCACTATTAATATCATAATCATATAATTATTTGGTAATATATGGATGCCATAAAAATATTAAATCTCACATAACATTTTAATAATAGTAATTAAAATAACTATGTCATATCACATGTGGGTAGATATACATGTGTCTATTCATAGGCCCACTCATCATGCATTAGTGATGATAATGTTATAACCCCATCCACCCCTATTAGTGTTGTTAAACCAAGGTCCATAAATTCCCAAACAAGACCCAATTTCTACTATCCAAATAGGTTTTTATTTTTTAGGGAAGAAACTCAATCACATAATTTTAAAATCAATATGATATTATTATATACTTTGACTTATTTCCATATTCTTTCAAAGTGTATTTTCTCTAATCTATGTTTTCCTAAATCGTGTCCCCATTGTTTAGGGATAACTACAATCTATACCAACAGTAACACCCTAAATCTTGAAACATATATCTAGTTCTAATTTTCCATAATTGGAAATTAATACAAAGGATATCAATTGAATAATCTTATAATTTTGTTGTCTTGGGAATCTATATGCCTACATGAATCTCAAATTACGAATAAAAATATGTAAGGATAATTACAATGTTTTTTGAGAACATTTTTATTAATTATTTTAAATACTATATATAATTCATATATAGGTTATTGTTATCCTTGGGAAAGGAAAACATAATAAACAGTACACTAGGAAACTTGTTTAGGGAAATCGTACATCATAATCTATTGTAGAATAAATAAATAATGAATAATATATAAGAGATAAAATATAAATCAAAAATTAAATACAACTAATATCATAATGGTTCTATTTCCAAGGTTGTCCTAGAAACATAAATAATCACATTTTTAAAATAAACTATTATTATTATGATATAATTCTACAAGTTAGACATCATAATTATACCATCAAGTCCCTCTTATAGACATCATACATAAATATGTTAAGTGTATACCAAATTCGCAAAATAGTTTTTTAAGTGATGTATTGATAAATAAATGGGCCATAAATAGTCTTATCCATCACATACTAATTCCTATTAATTCATAATATTAAAATGGTGAATGTAAATTTAATATATAATCAACATAATCACTCATATTAATAATGTAGCACATGGAATGTTAATATTTTCTCAAGTAAAAAAATAGAAAAAAATAAAAATAATTCATCCATAGTAATATGTTTGATGGTATCACTAAATTATATCCTCACTATTTTTAATATGCATAAAATATATTAAAATAGATGAATTTCTTTTTAGAGATCACTGAAACATTTTTTTGCGTAAAAAATCATTTTCATTTTAAATTAAGGCGTTTAAAATCGACAAATATCAATAATAGTAAGGAAAAATACATTTGAAAGGTCTATGGAAACATGAAATTAATTCCTAAATGAAAATATTTTTCATGATTTGTGGGAAAACCCATCCATATAGTAATTGTTGAAGCAACTGTTCCATAATAAAAATTGGTAAAAGGTTCTTCATTCAGCAATTGAAAAAAATATTCCTTTTGAACCATTGTATTAAAATAAAAAATGAGTAAAAATGACTTCAAAAAATAGTTGTGGTATATAAAAAAAATTGTCTCATTTTTTGAATGAAAATTTGGATATGGAATATAAATATTCATGATTCAATTGAAAAACAATTTTGGTGTTAGGTTATAAAATTCTTTTGGTTTTTTTTAATGTTAAAGAAGGTAAAAATACTGACAATACATTAAATCCCAAGAAATAAAAATTATAGATACATATATATGGTTTTTAAGATATATAATATCACAATATTCCTCAAATTAAAAAAATATAAACAATCTCGAATAAGGATGTGATTATGAAAGAAACCCTTATTTTAGATTTATCTTGCTTCATAAGTTCTTTTAACCCCATGAGTAATAAATTTAAATTAATTATAATTATATACCAAAACCATTTAAATAATTGTAGTATCATATATGATCCTCATAAAACATTTCAATACCCTTTTATTTTTAATTATTTATTAATATTTTTATTTCCAAGTGTTAATAGTTTCATTTTTCATGTAAAATTTAGTAAAATAGTTTTGGTCTTGAAATATTTTTTTCAGTTATTTTATCTCCATAATTTTAATCATGATATGAATATAATATATATTTGTTATATATATAAATATATACATAGTATCATTATTTATATGAGGACTAGTAAAATGAATCGCATCACATCATGGACGTGGTTGTCCACACGTACACAAGGGAGACATTATCATTTACCAATTAGTGGAGTGAAAGAATGTAAATGATATATTATATTTATTTAATCATTATTATTTCAAAAATATATAATATATTAATTATTCATATTTTTATAAAAATTCATGTAATGTGGTGATGAAAAATGAATTACAATTCTATGTGGATATTGTAGGTCATACCAATTCACCAGAATTGTTTTCATTTTCTGTGGGATGGAATAGATATGAAGAAGAGTTTTGAAACTATAATAATAAAATATAAGTATATGTAACATAAAAATGATACTATATTATAATGTTTATATAATATTTAAATTAGGTAGTAGAGAAAATAAAATGAAGACACATGGTTATGATCTATAGCAGTTCTTTAGAAATACTCCTTAGGATTTAATCTAATGCCTTGATATGATGGTATTATGGTGAAACATGGATATCTTGGATGTATATAGGGTTATTATGTAATTTTTTGTATTGTTATTTGATGAAATAATATGTTCATGAAGTTTGATTAATATATGACATGTGGTGTAGTTTTATAAGGGATGGAGAGGAAACACTATATATTTTTCCAAAGAATAAAATACGTTAATGTCTTACACAAAACAAGGATAAAAAATGAAATAAATTAATGTATTATAAGTGCAACATAGAAATTCAACTGTCCCATCTGGTATAATCAAGATTATTTTTTTTATTTTTAATCATTTCCCCTTTAATTATAATTCCCTTAGCCCATTTACAAATAACTAAGCAGATAAATATTTTCCATGGTTACTATTATTAAAGAAAAAGAATAAATTTTACCATGTTACCGCATATTAATTATTTTACATCAAAATATGTAATATGTGTTTCATGACTCAACTAGTTCTATTGGATGAAATGTCTCTTAATATAAGTTTACAAATCACGATGAAAATATTTTTCTGGAAATTTTATTTTTATTTATAAAAAACGAGTTCATATAAAAACTATGATTTATATAGATTATAATGAAATGAAATGAATTATTTAAAAAAAATGGAATTAATTACATTATAAAATCAATTATAAATATATAAAATTTTATATAGTTGAATATAAAACAGTGTTTTATAGAAAAAATATATTTTTCCCAATTCAATTGAAAATTAGTTTTTTCTAAAAAATACAAAAAATGATCATGAGATAAATTATATTTTTTGATTTAAAATATTTTAACATTTCTTTATAAAATTATATTTTTTATATTTTTTAATTTATTTTAAAATAAAATTAAATAAACAATGTAATGTGCATTATAATATTGGTTCATTAGAAAGAATAGGTTTCATACTATAATTGAATCTTGGGTGTCACATGGAAATCCAATACCTCATCATAGGTATGGATTTTGTACTATAGATATAAATTTATGAATTAAATTTCAATAGTGATTCTGTTTGGGAATCATTAAAATCAATTAATGACTATTCCATCAAGAAAAAAGAGTTGGGTCTCTTACATTATTATTTATAAATGTTAATGGGAAAAAACCCCACAGAGATAACACTATCTCACATCATAAATTCAAAAAAAATGTAACACCCATCGATTATATATATATTTGTGTGTTTGGGTGTGTGTTTTTAAGAAATCTTAATGTATTGGATAACTTTATTTACATACATCCCCTAGTCTAAATAAACTCTAATGTAATATACAATTTCAATATTGGAATTAAATTTGTGTATAGGAATAAGATAAAAAATATTTTTAAACCAATATATAAATTGTTTATATAATTAAAATTTATTGATTAATTAATTATACAAAATTACTAAATTTCAAAAAGAGTTGTGTTATATGTCAAATACATATTTTTTTTAAATATGGGTTTCATTATATTCTAGGAATATATATTATAATAAATTTCATCCAATTTGAGAAATTATATTTTATAAAAATATTTCATTTTATAAATCATAAGATCTAAATTAACTTATGGTATCATTTTTGTATTGTTATGAAAAGATTATTTTTTCAGTGAATATAAATAAATACAGAATTTATGGAAACCATCTTTCACATCCATGTTTATAAAATATCCCACATTTTGATTTGATTTTGATATTAATTTAATAATTTAGATTTAATTAATCCATTAAATATCATTTGAATCTATATTATGGTAAATTATAATATAATGACTTTTTTATACAGGAAAATGCATTTTCATGGAAAAAAATTTCATCTTGTTTTAGGGGCTTTATAGTAATGTAATTTACAGAACATAAAAAAAAATAATTTTATTAAATTAATATATAATTTAAATCAAATTTTCTTTCATTGTTCTAATTTTTTTTATCATCATGAATAGTAATAATAGTAAAAATATGATATCACATTTTTGGTTAGAATGTGTTTAACCATGGATTAATCAAATATATATGGATGATATTTCCATGTAAAAATGTATAAATGATATTTTTTATACATATTTCAAAAATATATTATCATAACAATGAATAATTTTCTATTTGGGTAACTTTTTATTGAATAGTCCCTTATTATATTTTACTCTTTTTTGAAATTCCATCTATGTGCATTCCCTCACATTTAAAAGAGAACCTATTCTACACCCTTATTAATAACTTATAAGAATTATAAATTAGTAAATAGCCAATACAATTAATTGTGTGCATCCCTGACCACATCTTAGAGGTCCTTCCTTAATCAGAAGACCATTTTATCAGGGATTAAGGTGTAAGCCATATGAGGTCTCCCAATGAAGACATTTCAACCTTAACTGATATCTTTTGATTTCATTTCAATTGGAACCATGAAAAAAATATGTTTATATATCATGAAGTTATTAATCTAGTGTAATAAATATACTAATATGTTATTATGATGTTAGAATGATAATTTCTACACATCCTTTCCATCAAATGGGAAATGAATGTATTCCTAGTTCATATGTGTGGACTAACCCCTCTACATAGTGATATGACCCATTTTCCATCACCATATTTAAAGGATGGTTATAATAATGGATATATAGTTCATATATGAAATATATGATTTTATTAGTCTTCTATAATTATATAATCTTAATTATAATCTTAATTTTTCTTCCGTTAGAAATTGATCACATCGATCTTGTGTACAAGTGTACTAACATCTCTACGAGTCGATTTAATTCTATTTTTAAATTTTGATATACATAGATGATAAAATGGATAGCATTAGTGAATATAAATAAAATATATGAAATATTATTTATTTTTTAAATGTGAATAATTATTTACCTTTTTTCATTCCAACCATCAAAATTTGTAAACAGTACGCATCTGTACACACAAACTCTATTCTAAACAAAGTGGTGTAATTCTCTTTTCATCATGGTATTATATGATTATTAATAAATTATATAAATATTATATTTTTTCACTATTAAGATTCATTATTTTTTGTAACCGTGATCAATTTAAATAGAACTAGAACTATTTAATGTGAAATTCATGAGAAATAAAATAGTTAACTATGTAAAATACTAATTTTTATGAAAAATTGTTAACAAATGGATATTAAAATGTTATAAGTTGGTCATATATCATATTAATATTATAAAATTATAATTTTATACAATTAAAGTAAATTTTATAGTATTAAACATGAGTTTTTATAAATTATTAATCAAATAAATCAGGACATATGGCTCTTACCTTAAAAACAAATTTTTAATGTTATTGTTTATGTTTAAATTTTAGATAATGAAATTATATGATATTTATCTAACATATTATATATATTTTCCTTTATTTTGGTTTTATTAATATTAAAATATTTCTATTAAATTTACAATATTTAATTACTATAGTGACCATATACTTTTAGACATATTATTACATGATTTTATTTATAATTAACCATTAAATACAAAAAAAGGATTTTAATGTCTCATGTCTATAGAGGGTTAGATACATAGAAAGAAAGCATGAATCCAAAATAAAAAAATTATATAATCTCCATAATGATAAACTAAATTCCTTCATACTCTTATATCTGCACCAAATAACCTGGGGAATAAATAAAAAAATTTATTATCAAAATACCCATGTAGGGGAATAAACATAGGTATAATGAATATGTCATTGGACTGATGACATAACATGATGGCATAAAAACAATGGAAATAAATAAAAATATTGAATAATTACATAGAGATCGTGGGACCATTTAATCAAGTAATCATATGAATTTGGTAGCAAAATAAAACATGACATAAGCATGAGTCAAGGCTAGCAGTCAAGATTTTATCACATGGTGGAAAAAGTCTCGTAATTGAATCAGGATTACTCCCGAAACCAAAAATGATGAATCTTCATAATAAAAAACAACCTAACACATTTTAGAAATATCTAGGTTCACCCATGATATCATTTTCATGTATATTTGTTCCACTAGATGAATCAAACATACGAGATAAACATAAGGGTTACCTGTGCAAATAAATGGGTGGCATAATCTGTCATTCTGAAAAAACATAGAATATATCATAATAGTGTATAATAAATAATGGATTGAAATCATAATTGTTCATTCCTTAGTGAAAATATGTATATATCATGATATATGATGTCAAATTGAACTGAAACATGTAATAATAGTGTTTAGGAATCTTTTGAAATTAGACACTTTAGTGGGAGGGAACATATTTAATATTATTTAATGTTAGAGAATGAATAATTGTTTGTATAAAACATTAATTGATCATAGATAGTTTTTCATTATAAAATTTGTGATTTTAGTAAAATAATTTTTTATTATAATTTTTTATATAGTGCATTCAAATTTTTTTCTGAAATCAAGAAGATCTGGTTAACTATGGAATTGAGAATGAAACATTATCAAATATGAATTATATCATTAATCAAGGATGAAATGATTTGGATACATATTATTTTAATATATTCATATAATTTGGAAGAATTAGATAATAATAGTGAATAAATAAAATTGTTTCAAAAAGATATCAGTACCTAAATGTAATTTTTTATGTTTGGAGAGAATCTATTTCCTTGAGTTCAAGACTATTCTACACCTATACTCAATATCCTAGATAATCAAATTATAACCAATAATTAATTCACAAATAAACATTAATAAATTTATTGGATTATTATAATTTTATTATGTTCATTTATTATGTCTTTATGACTTATATGATTCTATTTCTTTATTCTTTGAGTGTTTGTTTCATTATTTTATGATTGGGCCTCTTGAGTTTATTTATGGGAGTTCATGTAAATTGGAAGAAAACCTATAGAAGAAAAATTGTATGATATTTATTCACATAAATAATTTTAAATTTTCCCATATTTTAATTTTTCAAATATGATAGTGAATCATTATATAAAATTTTAATAATAAATGATAGTTTAGTTTGCTGAAATTTAAATTTTGATAAAATATTTCTATTTTATAATTTAATATTATGTAAATATTTTAGATCATAAACATAAAACAAGATGTAATATAAATTTTTAAATTTATTTTAACCACTATAATGGTTTTTAGTCTATCCATGATGGAGGTAATAAAAAAATCTCCATCCTCGAAGGTGGTGAATTAACACATGATTGATGATGATTTCATTATTAAGATAAAAATGATAAGTGAAGAGATTTTATGATGGATATCCCATTAAAATAATAAAATTCAATTATATTTAGGATTATTTAGTTATCATTTCACCATGTTATAGTAGATTAAGTTATGAGGTAGAAGAAAGAATGAATTTAAAAAGAATAGAATGAGGAATTTACCTCTTGAATAACATCTCCTGGAGAACCACTTATAGAACATGGAAATGGACATTGTGTGAGACCATAAAGACTAGAACGTGGGGAAGAGTTTTTTTGGATTAATTGGTACAAATTTTTTAAGGTTCCAAACCTTATTTGGATTAAGTATAATAGACCAAAATGAATAGTAATTATAGTGGGATGAGAGGGGTGTTTTCATTATTTTATTCATTAATTTATTATTTAGGTTCAAGAATGTTAATAGTGATTATTCTTGTGAATAAGAATAGTATGTACTGAATGACTTTTTGAAATAATGGTTTCATACATCTTCCATGACTCAACAAATAATGTATTTGTTTAAAAATGATGAATATAGAAAATTAGTATGTTTCATTATTCACCAGAAATCAATTATTTTAGGAAAATATAAAAAATGCATTGCAAACATTTTTCAACTTATTGATTTCAAACATGGACTTCAATTTACGAAAATAATTTTCTAATTATGATAAAAAGTAATTTTTGGTCAAAAAAGACATTTAGCCGAAGAATGTTGATGTTATTATTACAAAGGATTTTATGACACATTGAAAAATTAATTATGGTAAAAAAAATTTATATTATAAACATAGAAGAACATTATATTAATTTATTAAACTATTTTTTGAAGCAAAATTTCCTATAAATCATCATATTACTAATACACTTCTAAATAAACATATATGTTTTACAAAAAATACCAATATTTAATTTATCATATTTAAAAGATTTATTTACTTATACCATGATATAAATATATCATATTTTCACATAAATTATACCTAAATTTTATTTATACATTCATAGGTGAGGTTTCTTTTCTATTGTCCATAATACTATTCCAAATGGTCACATTCTTATTTTAATTGTACAATTAATATCTTGTTGCTATAGTTACATTAATTTCTACAACTACCAATTATTTCATTATCTATCTATGAGAATCGTGTTTTTATTAGATTATCTTTTTGATGAATTTGAATTTTACAATATGTCAAATTTATAATAAGAAAATATCCATTGATAAAATTTCTGTTCGTTACATTCATCCCCCCTTATGATATTTTACTCTTTAAATTTTATTACACATAATTTTATAAAAATAGTCTTACTCAAATCATCTGGTTCTCATGTTTCCTCTTTATTAGTATGGTTCTACCACAGTACTTGGACTAGGTGTGTTGTCATGATACGTATAACCTTATCTCTTCTATCCATGATCATCACATGTTTCTCCTCATAAGAGAGATAATTTTCTAACTCTATATCCTCTGAATTTAATACATATGAGTGATCTGATATATACTTCCTCAATAGTGATATGTAGAATACATGTTGTACTTGAGACATTTTTGGTGGATTCACTAGTCCATAGGTCAAAGCTCTGAATTGATCATGAATCTTGAAGGCATGATTTACCTGGGACTCGACATTCATTTCTTCACCAATCTAATGATCCTCTCTCATATATATTTATATTGGAATATCATGTCTCTATGTTAATACTCCATGCCCCATTGATTATTATCTTCATTGAAATTCCGTCAAATTTGGGCTACCTTGATGTGTTGCTTAATGGTTTGACGTTATCTACAATTTCTTCTTGAATTTTAGGCCCTAACAGCATATGTTCACTGAATTCATCCAAAAATGTTGATGTTCTATATATTTTTTCATAATGGGATTCGTATAGAGCCATTTGGATGCTTTAGGGGAAACTATAGTTATATAAGGAATCAATTAGAGGTAGATATTGGTCCCATCCTCCTTTGAAGTCCCGCGATCATGATCTCAACATCTTTACCAGTGTCTAAATAGTCCACTCAAACATTCCATCAGTTTGAGGATGGTAGGTCTTCCTAATGTTTAGCATACTATTTTGATCATGGTGAATACTTTTCTATATCATAGATTTAAATATTGGATCACTATCGAATACAATCGATATTAGTAATCCAGGCAAATATACCATTTCATTGATGTATATCAAGGCATTTAGGTCGTGTAATAATTCCTCTCCAAATTTGATAAAGTGAGTTGTCTTTGAAATAATGTCCACCACAACCCATATATAATTTTTCCCTCAATATGTATTTGGAAGTCTATTGACAATGTACATCATAATTTTTTCCATTCCCATGATGGTATGTATAATGTTTCCATTATCCCCATTGAATTTTTCCATTCATCCATTACTTACTGAAATAGAAGGATCATTACTTCATATTTAGTGATCTTCTTTTTCATTTTGTCCCTTAGATAGTGCTCTCAGATATATTAATATATACTTGTTGTACCTTGATTAAAAGATAATTTAGAGCTATATAAATAGTTTAGAAGCTATTTTTTCTCTATATTGGATGATACACATAATCATGGACCAATTCTTTTGACTCATACCTCAGTAATTTTAAACTCTGAAGATTTCCCATTTTATGATTACTTCATCCTTTTTTTGAATCTCTAAACCATTTCAATTAGAATCCGTTATTTTTTCCAAAAGGGATGGGTAAGAAATAATTTGTGGTAGGATTGATGATGTTCCTTCATTAATGATTTACCTATCCATCATTTGAAATTCTATGACGATTGGATCCTTATAAATTTTTATTATCCATAATATTAAGTAATCCTTTATTATTGCAGCATGTGCTATATTATTTCCTATACTAGAATAAAAATGAAATGAGAAGTCAATATATGTGATGATAACTAACCATCTTCACTAGTGAATATTAAGATCCTTCACTAGGAAATATATATTTGAGGCTCTTATGATCGATATATATCTATCACTTATTGCAATAGATTTAATGTGTCAATGTTTTTAATGCTAAGATCACACCCTCAAACTACATATCATGTGTGGTATAGTTTTTATCATAATTTTTCAACTGACATTGATCATAGGCTCACACATTCGTTTTACATCTAAGAATATCTTAATCTCTTCTCTAAATCATCTCTGTATACCATAATATTTATCCACTTTTTTAAATTGTGAGTGATGGTGTAGTGATAATCCTATTTTCTAACTCTTTGATGTATCCTTCATATTTACTAGTCCTGCCAAATAGAACTCCCTTTTGTATTAGCATGGTTAATTGGTTTGACTGTATTGAGAAGTTCTTCACAAATTTTAGGTAATACTGATATAGATGGATGAAACTATGGATCCCTATTATTGATATTGTCCTAGTCCAATATTTTATTACCTTTTCAAGGAAGGGTCCACACATATTCCCTTGTGATAATATTCCTTATAATGATAAATCCTTAATACATAAATCACATTTTATATACATTTCATAATGTTTATCCCTTCAAAAATTCTCTACAACTGTATTCAAATTCTCCCCATGATCCACATTCCTTTTTGAGAATATCAGAATATCATCGATAATGATTACTGCAATTTTTTTTATTAAACTTATAAAGACATTAATCATTATGTCCACGAAAATAGATGGGTCATTACTTCATCTAAATGGAATAACTATGAACTCATAGTGTTCATATCTCTTTCGAAAAGAATATTTGGGAATATATACCATTCTTATAGTTAATTAGTTATATCCCCACCGAAGGTCAACCATGGAGAAATACTAGTCCCCACGTAGATGATCAAAAAAATAATCTATATTTAGTAGGGGATTACATGTTCATTATAATGATTTTTTGAGAACAAAATAATCAATATAAAATAACATTGATACACCATTTTTTTACATTGAGGACAGGCACACCCTATAGTGAAATGCTCAATCATATGAAACCCGTGTCAATATTATATGGTAAATGATTTTTAGTTCCTCCAATTCAATGATGTAAATTCAATAATATGTCTTTTATATTTATATATTTACCTGAATATGATAAATTAAGAACTCATTCTACTGTTCAATAGAAGGACAACGAAACTATTTGGGGAACACATTAGTGTAGTCCCTCAAAATTGGCATGTATTCACATATTATTCTCACTATTGTATAAATAATTTTATCTAGATATGCTTACTCATAATGAAATAATGTTCTTATTTGATTCACTGATTCTAAATTAGATTCATCATCCTCATTACACTCATATATAATTGGGGTATGTTTCAGGATGTGAAGAGTGGTCACCATATTTGGACAGCTAGTGTTGGCATTATATAATGGTAGCCAATCCATGACTAATAAAGCATAAAAATCCACTAAATGAGGTAAGATAATATTTTATGGTAGGATTATTCCACAAAAAATAACCAAGGAGGAGTTATATATGTTGGATACAATAATTTTCCCATTTTATATTCTCCTAATTAACCCAACCTCTCTAGTTTGAGTTAGGGATTGAATTGTTCTACTAAACATGCTATATATGAAAGAATAAATAGAACTAGAATCAAATAGTATGTTCAATATTGTTGAATGAATAGAAAAATTCTCTATAAACACTTCATTTTTGGGTTCCACATTAGTAGTGGTAATAACACAATGTTGGAGTTTGTTGTTGTTGATTTCCTATAACAAACCGTATCATAGGGAAATGTATCAAATAATTTCTATGTTCCTTGGAGTTAAAAAACTGAACTATATGAAGGGTGGTGATTTGAAACATCTTTTATTACTCATAATTTATGTTATTATTCATATCATTTCAGAAATTAATTCATTGATTCCTCTATCTTACACGTTTGAATAATCTCCTGGTTCCCTATAGGTAGTTCTTCAAATATTCTTCCCACACTTTTGAAATGTAGAATGATGGTTTTTCATTCCATCATGAGATTTATCTATTTATTAAAACATATTAAAATTAATTACCAACTTTTTACCTCTAGGCTCATGATACCTCTATGATTCACTGATATATATTTCATCCTTAATGGAACCTTAAATAATCACCTCATAGCTATCAAATTCTTGAATCAGAAAGTATTTTCATAGACACAACTTTCGGCCAATATAGAAGAGATAAACTTTTATTTTGGTGTTCATTACATATATGAAGGTGTATCTTTAAATCCATGTAATGAATTACTGATACACCCTGATATACTCTTCTTCCTTTTATATCATCCCAAGGAACTCCCTTTTCATATTAAGATGGAGAATATTGAGAAAGTAATTATTGAAAATTATTTTCATGAATGATTCTCAATTCATATTATACATTTCTTCCAATGACATTTTGTTATTGATCAGTTTCCAAAACTGATCAGCTTCCCTATCATAACTATAGGTTTCCATCTGGACGATATCTTTTTCTAACCACTTAAAAATATAAATTATCTTCTCAATGGATTTAATCAATTTTTCTATAATGAGGGGATAAGAAGATCCACCAAAGTAATGAGGCCTTTAATCTCATAAAATATTTGACTCCAACTGGATAATTCATAGGTGAATGAGTTTTTTCTATTTTATTTAGGTTATTATTCATAACATGATACAATTAATCAAGTACAATCATGAATTTTTGATCTCCCATTCTAATTAGATTTGGTGTTTCATTATGTAAATCATCACTTTTCCTATCACATTGATTATTTTAATTCGTTCTCTTATTTCCATAAATTTACTAAGAAAAAAAGAGAGAAAATTAGGGTTTATTCAATACATATCCAATAAGCATGAAAAAATGAAAATTTGAACATCAAAGGATAAAATTTCTAACCAAATATATATCAAAACATGGGATTACATATGTTTCTATCTTGGTTTTCCATGGTGACAGTATTATACCTTGGTTTCATAATATAGTTTTCTAAGCCTAATTCCCAAAAATATCTAGACATTTAACTAATACAAAATGTTGACCCCAAATCCTTTTACAAATATTATTACATGATTTTAATGATCATTAGACACCAAGTAAAAAAACATGGAACCTAAATTCTAGTGTCATTTTAGTATTAGATATAATGTATGAAAGCATGGTGACAAAATAAAACCATATTTTATTTATTCTCCTAAATTAGCACCTAACATACATTGGGCTCTTATATCTTTACATGAAAACCTTATGAATTCAACAGAAAGGGATCAGCTAACAATCCTAGTATGCGAGTAATAATTTAAATAAATCACAGGACATGGATTATAATACATAACTTGAAAACATAAGAAGGCATGAAACATGAATTAACATTTTTAATCATAACATATATCCTAGGATAATGTATTCATTGAATCATATGAATTTTCAAACAATATACACCTAGATATAAACATGAGTCATGAAAAACTATCCAGACTATATCACATGGTGGAAAAATTCAAATAAAAGAACTTGGTTTACTACCTGTCCCAACATGATATACCCTTAGACCAAAATATTACCCAATTCATTAGAAAGATATATATGAAAACCAATTGTATCATTTTATGGTATATGTCTTCCACATTTGCATTCAATAATAATTAATAATAATTATGGTTACCCATGGGAAGTAATGGGCATCATAGACATTTCTTGTGAAATAACCAAACAACTTATTATATTGGGGAATAAGATATAAAGGAATAAAGAAATACTTGGACATTAATAAGGGAAAATAAAAATTAGTCATGATATA
This sequence comes from Viscum album, assembly GCA_963277665.1. Taxonomy (NCBI): domain Eukaryota; kingdom Viridiplantae; phylum Streptophyta; class Magnoliopsida; order Santalales; family Viscaceae; genus Viscum; species Viscum album. The sequence goes on from OY728150.1 coordinate 332,748,670, forward strand.
TGATTTCAAAGGCAAGTTAAATCATTTAAGAAGTGCATTTAAGAATCTTTATAATTGAGTTACTTTAGTGTTGTGTAAGGAAAAATACTAAAGAGTATTTGATATGGAAAAGTAATAATTGTTTTTATAAAACAAAAATTGATCCAATATAGTTGTTCATTATGATATGAGTTATTTTATAAAAATATTGGTTAATTATAAAATATTATTATGTGTATTTGAAAATGGGTAGGAAATTCATAATTTCTTTCTAATTGGATTTGCATATTGAGAGGGATTGCGAAGGGAACCAAATTAAATATATTTTTTACAATTAAATAATTATGTGATTTGGATACATAGTGTTGGAACATATTAATATAATTTATATGAATAATATAATAATAATGAAGAAATACATCAGTGTAACCAAATTTAATTTTGGAGGTTCGTAGATAATTCATTACCTTTGGTCTAAAATTGTTCTATAATTATTAACAATATCCTTGATAATAAAACTATATCCAATAATTATATATTTCAAAAACAATTATATAGGTATATGATTTTTGATAATTTTATTTTGTTCATTTTTGGCATTTCTAAGGACTTGAAAAATTCAATGTTATATTTCTGTAAGCATTAATCTCATGTTTTGATCATTGGTTCCTAGCAGTTTAATTATGGGAGTTATTATAAAATAAAGGAAAACAATAAAATAGGAATTTCATGGTATTGAATCACATCCATAATTTTAAACTGTGTAATTTACAGTTTTTTTATATTTTAGAATGATTTGTTAGATAAAATGTTAATGATAAACATTAGTTTATTTTAATTAATTTCTGATTATTAAAAAATATGTTTCTTTTATTATTGATCAGTATGTATTAATATATGTTAAAAAAAATAAAAAAACTTAATATAAATATTAATATATTTCATAACCATTATAATGGTTTTAAAAAAATCCATGAATGTTGGTAATAGAAAATAAAAAATTGTTGTCCTTGATGGTGTTTAATCGACACATCACGGGCGATGTATAAATTTTTAAGATAAAAAGAGAAGAGAAGATATGTTTTGACATATATCCCATTAAATAATCGCATTATAAAATATTTTTTATAATATAGTTATCATGTCACTTTATTAATGTGGAGTACTGGGTGAGGTAGATGAAAGAAAGAATTTAAAATGGAGTAGAGTATTTTGCCTCTTGAATATAATTTCCTTGAGAACCTCCATTATGCACATAGAAATGGTATTTGAGTGAGACAATAAGGACTATAAAATCAGTAAGATTATTGGGGTATAAATTGGGTAAAATATTAGAATGATATAAATCATAAAAGGTTAAGAGAGAAGAGGAGGCGAAGGGTGTTATTTTAAATGGGTAGAGAGCGGGGTTTGGATTATTTTAGTCATTAGATTATTAGTTTGCCTTCAGAATATCTATAGTGTTAGTCCTTTTGAATAAGTATAGTAAAAATTTATTGTGAGGTCTAAATATTTTTTTCTAACATGTCACATGACACAATATTATTTATGTATTTGGATAAAAATATTAAATATTGTAAATTTTCATATTTAAATATTCATAAAAATCAACTATTTTTGAAAAAAAAACACAGTTATTCATCATAAGTTTTATCAATGAATAGATTTCAAAAATAGAATCCATTTTATAAAAATAATTTTATAAATACGAGAAATTTAATTATTAATTAATATAATAATTTATTTGAAAATTATAGATTTAATATTATAATTGATTTTATGACACAATGAAAAAGTAATTAAGGTCTCATAAAATATCTTATAATAATAAAATAAGAAACTATTCATTTATTAGTTTATTTTATGAAAATAAATTGTATATTAAATAACTATAATAATTATAAAATTTCAAATAAATATTTATGTTTTACAAAATATACCAACACTTAAATTTTAATTTTTTAAAAAATTATTTACTTGTAAAATGATATAAATATGTCATATTTTCACTCATAAGATATCTAAATTTTATTTACAATATCATTTTTTTCTTACCAATCTATTGGCCATATTAATATTCCTAATGGGCACATTACAATTTTAATGGTTAAGTCATTATCCCATTAGTATAGGTTCCTTAAGTTTCATAAATAAATCTTATTTCATTATCCATATATGATAATATAGTTTTAATTATGTTATCTATGGGATTATTGGGATATATACTAAATAATTATTATTAGTGAATTCCTAATGATAAAAGTTCAGATCATTACATGTACTAAAGAGACAGAATGAGTTTTTTAAAAACCAACATTAATTCTTAATTTTTTTGGAAATAATTTTTATTCCATATCAATTTTATCTAAAATATTATGAATTATGTTAGTACATAAATATAATGATGGATTTAATTAATTTTATCTAAATTTTATTTTTAATAATACCATTTAATGTAATCTTCTTTCTATTTTATGAATGAAGTTCTTTTGACCTTTTACAGAACATCTAAATCAAATCTTTTCTATATCATACATGGAAGGAATATTGTATTAACCATATTGACTATTAAATAATTTAAAAATTATTTTTAATTTTTATAATGACCTTCTGAAATAAAAAAGTTCCTTAATATTTTGGTAATTTTTAGTATTTAAAAATGGTATTTCATAATGAAAGGTGTATTTTCATAATGAAATGTTTAGGATTTATTTTAAAATAATTTTTTCATCTATGATCAAACACATATTGTTAATTATGATTCAATGGGAATATTATTCAATGATATTACCCTTAATATTTTTTTATGATTATATTTATGAAGATTAAAATTCGATGAAACCATATTTTTATAGGTTAGGTTATGATGAACTTATCAATGACATTGTGGAATACATATGAATAATTTATTAATATATTCTCTGTGTTCCTTGAATTATATAGTCCTCCAATGTATTGGTTAATGATTACTATTTTATGTGTTAAATGGGTATTTGTATGCTTATACAAATACAGAAAAATGGGTACACAAGATGTTTTTCAAATACAATATGAAGGTACATAATAGGTTATCTCTTGCCTGAAGCAGGTAAATATGTAGTTAACCCAAGCATATCATGTTATTTATATCTCGATGGGTATCCAGGAAAAAATATTTCTATTATTGTGACATGTGACACTTGATACACACTTTTATGACATGATCTTATGTTAATAGAATGATTTCATATATCAAGTTATTTGATCAATTTATGTTTCAGGTATTATAAAATATCTATTTTTCGAAATGATTCATGATTATAATCTATAGATGGCTGGAAATGGTTATCAAAGGTCAATATCAAATTCTCATTACCATAAGCTCAAGTTATACATAAGTAATATTTGATATTTTGATTCTTCTCCCTTACAGTGTATCTGTCCTCCCTATTATTTGGTTTAGTATCCCTTTGGATAAAAAGAATAGTTTTAAGTGTGAAATGACTATGAATGGAGATTTATGTGAAGAAATATGTGGGAAGCACTAAAGATCATTTTTGTAATAGTTTTTTATTTATCTAGGTATTCAAGAAAACTAATGTGTTAATGTTATATCGTATATCCTGATGTTATATGATGAATATTCAACTAATACAATGTAATATTTATGGGTCAAAATTATGGGTCACTATAGTGGATATCATAGTAAGAAAATTATTTATAGAATCTAGGATGATGATAATTTTGTGATGACCCTTAAGATAATAATTTTTCATTGAAAACACCCAAATGGTTTGGTAAGGTATGGAATATTTTTTCCATGTTTATAATAAATCCTTTATAGTATACAAAAATTTTATATGGTTGTGGAACATATTCATATAGGTTTAATAACCATGAATAGAGTATATTATAAAAATCATTATGATACATGGTGAATATTCCATTACTATTCCCCTATTTTGATACTCCCTGAGGATATGAATGGATTAATCTACATTTTCATTATAAAACATTGTAATGGATTTGAATAGATAATGGTCACTAATGAACTAGATAAAATAAATGGCGACATTGATTGAAAATAAGGTTTTATTATTAAATAATATAATTAATTATTTTTAATTATTATATGGTTTCTCAGCATGATTTTTATTTATCACACACTACGATTGGATTTATTAAATTAGTATAACCCAGCGGAACAATGTTAATGTTGAATATAAGGGACAAAAAAATGATTATCCATCTGAGAAACCAAACCTTATTAGTACAGTAATGAAAATTTTCATTTCTATGATTATAATAATTTCTTATGCCATAAATCATGTTGACCTTCTATATGAGAAATAGAGGAACAACCTTTTATTGATTCATTAATAAGTAAACATATGTCATCTTTTAGTGTGTACAATAAACCACTAGCTTATACCATTGAAAATATATTTTTTATTCTCATGTGTTTAGATAATAAAAAAGTTATCTCAGATAAATATCACATGGATGGTGAATCAGAACAATTGTGATCTCTAATTAAGAACAAAAGATAATAGGAAGACATTTACTATGATGAATTGGATTAGTTTGTAAGGTTATTTAAATTCATGTAATTTAATCATATCATTTATATTAAAATATATAAATATTTCATTGACATTATGTAGAATGATTACGAATCCATTAGTTCCCCGATATTTTATTTGACATGGATTATGATTTATGATCCATGAATTATCATAAGTCTCTTCCGCTTGAGAGATTTTTCTCCTAGGGATTCCTGGGGTTTGAGTTCCTCCGTCTGATTGGCTTTCAGCGGCTCCATCCTCTTCTGTGCATCCTGCTTCAGCTCTTCATTTTCCTCACCTTCTTCGGATCTGGAGATAGGGGCTCGGTTTCACCATTCATTACTTTTCCTCAACTCCTCCATGGTTAGGAAACTTGTTCCTTTGTACTCTGTTCTTCCTCTCCAGTAACCAGACCCTGTTACCTGTGATTCAGAGGGTTTCAGGATTCATCTTCACGAAATCATCTTCAGACGCATATCCAGGTCTTCAACGTTGTCCAAAAATTTTCCCGCCACCATCTCACTACTTCTGTGCCAGATCTAGGATAGGGAGGGCAATTCCGTCTCCCAAATCTCAAACCCCCATTCAGAAAACAGATTCGAGCACTCATCATCTCAAAACAACTTCCAGAGTTTGAGGACCCACATAACACCTTTCGCAAAATCTTTATGTTCCGTGAATATCGGTGACGAACTGTGGGTGGAGGGAATTACCTTCCTCGTGGGATAGAGGTTTTTTTCATAGGGATCGGGGCCATTTTTTCTAGAATTCAAAACCAACACCTCCTGCTCTCACTCGTCGTCATGAAGACCTTTCTGGATTCTATCGACCATCTGGAAACCTAGATCTCTAAGGCTCGGGCCTTTTTTCATTTCTGTTTTACAAGGAACGAAGGATGATTTTCTGAGCAGGGATCATTGTGATGTTTTCTCGTTCATGGAGATCTTGTAATCGAAGGCGATTCCTCCGGTGAGTGGGGTAAGTGACTCACGAAGGGAGCCTTTGAATATTCCACTAGTTGAGCCACCACATAGTGGCCGAAGTTCTTCGCGAAGATGGTGTGAAGAAATCTGGTTTGCAAAGGCTGAAGTGCTTCGTGGAGTGTGGTGTGAAGGAAACTAGTTCTAGGTGGCCGAAGTGCTTCGCGGAGAGTGGTGTGAAGAAAACTAGGTTCGCGGCGGCCCTGGGAGTAAAGGTGTTTCCTTCTGCAAAGGTTGTGATTGTCACGCGAATCGAGACCACGAGACCCCGCCGCGATGAACCATTCCGTGCAGGCGGTTTTGCATCGCGGAGTGCTCATGCAAAGTGTGAGAGGTTCACAGAGCCTTTACCACAGATCCTTTTCTGCAGAGCCTCTTTGCAGAGGTTTCTCCGCTAAGGCTTATCCCACGTTGCCACTTCGCAGAAAGAGGCTGCGGAGTGGGGTTCTTGGCCCAGCCATTTGTGGCAATAGAATATCACGTGCTAACCCAAGGTGCGCAGATCACTGGGCATTCTATGGATCTCTTCCCCCATCCCACGTGCACTAAATTATTAATGTTCTTGGCCCAGCCATTTGTCTTCGAGTTCTTCAACGAAAGGTATAGATATAAAATCCTCAGAGCTAGGTCGTGGTCCTTTGGTAATAAACTCCTCCTCATGGAATAATTCAGAGGGGGGATGATATCCAGAACATTAATCTAACCCGATCCATTTTTGGATACGCGTCAATGGAATTCCTCTCCATGCATGAACAGGACATGTTATGAGAGAAATTGGGGGCAGCAATGGCCAATTCATTTAATGGGACTACTTGGACCTATCCAATGGGGACCCGATGTTCGGATTAAATCCATAATTGAAGTTAAAGAGCTGCTGATGAGGGGAATGTTCATGAAAATCGATGACACTGACAACTATATTTCATTCAAATTCGAGAAAGTCCCAATTTTTTGCTTCTATTGTAGACATCTCAGCCATCTGGAAAGAGCGTGTGTCTCAAAGAAAGAGACGGGATCTGGAAATATCATTCTACAATATGGCCCTTGGTTCGAAGCCAAAATGACTAGATATGCCTTCATCCATGAATCAAAAAAACAGAAGGATCACAAACGTCTCATAGTGGCCCACACAAGACAGGAGGGAACCGAACATGGAATGATCATCATGCTTGGACCTCCATAGTTCCCGAAAGAGGGCTCAACCGCTCATAGGAGAAATAGCATTTATCCCTCTCCCCTAAAGGACACCGCCTAAACAATTATAGAGCAGAAGAATTCACCAAAAGGTATTGTAGAATAAATATCAAGACCAAAGCAAATGCACACTGAACCACCAGATCCTGACTCTGACCCAGAAATGAACATGGTAGACACCCTAACATAGGATAGAGATGGAAATACAAGAGCTTCACAACCAGGACCAATCACACGTCGAACTTGGAAAAGGGTGCAACATAAAGTTAATGATGGTAAACTGGAGGACCCTAAACCATGGGATATGAAAAGACGAATTAAAACATGCCAGTCAATGGGGAACACCCCAAATAGAGGAAAATGACAGATTGAAAAAGAAGGTCTGAGAACTCAAAGGCAGAGGCGGGTGAGACCCAACGCCACCTAGATCAATGATTGTCTTATGCTGGAACAATCATGGGCTCATAAACCCATGAACTATTCACATGCTCTAGTGAAATTGCGCCCGAAGTCACCCCGATATGGTTTTCCTATCCGAAACCATACTGGAATCCTGGACAACACTAGCATTTCTCTGAAATGTAGCTTCCAAGGATGTCTCCCCATCGCTAGACAAGGCCACTCTGGGGGACTCCTTCTCCTATGTAATGATAATTTCGACATCAAGATATTGTCCTTCTCCTCACATCATGTGGCTGCAACTATTTAGGCGGACCACTCCTCGCCATTGACCTTTGTGGGATTCTATGGTTGGCAATCCCATAATGAGAAGGGGAAATCTTTGGATATTCTCTGCAAGCTTCGTCACGAGCTCCCATGTCCTATTCTCTTCGGTGGGGACTTCAATGAGATAATGTTCCATAGGTGAAAAAGAGGAGGAAACGTCCGAAATCCTGCTTCAATGTCAAATTTTATGGATGCTGTCACTAGGGTGGACCTGGTCAATTTGGGATACACAGGTAATCACTTCAAATGGTTCTGAGGTAATACGGAGGGAACACGTATTTCTAAATGACTTGACATATTTCTGGGCTCAACAGATTGGATAATCCTCTTTAGCATATTCCACATCAGCCACATGACGCTCAACTGTTCAGACCACTACCTAATATTTATTGACCGCACTCAAGGTGAACGCAACAAACAACCGAGAAGTCCCTTCAAATTTGAAAGCTTCTGGTCAAAGGACTGGGAATGTGAAGAGGTTGTCTGATCAAGTTGTAATAGTACTCACGACAATTTTCGTCGTAATCTCCAACACGTCACCTCTAATCTGAGATCTCTAAACAATAAGAAATTCCGTCATTCGGAGAGGCACTATGGTTTCCTTGAAAATAAACTACACAACCTACTCAATAAACCCCTATCCATTTGCAATCTTGCTTTGATTGGTTCCATGTAAAGAGAGATGGACGTGACCCTACGCGTTAAGGAAAGATTTTGGGATATGCAGGCACATGATACACACATTACAGAAGGGGATTCCAATTCCTGGTACTTCCACCAGAAAGCTTATGCGTGGAGCCAGAATAATTCTATCAATTGCATCACACAACCAGATGGGAGCATAGTCTCTGACACTAGTGGAATTCACGAAACCTTGGCACGCTACTTCCAGAACCTCTTCAATACAGTAACCCCTATCATTTCTGCTGAAGTGGAAGAATGTATCAGACCAGTGATTACTAATGAGATCAATCGACAGCTCACCAAATATGTGACGGATGAAGAGATATGCCTGGCTCTGAAACAGATTCACCCCACTAAGGCCACAAGACCAGACGGTTTCCATGCCCTATTTTTTAAACATTTTTGGCACATCATCGGTCTTGACATATGAAAAATGATAAGGAATATATGGACCGGGAGAACAAGAATTTCCACCATCAACGAAACTGTCCTCATACTCATTCCCAAAATCAAGAAAAACATGGGGGTCCCTGACTTCAGGCCTATCAGCCAATGCAATGGCTCCTACAATATCTTCTCAAAGATCCCTGTTAACTGGCTGTGATCGTGGTTATCTGATATTATATCGAAAAACAGAGCTCCTTCGTGGCCAAGAGGCTAATCACTGATAATGCAATTGTGTCCCATGAAGTGTTTCACTCTATGGAAACATGCTACACCGTGAAAAGAGGAACCATGGACTAGAAACTGGATATGTCCAAGGCCTGCGATATGATGGAATGGCACTTACTCAATGTCGTGATGCTGAAAATGGGTTTCTTCACAAAGTGGACAGATATGGTCATGCAATGCATCTCAACCATTTGATTCAGATTTTCGGTCAATGGGGAGCTCACTCGTGGATTCGTTCGATCCCAAGTACTTCACAAGGGAGATCCCATCTCCCATTTTCTTTTCATCTAGGTGGCTGATGTTTTTTATAAAATTCTTTCCAGGGCAGCATCTGCTAAATCTCTTCATGGGGTAATGTTCTGCAGTGTATGTCCACCAGTGTTGCATATCTTTTTCACCAATGATTGCCTCCTCTTCTCCATAGAAACAATTAATAAATGTCAGGTGATCAGCCAAGTGATCCACCAATACGAGAGGGTGTATGTCTAGTCAATCAATCAAGGAAAATCAGAAATCTCCTTCAGTACAGGGGTACCTCATTCCAAGAGAGATTAACTCTACGCAATAGTTGGCATACATTTGGTTGAAAAATACAAAATATATCTCAGGATACCCATGGAGATTGGCCGGTCCAAAAAAGAAATATTCACATCTCGGGTGGACAGGATTGAGAAGAAAAATCAAGGCTAGACCCCAAAAATGATTTCAAAAGCATGAAAAGAGACCCTCAATAAATATTTCATCCAGTCTATCCCCAACTATTTTATGTCCCTATTTAAGCTCCCAGCGACAATAGTCAACCAGATCCACACACATACGGCCAACTTCTGGTGGGGGAAAATGATGGAAGGAATAGACCCCACATGATGGCCTAGGAGAAACTTTGCATACGCAAGTCAGAGGGAGGGATGAGATTCCAAAAATATTCTTCTCTTCAATGAAGCAATGTTGGCCAGGTAAGGATGGTGCCTTATTAACTATCCAACATCTCTCTGTGTGCGGGTACTACGAGCTATGTACATTCCCCACACGGACTTCCATGTCTCCTCTCTTGGCCCCCATCCTAGTTTCCTTTGGAGAAGCATTTGGCGTCCCGAAAGCTCCTAGAAAACGGAATGGGCTGGAGGTTTGGGATGGATCATCTGTTAATATTTGGACCAATCCCTGGCTAATCGATAGAGAAGGTATGCAGGGTACTTCTCATACCCCACCAGGATTGGAAAACGCCACTGTCAGATGCCTCCTTTCTGACCAAGGGATGGGGTGGTTTTTGGATATGATTCATGAATGGTTTAACGAATGAGACCAAAGAATTATCCTAAGCATCCCCTGTGTTCCAGACGCATGACCTAAGCATCTCATCTAGAGCATTGACATACTAACCAATTACACAGTGAGATCTGGATACAGACATGTTCTTGGAAACCACCCAGATGACCGGAATGAGGGAACACATAAATCACTCGGGAAGCTCAACGTCCCCCCAAAAAATATGACACTTTTGGTGGTAGGTGTGCACGGAAACCCTTCCTACCGTGATCCTTCTCCTTTACCAACATATGTCCAGTGCTGTTTTCTGCCCCTTCTTCCTGAAAATCCCAGAGCCCCCTTTGCATGCCATCATTCAATGCACTAGATCTGAGGACATTTGGAACAAATGGGGACCGGCTCTAGATTCATCTCTCGCCCTGGTTTCTAACCTTCCCTCTCTCCTGATACATTGGTTCTCCTCTTTTTCATCAGATAATGTAGGCTCACTCTACACCCTGTCCTAGATCATCTGGGTCCGGCATAACGATGCTATTTTCCAACACATTCATGAACGTCATGAATTATGGATTGAACGACCCACATCATGGATTGAGGGATGGAAACACCACAATGGACATCACATGATAGATATTCCTCCCACCTGTCCCCCTCGTTGGAACCCCCCAATAGTAGGAACGCTTTAGATCAACGTGGAAGCATCTCTCCCCAAGGATGGACTTGTATCCCTCGGTCTTCTGGCCCGAAATCATCTAAGGAAAATTATTACTGCAAAATATGAATCACATCATGTCTTTTTGGAACCTGTCGTAGCTGAGGCTAATGTTATCCTGGCAGGTATGATGCTGGCTATGGAATGTGGATGGCGTTATATCAACATTGAGTTTGACTTCCTCACCGTGATCAATGCCATTAAACACAATGATAGCGGACTCCAGTCATTTGGCCTCATCATCAGGAGAATTCTCTTGCTCCGCCAATGCTTTTCATTCTTTACCTTCTCCTTTTCCAAGAGGGAAGGAAACAATGTGGCCCATCAATTGGCAGCATTAAGCCCCTTCGATGCCAACCAGCTCTAGCTGGACAACTTCCCTTTCTGGCTTTGCATATGTACGTCTGCTGATTTTCATCATTAATGATATTTGTCATTTCTCAAAATAAAATATCCATGTATTATCATTGAACTAGAAAGTAATATTGGTTCATTACTCAATGGAATAGAATCTTGTCTATAAAGGGATTTAGCCATAATTTACATCATAACATATGATGATGGAATTTGATATTCTATAAAATAATAAATTGATATTGGTGTTGCACATAAATTTAATGTTTTTTATAAGAAATGAAAAATATAATTTAGAAAAAATTATAATAATCAAAATCATGGATGGAAGAATATGAACTTTCCATTATGATAGAATTATGTATGGACATATGGAATAAAATTTCTTCTATGGATAATTAAATTATTTCATTGTCGAAGTGAACGTCGTTGAAAAATTGAATGATGATTTATAAGAAGAAGTGAGTTTACTATTTGAATATAATGAAAGCTATATAGAATGCACCAAATACACTAAAGTGATTCAAATTAAAAAATTATGAAAAAAATGTTAACCAGTGGTAATATTTGAAAGTTGTTGTTGATGATCGATTTTTTCAACATATTAAAATGAATGAAAACACTAATACTCATTGAATCACACATACCAATGCGGGGTATAAAAATTATGTGGTGAAACATACACTCACTATACACTATATAAATACTAATTTCTTATATGATAAATGATCTACCCACCCATCTATTTCAGAATACTTTTATATATGTATCACAATACACCTAAATGATTAGATGTTGAATTATTAATGAAAACTTATAATGTTATGATGATTTAATTTCATGTAAATGAATATTTCCATTTGAATTATATGTGAATTTACTTCATGAAAATTTTATAATTCTCCATTTGGATAAATTTTATATGTTTTTTGGATTTGTTTGGATTTACATATATATATATATATATTGTAACAATTCCTAAAAACACTATGTCATATTTGACATTCTAAGGAAAAATATTTTCCTCTATTGGAAAGATAATAAATATGAAAATCCAATGAAAATAAAATAAATTTTATGGGTCTTGATTTCTAATCAATTTGGGTATTTATATCAGATGTGTGGGGAGAAACACATAATTTATTATATGCATATCATATCATATTTTTTTACTTTTATCTTTATTTGTTTCCATGTTTTCCTTCGAAATGGGATTTTATGTTTTCATTAGTACTCATACCTAGTACCACACCTCTTTCTATGGATCCGTATAGAATGGACCCAATTGAATTGAAGTAATTGAAAAAAGAAACTTTTTTAGAGTATTTAAAAGGGATTAATTTACCCAACTACATCACCATGGGGTTCACTAGTTGATTTTTTTATGAAGAAATATGGATCAATGAAACTATAAACAGATTAATTATATCTTAACAAAAATATTATCAATAATTTGTTTTATTTTTCCTATATTTATGATATTATGGATAAATTATGACATGTTCAACACTTTATAATGATTGGTCCTTTTTGGGTACTACTAATTGATGAAAAAAAGTGACGATATAACTTAGAAAAATCATATGAGTAATATAGGATATGGATTTGTAGAGATACTATTTGGTTACACTATTTCCTTCACCATAAATATGTATTTAATGGATAAAGTCTTTAGGGATTACCTTAATCAATTTTTGGTTGTCTCTATATATAATATTCTTATATATTCAATGTGAAAGGATAAAATGAATATCACATCAAGATTATTCTAAATACCCTAGGAAGTATAAATGTTATGTAACATTTTCCAATATTGACTTTTGGATACATAATGTTTCATTTTTTTGGACATATGATTTTATGTGAGGGTATATCATTGGATCCATCAAAGTCAAAAGTTATTGAACAATTTACCAGACCATCCATGATGACTATGTTTTACAGTTTTTTTTTTATTTTGTAGGATATTATCAACGATTCAAAATAATTTATCAGGACTATCTATTCCCAAAGCAAGTAAACTTTTAATAGTTTTTTTGTAAATTTGGTATATTTAATTTGAAGAAAATATCAATGAAATGAATATTATGGTAGAAAGTGCACCTATTCTCATTCTACCCTTCAATAAAGAATGTTTGATGATCTATAGTTATGCACCAAAGAGTAAACTGGGAAGCATCCTAATATATAATTATAGGGTGTTTTATTGTGTTTCATGATAATTTATGATTCATGATAAGAATTACTCGAATCATTATTTGGATTTTTTTGAGGTAATTTTTGAATTACTGATATGGGGGAAATATATTTTGGGATAAAAGAGTAACAAATATATTCCTTATAAAATATTAAAGTACATATAAAATCATAAGGATTTATATATGAATCATAGAGTATGGTTGGTGTTGATTAATGAATATGATTTTTCAATTCATTACCACCCTTGTAATGCTAAAAAAGAGTGGTCGATTATATGATCCAAAAAGATCATTACAAAATAATTATGACCAGTATCAAAAAGTCCAATATTTTTTTGTATATTTAAAGGAGGACCATTAAATATTAAAAGAATTGGAGAAATATTAACTTTCAACCATCTATTATTTTGATAATTATATTGTTTTTTAAGGATTATGTGGAGCTATAAATGAATTTGAGAAATTTTCTTCAATTCAAGAATTATTATGATGGAATTATGAAGTTTATAAATAAATTATGTGTACAATTGAAACTAGATATTAAAAATGAATTTTGTGATGAATATCGTAGTTCATAATTCTATATTTATCCAAAAATAATTCTAATATATAGAGATTTATAATAATTTTGTCGATAGGAAAACATAAAAGGATATATCGCAGTGTGTGTGTCTGAGTGCTTCATACATCAACAACATACAACTATGAATAAAAATATTAATGGTTTGTTAAAACCATTAACAATGACAAAATGTAAATAGAAAAATAAAACATTGGGATTCATTATTGGACTCCCACAAAATTCAAAAGGACACAATACCATTTTTAGGTTCTCAATTATCTTATGAAGTCAACACACTCCAATGATATTAGTCAATATTTATATCTAGATAAAATCAATAGTATATTCATTAATAAAGTGGTAAAGCTGAATGGGGAATTACATTATATTGTATCAGATCAAGATATAAGGGTTACTTCAATTTTCTTGTGATGTATTCAATAATATCAGGATATTGATTTGTGTTCTAGTACTAATTATAATCTTTTGATAGATTTCTAGACTAATAGAACCCATTCAAATCGCGAATTATATAATTATATCTTGTTTTATGGATTTGAAATTTGGTTTTGTTCAATTCCTTCCTCTTGATGAATTCTCTTATAATAATTGATTTCACATAAGCAATCAAATTGATTCTTATTAATCCCTCTACAGAAAAAAGTTTATAAAATGAACTTATAAAGATGAATTGGTAGAATGAAATCTATTGGTATCAAATTTCACTGATGAAATTATAGATAAGTATAATTTCATTCAACATCACATAATTCCAACTCATATTCGATTGAAAATTTATACTCAAAATCATTAATATGATTTGTAATGTAATGATGTTGAGAATGTATTCCTATGAATTTCACCATGGAAAATTGTTGGTAAATTTATAAATAAGATAATTTTGATCCCTAGGTATAATCTCTCATTCATGATTCTTGATCAAGTCGTTAAAATAGCATAACTCTTTATTCTTCCACCAAACCTCTCTCGGGTTCACAATGTGTTCTGTGTATCATTTTTAAGGATGTAAAGACATTATTAATTAATATTATGAAGATAATGGTTATAATAATGAATACTGACCATTGTTATGACGAAAATAACATTAAAATCATATATTACTGAGATAATACACCATATTACAAGACTACTCATCTTGTTAATGTCATCTTGAGTAATCATAAATAGGAAAAAGTTATAAGGGAACTCATTGATGTGATTAAATATAGATATCTATACTTTTAATCTAAATGATTTGAAATATATATGGATATATTCATTTTAATAGGGGTATAATGTAACTCATGGGGATGTTATATATATATATATCCATTAAATTAAACATTATGTATCCGACAAATACATTTACACACAACCGGATGTCTAATGAAATTTGATATAATATACCATTATAA
The DNA here is from genome assembly GCA_963277665.1 of Viscum album. Lineage (NCBI taxonomy): Eukaryota > Viridiplantae > Streptophyta > Magnoliopsida > Santalales > Viscaceae > Viscum > Viscum album. The sequence continues at coordinate 332,763,959 of OY728150.1, forward strand.
CATAGCTATTAAAATGGTTGATATGAATATGATTAACTTCATTATTAAAAATATGTTTAAATTTTTATTTTTTCGAATTTATTAATTAATTCTTGTTAAATAAATACACATTTTTCAGAAATTTCATTTTCAACATATACAATATGTCGTTTACAAAAAACAAGTGTAGTTCATTTCATTTTGTACATTAATATTATAATTAACTTATGACAGTTTTAGAAAAAATTATTATAAAAGTGTTATCACTTTTGAAAATAGCATGTTAATATTAGCTCATGTTGTAATTTTTTGATTTTTTTAAAATGGATTTTTTAGTGATCAGTAAAAACATTTTTTTTTCTATACATGTATTTACAAGGTCTTAATTTTTTTTAATATTCTAATTAGTTCAGTATGAATACAAATAATCTAATAAATTAAATTGGTATAAAAAACATCTGAACCTTTTTTTATAAAAACATGTTTATATATGAAGATCCGTTTTTTAAGTAACAAATTTTCATCAGATTTTTTGAGTATCTTAATCTTTATTACTACCATTTATAGAATGTTAATTTGATGAAATGGATTCAATATTTAGAATAATAGTTTCCAAATCTATTAATGATCCCCCCTTTATTTTTATAAAATTAATATTAAAAACATCCAGAAGTTGTTACTATGGTCAATGTTATAATTTTTTACTTGGGGTCTTAAACTAAGGTATTTGGGAAATACATCCTTATAATCATTTACAAATTTTATTTTCATCCCCTATTTCAATCATATATTATCATCCATATGAATAGTTATTCAATTTGATTCATTTTGATTGAATAAGACATTATTTTCTTGTAATATTTAAATAATTTGCATGTCTGTTCTTACTAAGATCCTTTTGATGTAGAGATGAAGTATAGGTGGTTGTCCAAAATTTTACCAACGATGAATTTTCCTAGTAATCTAGGAGCCCATCACTATTCATGACCTAGGAAGGCTTTATATCTATGAGAAACAGTGACAACATGGTGTCCCCAATTATATCTTATTATTCCTAGAAGATATCATTAACATTTTATTCTAGAAAGGTTTTAAAAAAAAATGTTCAAAAGTTCTGTTGAATACAAAATATCAACCTCAGTCCGACGGGTAGCCTGAGTAGATAATACGAGTGGTAGAGGATATGATTCATGCATCGTTCAATGATTTTGGATGTTCCTAGGAAAATCATATCCCTCTGGTTGAGTTTTATTATAATAATTATTTTCAAGAAATAATTCAAATCAATCCATTGGTGACCCTACATAATATAATTTTTTTCTCACTTCTATGTTGGCTAGAGCCTTGTTAGGTAGCTCTATTAGGTCATCATATCATTTATGATACTTCAATATATGGTCCATCTAATTTAGAAATGTATAGATACAACTAAGTGATGGTATAAGTCTTATACTAAATTATTATTTACACATATACACTTTTATGTAGCTCATTGGATCTTTCATCGTGTATCACATAGTTTGGTTCACAGACTATTTTAGAGATAAAGAATGTTAACACACCAATATTTCGGGACATTTAAGATGGTGGGAAGAGTAAGCAGGTAGCCTATCAGTTACTGTTACATCATAGGTACAATGAAATGCATGTTCTCTTCCATGTATTTTATATTCTCCACTATCATACAAAACCATCTTATTCATTTGACCTTGAGGACATCGTGATGTAGGATGATTCATCCTTTGAGGACCATTTGATATGTATCAGTGATCAGATAATGAAGGCTCCCTGCAGAAGGAAAGTTCCTCTGGTCTAGTTTCTGTGGCATCTCAGATGTGTACATGATGATACCTTCGAGTGGGAGGCTGATGTATGTACATAGTGGATAAAAATATTCTCATATGTCATTCAATAAGAATTGGGAGAAAAACTCGATGATGAGTTGTCATATGGAGGAGAGGATATAACATCCTGTCCTTTCAAAAAAGGTACGGAAAATTATTTTTTGGTTTAGTTTTATTGTTTTGGCCAATATTTTGAAATATAATGTAGTCAAAGGTTTTTTGGGGGTGATTGGGGATCCATATGAGCATGGAGAATAGTTTTTGGAAGAGGAATATTGGGTCACATAGTATGTAAAAATCATGTTGTCCAGCCGACATGGTTTCCCTAAACTGTGTGGCTATAAATCATGGGGTTCTTACGACCTCAAAATTATTATGAGAAGATATAACCCTATGTACATGGTCATGTGTGATTAGAGAAACTAGGGATTGTGTATTTTTGTATGATTTATGTATGGTTAAGAAAACATGCCTCTAGAACATGCAGGGTACCCCTTAGAGTAAAACCAAGTGCATATGGGGGAATGGTTTGGACAAACATGAGTCCAAACCTTCTTCCACTTACTGTGTGGGTTAAATTACAATTTCCCCCCAATAAATACTTTTACATCCTTTCTTTTCCTCTATGAATTCATATTTTTACGCTCTACTCATTTCCTCCCACAAGGTCTCTCTCTCCACTTCGATAGAGATCCGGCCACAACCTCCAACCAATATCCATTTTTTCCATCATCATATCCATTAGGAATATATATTTGATATAATAAATCCTCTCAAAACTATTTCAATTTCAACTTCTAATAGATTTAACAATTTATTAAAATCATATTTTCCAATTTTAGGGTAGTTGACTATTTCTCTGATAACCATTATTTTAGCTCAAATCAAAGGTCAATGCCAGATGAAGGAAGAACAATACGGATATGGTATGTGGTTAAGGTTATTTTACATCATTTATTTTAAATCTAAAATTTACTCTATTGTTCCATGAGTGTGACCCTTCTAGCGACGACTAACATTTGATAATTAAATTAAATTGGAAGCCATGTCTTGCTAATTATAACATGATTTAGTGGTGTATCAACCCCTCAGGTTGATCGCCTTGATATTATGTCACTCCAATGGGTGTGTAATACCTTAGTGGATTAAATTTCCTTTTTTCAATTTGACTAAACCCATTGAAATGTATTACCTTATAATGAATACAATGAGGAATTTTTAATGTTAAAATAATTGAATTGGCCATGAAATTAGGACATGAACCTTATGTAATTTGAAAAAATGGATATCCCAATCATAATGCCTTTCCAAATAAACATAAACTCAATAAATATTTGAATTAAAATAAATTTAAACTTTTTAATAGATATTTTTTACATGTGTTGTTTTATTAAATAATGTTTCCTTTATGATGAGGGTGATACAAGGGGTTATTACTTATAGACCACATGGATGGGACCTTCACGTCTTCTTGTTGTAATTTTTAATGTGTTTAAAAATGATGGGGTGACACTATCTATTCTTGGGATAGTCTCTGGAAGTGTTATGTATTTTACCTCCAGATGAGTTACACCAGTTCCCTAGGGGAGACTCTAGGGATGGACTTTATGGAATGATGGTTGTACCATGCCATGAGAGAGAATTTGGTCACAAAAAGTGATACTAGGATAAACTAGAAGGTTATTTCATGTTGTCTTCACACCATGACTAGAGTGACACCTGTGACTACTTTTCTGGTTCATCTTAGACCAAATCTCTATGAATTGGACTTATACAGATCCCCTAGAGAGTTACTTGGGACACTTTTCGAATGTCCATGGACAAGATCAAGGTGACTCTTTATATTTTTATTAATGGATCGATTGAATTAAAAAACATGTGAATAATTTTATCTGATAAATATTATTTAGTTTTTTAAACATAGGGATATGTCCACCAATCCTATTAAAATGATTTCGTATAGTCTGTCTTCTTACATACTATAACCCTCACCATATCTTAATGCAAATTTTTTATTAGACTCACCATCATAGGATAAATCACATATAATTGGATAGGTGTCATAATGAATCCTAGTTATGCTTACTTAATTATTTATTCTATCTTTCATATATTAATTATGTTACACTGTACATTTTTATGTCATGAGAATGATTGATCTCGACCTAGTTGGTGGTGGCCAACTGGGATTTTATCTCATAGCATTCTTGGTCCGCCTTTAGTACCTATGTATACTTTATGGCTGTTGGGATATATAAATTATACCATCCCACATCCTCTTCTTGATTAATAGTTCCTAGATCTATATTGGGAGTAGAGGTCCATGTCTACGATTGAGATGCTACACTTTGTAATTTTTTAGAATTTTTCTACATTTTATTAGAATGAGGTATATGAATATATCCCTTAAATCATGTGCATAATTATATGTAGAACCATTTCATGATCATCGTAATTTATCTAGTAATTATTTATCTTTTTCCAGTTATTTATTATTATTTCATGATTATTTGTTTTTATTCAGATGGTATCTGTTTTTGATACTACTATTTCTGTTTCTTATTCTTTTTATATTATTGATTTTTAATCTGACATATGATGGAATAGTGTACCAAGAGATACTACCTAGGCCCTCTCTTCTAATTTTAATCCTAAGTCATTCACGAAGGTTCAACTGAGGTCTTGTGGATGTCTCCCCTAGCATCGTTAAGTGGAATATGGGGTGGGATGCATTAGTCATTAATATATTTACTATGGTTATATATCGGTATTGGTTGATCCTATTTTACTAGTAGTTATGAGGATCTAATAAATTGTTTAATAAGGTTATCATTTCAATGGAGAATCCACTTCAAAATGGGTTATTGTAAATCTCAATTTCATTTCACAAATACGTGGTGATCGGGAACAACCTTTAGGCCATGCGGTCTTCCAACTCAACTGATCGGTTGGGTCAACCTAGGCTGGTTTCCTAAAAACTTTTATAGGATGATACATAAACTTTTGGGTCACTATAAAATGTGATCTACTAACATTGGTTATAAATATTTTTTAGAATAGGAGTTTTGGCCAACTAATTTTCGTGTTGAAACTTTCTTCTATAACTCCATGCATTTTATAGACAACTTTTTTGAATAAATTAATTTTCTTATATCTAGAAAGTAACTATGTCAATATTCATTTCACATAGCACTGAATAATCATACATTAAATTGAAAATCAACTTGTAATTTGATACACAGAACACTGACTTGGTATATGTTGCACACAACAACAATGTTTGTACAAAAAAACATGTTGTTGTTATAATTATATATTCGATATAATTATAACCTAGTTGCTAAACATATGAATATGAATAGTATTTACTTCTTATAAAATATTTTCTATAGTTTTTTATATATAAATTAAAAACCTTTATAATGAATAATATAATTTTTAGTAAAGTCCTTATAGGTTTAAAAATATTATTTTCTCAAATGAACAACTTATAATGTGCTTCTATATAAAATGATAAATTTAGTTTTAGATAAAATTAGAAATTTATTTTGATAAAATACACAATATTTTTCAATATAAAATTTTGAAATTATATTATGGAGAATTTTTGGGATATTTCTTAGAAACATCAATTTTGGAGGAATAGTGAAAAAATACCGAATTTTAATTCAAAACTATCATTCGGTATAATTTATTTATATGGGTAAATAATATTTTAATTCAATTAAAAAATACTAGTTAGATCATAGTTTTATAAAATAACCCAATTAAGATCATTGGATCCAATTTCACTTTGAAATTAGGTTTAAAAATATATAAACAATTTTGATGTTTAACTTTAATAGCCCACAATGTCCTCAAATTAGTAGAAATATTTTTTATATAAATTTAATACCCTTATGTGATTAGAACTTAGAAAAATTCATTAAATATTTGTAACCATAATTATTTATAATTTCTAATATGTTTATGTTATTTTTTAACGTAATTATTAGTTAAATTAATTAAACTTAATTACAATGATTAAGAATAATATTGTGTTAATGAAGTATTAAAACATAAATTGAAGAACTAAAATGACATATAAACTTGATTAAACCCCATTTTATAGACATTAGTTTAACATGAACCTTAAATTATTAATTTTTTTTTATTTTTATGATTTTTTAGGTAATAATGTTGTTATACTTAAATGGTTTTCAACAATTCCAACTGTTTCCTTTCCCTTCCCTATAAAAGGCCACCACCTATCCCACTTATTCACACCTCTCAAACCACATTCGATAAGTAAATATATTCCTAATACACTTCCCATAATCCCTACCTTCTTCCAAGAAGCCTTCCCATGTTAAGAAATAAATCCAAGGTTTCCTTTATGAACAATCCAAAATGAATTAACCAATTAAGAGGTAGCGACTTTCTAAAACTCTTTTCTTTTATTGTATTTCTCCACCACTTAGACTATATTTATTACATGATCGTATAAAAACTCCATAATATAAAAAATAATATTATTTTATAATTATATGGGTTATACCTACACTTACACACACCTCCATATAATGGGTAATGAACAAACTGTTTATGTGTACAATGAACTACCACCTCACAAAATGATGATTGTTCATTTTTCCTTGCTACCTATCATGATAAAATTTTTGATGGAAACACTACTTAAATATGATATATATTTTTTATAATTTATTTAAAAAAATTAATCCTTTTGAAACAAATATATTTAGACATCCCATTTCTTGTAAATACGATAATTGCGTTTGAGGAAGTGTGGACTACTGTACCCTCAAAGCGATGTGATTCGATCACACACTATATAGATTTATTAATGATGGGTATAGTAAAAATATAGGATATTTTTGATATTATAATGTTACTGGATTAATAATATATACATAAATGTTTATAAAAATATTTCATTTACCTTTTTTATTTCAGTACGACAATAAATACAGAAACATCGTTCATGTGTAAGTACGGATTACCGTCTCCCAAAATGGTGTATTCCATTTCATAATTCAATACTTAATATCTTATTATAATAAAAATATAATGAATATAAATTATATTTATATCATGTATTACATTATAGACATAATGATAAAATTGTAATTACAACAGATATAACAATATAAGACACATATGATGAACAAATTGAATATTACTTGATGTGAAAACATAACAAAGAATTTTTAAAAACAGGGTAATATAATGTGATAATAAAACCATAATATGTACTATATTCAATAATATGTTTCAGTGATACATAAATAATTAAATTATATTTTTTGAGTTGGAGTTTTTGATGAATACAATGAGAGTCAATACACAAGGTAAGGGAACATTCATCGCACTTTTATTTCTATGAAATACAAGGATTATTCTCTAATCAATTATTTTTTTGATATATGTGATATATAATGTCAAATATATGTCTACTATATTTATATTTATGTGCATTTACATTTCAATTTAATGATATTACTTTCATGGTGTTTATGTTTCAAAATGTACCAAATAGTTAAGATAGTTTTCTCTCTATTAACCTTCATTGAGAATCTTGTTTTTTATGAGCCAAAATTATTTTTCTAGGCATATATACTTTCATTTTACATTTTATATCATTAAATCCTTATTTTAATGATATTTTAATATTCATCTAATTTAATATTATTACATGTGTAGTAGTATCACATGTTTACAAGTTGTCAGAGATTATTAAAACAATCTCATCATATATCATGATTGATAGGATTATTCTTCCATAATATTATACTCCAGATATAAAGAAGTATCATGGTGTTTTTACAACTATTTATTCACATTATATCAATATATTAGTTCCAATTTCAATATTTTTTAATTAATATGATTATGACATTGTTTTTAATAAAACTATGACTGTATTTCATTCATTGGTCGTAAATCTAAATTATTTCAAAACCATGTTTTCAAAAATGAATTAAAAAATGTTTTAAATTTTTTATAAAATGCCCATTGAAGATGTTTTCATGGAAAAAGGGTATTTAAAAAAATTGTGCTTAAATCATAGTTTATAAGTATTGAAATATTTTTTTCTAAGAAAAAGGTTTTCAAAAAGGATTTATGTTTTAAAAACAATAGTTCATTACAGAATGGATATTTTCTTCTTGAAATGATTATAAAATATCTTTCAACATTATTTCCCATCAAAGATAAAAGTCATTAGTGTTACACAATACTTTATAGGGAAAATATTCAATGTTTATATACACATTCATTCTATTAATTGATTATGTTTTTATAGAATTATTTTTATAAATTTTGATTCCCTTTCACGGGTTATATGCTTTTGGAACCCACTTCTTTTTAAGGGTAATGTTTACTATGAAATGATTAAGTAACCTGAATTTTTTCATAGGATATTATATTATTACATATTTAGAATACTCATTTCATTTCATGGTTTATGTTGCAAATTTTTCTAATATTCTTGCTCATGTATCATGATTTCACTGTAGTAAGGATGGGACCAGAATCTCCCTCTAGTGAATTGGGTAATGATTATTATCTCATGAGTTATAAAAATCTATCTTTTGGAATGAAACATGACTAGTAATATGTCCGTGATATTAAACCATGGCTACCAAGATGCTATGAGGAGTTAACGCATGATTCTATGATGTCCATGGGAGAAAAACATGACTACAATGGTTGTATTGTGAGTGAAACCCTACTACCATGTTTTTTTCCAGCAATTCCTTATCTAATATCGAAAACATATTATATGCTTCTTTATTATCAACAATTCCTTGTTTTATTCCAATGATATTCTTTCATGAATTATTTTATTTATTTCTATAGGATTATTGTCTTATGAATTTCAAATATTTATTTGTTGATTCATTTTTATGGTATTTGATATGCAGGGTATGATCATCTATTTTAATGATCATTTTCTCATACTCATATTCTCATGTTTATGCTTAGATATCTCTATTTTTTACCTTTTCTAAGCATCTAAGATCAATCCTTTTATGTTTCCTTCCCCTCGGTTATGAAGATATGTATTATTTTTTAATTATTTAAGAAGGGTGACAGTTGAGAAGAACCCAGTGGGATATGATGTAACTCATTTACATAATAGTGTTTATGTTTCTATGTTTCCAAAGACAGTAGAGAAGTATTGTCTATAGTCATCTGTTTGAATAATGTTTTATGCATTCCAAAAAAGTTATGTAATATTAATATTTTAAAATATAGGTTCAATCTAGTTAGTATCATAGAAAATATTTAGCTAACGTTTCAAAAGTAGGATGATAAAACATTAGTGAGATCACTATGTATATTTCTATGGATACATATATGGATTCCTCTAAGGCTAAGTATATGGATGAGTCAACATTTTGGAAAATGTCATGTAACATTGGTATTGGATAGAGTGTGTTTTTTAGTAGAAACACATCCCTATCTAGATAATACAACTGATTGTGACTCTACCAAATATGAACCTAGGGATAACAACTCTGACATGATTTTTTGGGCCTAACTCCTATTAATTTTCTACACAACAATAATCCCTACATCACACATGGTTTGACACTTCTGATGGATATATTTTGTAAATTAAAAAACAATTCATGAACCATTACGAATAATTTAAAGAGATTTTAGCTATGACTAACCTAGGTTAAGCCTTAGGTGTCATATATTAAGGATGGTTTATTAAGTATGACATCGTAAAAGTGACATTTCATGTTTATGTGGTTCCACAATATTATATGAGATTTTAACACAATCTTTTTGGGTTTAGTCAATGGGTGGAACCTGGAAGAACCACGTTAAAGGTGATTATGAAAAAAAATTAAATAATTTTCCACTTGATATAAAAATTCTATGGGTTTTGGAATGAAAAAACACATTCATATGCTTACACAACTTTTTGATGATTTGAATCATGGATGAATTCCCAATGAGATAATAAGGGAACTACATTCTTTTGAGTCTTTCATGAGGCAATGTTCCCTTATTTTAGAGGGTATTCTAATCAACTTCTAAATAAAAAATAGATTAGTACTACTAAAGAGATAATCACTTTTCCCTAGTGTTTGTAGTTGGAGAAAGTCATTTTGGTTATTTATCAATTTAAAGGAAAAGTAGATTAGTGGTGGACTCTAATAAAAGAAAAATACATGTATGTGTGAGATTGAATCAATGGATTTTTATGTGTTTAATTACTTATTTTTAGATAAGTTATTTCTTCATATTCATCATAAGAAGGTAAATAAAGAGTTCCATGAGTTATAGAAAAGAGAAGATGAATCTGTTGGTACCTATGAGGCTAATTTCACACAACTTATGAGGTATACATTTGGAATTATCAGCCAAACAAAATGTAATGTTGATCAGTTCTTTAATGTTATAAATAAAATTCTGAGGGTGTGTTGTCCATAACAGACCATAGTATATATGAAGAATGTATGAATTATGCAATCAATGATAAAATTAAGGTTGTAGTCATTTATCAATCCCATGTGTTTGAAAAGATAACAATGATGAATTTTAAAGGAAAATATAAAAAAAATATGAATAAAAGAAGATGAGATTTCCTTTATTCAATAATTGTGGGAATAATCTTGTTAGAAATTTATATAAGGGGTCTAATAAATGTTTTTACTGTGTAAGTGTAGTCAATTTGGTATATAATTTACAAAGTGATAGAAATAAGTTAGAAAATCATGTTACTATAAAAAACACATAATTTATGCCTCGTGATTTAGGGATACAAGTGTAAGAAGATTAAGAATTATGCTAACCACTACTCATACCCAAGGACTCGTGATGATTATCGATGTCTGAAACCAATTATGCCAACGGACAAGGGTAAATCTCCTACAATCACTATTTCTAATGAGGGGTGTGATAATAACTGGATTAAATGTACACTTACCATCCATTATATAAATACTAATGTCATATTTTATTATTAATCTACCCAGTCTATCATATTTAAAGAATGTTTTAAGTGTGTTAGGATTCCCCCAAAACAATTAAATGTGGAATTAGCAGTGAAACCCCATAATAGTATGATTATTTAATCCCATGTCTATGATTCCTCTCTCATTTAATTATTTTGGAATATACTTCCAACAAATCTTAACATTCTTTTTTTTTTGTTGAAAATGATGTAAAATTAGGAAAGGAATGTATTTTTGTGCATAAATCCCACATCAACTATCACGGATGGGATGATACAATTGTAATTTAGAACACTCAAATGTTCATTTGTCTATAAAAATATAAGTATGAACATCATTTGGAGATTACCTCTATTGTATTGGTCTTAATTATTATTTATAATAGTTGATTATCTCAAATGGTTGGCGGGATAAAATCATCATGGATGATATTGCTATTATTTGGGTTTTTTTAGATGTATTTCTAAATAATTTTCCTTTTCTTCCACCAAAACGTGATGTTATGTTCTCAATAGAACTCATACATGGGTCCACCCCAATTTCATAGACTCTTTATAGAATGGCTCTGATTGAGTTGTAGTAATTTAAGAAAAAAAAACTATGAAAACCTTGATAATGTATTCATTCATCCATGATTGTCAACTTGGGGTGACCTGATTCTTTTTGTGAAGAAGAATGGTAGAGAAATAAGACTCTACATTTATATTTATGAGTTGAACAAGATCACAATCAAGAAAAAGTATCATCATCCCCATATTGATGACATATTTGATCAAATGTTTGGATCTCTCGACATTTCCAAGATTGAACTTCATTTATGATTTTATCAGTTGAGGGTGAAAATTTAGGATATATCCAAGATGTAATTTCATAAAATTTATTGGAACTACAAATATATAGTGATGCCTTCTGGTCTTAGTAACTCCCCTACTATCATCAATGATTTAATGAATAGTCCTTAGAGATTTTCTTAAATAGTTATTGGGATTATTTATAGATGATATTCTTATCTATTCAAAAATAAAGGAAGAGCAGGAATATTACTTATTAATTGTACTAAATACCCTATGAAAAGTGAAACTATGTGGAAAAATTAAAATTTATAAATTTTAGCGGCCAAATGTTCAATTTTTGGATCACATAATTTAAAGAGATGGTATAGAAGTATATCCATTAAAGATAGAGGCTATTTAATGTTGTTCTATAACAACCACTTTAAATGAGATCCCTAGATTTCGTGGTTTAGTTTGATATTATCAACGGTTTGTAGAGAATGCCTCTTTATTATCTAATCCTCTTACCATGTTTAATATGAATGGTTTCAAGTTCCTATAGATAGGCGAACAAGTAGAAAATTTCAATGAACTAAAGGGAACATTAGTCAATGCACCTGATCATACATAATAATATAGTGGAGAAGGGATTTAAATCAATATTGATGTATCCGATAAGTGTTTTAGATGCATTTTTATGATGAAAATGTGGAATCAATTATGCTTCAAAATAGTTGATTATTAATGATCAAATTTACCAAACTCATGATTTGTAGTTAGCAGTGGTAATTTATTCATTAATGATATGGCAGAATTATCAATATGGAGAAATTTGTGATATATATATATATCGATCATAAATGTCTAAAATATATATTCACACATAATTTGTTGAACATATGCTAGAGAAGAAGGTGAGAGTGGATAATGGTTTGTGACTGCTCCATACCTTACCATCATGGGAAATTTATCAAGGTGGATGGTGATTTGAGTTGGAAGGACCATTCTAGAATATCCATGATGAGGATCATAGATGATTGAATATTTATAGATTTCCAATGGATTGATTTTGAGATCCGGAAAAAAGGGGATGATATTTTTTTATCTAATGAATATTACAACCCTTAACCAAGTTATTATTAAAGAGGAACCTAAAGAAGATGTAGAGATACCAGAGAAATATAGAAATGTTCCTTTGATTAACCTTGATCTGGATAAAATGATAATGTTCAAGAACTATGTGTCGGTTTATTCCATTCCACATTTCTTAAAGGAGGTTCAAGAGAAATATCATACTTTTTCTTTCTCTATGAAACATGGAAGTTCAATGATTTATATGGAATGTGAAGAATAATTTTAGTGGGGTTGAATGAAGAGAGAACTAAATTTTTATCCCAATGATTGGTATGAAAATATGTTAAGTATGGAATACAAAATTCAATGGGGATGTTGGATACATTACTCATACCATAATGGAAATGAGATAAAATCACAATAGATTTTGTCATTGGACTACCCAAAACCTTAAAAGGGTCTAATTCTATATGGGAGGTAGTCGATCCCATAACTAGGCCAGAACACTTCATCAAAATAATAGAATAATTATATATGGTAATCATTCAATTATATAAAATAGAAAAGTTTTCAGGCTATAAAGAGTACCACATTCTATTGTATTGGCTCAGGATCTGAGGATAACCACAAGGTTTTGGAAAATAATTCAGCAATTACATTATATAGAATTTTGTTTCATCACTTCCTATCATCCTTAGATAGTTGTTCAATCTGAAAGAACAATTCAAACCCTAGAGGATATGTTGCGATCATGTTTTATTGATTTTAATGGTGGTTTGGATCAACACCTTCCTCTAGTTGAAGTTTCATTCAAGAATAGATTTCACTCAATAATACATATGGATACTCATGAATCCCTATTTTGGAAAAAAATTAAGATGTAGTGTGTTGGGATGAGTTTGGTGAAAGAATGCTATTGGGACCTGAGATCACTAAAGAAATGTTTGAGAATGAAGAAACCATTCAGTAACATAACATGGTAGCATAAATTCAGAAAAAAACTTATGTCTATAACTGAAGGAGTGATATAGAATTTGAAGTTGGGTAAAAGGTATTTCTACAAATATCACCCTGAATGAAAGTTATGCTGTTTTGAAATAAAGGGAAACTAATCCCTAGGTATATTGGTCCCTTTGAGAGTCTTGGTCGTATCAGAATGGCAACCAATCACATATAACATATTCTAAATATCTCTGAAATCTATGACCCGTTCCATGTATATATCCTAAGAATGTATATGTCTGATCCTTCACTAGTACTGAACTCTTAGGTCATACTCCTTGAACATGATATTTCATACAAAGAACAACCAGTTGAAATTTTTGACCGATAGGAGAATTTTCGATGAAACTAGTCCACTGACTTGGTTTATGTTTTATAAATAAATCAATAGTTAGAGGAGGCTACAGGGGAAAAATTCATATTAAGGGGGTATAATGTAACACCATGAATTTTTATGGATATTTTTTTGAATAAATTAAATTTTCATTTATGTCTTAAAGTGCACTAACTAAAACACTCCTTAAAAAAATTACTTTGAATACATCACATTCAATAGTATCTTGATATACATTACACAGAACACCGATGTTTCTATGAAGAATCATTTTATTATTCTAATTATTTAATCAAGATTATATTAACTCAATCATTAAATGTAGCATTATGAATATCAATAACTACTTTTAATTTTTTTTTATAATTGTTAATTATAAATAAAACATGTTGATAACGAATTATATTATTTTTGATAATGTCCTTATATGATAAAAATTATTATTTCTTCATGTGAACGGCTTTTAATATCTTGTTATGAAAAATAAAAAATCATTATAAACACATTTGGAAATTTAATTTCAGAAAATAAAAATTATTTTGGAATTCAGAAGGTAAAAATTAACTTATGGGTAATTTTTCGGATTTTTCTGAAAAACTTCATTTTTTGGGTGAATAGTAAAAAAAATCAGATTTTATTTCAAACTACCTTTTCATATAATTTATTTATAAGGATATATTATAACCCACTTTGGTTTATAAGGTTAAATAAATAATATTTTTATAAATTAATCCAATTTAGGTTATTAGCACCAATTTCACTTGGATAATGGGTATAAAAAGATAGAAACCCTATGGATGTTGTTACTTTAAGACCTCACATTTTCATCTCATCAGTGAGATAATTTTTAAATTAATTTCTTCCAATTTGATTATTATAATTTAGGAAAATGTATTCCATATATAGAATGATATATTTTTATCTTTATAATATGATCAACTTGTTTTTTGACCTTATATATTAGTGAAAGTGATTAAAATTAATTATGAGGATTAAGGAAAAAATTAGGTTAATAAACTACTAATAATTAAATTTAATACCCCAAAAAACCTAAAAATGTTTCGAAAACCAATTTTATGGACATTATATGGCCATTCACATTCGAGTATTGTGTTTTTTATTTTGGTATGACTTTTTTTATGTTATAATGTTGGTACACCTAACATGGTTTCAAAAATCGCTGACTTTGTCATTTCCATTCCCAATAAAAGGACCCCATATCATCCACTTCATCAGACCTCTCAATCCACATAAGTTCATGCAAGATGTTCCCAATACACTTCCCAAAATCCCTACCTTCCTCATAGAATCTTACCATTGGGAAGAAATCTTTCCAATGATTTCTTTTGGCATAAACCAAAATGAGTTACTTGATTAAGGAGTACCAAATTCTGTCAATCACCATTCAATTATTTTATTTCTCAACCCCCAATACTATCATTATTCAATTATAATATAAAAATACTATTATTTTTTTAATATTCTATGATTTTTTTCTATGATTTAGATCTACACCTTCACACACCTCCATCTAATGGTTATTGAACAAACTATTTATGTGTATGTTAAACTATACCCACACATAATGATGATTGTTCATTTTTCCTTAACACCTTTCATAGTGGAAATTATGATGGAAAATATGTTTATATATAATATATATTAAATTTATTATTCCATTATTCAACATTAATCCTTTTATCATATTTAACGTTATATTTTCCATTTGGTTTAAATACCATAATTTTGTTTAAGGAAGTGTGGACTACCGCCCACTAATATCCATGTAATTAGTTCACACACTACATGGAATTTATTAAGGATGGGTTTTGTGAAATTATATGAAATGTATAATATAAAAATTCTGCATTAAAAATCATATATATAATTGTTATTAAGAGGGTATTATAATGTCACCATCAAACCATATATGGTATTAGATATAAGAAGATGGTTCTGATATAGATTTATATTAATTATATATTTATTGTACAGATGGTTTAAATGAGAAAGATAAGAGTCAAGACACAAGGTAAGGGAAATTTCTACTCCGTTTTATTTTTGTTAGATACATGCCTCATTACCCACTCATATATTTTGTATTGTGTATGTAATTATCATGATTGTATTATATATATCTTATAATTAAATTTATTTGTATTTAAATACTTATTTTAATATATTTCACTCACATGGATTATGATTCAAAGGATGCCAAATTGGTATGATTGTATTTTCTCCATTTTCCTTCATTGAAACACGTGTTTTTATACATCTAAATTCATTTTTGAGGTGTGAATACTTAAATTTTTCTTATTATATCATGAATATCCTTCTTTTAATGATATTTCATGATTTATTTAATTTCCATTTCTTATGTGTAGAGTATGATCTAAACATACCATGTTGTGAGTGTTTATTGAAACAATATCATCATATATCAAGATTATTTATGATTATGTTTCATTTGTTGAATTCTTTTTATACATATATCAAGAACACGCATAAATTTTCTTCTCCCTTATTTACTCTTGATATATCCATGTATTAGTACCATTATTCCACTCTTTGGTACTTAATATGATTTAGAAAATGTTTTCAATAAAATTTTGACCATTTTTCTCTGTTCGATTGGAAATCTATTTTATATAAATAACCGTATTTTAAAAAAAATTAACAATATTTTTCAAATGATCTATGAAGTTAAATTTCATGTATAAATGTTCTTTTAAAAATATTTTATTATTTAACAGTTTCCTTTATATTTTTTCAATAAAATTTCACTGTGAAAATGGTTTTCAAAACTATTTGTTGTTTTAAAAAGTGTTTTTCAATGTAGAAATTATATTTTCCTCATGAAATGTTTTTGAAATAAATTTCAAAAATATTTCTCATATATAAAACATATTATTTTTTTAATAATTCCTTTTTGATGAAATTATTTAATGGTTCCAGTCATATTATTTGTTTCATTGGATTAATTTTTAGAGAATGATATTTATGAAAATGGTTTCGCATTCAGTTGTTATATACAGCAAAAACACACTTCCTTCACAAGTTATGTTTATAATGAAATGTTTATAAGTCCATTATTTTTCTACCGGTTATGATATCATTACCTTTTTATAATACCCATTTAATTTCATGGCTTAATATATGAATATTTATGATCTTGTGTCACGTTCATATATGATTTCACTATGATATTGGAAAGACCTATATCTCCCATTAATGTATTGGGTAACAACTTATATCCCACGAGATAGACTAATATAGTCCTGTGAATGAAACTTAACTACTAATATGTCAATTGATGTGAGACATGACTACCAATATGGTATGATTTGTGAACTCACACTACTAGGATTGTTATGTGGGTGAACCATGATTACCCAGATGGTATGTGGAGTGAACCCATACTTCCTAGATGGTCTTGGTAGTGATTCTTTAGCTAATATAGAAATAATATTATATGATTATGTGCTTCCATAAATTATTTATTATATTCCTATCTTATGATTTCATGGATTATTTTCTTTATTTACTTATGATTAATGTATTATGAACTACCACGTTTTATGAGATGATTCATGTTTGTGATATTTATACATAATGCATGATCTTCTATTTTCATGTCAATGTAATCATACTCTTATTATCATGATTATGCGTACATATCTAACTTTCTTACACTTAATAAACATATACGATCACCCAATTTTTTTGTTTCCATAACCCATGTTATAAGGATATGTATTATGTTTGAAGTGTCTAAAAATGGAGGTAGTCAAGGGGAACGTACTGGGAGATCAGGTAGCTCTATTATATATCGGTGATTATGTTTCCTTGTTTCCAATAGACCTAGACTAGTGTGGTCTTTGGCTGTATGTTTGAATATTTTATTTAGATTTCAATAGATTTTATGTAATGTTAATGTATGAAAAGTGAGGTTCGAAATTGTTTCTATAGGTGGTCTGGGATTATGATTAACATTGTGATCATTTTTTGGGTATTATTATTTTTTTACATTATGTATTTCAATATTTTTTAGGATTTATGTGGGAAACACATATGTTATATTAGATATTTCTTTTGATAAGGAGGGAAATCTAAGTCAAATGGTTCTGTGGCATGGTTATTAGTAATATTGATGATACCATTGGTCCAAATTTTTCACCTCTAAGTGAAACATTCATGGTCGGAGCAAGGTTTTCATAAACATGCTGCCAAACCATGCATGTTGTATTATTTTTTGAATAAGTTATTGGTGATTTACACCTTTTTTATTTAAATTATATATCAATGCTTATGTTTTTATTGAAGATTTTTTATAGTTTCATTGTGTTACAATATTGATTCCCATATTCATTTGCATATTTAATAATCTTAGTTCATGGGTTGTGTAGACAATTCCTCCTCGAAGGCCCTCGTCATTAAATATATTGGGATCTATAGTGCATGTACCAAATGATAACCCTTAAACCGATCTATTTTTATTATAGTCGATTATATATATGATCCAGTAATTAGGCTATAAGGGTACATAGGGGTATCATAGATTGATTAAAACACATATGAGTTCACTAATAAAAACCCAGTAAACATTAATGGTGATAAGGGAATCCATGAGCATAAAGAGTGGTTGGGCTCGATGATGTGATTCTTCCAATTTTTGAAGACCCCTAAGACTTCTATGTTGGAAAGATCCACATATATGTTGGGTGGAAAACATAGAAAATAGTGGGAATATTTGGTGCCAGCGAAGCAGTATGATAGATTCACGTAGAAAAAATTTAAATTGGGATTTAATATTTAATTATTTTAGAGACATTATGGGTGGTGAAGCATACCGCTCATAGAAGGATGAATAGTCTAGGACAACCATTAAAAATCTCAACGATATTTTTTGAGTGTGTGTTCATAACATTGATGGTTTATGATAAATTTACCTCTTGTTTGATTACATATATTATAATAATAGTTATCATGAATAAATCAGGATGGCCTGATTTGAAACATTATACGGGTTTCCATTCTAGTCCAATATGATTTGGATGGTGGTCAGTGAGTGTTCACTGTTAAAATCAAGTTACAACTAGGAGATTATGGTAAAATTATATATTATTTAAGAAAGGTTATTAATTTTGATAGATCCCGCCATGAATATATTATCATCAAAATTATTGGTCAATTGAGTTTCAGGTTGGTGATCTAGTGTTTTATGAGGTATATGTAAAATTATGACACTGTCTCTTGGGAAAACAATGGATATTAGAACCATTTCAATCCCAAACATTCCATATCATGGATTATCCTTGGAAGGTAACCTTTTAGTTTCATTTTACATCTTGGATTACCTCAATTATAGAAATATTTCTCATTTCCTTATTGAAAAGTTATCATACAGATCCATCTCATGATGTAGAGTGGGGATATTTTTTTAGTTAACTGTATGTTATCATTGAGGTGAAATTTTTTCTTATAATGGATTACTAAAATATGTTATCTATTGTAAATTGATACCTTTTGGTAATATTACATTGGATGAGTGGTGGGGATAGTCATTAGAAATGGGAGTTGGAATCTTGGATAGTGAGTATTGTCCAAATATATATTCTTCTTGAGTATGATTGAAAAATTAATAGGGGAATAATGTGTCAGAATGGACTATTTTTTTGATGCTATCTGGATTACAAGTATCTTTTAATTGAGTTTTTTTACCATTTTATTCATTATCATAGTTCATATGTATCTGGGTTAGAAAACATTTATTTAGTAAAACTAGTCACTAGAAAACTAATAGTGAATAGTATATCTAGATATGTGGCTCACTATGCGAGGGATGGGTTTTTAAAAAATTATAATTTTTTGTTATTTGATAATATTTTTAAAAAATATGTGATGAACCCTAGAAATTATTAGTTTTAGTTTTGGGGTGATATTATCTCTGATATAATTGCTATACAATATTCCAAATTATGTATCCAACCCATTCATGTTATTGATGCCATTAATTTTTTTTATTTTACCTAAATGTCCTTACAAACTCATTATTTTTTTAGTCTTTGTTATTTAGACCAACATGTGTTTCCCCATTCTGTGGTGTTGGTGTTGGGTGGTAAGTCATGAAAAATAATCATGATGGGGTGAATTGGGTTTATAAAAAATAATTACATAGAAAAACACCCTCATTAAAAACACATATTTTTTTTCCTTTCATATCATAAGAATCATAATAAATAAAAAGGATAAGAAGATATAAAAAACACAAGGATTTACATTGTATTTTGGAATAGAAATCCACTAATACACTCCACCGGCCCTGTTCTCCATGAGTTTAGGTATTATCCATAAACCAAACCTTTTTTCAAGGACGTTCATCCATTTTTAGGGATTGAATATCTAGTTGCAATTAGTTTAAACTTGATAAAAATAAATGTTAACATTGAACTAGGTTCAATAAATCCATTACCAGAAATATCCTCTATGTTTTTTTAATGGGATTTTTAAAAAAAATATAGAAAATAATGTCATTACAGGTGTGGTGCACAGTTCTATGATAAAAATGACAAAACAAACTAATCATAAGGGGATATGATAACAAAATAAGGCATCTCTAGGAATTTCTTCTAAATAGAAGGATATATGGATTTTGTTGTATGAATGTAAAAAGTGAATCATATTAAATGATTTCATGAAAAATATAGTGATACATGAACACATATCTTCCTCTCTGTGAATCAATTATTTTTCAACTAATAACTCTATTCTTTCTAAAAAACAACCCAAACACCAATATTAATGAAAACCTACTCTTATATTTTCCAATCAAATGATCTAAATAATATGTAATCTAAGGCAATAATTTACATTAAAAATACCACATCAACATAAATGAAAAATAAACTATCATTGTACTTATCGCTTAACTAATTTTTTAGATATTATTATAATTAAATGAACTATAATGATATAATATAGTATATTAATATTAAATGATTGTTTTTAAATTCTCACTTTGGGGTTCAATGGTAATAAAGTCATATTTCAGAATAGCATATCCAATGGCATATTATCATATAGTATAATCTCACTTTTTAATCCAAATAGCTGATTTTAATGAGTTTTCCAAAAGGAACAATGAAATTTTACACATGTACATGAAAATAATTTAGCTTTCGGGGAAAAAATTTCTTATATCATCATATATATAATTTACATATCTAATTAATTCATGTAATATTTTTACATATTATATTGAATTAGAAATATGATTTCCTAAGCATATGTTTTTATTAGTTTAAAAAATTTCTACACATGTGATTTTGAAATGTATCCAATATGAGTTACTGAATCCTTCACATAGGATATCTATATAACTGAATTCTCACATAGGAATTTATTTATGTATCCAGGATCCTTACATAGCACAATTTTCCACACATAGAAAAATTTCAGCAAAATATCCATAATTGTATACTTAATGAAATTAACATCTTGAAACTACAAAAACATGACAAAAATTAAAGAATAGACATAACGAAAACATCTCTAAAGTATCAAGATGTAACAAACCAACCCAGATCGACCATGAACTGGTCACTCGAGCCGATCTTTGATAAAGACAAAAGGGAATTCCTTATCCCTTAAGGGTGGAAATATGTGCCAAGGTATACAAATGAAAGTAGGGAATGATTCACCTAAATTTTAAAACCATAAAACATCCAAAAATTGTTATTAAACAAATAAGAAATTTCAAATGAAACAATTCATAAATAATTTTCATATTTTAGCTTACAGATTCATAAAAAACCAAAAAATAACCAAAATGATTAGAACTAAAAAATAGCTAAAAAGACCACCACATCGTAAGAGGAACATCTCTATTAAAACAGCTCTAGACACTTAAACAAGAAAAACCATTCACAACCTGACCACCATCTCCAACATATTTACCTTAACCTCTATCAAGCATTACCAAGTCTACTTACACTGAATGGTGTAAGTAGGGTGTGAGCTGAAGACCAATAAAATCCCACTAAAGAAAAAAATACACACACAAAACATTGATTGAAAAAGAAAGATACATATTTTATAAATGAAATATATACTCGAAAAATTTTTAAGGTACGTAACATTAAAAAAAAAAATTAAAAAAATAAACATCAAAGAAAAGACGCTAGCTTCTGAAATTTCCATCCAAATGTATTGTTTTCCTATAGTAAGGGATATGTCATAAATGATATTTAGTCCTGTTAAATACCCATAGTCACTACATAACAATGCGACACTAGGAACCTTGTGTCTTAGTGAATTGTGTCATAGAAATCATTCCCAACAGCGTTCCCATGCACAGACCTCTATAAGGGAGAACGATTCCAAATTCTCGTGGTCTCAAATCATCATATGTATTTAGATTGTATTTTAATTGTTAATCCTACTAAATAAAAGTGTGCCATGACTAATTTTAAATGACTAACATACAAGTCCTAGTCCACCAACCTAGATTGTAGGGCTTCACATTGTGCTCAAACATGTTTCACATGTCAGGTAACACATCATATCCATGTTTCATCAACCGAACAAGGAATTTGACCACACATGCCACTACCTGCACACCCAAAATATTTTTAAAAAAATAAAACTCTCACCGAAATCATTTCTAATCATTATTTTATTCACATACATAATTTAAAAAACCAGTCAACAACTTTATCAATCAATTCCAATAATCATCACAAGGATTTACAACAGAAACACAATTAAAATCCAGATTTTAATCCAAAAACACACCAAATCCCTACCAAAATATCATTCTATTCAAACTCAAAATTTAATAAATCTTTTACATAATTAAAAAAACACTTTCAAAAAAATAATTATTTAGAAAAAAAACATACACAAAATCCTTTATTTTATTTCTAAAACACCCTAAATTCTTTTCCAAACACCATTCTCATCACATATATAATTTAAATAATATTTTTCATAATTTATAAAATGATATAATGTGACAGAACAAAATATTATATGTGAAACATACATAATTTTACATGAAATATTCATTTAAAAACTAAATACATAAGGATTCATCCCTAAAACTTGTTTCACAACATGCATATAATCAATAAAACATTCCAAAAATCATATTCAATCATAGTCAAATTTCCAAAAATGTTTAATCATGGAATAATCTAAATTTGGTGAAGAAAATGTTAGAATTCGATATGAAAACTCAACCGCAACACAAACACATCTTGAACAAACACTAAGAAGTCTAAATTCGACCAATAACAACTAGATCAACCCCTATTCATCAAGAACTAACCCCAAATCAACCATCATGAAAATGAATCAAAGCCCTAGATCAGTGGAGAGGCTTACTTGGAGTAGGTCACACTCGTTGTAGAGGGAGAGAAAGAGTAAAACTGGATGGAAGGCCTTCGTGCAACATCACACACGAGTAGGGAGAATGGGGAGGTATCATCCATGAAAAATGGATAAGTGAAGGAGGAGGGGTGTGGCCACATGTGGAGGACCTGCCAGAGGGGTGGTCGCCCGCATGAAGATGAGGAGTCAACAATTGGGGGGGGGGGGGGCGTGTGAGCAGGACCTGGAAAGGGAAGAAGGGCGGTAATTCCATAAAAAATGGGTAGGGATAGGGGAAACCCAAATGAAATAAAAAATAATAACAAAATGATAAAAATAATAACAACTTAATAATAAGTTTAACAATAGTAAAAAATAATAATAATATAATAATAATAATTATTATTATTATTTAAAAACTTCATCTAATTTCATTTTACATTTCATATTCTATATTATTTTATTTTTATTATTAATTTAATATTTTAATTATTTTGATCACCAAGGAGGTCGCACAGTGACTTGGGTGATCCTTACAGTTTACGAACCACACTCTGCCCATGTTCCAGATGATTCAAAGACCAAAACACTAATTTTTTTGTTAAAACAAAAATATTTACACCAGGACATAACCCAAACTATAAAAATAATTTCCAAATATAGGAAAATAATAAAATAAATTAATTTCAAGGGAATGGGTGTGAAAATAATACACACCATGATGTTTTTTTAACTGAATCCATTCAAAGCATTAACCCAAAATTACAAAAAATACTCTTCTTCCCATATTAAAGAGATTCATGATACACGTTGAACAAGAATGACACAATACAACTATTAATAGGCAAATATTCTCACAAATCAAACTCAAGATAACAAAATGGACATATCTATATGTTCCACCCACCCCAAATAGTGAAAACACTTCCAGTTAATCGATCAAAAGAAAAAGAGATTCCCAAAACTCACAATCCATCCTCTTGAGTCAAACTCCCAAACATCACTAATCGATTCCTATGCCACTAGCATGAAATGGGAAACAAAAATAAAAAATCAGAGGTTTAATACTAAGAGGATAATTCAACAAAACTATTCGGTGAAATCTAATACAAACATTTACTCACGGAATGATCTTGAAATTAGATACCTCCGAACAACATCATGCATTACAAATTAAACATCTGAAACACAACCAGGATAACAACATGGGATGCCCAAACAAACTCCCCACCAAGGAATAGGAGAACATTAATTTATCCTAATAGAAATTTAGTGAGACCACACTGGGGCTCCCCGCCAAGAGAACCACTATATTAACTAACTAGAAAAAATCCAACAAGAAACCACATCATCGGCCATCTTAGGAACATTACACAACCTCAAACTAAAACAAACACTGGATACCCAACATGGACCAAACCCCTATAACAATGGGTGGGTTGAAAAGAAATCTGAACCAATAATCAAACATTACATGCTTCACTACTATTACGGGGTATTACCATCCTTGAAGGATCTCTAACCAAAACGGGGGTCAACTCACAATTCTAGCCATAAATGGAAAACCACAAAAATATCCCCATTCACAAGGGAATAAGAACTGGGGATAGAGGAAATAAGGAAAATAAAAATATTTCTAACCAAGTAAGAATCATTCCACCCATATAGTATAAAACATCGAGATGAGCCCCCATGTCTCTTTCCACTAAGCCAGACCATAAAGAGGACCTATTACACAAGAACCTCCAACTACCACCATCTCTCACAATAGAGATGGATATTAAACAAAGATCCTTTAGACCCATGGGGGCTCCTGAATACATTCCATCATCCCTCTGGGACCTATGGTGGGAGATTTGATGGTTGAATCATCGTTTTTCTCATAGTTTGGCATTGAAGGCCCCGAAATGAAACTCTTTCTTCAGGGGACACAAGAAACCATTACATGATTTTAGACATCACTAATAGACACATCACATTCAAAAATATTCATACTCAGAGATGAAACCTTCATCATGTTAGGGGATTAGAAGATGAATACGAATAACCCCTTTATACAAAGAGATAGAAACTTCCAAAGGAAGTACACACAAAAAGGTATTCCACCTAAAATTTAAAAGCTCAAAATTTCCTGAAAGAATGAAATTATTATGTTAAATTATTGGCTCTTGAAGGGTTATGAAACATTTACTTTTCACTCAAAAGAGATAATAACTCTATGAATTGTCACAAAACATGACTCTTGCAATAGATATAAAC
Source organism: Viscum album (assembly GCA_963277665.1). Classification (NCBI taxonomy): domain Eukaryota; kingdom Viridiplantae; phylum Streptophyta; class Magnoliopsida; order Santalales; family Viscaceae; genus Viscum; species Viscum album. Next base: position 332,789,565 of record OY728150.1, read on the forward strand.
ATTACCATAAGAGGGACCTTATACCAAGTCAGGAATATTATGCGATTTCTACAAGCGGTCATAACAACCCCTTATGACCATGTTCACAAAAATATTAGATTAATATATTCATTTTCTTAGGAGAATGTGAAAAATAGTCCAATGTCCCTTCAAAATGATAGTTGTCACTAAAACCCCTTACCGAATCATCCATTCCTTACTGGTATTCCCTTCACCACTCCAAGATTGGACCTTTAAACATGATGGTGTAAAAAATCACATTTGTCGACTCAGGAAACTCAGGAAAATTTGGTTTCATTGAACCTTCCACACATACACTCCCTAGAAAATAGAATCCACTTGACTGAAAGTGTGAAATGTTACACTAAATTTCCAAATTCTAATAATCAACTCCTTATATTTATTAACTAGAGGGTCAGCCATTAGTGAATCACCTGTGAATGCACCTTAAACCTATATTAATTCTCGATAGGGTATACACTATCCAATAGAAGACACATAAGCACAGTAAAAATAACACACTATAAAAGACATGCCACAACATACTCCAAACATTAAAAGGGAATCGTCACAATGGCCTCTAGAAACACTTCCCAAAAATGAACCATCAACAATTATCCCAAAAATAACTCTCGAAGAGGAACATGAATTTGAAATGAGAGTTGACCAGAATGAACTCCCATTCCTGAAACCCAAAAATAAAAGAATAAGCCCCACACAATCAATAGTTATCTAAATATTACCTTGTATTCTAGAAGAGAATTTGACAATATAATATGGTTGGTAGGTTACATATTCTCTAATAGTATCCTATGGAGCCTCTCTCATGCATTTTTCACATGCCAGACTAGGTTCCCATTCACTCACCCAATATTTTATGCATCTTATAACTAAAACAATGCTAGAGGTTAAATAAAAACTCTTCTTATTTCAAAAATAAACATTCAACTAACTTTTCAATCATGAATATTTACTACAACCTATTTTGACAAACTACTTTCTACAAAAATCAAAACCCATTTTGAGTTTCACAAAACATTATCAGAAAAACATTAACCATTCAAATAAAACCTCATTTTCAAACATTAAACAAAAATTTTAAAATATTTCAATCTTTTTAAAAACATGCAATGTTTCACAATAAGCATCATTTCATCAAAAAACTTTTATTTAGAACTCATTTGTTCTTATTTAAAATAAGCTCCCATGACCATATCAAAAATTATTTCCCTTTTTTCAAAATAGTATATTTTTTGAATCAACAACCAACGTTATTTTATAACAAACCATATTTGTTGAAGTGATTCTAATTTTACAAAAGGAATGTATCATGAAAATCCACATTCCTAAGACTTCCTCCTAAACAATTCTGACCACCCATTTTGCACCATTTTAGGAAATTAATCCAACCTCAATTTAACAATCCAGGTTACTTAAATTTTTAATCAAATTCATTTAGACAAATTTCCATATCCTAAGGAGATACTAGACCAATAAATATGAAACTAGTTCCAATGGGGGGGTCATACATATGGTGGGAATCCATTTTCATTTCACACCACCTTCATGGAGACTGTTTTACACAAACATCTCCAGCTCCACATGTCTTTTCAGGACTTGAGGGCTCATGAAAACTATCGACCCAACTCCCTTTTCACTTTCAAAATAACAAGAAACCACTAAAAAACAAGGAATAAAGATAAAACATGAATTCACCTAGTGACTTGAATCCCGTCATGAGGTGTTCTATCAAGGAACATTAATGGTAACCCATAAATCAATTCTCTCAAATCATTGCTCCGGTATACCCAGAATCTTCCCCATAGAATGGGACCTAAAAGTTTGTGTCATCCTCTAATACCATTTTTTCATGAAGCAACCAAGGTTGACCCTGAACCGGTAACCCATGTTAATCCGCGACATGGCCTGAAGAGAATTCATATCAACCTATGCTAGAAAAAAGTGCATGAGCTTCAGAATAATATGGAGGAACGATTTAACCATGTCTTATAAACATAAAACAAAAAAATAGTAATAAACAGAATCATATAATTCAAACCAAACATGCATCAAACAATTTTCATATTTTAGATGCATGATTTATACAAAATACCAAATTCTATCAGAAAGGAAGCGAACCAAAAACCAGCTCAAAAGACCAACACATGTTAAGAGGAGCATATCCATTTTTCTAACTCCATAACATTGCATCTAGAAAAACCAATAGCAACCCAACCCACTATTTTCAAAAGATTTACCCAAACCTATGTCAATCATTACCAAGTATAATAAAAATTAATGGTGTATGTATTATGTGAGCCTATACCAATATGATTCCACCAAAGAAAATATTACGTTCAATAAATATTAAATAAAAAATAAAATTTCATGTTTTATAAATGAATATAATTCAAGAACAATTTTTAATGGAAGTAACTTTGAAATAAAAACAGTTTTTAAAGAACACAAATTTATAGAAAACACACTTTCTTTTGAAATTACCAACCAAACATATGGTATGTTGATGGTAACATTGATGCATCCAATGATCACTTTCACGTGAAATAACCCTAGGAACAAACTATGAATGTCACACATTGTGCCTCATATCTCTGTGAAATGTTTAATAGACTCCACAACCTATAACGCTCCTACATATGAGCCACTAGAGAATATCAACATCCAAAATTCTAGAGGCCTCAAATAATATTTTGTATTTAGTTTTTTTGTAATCATCAATAACACAATGTGAAACTGGTCCATTGCCACTTTGGAATCACTATCATACTAGTCCTACTCCCCCACCTAGATAATAAAGCATCCCTTTATACTCAAACAAGTTTAACTTGTCACATAACATACCACATAATATTTTCGTCAACCAAACAAGACATTACACTATAAAAGACACCACTTTCACACAAAAAAATCCCCTTAAACAATCAAAAACACACCAACACCATTTCAAATCATGATTTTCTTCACTAACCTATTTTACAATACCATTCATGAACATTATAAATCAATTCAAAGAACCTCCACAAGTACTTAATCCAAATTACACTAAAAATACACTTTTTAAACAAAATTCACACCACAACCCTCCAAGAATATGATTCTCATCTAACTCAAAATTTAATAAATCATTTACATAATTAATAAAACACTTCCAAGATGCACAATACAGATTAAATCAAAAAACATACAAAGAATCATCCCATTGAAATCTAACAAACACTGAACCCTTTTCGAAACACCATTAACCTCACATAAATAATTAGAAAACCAATTTCATAATTTATAAAATAATATCATGTGACAAAATGACGGTTTATACAAGAAACACAACGAAAATCACATGAAAAATTCATTTTAAAACCAAATGCACAATGAATCCTTTCTAAAACTAGTTTCAGGCCACATATATAATCCATTAAACATTCAAAAATTCACAATAAATAATAAGAATTTTACTGACAATGTTTAAGCACATAATACCCTACCTTGGGTGATGAAAATGCAATAATTTGGTGTGAAACCTCAACCACACCTCGAACAAAACCTATAAATGAAAATATTTATCCATGTACAATAAGATCAAAACCATATTCATCAATAATAAACCCTAAATTTAACCAAATTAAAATGAAATAATCTCTTGAAACGGGGAGAGGCTTACCCAGAGTAGGCCGCACCTGCAGTAGAGGGAGAGAAGGAGTGTTGAGAATATAAAAACCATCCAGGAGGCGTCGCACGTGAGTAGAGAGAAGGGGGAGGGGTAAGCCACGTGGTATGTCTAAGAGGAGGGGGTGCAGTTATGCGTGGAGGATCCATTGAAGGAGGTAAGGAGGTGGGATGGAGGATCTGCTGACCGGTGTGGGTCGTATGTGAGGGGCAGTGAAGTAGTATAAGGGGGACCTTTGTGAACGAATGTGAAATGGGAAAGAGGATACCCTACTAGAAAAAAATATCTTAATAATAATAAACTAATAATAATACTGAGAATATAAATATATATTATTATTATTATTAAAACAATTCCTTAAATTCATTTCATTTTTATTCTTTTATTTTATCATCTTTTTATTTTTTATTTTATTGTTCATTTATTTTGAACACTGGGCAGACCACATAGTGACATGGGTGAATCCATATGGTTACCAAATGATGCACTACTCATTATCCAGTTGCTTTCAATCCCAACACATTTATTTTTCCACTAAAAATGAAAAATTCAATCTATGAATAAATCCGAACCTGAAAATAATATCCAAAGACAATAAAATATTTAAATAAATATATTTCAAAAGGTGGGGTGTGATATAAGATACATTAATATCATTAAAACATACTTTACATGGAAAACAATGGTATAAATTTAGTAGTCCAAAATTTCCACCATTTTGATGATCACAAAAAGCCATTTATATTAAACAAAAAAAATTAAATAGTTTAATAGTTATTATTTAAAAAATGATATACATTGTGTATTTTTTTAATAATTTAGTGATTATAATATATTTATACACCTTAATTTGACACTACTTTCATGTTATTGAAAAATTTATCCCCCAATGGGTAAATGTGTATATAACTCTCCCCCATTTCTATCATTAGAATGGAAGTGAAGAGGGAGTAAAAAATATTGTAATGGACCACCAGGGTGAAATTAACACTTCTCATATTATTCTAATAGAGAAATATATAAAGATATAAATTCTATAAAAAAATAAGGGGATTAAAAATAAAATGAAAACAATCACTGAAAAAGGAAAGTAAATTGATAAAATCTCTTGAAAATAATCCCTAATTAATACATACAAAATAATTATTTTTTGGAATGAAAAATAATTATAAAAAATCAAGTCCATTGAATAAATATAAAAAATACTAGTTATATAAATGAGGATTATGTATGCATTCAAAATAGGATACTCATTTGGATGATGGTATCATTAATACAGGTTCTATTCTTGGGGTGGTTGGAGTATGAATTGCTGGAAACATTGTTACCTTCTCCACTTCTAAAATAGTGACACATCATGTTAAAATGGTATATTTTACATGAAAAAAATGAACAAGGTCTTTAAAAAAAATTTCCATATGAATTAGACCTAGAACAAATCCATTTGTTCCATTATCTCAAGAAAGTACATTCATTAAAGGACTAGAAGAATATGGGTCTCTATGTGAATTCTTTGTTTCTATATCATTATCATAAAATTTTCTCATTATGAAAGATATATTTTGTATCATAAATAGCTTCTATTATCAATTTAGAACCATGATGAGACTCATGACAATCAAATCTATGAGCTCACCTTCTTCTTATTTTAAAAATATGATTCCATACAGATGTAAATACATGAAATAATAATTTTCATACCAACTTCTAGAATAATGGCATAGTATTATTTGAAAACATATGAAAAAAATTAAAAATCAATCCAAAGAATCCCCTAAAAATATTAATGATGATCTAATGTGAAGTAGGAAGGATCATATATAGCATGAGATCAATGTGAATAGTAAATATAATGTAGTACGAGATGGTGGATTTTCCATGAAAAGTTTCTTCATAATCCATTATACTTAACATGTAATTTCTATCTTCCTATCATTCATTGATTGAACCCTTATATATATTGTATTCATTTTCACTATCAAACTCATAAAAACGTTTTCCAAAATCTGGATATCATACTTCTTATCATCAAACACAAACTCTCATCACTGAAACCAAGGAAAATTCTTCATAGACTTCACTATTGAAATCATCCACACCATATCAATTGATGTTTTAGCTTTTATTATTCCCAAATAACTAATATTTTATTTCATAGAAGATCTAGAACTTCGTTCTTCCACACAATTCAAATTTCCCATAGCATTAAAGGCTATTTAGAGGTCACAAATGTGGATAATCAAAAGATTCAAGGTTGAGGGATAAAAATAATATTTGGGGAGAAATATTTATATAGATGAAGAAAGGGTAGAATAGTGGTTAGGTTTTTGTTTATGAACCCAAATATTTAAATTCTGATGTAATCGAAAAGATTTTTGGTTTGATTCAAAATAATAAATAAATATAATGAAATAATTTAAAGAAAATAAATTTTATTCTATAAATACATACCACCTAAAAAAATTAACATATGAAGAACAATTTAATAAAAAAATTAAACTCATTTATATTCAAAAACACCATGTGCCTTTTAATGAAATAATAAAATTCACATATATGGGTTTTATTACAAATACATACTTCTTGATTTTCAGTAGATATAAAATCTAGTGTAACATCACCCTTTTTTATGTGATATATTAATAAATTATTCCATTAATATATATTGTTGGTTCTTGAATGAATTACGATATATATAGAATTCCTGATGGACAAGTTTTATCTTCTATAATTTATCCTTTATTTTAATTAAATATAAAATCCATCAATGTGTGTTTAATTGAAAATACATTTGACCAAAAAATACTCGTATTAATATATTCAACTTCAATAGTAGAGAATGAATTTAGCTTTTGATTATTAATAGACCAGGATACCATAGGATTTTTTAGAGAATATATGGATGTTGATGTACTATTTATATAAATTATATAACTGAGAAATTATTTTTTATAATATAGATTTAAATTGAAATATGATTTAAAAAAAATTGGAAAGTAAAATTGTTCTTTTCATATAACAAAAAATTATGTTTTCACCATTTAAAAAAGATTCTTCTCAGTTTTCCTAAAATCTATCACAAAAAAATACTAGAAACATAATATATTGTCTAATAATAGTTATTTATAATAAATTTCCAAATATTCCAAAATATATTTTTTCCATTTTTTTTATAGCTTCATCTAAGTCAATCCATTAATTAGAAATCATAATAGTTGTATTTATATTACAAAATCCAAGCCTATATTGTTTAAGTATTTCTATTTTGTATTTAATTTTATTTAACACATTCTTAATTTTTTTTTGAAAAACATGGACAACTAAAAAACTTATTAACTCACCCATCATGCTCCTTTAAAAATATTTTTACTTAATTTATTAAAATTCATAATATAATTTATTATTTATTAAACCAAATATTTCATCAACAACATATAGATGAACTAATAAAATATTTGAATATGATGTTTTCTAAAATAATGAGGGATCTTACATATATACTAAAAGAAATTTGATAAAATAAAACAACTAAAATATTCATTCCAAGATATAGGTTCATGTTTAAGGTGATAAAGAACATATTTAATTTTAAAAACAGAATTTGAAAAAAAGTTAATTTTCAAAACCTAGATTTTGTTTAATATAGATTGACACCATAAGAGAAAAATAAATAATTTTATATTTTTCATCCATATTGTATAACATGAAAATATTATATGATTCATTTTTTAAGAGAATCATAATATATTCTAATTTTCCTATAGGTGAAAAGTTCTCTTTATAGTCTATATATTCTTCTAAATTCTAATCATTAGCAAGAATTTGGAACTTATTTGTATTCACCAGACCAGGATAGTACTTTTTATTCTTAAATTCACATTTCCCCCCTATAACTAGATGTTCATAGCTCCTATCACTAATGTCAACATCTTGTTCATTTTAAACCAGGTGAAATACTATAGAATTTGTACAACCCAACACTCGCGTATTAAGGATTATTCTATACAATTTAGTTTTATCTCACATAAAAATGATAAAATACTACATGTTTTTGTACAATCCTTATAGTCCTAATTTTTTTTGTCAAATCGTCATATAACTTTTTTAAAATAAAGGGTTTTTAAGGGTTATTGGATACCTAGGCTGGACAATTTCATGTTAACTTGTATACATCCTTTCAGGATTTACATCCAGAAAATAATGTTCTAATTAATCATAGTTTTTTTTCATTAAGAGATATATATAGGTTTCATGTTTTCAATAGAATCACTTAGATCATTTATGTAAGTCATTTTGTTATCAAGTAGACCACAATCACTAAATATGACATGATTTTATTTTTTTCAACAATCATGAACATTTTATTGAAATCCCAATATTCCTTGAATGTTACAGAATATCCTAGAAATATTCCTTTATCATAATTTTGGATCAATAAAACCAATATTATCTTTTATGTTTACAATATTTACCTTGTATCAAAAAAACCTTAAAGTACGCCAATTTTTTATTTTTATTATTCCATTTCTCAAAGTGTGGTCTATTATAAATTTCAAATTAGAAATATTTTTTAACATAAAATTTTATATTTATATCATCCTCCCAAAAATAAGTATGATTTTTATGTTACCAAAACATTGTTATTTTAATTTCCTACAATTTACTATTTCTCATGTCAACTATACTATTTTGTAGAGGGGTCCTCATGGAAGAAAAATTTATAGAGGGGTCCTCATGGAAGAAAAATTTATAACATTGGCCAAATTTTGAACAAAAATCATTGAAATTAGGTTTTTAAAATTCTCCATCATTGTCACTTATAAATTAAATTACATTGAAATCATTCTCTTTTTACCTCTTCAGAAAAAAAAAAACAGAATATACTTTACTTTAAACTCTTAAAAATAACACACAAGTAAATATAGAAAACCCATCAACTAGAACCCAAAAAATTCATCATAGGATGTCATCTATAGTAGAACCAATAAAATAAATATGAATTAATTGTTGGGGTGTACATGTGGAAACCACAATAATCGTTTTACAAGATGAATTATATCATTTCCCAATTGGAATGTATGTCATAAATTCTATTTATTATTTGAGGTTGTAATAAATAAGAAATTTTATTATTTAACTGTAATTTTAATGAAGAATAAACATTAAAATATCCCAAAATTATAAAACATATCCAATATTCATCTATATCAGTATTTAAACTGATCACACATTTTAAACTCAAGGAATTAAAATCTATTACATAGACAATTTACTGTATTTGTGCTGAAAATTTAGAAATTTTATTTTTCGAAACTATAAAAACATTGTTTGAAAATTAAAAATAATATTACTAAACACAAATTTGAGAGATAATTATCAAATTATTTTTTAATCCTTTTATATAATGGGTTTTATTGATGAGAAATGAGGTAGGATTCCAAAAAAACCGAACTCTTATATTTTTTTCTTTAGCATTGTCACCAACAATGACATAATAATCATCCACATTTAATAAAGAGAATACTTTTGAGAAATATATACTAATATATATTGAACATACACTTTTCATATACCATATATCATATTTTATTTTAGATATTTTTACCAATAATAAAAAATTAATCATGAATGTTTTTTGTACCCATATTATCTAGGTTCCAGAAATATAAGAAACAGAATTTTTGGTAACCCAAATTTGTTTTTGATTTCTTGAAATTCATGTGGTAAACATAGAAATTTTTTTTGAAATAAAATTTGTTTATAGTCCACCTAATTGAAGTTTATTTAATCTATAACTAATATCATAACGTCCTAATAATTTAAATTGGAAAAAAATGTTATTTTTAAAAGGTTATTATTTTTAGAACTACAGATAAAATAATTTTTTTAAAAAATTCTCTTCTCATGTTTCCTTCTTATCACAAATTTATTTTTAATAGCCATATTATTTAAAAGTTTTTGGTTTAAATAATTTTATAAATTATGAAAAATTATGGACGAATCTTTACTGTATTTACCTTATTTTTGTAGTTATTTAATCCGATTATCATGTTCATAATATTATATAACATAATTTTTAGTATTCATTTTTAATTCTTAAATTAGTTTATTCATGACTGCATTTTCATTAGTAAATTAAAAATTGGTATTTTTAAGAGAATTATATTACTTTTTCCAATGAATGCATTTAGTTTCTAGCAATGTACAATACTCAATAAATTCATTATTAGAGAAATTTTCATTTTCATATTTTGCATCATGATCAGAAGAATATTATGAATGTACATCATTAGAGTGTTCTATAAAGAACATGTTATCCTAGTTAAAAGAGTGTTTAATATCTAATTAAATAGATAAAATACTACTAGATTCATTATAAGTACTCCATGTTTCCGAAATTTATTTTTAGGATTTATTTTTGTAACTAACCATTTTGATATACTTTTTTTCACACATATGGTTTTCTTGTAGGTGTGGAAAATCTAGATTAGTATTTATAAAATGCATTCATTCATAACATCTCAATTAATTTTAATAACTATAATACGTCATATAAATTTTTAATGTATTCTAAAATCATTTTATCTTACTGTAAAAAAATTTAATTTCCTTGAAAATGGAGAAAACCCAATATCCAAATCATTATTTTTGTAAGTATCTTCCTCTATTGATGAATATATTTTAGTTTATCTACTTTTATTGTAATATTCTAATGGTGATACCTTCATTGTTTTATTCTTCTTATTAACTATCATTTACACTCTAGGGTCATGTTCCATCCCTGCCACATACATTATAAGAGTTCGAATTTGATCATTTATTTTAAAATTATTATCCTTGATAAATTCTTTATTAGAGTCATAAATTCCACTCTAGTTAGGTGGTAAAACACATAATTTTTTTAAAAATTCCCTTGTTAAGTAATTGGTGGTCCAGGAGCAGTAATATTTTTTACAATCTACGTATGAATTCAATTTAATTGGATTATTCTCTCATGTTTCATCATTATTAATTTATAAAACATAATTCTCAGAGTATTATATATGAGAGTTGTTACATTATCAATAATATTATATGTAACTAAAATAGTTGTCTATATTCCGTGGGTTTTTTTTGAATTCAAGTATTCTGTAAAACATATTTAGAAATTTTCCATAGATTATAGCATTAATTCCTTCAAACATTAAATCATATCTAACTTTTTTATCTGTGTCCCATGTTTTTGGTTGTTTTCTCAGAATTTTATATAGCTTAATGGATTTGAAATAATCCTTTAAAACAAGGTCCCTTTAATAAATGATCATATTTTCCATCAAGAAGATGTAATATTCAATATTGAAATAAGGGTCTATTGCAATGGAAATATATTCTATGTTATCAGTTATAGTTTCCATTTTGAAAATATCATTAGACTCAATATAATGAAAACATAAAATGTAAGATACAAAACCAATGATACCAATTATCACCAAATATGGATTGATCTGGACTATTAAAACAAACAATAACACAGAAACCATCCTCTTTATCAATGGATAACATGTTTTTATTTCCATATCTAAAGAATAATCTTAAAATAATAGTTGATTCAATATAAAAATAAAAAGATATATATAGTTCCTCATGGAATAAAAGTTACCAAATCAACTTCACATTCCTTATTCTCCACAAGTTTCTAGAATTTCACTAGAAAAAACCATTTACCAGAGACTTCCAGACCATTATAGGGACTATATGACTAATTTAAATTATTCAACACTTGTTTGAATTACACAGGAGCATTAGAATGAGCACGAGTAAGGATTTAAAAAGAAAATCCTTTATAATTATTTATTATGAACCATTAAAAAAATAAAAAAGGAAACTAAGTATATATAGGTGTTGTGTGTAACTTTTCAATACAAATGGAATAAGGTATAAATATATAAGATATAGAAAAATAAAATAATGTCTCCTGCTCCGTGTCTTATAAATGATAACATCGATGTAATTTGTAGCACTGCTATAGAAAAAAATGCTTCTTATTATATTTCATGATAAATAGAGATGTGTAAAGGTGATTCTATTCTTTTACATATGTATCTTATTATTAAAATGATAGATCTTTTGATTATTAAAAAAACAATAAAATCTAAAAATCAATGAAAATAAGTCTTTCATTTTCATAGATCATGATCCATAGACTCCATAATATGAGACATGTCCTTTCCATTAAAAATGCCTTGACAATAATAAGGAAAAATAAAGTATCCATTTTTATTTCTCTTATTTCAGTACATGGTTTTTATTTTTATCAATTATACTATAAAAATATAATAAATTTCATAAGAATACTATCAATTATTTCAAACTCCACTCAAGATCTTCAATGGAAAGAAATACAAATTATATCACGGTGTAGCTAATTGAAGACCAATTCGTAGGTGATTCAACCACATGCCATATTTATGTAGCAGATTACTTCATGCAAACATTTTACATAGAAAATTGATCTATATATCCAATTTTGATATATTGTAATATTATTTTTATATATAATTTTCACATAGAAAATTTATAAACATCTTAAATATATGTATGATAATCCTTCATGTAAGTGATCTACAAACCCAAATTCTTACAAAGCCATTTCTTTAAATAGTCTAAATACTTATGAATTATTTTTCTATACATAGTAAATTTCATCAAAACTTCCTAGATTTTATACGTAATTAAATTAAGTGAAAAATATTTATAAATAACATGAAACCTTATAAAAACACTTAAAAACATAACCAATTAGAAAATTATGATAGTAATTTGAGATTTTAAAAACCTAAAGTACGTGGAAAATGATTCAAAAAGATTAAAAATCTAATATTTACAGCTTCTCACATCACCATGATGAGGTATTATACTTGATTTTATAGTACTCTAAATTTATTTATTCTTACTTATTTAAGATCCTTCATCATGTTCCATGTTATTACGTTTTTCTTCTTCTCATGTGTGAGGTAAAAACTATGTATCATGATTTTTTTTACTTATTAGGTTGTTGATATGTGTTTTTTTATTATTTAAAATTTATTAGGTGAATGAGGACTACATTTTCCCAAATATATATGGTTTCATTGATGGTGATGTATTTTTATGCGATTATGTGGTGGGAATCTCTATTTAGGGGTGTGTTGTATGAATAACTATTAATCTCATATCACCTTTGGTGTTAATATAACATATTACCTTTAAAATTATTTTTTATTATTGAATTATCTATTTTGATGTAATTCATGGCTTGAATTAGAAATTTTATGTTTCAATGTGGGTTCTTAAAAGAAGTTATCTTGAATGCAAACGAAGTGTTTAATTTTTTTTCTAAAATATTTTTTTTTGTTTTATAATGATTTATGAATATATTTAAGAATCAATTAATCCTTTATAATTGTGTTGAATCAAAAAAGGAAAATTTTACTTTTTATATTCTCTTTTGAAATTAATTTTATGTTTTTAAATTATTTATATTTATATGTTTTGAAATGATTATCAAATTAGCTACTATTAGTTTTGGGGATTTCATAAGATAGATTATTAAGATATTGTCCAAGGGACTCAGAGAGTCTTTTAGAGGAAGATTGAGTGATCATCCAATTTTTGACCAAGGGACATAGTGATCCTTTTGGAGGAGAAAGATCAGGTGAGCTTCCAAACATTGTAAAAGGGACTAAGGGTGTTATTGGGTGTTCAAACACTTGGAAGATCATGTGGCCTTCCAACTTATAATAAATTTGTAGCCATATAAACAATTCCAATTTATCCAAAGCCTTGATAAGCCATTATGGATAGATCACATGTTTTTTATTTATTGTTTATAGTTAAATTATATGTTTCCATTTAATATGCTATTTCTTATCCTAATTTTCATATGTTGTGTTATTTTGATTTAAATTTACACAGTTTTATGATAGTGTTTATGTTTATTCTCATGTTTTTGAAATGTGTGGGTGTGTTGATCATTCTATTTCACATAGATTATAACCTTATTTAACCCTTATGATACATGATTTTGTTTTAGAAAAGAAATTATTTTTAAAAAATATAATAAAAATTCAAATAATATTTTTTAAAATTTGAATATCATCATGAAATTGAATATAAAATTTGAATTATTTGTTAAATATTTAAAATAATTACTTATCTTAATGGGATAATCCAATTAGACTATGTGCCACACACCCTTCATATTCTATTGGAAGTGTGTAAATTTTTTCTAAGATGCGTGTATGGGAAACATAATAATTAATTTTGTTGGATTTTATTTATTATAATAATCTATGTTTATAATGTTGGAGGAGAAATAGTATCACAATGTGTTTCTCATCAAGTAATGTTAGATATTTTATTTTAGTTGGGATTAAATTAAATGCACATGTAGTTAATGTTCCCTATTTTTAAGGATAATGAATTTTAAAATGAATATCTTGATTATGTGATTTATATAACAAGATTTATATAGAGATGTTATGGTTTTATGATAACTATAATCATTATTTCTATATTTATAATAGTTAAATGATATCATATGTGGACCATAATTCATTAGTAGGTTTTTAAATACAATTAATGGATAGATCATGCCAGATTTTCAAGTGTTAAACCATTCCCTAATGGTATATTTGATTCAGTGGTGCATGTATTTGACCTATAGAAATAGAGAATGCACTCCAAGCCTTGTGAAATACTAGATCATGTGATGGATTAGGTTTCCCATGATTGGATTTGTACATAACTAGCATATAATCATAGGAAAAAGGGTATCAAAACTCCCCTATAGGATAAAGGGACCTAGATATCATTGGGTGTATAGTGGATCCCTCCCTTCGAAAATTATAATATTTTCTTATTCCAATGCGAGTGTTATTCAATGTTTTAGTTATAATAACCTATAGTTCTACTCACTTGGGTACAAACCATGATATATTTGAATAATCTATGAGTATATATATATCATCCCCACCATCCAGAAATAGAACATGGTTTCATATTCTGAGAATTCTAAAAATAAATATGACCTATTTACAAGTATCATAGATATAAATATATGGGGTTATGAACATTATCCAAATTATTTTCTATCTACTTGTTATCTAACACTTCAGTTATGCCTCAATCATCATTTTCCCATGAAAATATTTTAACATCGATCTGATTTTTAGTTTCATATAATGTAATCTCAAACTCTTTACGGTAATTTCTATTCTCGAGAGAGTTGTTTTTGAAGTCATATTATGGTGGTTATGTGAAATTTCCTAGTTGGGGAATATAAACAATATTCTAAAGGGAAACATGTAAATGCATTGCATCATTTTTTATCCCCACCCAATTGATAAATTAATATTGTCAAGGTAAAGACTATATATATATAATTTAAAAGTATCCCTTCTAGTGCATTATGAATATTCTATCCCTATTAACATAATTTTATTTCCCAAAATCTGAACATCAACTATATATTTACTTGATTTATAACAGTTTTACAATATTGGATCTAATTTTTAATTTTATTGCTCAAAAATTCTATAGTACCAAGAGGCCCTTTTGTAGGGTAGGTTTGTAGGCTAATGTATTCACTAGAAATGTGGTCCATATAATAATTTTCATTATCTCATTTATCATTAACTAGCAATAAATATATAGTAACATAATTAATTCCAATCGTGGTTATCCTTTAAGGGTATGTTGAATGATCAGAGCGGGTATATCGATGCTTTGGGTTGATAAATTCATTCATAGGGGGTATTCTTCCAACGACCCAATCATGACATACATGGAAATTACATTTCTTTTTCAGAATACTTAATAAATTACAAAAAATATAAGCCATAAGACCAAATTAGTTAAGAGTATTTGGAAACATGAAAAATAATCTTCTAACTTGGTGAATGTTCTTTAACATATCCAATTATTATCTTCCCTGTATTGTTTTATTACACAAAACCTTTAATTATATCTTAGGGGAGAGCAAAAAAAAAAGAGGGTGAGCTCAAAATCTCAGTATGGGTAAACATAGTGAACATGAAACAAACCATAAACATATTAATTTAAAAACATGAAAATAAATTTTACATACCCAAAACTTGAGTCACAATAAAAAATCATGCCACTACGTATGAAATATATCATAAAGGAACAATAATAATGATAAAATAGATTTGGGATAAAACATGATATTATGGAAAACAAATAATCACCTAATATGATATCCATATTTTTATAGGCATTGCATCAAAGAAAAACATAGAGGAAAAAGTCAATTACTAAACCTGGTTTAATTGCTGTTCAAGAAATGTATTATTGAACTTGATTTACTTGTCGTTACAGCCCTATATTATTTAATGAGATTTACATGCCTTTCTTGTTATGTCTATCTTATGAGATAAAAATATTTAACCAATTAATTGGAATTATATATTTGTCTCACCAATATCATAATGAAATCATTCATACATTTTCCAAAAAAACATAAATCATTGATCATATCATATCCCACGAAATAAAATGCATTTCATAATCATCATTCCATAATAATCCATATAAAATAAATGGATCTCATAAAAATAATTTCATTCATAAATACAATCTAATAAATTTAATAATATTGATAGAAACATAATTTTGTTTCATCTTAGATGGATAATAATTTTGATAAAACACTTGAATATAATTCTTAAGGAAAATATCCACTCTTCATTACAAACATTTTCTATTCTCAAAATGCTATAAAAATTTTAAAAGAAAATAATTTAATTTTAAAATAAACATGAAATAATGTAGGGGAATATTCATTGAAATAATGCCTTATAAAGACATAAAAATATGTACATTCCATATAATTTAAAAAACTGTCTCCATGGTCATTTGTCTGAAAAGATAAAAATTACCTCGTATCGAATAACGACAAAAGGATCCATTCAAAATGTTTAATATAAATTAAAAAAAAGGTAAATTTAACTTTAATAAACAGTATAAAAATAAAAATAATATTAGATACTTGGGAAAAATTAGATGTGAATGATAAATATACCCATGTAAATACTTATGTATAAATAATCTCATATATTAATGAGATTATGGAATTATCACTTACCACAGGTCTGATTTCATCCGGATGTGTTTGAAATTCCTGTATAGGGTGTTTAAGCATATTATTAACTGGTAACAGAACCATAATAATATATATTATATCATATATGATTTATTTAGGAATTTATATGAAATATATATTTATCAATTCCATGTTAAAACGACGTTTTTGGTAATAATGGTTTTATTTATTGTACATGTTTCCACTGCTTATTATTGATATTATTGCATAGATATTTATTTATATAAATCCATAATGTAAAACTAGATTTATATATCATAAATATTAAAATTAGTTATATATATATATAATAGATAGATAAATGAAATGGAATACACTGTTCATGGAGACGGTTTGTCGTATGTATGCATGAATGTTGTTTTTGTTTTACTGTTGAATTTAATGGAATAAAATAAATGAAATATATATATACAAATAAATATAGTCGAATTATTTTTTCATACATCTCACTCTTATTTTTTATATATGATTTTTAGTCATTCTTGAATGGATAACGTGGAGAATGATTCACATCGCGCCATGGAGACGATAGGTCGTATGTACACATGGGCAAAGATATCATTGTCTTAAAGGTTAAATAGTTTGGAATTGCATTTTATATTAATTATAATTAGTAATTTTAACATAATATTCATTATTTAAATCCATTATAATCATCATTAAATAGATCTAAATTAATTATTGTTGAATAAAAAATTACACCACATCGTGTAGATGGTAAGCTGTATGAACAATCTCCTGGTGATATTGTTATTTGTAGGATAAATAATAGTAGATATACAGTTGTCAAATAATTATAATAATATCTCATAATTCATATTATACTTTATTTAATAATTTATTATTGGAAAACATAATATGATGAAGTAGAATAACAAATGAATTTTGAAAGAGGGGATAAAACAACTACCTCTCCTTGAGTATCTCCTATTGATTTTCACAAAGGTATTGACAAGCATGGATTTAATCTCAAAGTGATCCATCTATAATGAAGCTATATATTTTTAGACGAAATGGGTATGTTATGAAAGATTAAATGGGCTTTATATGTGTGATTAAAAGAGAAGGAGAACTTCTATTTTATAGGAGAGGTGAGGGGAAATTTAGTAATGTATAGAAATATTAATTTATTATATATTGATTTTCAGATTATAATGGATCCAAGGTAAATAATATTGATTTTAATATATGGATATGTTGACATAAACTCAATAAATTGGTTTTATATAGGTTTAGGGCACAAAATCAACCTTATATTTTATCTTTAACCCTTACATAAAATCATTAATCTTTACCACGTCTTCTGGAAATTTCACAATATTTGTTCACTATAGATACTATAAAATCATAAGAGAACCGAAAGTTGATCATTAATGTCATTTTTTACAATATAGATTTATTTTTTCTAAATATTAGATTTTAGGACTATTATATCATTTAATGAAATTGTATTTGTTTTAAAAACTCATTTATGTTAATATTGACACAATTTTGTAATAGATTCTTAAAGACAACACAACTTGATTCCTTCCTAAAAAATGAAGTAACTCATTTGTAACATGTCAATGGCATACCAACAATTATTTGATTGCCTAAAAATGTTAAAATTCAATTCAATTTAATATTTATAATATCATTTATTTGAATATTTCATTAATAAGATAATCACTGCATCGTCATTGTGTCCTAAATAATTTTTTTTATTTAATGTCCAAAAATTATAAATAAAATACCACAATATACGAAGTATTTTCATCATTATAATTAATATTAATATAATAATATATAATCTAAATAAATTAAAATAAAATATTTTTACCCATAAGATATTTGTCTATGTTATATTTCCCTTTACTTTAAATTAATTATTATAACATGTCATTTACACACCCATGCGGTTCCCAAATGCCAACATTTCATCTTAAAGATTTTTTCGGTCACCCATGACTCATCCAATAAGATTATGACATGTTTTAGAGAAGTTTTTTATTATTAATATATAATTTCATACTCATATTTACATGAATTTCCCTTTAAATGTGGAAAACAAAAATATTTACTGAAGTTACTATTAATAATGTTAAAAACTAAAATGTAGTTATATACAAAATTTGGATCATATGAAAAAAAATATTGAATCTATTTTACTAAATTAAAAACAAGTAATTGGAAAAAATTAATTAACATTTAATTCTCATTGTTAAAACTAGAATGAAGGTTTTTAAGAAGTAAAAACTATAAAAATATTGACACATGTTTATTTCCAATTTAAATGTGAAATTACATCCAACGGCCAAAATTGTATTAAATTATAAAAAAATAATCTAGTTAAACATTAAAAAAATAATTAAAAAAATAATCTAACTAAAAAAATAAATTATATTAAAAAGAATTTTGGAATTATAATGCAGTATTTTCCCATATTCATTAAAATATGCATTTCATCAGAAATATACCAAAAAATAATCCAATGTAAATTTTTATGTCTCTATTACAAAAAATAGTTGTATGTTTTAAAATTTAATATATATAATTGTGAAAAACTAGATTTATTGTGGTGGTTCAATCAAAGGTGGAAAAACATCATTTTTTTTAAAATGTATTGTATCAGAAAAAATTAAATTTGTTTTTATATCATGTCTAGAAAATACATAAGACAAATTTTAATATTATATAAAATAAAAAATCTGGACAATAATATCCATAACTTATAATTTATTTCCAATTATATAATAATATATTAATAATATATCATTTTTTATTGAATCTCATTATTGCATACAATGCCAACTACCGAGGAAGGTCGCTCATACATGTAACAAAAGCCCAATTAGTTTTTCTTGTAACAAATCATCATTTGGTTCATCATATAATGTCATATAAATTAATTATTTTAAAGGTCTCATTCATTTAAACTCTATTTCATAGTTATTATAGGGGTTTCCCAAGTGTTTTTGGAGGAAAGAGTGAGTTTTCAAAATTTGGGCCAAACCGGGATCCTATTTATATATTTAAAAATAAAATTTGTTTCTTTAATAACACATTTGTTTTTCATCATTTTCCACCGATTCCACTTCCCAGTCGGCCTCTCATAACCTATTGAAACCACTATAGATATTTGTATGCCTTATAAACTCATAATAATTTTAGAATTTGGGTGATGTATTTAGGTATTAGTCCAACCCATAAGCTCATTTGATATTTTAAATGTTTTTTAAATTATTTAATATCTTATTAATTTTTTCTCCATTTCAATGATTCCACTTATCACCCAAGACCAACGAACCTAGTCACACACCCATGTTATTTTATCCCACATTGAAGCTCATATTTGTTGTAAAATAAAGAAAAACATTCCAATATTTCTCAAATCGACTATATTTGAAGATATACTATAACACCACAAGCTTCCACGATATGCTTCTCTTTCAATAATGCAATATCTTGCCTTGTACACAAGTTTGATATTCTAACACACCGCAACCCATCAAAATAGCCATTATGAATAGTAATACCTAATTTTTTATATTATATAAATATTATATTTCTAAATGGACTTCATTTTTGGATTTGGAATATCAAAATTAGCCTATGTTGTAATTTTGGTATTTTTCTGAGAACATCCAATTTTAGATGAATAGTAAAAAAATACTTAAAAACAACTTTTTTAATCAAAATAATTTATAGTGATAAATTATACTATTGAGTGGTTTTAAAGTATAAATATAATATACATTTATCATTTTATCAAATGGTGGTTATTAGAATTAATTTAACTTTGAAATTGGACATAAACAATTGTCAATCTTTTGATAGATGTTGTTTCTTTAAAACAATATATTTGTTTTGACAGCAGAAATTATTTTTAAATTTATTACTACAATTTTTTTGTTAGTAATTTGGTAAAATTGATTAAATATTTTTAATCAGAAGATCCAAATTATGTAATTGAGACACTTTTGTCTTTTGACATTATTAATAGTAACGACGGTAATTATATTTAATTATTGTGATTAATTAGTAATCGGGTAGTTAAGGGTAATAAAATAATATCATAATAATAAAAAATGACGCCAACATGTGTCCTAATTCTACTGGTTGTGTCATGGAAGACCATGGGATTCCTTGTGCCAAACTTTGTAACCACATGAAATCACTTTTCGGTGATACTATCATTTTATTATATTATTTTTTTAAAGGGAACGTATAACCAAAGTATGTATCACACATGTAAAAAAAATTTAGTTCTGTATGTGTAAATTATATCTTACACTATAAATAGTCATTATAAATCTAAAAATATTTCCTACATCATGATATTTTTTTTATAATTTTTAGACATTAAATAAATTAAATATTTTTATGACATCATGATGATGTAGCGATCACCTCATTAATTAACGTTATAAATAAAATGAAAAGATAATGTAAACTCTAAGACATACACTTGTCAAAAACATATTTGATGAGTATATTTCGAACCCTTATCACCTTATCCTAGATATATATAATTTTGGGACGTTTAAAATCCGAAATTCATTATATAGTAATGTAACATTTCCTGACATTCCAAAAGTGCCCCTCCTCTCCTCTTATAAAAGGCCCACACCTCTACCACCTTATTCAACCCATAAAAGCAATTTTTCTCATCCAAAGTCTGCCCAAATACTCTCTCAACTTCCCTATCTTACTCCTAGAATCCTCACTTTGGTCAGAAGTCTTCCCAATGAATCCTTTGGCTCAAATCCAAAAGAGTTACCCGATTTTAAGGTGATGTCTTCTCTAATGTTATTTTGTTTTATTTTTATTCACAAACCCCTTAAAATATTTTAATTACATTATTTTGTAACAATACCTATATATTAATGATACTAGGATGTTTTTATGTGAAGGATTTGATTTACACTTACACACACCTTCGTCTAATTGTTAAATAACATACTGTATCTTTGGGTGGCGAATTACTGCCTCAAGAAACGATGATAGTTCAATATTCTTTTAAGACCTTTCATGGTGGCCATTAAGATGTCACTATATTTATTTATGATATATATTAGGTTTATATTTTCCATATTTTTCTATATTTTTCATTTATGGCATATCTTTATTATTTCCATTATTGGTAAACGTGATAATTTCATTTTAGGAAATGCGGACTACCGCCCCATCAAAGTGATTTGAATCGTTAATGCCATATGTGGGTCATATAAAGGATAGAGTTAATGATATTTTATATGATATTATACTAGAATTATAATATACCTTTATATCATTATGATTTCATTCCATTAAATATGAAATAGAAATCAATGTAGTGTTCATGCGTACGAACGGCTTACCATCTCCATGAACGGTGCATTAAATTTATTACCTCTAAATGTTATGTAAAATTATAAATGCATATATATATATACTGGATATATATGATATATATGATATCTACATCATGAATATAATTCTGTATATAATGGATATTTTACCACATGAACAACTTGTAATTATAAGAAGTTTATTTTTTAACTCAAATACTAATGGTCGACAAAAGAACCATTATTAACATAAATAATTACATAATGTTCATAACATGGTAATAAGAGATATGAAAGGAATAATGAACATGAAAATGGTTCTTAAGAAATTTGAAATTAACTCTAGTTTATTATTGAGGAGGTTAAAGAACGGTTGACTCAAGTCGGACACAAGGTAAGGGACTTCATCTCAATCATCTTTCCTTGAGGAATATTTTGGTTTATACACAACTTTAGTTTATACGGTGTATAAACCCCATTTAATTTTACTTATATTAAAAAGGAATCTCTTATTACCACGTGTTTTCACTAAATTTCAAAAGGAATGTTTTTTCTTACATATGCGGCGACAACGACTTCTCCACCACCGTGACCATTTTCTGAGTTTCAGCTTCCTCTACAAGCCATAAATTTTTTTAAATGAAAACTAAATACCATGATTAACTTTTCAGTTATTTTGGTATTTAAAATGGTTTTGATAAAGTATTTATTATATCAATGTGTTGTATTGATATCTTGTGATTGAAATGTTGAAATGTTATGCTTCCTCTATGCATGTTTTATGTGATACGATTATGTTATGGTTTATGATATGTTTAAACCATTTCATATAAGGAATGAATTGGACATTATAAGTGATGGGTGGAGCCCTATATAGCTCCTTGATGCATTGGTAGGTCTCATGAGATAAACTAGTGTCTTGGCACGAGGGCTTGACAATGTATTATTTGTAGTCTTGGCACGAGGCCTTAGCTATGTGGTTATGATAGTATGGTATTATGCATTCCATAATTATGCAAGTGGTTATTCATATTTCATGTGATTATTCGACTAGTAGAATATCCATGTGAATAAGTAAATGGAATTATTTCATTTTATTTTTTCCATATTATTCTGAAGTTCAACTTTAAAAGGCATTTGTTTTAGTTATACATTGCCTTAAATGTTTATGTTTATTTATGAATGTTTCCACTGTATTGTTATCCTTACTGAGCATTTGAGCTCACCCGTTTTTATGTTTTATTTCCCATGATGTGAAGAAATATTTTATGACTGACCTATAGGGATAGTCTGAAAGGGATAGGAGTGTGTAATAGGGAGACTATGTGATTGTGATTTTTCACATTATTATGTAATCTAACATTTATGAATGTATATATTGTTTCCAAGGATACTAAACTGATCGGTATTTCGAGACTTGATCTTTTGTGATCATTCCAATGTTACGTAATATTGCACTGACTCTGGGTAACTGGGGTCGGGGCATTACAGTTGGTATCAGAGGGAGTTTAGTACTAACCTTGGAAGCTAGATTTAGAAAAAATCTTATTAAATCACATAGCCCTAAGATAGACTTTGAGGATTAGTATAAAATAACTTC
Organism: Viscum album; assembly: GCA_963277665.1. Taxonomy (NCBI): domain Eukaryota; kingdom Viridiplantae; phylum Streptophyta; class Magnoliopsida; order Santalales; family Viscaceae; genus Viscum; species Viscum album. The sequence continues at coordinate 332,813,300 of OY728150.1, forward strand.
TTAGAATTTTTGTATTATAGATATTTTGTGAGTTTTCCGAGCAATACATCCCTATCTGTATACGATCCGATAGAGGAGGCTCTGGCACAGATGTACCTAGGGGTAAAACCCGAAAACACTTCTTTGAGCTAGACTGGAACAGGAAGTGGTGCATGATAACGGGCCTTATTGCACTCTTGGTTACAACACTCCCAGGGGATATGCTTAGAATAATTCCCATTTTCTTTACAAACCATTGTGAAGGGTTTATGAGTATAATCATCATCAATGAAAACATTTTTATGATTATGGATTATATCCATAAACTGTTCAATTTATGTTAAGTGTTTTACCAGTATGGAATTATGTATTTTCATTCATAAATTGATCTAGTTTATGACATTGTTTAGAAATGGTACCTAGTGGAAGGAATTCAAACTGTATCAATGCATTCACTCCATACATGTATTTCCCTCTTTCTCTAGATAATTATAGTGGAGTTGGTGATGAAACTGGTGCTGATCAGCTAATCACCATACTAGGATAACTCACTCAGGTTATGAATAAAAACCTTACTCGTATTGAGCACCCTGATCCGAAACGTGGAGAATAAATACTATATCGCTTCATGAGGCAACAAACACCAACATTTAATGGGGGTTCAAATCCATTAGTATCTAAGAAATGGATAAATTCCCTAGAGAAAATATTTTAGGCATTAGGGAGTAGTGAAAGGGAAAAAGTTTTCATGGTAGTTTACCACCGCACTGGAGATGCTGATCAATGGTGGTCATTGATACAAAACACGAAGGAAGATAATTAAGTATCAAATATGGAATGGACGGAGTTGAAGGATTTTTTCATAAAATATTTCTTTCCTCGTGACCATCAAGCAGAAATGGAAATGCAATTTTTGAGTTTGAGGCAAAAGCAGGACAAGAATGTTGCAAAGTATGAGTCTAAATTTACAGGGTTAGCGAGGCATGCTGCAGATTATATATTCATCCCAAGAAGTAGTATTTATTGTTTCATTGATGGGTTAAAACCATTTCTCCATCGAGCTTTAGTATCACAATCCTTCTCATCGTATGAAGATATTGTCTCGTGTGCTATCAAGACAGAAAACGAATTCTCTATGTCTTATGACAACAAAGTAAATCAAGAGAAGAAGGGGACGGTGGAACAAGAGATAGATAAATGGAAACAATGGAAAGAATTATTTTCTATATTGTGATAATTGTGGGAAGAATCACCCTGATACTTTCCTAAAGGGAATGTGAGTTTTTTACAAATTTGGAGAAAATGGTCACCAGTCTCGTGATTGCAAGGGAAAGAAAGTGGCTATCAATGTTGAATGCTACAATTGTAGAGAAATGGGACATTATGAAAATGAATTTCCTAAGCGTCAGGGAAACATACCTCAGAAATGGCCAAGGGATCGAGGCCACAGATATGCTGTTACTACATATGAATTTGAATAATTATTGTATTTGTGTTTTTGGTCTCAAGAACTATATTATGGTTATAAGAATAATGTTATATATATAAGGATTGTACTGAAGTTATTGTTGTTTTCATTAAGGTTTTAATATGATGAAGGTAATTATATTTTTAGTATGTGACAATAAGAGAAACTTTACTTTGTTTCGGAAATCTGATGTCACAATTGATTTTGGAATTTAGATACCTTTTAGAGAAAGTATAGATAGAGGAATTTTGGATAACTATTATGGTTGGAATAGATTAAGTTTAACTTTTTATAGAATTTTTTAAGGTTAAAAAATTTCTGAAGATTATTTTTGGGAATATTATAATACTATAGTTTTAGGAAAATGACAACATGCAGGTCGAGGGATAACTCGTCGCATCAAAAAAAGCTGTAGGAATCGAACCCACAACCATAGTGCGACATGCCATTATTACCTACCACTAGCCTACAGTAAGTCCCAAGTTTTTAAAAAATAGGTTTCCTAATCTAAATTGTATGTGTTAATATTTTGAACCCTTTACGATCAGGATAAATATAATATTTTTGAATTCTATTACCTTTTGGACTGAAAGATAGGTTTGTGGTAAAAAAAATATTGAAGAATGAAAGTCTACATGACATGTAAGTATATTTCCTTAAATTCTTAGTAAATCTTCAAAATGAGTTCCTCAACGTTATGAAAGGTAATTTAAAACAAAAACGTTGTCGGTTAACTTTTCCTTCTGGGGAATCAAAGACTGATTAACCAATCACATGTTTGTGATTTTCTTGTAGTTATCTTTTTCCTAATCCTGTTTTCTACAACTCTCCATCAGACCTTGAAGGTTTATTTCTCCTCCATATCCATGTTTTTATATAATCCTATTATGGGCTATCTCGGGTGACCTCTGTACTTCTCTTTCTTTATTTTAAAGTTATATATTTATTAACCCTATTTCTGATATGGGTTTTCCACGAAGGTATTTTATATTTTCATCCATTTATTTTCGATGAACATTTTCAAATTGTGAGGACACAATTTATTTAAGGAGGGGAGAATGTAAAACCCCAAACTTCCATGATATGCTTCTCTTTCAATAATGCAATTTCTTTCATTGTACGCAAGTTCGAGATTCTAACACACCGTAACCAATCAAAATAGTATTTATGAATAGTAATACCCACTTTTTCAAATTATATTAATTTTATATTTCAAAATGGACTTCATTTTTGGATTTGGAATCTCAAAATTAGATTATGTTGAAATTTTGGTATTTTTCTGAGAACATCCAATTTTTGATGAATAGTAAAAAAATACATAAAAACAACTTTTTTAATCAGAATAATTATAGTGATAAATTATATTATTGAGTGGTTTTAATGTATAAGTAGAATATAATTTTAACATTTTATCCAATGGTGGTCATTAGAATTAATTTCACATTGAAATTGGTCATAAACAATTGTCAATCTTTTGATAGATATTGTTTCTTAAAAACACGCTATTTGTTTTGAGAGTGGGAATAATTTTTAAATTAATTACTACAATTTTTGTGTTTTGAATTTAGTAAAATGGAATCTATATTTGTAATAACAAGGTCAATATTATTCAATTATGACACTTTTGTCTTTTGACATTATAAATAGTAACGACGATAATTATCTTTAATTATCGTTATTAATTAGTAATCGGGTAGTTAAGGGTAATAAAATAATATAATAATAATAACAGATGACCCCAAAATGTGTCCTAATGATACTGGTTGTGTCATGGCCGACCATGGGAAGCCTTGTGCCAAACTTTGGGACACCATGGAATCACATTTGGGTGATACTGACATTTTATTATATTATTTATTTTAAAAGGAAAGTATAACCAATGTATGCATCACCCAAGTAAAAAAATATTAGTATTGTCTGTGTAAATTATCTCTTAGACTATAAATAGTCATTATGAAGATAAAAATATTTACTACATCATGATATTTTTTTTATAATTTTTATCCATTAAATAAATTATATTTTTTATGACACCATGATGATGCAGCGATTAGCTCATTAATTAACGATTTAAATAAAATGAAAAGATAATGTAAACACTAATACATAAACTTGTCAAAAACCTATTGGATGAGTATATTTCTAACCACTATCACCTTATCCTTGATATATATAATTGTGGGCCTTTTAAAATCCTATAGTCATTATATAATAATGTATCATTTCTTTAATTTCCAAGAGTGCCCCTCCTCTCCTCTTATAAAAGGCTCCCAACTCTACCATATTATTTACACATTCAAAGCCATTTTTCTCGGACAACCTCTTCCCAAATACTCTCTCAAATACTCTCTCTTACTCTTAGTATCCTTAAATTGGTCCAATGTCTTTCCAATGAAGCCTTTGGCTCAAATCAAAAAGAGTTACCCGATTTTAAGGTAATATCTTATCATATGTTATTATTTTTTGATTCTCCAACCCCTTAAACTCTTTTAATTACATTATTTTGTAAAGACACCAGTATCTTCAATATACTAGGATTTTTTTATTAGAATTAATTGATTTACACTTACACACACCTTCGGCTAATGGTTAAAGAACATACTGTTTCTGTGGGTTGCGAATTACTGCCTCACAAAACGATGATTGTTCAATCTTCTTTTAACACCTTTCATGGTGTCCATTAAGATGTCACTATATTTATTTATGATATATATTATGTTTATGTTTTCCTTATGCTTCTTTATTTTTCATTTATGTTATGATATCCATTATGGGTAAACAGGATAATTTCATTTTAGGATGTGCGGACTACCTTCCCCTCAAAGTGACATGAATCGTTAATGCCATATGTGGATTATATAAAGGATGGAGTTTATGATATTATATATAATATTATAATGGAATTATAATATACCTTTATATCATTATGGTTTTATTCCATTAAATATGAAATAGAAATGAATGTAGCGTTCACGCGTACGTACTGCTTACCTTCTCCATGAACGGTGCATTTTATTTCTTAACTTATGTAATATTATAAATGAATATATATATATACTGGTTATATGTGATATATATGATATATACATATTTAATATCATTCTAGATAAAATGGTTATTTTACCACATGAACAACTTGTAATTATAAGCAGTTTATTTTTTGACTCAAGTACCAAAGATCAACAAAACGACCGTTATTAACATAAATAATTGAATAATGTTAATAACATGGTAATAAGTGATATAAAAGGAATAATTAACATTAAAAAGGTTCTTAATAAATTAGAAATTAACTCAACTTTATTATTAAGGAGGTTATATAACAGTCGAGTCAAGTTGGACACGAGGTAAAGTACTTCGTCTCAATCTTCTTTCATTGAGTCATATTTTGTTTTATACACAAAATTACTTTAAACGGTGTATAAAACCCTTTGAATTTTACTTTTATTCAAAAATAATCTATTTATACGATGTGTTTTTACTAAACGACAAAAGGAATGATTGGTCTTACGTATGCGGCGACAACGACTTCTCTGCCACCGTGACCATTTTTGAGTTTCGGCTTCCTCTACAAGCCATAACTTTTTTTAATTGAAAAATAAATACCATGTTTTACATTCCTTTATTTTGGTATTGAAAAATATTTTTATAATATATTAATTATAACAATGTGTTGTATTGAAATCTTGTGATTGAAATGTGTAAATGTTATGTTTCCTTTATGCATGTCTTATGTGATACGATTGTGTCATGGATTATGATATGTTTAAACCTTTTCATATAAAGAATTCATTGGACTTAATATGTGATGGGTGGAGCCCTCTATAGCTCCTCGATGCATTGGTAGGTCTCATGAGACAAACTAGTTTCTTGGTTAGAGGCCTTGACAAAATCTTATTTGTAGTCTTGGCACAAGGCCTTGGCTACGTGGTTATGATAGTTTGGCATTATGCATTCCATCATTATGAAATTGGTTATTGATATTGGATGTGATTATTCGACTAGTAGAATATCCAGGTGAATAATTAAATGTAATTATTTAATTTTATTTTTTCCATATTATGCTGACATTCATCTTTAAAAGGCCTTTGTTTTAGTTACACATTGCCTTAAATGTTTATGTTTGTTTATGATTGTCTCTGCTGTATTGTTATCCTTACTGAGAATCTGGGATCACCCCTTTCTATGTTTTATTTTCCTAGGATGTGAATAAATATTTTATGACTTACCTATAGGGATAGTCTTAAGGGGATAGGAGTTTTGACTATAGAGACTATGTTATTGTGGTTTTTTTACTTTATTATTTAATTAAACATTTATAAATGTATATAGTGTTTCCAAGGATGCTAAACTAATCGGTGTTTCGAGACTTGATTTTTTGTGATCATGACAATGTTACGTAATAATGCACCAACTCTGGGTAACAGGGGCCAGGGTGTTACAGATACATTTTTTCCATTATAACACATTTTTTCACTTTTTTCACACTTTTTAGTTCCAACATGAACTACATGGACTTACATAAACCTAAAATTATTTTTTGGATGATTGGAGATTCATACATTGGTGTATTTGGGTATATTTCATCAATGTTAATAAATTATGTGAGTTTCCTCTCATGTTCCTCCCATTTTCCTAGGGTTTCTTTAACATTTCATGAAGTTCTAAATTTATAGAATGTATGGCTTTGAACCTAAGATTTTATTTTGGGTTTACTGGTCTAATATTGTTGTTTTATGTTGGATTTAACTTACTTGTGGTGTGGGGGTTGTGTTGTTGATCTCTCACATAAGGATTTTAGGGTTTTAACACCTGTGGTAGGTGGTTCTATGTGTAACAACTACTAGATGAGTTATCATTTCTTGATATCTATTTTAATCATAATCCCCCTTCATTGTTATTTTTATGAAAATTGGTTCTGGTTCCATTTGTAATGCAATGGATTTTGAAGTGCCAATTTTGTGTGAAAATTGTTGTTTACTTGTCCATTCAATTCTATTCCAATTAGGGATTTTTTATAACTCATTTTATAGATTTATTAATATTTTTTAGTGCTTCAAATTATATTTTGGGGTAATATTGGTGTGAAATTGGTTTTCAAAGAGGGATTACAAATATATTTCATGTGAAAATTATTGTGGTATACATTGAAGCTATTTTATGAATACAATTCATAGTTTATTGAATTGTGTAAATTTTTATAGGCATGTATAGCTAATTTTTGAGTGAATATGACCAATAATTGGGTTTTAATATGAAAAATGGATTTTTCCACATGTGGAAATATTTTTGTCGCAATCATGGAAACCTGGGTATCTAGGTGGGTAGATGTGTATTAGTATGCTAGTGACTTTGAGTGGGTTTATCCCTATTTAACATAGAAATATTGATATTGGAAACACTAAAAATGATATTTATGATGGGGGGACACCTGGCTTCGGTTATGTTCCCTATTAGTTGTTCGTGGGTGGGAAAAGATATTACTATGGTTGCATTACATCGATATATAAGGTACATGGGGCTCGAAACTGACTAGTTCCTAAGGTTGTTCATGAGATTAGTTCACATTAGATCTTTTGTATTAATCATTGACTTAGGGTTTGTACGGATGAAAAAATTCATTAGAATATATTTTTCAAATAAATTTTTACATTATGAAAATTTTCCCTTTGAAAATTATTTACCATTAAAAGTGTTATTCTTTCGAGTTTATTATCATAATTTCTTGTTTACAAAAAACATGTGTATATACCCAAAGCTTGACATATATAGACATTACATTATATTTTTAGAATATCTAATACATAACAAAAACAGACACCAAAGGACCATAATAGATTAGTGTCTTTGGAATCTCATAATATAATCTTCTAATCATGGTGAAAGATCCTCAACATCTCCCATAAAGATCTTCCCTTTTTTGGTTTTCCTACCTAATCCTTTCTTCATATCCTGGGGAATAGAAAACATAAAAATGTTGATCTCAAATGCTCAGTAATTTTAAACATAGAGAGCATAAAACAATCAATAGACATTTGAATGCAAAAACATGAACATAATATATAAACATCAAAATCATGATCAAAGACATAAATCATGGAAGTATGTAAGGAATATATCATAAAAGAACATCAATCATGATAAAATAGCATGGGAATAAATCATGCAATTGTGGAAACCATTAAGCACATGTTATGATTTCCATAGTATCCAAGGCATTTCTTCGAAGACCATCTTAGTGGACAAAGTCCCTTTCTGAATCGAGTTCACTCCTCATTCCAGTTCTGTATTACTGAACTGGATTAGCTTACCATTCCATCCATGTTTATCTCATGAGATATAAATTTTTACCCAATGCATTGGAGGTAGATATAGGTCCCATCCATCTCATAATGAAATCATTCATTCGTGTGCCACAAAATCATAAATCATACATCATAGCATAACCCATGTAATAGAATGGGATTCTTAAACGTCATGCCATCATAACATAATACATATAAAAAAATGGATATCATTTCATTATAAGAATAATAAAACCAAGTAAATAATGGAGACATTATACTTGAAATATAAACATATTAAATAATGTCATTTTATATGGAAAATAGTTTTGATAAAACACATGAAATGAATTCTTGAGGAAAATATCCTTTCTTCTTCAAAATAATTTTCTTTTCACAAAATGACATGAAATTTTAAAATAAAAGAGTTTTGTTAAAAATAATCATGAAATCATGTAGGGGAAGCTTCCTGAAAATGAGGTGTTATGAAACTGTAAAAATCCGTTCACACTGTATAAGTTAAAAATAACATTCTCCTCATTCTTTTGTCAGAAAAGACAAAATGTTCCTCGTGTGGTAAAAAAATGCAAGATTCCTTTCATAAAATTTTGTAAATTGAAAAAATGGGGAAAAAGGCCATTAAACAGAAATGAAAACATTTTTATAAAACAAGTACTTGGATGATAACAAAAACACCAGTAAATAATTACGAATAAACAATCTCAGATAAAAATGAGATTGCAAAATTATCCCTTACCTTAGGTCTGATATGCTTCCTACGTATTCGAACCTCCTATATAATTATTTAAATAATGTCATTGAAATATTACAGAATCATATCCATTGTTATGATATCATTTATGGTTCACTTATGACTTTATATTACCCATTCTTTTGTAAATTAATGTTAATGTAGCGTTTTGGGAAAAATCGTTTCATTTATCATCCGTGTTTTGACTTGTAATTATTAATATGATTAGTTAGATCATTATTACATAACTCTAGAATATAAAACATTATTTATATATAATATATATTTAGAATATAATATATTTAATAGATTGATAAAGTGAAAGAAATATACAGTTCATGGAGACGGTAGGCCGAACGTACGCTTGAACGATGTTTTCGTTTCCTTATTGAATTGAATGGAATTAAGTAGATGAAATATATATATATATATATACATAAATACAGTAGAATTATTATTTCATATGTTTCATGATCACATATTATATATACTTTATAATAATTATTTAATTGTTATCATGGAAAATGAATCTCATCGCGTCATGGAGACTGTAATCCATTCATACGCACGAGCGATTATATCATTCCCATATTTATTGAATGGAATTGGAGTGGATGATATAATATATTATAATCAGTATGATGTAATAATAACCATATATAGTTATTGTTTACACCATTATACCCATCCATGTAAGGTGGTGGTGTAAAAACAGATTACACCATGGCATGAAGACGATATTCCATACATACGCACGTGTTGTGATTTCATTTTTCGTAGGATAGATAAAAGGTGAAATATGGTTGTTTCATATTTATAATAACATATCAGTATATAAATAATACTGATGTTATTACTTTATAATGAAACAACTAAATAATAGGATGTAGAAGAAGAAAGAAACTTGAAAGAGTCGGTGGAAGAGATTACCTCTTCCTTGACGCACCTCCTTTAAACATCTTCTTAGGGTGCTAGAGTTGGTCATTTTAGAAGACAAGAACCATTATTATGTAACTAGAGAGGCTGATAAAAGGAATTTTTAGGGTTTTTCTGAGCTTCAAGGCTCAAAAGGGTGTGAAGAGAAGAGGGAAGGGGTGCCTTTTTAATAATGGAGGAGAGGGGCACCTTTGGAAAAACCTAAAATATTATTTTATAATATAGTCCAATTCAGTTTATAATAGCTCCAAATTGATTTATTTAGAAGATAAAGTGGGTATGGGTCTAAATAATCTTAGCCAATATGTTTTAGGAATGTTTAGGTTATTATTTTAACCAAATCATTTAGATTTAGCTCTAAGTTAAATAATTTATCTTTTACCACGTCTTCTTGTTTACGTACACTATATGGTAAATAAACTTACTATAACAATCCACACGAAACCCAAGTGGTTCATTATTAATATATATATCCTTATCTATGAAATTTTTCCAATCCTTATATTTTTAGTAATAAAATAACCACTAATAATATAATATTTGTTTTAAAAACTATTTTAGGTCAATTTTGACACTATTTGTTACATATTTTTTGTGAATATCATTATAGGATGATTAGCTCATAAAAAGTTAATTAAATCAATACTAACATATCATATTAACCTATAAAATTATTTTAACTCATAAAAAGACAATAATTACATTTATTTGTGTATTTTTAACATCAATTATGTTAATATTTCATTAATAAGATAATTACTGCATCATCATTGTGTCATAAATAAATTAAATTATTTAATGTCTAAAAATTATAAATAAAAAACCATTATGTATAAAATCATTTTATCTTTCAAAAGAATATTTATAGTAAAATTTATCTTATGTATATCCCAATATTATAAATGTTTTAGTTATTAAACATTGATTTTAACTATTTTAATTCTTCTTTAAATAAAACAATAATAAATGACGTAATATTATCCAAGTGGACCTAAAGGGTAATATATTATTCCTTTGGTTTTTTCGGTCTAATTACTATTATCCAATAGAATTAGGATATGTGTTAGGATAATAATAATATCATTTTTACCATTAATTACCCTATTTACTTTTAACCGTGGTAAATAAAAGTAAAAAGTGACAATTCACAAAAAATTATTTTTATCTTATTGAACCACATTTTAATCCTTGATATTAACCTAGTCTCTCGAATTTTTTAAATTCCACTCACATGAGTAGTAAAAAGTAGTTTTATGTAAATTTTCAAATTCTCCTAGGAGGTAGGTAAAAAACGGTGAAAAATTCAATAAAATTTTTATATATCTAAAATTATTATAAAATGACTCCAATGAATTACATTGAACTCGTATAGGTATTATGTATCAATTTTGATTTAAATTAAATTTAAATATAATAAATAATTATTTAAATAAAAAATTTTGTTTTTAAATAGTAACCCAGTGTTTTCACTATTTATCAAAAATTGAAAGTTTTCATAAAAATACCAAAAATTCACCCTAGGCTAATTTCAATATTCAAAATCCAAAAATAAAGTCAATTTTTAAAGATAAAATTTATAATATTTCAAAAAGTCGGTATTACTATTCATAACAGCTAGTTCATAATAATAATATCCCATTTAGTGAAACATGGTATTGTGTACTACACACGCTATCGAAGAAGGTATTGATTGTGTGTAATGCATGCCAAGTCAGGGCTGCGTGTAGTGAAATCTCTATTTTCTATTGCGTATAACATAATCAAAACATATTTCATTTATACATTAAAAAAATTCTATACATAATGTTGGGTAAAATAATTTCCACAAAATGAACTTGATATTGTGTGTAACATGAGACATGAATAGTGTTGCGTATACTACAAGCTAATATGTTTTTGCTTATAGTACATCTTAATCTTGGTGTAGTGTATAATTGAAGACATCAAAGAAATTAAAAATAAAATATCTCATAAAATCTCAGGGTGTTACATTCTACCCCCCTTAATATAAATTTCGCCCTCAAAATTCGTCAGGGTTATAAATCATTTTCTACTTGAAAGTTTCATTCATAGAAACCAACATTATAAAGAGGAATACTAAATCATCATTTTAAAAAGGAAAGTTAGAAACAAAACAGATACCGAAACTAACTCATCACTTGGGTTCCCTCATAGGAGTATATAGGTGAAATTATGTATATGGAAGAGAAATCTAACCATCAAGTTCTGATGGAGAGTGGTAGAGAATATGGCTAAGAAAAATCTAACAATCACAAAGCCGTAAATTTGTGATGATCTAAGGTACCATCCGATTCATCAGACATGAGATTACTAGGACAACATTTTTGGTTTCCAAGATCATCTCCCTAACATTGAGGAACTTTGAGAAATACTTACTTGATTTCAGTGTAATATCATCATTTGTCATTCCATGAACAATTTCCACTTTATCTCTATTTAAATAAATGAATCTCAATTTTTCATTCATGAAGTGTTCGCAGATAATTTGATAGAATGATAATTCATCCCATCTGTTTCTATCACAAAAAGTTTAGAATAAGTTTTTAAATATACACAAGTCCATCTATGGTGAGATTAAACGTATATGATTCAAACAATGGACTTATACTTCATCTATCATATGGCTTAAAATAAAACTAGTTTCTACTAACTAGGGACTTCCTATAGGACAGTGGTATGTAATAATGGCATGCCATACTTCAGTTGTGGTTTTGATTCTCTAATCCTTGTCTGACGCGATGGGTTGCTACTCGTCCTATGGGTTATCATTTCTCTGAAACTATACTATTATAAAATTCAAGAAATAATATCGAAATATATGTTCTATCCTTAAATAATACTATCTTATGTCAAACATAATCCATTCCAATCTTTAGGATTATCCAAAATACATCTGTCCAATATCATAGTATATTGAAAATGATTACTAGAGAGGTCATATACCAAGAATGTGAATATCGTCATTTATCTCCCATATATCATAAGATATATCTTGTTGGTTATATTACAAACATGTCAATACCTTAATCATGTATTCTTTTGAAACATGAATAACCATATAACCTTAACGAAAACATGAATGCTGTCAAAAGTTAATTCATTCCACATACCAAAATCCTGAAAATTTCTATATACTCAAACCATGGTATCACTTTGTCCTTATATTAGTCATGAGCACATGGATACTATCAAAATTTCATATTATCTTTATCCCTTCATTATACGCATATCATCTTCCTTCAAAAAATATCTGAATAACCTTTCATGGTTACCAGTACCATTCAACAAATAATTTCAAATAATTTAGGAAAAAAATAGTGTAACAATCCATAAATGTTTCGTTATTCCATAGTAACATTAAATTACCTATACAACAAAACTCTTGATAAACATACAATCATTCCACTACCTTCTTAAACCATTGACCAAGCTTCAACACTTCTTTCATGTCATATATCATTTGTAGTCTCCTCATCATCATCCACATAAATACTACCCACTTTCCATGATGATTCCCTTCATGAGATTTTGCTTTAGGGCATTGGTTTTGCGTAATTCCCATACATTCCACATTTCAAACATCTAATAATTGTTGATGTCTCAGAAATACCATTATCCTTCTCCATGGTGTTAACTGAACCATTTCCTTTCCAATTAATGTATTTTTGTCCTTCTTTTCCACACCAAAGCATCTTCTATTCCTTTGAAACATTCTCCTAGATTCCACTTCCCACATGATTTACATGAGAGAAATTGAACTTTCTTTCCTCTATGATCATCATGAAACTCTATCTTTCTCTTATTAGCTGATTCGGTAATCCTTCCAAAGTTGAGATTTTTTATTATATTATGATATTGCTGATTAGGAATAATAACGATGTTTGGACTTCCAAATCTCGTTTCATTTGGTTGCTCATAAAGATTATCATTCAATTGTCCATCATATCCTCCATTATCGTGAATCTTCCTGTTTCTATCCATCTTCTAAAACCCAAAAAGAATAGTGTGAGAGGCCAAAATCATAATAAAGGGGGATTAACTTCAATATAGAACATATTAGGATTAATTCTAATATCATTACCATAATTCTAGGACTATAACCTATACTTGTACTTAACCTTAGGGACATCCCTAGACATACCTTAGAAATATCTCAAGGGATCTCACCAAAGTTCTCAGATCCTAGTTTCCAAAGAATGAATAAACCTTTCCTCTGATACCATCTATAGAGACCCAATGCTTGACGTACGTAGACATTAAATTACTTTTGTGGAATATCTAATACATAACAAAAAAAGACACCAAAAGACCTTGATAGTTTAGTGTCTTTGGATACTAGGAATATAATCTTATAATCTTGGTGAAAGATCTTCAACATCTCCCATAAAGATCTTCCCTTTTTTGGTTTCCTTACATAACCTTTCTTTATATCATGGGGAAAAGAAAACATAAAAAGGATGATCTCAAATGCTCAGTAAGGTTAAACATAGAGAACATAAAACAATCCATAGACATTTGAATGCAAGAACTTGAACATAAGATCTAAACATCAAAATCCTGAACAATGAAATAAATCTTGGAAGTATGTAAGGAATATATCATAAAGGAACATCAATCATGATAAAATATCATGGGAATAAAACTTGTAATTGTGGAAACCATTAAGCACATGTTATGAGTTCCATAATAGCCAAGGCCCTGCTGTCAATACCATCATAGTGGACAAAGTCCCTTTTTGAATCGAGATCACTCCTCGTTCGAGTCCTCTATTACTGAACCATATTAACTTACCATTCCAGCCATGTCTATCTAATGAGATATAAATCATTACCCAATGCATTGGAGGGAGATATAGGTCCCACCCACCTCATAATGAAATCATTCTTTTGTGTGCCACAAAATCATAAATCATACAAAATAGCATAACCCATTTAATAGAATGGGATTCATAAACATCATGCCATCACAAAATAATCCATATAAAAAAATGGATATCATTTCATCATAAGAAGAATCATACCATGTAAATAATGGCGACATTATACTTGAAATATAAACATATTAAATAATGTCATTTTAGATGGAAAATAGTTTTGATAAACCACATGAAATGAATTCTTGAAAAAAATACCCTTTCTACTTCAAAATCAATTTATTTTCACAAAAATCCATGCAATTTTAAAAGAAAAGGTATTTATTAAAAATAATCATGCAATCTTGTTGAGGAATCTTCATGAAAATGAGGCGTTATGAAACCGTAAAAATCTGTTCCCGCCATATGAGTTAAAAATAAAATTCTCCTCGTACATTTGTCAGAAAAGTCAAAAAGTTACTCGTGTGGTAAAAAAAAGTAATATTCCTTTCATAACATGTGGTAAAATTAAACAATGGGTAAAAGGCCTTTACACATACATGAAAAAATTTAGAAAATAGGGACATGGATGATAACAAAATCCCTAGTAAATACTTACCAATAAACAATCTCAGATAAAAATGAGATTGAAAAATTATCCCTTACCTTAAGTCTGATATGCTTCATACATATCTGAACCTCCAGTATAATAAATTAAATAATATCATTGGATTATTACAGAATCATATTCATTGTTTGTATATCATATATGGTTCTCTTCTGACTTTATATTACCCGTTCTTTTGTAAATTCATGTTAATGTAGCGTTTTGGTTAAAATCGTTTCATTTATCATCCGTGTTTTGACTTGTAATTATTAATATGATTGCTAAGATCATGATTACATAAGTACAGAATATATAACATGATTTATATATAATAAATATTCAGAATATACATATATATAATATATCGATAAAGGGAAAGAAATAAACCGTTCATGGAGACGGTAGGCCGTACGTACGCATTAATGTTGTTTTCATTTTATTTATTAAAATGAATGGAATTAAGTAGATGACATTCATAAATCTAGTAGAATTATTATTTCATATAATTCATGATTATTTATTATATATACTTTATAATCATTCTTGAATTGTTAACATGGAAAATGAATCTCATTGCATCGTGGAGACGGTAATCCGTACGTACGAACGAGCGATGATATCATTCCCATATTTATTGAATGGAATTGGAGTGGATGATATAATATCATAGAATAAATATGATGTTATAATAACCATATATAGTTATTCTTTACACAATTATACACATCCAATTAAGGTGGTTGTGGAAAAAAAGATTACACCACTGCGTGGAGACGATATAATGTACGTACGCACGCGCGGTGATTTCGTTTTCTGTAGGATGGATAAATGGTGAAATATGGTTGATTCATATTTATAATAACATATTATTATATTAATAATAATGATTTTTTTACTTTATAATGAAAAAACTAATGATGAGGAAGTAGAAGAAGAAAGAAACTTGAAAGAGTCGGTCGAAGAGATTACCTCTTCCTTGACGCACCTCCTATAAACATCTTCTTAGGGCACTAGAGTTAGTCTTTTGAGAAGACCATAACCTCTATGATGTAACTAGAGAGTTTTAGAAGAGTAATTAGAAAGGGTTATCCGAGCATCAATGCTCAAAAAATGTGTGAAGAGAAGAGGGAATGGTTCTCTTTTTATAAGGGAGGAGAGGGGCATCTTTAGAAAAAGATAAAATATTATTTTATAATAAAGTCATATTCAGTTTATAATAGCTCTAAATTGATTTATTTAGAAGCTAAAGTCGGGATGGGTTTAAATCATCTCAACCAATAGATTTTAGACAAATTTAGGTTACTATATTAACCTTATCATTTAGATTTAACTCTAAGTTAAATATTTTAACATTTACCGTGTCTTCTTGTTTTCTTACACTATATGGTTAATAAACATAATATAACAAGACAAACGAACACCAAGGGGTTCATTATTAATATATATATCCTTATCTAAGTAATTAGGCCGATCCTTAGATATTTAGGAATAAAATAACAGTTAATAATAAATTTTTTGTTTTAAAAACTAATTTATTTCAATTTTGACACTAACATGACAAATTAACCTATAAAATTAGTGTAACTCATTAAAAGAATACAATTACATTTATTTGGGTATTTATAACATCAATTATGTTAATATTCCATTAATTAGGTAATTACTGCATCATCATTGTGTCATAAATAAATTAAATTATATAATGTCTAAAAATTATAAATAAAATACCATTATGTAGAAAATCTGTTTATCTTTCTATGAAATATTTATAGTCCAATTTATCTTATATATAACCCTATATTAAAAATGTTTTAGTTATTAAACTTTGATTTTAACTATTTTAATTATTCTTTAAATAAAATAATAATAAATGTCCTAATCTAATCCAAATAGACCTAAAGGGTATTATTTTATTCCTAAGTTTGTTTTTGTTTGAATTACACTAATACAATAGAATTAGGACATGTTTTAGGGTAATAATAATATCATTTTTACCATTAATTACCCTATTTACTTTTAACCGTGGTGCATAAAAGTGAATAGTTACTACTCACCAAAAATTATTATTATCTTATTTAACCACATTTTACTCCGTGATATTAACCATGTCTCTCGGATTTTCAAAATTCCACTCATAGATGCGGTAAAAATAAGTTTTATTTAAATTTTCAAATTCTCCTAGGAGGTGGGTAAATAACGGTGAAAACTTCAATAAAATTTTTTTATGTCTAAAATTATTATAAAATAAATCCAATGAATTACATTTAACTCGTATAGGTATTATGTATCAATTTTGACCTAAATTAAATTTAAATAAAATAAATAATTATTTAAATTAAAATTTGGTTTTTAAATAGTAACCGAGTTTTTCACTATTCATCAAAAATTGAAAGTTTTCAGAAAAATACCAATAATTAGGCTAATTTCAATATTCCAAATCCAAAAATAAAGTCCATTTTTAAAGATAAAATTTAAAAAAAATCAAAAAGTGGGTATTACTATTCATAACGACTAGTTCATAATAATAATATCTCATTTAGTGAAACATGGTATTATGTACAACACAAGCTATTGAAGAAGGTCTCCATTGCGTCTAAAGAATTCCAGGTCAGGGGTGTGTGTAGTGAAAGCTCCGTTTGGTGTTGCGTATAACATAATAAAAACTTATTTCATTTATACATTAAAAATATTCTATACTTAATGTTGCATAAAAGAATTTCCACAAAATGAACTTGAAATTGTGTGTAACACGAGCCAAGAATTGTGTTGCGTATAATACAAGATAATACGGTGTAGTGTATAGTACAAGTTAATCTTGGTGTAGTGTATAATAGAAGACATCAAAGAAATTAAAAATAAAATATCTCATAAAATCTCCGGGTGTTACAACATGCTTGCTTTTCATCTTATATTGATTACTATATAAAATCTATAGGGTATAATACTTTTGATATTAGGATCAAAACCTAATTATATGCCATTGGTGTAAGTAGAAATGATCATGTTTGACGTAGTTAATGTCAAGGCCTTGGGTGATGGTGGTTCAGGTAGCATGTTTCTTCCCTTGGTGTGGTGTTATGAAGACGACTTGTGGGTGATATCCCCTTGGAGTGTGGAGTAACTTGAGATATTTTTTATGGAATTGAAGGTATATTTGGTCTTCTTGTGTCATTTTTAAACCTATGTGTTCAGTTCTGGATTTTAAAAAAGGCTTGTTTGGCATAAATTTTTAGATTTGATTTATTAATTGTGTTTTGTTGTTAAATGATTCTAAACCCTAGTAAATCATAACTAAACCATAGTACATGATACCCAAAAACATGTGATATCCCATGGGAATAGGTAACGTCCTTAGGTCCTTTCCTTGGTCTGGTTCACATTATAGTTTTAATGGAATCCTGATTCTGTTCGTGACAAAATGGTTTGAAAGGAGGTTAATGTTAATGTGTTATATTTTTATTTTTGGATAAATCGGGCTAGACAAGAGCTTGAAATGTCAAAGCTCAAGGTTTCAATGGATAGTAGGGTTCCTGGACCACAACTCTCATGACAGAACTCGAGTCACTATGGGATGTTAGAATTCTTTTTTTGGTGTCACGTCCAGGTGAGACGTTTGGGATACAGACTGCACGTGGACATCGATTGGGGGTGATGTGGCTGTTTATTTTATTATTTTATTATTATGGTATTATTTATATTTGAAGTTATTGATGAAATTATAATAATTTTTGTTCTAATTTATTTGGGACTGTTGTATTTTGTAGCAACATGCCTTCCTGGAAAGATCACATCAACCCATATGAAGAATCCCGAGAGAGTTCTCCCTCACTGCTTGATCAGAGGATAGTAGAGGCTATGGTTCAAGATATCCAAGATCTAGAATAGTCACTGGATACTATTCCATCTCCAGTTTGTAAAGAGGATACTGGTCCTTGGAAGGAAAAATCCTACGAGTTTCTGAATAAACAAGCCTCCTACTTTTCTAAGTAGCACATAACCCTAGGAAGAAGAGGAGTAGCTCAAAAAGATTAAGAACATGTTTGAGTTCTTGGACACAACTAAGGTGGTTTGGGTGAAATCTACCTCATTCCTGTTAGATGGTCCTAGTCAAAGATTGTGGGAATCAGTGCTTCAAGTTGGGAAGCATGAGTTTATGAGTGGGAAGCACATCAAGGTTATCTTAATCAACCATTACTTCCCTAATGTTTTGGTATGTTCGAAATATAGAGAGTTTATAGAGCTTGTTCAGGGTGTTATTTAAATGATTGAGTATTCCATCCTTTTTTTTGAGTTGGTCTGGTATTCCCAAGAAATGGTTTTCATTGAGAAGATGAAGGTCCGGAAGTTCAATAGGGGTCTGCTTCCAGAGATCTATTCCCAGATCTTTCTATTCAATCTAAAAACCTATGCAGAGGTGGTTGAATGGGAATGTATGATGGAGATTGACTAAAAGAGGAGGGATGGTTTTATTTGGATAGTATCATGTATGGGTAGTAGAAGCCCTTCTGAGACAAAAAGGATGTAGTAAGAGAAGGGAAAGAAGGGGGTGGCAGCTCAGGCCAACCGTCCATGACAGTTTCTTTATTGGATTCAGATCTCAGGTCCATCATGTTCCACCTGTGTGGGATGATAAGGATCATATGAAAAACATGAAATTTCCCTCTAAATCCTTGTTATTAGTGTGGTGGTATGGGACAATTGCAGCGCTTTTTCTAGATGGAACATCCAGTCCAACGGGGGGAAGGATCAGTGGCTTCTAGGGGACTTCCAGCTCAGTTAGGGCCATCAAGGAGAGGGGGATCTCATTTTGGTGGACATGGAATAAAGGTCAGATCATCTTATGGGTAGACCGAGTTCATGGCACTTCTATAGACTAGTGGTTGTTCTCAGGGAGAGACCAGACATCTTGATGTGGTGGATCAGAAACCAGCAGGATCAGAGGTGGGATTATCGATACATAAAGGTACTATTTTTATTGTATATTCTATAGATGCTTCTTTTTCATACATTTTAATCTATTTTATTCATCTCTACCCATTTTTTGAACACTCTAAATTTTCCAACCCAACTATTGTCTTTTGTGATGGTTTTGGTGGCGCTGCTAGGAATGAGGAAGGAGATGGGTCTTAGGTTCCCGTCGTAGGAACTTTCTATGTTAAGTTTTGAGATGGAGTGTGAACTTCTGGTCTTAGATAGGGATAAATTTGACATGATACTTGTAATGGTTTGAATTGTACACTTTCAGGTGCACATCGATTTCTATATGTGATGGTTCAGTTTCACTACAGATAGGAGTCAACATGTTTTCCTTGTGGATTGGGATCTTCGGTCGAGTCGTGCATAAACTCCAATCCTAGTGTTGGGGAATCGTATCATACAATTATCATCAATCAATCTATATGATGATGATCGTCCTCCTGAAGGTGTAATAGCTCGTCTAGTTGGTGTATTTCTGAAGATATTACCAGATTATTTTCTAGGCTTACCTCTACAGCGGCACGTGGAGTTATAAATTCATTTAGTGATGGGAAAACAACTAATATCTCTTATCTCATATCATATGGCCCCCATCGAGTTAAGGGAATTAAATATACATCTATAATATTTTGAATACAAATTATTCATTCGCCCGATCATCTCTATTTGGGCTCATCTTGTTCTGTTTGCAAAGAAGGTTGACTAATCCCTCCATTTGTGTATTGATTACTAGAAGCTGAACAAGGTAACCATCAAAAACAAATATCCTTTGATTCGAATTGATAAACTGTTTGATCAGTTTAAGAGGTAATATTGGTTTTCTAAAATAGCATTGTGTTCGGGTTACAACCAACTCATGGTGGAAGGGGTAGATATATCGAAGAAAACCTTCCGAAGCAGGTACGACCACTTTGAGTGGATGAGGTGGTCCATTAGTATCTCCAGTAGGTGGTAAGGCTTCATTGGGTACTGTAAGTAGTTGTCTTAAATAGATTCTATTGTTTAACTTATCAGTTTTGGGAATTAATTCAGAAGGCCTTGGGTGTACTGATTATGATAATGATGACATACCATCCTCAAACGGATTGCCAGACAGAGCAGGCAAATCATATCCTCGAGTACATGCTCCTTGAGTTTGTTTTGTACTTTTTTGGTTTATGGGTAACCATTTTGGATTGGTTGAATTTTCCTATAATAATTGTAATCAATCCTTTATTTGAATGGATCCTTTTAAGGTTCTCTATGGTCGGCCTTGTCTGTCCCCCATATGTTGAGATGAGGTATGTGAGACTTCGCTATTAGGGTTGAGCATTGTGCATGAGATATATAAGAATGCAAAGATGATCAGGTAGCGTTTGAGGACAACTCAGAGTTGTTATAAATCAAATTTTGACCAGTGGCATAGAGACTTAGTGTTTTATGGGGGTTATTGGGTATTCTTGAAAGGAGCCCCTCGTCTGGCCCATCGTCGATTATGAAAGCAGGAGAATATGATTTTGCAGTATGTCAGTCCTTTTTAGATCACTGAACGTATTGGTAGGGTGGAATATAGGTTGGTCTTGAATTCACTATTGACTTCCTTTTATAACATCTTTCATATCCACAATTGAAAATATTACAACCCAGATCTGTCCCATGTCCTGAATTGGGAATAACTAGAGATATAGCCAGATTTTCCTCTTTGAGTAGCTGAAGTGAATATTTGATTCCCAAGAGATACGTATTCGGGTAAATTCTATTCCATTTTTTCATATTCTTTGGTAGCATGGGAATGATACAGCTGAGATATGGGAGCGGCAATCATGGGTTGAAGATGTGTACCCGTTCCTATTTTTCAATCAAGATTCAGGTTGACTTTACTGGGTGGAATGTTTTTAATGGTATGTAGAATTGTCACATCCATGAATTAGTATTGAGTTATTTTTCATTTAATTTATATTAATTTTTTTTGGGTTTTCGATGAATTTTTTAAGGAAAGAGTGAGTTTTCATGATTTGGGCCAAATATTGAGCTCATTTCCAAATTTAAAAACATATTTTAGTACTTTAATAACTTCTTAGTTTTTTAAAATATTTCACACATTCAATATCCCACTTGGCCTACTATAACATATTAAAACCACCATAACCTTTTTGACCCCTTAAGAACTCATTAGCATTTTGAATTTGGGTGATGTATTTAGGCGTTGGTCCAACACGTACTCCCATTTCCTATTTTAAAAGTTTTTTAATTCAATAATATCTTATTCGTTTTTTACTTTTTTCACCCAGGCTTATTGAACCTTGGTGAACCCCTTATTCATTTATCCCTCTTTTGATCACATCTTCATTCTGGATTAGGGAAAAACATATCAAGATTTCTCAAATCATCCAGATTTGAAAATGTAATTTGTTTCCCTCATAACACCTATTTTTTAACCCTTTCCCCCATTTCAATTCACAAATTAAATCATCATCCTTATATCCTCAATTTAATTTGTCGATATTTGGATATTATGATACTAGTGTAGTTGGGGATATTTCATCAATGTTCCCCAATTAAGTGAGTATCCTCTCAAGTTCCTCCAATTTTCTTAGGGGTTCTTCCCATTTTTTGAGTTTTTTAATTCATAGAAATTAAGGATTCAAACCTATGGTATGATCTTGGGAATCATGGTCTAATATTGTTTTTTTAGGATGGATTTAACTTCCATGGGGTAAGGTGGTGGTGCGTTTAAACTTTCACACAAGGATTTAAGGGTTTTGACACTTGTCGTTGGTGGTTCCATGTGTAAGCAGTACTAGATGAGTAAGAATTTCTTTATTTATATTTTTATCAAAATAAGTTTCAAATTTTCTTAATATGAAAATTGGTTTTGTGGTATTTTTTCATGTATTTGATTTTTAAATGCCAATTTTGTGTGAAAATTAGTGTTTTACATGTCCATTCAATGCTATACCAATAGGGACTATTTTATAATTAATTTTATGAATTTAATAAAATTTTATAGTGCAGAAAATTATATTTTTGGGGTAATATTAGTGTGATATTTTTTTGAAATTGGGATTCTAAATAGATTTCATGTACAAAGTATGGTGGTACACCTTGACATTTTTTACTAAAAATATTGCATTATTTATTGAGTTTTATAAATGGCAGAAACATATGTAGCTACAATTTGTAGTGTTTATAACCATAAATGGGGTGTTTATGTGTAATGGATATTGGAGACATGTAGAATGTTTTTGAGCAGAAGGGGGGAAACTTGGGTATCTTGGTGGGAGGACGTGTACTAGTACGCTAGTGATCTGGAGAGTTTTTATCCCTGGTTCTCTTCACAAGTTAGTCATTTACTACACTAAGAAAAATGTATTGATGATGTTAGGGACCACTTGGTTATTGTTATGGTCCCTACTAGTGTCTTATGCATAAGAATATATATTACTATTGTTACTTTACATTGAGATATGAGGTAAATGGGGCCCGAAACTAACTAGTGCCTACAGTTGATCCTCAGTTAGTGCTCATTGGATATTTTGTATTTACAATTGACTCATAGAGTGTTTTGATGAAAAAATCAGTATCTTAAATCATTTAATTAAATATGTTCACTAATTGAACTTTCCGTTTAAAAATTTTTTACTATTAAAAGTTTCATTCTTTAGAACTTATTTCGAGCATTTCCTGTTTATCAAAAACATGCTTGATTTTCATCTTGTATTGAAAACTATATGGAATCCATTAGGTGGTATCATATTAGTATTATGAAGAAACCCTAAATACATCCATTGGGTGTAAGTATACTTGATCGTGTTTGAAATAGGTGAAGGAAAGCCCATGGGTGATGGTGGTTTGGTTTCCTAGATTCTTCCCTTGGTGTGGTGTTGTGAAGACAACTTGTGGGTGATAAACCCTTGTTATGTGGAGTCCCATGGGATGTTTTTCTAATACTTTTATTTATTATTGGACATATTCTATAATGTTTAAACCAATTTGGTCAGTTCTGTATTTTATTTATTGCATTTTGGCAAAAATTATCAGATTTGGTTTATTGATTTTATTTGTTATTAAATGATTCTAAATAATTATAAATCATTCCAAAACCATAATAAATGAAACCCAAGAACTGGTTCCATCCCATGAGTATAGGGAATTCCCTTCAAGACATTCCATGGGTTGGGTTGGGTGTAGTTTTAATGGCCACCATATTCGGTTCGTGACACATAATATAATCCAAAAATTGTTAATTTATACAGTGAACAAAATATATACACAGTGTTGCGTGTATCATACACCAACTCAGTGTTGCGTGTAACATAAGACAAGTAGGTTTAGTGTTAAAAGAGTATTTTACTTAGTTTATGGTAATACATAAATGAAAATTTAAACTGATTTGAAAAAATTGTCCATATACACAAGGGGTTTTACATTATACACCCATAAAATGAATTTCTGCCTCGAAATTCCTCAATGACATAAAAGTTTTACTAATTTAATGTTTCTATCATGGAAACCAACATCATTAAAAGGAATACTAAAAAATCATTTTTAAAAGGAATGTGAGAAACATAATTGTTACCCAAAGTAACTCATCACTCAGTTTCCACATCGGATAATAGAAGTGGGATGTGAAAACATTGATATGGAAGAAAAATAAAAACATCAATTTGTAATGGATAGGGATTGAGAACATGGTTTGGAAAAAGTTAGCAACCGGAAATCCATAAATAATTGATGAATTAATGGACCATTTGATTAATTAGATAATAAGGTACTATGATTACATTTTTTGTTTTCAAGATCCTTTCCCTAAAGAAGAATAATTTTCATGAGAATAAATACATACTTGATTTTGGAGAAATATCACCATTGTTCATGAATTGAAAAATTTCCACACTGTCTCTTATATTAAGAAATTTAGTTTAATTTTAAATTATTTAAGTGTTAGTAGATCTTGAAATATAATTATATTTCATTCCATTTGTCTAAATATAATTTTTATAACAGGTTATCAAATATGAATAACTCCACCTAAAGTGAGATAATACGTCAATATAACAATATTCAACCAGAATATAACTTATACTATCCATAAATGGATAAAAATAAATCCTTCAAAAAATTGAAAATATAAAACATTAGAAAAAGGTTAACTAAATTGACTTATCATTTGTCTGTCATATCTAATTAGGAAGTTGTTTGTTGTCACATTCCAAACATGTGAGTACCTAAAACATTTATTCTTTTGAAACATGATAATAACATCAATTACCATAGAACCATAGTTAAGAAAATGGATTCTATTAAAATTAACTCCTTCCACAAACTAAAAATAACAAAAATTTAATATACTCAAACAATGATAAAAAATTTTCCAAATAACATTCATGAGGTCATTAATATTATCATACATATCATTATCTTCTAAACCAATCACTATGTGTTTTCAAAAAATATCTAAATAACATTTAATGGTTACTTGTATAATTAAACATATACTTCAAAATACTTATGGACAAATAATAGTGTAATAATCCATAGACATTTTTATATTCAATAATACTATAAAATTAATTATACAAAATGTTTCATGGTAGTAATGTAATCATTCCAATATCTTCATAAATGATTGACCGACACTCATCATTTTATTCCTTAACACTTCTTTCATTTCATATATCATTTTTAGTATCTTCATAGTCATCAACATTAATACTTCTCAGATGACCATGATGGTTCTCTTCATTAGGTTTTTTATTGAGGAATTGATTGGAATAATGCCTGTACATTCCACATTTAAAACATGTATCTGTCATTGATGTCTTAGAATTACCATTATCATTGTTCATTATGTTAACTTAACCATTTCCTTTAAAACTACTATTTTTGCATCTTTATTTTCCACACCCAAAGATTCTTCCAATTCCTTTCAAACATTATCCATCATTTCCCTTCCCAAATGATTTATATGAAGAAAATGGAACATTAATTACCCAATGATCACCATGAAACTTCTTTTTTCTCTTATTAGAAGCATCAGGAAACTCACCAAATTTGAGATTATTGATCATATTATGAGATTGAAAATTATCCATAATAATGATGTTTTCCCTTCCATATCCCATTTCAATAGGTTTCTCATGAATAATATCATTCCATTTCCCTTTAAATTCTTCATTAACCTGAATCCTCCTCTTTTTAGCCATTTTTTAAAACCCAAAAAGATTTGTGTGAGAAGAAAAAAGCTTACTAGGGAAACAACATAATCAAGAAGGGGGTATATTGAATCCATAACATTTTAGGTTTAATAGTAGATTATTCATGATCATTATAATAATTATATGACTATAACATATAGTTATAATTACCCTTAGGGACATCCCTAGAAATATTTTATAAATATATCTAGTGATCTTACTACTATTTTCCCATCCTTCATTCTAACGATTAACTACACCTTCACTATAATACCCACTCAAACGACCCAAGATTAACGTACATAGAAATCACATTTCATCTGAGAAATACTTAATACATTAAAAAAATATAATCCCAATGACTGTATAAGATTGTTTTCTTTGGAAACTAAGAGCATAATATTCTAACTTGGGGAAAGATCTTCAACATCTTCCATAATGATTATCTGCTTTTTTTCCTATCTAAAACCCTTCTTTATATCTTGGGGAAAGGAAAACATAAATAGTGTGAGATAAAATGGTCTATATGGGTAAATATTGAGAAGATAAAACAAACCGTATAAATAATAATGTAAAAACATGAACATAATGTTTAGATATCAAAATACAAAGTCATGAAATAAATATTGGCACAAGGTACGGTGTAGATATTAAAAGAACATTAACCATGATAAAATAGCATTGCCATAAAATATGGAATTACGGTGGAAAATTAACACATAACAAGATTTCCATAGTATCCAATACATTTATACCAATATAGTCATTGTGGAAAAATCTATTACCGAACTGGGATTACTTGTCGTTCCAGCCATGTAATACTGAATCAGAATTAAATTCTTTTCTATCCCTATATTACTGAACCAGAATTACATGCCATGCCATTCATGTCAATATCATGAGATATAAATCATCGCCCAATTAATTGGAGGGATATATAAGTCCCACCCTTCTTATAATGAAATCATTCTTACATATTCTAAAAAAATCATAAACCATTCACCATAGTATAACCAATGAATGAAAATGTATTTCATAAACATCATTTCATCATAATACATATAAAATAAATGGATTTCATAAAAGTAATTCTATCATAAAAATAATAAAATAAAATTAATAATATGGATATAAACATAACTCTATTTTGTTTTGGATGGAAAATAATTTTGATAAAACACTTGAACTTAATTCATAAGGACAATATCATTTCTTCTTCAAAAAATGACTTCTTTTCAAAAAATGACATGCTATTTTTGAAGGAAAATTATTTAGTTTAAAATAAACTTGAAATCATAGAGAGTAAGATTTATTTATATAAGATGTTATGAATATTTAAAAATCTATTCTTTCTATATAATTTAAAAAATTATCCTCATTCTCTTTCCAGAAAAGTAAAAAAGTACCTCGTATCGAATAATGACAAAAGATTCCTTTCATATCAATTAATAGAATTTAACAATAGTTTAGAATTAATCTTAAATTTTTTTAGAATAATTTAAATAATATTACAGCCTTGGGAAACACAAATTTGGATGATAAATATAGCATCCTGAATACATTCTTATAAATAATATTAGATACTAATGAGATTATGAAATTCTCCATTAAATTAGGTCTTATTTCTTCCATATGTGTCCAAAACTCATGTATAGTGGGTTTAATGAAATTATTAGCTACTATAAAACTATAATAATATATATTATATCATATATGATTCACTTATGTCTTTATATTACCCATTTACTTAAGAATTCCTCGTTAAAATAATGTTTTGGGTAATAATTAGTTTACTTATCATACATGTTTTGACTTGTTATTCATGATATTATTAAATAAATCATTATTTACATACTTCCTGAATGTAAAAAATTATTTATAAATCATAAATATTCATTATTTAAATATATACAATAGATAGATAAATGACATGAAATACACTATTCGTGGAGATGGTAGGTCATACATATTCATGAACATTGTTTCTATTTCCTTATTGAATTGATTGGAAGAAAAAAAGTATATAAATAAAAAAATATAAATAGATAAATATATTTTAATTATTATTTAATATATTCCATTCTTATTTATTATATATACTTTATAATCATTCTTTAATGGTCAACTTGGATAAAAGAATCGTATCGCATTGTGGAAAAGGTAGGTTGTGCGTACGTATGAGTGACGATTTCATTCAGTTAATGGTAAAATTGAATTGAATTGGATGATATATAAATTATATATAACAATTATAATTTTATATTAATTATTAAAATCCATTTTACTCATCATTATACCCTTCCAAATTAAGTATTATTGAATAACAAATTACACCACGGTGTGGAGATAGTAAGCCATACATTCACACGGATGTTTATATTATTATTAAAAGGATGAATAAATGGAGGTATAATGTTTTCCCATAATTATAATAACCTCTCAAAATATATATTATACTATATTTATTACTTTATTTTCAGAACAACAAAAGAAGAGGATGTAAAAGAAGAAAATAATTTTTAAAGAGGTGATAAAAAAATCGCGTTTTCAAGAATCACCTTTTATTTTCACAAAATGTGTCACTAAGATCGATTTACTAACAATGTATGGATTCTATAATGAATTTAAGATTGTTGAGAGAGAAAATAGGTAGTTTTTTTCCTTGAAAATGTTCTTTAGAAGTGTGATTAAAAGAGAAGGACAAGTCCCCTTTTAAAAGAGAGGTGAGGGGAACTTTTAAAATTTCATGACATATTAATTTATTATAAATTGATTTTCGGTTTATAATACATAAAAAGTGATTTCTGTTGACGATAAAAAGAGTATAGGTCGAACTAATATAAAAAAATATTTTTTTGAATAGTTTAGGTCATAAAATTATCATTATCTTTTAGCATTAACCATTTGTTAAGAACATTAACTCCTACCATGTCTTCTTGAATTGTCATAATATATGGTTACTTTAGTTACTATAAATTTCCATTAGAAACACAAGTGGATAATTAATTAAATTATTAAACTTATATATTTTTGTTTTCCGAATAATATATTTTTAAGAATATTATATCATTTAATAACATATTATTTGTTTTAAAAACTATTTTCTATCACTATTGACAATATTTACTACTTGATTTTTTAAAGGACATAACAACTTGATTACTTCAAACCGAAGGCATTAAATATAATCTACCTAACATAGAACATTACTTAGTATTAAATTTTATTCAAGAATATACATTATGAAACATGATAATCTTTTCAATTTTAGTGTTTTAGATAATTAGGATACCTTACATACATAACATACCACATTTATACTAGAGGGTAGTACTAAACACAACATCCATTTTTCTCAAAATATAAAACATTAATGCTTAAAACATGATTTATTTGAAAACCCTCTACAACATTCATCATGAATCCCTTCATTTTCTTAACTATATTTATATCCTATGATTTTTTATCAAATACATGGGATGAGATAAAACTCAATAAGGTATATAAAGAAAGAAATCATTAGTTGAGAGATAACATAAAACCATTAAAACACAAAATCATAATAACTCATATGCATAGAAAAATCATGAATTTTACTTGTGAAATATATACCATATCACTCTTATATTCACCTTTTCTTATGGAATATCCTTTTGGTAAACTTCCATCTCTAGAGTACCCAATACATTGGAGAGCTATAATGGGGCTCACCCGTCATATCATAAGCAATAATGGTCTTAACCTAACATATCATGAGCTATAATGGGAAAACCCCAAATATAAATAATTTCCAAGGAACATATCATGAAAATAAAGTATCTTGAAAATCATAATATACCACTCATGCCATATACAAAAAAAAAACAATCGTAATGAAATTTATTAAACAGAGTTTTTAAATGAGTTTAAAATGAAAGTCCCTTAAAATATAATAGGAGTGAGAGTTAATAGAATTGAATGAAATATGTATATACACTATAAGTACAAAAAATGAAATATAATATGAAAAAATTATTCACACCAATAATCTTAATACCATATAGTGAACAAAGAAGAAGGTTAACTCAAAGAATGGAAATTGGGTTAAGAATTCCCTTACCTCCGGATCTTATTACTTCAACCATTATTAAACCTCCTGTAAAATGATTGAAAGGGTGTTATTAATATATTAATGAAACATATTAAATTTTATATCACCTTATATAATTATTTCATAGCATCAATTCCCATTTAATTATTAATAATTGTTTTTCCATCCATTGTTTTGGGTGCATTCTTTTTCATGTTTTCAATGATCAATTCCTGATGGATGCTCTTGTCGATTGGAAGTGAAACTCCATAATTGGGATAGAATGGTAATTACAAATTTAGAGGTAAAAAATTTATAATATTTATCATTTTTAATTCTGATATCATTATGTTTCATAAGATAAATCATATATGACATTCTTTTAGATCATTTTACTGATTCGTTGATAACAATGACCTCATTTTGATTTAAAAATATGAACCATGTATACAAAATAATTATAGAAAAATGTTCGAGACATAATAAATTTATATTATAACATAGTTCTTCCATTAAAATGGATTAATGACCATACATGAAAAAATTAATGATAATTGAAATCACATCGTCCACGATGTCAGTAATTCGACACATCATGGACAGCGTTTTTATTTCTTGAATAAGTGGGAGATGAGAATAAGAATTTTGAAGAATTTTAATTATACATGAGGAAATCCATAATATACATGATTTCTGGATCTTTCATACATCTTGGATAAGAGTACGTGAAAATACTATAATAAAAGATAATGAAAGAAAATAAAAACAAATGAAAAAGGTAGATAATTTCTTACAACTTGATCTCTTCTCTTTCGGATCCTACATTAGGCCTATGATTTTGGATTTTGGGTGAGACCAGTAGTAATTGGACGTGGGCATGGTTGGGGATGGAATTTTTCATAAATTAGGAAATTCTTAATGCTTGAGAGTTGTGAGAGGAAGTGGGGAAAATGGATGGTAATTGTAGTAGTGGAGGGGTGGTATTTTTCATTATCTAATTCATTATTATAATATTTTTTCACAAGACTTATAATAATATTAATTCATATGACCCAAATAGTCATTATGTTATGTGAGTTCGAGTCAAGTGGGCTTATATTACTTATGATGTCATACACAATGTATTTAACTGATAATTTGAATATATTGTATTTTACCGTATTTCACTATTCATAAAAAATTCATGAATTTCATATAAATACCAAAAATTACAATATCCATTTTTCTATGGGTAGAATTCAAAAATTAACTCTTTTTTTGAAAATAATTTCCTAAATATTATTTATTTAATTTTTCAATATAATCCCACTTAATTCAAAAAGTAACAATTTTAATTCTATAACTAAATTTATATCACATTTAAAAATTAACAAAGATTTTCATTATCTTAAAGCCTTAAGAAAAATAATAATAATGCCATTTACTATTCATTAGGGTCATATTAAACTTTATATTACTATTCATAAGGGTATTTTACTATTCAACAAAAACAATTTGGTTCCATTAGACTCTAAATAACTTACGAAACAAAAATTTAGATGACCATTTTTTGAAATTTAAAACATTGAAGCTGCCAAATTATTTTTTAAGGCTACATATAAATATCTACATAAAAATGATTCAAGGATTTATATTTATTTTTTAAAACCCTGGGGTGTAACAGTATCCTCAAATTTTAGATTTTGGTCCTCAAAATATTATTTGCACGTTAAACAAGTGAGGGTGCTTTTCCCTTATAGAATTTTTAGATTCCAATGTTGCTTCTTCATCAATGTGGTTTCTCCAAAAAAACAATTACCTGGTGGATTACCTTATTCTGCAATACCTGTTGCCTTCGATCATGAATCTGAACTGGTTTTTCTTCGTAAGAATGTTTCTCTTCCAGCTGAATTACTTTTGGGCTGATGACATGTGGTGAATATAGCATGTACCTTTTCAACATCAAAATATGAAAAACATTGTGTACCTGAGACAAACTCAGAATCGAAGCTTCTCGAAATCCAACTGGTCAAAAGATATCCAATATTTATAAAGGACTGATAAACCACAGTCATAACTTCTCTTTCTTAAAAAAATCATCAAACTTTTCTGTTGAGATATTTTAAAGAAAATATATACACCTACCTCGATGGATAATTCTTTCCTTGATAACTATATATCTTTTCTGCCTACTCTGAGATTCCCTCCTGTGCTGCTGGATCATCTTCACCCTTTCAACAACTTCCTCTACTAATTATGGTCCCATCAAAATCCTTTCAACAAAATCATCCCAAAAACATAGAGTTCTACACCGCTTCCCATGCAATTCTTAAAAAGGTGTCATATGTATACTGGAATGAAAACTGTTATTATAAGAAAAATATACTAAAAGAAGATGTTGATCCATACTTCCCTGGTAGTCCATTGAGCACTCTTGAAGCATATACTTCATGGTCTAAATCATTCATTTAGAACGCCCATATGATTATGGATGAAAAGTTGTACTAAAATTTAATTGTGTTCCAAACAACTTCTTAAGGCACTTCCAAAAGTACAAAGTGAACCTAGGATCCTGATCAAATACAATGGAAAGAGGAAATCTATGTAACCTGACTATCTCTTTGAGGTATAATTGAGAAATTTGATCTAATGATATTTTATCTAAAATAGAAAGTAAATGTGTAGACTTTTTCATCTGATGTACAATTTACCAAATCGCAATGTTACCTTGAGAAGAATTAGTTTGTCCCACCGCAATGTCCCAAGATATATATTCTCTCATTTCCACTCTGGCACTCGAAAAGGCTGAAGTATCCCATTGGGTAACTATCATTCTACTTTAACCTATTTACATGTCAAACATTTCATAGTAAATTCTACAATATATCTTTTAATTCAATCCAAAAAATAATACTCTTGAAGGTCACTGTACATCAAAGTACTTCATGGATGAACTAAAAATGGAGAACTATGAGCTTCACACAATAATTATTTCTTCAAATTTGAATCACAAGGAACACACAACATTTTCCCAATCTTAAAATATATTATTTATCAAGGAAATTTTTTGGCAACAAACCCATTTTAAAAAATTCTACATTATTACATAACTCACGATCATCTTTATATGCTTCCTTAATTCTTTATGATAAGAATGAAAAAACTGAAACCTAAAACAAAACTGATTTATGTCCTACATCTACAACATCTAATCCAAAATTCATAATATAATTAATCAGGGGACCAGCTTCCAAACGTAACAAGATTAATGATGCCTGATTTTTTCAAGTCAAGGCATCCACCACTTTGTTTTCTTTTCCAAAATGGTAATTGATAATGAGGTCATAATATAATATCAGTTCAAGCCATCTTCAGTAACTCATGTGTAATTCCATCAGAGCGAATATATATTTTAGACATTTATGGTCATTATATATTTGATATTTGGATCCGTATAAAAGGAGCCTGCAATTTTTCAATGAAAAAACCACAACTGCTAATTCCAAATCATGCATGGGATAATTTAACTCATGAGGTTTTAGTTGTATTGAAGCATAAGAAATTACTTGATCATCCCGCATCAGAAAATAACCATGTCCCATCTATGAAGCATCATTTAAGATGAAAAACTCACCATTTCATGAAGGTAAGGCCAAAACTGTATAATTATCCAATCTCCTCTTTGGTTCATGAAAAAAATATCACATTCTTCTAAGCAAATAATTTTAACCACTTTTCGTGTTAACATAGTTAGCATGCTAGATAAACGTGAAATATTTTTAACAAATCATCAGTAATAATCGACTAATCCATTAAAAATATAATTATCTGTATCATTTTTAGGTCTTGGACTTTCATCAAAGACTTTTGTTTTTTAGGATCAATTGTTATCCCATCTTTATTTATAATTTTCACATGAAAAAAAATTATTTTGGAACAAAAAAATCACACATTATGAAATTTCCATAAAGTTTATTTTCTTTTAATGTTTGTAAAGAAACCCTTAATTGTTTTTGATGCTCCTTTTTACTTATAGATATACTTGAATTTCATTAATAAACAAAACTAAAAACATATCTACGAACTCATGAAATATTCTATTCATAAAATCCATGAATATAAGAGGTGTATTAGTTAACCCAAAATGCATAACTACAAATTCATAATGAAAATATCTAGTAAAAAATTTATCTTTCGTGATGTCTTTATGATTTACATTCAACTGATTATACCCTGACCTCAGGTCGACCTTTAAACAATATTTTTTTCCATAGAGATGATCAAACTAATCATTGATATGTGGAAAATGAGACTTGTTTTTAACATTAATGTTTTTCAATGCACTATAATCTATGGAAAGTCTCATTGAACCATCTTTTATCTTAACAAAAAAGATATTAGTTCCCCAGGTGAAGTTCTAAGTTATATGAAGACTTTATCTAATAATTCTTGCAACTACTTTTTTAATTCTTGAGGTTCCATTATGGAAATTCGATATGGTGGTTTAGAGATTGTCCTAGAATCAGTAACTAAGACAATAGTAATCTCAACCTTTCGATTAGGGAAAACACTTGGAAAATCACTAGAAAATACATCCATGTATTTCTTTACCACTAGTACAAAATTAATATTGTTAGTTCCCTTATCATCAAAAATATGAACAAGATAACTTTATTTTCCATCCCATTATCTGTTATTCACTTCGTGATATGTTATTAATCGTATGGGTTCATTCTAGTACACAAACTTAAATTCATTCTGAAAAAAATTTTGTTTTCTCTGAAATCAATCATAGCATGATAAAAAATCCAGTACATGGCTAGATTAAATAAAACTCTACTAGAAGAAAAAAACATGGTTTTCATGTAAAATCATTCCACATACAAGGATAGACAGATTCATATAATTACTTTTTGCCACCATATTTCCTCTAGGTTCATTTACCATGAGATTTGGTTTAATTTAATGAGGTTGAATTCTACATTTTTTTGAAAATTTATCAGAAATGAACGAATGTGTAGAACCAGAATCAAACATCAAATTTGTGAAATTTTTAAAAATAATAGATATACTAGATACAACCTCATATGATAGATCGACATCTGTTGAAGTGGTTCCAAATGCCAAACCCGTCTGCTTCCTATCATGTTGATTCCTTGCTTGAGTTACTATCTTTAGAAAAACATTATCAAAATTAATCAATCCATTACAGTTAAAGTATCTCACCATTGGCTTCTCATTATTTTTTTGATCATTTTCCATGCACTCAAGATACATGTGTCCAAACCTCCTACATCAACACCATTTATCATAATATACAAGACATTCACCAAGATGCCTTTTACCAAACTATTTATAAGAAGTGAATTCATTTTCTTTCCTCGAGGATTTTTTGACAAGTCATTTCCCATTGAATTTAAACATGACCACTTCTTATTCTTATCATAATGAGGAACATGTCTGTCAGGAAACTCCATCTCATCATTTTCATCACAATGAATAAGCTTCCCATAGCTTTTAAACTCTCATGATGCTAATGCTCTTTGCAAAAAAGGGTTCGAACCATAGAAAAATATATTAATTTTACATTCAAAATACTGATTAAAATATGGTACATACCTGGAAATTCTTGTAGAAATGTATTCATATGATTCCAAAAAATCATAATCATTCTACTTGAGTTCCAAGAGTGTTATCTCCATTCTCAACCGAATAGTTTTGTGAAAATATTTTTCTAGAAAAAGACTCTTAAAATCATCCAATTCCAGACTATCAAGAGCATCTATTTCTCTTGTATTCTTAAATAGATACCATCATTGATCAGCTTCACCTTCCAAATGATAAATGGATAGTATTACCTTTTGATGTTCCGAACATCCCATGACATCAAAAATGTTTTCTAGAGCATCAATCCAACCTTCGGCTATCATTGGATCTACTATTCCACTGAATGATGGAAGATGTTGCCGCTTAAAATTCTTCACAAAAGACTTGTTTCATCATGGTTTATCATGTTCAACTCTAGAATGGATACCACCACAATTTATTTCAAGATTCAACTGAGACATCATTGTTACAAACTACTACATTGTGATTCCCAAAATATCTGGCTACAGATTCGAACAATAATCAGCCTCTTGGTGCCTTCCTACTACAGCTTTCTTGTTTCTTCTATAGACAACAATTCTAAACAAACATATCGTGGATGGAGAAACATGGTACTCCTTAAATTCTATAACATTTCAAATTACCATAGGCAAAAAATCAATTAAATTATTCTTTTATTATCAACTCAACCCCTAATGTTATTCAAACCATCCTCTAATACCAACTGTAAAAACCCAGCCATAAAACATTACATAAACTTGAATTTTAGTCATGAATATAAATTATTACACAATGAGGATATTATTGATTTTTTAGTTTTAGTGAATTAGGATACCTTACATAAATAACATAACATATTCATAAAAGTGGGTAATAAAAAAACATTATCCATTTGTTTTCAAAATATAAAACATTATTGCTTAAAACAATATTTATTTGACAAACCCATATTTAATTCATCACAACTCCATTATTTCTCTTACCAATACTTACATCCTGTAAAAAACATTTAAAAAACATGTGATGAGTATAAAACTCAGTAAGGGATATAAAGAAACAAATCGTTAGTCATATGATAACATAAAAACAATAAAAACCAATAATAAAAAAAAACTGATATGAATAGAAATATCTTGAAGTTTCCATGGGAAATATTTACCACATCACTCTTACATTCACCCTTACAAATAGAATAAACTTTTGATCAACTTCCATCTCTGGATTACCCAATGCATTGGAGAGCTGTAATGGTTCTCACCTGTCATATCTTGAGCTATAATGGGAACAACCCTACATATCTTGAGCTATAATTGGATAACCCCAATATAAATAATTTCCAAGGAATTATCGTGGAAATAAAGTATCTTGAAAATCTTAAGTAACCACTAATTCCATATATGTAAAAAACAATACTTTTTAAATTTATTAAATAGAGTTTTAAATGTAATTTAAAACGATTGTACCATAAAATATAATGGGAGTGAGAATTGCTAGAATATAATGGAATATGTATATACAAATTAAATACACAAAATTCAACATAATATAAAAAAAATTATTCACATCAATAATCTTAATACCACATAATGAATAAAAAAAGGGTCAACCCAATGAATGGAAATTGGGTTAAGAATTCCCTTACCTCATGTTCTTATTAATTTAAATGTGTTTAAACCATCTGTATAATGGTTATAAGAGTGTTATTAATATCTTAATGAAACATAATAATGTTTATAAACATTATATGGTCTTTTCATGACATCATTTAACACTTTAATTATTAGAATTTTGTACCTTATATTGTTTTAGGTGTTGTCTTTACATGTTTTCCAAGATCTATTCATGGTGGATGCTCTTGTCAATTGGATGTGAAACTCCAAAATTTGAATGGAATAATAGTTTCAAATTTCTGGGGACATATATTATTCCATTTATCATTTTTAATTCTGAAATTAGTATGATTCATAAGTTAAAACATTAATGATGTTGGTTTAGATATGTATAGGGATTCTTAGCTAATAACAACCTCATTTTATTTTATAAATAAAAACAAATTGTGAAAATGAATTTCAGAACCATGGATGAGAAATAATATATATATATTATAACATCATTCAACCAATAAAATTGTTTCATAAATAGACTTTAAATAATTAATGAAAATTTAAATTAGATCATCCACGATGTCGTTGATTTGACACATCACTGACAATGTTTGTATTCCTTGAATAAGTGGGAATTGAGAAGAATAATAATGATGAATTTTCCATTAAAATGAGAAAATATAGAATATAAATTATTTCTATTTCTTTCATTCTTATTAGATATGAGAATGGTAAGATGCTATAACAAAATAAAAGGAAATGAATGAAAAACACAAGAAAAAATGAAGAGGATTTCTTACCTCTGGATCTCATCTCCTTGAGATCCTCCTTAAGGAATTTGATTTAGGCCTTTGGGTGAGACCAGTAGGTCATAGAAGTGGGGGAATGATATTGGGGGTGATTTTAAGAAAATTTGCATTTTTACAGGCTTGAGTGGAGTGGGTGGAAACGGGGGAAATTGGTGGTGTTTATAGTAGAGAAGGGGAGGTATTTTATGTTATTTAAATCATTATTATAATATTTTTGATCGAGACTATGCATAATCACAATTAATTTTACCGCAAATAGTAATAATGGCATGTGAGTTAAAAGAAAATGGAATTAAATAACTTATGATGTCATAAATTGTGTATTTTACAGATAATTTTAATATACGCTATTTTACCTTATTTCACTATTCATCCAAAATTAAAAAAAATACAAAAAACCCTAAAATTCTCCATAACCATTTTTGGATGTGTAAATTTGAAAAATGAAATAATTTTTTACAATGTAATTTTTTAAACATTATTAATTTAATTCTTAAATATAATCAAACATAATTCAAAAGTTACCAATTTTCATTCTATAACTACTTTTATATCACATTGAAAACCTAACCAAGATGTCATTATCTTAAAGTCTTAAGAAAAAAATAGAATTTAATATTCATTAGGATAATAATACTATTCATAAGGGTATGTTATTAGTTATTAAAAATCATGTTGGTTCCATCAGACTCAAATAACTTCTTGAACACAAATGTAGATGAATGTTTTTTGTAATTCATAACAAAGAAGATGCTCAATTACATGTAAAGTCATGTTATAAATATCTAATTAAACCAAAGATTCATTAGTTTGAATTTACTTTTAAAAAAGTTAGGGTGTTACATTAACACATCCATAACATGTCAGTTTCATCCAAAACGTTTGTTTATGACATCAATATGTTCAAATATGATTTATTTTAATATTTACAATATCATTTATTTGAATATTTCATTAATATGGTAATAAAAACATCATCATTGTGTCATAATGAAATGTAATTTGGTAATACCTAAAAATTATAAATAAAATACCATGATATAAGAAATAATTTTTGACTTCATATGAATCATTATAGTCTAAGATATAATTTATATAAACAAAAATAAAATTATTTTAGTAAAAAGATACATGTTTATGTTATATTTCCCTCACATTAAATTTATTATTATAAAATATCATTTTCACACACAAGTAATACTAAAATGACACAATTTTGACCTAAGGATTTTTTTGGTCACGCATGACTCATCCAATAGTATTATGACACATTTTATGGTAGTTAATTATTATTATAATATTAATTTGATACCATTATGTACATGATATTTCTTTTAGACATGATATTAAAAATTATTACTCATCTTACTATACATAAAGTCCATAAATTAAAGTTACTTATTTAAAAATTTTGGAATTTATTATTCAAAATATGGAATCCATGTTTGTAAAATCAAAAAACATAATTGCAAAAATAATTTAGAATTAGTTTTCATTGTCCAAACTAGAAAGCAGGTTTTTAATTAGTAAAAACAATCAAAGTGTGACATGTGTTTTTGTCAAATTTTAATGCGAAATTACAGCAATGAACAAAATTTTATTAAAAAATAAAAAATAATACAATATCAATTAAAACCCAACTAAAAAGATAATCTATATATATAAATAAATTATATGAAAAATTAGTTTTGAATTAAAATGAAGTATTTTTTACTATTCATTAAAATATGAATATTATCAGGAAAATACCAAAATGTCATCCAAATTAAATTTTGATATCTCGCTTCCAAATAAGAAGTTTAACTTTTCAAATATAATATA
Organism: Viscum album; assembly: GCA_963277665.1. Taxonomy (NCBI): domain Eukaryota; kingdom Viridiplantae; phylum Streptophyta; class Magnoliopsida; order Santalales; family Viscaceae; genus Viscum; species Viscum album. The sequence continues at coordinate 332,853,240 of OY728150.1, forward strand.
AAAAATTGTTAAATATTGATTTAAAATGGGTGTTCCATCAATAGGTGTAAATACTAATTTTTTTTTAAAAATACTTCTTTTAAAAAAAAATGAATTTGTTCTTATATCATGTCTAGAAAAAAATATGAACGATAATGTTATATTATATTTAAAATGTTCTTAATACTATTCTTAATAAGTAGTTTATATCCAATTAAATTATAATATTTTAATAATATATCTTTGCTTAGTGAAATGTGGTTTTGCATACTACACAATCTATGGGGGATGGTCGTTCTTGCGTGTAACGCATTCCATGTCTGTGTTTTGTGTATTGCAGGCTTCCTTTGTTGTTTCATATAACATAATATAATCAAAGTTCATTTATAAATTCAATAAAATTTATTCTCAGTTTTGTGTGTATGTTACGTCAACTCAGTGTTGCGTGTGACATACGGCAAGTTGGTTTAGTGTTAAAGGAATTTTTGACTTAGTGCATTAAAAGATATAAATGAACATATTAAATTATTTGAAAAAAGGTCCATAAATATTTGTGGTGTTAAAATACTCACTCTTACCCAATTATAATCATAATTCAACATCACTAATATTTTATTCTCAATCCAAATATTTTTTTAGTGGCACCATTGCTAGTTATTGAATTCACAAAAATTAGAAAAAAAACTCAATATGTAACATATGAATTATAGACTATGTTATAGTAATATTTTCTTCCAAGATAATGTCCCTCGTTATTATCATATATTTTAGTCATTTTGACTAGTCATAAATGATTTCATTTGGGGGATACTATATGAAAGTCGATCTTCTTGAAAAAACCCATGATCATTAAAGCTTTTAAATCCATCAAAGATAATGACATGATTCCTAAAATAGCATGGATAATTGATGTAAACCATTACATTTTGACATGAACCTCATAATAGAGATCATATATTCTAAGTGTTCTACCATAAATCAACACTACACATTAAATATATCCATTGATACATAATTGAGAAATGTCATTATAGATGTGTACTACGAACTGAAGAATTTTTCCTACTGGTGATATTTCTAGTCCAATGTTCATCCCTTCTACCATGTAGTTTATAGTTTGAATGTACACATTCCTTCTCTGTTATGTTATTCATAAGCTGGAATCATGTATCATCTTATCCAAAGGGTGATAACTTCATAAATGTGAGTTTATAGTGGGATTCACCTATTCTACATAGAATTTAATCCCTTTGGAAATATTTACATCTGACCATATCACCGTTTCACTTATAATATGTTCATCAATATTTAAAAATTAAAATTTTAATGTAGGTTGGGATCCTTGAAAAAATGAAATAATGGATTCACACATTAAGGCTCAAGCAAATGAAGGTGATCAGCTATGATCTTGTCAGACATTTCATTGTGGGGATAAATAATAATATATTAATTTATGAATGGTTATTAAGATAATTTCTATACATACCATAGGTTCTTTTCCACTTCTCCATGTGTTAATTCAAATAGTTTTGTCTTTTGATCCATCGACATCGCAATTATAAGATATGGTCAAAACTCTTGTATATATGATTCTATTAGATCCAAATAGATTTATAGATTATTAAGTCATTTTTCTGGTCCTCACACATATTTATCATGAATCAAACATATTACGACCACATCCATTCAATATTTTCATCACAACTGAGACATAGGTCTAAATTTTCATTCTATGATTAAAGCTAGTTGGTTGTTGGCCGTTAAATGATATTGGAGTAACATTGGGTATACTACACCAGTATGCTTGCATGGTTTTATAGAGTATCATTAGAATATATATATATATAAGATAGGATGGACACCCCTTTCTTGAAATATGATCCATTGGGTGCGATATTTTTTAAATCATTATCAGTATACTTAGTGAACATGGATTATAAAAGGATTCATTTTTCTAATTTCAAGGTTCATAAAATGATTCATTTCATGTTTCAAGAGTAATTTTTATTTTTTTTCACTTTTTTATGAATTTATAAGTCTTTACGAAGAGCAGAGAGACATGGTTTACATTTTATGGACTAAACACCGATCATCTAGTAGATAGGGATGACATCTTCTATATTGTGAACCATGTATTAATGATGTCATTTAAAACAAATGTAGAAATATTAGTTTATTGGAGAAAATTAAAATAGTAATACTACCCATAGTGGAAATAATATGAATAAAATGTGAACTGTAAATATTTTAACAAACTAAAAATTTCTCCCAAACGTATGAACACATTATTAATGTCCCTTCACTTGGGATAGTTTGGTCAAAACATTCACCCAGTTGGGGGTGAGCTAAGATGATACATGCAAAGAATATGGTACCAAAATAAACATGTATATCTTTAGACGTGACTATGATAGCATTCTACAACTAGATAAAAATAATACGTTACATGAAACTTACCCAATGTAAGGAATACTGCACGAGATAAAAGATAACGTAAATGATATTTATTTTTTCTAAGTCTTATTATGTATAACATTTTTACCATGCCTATAATTCCTATAAATTTATGCCACATTCCATGTTCTCAGTACTCATGTATTACATATAGATTCTTAAATAAGTAATAATATATGTTCACATCATGGGTGTGATGAACCGCATCGTCAAGGGTTGTGAAAATTAGGGTAAATTATACATTTTGTTCGTATATTTTTTTTGGGGGGGGGGAATGAGAATTTATCTTTTGAAATTGCATTTGATAATTTTTTTGAACTCTCTGTTGTTCTCGAAATAGGGTGTACACCCTAGTAAAAGATATTGGTAGTAATCTGGGTCCTTTAAATATTTTTGGATGAAATAATATTAAATCAAATAATTATTAATTTTTTGTGTCCATGTTAATTCAGGTGTATATTTTATCTAAAGTTTATAATTGAGATTATGTCTCCTATTTTGTGACTACAATGGTTGTTTTTTTAGGGAGAGGTATAACATAACATCAGGCACTAAGCCTACTGCCCCATTCCATTTTCATTCTTTTTTTTGTGAAATTTTTAATATTTTTTATTTCTTATTTATTTTCCCTTAAAATTCACTATATTACATTGGGGGATACCATTAGTAGGTCTGAGAGAGAAAATGTGATAGAAGAGAGAGAGGGAGAAGAAGAATCATCGCCCCTGAGTTCTAGTCACACTATATCATCATGTGTAAGTTGTGGATCATGGAATGGTGAAAATCAGTGTAGTTTATGAAAAATTGTAGTATTTTTTATATTATTTCCACAAAAATCCAAAAGATTATTTTTTATATTTTAAATATTTTTTCCTATTGTTGTGGATCCCTTGTTCGGAAATCTAGGAGCTTTAGGATGATACAAGTCATTTGTTTCTCTTATGAGGGTTTCTTGATAAGGGATTCCCATGCAAATTGTGTATATTTTAAAGAAAAAATATTTTTTTTGTTCTTTTTATTTTTGAAATATGATATTTTTTGGACAAGAAACATTGTATAGGGGGTGTTCACCTTATAGGGGGCATGGGCATGTGGCTATGTACTAATGCAGACACCTCTTCTAGGGGTACATTGATATGTAGGGAAAAACGGTAGACCTTAATTGGGGTACACATAGTGTGTGAGTGCACATTCAAGTGGAGTATCTGGTTAGGTACACGGGTGGGTACCCATGTGGGATAAAACATTGTGTACTTGGGTGCTTTATATGTAGATTGGGGTGTGGTTCATGGGTGGTTCCCATGTTGTGTTAAATGCCATGTACCAAGAGGCACACAATGTCATGTTCTGTAATTCTTATTTTTTTGCTCTGGTGTCCTAATTAGACATGTGAGAAGTCCATTATATTATTTTTTCAATGTAGATATTTATAGTGGTATCATTTTTGGGTTTATTATCCTTATGGATAATTTTTTAGACTATGAGAGTTTAATAGTTAAATTTCTTCTAGTGCTCCCAGTTGCCTTCTAGGGGTTGATTTGTGAGATGTGAGGCCCATGTAAGGTTGTGAGATTGTTATTTTGTTGAGTGTCATGTATTTTTCATAATTTTTACAAGGTTATTTCAGATGGATCTTAGATAGAAGGATCATGTACTATCTCAGGGGAGATCATGTATTCCCCTCTATGTCGAGAATAGTGAATCGAGATCACACTTATTGAGGTTATACTCTTGGGCATGGGGACTATATCTACTAATGATTTTTTGATATTTTGATTAAATTGGATGGAATTCATGGATGCATTTTTTTGATAGTTTGAAACAAATATAAGGGACTTTTTAGAATTTCCTAGTAGGATCATTTCTGATCAAATTATTATCAGTTTTAATAGTCTGTTGTTATAAATTATTTATCAATTTTTTTTGTTTTTTCAAGGATAAGAATCCATTTTGGAGGGTCTCCTTACTTTTTGGTTTTCATGAGGACAATTATAAATTATCTTGTTTGTGGGTTGTTCTCATTTAATTTCACTGGGAGCTTTGTTGATCGAGGATCATTTAGAGGCTGGTAGGGGTCGTTTGGGATGTGTCATAACTGGGCTTGTCCTCTACATTTTGGATTAGCCATATGAACCCCTCATAGGGTTTCTTACACTTTTCATGGAAATTGGGATGGTTTAATATTTTTTATGTGTTTCGACTTTGAGGATGGATGTAGCATGTATGTCATATGGTGCACATTTCTTTTGGTTTTAGCCCAAGTGGGTTTTTGATCCCTGAGATTGGTTTGAACTGAAGGCAATTCGTGGAGAGCCTACGACATCTGCTTTGATAGATGTTGAGTCCATGGCGATGATATAGGCCCCTGATTTTTTGGATGGGAGTTATTCAAATCTATTAGTTCATTTGTTGGGGAGGTGGTTTTGCTGAACGATCATCACAAGTTTGGTTGGTCATTAGCCATGATATTTGAGGTAGTTTCTTTTAAAAAAATTAGTTGGATGAGGAGACCCTTAAAATATATTGTACCGAGGTTTTCCTAGAGTATGATACGATTCTCTCCTATTTGTGGTCTGTGGTTAGACTGGACTAGGAAGCTGATGGATGATATGGATGTCTTCCCCCACAAGATAAGTATTTTTCTTATTAAGAGACTATATTCCATAAATTTTGTTAAGGATCCTAGGTACTGGAGTGGGACATCTGTGATCAGGTTTCTATTCGGAATATGGGAAGATTTTGTTCTCTAGGATAGTACATTAATTGGGGAAACATTCATAGGTTTCCCTTTGATGTTTTGATTTAAAGGCACCTCATTTAGTACAAAATTCAATATATAGGTCATTTAGGATATGAAAATTCTCAGGTGTGTGGTTTGAGATATATATCTAGTTTAAACATTACAATAGATTAATAGTTCATTGTAGATATTCATTCAGTTTGATGAATATAGTTATATCATTGGTCTGGTAATTATTCATATTTTTATTAAACATTTTGGAGGTCCTGTGTAGATCCAAATTATAGGATATTTATTATGTGGTTGGGTGTTCCACATGATGTAAATTCTCTATAAAGTGATTGACTGAGATTAAATTTACTATATATGTTTGGATAGGACCTACATGTTGGATTCATTCTTGTTTTTTACCCAATTTTTCTAAATCTATTTATTTAAATTGATCTATAAATTTCATTCAATTTGTATGGTCATATCCTATGTGCATGCACTTGTAATGAAAACCAGTTTATAATTTCACTACTGTGGGTGGACTACAATGATTTATTATCATCCCCTACATAGGAACATATCTATGAGTTTCTATTTATTTGATGTCTATTTTTAGGTTAGTTCATATCTTGTGAAGTGAAGTGGTCAACGTGCATTATTTCATGGTTGAGAAAAGCTTCTCGGAAGGAGTCTCAGGATCATACTAGGGAAGCTATAGTTTTGTGGAGACCAAGTGTGTTTTTTGCCTCATTGTATTCCATCGATCTCATTGTATTATAGTTTTTTTAAATTGTTTCTCTGTTCATCCTACTGTGTGATAGACTGTTCTATGTTTTTCATGATTTTAAAGTCTGTAAGTGGGATTCTATTTATTATAGAATGCTTCTATTTAGTTTTTTATGAATACACTTATATTAAACCCTTTTTGTTTGTTTTTTTATTTTATTCTATTATTAAACTCTAACTAGAGGGTATAGTATCCCCACTACACCTTATTGACCCTCACCACTAGTCTTAATCCTATGGTGTTTAGGGATGATTTCATGATGCCTTGAGGAGAACCCTATAAAGTGATTTGATTGGTAAATCCAATCTAGATTGTAATAAAATTGTATTTGAGGCTATTGATTTCATAATTTTTGGTTTTGATAGATTGATTATCTAAGAATGTGTCATAACATGGGGTGGATATCAAAATACTATTTAAAAACCACCTTAGATGATAGTAAGTCTTATTTTTTAGTATATGGGATTGATATTCATAGAATTTATTTTTATATTTTCATGCTTTCACCTATTACTATTCACTTGGGTTTGTCGAAATATGGTTTATTATGGTTTTTGGATCCTGGGATATGATCAAGAGGCCAGTTTTTTGCGATCATTATAGGAATGTTTGATTCACATGGAACATGTGTGTCTATGGAGTTTTTCAGTATATTTTCATCTAATGTATGGTCATGTAGAAAATTTGGCAGTAGGTTTTCTAATGTTTGATATATAGTCCCTTTGATGAGGTATTTATGGAATCATATGTGGGTAGGTGCAGGCTCTGAGTTCCTTACTGATGTCTCAATAAGGGAAAGGATACCCAATATTTGAGATGTGTAGAATTATGAGTGATCCTTATTTCATGGATACCTTATGAGGGAATGTTTGGTTACACCATTGTTCCTACTCATTTTTTTCGCCTTGGGTATCATGTCGAGAGAGTGGTTAAATTAGTTTGGATTGGAATTGATGCTTCTATAGAGGATAGTCATATATGTTAGGCATGAAAACCTAGTTTCATTATTTTCTATCTCATGTGATTGTTGGTAAAGTTGTGTAATTGAGTAGCGGAGTAAGGACATACATTTGTGGGGGAATACACTATAGGATTTTGGAGGCCATGATCCTCTTTTAATTAGTTATTGGGAAAAGGTATTTTGGTTTTCTCGGATGTTTATCAGCCATGAGAGGTTTGGAAGATTCTATCCATTGCTTTTGTTGTTGGATATAGCATTGGTTTTGTGCTTTTTAACTGTATAGTGAGGTGATGAAAATGATAATCATATAGTGGGGGAATCTGATTTTTTAGGCTATAATGCCTCTCATGTTGCTGTAGAGGTTTTTATTTTGTAAGATAGGTCATTGAATGATCAATATTGATTCAGTTGATCCTATTCTAATGGAAGATAGTGACCTCTACCTTTCTACCAAGGCTTTATATAGGGAGAAGTGATTGTATTTTTGATTTTTAAAGGCCCATGTCATCACATAATGTGAAAATCAAGAGAAATTTTTACTTTTTGTTCCAAAAATTCTTCCAAGGGAAAATTATATATTTTGTAATGAGATAACCTTGAAAAACATTTCTACCTACCCCAATTTTCCTATAATAGGTTTGTTTCCCATGTAATGGATTTTTATGAAAATTTGAGATTTTAAAATTTTAATAGAATATTATATATTTAATTAATTAATTATTAAATTACTTGTACTTGTTAATATGGATTTATATTTTATATAGGGATTAAAATTAAGATTATTTATTCACAATTCAGTCTGGAATGGGGTGTTTTCTTGGTTATGGTCCTTGAATAAGAAAATGATTTTCTATACATAATTGAATTCCTAACATTACATGTTATGCAATTAAATTTTTTGGCTCATGATTTATTATTTATTATTCCACACTCATATGTCTTTTGAAAAATTATTAAAAAAACATTACAAAATGATTCATAAATAAAATCCTCGACTGATTGCATGTGATTGTTATATGTAGTGATCATGTTATCATACATATATTCTTATCTTATACTAACTTATCATCATTAAATGATATTTATTTAGTTTAAAATATTTAAAATCTGAGCTCACTTGTTCTTATGTTTCCCTTTCCTTGGTTATGAAGAAGTGTTTTTTATATGATATGCATTAGATGGGTTCACATTGTGAATAAATTAATCATAAATGATTTAGATCATTTCTATTAAAATTTTTATATGTCCTAGATTCTAGGTAATCATAACCATTATGATTGAAAGGTTTTTATTGTTGTGAAACATTTTTATTATTAAAATAAAATTATATATAAATAGAATAGTTCACAATATTTTGTATTACATGAATGTTTTATAATCTTTTGGAAACTAGGATGCATAATATTTAGGTATAACTATTTGTATAAGAATATTTATAGGGTAACAACCAATTTCATTTTAATGAATGGTGCATGTTTTCCCAAATATAATATATCCTTATATGGGTTCGATAAGTGCACCTGGTTTGGTTATTAATTCATCTTGGCTTAATTACCTCAATAATATTTAGTCCATTTCATCATGTCCCTCATTATTGTACATGGTTAATGGGACCCTACTATGTAGTGGGTTTCACACTCTCATTGGATCTGTATTGGTATATAATAAATTTCCTTAACATTCATTATGAAAATTTTTAATAGACCATGATCATGGAGAACTTAGGTAAAACCTAAGGATTTGTTCATTAAAGATAATGTTCCAATGTATACATATGGTATAAATGATTTTCCTAGTTATATGATTTCACTGAATGATTATTAAACAATATTCATTAATTTTATGTTTTTTCAGCAGTTGGAACAAGAAAGAACAATATTTACTCTAATAGTGATAGAAAATGAAAATACTAAACCCTTGGGAAAATGAATTAAATTGGAGATGGAATGAGAAATATTTTAATTATACCTAGACTTATCTAAATATATCATTAAAAACATTAACATGGGTGTGTTTTGGAATTGGCCAAATAAGTGAAAAATATGATTCATGAGGATCATGGGGGGATGATTATTTCTTTCTCGATTACAAGACTATGGAAAAAGCAAACGTGGAAATATCTCAATGAAACTGGAAGATGATATGTGGGTTGAAAATAAGGGAATAATGGAAATAATTATCGGGGAAAAAATAAATTTTTTCGTTGAGGGAAATAACTTACATCATATGGTTCAATTTATTGATCAATGTCTTATAAATAGAAAACACGGTAATTGTCTATGAAAATTCCCTAACCTAGTCGATAACACTAGAACTAATTATGGGAATATACTATAGATATTTCTAAAGTGGAATAATTGAAGGGTTTATGTATTGGGATATGAGAATTATTTTATAGATGTTTTTTGTGTTATTTTATTCATACAATGATGAATCATTTATTGTTATTTCCATAGTAATTTTTTGTAATGATTTCTCATGAATATACTTAAATTTACCAATAAGATGGTAAATTTTTGAAAGTGTATGGTTTTATTTTTGGTACTTCATGTGACTGAATGAATAATATACTCTAATAAGATCATGTTGTTGAAATGATAATGTATATTTGGGATAATGATATGATTGATTCTAAAAAAGAAAATTGGATACTATAGTTGACCATGAATTTGATTAGTGATTTTATGAAAAGGTAGTTCATGTTTTATTTGATGAAGTTTATTTAATTTTTTGAATTATATTATATATTTGATAATTTTTTATTTTAATTGAGGAATATGAATGCAATTAATTTTTTTTGAATAATATAGGTCATCATTAAGGATTTATTTAATTCACGGTTATTTTGGGAAATGATTATCATGTTTTGACAGAATATAGGATCATTATATTTTCATATATGTTATTTTACATTATGATATAATTTATTTTAATTGGGGATGTATGATAATTTTATTTTTGGAAATATTGTTAATATGTTCAATACTCATGGGTTCTAAATTTTGTTTTTAAATTTTATAAGAGGTTAGATAATTTTATTTAATTATTTAATGGTGTAACATTAAAATTTGGGGTTATTCTTGAGGTTTTATTTATTAACATATTGTTATTTTATTTGATTGTTTATCCATTCATAAATAAATGTGCTAATAATTTTGGTTTTGCTAAATATCTAAGGATATAAACGATGAATATTTGTTATTTTATGAATCTTATAATCTATTAAAATTTAATTATAGTTCTTCATTCATGAATGAAAAATTATTTTGAAGATCTATTTCCTATATTAATAGATTATATAGAAGTTGAAATTTAACAAAGAATAACTAATGTATAAAATTATACCTTTGAAATATATAGAATTCAAGTAATAATATTTTCTTGTAATGCATGGTACAATAATTTATCAACAATAGGGAAAATGATATTGATTATTGAAATGGTTTTTATTTTATGATTAATTTAGTGGAGTTAATGGTCATCTTCACCCCTAATTCATTTATAGTTTTATGGTTATTAAATATCCCATTAATATGTTCATAATTAAAATATGAAATTTTCTTGATATAATAATTCCCCTATGGATCCATATTTTATCTTTTTTATTAAATATCACCTTATTCTAGAACCCAATTATGTGTTATTACAGGAAACCAATATGTTTACTACTTCCCATTTTATAGGATGTTTTATTGTCCCATAGTATAATTTGTGTTTTCAACAAATTGTTTTTCAAATTTTGAACATTTGATAACAAAGATGATAGTTTTTGGAGAAAGTTTTATTTATTGTGGGGGGGGGGAGGTAATTCCACATGATTATAGAATTTATTTTTCGTTATTTAAAATTTAGTATTTTAATCTTTCCTTACACACAACACCATATCTTTTTAGGACAACATATATTAAATTCTTTATAAGATTTCCATGAATTGGTTGTTATGACTTGAAATAAATGAATTATATAGAAATATATATATATATATATTTAATAATGAAAATTCATTGATTACATCACAATAATAAATTAATGGTTTTTTAATAAAATAATTTTATGCTTTAAAAATGTGTTTTCTTCAAAAAAAATGTTGTTAATTTATTTTAAATACATTAATATTTTAATCAATTTCTTCAATTTTTTAATTTTTACTAGGTTAAATGAATATAATTTTTTAAATCAACATTTAACTATTTTCTTATACTATATTTTATTTTAAAAAAAAACAAAATTTTTCATTTAAGAGTGAAAAAAATATTTCTTTTAAAAAAGTTCATATTTATAATGTAGATGTTCTAGTATTTATTATCTTATTTTATTATATTAGCATAATTATACTTTAATTTTATATATTAAACTAAATACATAACAATCATTATTATACATGAATATGGTAAAAGTTATTTTTTTTATGAAACAACATTTTTTTAAATCAGTTTTCTAGTGTGATATGTGTTTCGATAATATAAAATTAAATTAGACATTATTTAGATGGTTTTAATGAAATTTATAAATTATAAATTTATAAAGATATTTTAACCATTTTTTAATGATTTTCATTTATAATGATATGTATGTAAATAGTGTTTTATGTTTAAGGTTTAATGTTTCTAAAACATGTTTCTATTGTAGGTTGCATGTTTATTTGAAATTAAATTATATCTTGTATCGAAATTTTGACTGATAAATTGCATTTCATTTATGTAATTCTCATAATTAATAAAATATAATATGAATAAATAAATTTTTTTCATACTGAATAGTAAACACATTAATTTTTTTTACCATAGTTAATTTAAAAAAGGATTTACTAGGGTTAAACTAAGTTAAGATTGTATGATTTCTTTATAAAACTACTTAATTTAGTTTTTTAAAAGATATTTCAACTTTATTTAATAATTAATTCAAATCCATTTCTATTTGGGGCCAATTTCCAAAGTAAGTGACCTTATATAAATGAAATATTTTATGAAAATTCAACTGAGTCTCTCCTAGAAATTATAAAAAGAATCATAACCTGCTACCATATTACCACCATTGAACCCTCATATCAACGAAAAAATAAAATCCAAATCATTTCTATTTTCTATTCCCAAAACCTATATATTTAGGACTTCTCTAAATAATAATCATTTGTGTTTGAACCTGAATCATCATTTCAGGTATGGATCTTAATTTAAGGTTGTTTTGAGGAAAATGGAATAAAATTGAAATTTTATTAGTATACACCCTATACTCTTGAGTACACGTCGTGTACTTGGTTTTTGCATGTAGCTGTGTACTGGCCATATAATGGCCGAGTACAGGGTCATGTGAGTGACCAGGCTGACCACCTATAGTGGGGGCTAGTTCAGGCAAGGGAACAATGTGTACATTAAAAGAACACGCCATGTACATTTCTTTTTATTTGATTAATGGGATGAGGGTTGTGTCTCACATTCATAATCATCATCTTCTTCTCATGTATTGTACATGACAACAACACGATGACTGCGAAATTTGAACCCCTATAGATTCTCCATCTAAGCCATAATTAAGAGGCCATCAGGTGCATTGGATTACAATCTGTGAGTTATCTCTTTCCCAAGATCCATTATTCCTAATTTCTCCTCTCTCATGAGTTATCTAGGGTTTATCATTTTACCCCTTTCATCGATCTGCATCATTATAAGTCGATTCAAGTGTCGACGATAACAAGTTTTCTTCATAAAACCACAAGTTAGGTGGTTTATTCCTTTTTGAGATAGTTTTTAGACTATATATTCTTAAAGTGACAAATTCCCTTGTTTTTGGTATTGCGTATTTTAAATTTTGACCATGTTTAATACCTACTATGGTTTTTTTGGATTAAGGGTTGTTTCCCTATCATAAGATGTTATACACTTGTTTTTGAACACACCATGGGTGTGTTACCTTAATTAGTTGTTTATTTCCATTTGTCCATGGTTTTCTATGAGGAATATTGTATTTCCATGCCTTAAGTGTTTAGGATGGTGTTGATTGGTTATATGTGATGCCTATTTTATGAATTGATTAAATTTGATATATGTAATTGGTTGAATTGCATGTAGAAAATTTATTTAATGTTATATGTGTGCCAATATTCTTGCACCATGAGATCCATGTACAAGGAAAACTATGGGAGTTTCCATATTTATTTACCCAGGACCAAGAGAGCCTTGGTGTAAATTTTCAACGAGGAGGAAATGATCGTGAGAGCTACCCGTAGGACATGTATAAAATTTTCGTACTATATAGACCAGGGGTATTGACTGTGAGATCATCCTAGGGGTCTTTTGTACTTGATTACTGGTATGTTAAAACATAGTTCTTAGACCGTGAGAGATTTCCCAGAGGGTTGTTTTTAATAATTGAACGATGGTGATGAGTCTGCCATCCCGTAGAACAAGCTTAGACTTAGTCTTATTAAATGGTTTAGATAGAATTTTGAGATGTCTATGGTTACTACTATATAGAGGTATACAATGCTTATCATAGAACCTAAAGTTACAATTTTCGTTGGATTTAATTATTAGCAATTTTAAAGGAATGTAATTGAAATCTATAAGACTATTTAGTTTGAGTAGTTCCTTGTTTATTTCATCATTTCTACATATTTCGTAATATGTATATATTCATTGATAGTTGGGATAAGATATTTTGGTGGTTTCCTACTGGGATTCATCTCACGCCCTATTCGGGTCATGCTTTTTGACCCAAATAGATTATATGGTTGTAGGTATAGACAAGAGAAAGTGCCCTTTTATCAGGTACATGGTTGGTGATCTGAGATAGAGAGCTTGGGAAAAGTTAATTCTTAAAATTATTCTAGATTTTACTTTATATTTAATTCACATGTTTTAGTGTTTTATTTTTAGCATTATGACTTGTCTAGATGCTTTCTTAAAAAATGTTACATGCTTCATTTATATATGTTCTCCAATTGATTATTTATTATCAGTATCCAGTTGTTTACTTCTGTTGTATGATATTAATATTTATTCTACTATTTACTATTTTTTCTACTCTTTTACTATGCCAATTAGGGCATAAATTCCCCACTATCACACCCATGGACCTCGATGCTAGTTGATAGCCTCTGGCATTTGGGGAAATCCGCTTGAGGTAGTGTGACCAACCAGGTACAAGGCACCATTGGGTGGCACCAAGAACCGGGACTTTACAAAGTGGTATCATAGGGGTTCTTATCGACACTATAATACTTTTTAGAGACTATTGAAAGGGATAGGAATAAATTGGTTGTTAGTAATAAGAATTTTCTGGGAGTAGGTTACATGTATATATGTAAAACCCAATTAATCTTGAATATTGCAATTTTTTTTTGGAAATTATAATTGTTGATTTGACTTCACGGTTGGGTGAAATAGTAGATTATTTATGTTTTTGTTTATATTATTGTGGTTATATTTCTTTAGAACCTCAAAGAGATGAGGTTATTCAATCCCATGCATCATATAGGAACTTTCTAGATAACACATGTCATGCGTTATGATAAGGCCATTTAGGGTGCATTACTGATTGCATGATATTGTGTTAGATGTTGTGCTAGATAAGAATGAAGTTGTGATATATTCCATGATAGAATGCATAATATTTTGATAGGGTATTGTAATATGTAAGGTTTAATTAGTATGGACACCAAACTTTGGTCCCTCTAGTGTTATGGGCCCTCTTGGATAGGAATTTGGTGTACCATGTTTGAACTGTAATTGAAATTGTTTCCAGTTATGATAGGATTAAGGATGTCAAACCTTGACTGGCGAGAGTATGGGCTCTCACGGGTTGTAATTTGTCATTCCATGGACAAAATTATACATTTTTAGGGGTTCCAAATAATTTTTATTGGCATACTATCTGGAAACACAAACAACATGGTGTGTGGTCGTATGAACTGACACCATGTTTCATTCTATTCTAGAAGATTAAACTTTTTTTAAGTACATGATGTATAATTTATTTAAACGCCATGTAGTATTTAATCATGTCCCTGATTGTTTGAGCATAGACATGGGGTTTATAAATGTTTTTCCAGAACAAACGGTTTCTAGTTTTACACTTCATGTTATATGGAACTATGTCTCACCATATATGTCACTAATGGCATGAGTATATGAAACATAGGTTGTACATTCCATCTCCCATTCATGCATGCGATGTAGATTCAACCGTATCACCGACCGTGTGACTAATGACACTATTTGTTAGAACATAAGTAGTACACGCCGTGTAGTGTTATCCAGGAGAGAACTGTGTAGCTCTAGTTATGTGGATGTACATGGGTATGAGGGAAAATTCAAGTACACGTCATGTCTCTTGAAGAACACACCATGTGTATTGGTGTTACACTACCAAGTTTAATAGAGGTACAAACCATGTTAAAAGAATAAGGGAATATGTCTTGTATGGGTAATATAGGTCGTTTAACCCTATTTTGTAAACAGGAATGTTATTTATCATGTTCCTTTCTTGCACTTATATGTTGTTTGCCTTGATAATATTGACATGGGGTGTGTGCTTGTCCTTACAGAGTCATGCCACCAAGATTTCCTCGGGTTGTGTGCCAGATACATGGCTTTTCTCAGACAATGGAAACAGTAGATTAGACACTACCAGAAAATCCTCCCATCGTGACCATCTTGGAACCAATTTTTATACTAGACATAGGTATTGATGTATAGTTCCATTAAGGATTTGTGAAAATAATGAAAGCATTCTTGGGAGCACCACATCCTACCCTGACTATTCCTAAGCTAACGCAGGTGTTCCGGATGTATCATCCTCCAAATTTTTCTACGTATGGAGGACCACATGCTATAGAGTCATGGATGGAAGCCATTATTGCTATCCTTTATGATATAGAGACACCTTTAGAGAGGAGGGCGAAGCTTTTGACATACATGCTATGTAATTACACCATGAGACAGTGTTGTGTTGTCTCATAGGCAGGACGTCAAAGAGATATGAGTTGGGATGTGTTTTGAAAGACCATATATGTCTAGTTCTACCAAGAGTTGTTGAGGGGCGATTGATCATGATATTATATGCATTTGGACAAGGGCGCTCTTTTAGTGATGTATTACTATTCTATTTTCACAATACTTCAGTTCTTCACACCTATTCTATGAGGTGACGAGTTATCTTGGTCTAGGCTGTTTGAGGATGGTCTCAGCTATGACATCTGATCACAAGTGAATGTCATTAGGATGTCTTTGGTGACTGCTATAGTAAACCAGTCACGGATTACTGAGTGCAATATAAGTGATTTTGGAGTTGTGAGCCTGGGTGATTTAGTATCCAATGCTGGTACTCCTTCACTTGATAGCAGGAAGATCCTTAGGGATATTTTGCATGGTGATTCTTGTAGCGTGGATGTATCAGTAGGTATCCAGGTGAGGTGCTACCAGTGCAGGAAGAGTTGTCACACGAGGCCTCAATGCCTAAGTGACCCAGTTGAGGGACAAGATTGCAGAAAGATGGATCATCTTCAACATTTTTGTTAGTTCTTCTCCCTAGTAGCTAGTGAGAGGGGATCTGTTATGACTCCACATTCAAGAGCAGGACCACAATTTTCTTCTCATTTAGGGAACTAGAGTTTTTCTAGACATTCAAGATGAGGAGGTGGTCATTGATAGGGTATCCAGAATACAAGTTTTTAGAGGCCCCAAGGTGGTTCAGGTCAGGGTATTCAGGCCGGGTCGCAAAGTAACAGTATAGGTCAGAATTTTGCAATGTACTAGACCTAGAAGAAGCATGATCCCAGACCCTCTATAGTGAAAGGTACGATTCTAGTTTCCTCAATTTTAACTTTTTCTATTTTTGACACTAGGGCTTCAAATAGTTTTATATCTGTTGTTTTTGTGGAGATCCATGGTCTATGTGTCTTTTCTTCTGAGGATGTTATGATGCTAGACACTCTATTGGAGATTAAGATGGCTAGTATATGCCAGTTCAAGAATTTTTCTCCGGATATTTGTGCGTGTCACTTCTTATGGGACCTATATGTCATAGAGATGACATGATTCAATGTAATTCATAGAATGGACTCGTTAGTCTCCTTCCAGGCCTTTGTTGAATGTTATCACCATAGGTTGAGTTTTACATCACTAGAGGACGAGTATTTTCTACACAATAGTGAATGGGATGTCAAGGGATGTAGAGCTAGAGCAGAGAATCATGGTTTGGGTGGAATTATATCCCAAATTTCTAGTTTATATACAGATTACTAGGGGCATTCAAGGTTGGAATTTCCACTAGTGTTGGATCATTTCAGGGATTTCTTCATGGAAACTTTTCTAGTTTACCTCTTGAGTGAGAGGTAGATTTATCTTTTGATATTGTTCCTGGAGAGGAAATAGTGTCCATTCCTCATTATATTATGAAATCGCGTAAGATACATATGCTCAAGAAGTATTTGGAGGAGTTACATGAAAAGGGTTTCATCAGACCTATTTCTTCTCCTTAGGGTTTTCCTATCCTTTTTGAAAAAAAGGTAGACGGTACCCATGGACTTTGTGTAGAATGTCGAATGTTGAACCAGTTGATGGTCAAGAAATGATATCCCATTCTGAGAGTTGATGATCTCTTTGATCATATTTTAGGATCCCATGTGTTCTCAAATATTTACTTGAGATGTGGTTATCATCAGTTGCACGTTAGACCATCAGATATTCCTCTTACAGCCTTTCAGAGCAGGTATGGTTTATAAAATTAAGTGGTTATACCGTTCGGTCTCACGAATGTGCCCGCAGTTTTATGGAACTGATGAACTGAGAGATCCAACCATACTTGGATTCTTTTATGGAAGTCCTCATGGATGATATCTCGGTGTACTCTCACACTCGACACGACCATGCCACCCATCATAGGATCGTTTTGAGTATACTAAGAGATAATCAGTTATATGGAACGATCTCAAAATGCCACTTTTGTATGGATCAAATTCACTTCCTAGGTCATGTTATCTCATGTACATGATTGTTTATAGATCTATAGAAATTGGGAGAAGTAGTTTACTGGGAGAAATCGAAGAATTTATTTGAGGTACAGAGTTTTCTAGGGATATCTGGTTACTACTAGAATTTTATTCAAGACATTTCATTATTTGTAGTTCCACTAGAGGGGCTGACTAAGAAGGGTTCAATATACTTGTGTACAGATTCCTATGATTCAACATTTCATGTATTATAATATGGATTGACTTCAACACCGATAATGTGTTTTACAAATCTAGGCATTATTTACACCATTTACTGTGATACATCAGTTAACGGGTAGGGAACAATAATTATGCAGGGGGGATGGAGTCATTGCATAAGGGTCTCAGAAATTGAGGACACATGAGAAGAATTATTCGACACATGATCTTGAGTTAGATGCAGTTGTTCATGCTTTACACTATTGGAGACATTATCTTTTGGGAGAGCATTTTTTGATATTCACTGACCATAAAAGTTTCAAGTATATCATTACTCCACATGATCTGAACATTAGATAGTGACGGTTGGTTGATTACCATCAGTGTTTTGACTTTTTTATTTCCTACTCACCTGGGAAAGGCTACCCATTTGATGATGTATTGAGCAGGATGAATCATATATCGGTAGTTCAGGAGGCTAGTAGCAAGTGGAAACTTATGGCTCTCTTCTCTGAGATGAATTTGGTTGTGTACGACAGATAGGGACAGACATTTACTTCTTATATATTTGTTATGTCTACCATACTAGATCTAGTGAGAATATGGAAACAATCAATTTTGGAAGTCCTAGACCTACGGGAGAGTTTTTTAAGAGAGGACCGTACACTTGGGTGGACTGTAGGTGATGATGAGATCTTTCATTTTCATGGGTGTGTATGGGTGTCAGTTGGACTAAGTGAGGAGTTTATGTGAGATTTTTATTCCTTGGTTTGGGCAGTTCATCCTAGTTTCAAAAAGATGTATTGAGATCTATACCGTCAATATTGTGATTCAGGTATAAAGAGATATGTTTCTGGTCTTGTTATGAGATATTCCACCTATCAACAGGTGAAGGCAGAGCATCATTGTCTGATAGGGATTTTACTTACCTATTCTTAAGTGGAAGTGGAATGATGTCGCGATTGATTTTTTGACGGGTTTACTGTGGCCACCTCAAGGGTTGGGTTGTCTTTTACAGACTCACAATGTTTTCACCATTTTTAATTAACAAAGGAAACTTCAGTTTTAATAAGCATGTAAGGTTATAAATCCAAGAGATTGTACGTTTGCATGGGGTTCCAAACTCTGTCATTTCAGACAGGGATTCCCAATTTACTTCTCATGTTTGGAAGAGACTGTAATGGCTATTGGCCCACAAGGACATTTCTGTACATCTTACCATTCAAAAATAGAAGGCCAGTCTGAGTATAAAATATGGGTTTTGGAGGACATTCTTCAAGAATGAATCCATGATTTTGGGGGGTCATGGGAGAAAAACAAAACCCTAGTGGAGTTTTCCTACAACAATAGTTTTTAGGTGACGATTCAGATGGTACCTAATGAGGCATTGTATGGTATGCCATACCGATCACCCCTATGTTGGCTGGCGGCATGGGAGGCAGCTATGATGGGACCACATCCTGTCCAAGAGACCACTGTGCAGGTGGAGTTGATTCAAAAGATGATGGATACTACATAGTCTCTCCATAAATTTTATGCAGATCAATGTAGATAACCTATGGAGTTTGAGGTCGGATATTGGGATTTCATATGTGTCTCACTGAGTTTTGGACACAGGATGATTAGGAGACAGGGAATGCATTTACCGAGATACAACAAAATAGTTTGAGGTTTTAGAGAGAGTCTGGCCAACTGCTGATCATTTGCAGTTAACTCATTGGTACTTGACTATGTATGACCTCTTCCATGTTTCTTACCTACAACGCTAATTTTTGGACCCATCTTAGGTTTTTCAACCAGAGGAGGTTGAGTTGGAGGTGGGTGCACCCTTCTAAGAGATCCCTATTCATATTATGGATCACAATAAGAAGGTTCTCAATGGCTGGATTATTCCTCTAGTTTGGGTGTTATGGAAGCACGAGCTAGTACATGAAGAGACTTGGGAGAGGGAGACTGACGTATGATCACAATGGACATAGTTTTTTGATGTTTCCACTTAGACGCCCTTAGAAGGGAAATTTGGGAATAATTTATTTAAGGGGGGGGGTAATTTTTTTATAAATCATTATCTTAATTTCACGTATGGATCAAAATTTCTGGCTTTTTTAGGAAAAATGAAGAAAATGGATATTTTATAACTACACTCTATGTACTTCTAAGTACACGCCTTGTACTTGGTTTCCGCATGTAGCTGTGTACTGGCTGTGTAATGGCCATGTACATTGTTGTGTGAGTGACATGGATGAACACCTAAATTGAGGGCTAGTTATGGCTAGTACACAACATGTACATTGAAATAACACAACGTGTATTTTTATTTTTATTTGATTAATCGGACCAGTGTCACGTCTCTCACTAAGAATCATCTTCTTCATCCTGTGTATTGTACACGAGAGAGATGTGATGACCACGAACTTCTAACCCCTATTTATTCTCTATCTAAGCCCCGATTGAGACACATCTAGGTGTATTGGATTCCTACCGATTAGTTCTCACTTTATATAGAGCATCCCTTCCAGATTTCTCATCTCTCAAGAGTTATTGAGGGTTAGATGTTTTTCCCTTTTCAAAGATATACATCATTCTAGGTCGATAAAAGGGATGAATTTCAAGAGTTATTTTCATACAACAATAAGGTAGAAGGTTTGTACCTTTCTTATATAGTCATTAGATTATTTATGCTTAATAAGATGAATAGACGTGTTTGGGGTATTACGTATTTTGATTTTTGACCATGTTTAATACCCTCTTGGGTTTGGTTGTTTCATTAAGGGTTCTTCCATATGCATAAGATTGTATTCCATTTTTATGGGACACCTTATCAGTGTGTTCCCTTGATTAGTTTCTTATGGAAATTTATCCTAGGTTACCTATGTGGCATACCATGTTTACATGAATTAAGTGTTTAGGATAGAGTTGATTGGTTATAGGTGATGCCTATTTTTATGCTTTGATAAATGTTGAGCCACATAATAGTTTGAATTTCATGTAGTTCCTTTAAGGAATGTTGTATTTGTGCTGATATTCCTTGGAACGTGAGAGCCTTGGACCAGGTAAACTTTGGGGGTTCCCATATTTATTAACATAGGACTGTGAGATCCTTGGTGTAAATTTTTACCTAGGGGGTATGGATGGTGAGACCAACCTGGAGGTTGTGTATTAAGTTTTGCTATTATGTCAACCAGGGCTATTGACAGTGGGTGATGCCCTGGTGATCATTTGTACTTGATTAGAAATATATTAAACCAAAGGGGTTAGACCATGAGAGATTTCCCAGAGGCTTGATGTGTGTAATTGAATGATGGCGGCGAATCTTCCATGTCAAAACACAAGATTTGACTCAGTTGTATTTTTTGTATAGATGGTATTCTGAGATGTATGTTGTAACAATTACATGGAGGATATAAAGCTTTGTCTTGAACAAGATGTTACAATATTCAATGTATTGAATAATTAATAAATGTTAATGAATATAATTTAAAACACTATGATTGTTTGCTTTGAGTAATTTCTAGTTTATTCATTCATTTTTTCATATTTCTGGGTATATATATATTAACTAACAGTTAGGCAAAAATATATTGGTGGTTTCCTACTAGGATTTTCTTCACACACTATTTTTGTCATGATTTTGGACCCAAACAAATTATATGGTTGGAGGTACAGACAAGGGAATGTACCCTTATTTATTAGGTACTTGATTATTGATTTCATATGGAGAGCATGTGACCAAGCTAAGGCTTGCAATGCTGATTGAGTTTACTTGTTTTCTTTTTCACATGGCTTAGTAATGTATTTCCTTCAATGTGAATGTTTTGGATGCTTTCCTATAAATATGTTACATGCATCATATATATGTGTTCCAATTGATTATTTACTATCACTCATCCACAATTTACTTCTTTTGTATGGTATAATAGATTCATCTATTGTTTAATATTTGTTTCCATAGTGTTACTCTAGAAATGGGGGAATAGTTTCCCCACTATCACACCCAAGGCACTTGCTTCTAATCAGCAGCCTCTTATATTTGTGGAAACGCACTAGAGGTCATGAGACCAACCGGGTATGGGGAATCATGGTTAGCACCTAGAACTAGTAATTTACAATTTGAGACTTAATGCATAATCCAAAGGCGGTCACTCAATGAAGAAGTATAAATATTAAACAATATCTTTTATTACTATTTCTTCTAAAACAAAATCTACAATTTTTGTATCCAAATAAATAATTATTGTTTTATTCTTATTATACTGAGATGTTATTATGATACTTTCTACTCTATTTACAACCTCTTTTTAATCACAAGATAAATAAAATTATCGCTTGTGCATACATGTGGACTTCAACCTCCACAAAGAAATATGATTCATTTTCAGTCACTATCACTCATAGGTATTTCATCATTTCTCATTTTTTGACTCTACAGGGTGAGATAATGTGGATATTTAATGATATTATCATTACAATTTCCATGATTTTAGGTTTTGATATCTTAACGATTACTAACATGGGAATGTGATACATCTATATAGCCTTACCCTCAGATGAGCTCTAGAGACATTCATGGATAATTGGCTCCATTCCCCTGAAACCTAGAATATTATGAATTTCGGGATGGGATATCAATTTTGATCCATTAAATGAGAGTAATACCCACAAAAATGTGTGGATTCACATAGATAAGCATAAATGTTTATAATGGAATCCTCAGATTATATAGGATATTTCAACATTAGTGGTAAAACAAATAGAGGTTGAAAAATAAAAAAATAAATGAATATTTGGAAATCTTTGTAGAGTTATATTGGAGGTGGATATGGACACAACCTTTGTTTATGTGTTGGTTCACACCATAAAATATGATAGCTTCTAATTAGACATTTTATATGAAAGGAAACATGAATTTTTCAAGGAAAGTAATTTTCATGGTAATATTTCATTCTAATGTAAATGATAAAAGCTTTGTAACCTATGAAATATTAAAGGGCATGATGATCACCCATGTAGAAGGATTTCAATAATTGTGTAGAGGAAGAGACTTCCTCCTAACTTTCCCAATTACTCTTTAGTTCCTATCGATGTGAAGGATCATGAGTATGAAGAAATGAATAGATGTTCCCCCATGGTTCCATAGAACCAAGGAAGAAATGAAAATATCCCCTCAGAGGGTACTTATGATCAAAATTACGAAGTGAAAGCTCTTTTTGGAATTTTGGAGATTGAATATGATGCTAAATACTTTAATATTATATGGTTATTGTTAATATGAATGATTCCTCTAATCAAGAGGAGGTTTCATCTACCCTTATTTTATATATAACTATATCGGATAATAGAAGGGATGTTTCTATGAATATGCATGTATTTCTTATGTATATAAGCCACGTCCTCCCATTTATTGATTGTCAACAATTGAATAAGTTTGTCCCTCATCCTCAGGGCCAATTATGATTTCAAGGCAGGACCATTATTCTTAGAATTGACTGATGTTTTATTATACTATTCATTCACTGAATGATGTTATTTTTGGGTGGATGTCATCTTTGGAATACCAAAAGTGTGCTTCTTACATTATTCCAGTAAATGGAATCCATGTGATGGCTCCATAAGTTTTGATTGTTAAGGGAAATTAATTTTGTGAAAATTCATCATATGTCAGAGTCCATAACATGGATGGCCAAGATGATGAAATTAATGAAAAGCCTCTGTAGTCTTAACCCACTTATAATGACTGTCTAGAAAAACTGGGGAATTTATCTAATGATGGTGTTTCCTCCTCTAAGGTGGACATATACATAGTTTATGATTCACTATGTGATGTATAAGGGTTACCCCAATATCATATTCTCACAATTGATGACTCCCAAGAGGATAAATTGGATCATATTTAATAAAATCTTTCTCCGGTGCCTCTAGGGAAATATTCTATGATGAAGATACTTCAGGACAAATCTATGGAAATTGATAGTTACAATCATGTTTTCCCTCTTAGTGAATAACTATGGGCTGATGGTAGTGAGGGGTTCACCTTTCCAAGGCCTCCTCTGAGCCCGCTAATAAGATGGATGAATTTCTAGATATCAGTGATACCAAAGGTAAATAAAAATGGAAGGAAAAAAAGAGTATATTGGATATTTTATATAATGGAGGGCCTCATAATATGGGTAAACCTTCCCTTAATAAATAAAGACACTTTTTTTGGAATTTCTATGGGATTGGTTACTCTCCCATGGTCACAGCCCTAAGACATTTCATTGTGAACAATAAACTATTGATGATTTGTATTTTGGAAACCAAAAATATGTTTTCAATGATGAATTACTGCATGTGGGATACTACTATTTACTCATTTTTTCACATATGCCAAAGATAATAGAGAATAAAATATTTGGGTACCCAGTCATTGTAGAAATTATCTCCATTCATTAACAATGTATTAGAAAAGTTTAATGGTTTAAATCATTAATCAAGGAACTTGTATTTAAAAAACATTCCTTCTATGCTTCCAATTTTAATCTCAGCAGAAGTGATATTTGGAAAGATCTTGAAATTATATCTAAATAACTGACTCATAGCCTGATAGTATAAGGTGATTTTGACAAAAAACGTATACTTGAAGAGTAAAGTTGTTCTCATTTTTAATGACTGGTAGCCTCTGAATATTATCATATTATTGATAAAGGAATGTTGGATGAAGTCCCCATTGTGGGATGGGACTAAACATGGAGTAGGTACACTATCAATGGAAATAAATATAGTAATCATGACAGATTCTATGATTAGATTGATGAGGGTACTAATGATTTGAATATTTATGGTCTAATTTTTCCCAAGTTTCACTTTGATCACAACCCAGTTTTTGGTGGAAATATCCACAAAAAATCCAATTCATTCTCCTTTTACTTTTAAATTTAACAACTCATTGATTTTATGGACTTGATGTAGAGAGGTCAATTCAATTTCTTGGGAATATGAATCTATTTGATTCCCAATATATGTCCCATCTAGACAGCTTAGGAATGTTAAGAATATTACTAGAAAATAGAGAATGTCCTCCTCCTTCACCATGGAAAATGATAATATGGTTGCTAAAAAATCTAATTCAATGTTAGAATGCTAATCAGAATCCTTTTGTTCCTTATGGAGATGAGACTAAATCTCTATCTAATATTAATGACATTCTTTCTCTATTAGAATGTTTTTCTTGGAATAAATAAAATTTCAATGGTTACAAGAGGGTGATATAATCTCTTGTATGTTTTTGTGTATTTTTAGATAAAGAAAAATTAGAAGAGGAGTCATTCGCATTGAGATCAATGGATCTCAGTTCATTTCAGAGATCAACATTTCTAATTTTATTAATAGCTACATTGAAAACATATATTCAATCAAATAATAGGACCTCACTCCAAAGATTATTCACAATATTTAACTCATAGTTCATAATCAACAAAACAGGATGTTAGTTGAGGCTCTCATGGAGATGTAAATGAAAGGGGTTGTTTCTTCATTCAAAATTGTTAGTATGGATGAACATGATGGATTTACCCAAAAATTCTTTATATCCAATTTGGATATTGTAAATATGAAGGTTATTAGTATTATGATATAATTATTCATCATTTAATTTATTCCCAATGGTGTGATTCTATTTTCATTAACCTATTTCCAAGAAAGAGTGCTTTGATTATTAACGACAATAGGATTATTACATTGGGAAAACTATTCATGAAAATTATTCGTACAATAATTTAATCGACATTGGGAATAATTTCTAGGGATCTTTTCACAGTTAATAAATTTGGGTGTATCCCTATAAGGGTTATTCATAATTTTCTTGTCACAACCTCTTAATGTATCGAAACAATAATGAAGTAGGTCAATGATGTAATATTTTTCCCTAATATGTACATCTCTATGTCCTTTGATGCAATTAAATAGAGAATTAACTTTCATATACATAGAAAGAATGGTTTCTCTGACTCCTTTATTAATTTTGTCAATACCATTTTTAGTATTTCGAGACTTCTACTCTCATTAATGTACCCCCTAATGGCTATTATCAGTTCTCTAGTGGGTTAAGACAAGGAGACCTTCTCTCTAGATTAATCTTTTTTTGGATGAAGACTACCTAAGTGTTTATATTAATTATAGATTTTAGGCCTATTTATATATTAAAATTAATGTTTCAAGTAACATTTTTACCACTTTTCATATTCTCTACGTCAATTACATCCATCTGTTTGAATAAATTGATAAAAGAACAACATCTTGTATTCAAAGGATTTTTCCCATAGTGAAGAAATTTCCAATCATGTGATAACCTATATTATGTCATTTGTGTTGTTTAGAAAAGGGAATGGTATTCTTCAAGAAATATAAAATGGCTAGAAAAATTATATTTAAGAGACTGAACCTCTCATTAAATTTTCTTGATTTTCCCCTGTTCTATTGGACATATAGAAGATGTTTCCTTGAAATCATCTACTCAAGAATTATTACTCATGTGTCCACCTAGAAAGGCATGATCATGTTATAATAAGGGATAATATTTATTATGAAATAGGTTATCACCTCAATTTTTTATTAAGATTTTTCTATATATATATGAAATAGAACCATTGTCAGAGAGCTTCATGAATTAATCAAGAAATTTTTTTAGACGTGATGCATTCACAAGAATAATGTAATAATTGTGGCTTAGAATGATTGTGTTAAACCCATTTACTTGGGGTAATGGAAATAAACTACCTGATTGTTTTTAATTATGTTCTTATTAATAAGTGAAACAAAAATTTCATAACTTCTAATGACATATATATGGTATTATTTTCTAGCATATTTCACTCAACCATTCAAAATTTTCATTCCTTGTTTTTTACTCCCCTATATGGCTATCCATTAACCACTAATTCATTGAGATCATGTGTTGCTCGAAATGGATTTTTTACAAGTAGTCCATTCTTAATTTATAGACTACATCTAGAAATTATAGGCCTATAAATGAAGTTATGGTTCATCCTTCTCTCTTAAAACACCTCCCCATTTTTAATTCTCATAAAAAATTTTCTCTTAAGAGGATCATTCTAATAAACACAACACAAAATCATCATTGTTACTTATATGTTGACTTTGATACTCTAATTTGAACCCCCAACTCTACTGGTTGTTTTCCTAATAGGTATATCTATTAGGGGCTCTATTTTTTGAATTTTAATATACCAATATGGAAACAAATGTTCATGGTATCCTATATCACTCACTTGTGTTATATGATACTGTGGAGAGTTTAGAATCTAAGGATACCTCTTTCTCATCTTATTGAATAATTATAGATTTCATCTAGATTATAAAATCTATCTTTCGCTATAGAAAGATGAATCCTGTGATCACATATTTATTAAATATATCATTTGATTCTGGTTCAAGACACTGTTTCAATCTATTTGTGGAATTAAAATAAATATTAACATCCTTGATGAAATGATGATATTCTATCGTATAAATTACATGAGTAACCAAATTAAGACAATGCTGATCACAATAGTGGTTTCTATCATTTTCTTTATCTAGATAGAAATAAATTCCCTTCTCTTCTAGAATGTCAGACCCAATTTACAAGATGGTTGGAATGTTATTCACAAGAAGGTTATGGATTTAGAAAATGTTCTGATAGGTTAAAGGAAAAATGATATTTCATAACTAATTAATTTTAAAACCATTGGTTATTTTAGAAGGGTAAATAAAACTGTAGTACATAAATCCATTATATGGATTCCACTGATCCCTCCAAGGATGAAACTGAATGTGGAAGGGGTGGCTTCAGGTGTACTTGGACTCTCACACATTGGTGGTGTCTTCTACACCCATCAGGGCATCGTTAATGGGTTCTTATTACACCACATTGGGAATAGATCATCCATTAGAGCTGAACTTTTGGTGATGACCAAATCATTCTTGTATCCTATTCATCAATGGTGGAGGCATCCATGGACCGAATATGACTCTACCACTACGGTGAATACTTTGAATACTCGATCTAGGAATGTACCATGGTTAATTATTACATCATGGATTGAATTCAATCATCTGATTGAGCACCATAATCTTAATTATAATACTAATGATAGGGAGGCCAATAATTTTTTCTGCTATCTCCAAGAGAGTAATTAGGGATAATTAATTAATATTTTCTTTTATTATTCTATATTTTCCCCCTAATATCGGTGATCAAGATGAGCATGTGGTTTTTCATTCTTGCCTTTATAAAAATCATTGTACATCCACATTTACTCTCTTCCAATAATATTTTTAGAAATGGGATTTATAGGCTATTTAACATGTATGATTATAATATGTATGGATATTAATGAACTATGATCAATTTTCACGTATCATAACCTAAGATGGAATCACGCATGAATAATGAAGCAGTTAATATATGAAATGACAATAATAAGATAGAAATATTAATAAATGGGTGTCGAAATGATATTAGTGGGTGATATATAATATTAGATGTATTAATATAATTGTTTAATTGATTTATAGTAGTGCTAAATTATTTATACATGATGTTATATAACTTATAAATTAGGTAGGGTTTAAGGTAAGGGTTTTTTCTCATTTTATCTCAATTTTGAGATTCTTTAATGTCTTACACAAATGTATTATTTATAGAGTATATATATTTTTTCAAAAATTGAATTTTTAATAATATATTATTTAATAGATTTTATTTATATAACCATATTATTTTATAAATCTAATTACTTTCATTTCAATATTTATAATTTTCCTAAGGGTTCTTCATCAATTTTTTTTCATTGAGACATGATTGATGTTATACACCTATATTTATTTATAAGGGGAATATAATACCGTAGTGATATGAATTTTAATTATTATCCCACTAAAAATTTTATTTGATGTTTCAATTTATGTTATTTAATTCATAGATATATAATTTAAATGTCACAACATTGGTAATGGTATTAGGTTACAATCTCATTTTGAAAGGGATTTCTTATATTTAAATATATGGTGATGAAATTATATGATCTATCAATACAAATGTTTTTGTATTTTCTAATTATCTATTTATATATATAGTTTCATTTTACATTAAATTTTATCCACTTACTTACTAAAGAGTTTGAATGATTTTTATCAAAGATAAAGACCATGTTTTTCTCTTTGATCAGGAATTCATTCCTTGAGATTCATATTTTATTCAAAACAAATTTTGAATAATTTTTTTCCTATCCTCCAAATATTTACATAATTATTTTTTACACATGTTTCACTCTATTTAAAAATAATTTAATAGAATGATAAACTCATTTTTGTATAAGGTGATTCAAATTTTTTTTCCAACAGTGTGAAAAGAATTTTATTTCAAAATAACCTCATTCAGGGATTTATCCACCCACATGAATAATATTTTTTTGAAACATCCACTATAAAATTCTATAGTGAATTGAAAATACATTTTTTCCTAAATATTTTTTATATTTTGGCCTCTAAATAAATTAATTTAAATAAAAAATGTATTCTCATCATTAATTGATTCTGTGATAATTTAAATTAATTTTTATATTTAACAACATCTATTGATCTTTATTATGATTTTTTAGGTATATCACTAAATTTTACTATCTTTATTATTTATCTTTATTTTGATATTTATCATGATAAAATATTTATCAAACTTTTGCCCTTTCCAAAAGTTGTGATTTGATTATATGATGAATGTTTTATGATCTTGGGGAACACATATGTGTGGTCTTCGATAATAGATGGGTAGTCCGGGAATTATATTTCCCTCAAATTATTTGGGTCCATAAGGATATGTCATTGGATAATTAGTACTAGAATGAGGAGTGAGAGATGTCTAATATGAGACTTTGTTGAATAAAATACTCATTAGAGAGAACCTTGAATAAGGAAATGAGTGAATGGATAGTGAACTTAATCCACTATGATAGTCTGGGAAATGATATATGACTATGAAAAATTAATTTCTATGTTAAAGTGTATTCCAAACAATTATCTATTATAATTATTATATGTTTTAATTTATCATGATTAATTATTTATGATTCTATAATCTTAAGTATTGTGTTATTTATTTGAAAAAAAACATTTCAAAATGTTTCACGAATGAAGAAATTTCATATATTGTGTATGATTATATTATATAATAATCATATCATCATACGATTTTGATTATTTAATTGTCACTTATGATCATTGGATGATATCTATTATGGTTAACATTATTGAGCATCTATGGTCAACCTCTCTTATATTTCCATTCACTAGTTATGTGTATTTTTTTGGTATTATATGTCTATTAATGGTTGAAATATTGAATTAATAAAGTAAAATAAATGTAGAACTTTTAAATAATAGTTTTCACAATTACATGTTTCCAAATACACTAATCCAATATGGTAATCATGCATTTATTATTATAAAATGTATATAATATTCACCTAAAATGTTCCACAAGTCAAATAATAAAGTAATTTAATTTTTTTTAAAAAAAAATTAATGTTGAAAATTATTTATCTAGATGGATATTATCATAACTGATATAAAATATAATTTTTTTAGAAACTTAATGTATAAAAAGAATTGTCTCACAACATCTGTTATTTGGGAGAGATGATGTCATATGTAGTATTTATAATCCATTATTAACTAAAATTGAATTATAATGATTTTTTTTTTATAAATAAAATTGATATTTCATGTCATTATTAGTAGGAAATGAGATGAAATATATTATTTCATTTTGATTTCTTGGAAATAAAATGTGAAAAGTTAATGAATGTGAATATATATTTTGAAAATGATATTATGAATATATGTATTCAATATATGGTAATATATATAAAAATATCGAGCATCACCTTATAATTAATTCATAAAATTATATGTTTATAATTTAACCTTTGGGGAAAAATCTTATTTTATAGTAATAATATAGATACATTTCATGCATCAAAATACTTTCTAAAAAAATGATTTTAATTATCTTTAAGAAAATATATATATATAATAATAATTTTTTCCACATACATATGTTGAATATAAAAAAGTTACTTCAATTATTTGATGCATCATGAGAAATAGAGGTTTGATTTGATTTTTTTATTTTTTAGAAATAAATAATTTTAGGTGAATAGTGAAAAATACTAATTTTACCAATACAATAAATTGAATAAAATTACATCATTAAGTTTTTTGAAATTTTTTCATGTTATCTGTTTTATTTTATAAATATAAATAATTTTTTTAAAACTCTATGTCGAAATATAAGACCCACGCCTAACATTTTGAAAAAATAAAGTTCTGTTTTATAAAGTTGTTTTCATTATTTTTTTAATATATATTATTACATGGTGGAATTATAATTTTGATTAAATTTACTATTAAATTGATCTTATATTAATAAAAAAATATATTTTAATTTCAATAAAACCTATAAATTTTTTAATGTTTCTCTAAATATAAATCGTATTCTTAAAACACAAATTTTCATAAAAAATTGGTTTTATGCGCTATGTGCACTATTACAGAATATAATATTGATAAATAAATGAAATATTATTTTATAAAGTTATTTAAAAATTTAAAATAATAATGATACAAAATATCTAATAGCATAAATTTAAATTTTAGTTAAAATATTATATTTCATGGGTGAAAATGGAGTTATAATGGTAAAGGTAAATTAGGATCCATGGGGTTAAAATATTTAGAATGTTTATATTATGTGAATAAAATGATTGATATTGGATAATAGAGGCTATATTGAAGTTATCTATATACCCATCCCATTAAAGTTTATTTTTTGTGACTTTATCCTTCAATAATTGAGTGATATTACTGATAAATAATGACTTTGTACCGAATTTCCCTTTTAATAACTTATAAAAGGGAAAAACCTCCAAATTGCAATAATCATTCCAATGCCCTACCTCACCTAAAAATCTACAATAGGATATCCGCTAAACCTACCCCATTTTCTTGAATAATATGTTACACAATAATCCAAGATGAGTAATCATAAGGAGTTACTGAATGGAGAACATCTCTGGGAAAGTTAATAATCTCAACCAAACTTTTGTATGTTATTATCTTCTTCTACACCCATAAATATCACCATATACATGAAGTTATAAGGACAGTAATATTTTTACTATTATTATATAGTGTAATAATAATGGAATATCCATAATATTATTTACTCCAAAATCCATGAGAAAAATGAATACATCTTTATATGTGTGTGTGGCCTATTTCCACCATGAATTACCTATTTTGTTTTCCTAGAAAACAAAATATGGATAATATTCCAACACTAATTAGTATGTAAAAAATTATATTTTTACACTTTTTATACTCTATAATGATAATATAGTCAAATATATAGGTAATAAATATAATAAGAAGTTATATTAACATTAACGACCTAAATTTCTATTATAAAGGAACCATTGTTAATTTGGATATTTTTGGGATAAATTATAAAACTATAAAAAAAAGTTTACTAATGGAATAATAAATGATATAAACCCCTAAATTTTTAATAACATGATTTTAGTTTTAAAAAGCTATGATAATGGACAGAAAATATAAGCATTTATGAAGAAAATAATCAATCAACACTTAGTTACCATTATAAGAAGAAATAATTTAATTAATAAATTAAAATGATAATAATTGCCATATATAATTAAATATATGTGAATAATTGTATAAGTTATATATTTAATGAAATTTATTTATTTATTCATTATGTTAAGTGTATGTGAATAGTGATTTAGGACATGAGGTAAGAGACCCTCTAGGCCACCCTAGTTTTCTTTTTGTTACCCGCACTATTTTTTCCTCTATTTTCATTTTTATTATTCTAAATTATATCATATATATTAAATAGATGCATTGTATTTACCTAGATACCATTTTTACATTAACTCTTTTTATTAAGGACAGTTCGTTTTTATGTTCCCAATGAATTTTTCTCCTTTAAGTTGTCCCAGTTTAAAGAAACTTCCCTATTTCTAATTTCATGTCATGTATCTCCCCGTAAATTTTTTTTCGATTATCAGATGTTTTTTATATATATAATCATAATTTCATGAAACCCATTTTAAAAAAATATTTCACTTTTTAAATAATTCTTTTAATATTCTTTCCTTATTTATAATAAATTAACTAATTGTTTATTTTCTTTATTACTAACCTATTTGTCTATTGGATTTTTCCATCAATAGAACTCCATGTACAAACCATATTTTTTTAAATGAACATTAAAATGATGTGTTTTTTTATTTGTAAAATATTTATGACATAACCTAAGGTTGTGTCTTAAGATAACATTATGATCCCCACTTCCATATTATTGGTTATATCATGCTTACGATATAAGTATGGATTTTATTGTATTATGGAAAATATATCCACTTACATATTATGATGTGACTAGGGGGTTTGTTATAACCATATATTTCCTTACATAATTTTAATATCCCTGGAGAAACCATGTATAATGCATGCGTGGTTAGGCTAAGAACAATATGTTATGTTAGTGGTATTCTTTAGCTTATGATGAATTTCAAGGTCATTGGATAATATTATATTGTCTTAGTGGTTATATTTTATGTATTATTATGATTTTATGATTTATGAGGTTTTCAAATTATTATAATTCCATAATGTTATGATTCCAATCCTAATTTTTATGATTCCATGTTTATGATTATCCTTCTCATTATATTTAGTTAAACTTATATCCAATTTATTAATCCATAATTATTATGGCTATGTTCTCTCCAAGAGAGACCCCCAAGTGTTTTTTCTCATCCCTATATGGTTTCTTCCCTATCAATATAGATCACTTCCTCTTTTCCTCATATTCTTTCTTCTCCCAATCCAATGTTTTTGCATCCGTTAAATCTTATTTTTCAGTTCCTCCTCAGGCCCTTACTTTTGGGTGGAACAATCTACTTAAATGATCGTGGTTTCTAGAGTGATTATTCAAAAGTGAGTGGACTATCTCCTTTATGTTCATTCATTCCATGGGCTTATGCCTCTTGTTTTTCGACCATTGACCACAAATATTGGATTCTCTACTAACCGGATTCGGTATGACATACTCCATTTTGGGTCACATATGATGTTCATGATGGTGGTTTGGGATGTACTAGGTATTGTGTTCAATGGTACCACCTAGTCCCATTCCCATCTATTCTTTTCTTCAATTATATTTGGGTATTTTGTTTTTATTTTTCTATATTTCATCCTCAACATTGGCATATTTATTTGGTGATGGTATTGTTGTGCATTTGAAATGGTAATATTGTTCTCACTATTTTCATTCATCTTGGATGAAATTTTCAATTATTTTCTTTGGTTCTTTTATTACAATTTTCAATTTTCAGGTTAGATGGATTTTTTTGTTGCGATACTGATTGTGGTTCCAATGATTGTGATTCCTGGTCTAGTCAAATGTCACCTCTCTCTGATTAGGCATGCCCACTCCAATCTCTACTTTGGCCTCTATTTTTTCACTCCAAGACAAGACACGCTAGAATGTTAGTTCTTAGTGATGTTTTGGGATGGTTCTATTTGAGCTGCAATTGGCATTTCTGGAGGTCAGACATGGAAGATGGTGGATACTCCGATGTGGTTTGTTTGTTCACAGATGTGACATTACAAGTTTTTTTCATTCGATGATGATACTGGTGATCAATGCTGATGATGATTGATTCTTGTAGCATCCTATCCAGTGATCAGCGACAGTTAGTGACAATAATGGTGTATTACCAATGCTGATTATGTTTATAGTAGTAAAAATGACCCTAAAGGACATGAGTAACTCAAGGATCGAGGCATCAGGTTCTATGTTTTTTATTATTAATTTCAAAATTGGTAACTAGTTTTTTAGTATATTGCATCTTTGGAATATCACTTGTTGGATTTAGTATCTTTGGGTCTTTAACTTTGGATACTGGTTATCCAAAAAAATGTTATCAATAAATAAAAAATTGATTTCTCAATCATCCATGTTTAACTTTGTTTCCATTATTGGGATTTTTGGCTTACAAATTCGATTATTTATTTCATCAAAGGATATATGATATTGTTTTATTTGAATTAAAGAAGTATAATAACCTTTTGGTGTATCAAATTAATAAATTTCATCTATTATTATGTTATTCTTATTTTTTATATGATAATCTAATGACACTAGGACACTAGAAACATGAATTTTAATCATTAAAATCATATGTAAATGAATTATGAAAAAACATGTGTTTAAGGCCTGTTTCCCTATATAGGGTATTATATGATGTTATATTTATTTTTTTATGTATGGATTAAGGGAAAATATTGAAAACAAAACTTCTAATACTAATAATGTGATAACATCATGAATATTTTTAAAAGTAAATGTTGTGTGGTTTCCCTAGAAAATATATCCTTTTCTCGATACTAGAATGTAGAAGTAGAGCCTCACATAGCTTTACCTAGGTTTAATAACCTTGAAGGGGACATACGATGTATTAACCTGACTATGACATGGTGATTTAAAGTGAGGACCAACTGTACACTAGTTAAGACACTCTCAGGGGATATTCTATAAATAATTAAATTTTCATTTAT
Organism: Viscum album; assembly: GCA_963277665.1. Taxonomy (NCBI): domain Eukaryota; kingdom Viridiplantae; phylum Streptophyta; class Magnoliopsida; order Santalales; family Viscaceae; genus Viscum; species Viscum album. The sequence continues at coordinate 332,888,986 of OY728150.1, forward strand.
AAATCATTATAAATGATTTGGATGTATTATTAAATAAGTTTATGGTTGAAACCCAAATGAACATTTACAATTAAGAACAAATATAAAATCATAAAACTTCTTATATTATGGTAAAAATCATAAATATTAGTTATTTCTTCAATGTTAGTATATTAATTTTATATGATAATTATATTTTGAGGATTCTCATCATTAATATCCCTTTATTCTAGTAAATATACTTAAATAGGAGGAATTGATTCAATAATGAATGTAAGGGGATGTGTGATGACTTCCATCTTTATATTAATAACATGAAGGGAGGTGGAGTCATGAACTTCAAGGATACACTGGATAATCTTTATTAAGTTATGGATTACATAATGAACCTTGTGGAACTCTATCACACTCTTAGGATAAAATAGGTTGTGGTGGAGTACATTATGTATCAAAATGAAACCTACATTTAAAAAATACTCATTATCCTTTATTTATAAGAAAATAATTAACTATATTGATACAATATAAACTATATTAAAAAATCTAAGAGGGAAGAAGGTACATTAGAAACCCTTCATCCTAAGGGATAAATTTATCATTGTTGGAAACTGATCAAGCATACAAATAATAAAGAAGAAATTGATTCTATAGAATGGAGTTAATCTAAGAAAATAGTTTTCAATAAATATATTCCTTACATGATTCTCTGAATTATATAATGGTAATTTCATGAACTCATAATAAACAATAAATTATTTGTGTTTATATTTAAGGAAAACATTGTGATTCATTCTTGGTATGCCTTAAGATTGGTTATTAACATTGAATGTAAAATTGATCTATTAAATATGGTTTTAAAGATGAATCTTAAGTAATATTTTGTATTTGGGAAATTTGATAGTCATATGGATGTTCTCATATGTTATCTCAATGTTGATATGGAGACCTGTGATGAAAAGTAGAAAATACAGTTTAACTGTAGAGGATCATAAAATAGATCTCATGATGGAAATGAAATACAACTGCCAATATATTGTAATTGTGGGAATAAGACTTCTGAAAACTATAATTAGGGGACTATAAAGTGTTTAAAATGTGAAAGGGATGGAAGAAAATTTAATAAATACTAAGTATGTATACAAATTACATGGAATTATATAGATTAAAACAAGTTTCTAATAAATCCTTATCAAATTTTGTAATGATTATATTATATGAAACATGATCACTATAAGAACCACTCTCATAATCCGAGTATTTTAAAAGGTAACCAGTGATAAAAACTACCATGAATGAGAGATCAAGGGAATAATTTTGATATCATTACCATTAAGGTGGACCAAGATGATGATGTGGTGACCTATATTCTTTCTATTAATTCAGGAATACAAAACATATTATTTGATTCTCGCACCAATAATTCTTTATATCATGAAAATTTAGTAGACCTATACAAAAAACTATAAAATATAGAGGATATTTTATAAGTGAGAAATGTTAATTGATAGATTGTTACATCCTTTGTTCAGAAGTCTTCCCTAATCAATTGATGTGAGATTAAGCTCCAAGAAATCATAGACAAAATACCGATAGTTGAATTTGAAATTATACAATGAATGGACTATTTGACTGTATATAGATCCTAGATTAACTAATAGTTGAGGGAAATAATTATCCATTTTTCAAAATATCTTGTACTTCTGTAAATCATTAATGAGGTGAAATATTAACCCTCTTAATGATTTTTCAATAAAATATTCAATATTATATCTATATGATCAGACATATCTATATCATATGATTCATGAAAATGAAAGGATTACTATAGATGATATTTATGTTGTATGGTAATGTAATTACATCTGTCCCAAGGACATCTATGGACTTCCTCAGAATAATAGGTTAAGAAATAAATTTATTTTATACCAATATCAGTGATTATATCCATGAATCATTATATAATGGAAACCACTAAATTGGGATAATTAATAAAGCAACTGCATGTGAATATAGATAAGAGATTCATATTATGATATGCTTCACATTTGGGGAACCATTTATCTTTTTAAATAATAATGAATGGTCATATCATATTTCATATTATTATTATGGGATCAAAAACAATCATGATCATGATTAATTGTTTTTTACCATTAATTTATGACTTCTAAAATCATTTATTCATATCTCAATAATTTTCTACCTAAGGACTTTTATTAGGGTTTCACTGGTTATTACAGAGGAAGGGATACATTCCTAAAACACCATAAGTATGATGTATGATTATTATGAGTATATAGTCAATCATTTCAATCTCACAAATGTTTCATCAATCATCATTAACACAATGTGTAGAATCTTCAAATATTAAATTGATAAATCAATTGTAGTGTTCTTATATGATATTATTATATACTTCAAAACCTTTTGGGAATATGAGGGGATTTTGGATACTATATTAAAGAAAAAAAGTAAGGATATATAATATGAAACGTATAAAAAATGGGAGATTTTGAAGGAGAAATTATCATTCATAGGGAATGATATAAAAAATGTAGTGATATTTCTAGTTCAAAAAATGATGATAATAATCATGGAATGGACTAGACCAATAACTGTTATAGAAATATATTGCTTCATCATCATAGTTTGGAAGTATAAATTATCTATGAGAAATTTTTCATGATTTTAAAACTATAATAGAGAGATAACTAATAACCGAATAATGTATTATTGAAATATGGAATTTGAGGAATGTTTCAAGAAGTTGAAAAGGAATTTAATCACAACACCTATAATAACACAACCATTATGTGGGGAAGTAATTTTTACTTATTAGGATGGTTAAAATAAGGGACATGATAAATACTCATAAACAATTAGAAATTAATTTCTTTTTCCTCAAGATTGTTGAAAGTTGATCAATAAAATTTTCATACACATGATCTGAAGTTGGCTTGAAAAATCACTGCATTGCATAGTTGGATGAATTGTCTATTTAAGGGTAAGTACTATATATATATATATATCATAAAATAATAAAATATATATTCAAATGGGAGGAGATCAACATGAATAAAGGATTATGGTTTGAGTAGAGAAGATATTATGATTGCTCAATGCACTGCAATCCATGAGAAGTGGATAATGTTGCAGTTTTTTGAAGCATTAAGGATCATGTAAATTTATGTATGACGATAAATATAAAGTATACAATATTTTGTCACATTAATAGAATGGACATGGGAGTAGTATATGATGAATAATCATCATACTATTTTCAAATATTATCTCAACCATCTCTTATAGATTATATTAATAATGAAAAAGTAATGATGTGGAGATATAGATGATGGTGGATGTGGAAAAAATGTGGAAATTCTTAGAGTTCATCATATTTGGTAATGGATTTGTGAATCACTATAAATGACTATGTTTTCATTAGGATATGTAGAAAATTAAGAATAGTGAAATGGTGCTCATATCTCAATTTTATTTATCCACTTTGGAATCGTGATTATTTATAGAGATATCTGAGAATAGTATTCAGAGGTTAATATGTATAAGGATGATTCAAAATATATATCAATATTTATGGAGTGTCTATAGGTGAATGAAGAGAGGAATAAATAAAACGGGGTGATGTGTCCATTTCCCAATCCTTCATGAAAATAAGAAAACATCACTATGGACATTTTAAGAGTTCATAAAATATATATTGAATGGGAACAATTTTATATGGGGGTTTTCACACCAACATATAATATCTAGTCACTATATTTCTATTCATGATTACTTCTCACTCAATCAATTCGAAAATATAAAAATTATAAAAGTAATATGACATCATGTAATTCCACCATCTATTGTATCTAATCAATATGTAAGGATAGAATCATTATTATAGGTGGGTATTAAGTATTAAAATTAAACAGAGTTGAACATTAGTATATATAATCTTCCTTATACTGATAGAAAATCAAAAATAACTATGCATACACTAATGAATATGTTGAAAACATACTCTCTGGAAATCATAGGAGTCTAAGACAAAATTATTCCGATGGTCAATATCTCAATCGGTAACTATTTCGACTAAAATAATAAAATATCACTATAAAAATCCCTTTATGGAAAGATATATAGAACAACTATGTGTTGACATAATGTTTGTGAAATAATGCTTCTAGGACCATAGATGGTTTATAAAATATATGACAAGGTTAATAATATTTAGAAAAACATAAAAAATGATAGATTAAAAATTGAGACTAGTGTTGATAATTGATGGACAAACATAATGTTTAAAATATGTGATAATGTTCTTCTTTATATATCTCTCATGAAGATATTTGTGAGGTTTGGAATGAAGGTAATGCTAAGTCCTCGGTATATTGGGACCTTTTGGATCCTCGATCATGTTGGACCTATATCCTATCAAATATCAACACCATTAAAATTATATGCAGTCTACACCATGTTACATATATCCCTCTGGAGGATTTATATACCAGACCCCTCATATTTACTGAACATATAGATGTTATTGTAAAATAATGAAATCTCATGTGAGGAGCAACCGATGAGGATCCTATACAACATAGACTTGTCACTATGCAACCCGATAACTCACCTTCTCAATGTAAAGTAGATAAACAATATGTTTGAAGAGGAGAAATAGGAACTATATGATAAAATGAAATTAAATTAACCACACTTTTTTCACATTGATTTTAGGAATGAAATTTTGAGGGAGAAATATCCTAAGGGGGAGAAACGTAACGAGATTGAATTTAAAAATTGAAATTTATATCTTGAATATATATGAATGTATTATAATTTAATATAGATAATAATAAATAACATTACCTTATCATTAATTAATAAAATAATTATTTTATAGTATTATATTTTTGATAAAAACCAAACTTATTGTATAAGAATATGATAGATGTTTTTTATGATTTAAAACACATTTTCAAATGAAATATTTTAATTGTTTTTAATGACTTATAAAAAAGGATAGGTTTATCAGTTATCAAATATTAATATAAAAAATTTATTTTTTGATTCACCGTGTGTGAATTTTCTTCGGATTAATTTTTTGAAGTTTTTTGGATGCAATTATTTTTTAGTGAACAATTAATAATACTTATTTTTCTAATACTAAATATTTAATGAAATTATGCCGATTTTTTTTTATAAAATTAAAATATTAAATATATTTTTTATAAGGTTAAACAATTTTTTTTAATTATATATTTATTGATATTTCCCACTCATAACATTTTAGAAAATTTAGGGGATGTTTTAATAAAAATTGTTTTTCATTTGATTCATTTAATAAAATTTTATCATTGTTTAATTATTTATTAAACATAAATTCATATTAAATATATAATATTTTAATTATATAAAATATTTTAATTTTAATTGAAGTTGTAAAATTGATAATATTTTTATTAACAAAAATCAAAATATAAAAATATAAATTTTCCTTAGAATAGTTTTTATGTGTTATTTATAGAATTAAAAAAATTAATTTGTAAAATTATAGAAATATTATTTTAAAATTTAATTTACATATAATAAATTAGTATCACTATGTTAATAAATAATTTAAATTTAATTTTATTCTATTAAATTTTTTTTCCATGTGTGGTTGTGGAGTTTCCATTAAAAGGGTAAATTTGGGTGACAGTGGTTGAACATTGTGTAAAAGAGTAATAGATGTTAAAATAATGTTTTATATTATAGTTTGGAAGGTTTATAAGCATTATATATATCATTCACCTTTTTGGGACATTTTTTGGAGCCTTTGGCCTTGATTATAAGAGTGTTACAATTTATAAATGACGAGTTTTAACCGAATTACCATTTTCATCAAATATAAATGTAGACCCCATCCCCCCCTTTTTTAAACCCATTAAAAATAATTAGATTAGCCCATAATCTTAACTAGTCTCACGTCAACACTCACCAAAATAATTTAAATCCATGTTCTTAAAAAACTTGGTGATAAGTTGTTTTAAGAACTAGCCCATTGGAGAACGTCCAAGGGGAATATAATATTGTCTGCCCAACATTTTTTCATATTTTATTTCTTTACAACCCCAATTATCTTATTTAACAAAATGAATGATAAAACCAAATTTAAAATAATATAAAATATCATTACACTAAATAAATGTCAATACTATAGCTTCCCTTAGAATCATTGTGAAAAAATAAAAAATCATCATGAATGTTTGTAGACTACCACCTCACTAAATGAATGGTTTTGTTTCCCAGAACCCCCAGACATGCCTAAATATAAAAATGTATTTATTAGGTAATTTTTTTTGTAAAAAATTAATATGAATTAAGATAATATATAAAAATATAATTGAAATTAAAATAATAAACAGTTATATTTTCATTAATCACCTTAAACAGTCTATTAAAAGCACGATGATTAATTATTATTTAATGGATAACATTTGAAACTGAATAATTATTTTCCTATTAAAATAATAAATTTCATATAACTAAAAAATATATATCAGAATTTATTTAATAATAGCCTTTAACATAGATTAAAAATTGAATGTTTTATGAAGTAATTAGCCAAAAAATCATGAGTAATAAACATAAAATAATAATAAATTGAAATTATATAATTAATTATAATTTAATATGTTTACATGGTATATAATAAATGAAAATAATTGAATAATTCTAGACATTATATTCTTGTGAGTTAAACTATCATACATGAGGTAAGAGATCCACTAAACCCCCTTGTTTCATTTTACATAAACACTCTCTTTCTTTATCTATCTTTTACTAAATATTTATCTCATGTATATCATCTATATTATTTATATATCTAAGAAGAAGAAAATTCACCTAGTGAATACTATCATTATATAATGATTATTTTATAATTTCTTATTATAAATTTTATTTTATGTGGTCCAATTTATGTGGGGAACCATATGCCAAATATAATTTCATCAATCTCCATAAAATTGTATTTTCTTATCATGTATATTTTCTGATATCCCTTAGTATTTTATGATACTTTTTCCATAAAATTATATATTTATAAAAATATAGAAAGTATTTATTTAATTTACTTTTATCATTTCAAAAACCCTCACTGAATTCATACATATTTATTATTACTACTTACTTGTTGATTTGAATTAATAATTCAATGGAACCCCATGATCAAATATAATGAAGTTCTTTAAAAAAGGATCTTCCAAATGATTTATTTCATTCTTTCCTTGATTATATAAATGATATAGCTTCTGGGTAAGTCTTAATAAAATATTGTGAATCAAACTTCGTTATTATTGTAATTGTAAATCCTTTTATTTATGTGTTAATTCATTTCACTTACGGTGTATATATTCATGAATATATTATGATGTTATAGGTGGTTCTATGATGCCTCTATAATGAATTTGGGAATGTTAGTGTATCATGAGATACCATATATGTTCGGTAGGTGATTAGACTTAGCACAATATGTTTTAATGATGTTTTAATTAAGAATACAATGATTATAAAGTCGTTAGGTGATGTTATGATTTCATAACGGTTATCATTGACATATTCTAATGATTTAATGTTTTATGATGTTGTTACTTTCTTATGATTTAATTATATTATGATAACATTATTATATTTCATTTACCATTATGAATATTATCCTACTTATGGTATCAGGTTATACCTCTCATCCAATTTATACCCTCATGATTTACTTTAATTATTCCCTTGTATGCCTTTTTAAATCACCTTTTTCATTATGAAAATTTTCCTACAACATTATAAATAGTTTTATAGTATTTATTAGACTTGGAGATGATTTTTTATTTTTTAAACAAAAATATGAGATTATGAGGATATATTTATATATCTAATATTCCAATCAAAAAATTCCTCTAGATCCTCTAATTTTAATTATTCTAGTTGTATTTTGAAATTTATGAGAATGTGTTTGTAATGAAAGGGTTACAATAAATAACATATTTTAAATATTTGTTTGTGAAATCTGTGTTGAATGTTAGAAAATAAAATATTTCTTGTTAGTTATTATCTTAATTGGAAGAAAAATTTTATATTTAATTTTTTTTATAAAAACCCAATTATAAAACTTTTTGAATGATATATAAGTCACAAAAATATCACAGAAATAGAATCTATAGTATTTGTTTTCCAATATATGTACAATTAATTATTTCCCAAATGCGAAAACATATTATATCAATGATTAAATTAAAATTATAAAATAAACATATAAATATAGTAATTGAAATTGAATTAAACATATCAAATAATATACAAATATTTTAATAAATTGTTCATCTCAGTTATATAATATGAGTTGGAATCATAGAAAATTTATATATTTTAATAAATACTTGTTAATATTAAAATTATTATTTTTTATATAAAATAAATCGTTTTTTATAAAACTCACCTTCATAAAAGAAGTCACAATGCATCCTTCAGGAATTTGATCCAGTGTGATTATATTAAATATGGCTAATGCAGCAAAAGATGGGTGACTTGGGATGATGTAAGATACTCTTTTAGTCCTTTATATCATATCGTCCATAGAAACTTTACGATACAGAGTACTGGTCTATTAGTCAGACTAAAACATGATCCTTCTAGTTACTCCATATAATAAATTAGTAGTAGTGGGTGTTTATCATTATCTTTTGGGCTAGACATAGCTTGACCCAGTAGGGTATCGAGGGGTCTTTGTGGTTTTTTGTTTGATAAATCCAAAAAAATATATTATTACATAAATTTATCAAATTATTTAATATCTACATTATATGGATATATGATTACATTGATACTATGGTTTCACACAAAATTTTATAAATTAAAAATCATTATTTTGTATCCAAAAAAAATATACGTGAAATAAATTTTTTACAAACATATGGTTTCAATGTTTTCAAAAAACAAGCAAATGTAAATTCATAACCCATGGGAGATTTTATATTAAAATTTTTAACTAAATAAAAATTTAAACATATAATAACAATACATCTTATCATTCAAATAAATTCTTAAATATTACATTTTCATGACATGGTAAGGTGATAACCCAATAAGAATCATTTTCATAGGGACAAAAAATAGAAAACATAAAATTGTTGCTGAAATAAAAATAAAATAATGTCAATGATAATTAAATTAAATGAGTTATTAATTTTTTTATATAAATCATGATATATAAAAATCCTCTAATTTATTTACTCATTCTTAGTATTTTTGAAACATGTTTCATTCTTCTTGTATGTGTAAAAACAAGCATTTATATTGAAATTAATTACAATTATATGAATGGACACATGGATGATTTATTTTTCTTCAAAGTGAATTAAGATACATATTAAATCAATAATATGCATAGATAATAATTTATATTTAGTTAATGAAATTTAAATTATTTTCATAAATGATATACATTGATAACAAATTATACTCTCTAGGGTAAAATATTGTTAAAAAACGTTATATGATCTCTTTAATCATCATAAATTGTTGTTAATACAATCCAAGTATGTGAAAAGTCTCAAAAGTTGATAAAAATTAATCATTTTAGAATATTTTTCAAAAAATCTAATTAACCATTATTGAAGGACCCCGGGACACCCTGAGAGGGGAGGGGTGAATCAGGGTGACCACTTTTTCTTTTAATGTGTTGGATCTTGTTCCCACGTTGGTAGGAACTTGTTGAACCTGTATGATGATTATGATCAAAATGAAAACATTCACATGCACAGAGAAGACACAGCCATTTTTACATGGTTCACCACGAAGGGCTACGTCCAAGGAGCATACGCCGACAGGTTGCCGGTCGTACCTAAATCCACTATGCTTCACTAGCTGCGGATACAAAAGTTCGGGTACAGACACTCTGTCCCAGGCTCACTGCCTTTACAATAGTTCAGGGATAGCTCACTACGTCCCTCGGGTCACTCCCGTTGACTCCCCCTGGCTCACTGCCGTTGGTGAAGTCCCACTCAGTTTATAGACGTGAAGGTCTCTTCTTCATTTGCATAAGAGTGCATCCCTTGTTGTATGTAGATGCTCTATTGAAGTCCGATTCTCACCAGAAGAATATCACTTTTCCCCGAATGAACCGAGTAGTCTCTCGGCTTTCGTGCAGCTCCAAACACGCCGGTGGACTTCAGCAAAACCAGGCGCGCTTCTCCAAGACAGTCGCGCAAGTCCCACTACGGCGCGCAAGTCCACACTGGCGCGCAAGTGTCATCAACACAGTTGCGCGACTCTTCCTTCCCCAACTACAAACTTGCGCGGTCCACTTCCTTTCTCTTCCAAACCACCTTGGGCGCACAGCCAAACACCGGCGCGCAAGCTCTACTTGCGCGACAAAACAACCACCTGCGCGACTCAACCACCTGCGCGACGAGAGCTCGAACAATCTCTCGGCCTTGAACTTCGTTACAAATGAGGAGGGGTGGTCCAGTATTTATAGGCAAACTGGGCCCCCTGCGCGGCGGCGTGCAAGTCCTCGACGGCGCGCAAGTCTTATCTTCAATAAACTCTGTCGCGCAACTCACTTGCGCGACCCAACCAACACTTGCGCGACCTTCTTGCCTTAGCCAAATTTTGATGTTCTGATCCTCAAAATCATATGGCACGCAAGTCTTTCATCCTCCAAGAGCACGGCGCGCAAGTACCTTTGCCAAAAACACTTTACCTTATTGGCCGATTTTCAGGCCCAAAAATTTGGCAAACACTGGGAAACAGCGCCACCTTCACTACTGTTTTCTGCTTGAACGGTATGATCACTTTGTTGGTACACACCCTGAACTTCCACTGAGGATTGACAACAAACACAAACCATACACCAAATCATGATTTGAAGAACCTAGTTCTAACAATCTCCCCCTTTGGGTTTGTTGGAAATCAGAATAAATTCAATAGATCTCCAACCATGAGCAAATCCAAAACGCAAGAATCAACTCAGCCAACACTCTAAGTCTACGTGAGCAATGCTCGGTGTAGAAAACAAGAGAGAAAGCTTGAATTGGGTCTTAGTGTTTTGAAATTCTCCATGACGCCCGATGTTATCCTTATTAAACTTCTCATCACAATCTTACACTTCTCATCACAGAAGAATTTCTTGCCTTGAATTTATGCCTTTCTCCCCCATTGACAATAAAACCAAAGACCGAAAAGTTTGTTCAACGTTCAGCTCAAGACATACTCCCCCAGGATAGTATCTCCCCCATAAACCTGCATCACAGCCATAAGCAGATAAAAACAGTTAAAACAAACGGGGAGAGGGGACTTCCGGTGCCTCCTTATGCAGTAGGAGGTGGTCGAACACCGAGGTTCAACCGATGCTTCTCGAACACAGCCGCAGACAATGGCTTGGTTAGGATATCAGCCACTTGCTCATTAGTTCCAACATGATCCATTTTAATCACTCCTTGTTCAACCTTTTCTTTGATAAAATGATACCGTATTTCAATATGTTTTGTACGAGAATGTTGAACCGGATTCTTCGTAAGATCAATCGCACTTTTGTTATCGCAATAAATCACCATTGGTTGCTGCACCTTATCACCAATATCTGTTAGCTGCTGCTTCATCCAAAGAAGTTGAGTGCATGCTTTTTTGGCGGAGATAAATTCAGCTTCAGCAGTACTAAGAGAAGTACTTTCTTGCTTCTTGCTTAACCAGCCAACACATTTATGCCCAATATAGAAAGCTCCACCACTAGTGGACTTTCTGTCTATTACATCCCCAGCCCAGTCAGCATCAGAAAACGCTGATAATTCACTATCCCTGCCTGCAGCAAAAAATAACCCGAAGTTATGTGTGCCTTGAATATACCTCATGATTCTTTTTACTGCTGACATATGTTCCTCCTTTGGATTACTCTGAAAGCGGGCCGCAAGGCATATTGCAAAGACAATATCTGGCCTTGTCGCTGTCAGATACAGTAGGCTTCCAATGATCCTCCTGTACATGGTGGGATCAACAGAGTTCCCATCCTCATGCTTTCCAAGTTTAGTTCCAACAGCAATTGGAGTTGACATTGGTTTGGAGTCTTGCATATTGAACTTCTTCATCAACTCTCTTGCATATTTTTCCTGAGAAATGAAAGTGTATTCCTTCTTTTGAATCACTTGTAACCCCAAGAAACATGTGAGCTCCCCAATCATAGACATTTCAAATTCTGATTTCATGTGGTTGGAAAATTCATCCACTGATTTCTGCCTGCTGTCACCAAAAATGATATCATCAACGTAGACAAGAACCATGAACTGATCTTTTGGAGAATTCTTCACATAGAGATTGTGATCAACTCCTCCTCTTTTGAATTCCAACTTCTTGAGATATGAATCTAGCCGTGAGTACCATGCCCGTGGTGCCTGCTTCAAACCATATAGAGCTTTCTTTAGTTTGCAGACCTTTGTTTCATCGGTACCCAAGACAAACCCCACCGGTTGTTCAATGTAGAATTCTTCTTCAAGTACACCATTCAAAAATGCTGTCTTAACATCCATTTGATATACTTTATATCCTCTTTGGAGTGCCATGGCAAGGAAAATCCTGATTGATTCCAGTCTAGCAACTAGAGCAAAAGTTTCTTCAACATCAATACCTTCAATCTGGGAGTATCCTTTACATACCAGTCGTGCCTTGTTTCTGATAACACTTCCATGCTCATCAAACTTATTTTTGAAGATCCATTTGGTACAAATCACATTGTGACCTTCGGGTCTCTGGACAAGATCCCATGTCTGATTCTTATCAATCTGATCTAATTCATCATTCATGGCTTTCACCCAAGATTCATCTTTTGCAGCTTCTTCGAATGAGGATGGCTCTACAACTGATAGAAATGCAGATTGCGTGGTATTCCTCATCCTTCTGGTTTGAGTGGGTGCACTCCTATCCCCAATTATTTTGGATGGATCAATCTCAGCTCTTCGATTTCTCTTGCGAGGTTCAGTAGAATTCTCTTCAGCCATAGTTTCTTCTTCAGATTCTTCTTCTGAGTCAACATCATTATGTGATTGATGAGTGTTTTGAACAGCTTCCTCTATTTCTGCATTTGTAGTTTCTTCATGTCCACATTCTTCATGACTTTCTATCACATCAGCATATGACGTTCGTGAAGCATTTGTGGTTTTCTCTTCAATTATCTTAACATCATTGCTTTCCACAATCCTTCCCAAACGATTGTTGAAACCTTTGTAGGCTTTGCTGTTCATTGAGTAACCGAGGAAGATTCCTTCATCTGCGTTGTCACCATATTTCCCCTGATTTCCTTCTTTGTTCCTGATGAAGCACTTACTTCCAAAGACACGAAAGTATTTTAGAGAAGGCTTCCGTCCATGCCAAAATTCATATGGTGTCTTCGTCTCACCCATATAAAGTCCTGTTCGATTCTGAATGTACACTGCAGCTTGAATAGCCTCTTTCCAGTAATGTCGTGGAATACGACTCTCAATCAGCATAGTTCGTGCCATGTTGTTCACCTGTCAATTCCTTCATTCAACAACTCCATTTTGTTGTGGAGTTCTCACAGCAGATACCTCATGTTGTATCCCATGCTTCTCCAGATAATTTTCAAATTCAATGGACGTGTATTCTCCTCCATTGTCAGATCGCAACACTTTGATTGTTCGTCCAGTATCATTCTCGGCGATTCGCCGATATGTTTTCATGCAGTCAAGGACCTGTCGTTTCCGGTGAATGACCATCACACATGCCATTCGACTGTAATCATCTATAAAAAGGACAAAGTACCTTTCTCCATGAGTTCCGGCAACATTTATTGGACCACAAACATCTGTATGAATCAGATCAAGAAGGTGAGATGCCTTTTTCTTCTTTGGCCGATATGAACTGCAGACCAGCTTCCCACGAATACAAGCATCACAGGATTTTTCACGCTCACGCTTCAGGTTGGGAATGTCCATGACAATTCTCAATTTTGATATTTTCTCCATGTCTTGTTGATTGATGTGTCCCAATCTCCGATGCCACAAATTGTTTTCTTCTTCAACAGTCATGTAACATACATTTTTTTTACTATCAACCTGATACAAGTTGCCTTCTGTTCTGCATCCTTTCATAAGTGAATTGCCGGTTTTTCCCTTGATGGTGCAGCCTTTCTGATTAAAAGTAACTATAAGTCCTGAGTCACAGAGTTGACTCACGCTAAGGAGATTATGGCGTAGGCCATCTACGTAAAGGACTTCAGTCTTCTTTAGTTCTCCATTAGCTAATTGGGTACTTCCACTCCCTTTGATTTTCAGAGCCCCATCATTACCAAATCTTACTGTACCATCAACATTCTTTATGACATTCGTTAGTAGGCCGGCATTACCCGTCATATGAGATGAACAACCGCTATCCAGAATCCAGGTACTATTGTTCTTTGTAGCTTTGAGGGCTACCTCTGCAAGGTTCGATTTCTCAATCTTCTTCCTTTCCTTCCATGAGACATTAGATTGAGTATATAGGACTGATGGCCTTTCAACTATCTCTTCCGCATACCCAGGTTCTTCATAGTCAAAGTCTTCTGTGAGAGGTGAGAACCTGTTTAAACGAGCAACACTGTCTTGCTGACGAGACTTGACTTGTCTTGAACTTCGGTATGAGGTGTCTATGTCTCTTCTCTGACTGCAATTAACGACCTTATGACCAAAGTTAGAACAACAAAAACAATATCCATAGAAATTATTTCTTCTATGAGAATTAGGATATGAGATTGTTCTCCTTTGTTGAGCATCTATATCTTCTCCATTCAGATAGCTTCTTGCCTCTTCACAATAAGACATGGTATGGCCCAGATAGCCACAGAACTGACACTTCATGAGAGGAAATGTCTTCTCACTTGAATTTCTCCTTATAGCTTCTTCCTTGGGAGAATAGTAAGACTGTCTGCCATTTTTGAAAGTTTGAGGATAATTTTCAGGTCTCCTTTTAGTTTGTATTGAGGGTTCCTTTTTCAGCACTCTAGGTAACAGTTCATCATGTTCAACTTTCATCTTGTCTTTCTTTTGGATCTTTTCACTTCCAGCAGTTGATGACTCAGCCTCACAGCCAATTCCACTCTTTCCCATGCAAGCAGGTCTTTGATCACTCAAGACTTTTCCAACCCCATCTGAACCACACTTGTCTCTTGCAAGTAATTCTGCATCTGAGAATCTTCCGAACTGTATTTTCTTCCTCGATTCTTTTGGAACTGATTCTGTCTCCATTTTACTCCTTAGAGTAACTACTTCCTCCTCAAGACCCTCAACAGTCTTGGATTTTTCATCCAGTCTGGATGTGAGGTCATTGATGACCTTTGCCTGCTCTTCAATTCTCAGCTTTAGATCAACTGCATCATCATTGCTTTCAATTATTTTAGACTGTACCTTCACAAATTCTTCCAGTCATTCAATTTCAGCTTCAAGTTGATCAACATATTCAGTTGATTCTTCCACAATTGATTTCCACTTATTGCAGCTCTTACATTTAATCTTAAGCTTACTAACTGCATCCTTAAGTTGCACCTCAGGATCTACACAAGTTCTCAGTTGTTTTTCACCATCAGTATCTTCTGACTTTTCAACAGTGGCCATCATAGAAGCATGGTTCCCAGTTTTTAATTCTGGTTCTTCTTCATCACAGAATTCATTGTCATCTTCTTCCTCTTCACAGACAAAACTCTTCTTTTGCATTTTCTTACCAGATTTGAAGTCTCCATTTTTGAAGAACCTTCTTTGAGGCTTCTTGAAGTTTTCATCTTCACTGTCATCATCATTGATATTCTTCAAGCACTGAGAAGCAATATTCCCAACTTTTCCACAACGGAAACATGCGAGAGGTAACTTCCCTTTGAATTTCCCTTTCCCCTTCTGGAACTTCTTTGCAATGAGAGAAAGAATTTCTTTCTCTTCGTCATCATCACCGCTACTATCCTTTGAGATTTTCAATTTATCCATGGCCTTGAATGCCATTTCCTTGCTCACCCGAGTCGTATCATCTTCTGGTTTGACTCTCATTTCATAAGCTACCAAACTGCTCAGTAAGTCATCTAGAGAATGTTTGGAAAGATCTCTTTCCTCAAGAGCTGACACCTTC
The DNA here is from genome assembly GCA_963277665.1 of Viscum album. Classification (NCBI taxonomy): domain Eukaryota; kingdom Viridiplantae; phylum Streptophyta; class Magnoliopsida; order Santalales; family Viscaceae; genus Viscum; species Viscum album. The sequence goes on from OY728150.1 coordinate 332,905,099, forward strand.
GCATTATACAGAGGTGGAAGTCTTCTTAATATTTTCTTTACAATATCAATGTCTTTGATTTCTTTGCCTAGACCCCAAATTGCTCCAACCACTTCAGTAATTCGATTGAAGAAAGAGTCTGCATTCTCGTCTGGATGCATCTTCAGATCATCAAACCGATTGTGTAGCACTTGTAGTTTCGCCTCCTTCACTTTGCTATCACCTTCATAAATATTCTCAAGTTTATCCCACATAGATTTTGCTGAGGTGCAATTCATCACCTTCAGGTAAATCTGATCAGAAAGGGCTGCAGTGAGAGCATTCTGTGATTTAGCATCTGCATCAAGAAGTTTCCTGTCTGTTTCAGTCATAGCCAGACCTGTTGGATCAGTGACATGTATTCCTTGAACAGTAGAAAAAAGAACTTCCATTCCAAGAGATCTTAGATGAGATCTCATTCTGTTCTTCCAGATCTGGAAATTGCTTCCATCGAAGTGAGGGACTCCCCTGACATTGATCACGTTTTCCATGACGAAGAATGTCAGATTCAACGCCAGCAACCTTTACCCTCTGATACCACTTGAAGGACCCCGGGACACCCTGATAGGGGAGGGGTGAATCAGGGTGACCACTTTTTCTTTTAATGTGTTGGATCTTGTTCCCACGTTGGTAGGAACTTGTTGAACCTGTATGATGATTATGATCAAAATGAAAACATTCACATGCACAGAGAAGACACAGCCATTTTTACTTGGTTCACCACTAAGGGCTACGTCCAAGGAGCATACGCCGATAGGTTGCCGGTCGTACCTAAATCCACTATTCTTCACTAGCTGCGGATACAAAAGTTCGGGTACAGACACTCTGTCCCAGGCTCACTGCCTTTATAATAGTTCAGGGATAGCTCACTGCGTCCCTCGGGTCACTCCCGTTGACTCCCCCTGGCTCACTGCCGTTGGTGAAGTCCCACTCAGTTTATAGACGTGAAGGTCTCTTCTTCATTTTCATAAGAGTGCATCCCTTGTTGTATGTAGATGCTCTATTGAAGTCCGATTCTCACCAAAAGAATATCACTTTTCCCCGAATGAACCGAGTAGTCTCTTGGCTTTCGTGCAGCTCCAAACACGCCGGTGGACTTCAGCAAAACCAGGCACGCTTCTCCAAGACAGTCGCGCAAGTCCCACTACGGCGCGCAAGTCCACACTGGCGCGCAAGTGTCATCAACACAATTGCGCGACTCTTCCTTCCCCAACTACAAACTTGCACGGTCCACTTCCTTTCTCTTCCAAACCACCTTGGGCGCACAGCCAAACACCGGCGCACAAGCTCTACTTGCGCGACAAAACAACCACCTGCGCGACTCAACCACATGCGCGACGAGAGCTCGAACAATCTCTCGGCCTTGAACTTCGTTACAAATGAGGAGGGGTGGTCCAGTATTTATAGGCAAACTGGACCCCCTGCGCGGCGGTGCGCAAGTCCTCGACGGCGCGCAAGTCTTGTCTTCAATAAACTCTGTCGTGCAACTCACTTGCGCGACCCAACCAACACTTGCGCGACCTTCTTGCCTTAGCCAAATTTTGATGTTCTGATCCTCAAAATCATATGGCGCGCAAGTCATTCATCCTCCAAGAGCACAGTGCGCAAGTACCTTTGCCAAAAACACTTTACCTTATTGGCCGATTTTTAGGCCCAAAAATTTGGCAAACACTGGGAAACAGCGCCACCTTCACTACTGTTTTCTGCTTGAACGGTATGATCACTTTGTTGGTACACACCCTGAACTTCCACTGAGGATTGACAACAAACACAAACCATACACCAAATCATGCTTTGAAGAACCTGGTTCTAACAATTATATGAATGTGAAGTACAATATGAAGGTTTGGGATCTAGAATATTTTTTTCTGCCACAATTACTATTTATTTTTTTATATTGTTATAAAATAAATATATTTATACACAGACACTCAAATAAAAACTATGACAAAAAAACCATTCCCAATATGTATCCCCATTATATATCTATATACATAGATTGGGTACTCACCATTACTAAATGTTTTCTCCCATATGACGTCCATGACCTCAGGTATCAAGGCCAACTATATAGTCTACTCTGGATGGGAATTATCTACTAATTTTTTTAAATTTCTTTAATTCAAATAAAATTTAAAATGTACATAAAATAATTAAATTAAAATTTTATTATATTATTATAATCTATTATATTTAAATAAACCATAATATATTTCCCATTTTTTATCATTACATTCCCTTTTTCTATTTTTCATGGTTTTTTTGGTGGGGGTGATATATAAGGATCCTATTAATATATATTTCAAATACTAAAACATTTTTACATCAATATACCCTGAAGTATGAATAACCTCACAATGAAAATTTATTATTGTGTATATTCTACATGAATTAAAAACCATACATATCAATGAATCATATTATTATTCTAATTTCCCCTTACATTATATCATTCTCAAGGAACAACAAAGAAATCAAATTCACTTATTGAATCACTCATGTGCCACTGAAATGAACAAATAATTAATAACCCACAGATAACTGAAAACTACTACACCATGAATATTTTTTTTCCTAATTTAATTTTTATATTATATGTTTTCAATTTTTATAAAAAATAATTGTTTACAATTTAAATATTTAACCATTTTTAAAATATTTGTCTTTGAGATAAAGTGATGATGACCATTCAACCACATTCTAGAAATACAAGATTCATGTATTATATTTTTTTATTGAATATTAATTTTAAAATATTTTTACATAGATATTTTTTTGTTATGTAAAATTTCCTATTATATTCTAAAAATATATAAAAATGTATTTGATTTTACCTACCATTTTTTCTTTTGGTTAAAAATTGTGTTAATAATTTGATATAAATTTATCATTTTATTTATATATATATATATATATATATAATTATACTATTAGTTTTAATTTCATACTATATCTATTTTCATTATTGTTTTTTATTTTTTATAAATCATGATTTTTGTAGATAATATATACATGTAAAATTTCAAACTAATGTACATATGTGTTTTTTTTATAAATATTATATATATATTTATTATAAAATAATATTTATTGACATTACATATATTCATAGATGTTATAACATAATTAAAACACACAAATGAAATCATTCATACATTCATGAATGGATGCATACAAAGATATATATATATATATATAATATGATAAAATATACCAAAACATTTATAAATAGTAAAATATAATAGATTTATATACTGTAAATAACATAATGTATTTCATGTGGGTATGGAGTGGGATAACCTCATGAGTTTGGTTGTGACTTATCTTAGTTGATCCCTTTTGTGTGTTTATATTGGTTTTTAGTTCCATTCACCAAAATCAATATGATTTTTATTACCCCCACCACAATTAAAATTATATAATATCTAATTTTTTTTATTATTATTACTATTATTAATATAACATTTGATTCATAATTTTTTAAAATAAATATTATTTTTTAGTTAAAATATATAATATATTAAATATGTTAATAGTCGATGTTGTTTTAGATTATTAGGAGTAATAATTTATATTAATACATGAATAAATTGTTCTGAATATAAGAAAGGGTTAATGACTCATAAGAACTTTGAAAATAGAATATTATATACAATGAAATATTTCACTTCCCAGGAGTGATGTATTTTGATATAAAAAACATATCATCCTGGGAAATAAAAAAACATTTTTTATAATGGTTTGTATCTATATTATATTCATTAGATCTAGAATAATTAAATAAAATAGAATTATATATTTTATAGTGATGAATATTTTCATTAAGATAAATAAAATCAAATAAAGAAAATTATTCTAGATATCGAAGAAACAACTATTCCGAAAATACTTATAGATGTTTTATTGTATGATGATACCAGAAAACCATTATATCCATGTTTTTTTAAAAAAATTTTGTTTTAATAATTGTGTGGAGATTGATTTTTTAGAAATCCTTGAATAAATAGAGTAGAAATAGTTTTGTATATATGATTGACCTATTGAATGAGATAATGTGTCAATATATAAATTTATCATATTGAAATAATGCTCCATAAAATCCTATGCCTAGTGATACTGGCACACCAATGATACATACATTCATAAATAATTTATAATTGTATTGAAAAAAATATGAATTTCTATCAGAGTATCCAAAATGTGGGATATCATGATATTATATGAAAGAGGGTTCCTATGTTTTGTCATCTTTTATACCAACAATCACTCATACTACTACATCTACATAGTATATTCCAATAATTTCTTATTTAAAGGATATATCTCTTAATGAAAATATAGTGAAAATATTAATATCACATAAAAATGAGGTGATATTTATTTTAAAAATATATATTACTATATAATCCCTATAGTGGATGTGACTGGATAAATAATTTCCCATATTAAATAATAATCTTCAAAATATTAGACTAAGAATGTTCATAAATAGAATAAATCCATAATAGGACCCTAGTAGCAAGAATAATTAATGGTCTGTTATTATTGAAATATATAAAAGTTTCCCATATATTTTAATGACATAGAAATTATTATGTTCTCTATGTTTATTTCTATATAAAGTATCATTTAAATTATTTTTAAATTTACTTATAACCACTAATTAATTATTTGATAATGTTATGGAATGAATAGGTCAATGTGTATACATTATATAGAAAATTTATTACATACTATGATAATGTTCATAATAAATATTTCTTATCTTATTGAATTTATTTTGGATACATATTTATTAGAATAAATAAAAATAAATTTTTGAATAAGGGACTTCATATCATTAAGTAGAACAATGGAGGAAAACAATTACAGGGTTCCATGGAGATGTATATTTATACACCTCCCTTATTAAAGACAAAAAAACATATCATAGATCATATAATATGATAGTTTACCACATATAATTCATCAATTTTATAATTTAATAATGTAAAAAAATATTTAAATCACATTTGAGATGATATAAATATACATCAGTGATCAATATATATATATAAGAAGAAGTTACTCTTATTTGATCATACATATTTGTGATATATAGAGGTAAAGAATAATGTTAAAATGATACATCATGAAATGAATATATTCTATAGTTTGTTTGGAATATACATAAATATAAAAATAATGTCTATATATGTAATTATTTCTTGATTATCAATAATATATATTTTAGATTTTTGAGATTGATTCATGTCTTAATGGAAGATGAATATTCTGGCCAATGACTTGTCATACAATCTCCAATATAGAGAAAATATTTTTTGTAATGTTTATATAGTAATAAAATTCTCAAAGGATATTATTAAAATGTCGAATTTTCTTACCATTAAAAATTGGATGTTAATAGTATTGAAATATATTGATTTTTAAGTTCTGACACAATTACAACTAGTCATAAAATATGATATTCTATTGATCAATTTTAGAATAAAAATTATCAAGTAGTGTTATTTATTTAATAATATTTATCACAATTTATGAAGTCAAAATTTGAAAAATATGTTGTAGAATTAATCTATTAAAATGAATTTTCATCATATGTTTTATTTTAAACCAAATTTTTTTAATATCATCGATTTTTTAATGATTCTAAAAAATAAATAATGTTCTGTTGGCCTGCTTATTCTTTTCCAAAGTATAATTATAAACAATTTTTTTAGTGGATATGTTATGAATTCATATTGAATATATGTATCTATTGTTGAGAATTATATATCCCCAGAGATGGTTGACTCTTGTATATTCCAATCTTTTTAATTAGAGCACACCATCCTCCTGATATATCATCATGTGAGAGTCAATATCAACGGAAAATGGATTCATGGTAGAAATTTAATGTTAAGAAAATGTGATCAAATAATATTGGTATATGAGTATATTATAGACACCACTAGTGAGGTTTGATCATATAAAATATTTTATATTTATGAATATAAAAAACATTATCCAATTAAGAAACATATATTGGCAATGAATTATCATAAAAAACATATTTTGCATGGTTTAATGAGAATATGATTAATGATTCTATATTGACAAAAATTTTACGCGTGTTATTAAATAAACCATGATTAAATTATCATTATTGGGTATAGTATAAGTTTATTAATCCAATGAAAATTCATGTTTCACCATTAATTTTCAATTATAAACTATAATAATATGACAAAGAATGACTTGTCTAATGATTATATCTGACGATACATTATGAAAGAATCCAAGAACAAGAGAGAGGATATTTTTCTTCAATGGTTATAATTAATTTAATCTATTTTATTAAAAACATAGTTCTAGGATCATTCCTTGACTTTGATATTGACCATCTGAACAATATTTTATTTGAACCATCATAGTTCCAAAATTCTCTAAAATTGAATCCCTATAACCATTCATAGATTTTCTAGTAATGTTATTTGTTTTTTTGGAAACTTCTTCATGGAAGAATATTGAGGACCGAAAACAGTTTGAATTTAGGTTAACATAAGATAATCATATATCAAATGAATATATAGTGATAAGGTTTTAATATTTTTAACAAAAAAAGTCGATTTATCAAATTTAAAACTCCAAATTTTCCCCATGTTAAAATAATAATATTATCTTATATAGAAATCTCTACACTATTCTTTTTCTAAATATAATTTTCATTAAATTAATATATTATTAATTATTGAACATAATCTATTTATTAGGTCATTCTCATAATCTAACCCTACCTAAAGTTACTATTATCCTCAAAATATATCAACCATTAAATAATATATATTATTATTTTGATAAGTAAATGTTATATTAACAGTCTTGGTAAAAAAATATTTTTTTATATTCATATAAATAAATAAATATTTATTTTATTAAATAAATATTATTTCTTACCTTAGAGATTAACCAATAGATAAATAAATATTATATTCGATGTTCTTGTGAATAAATATTAATTTAATATTCACATTTCTGGATGAAATTGTTTTAACATTCAATCTTAAATATTATTTAATATTATTAAGAATATAATTAATACCAAAAATTAATTTAAATTTTTTTAGTTGAGATTGATGGATAGAAAAAGTGTGTGGATAACTAGAAAACATTGTCATTGTTTGAATGTGAACTTTCTTAAAGTCCAATATCAATTTTTTATAATACATAATGGAAATCATAGAGAAAGAAGTTAATGACATAATCAAAACAACGTCACATGAATTCATAGAGGGTCATAATTTTTTGATTATATCCTTTAATTAATCAGGTTTCATTATTATTTCCTAAAACTACGAGTCTGTTTTCACTTTCATTTACAGTCTATAAAAAACTCAGCAATTACTATATCTATGGATTTTATTCCACAATTCTATACTAATTAATGGGTGAGATATATCTACTTCCTTATCATATAGGGATATATCCTATATTTTCTTATTTATTAATTAAACATCAACCATGATAGACCATTTTTATTTTATATCATAGTAAGTATCAAATATCTTTGTTCTCAAAATTCATCAATGTAAATTAAACCTAATATGCATTAATAATAATCCTGAGTCTAAATATTGTTATACACATTCAATTAATGTAATATCCAATTATAGGTATAATGTGTAATTCATACTAGTGTTTTGGTTATCATAACATCATCTCTTTTATATTTTTAGGTGTTAACATCATAAGATGAAGTCTCTTATGTATATAAGATTCCATATCTTGAATGTTATGAGAACTACATATCCCCTCAGAAGATTTTATCACACTATTCAACATGTACTCAAGAACATATCCATAACACATAAAGGGTATCATTATAATAATGAAATTTTATGTCCCCTTGATGTGATAGATACTCCACAGACATCATCTATTTTTTTTCAAAATAACAATCATTATATGATTAGGTATTTTGAAAATTACTCTTATAATATTTAGGTGATCCTTCTAACAAAATCATATTTTCACCAAAGGAAACTATTAACCCTATTTTTATTTATCACATTTTAAACATGCTTCTTCTAATAATGTTTATTGAAACTATGACTAAAATTTTTTTGTGGATAAGTTTGTTCAATCGACATATATTTATTGATATTATAGAATCTGAAATATTACTACCTTAAAAAATCCCTCAATTTGTGAAATCCTAAAGTATTAAATATATGTGTCCCTTATTAGAAACCTTGAATTATTTTAAATATTATATTAATGTATTATCATAATTGTGATACTACTCTTACTATTTGTATATGTCATAATTGGAAAAGGTTATTACTAAACTACTTCTTATGTTGTATTATGAGCAACATATTACAATCTTATTATATATTTACAATCCATATGATGTAATATATTTTTATTCCGTATTACCATTGAATTATTATGATCCAAAATCAAAATAATAATAAGGTATAATAGTTTTATATTCCCTCAACAAATATTATTCTCGTTTCTCCATTTACTCTGAACCCATCCTTTTATACATAATCAAGTACTATTAGATAGTAAAAACAATATTTTTGGGTAGTTAATATAGTTTTATTTGATATCTTACTATTAATATTTCTATATAAGAAATAGAATATATATATATATATATAAATATTTTAAAATTTTATAGAATCCTAGAAATAATATTTGTGAAATTATAATCATGACCTCCCCATTATAATATATAATTCCTTCTATATGACATTTGAAATTTTTTATTCCTGAATTTTATCGTATTTCTATATTATGTACCATGACTAGATTTAGAAACATATATTTTCATTTATTTATATCCTTATCCTTATAACATGGTTTCTAATTTTTGTAATTTTTTATAAATCTAGTCTATCATATTAATAATATAGTAATACTTATTATATATTTTCAATATGATATTAATATATATTTCTTGAAAAAAAAATACTCCAACTAGGCACATGTAGACCCTTGTCCATCCATTGTTTTAATTATGCTTTTTATAGCCACTACATATGTTTTAACCATAATTAAAATTTTTCTAAAAATTGTTTCTTATTACTATTTCTTTTCATCATAAAATAATCTATTTTTTCTATATATAAATATTTTATAGGGTATCCATTAAGGAAAATGATGTTGACATCAATAAAAATGATATAACAATCCCGGAATGTGGTTATAGACCGTTAGATTATAATAGATTTGGAACGATTATAAGAGCAAAAGTTTTTTTTCATGGACTATGTATTGACCGAAATTAAACCACTATATTAATAAATTTTTCATTATTGTTAATATATTATTCCTTTCATTAATATTCTTTCTTCAATACTCACTAATAGTATCTAACTTTCTAAAAAATACAAATCCCAATAATTTTTTCACAATAAATCCATTAATGAATTCATACAAAAAAATTCAGTCATTGCTTATTTAAATTTATATAATCCTTTTAGGATTAATTATTATTATTATATAATACAATAAATGTATATATATCACACACATTTGTGAACATAAATCACCTATTTGGTTTTATGGACATTCAAAATGTATTTTCTTATAGAAAATCCGCCAATGGAGAAGAGTATAGTCTTTTTTCATTCCGAATCATTTACATGTGTATCCTTAAGCATAAATAAGATCACTTTTCTCCCAATACATTAAATTTGTAATTCTTTAATTGTTTGATAATAATGTCTATATTCACTAATATGCTTCTATATTAGGGTTGTTAATTTTGTATGTAATAATATGATAATTAACTGAGATTCTTTTTTTTCTTTCTATGTATGTTTTTTAGTCTTAGAAAACATCTGACACTCAGATAAATGATATAATTTCTTGATAGGTTTTTCATTATTTTGATATGATTTTTGTTAGTCAATATTGTTGGTAAGTGGTCAATTCCTATATTACTATTTTCAAAACTTGTTCTGGAATAAATCATGTAGTTTTTTAATAATTTTAAGACTCACCAATTTTTATGCATTTTTACAGATAACATATTTTATGTGTGTAAGCTAATGTAAATTTTTTATTTCCATTACTCTACTATTGAATAGAAATTGTGTACTTGTTTAATAAAATCTTTAACAATCACAATTAAAGGATCTATACCAATTATACAATGTATATTCATTATATTAATATGTATTCCTAATATGTATTATTATAATATCATTATGTAATGAACATACCTCTAGATCCTCTTTAAAATAGTCCATTTATTCTTTTTGAAATTTATCACAACATTTATATAATTCTTTATTTAAAACATCATATATAATTTTTTCAGCATTACTACTATTTTAGTTCAATGGAAAATAGAAACTAAAATTGATATAAACATACCATGTATGGTCAATTTTTTGTGAAAAATAATTATCATTCCACATATAGTTAATTTTTGAGTCTAATAAGTTATATTCATCAATATTGGAAGATGGATATCAGAGATTTTAATATTAATAAATTTAAAAATGTATATAAAAACCATATAATTATTCATTATTCATTGAAATAATTTTTTATTTTTCTTAAAGGTACCCAAATATAAATGTTTTAGTAATCCTAAATATGGACTATAATAGTTAACTTTTAAATAATACGTGGTCACCTCCCCCTAAAATACATAAGAATCACCCTTTCTCAGTACTTTAGAAATATTACCTTAAAATTTGTATTCTTTCAATACATGACAATTCAAGTATTTTTTATATATTTAAAATAATGTACCAAATAAATTAATAAAAATTATTACATGTAATAATAAATATAAAAAAATTAAAAAAATTGTTTATTCTTTTTTAATTCATTACATTTCTTCTTCCAAATTACATTCTATCCATATCATATAAAAATAACCTTATATTTATTACCTTGCTTTTGAACCCTTTATATTTTTGGAGGATTTTTTAAACTAACCAATATATTATCAATTTACATTGGATTTTAAATTTCATTCACTATATACATAGAATGGAATCCATTCCCAAAAATCGTTATCCAGTATAAAAATCATGATAAAATATCTATTAGCAATTTATCAAAATAAATAATTATTTAATCCTTAAAGAATATTTAAATATTTTGTTTTATAGATGATATTTAAGGATTAATGAATAACTTTGTATCCATATAGAATAATAACATTTCTAACTGGTAGATTTAATCCATTAATTTAAATACATGATCTGTAGAAATGAATCCCTCTTCGTATTTTTAGTGGCATAATGTAGTGAAATAATAATTTATCTTCAGCCTTTCCTTCTCATTATCAAAGAAAAAAATGGAATAATATTATGTAATTGATGATTACATTATATAAAATCATAATATTTATAGACATAACTAGTACTATGATGGGAAAGATATATGAATATCCCACTATTAATATCATTTAAGCTTATTTTCCACCCTTGTTCACTTGGTGAGGTGGATGAACAAGAATAGGGATCTCCAAAAATTATTATAATCATTCATATAGTGCTATAGAACATAAAATACTACATAACTCATGAAATATTATACTGATTCATATATATTCATTATCTATAAATCATCATAGTGATGTCATAGTAAATGAAATATCATTTTTAACCAATAATTATAGAATATTTTTAAGTACAATATTTTGAATACCAAAAAACGTGAGACACAAAAAATTTAAATTATCTCACTATCATCTCACTATATTGTCACATTCAAATAGCACACACTATTGGAATAAGAATGCAATATTTAGTGGAAATCCTTGGTGAAATTATTCACAATTACCTTATAATAATCCTTATTATGTCATGACATGTTATATTATGTTATTTCGGAAGGCGGTCATTCCATTTTCAAGATTGTGGCTCCTTCATCTATTGGGTTGACTCCAAGATGGAAAAATAATGATTCATATTTCCGGAACACTTTCCTCTATATTGCTACATGTTTTTCTTTAGCAGTCATATATTTATAAAAACGTAGTTATTTTGACCCAAAAAATTTGTTAGAACACCCCTAATAATTAAAATCAACATGACTACAGCCAGACAAACACATTAAACTATTATTTATTTTTACATAATATTTTTTTTTCATCATATAAAAGTATTATTCAATTATGATTTATTTTATATAATTAATTAAATAATTTTGATAGAATAATTTATTCATAAGGAATTTATTTCACTTTTTCATTTATTTTATTATTTTCTTATTTAGTTTATTTTATTTTATTAAACATTATATAAACAATAAAAAAAATTAAACCATGAACATGGATAAAATAATATAAATAAATTGAGTTGATTATGAGCTTTGTATTAGTGGATTTTTAGTAGATAATAAATCAATCTATAAACATTAGGGGATAATTCCATGAGATATTCTTATCTCAAGATGCAGTATTCAACCATTAACCATTGTATCTCCATGTTTGGTTTCATTCTGGATCTGGTTCTGAACAACATAGTCTAATTGGATATATATCCTTTTAATATCTTAATCAAATTAATATAAGAATAACTAGGGGAATATGATATATAAAATCAACCATGAACATATATGTCCTACATAATAATAGTGGGAGAGATCACACACATTCCCTAAAATTTATACCAATAATACATTTTCATCTGATAAATGTTATGTAATGATTCAAAATTAAAAATAAAGTAAACATACACATTGTCCACTCTAAACTAATGATTGGTTATATACATGAAATGATATCCAATTTAAAAATAATATCATTCATTTCAAATCCTTCAATTAATTTTGTTAAATTTCCTGTAAATTAATGATTATGTTTCATAATAAAAAATTAAATATTTTTTATAATTATTAATCCGACAATACTTATGGATAAGTGGGTTTCCAATATAATGTAGTTATAAATAAATTAATATAAATTAATACAATTTAAAATTTCTCAATTACACAACATGTGATTAAAGTAAACGAGATGTATATTGGGCTAATGTACACAATGTCACAATATATCATAAATTTACTTTACAAGGACTAGACCATAAATGGCCTATGAAATAGATATATTGAGCACAATTACCCTTGTCAAGATGAGATTCTAGCACAATTTGTCTTACACATGCAACCTGTTTACCCACGTTGCATGTAGATTTGTAAATTTTATCGAATCTTATAGGATGTCTACAATGAAAAAAAGAGAGTACATATTAAATATAAATCTAAATTAATTAGGTTATTAATATTATGTAAAACCATATAACATGAAGTGTATTCTTGAACAACAATTTGATTCTTCTCTTTTATACAGTAATTAATTATATTTCATATAATTAGTTTTCATTGTGGGAATATTTTTATAGAACATAATCTGTGTAAATAGGTACAATTTTCATTGTGTGTAACTTTTTAACATTGAATATAAATACATTTTTTCTATTCAATATAGTATTCCTATGTACTCAACATATATTACATATATTATAATTATATGTTACACAATTATTTCACTAGTTACATGTCATCTATTGATAGTTGTACTATGTATCTTGGCAGTTAATAAATAAGACATATTAATTACACAATGCATTACTTTTTAACATTATGACCACTTCAAGTGGTGTTAGATGGAATGTACATTGTTTATACACCATGTAACAATGCAAACCACGTTCTAACAAGTCACAATTAACTTGTAGTGAGTAATGACGATACATTCTCCTCTATAAGAAAATTTGTTCATATCATTGGTTTGTTTTGGTTAATAGAATTTAAATATATGGTGTATACCTTTTGTTAAATCATGTGTAGCCCTATATTATTTGACTATAATAATAGAATCATCTATATGGGTTCATCTAATGTTGTGAATGTGTTATACACATATTCTGGGCCTTAATAGAGTGAATGAACATGTAATATCAACATTATGGATTTCAAAAGTTGAATTTAAAATATTACTCAATAATTGTGATAGTGATAAAAAAATATTTAATAATTATTGTTTAAACCATATCATTTTTGAATTAAATTTTATATACTGAGAACAACAAAATCTAGATCATATCTATTATAATTTTAAGGTTTTATCATTCCTTATAAATGAAATGTATGACCATGAAATTTAGTCATAGATCATGATTATATCCAAAAACACCTAATAAATGATTTGTATAACTAATGATAAGTTATTTCATGTTAAAATTTGTAATTAATATACTAAAAATAATAATACCATGATCTTGTGAACTTTCATTGATGTCGACGGTGTCCGTTTGACTATCATTGATGTTGAAAAGTAATTTCACTAGGAGGATAGAAAATTGATTTCCTATCACAGGGTTCCATATATGATACGTGATCTCAAAATATCACCAAAAAAACATATGGTACAAGAATGTAGGTTATATTTTCTTCACATTGTGTATGTCAAACACAATGGATAATCCTTGATCCTTGAAGATAATGTCTCACGATCTCATGATATTGAGTGGTAGGATGGGGAGGAATTATATCATGCTCAATAGATTTTGTTAATAATTTCTCCATTAATGTGCAAACTATCTATATGGCAGATTAATGGGGAAAATAAAATCATAAATTTTTTTAACACATGAAAATGATATAGCACGTGAATGTTTAGATATAGGGTTTTAATATATATAATTTTACAAAATTATAATTACAAAATATCAAACACTAAATAATCCCCATGTTAAAATAATATTATTATTTCATATGGTATTCACTACCCTTGATGTTTTTTAAATATAATCATTAACAAACCAAAAAATAAATATTTATTTTAGGACATTCAACACTTCAATCTTCCTCATCACCGGACCCTATTTATCCTATAAATCTTCTTAACATTTATCAATCATCAAATAATAAATAATATTAATTCTACATATAAATTAATAAATATTGTACTCATAAATTTTTTATTAAATAGTTATTTTAATATTAGATAAACAAAAAAATACATACATATATATATTAATAAATAAAGAATATTTCAAACACAAAAAATAAAACATGGGATAATTAAATATTTTATTTGAAAATTTGGTGAATATATATTTATCTAATATTTACATTAGTTGTCGAATAATTGAGATCCTAAAATCGTGAATTCTTTTTATTTCATATTTTTATGAATTTTAATTATTCCAAAAATTAAATTCATATGTTATTTAAATGAAATTAATGGATACAATTTTTTTGTGACCTCTAGGAATTTTCAACAGTTGAATTAGGAGGTATTGACAAGAGTACAATATTAGTGTCTGATAATTCATTCAAACACAAATATAGGTAGAAGTTATTATCTCAATTAAAACAACAACATATGAATGCTCAATGTTCAATATAATCACATTGTCGTTATATGTCGTAGGAAATATTTCTAAATTATTATATCATTAAACTAAATTCATGATTTCTCATTTAAAATATAAAATTAACTCATTAATTTCCATTGATGAGTATTTCATCAGATTATTCAATTCAAATGAATATGAAATAGATATCATAATCATTAATTCAATGTGGAAAATCCAATATTGACTTAATAATTATTGAAATATCACTCATGACGTACCATGTGTATCCAAATTTTCAGTGAGAATAACTCATTATAGTTTACAATAAATAAAATTAAACAAATAATTGTATGAATTAATAATAATATCAATTCAATGTATCATTGATATAGTAAAAAGCAATATTTTCTAAAGAAATGTAACATGTTGACATTTTTTAGGTGTGAATGTTCACATATCCTCCAATATTAGTGATTACCATGTGGAATCTTCCAGATATAAATTCATATCCTCTTATGAGAATCACGAACCTTTCGATTAAACATACTATATACCCCATCATAGAATTTTTTTTTTCCATAAAACATGATTTATGAAATATTCTCTTATAATTTTGATAACCACATCAAATAAAGGAACTACTAAATCCTTCTATTGTGATCGATACTCTAATGAAATTATTATACTTATTTTATTTAGAAAGAAAATTATCATGTCATAGGATATTATAGTAATATTTTTGTAATAGAATATATGTATATGAAAATTTAAAATGTAATTTTTTCTAGTAAACCACCTACAAAATAAATTTTATCACATTTTTTACGTATGACTTAAATAATTAATTATTAAATAAAATATTACAAGATAAAAAATGTAGTTAAAAATATTTTGTAAATGGTTTTCTTTAATCATTTAATTTTTTGAATGATAATGATGAAAACAAAATATCTAAATCAATTCAACATTTTGGTTTTTTGAATATATATAAAATATTGATTATATGAAATTTTTAATACCAATGTTCATGTGTAATTGAATTGATGGTATGAGTGTTTTTATGAAAAGTAATTAAGATTTAAATTTATAAATTTCAAAATGTTTGGATACAAATTTGACCATTTTAGTGTTAAAAATACAAAAAATTAAATGTTGTTAATTATTAATTTATCAAATGACTAGGGTGCTATTAAATTTAAGGAGAGATCATTCATCTAATAAAAATATTAATAGTGTTTTCATATTGTGTAAGATTCCTCTATCCATGAAACATATATCGTGGGATAATAAAGAGCATTACATAGACGTTGTTCTTGAAATATCGAATGATCATGATTAATGGTTAGGGAAATACATTCTAAAATAATTCCCAAATAGTTTATGATATGTATATCTAATTTATTTTAGGTAAAGAAATATTTTAAAATTATTGTTTTTTAAAAAAAATTTGTTAAGCTATTTTAGTACCTAGAAAAATTTAACTATATAAATCACGAAGTCTAATTATCAATATATAGAATTTATATATCTTTTTTATCTACTTTAACATCACTTATGGTAATTATTCATCTTTGATTCCATATTTATGTCTCATAAATGTTTTCATATTACAATATATCATTATTACTCATAAAATATCATTATTTATATACTTTAATTTTACTTATGTTTAGTATTTTTATTTTTCATATATTTTGAATGACAAAATCATAATTAAATTAACTAATTTTTTTGTATAATATTATTTATTTATTTCATTTATAGGTACATGGATGATCATAAACTCAAGACAATTTATTATTCTATAAATTAACCTCTTTATGATTTTAAATTGAGTACACATTTTAACTTAGTATAAGTGAATATATCCATTGATGGTTAACCTAGTAGTATATATTTAGATATTTTTTCTGCTATTATGGTAAAGAGAAATAGAATACTAATGATTTTGATGATTATTTTAAATGAGTTTGATTAAACATAAAAAATATATAAGTTTCATAAAATTACATAGATGAGTAAAAGAAAATATTCTTATTTTTTTATTTGAAAAGTGTTGAACAATTGAAATTAGATCATCGTTGAGATATTATAATTATAAAATCATTCAAAAGTAATTATCTGACCAGTATATATTTATTAATTATTGATAAAATTTTATTTACCTAATAAAAATAAAATTTTAGTGTAGTGGTTTTATTTTTTATGATATAATGTGATTTTAAATATATTTTAAATTGATCATATAATTTTAAGGAGTACAAAAATATAATCCATGCAATATATATGGTTTTTGAGATTATGAGACATTGAATAATTTTATTAATTTTTTAAATATGGTTATGTTTATAATATATGTAATATGTTTAATATAAAATGAATATGTGTATCAATATTCAATTGAATACATACACTCATAAATTCTCTTTTTGCGTGTATATATTAATGTAGAATAAAAGGATTGCTAATTTTTTTGACCATGTGAAAGATATATCTACTAGCTATTCTTAGGATAGTCAACTATATCTCTATGAAAAATGGAAAGGGGATAAAGTGATAAATTTATAATCTTCATCCATCATGTAAAAATTAATACCTTTTATGACTATAAAAACTTACACATTAATTATTCTAATGTTTTTTCTAAGTTTTCTTATAATAATATAATTTAATAAAATATATATTTATATAATTCCATACTTGAGAAGACTATACAGTGGTCCTCAAAACTATGTGTGTCAACGATATAGTTAAAAACATTACGAAATGATGGGAACCCATTCCACTTATTTGGATATGAGGTGGATTTATTTTTTATGACTCTTTATATTTTTCCAAGTGCTACTTTTATGAATGAGACTAACTAATAAAAATTAGTTAAGTCAAAAACTAATGATTACGTGTTGGATTTAAAGACAAAAGAAAATATTTAATCAACTATGCAATTGATTTCTGTCAACATGAAAATATTGTAGCGACTTAGGTTTTTGGCCCTGTCAGACTTTGAAAAATTTCTACAAATAATTCAAGAGCTAGGCGCAAAGACAGCGTGCGATTCCGAGGCCCAGTGTGCCTGGAATTAATTTTATAAAAATATTCAGTTTTTTATACTATGCACGTGGCAGGGGTGTGATATCTGCTAAACCGTAGCTCAGATCGGGAATCTGAGGGCACAGTTACATCTGAAACATGTCGTTTACCATAGGAGAGGTGTAAACATTGTGGGTGCGGGCCTGTGGTGGAAAGCGCCCTCAGGGGTGTTTTCGTAAATAAGAAGAAAATTCCACTTACGAGCATCAGCTCGAATAGCTTCTGAACGGAGTCTCGGATTGCAAATCTGAGTCAGCGGTTGCATTCAGAATGGCGCATTTACCCTAGGGTTGACCTTAACTTTGTCTGCATCAGGTGCCGGAATGAGGGCGAGTTGGCGGGGAGTTAAATGAGTTGTTTTATAAAAAAACATAAACTCATTTCATCTCGCCCCCTTATCTCCGACGCGCAGCGGAACGACACCCCCTCCCATGTCCGTTTCTTTGTCAAATCGAGATGGAATCGTCTGTTTTATGTGCCGATCATTAGAAAATCTAGCTTCAGGGCGTCACCGGTGTCAATCTGCACCCAAAGCTTCGGCGTTTCACCCACAAGGTAGGCGATTTGCGTTTTATTTCCCCGATCCTGTTTTTCTTGAATTGCTTCGTTTTGAGGTCGTTGCAGGGAAGATCCCATCCCGGTGGTCCCATCGGTGCATTTTGATCGCAAAACAGACCATCGGGGTGCCCCCAGCGGTCCACGGAAGGTCCGCCTACAGGGCACCATCGCAGCGGCGCCGGCGGCGCGCGGCGGAGGGCCGCCGGCCAAGGCAGGCTAGCGGCGGCGGCTGGTCCGGCCGCTTTTGTCATACGGGGGTCTTTAAACCCCCGTATCTCGCAATCCGGGAGTCGGATTCACATGTCGTTTGCGACGACGTGACCCTGATGACGAGACGAAACCTCCAGTGTGGGTTTTAGGGTTTCAGGGTTCGGGATCGTGGCCTGGGATTTAGAAACGTCGTATAAAATAATATTATTTTATTATTTTATGACTACAGGCCATTATAACTTCTACCCGAAGTGTCTGACTGACGTGTCGTTAGTGGTGTTGAGACCCTGATGGTACAACAGACTTTTTGAGATGGTTCCCAGGTTTTTGGACCGAGAATGGGGTGCGGACCCCAAGAGGCCGGGTTTTGGCGTTTGCGGAGAAACACAACTTCCACACCAGGAGTCTAATTTTGGCAGATGACTAGTCAATTCGGTGTGTTTTTTCAATAGGATCGCAATGGTGCGATCCGTTCGGTGAGATTCAGAATCGTGGCCTGGGCCCCACCCGAGCTGGCCTTGATGAATAGTACATTTTCACCGGTTGTCCGTTTCAGATGAGCGAGTAATCGATTCTGCTTCTTTTTCCGAGCAGATCGCCATGGTATGATTTGCTAGATGGGTTTCAAGATCATTGTGTGGGACCCGCATGAGATAGCTATGGTGAATAGTTCCTTTTTCACCGGTGCTCTGTTTCGGGCGAGTAAATAGCCTATCCTGCATGTTTTTCGCGTAGAATAAGATGGTGGCCTTAGTATTGGCCCTGGAGGTGCGCAATGTGGTGTTGTTGTGGGTCGCTCGGGTTAGCGATGTTTTGGACCATCAGTGGTTGAGGGTACTCCCATGGTTCGTTCCCACGAAGGTTCGTGTGGAATCACAAACTTCGTATAGGTTTGTGATCCTCTCGATGGGATGTTTAAACTGTTGGAGTTATGGCATCCCTCCGGTGGGCCCGGAGTGGGATCCTCTAGCATCTTTTCCCTAGAACGGGTTTTTGGTATCGCTGTGACTGCTTATTCATGGGCGGTGATCTCATATCTAGCTGTTTAACCCCATAGGGTTTTTGGAATCCCCAGGATTATGATCCCCTACGTGGTGTGCCATGCTCAGTAGGGTTGTGGCATCGTCGGGTATATGATCTCCTACTCAGCATGAGGTGTATAGTAGGGTTTTGGTATCGTTGGTTATGTGATCCCCTACTCATCTCGTGGTTTCGGTAGGGTTGCGGCATCATCGGTTCAATCCCCTACATCGCGAGTTATACCAGATAGGGTTCCGGTATCATCATGACCACCTTTATATGGGCGATGATCCTCTATCTGAGTGAAGTGTTTCTGTCGAGCGCCAGATCGGGTTGTGGTATCCCCCAGTGGATCCTGGGTTTGATCCCCTATATGTGAGAACTACGTATGCCAGATCTAGTCGCGGTATCCCACAATGGACCCTGGGAGTGATCCCCTATCTGTGAGATTCGTATACCGGAGTGGGTTCTGGTATCCCCTAGCAGACCGTAGGAGCGATCCCCTATCCAAGGAGTTTGGTGGTTATGTTTTTTAGTGTGGTTTTTCTCAATGACGGTATCTGACAAGCGTGGTCTCTCATGTGAGCATCTGAGAAGTTTTTGTGGGACCCGATGGAGTGTATCTCTCAGGCGCGTGACATTTGAGATGATAGAGATCATGTGGTGTACTCACCTGCTTGTGGATAGTTGCTGGTGATGAGGTCGGTACCTCTTGTTGCTTGTTGCATGAGCTAGGTATATCTAGATTGTTCATGGTTTATGTATGGGCATACACCTGAGCTGAGATGAAAAGTTGTGTTTAAATGAGGATGGTCACAAAATGGAGTTTCTCTCTCGTCTGGGCTCCATCTAGCTGGGATGAGTGGATAGTTGCCTTTCAGTTTCTCTCTTTGGTTTTGGGTTTTGGGGTTCCTACTGAGTATGTTCATACTCACCCCTACACGGGCTTTTCCCACACATGTTTGTGTCTTGCGCAGACCACATGCCTTTCGACGAAGTCCCAGGAGAACCTGGAGCAGGCGGAGCTGAGTGAGCGAGATTTACTGGGGTGTTTACCGGTGCAGTGCCGAGGGAGCTTTCCGGCAGGTGTTTGTGGGAGGGTTCCCCTTCTTCAGAGCAGATTGGATGTGTTTTTGCAGTTTTCTTTTGGTGGGCCCTATTTTTCCCTTTGTACTTCTGCTGTACTCTGGTTGTGGGATAGTATATGCATGCATTTTCTTTTCAGTTTTATATATCTCTGCACTGTTGCATGGAGGTTTATGTGGTTGCGTGTGTACAGGTACCCTAGCTAAATTCCTTCCATGTTTGTGATAGCCTACTCGGCGCTAGTCGCCAGCCCCTGGCATATTGGAGGTGGGCTTGGGGAGTCGCAGCTCGAGCCCCGTTGGGTCGTGTCGTGATAGAGTGGTATTGGAGGAGGTTCAACCTAAGGGATCTCAGAGCGTAGCTGGCCTAGCTGTGAGTTTTATTTGGATTTCATAGCGGCTGTGTTAGGATGTTTCGAGTTTGGATTTCTGGCCAGGGAATCCAGTGTTGGTGGGGCGGCCAACGTATCCATACACCAGGACTCTGATAACCTGCCCTTTGAATCGGGACATTCGTACACAGGTCGTAGTGACATAGTGGTACATGCATCATATAGGACTGGGTTTTTGGGTTTTTCCTTGTCCTTCTCAATTCATCTCTCCAGATATACTCTTTGACTATGGTGCATAATGAATGTATTTCAGGATGCCTCCATGACGACAGCCAGTGAGGGTTCCGCAATGGGATTGTGGTGATGATCCACCCTGTGCAGAGGCTGTGGAGCTGGGCGCAGGTTCTGAGGTTGCACCTCTAGGTGGTCAGCCAGTTGAGCCACCACATGTCGAGCAGCTGGTTGTGGCGGCAGTGCAGGATGAGGTTGTGTGCAGGTTGAAGGGACTGCACATGTTCCAGAGGAAGCGACCTCTGAGGTTCAGGGGTGATCCAGACCCCCAGGTAGCTGATTATTGGCTTGAGGCAGTCACCCAAGTTTTCTGCCTAGTGAGGACACCTCTTGATCAAATTGTGGTCCTTGCAGCGATCCTTCTACATCGTTCGTTCGGGCGATGGTGGAGGATGGTGACGTATTCCCATGATGAGGAGATTCTCATGTGGGCAGAGTTTGAGCGGCTCTTTAGGGAGGAGTTCTACTTAGTGACGCTGAGGTCAGTGCAGATCCCAGAGCTTCTGCAGCTACGGCCAGAGGGCATGTCTGTGTCAGAGTACTCAGCGAGGTTTACAGACCTATCGCGCTACTCAATGGATATGGTTCGAGACCCATTCTTTATGGCTCAGACCTTTGAGCAGGGTTTACGCAGGGACATCCGAGATGGTGTGGTTTCTTTGTGCCTGCCCACCATTGCTGGAGTACTGGAGCGACCATTGGTGGTTGAGGGATTTCTGGATGAGAAGATTCCCCCTGTTAGTGATGGGCACGCGAGAGTTGATACTTTGTCAGTCGGATCAGCATCTGGTAGTCGACGACAGACTCAGGGCTCTGGACGTGGCCGACGTTTCAGGAGGCGACCCTAGGATGGAGGATCTGAGGCTCAGGGCTCACAGGTCTCGCAGGCCAATTTTGGTCAGCCGTAGGAGAGGCAGTGTTATGCTTGTGATGGTTAGGGACATCTTTTATGGTATTTTCCTACCCAACGTGCTGCTGAGAGGGAGCCGGTCGATGGACCGCCTTGGTAGAGGCAGCGTCTCGAGCAAGGAACTTCGCAGGGCGGCAGACGTGGCGGCAGAGTGGGTGCAGCAGGAGGCGGTGGTAGGTCGTACCAGTTACCACCACCTCCAACCCAAGGTGGTCCACGCCATTCTCAGGGAGCTAGGGGATGAGGGAGAGTCTAGCTGCATGCCCTAGAAGTCGTTCACCCAGAGGCTCTGCGGATGGATAGAGGTATACCTTTTGTTTTTTCTACATTCTGTAGTAGTTTGATAGACACTTTTTAGTTGTACCCTTCATTTTTGTGTCTTGCTAGAGTTTTTTTAGGGTGTTGGTAAGACCCTGTGTGGGTGTTGGTCAGCATGCTTAGAATGCATGAGGATGAGGGATCCTTCCCCCACCAAGATGCGTTTGTGTGATGCGACTAAAACCGTGTGGGCGAGTCAGTGCCTCACAAATCGGATAGTATCGAGGTGTGGTGGATGAGTCCATCTAACTTATTTGTTCAAGCATGGGCATTTGTGGTTGAACTCGCTAGTGTGCAAGACGCAGTTGAGAGTCGATTCGCTTTCCATGTTCATAGGGATTTTCAGGGACTAAAAGTTCTAAGGGGGGGAGGGTTAACAACTCACGTTTTTGGCCCTACCAGACTTTGGAAAATTTCTTCAAATAATTCTAGAGCTAGGCACGAAGACGGCCTACGATTCAGGGGCCCGGTGTGCCCAAAATTAATTTTATAAAAATATTAAGTTTTTTTATACTATGCACATGGCGGGGGTGTGATATCTCCTAAACGGTAGCTCATATCGGGAATCTGAGGGTACAGTTGCGTCTGGAATGTGCCGTTTACCCTGCGGTGGAAAGCGCCACCAGAGGTGTTTTCGTAAATAAGTGGAAAAATCCATTTACGAGTGTCGGCTCGAATAACTTCTGAACGGATTCTCATATCGCAAATCAGAGTCCGCCACTGACTTCAGAATTGTGCGTTTACCCTAGGGGAGACCTTATCTTTTTCTACATCGGGTGCCGTAATGGGGGCGAGTTGGCGGGGAGTTAAATGAGTTGTTTTATAAAAAAAACATAAACTCATTTCATCTTCCCCCCCGCCCCCCATTATCTCCTACGCACAGCAAAACGACACCCCCTTCCTCGTCCATTTCTTCATCAAATCGAGTTGGAGTCATCTGTTTTCTACGCCGATCATTAGCGGATCTAGCTTCAGGGCGTCTCCAGCGTCGATCTGCACCCGATGCTTCGATGTTTCGCCCGCGTGGTAGGCGGTTTGCGTTTTAATTCCCCATTCCCGTTTTGCTGCGAATTGCTTCATTGTTAGGTCGTTGCATGGAAGATCTCATCCTAGGGGTCACACCAGGGATTTCGGATCGCAAAACGGACCATCGGGGTGCCCCTGGCGAACCGTAGCGGGCGGCCACCCAACGCGGCGGCATGCCGGCAGCGTGCGGCGGAGGGCCGCGGGCCGGCGGCGGCGGCCGGTCCGGCCACTTTAGTCATACGGGGGTCTTTAAACCCCCATATCTCACAATCCAAGAGTCGGATTCACGTGTCGTTTGCAGTGACGCGACCTTGATGATAAGGCAAACCCTCCAGTGTGGGTTCTAGTGTTTTAGGGTTTGGGATTGTGGCCCGGTAGTTAGAAACGTCATATAAAATAATATTATTTAATTATTTTATGACTTCGGGCCAATTCAACTTCTACCCGAATTGTACGACTGACATTCCATCAGTGGCGCTGAGACCCTGATGGTATGGCGGACTTTGTGAGATGGTTCCCAGGTGTTGGAACTCAGAACGGGGTGTGGGCCCCATGAGGTCGAATTTTGGCGTTTGCGGAGAAACGCAGCTTCCGCACCAGGAGTCCGATTTTGGCGGATGACTAGTCGATTCTGTGTGTTTTTCTGAGAGGATCGCAATGGTGCAATCCATTTGGTGAGATTCGGAATCGTGACATGGGCACCACCGGAGCTGTCTTCGGTGAATAGTAACTTTTCACCGGGTGACCGTTTCGGACGAGCGAGTAGTCGATTCCGCTTGTTTTTCTGAGGGGATCGTCATGGTATGATCCACTCGATGGGTTTTAGGATCATTTTGTTGGCCCCGCATGAGCTCGCTACAGTGAATAGTTCCTTTTTCACCAGTGCTCCATTTCGGGCGAGTAAATAGCCTATCCTGCATGTTTTTCCGCATAGAATGCGATGGTGGCCTCGTATTGGCCTTGGAGGTGCGTAGTGTGGCGTTGTTGTGGGTCGCTCGGGTATGCAACGTTTCAGAATAGTAGTGGTTGAGGGTACTCCCTTGGTTCATTCCCACAAGGGTTCATGTGGCATCATAACCTTCATATAGGTTTGTGATCCTCTCGATGGAATATTTAAAATGTTAGAGTTATGGCATCCTTCCGGTGGGCCCGGAGCGGGATCCTCTAGCATCTTTTCCCTAGATCGGGTTCTTGGTATCACCGTGACTGCTTATTCACGGGCGGAAATCCCCTATCTAGCTGGTTAACCCCGTAGGGTTTGTGGCATCCTCAGGATTATGATCCCATACACAGTGGTTCGTGCTCAGTAGGGTTGTGGCATCGTCGTGTATACGATCCCCTACTCGGCATGAGGTGAATAGTAGGGTTGCTGTATCATTGGTTATGCGATCCCCTACTCAGTGCGTGGTTTTGGTAGGGTTGCAGAATCATCGGTTCGATCCCCTACATCACGAGTTATTCCAGATAGGGTTCTGGTATCATCGTGACCACCTTTATATGGGTGATGATCCTCTATCTGAGTGAAGTGTTTCTGTCGAGCCCTAGATCAGGTTGTGGTATCCCCCAGTGGATCCTGGGTGTGATCCCCTATCTGTGAGAACTACGTATGCCAGATCGGGTCGTGGTATCCCCCCAGCGGACCCTGGGAGTGATCCCCTATCTATGAGCTTCGTATACTGGAGTGGGTTTTGGTGTCCCCTAGCGTACCCTAGGAGAAATCCCCTATCCGAGGAGTTTGGTAGTTATGTTGTTTTAGCGGGGTTTTCCTCAGTGACGGTATCCGACGAGCGTATTCTCTCGGGTGAGCATCTGAGAAGTTTACTTGGGACTAGATGGAGTGTATCTCTCGGGAACGAGTCATCTGGGATGACAGTGATCATGTGGTGTACTCATCTGGTTGTGGACAGTTGCTGGTGATGAGGTCAGTACCTCTTGTGGCTTGGTGCATGAGATGGGTATATCTGGATTGTTCAATGTGTATGTATGGGCATACACCTGAGCTAAGCTGAGGAGTTGTGTTTAGCCAAGGATGGTCCCAAGATGGAGTTTCTCTATTGTTTGGGTTCCCTCTGGCTGGGATGTGCGTACTGTTGAATTTCAGTTGCTCTCATTGGTTTTGGTTTTTTGGGGTGCCTACTGAGTATGTTTATACTCACCCCTGCACAGGCTTTTCCCACACATTTTTGTGTCTTGCACAGACCACATTCCTTTTGACGGAGTCCCAAGAGGACCTGGAGCAGGGGGAACTGAGTGAGCGAGATTGACCGGGGTGTTTACTAGTGCGGTGCTGAGGGAGATTTCTGGCGGGTGTTTGTGGCAGCCTTCCCCTTCTTCAGATTAGGTTGGATGTTTTTTTAGTTTTCTTTTGAGGGGCCCTATTTTTTCCCTTTGTACTACTATTTTACTCTGGTTGTGGGATATTGTATGCATGCATTTTATTTTCAGTTTTATATATCACTGCACTGTTTCATGGAGGTGTATGTGGGTGCGTGTGTACATGTACCTTAGGGTAATGCCTCCCATTTATGTGATAGCTTACTCGGAGCTAGTCGCCAGACCCTGGCCTATTGGAGGCATGCTTGGGGAGTCGCGGCTCGAGCCCCGTTGGGTCAGGTCGTGACAAATATAGTCTCAAAAAATATATCATGCTTCTACACCTCATCCTCATTTAAACAGCTACTATATGTTCTTTAATAAGGATTCCATATATAAAATTGAGTCACATGAGATCATATATTATATTAGGGATTAAACACATAATATATTAATAGAGTCTGATAATTTAATAGTTAAAATACATAATATTTTAAATAAATCATCTTTAGTTGATATTCATACTAGTGGGTTGGACATACACAGGTAGAGTGCAGATATTTGAACTGCAGTCATCATTACTATAATAATAGAAAGTTATTATGGTTTGTGATGAATATATATTTATTTAGTAGTATTTTAAAATATATTTGAACATATTATATAAGTATCTCTTTATATGAAAATCAATATATATAGTCACTGTGATACAAAAAATAACATATTGGGTCAATTACTTCAAATACTACTTCCCATATATTCAATGTACTATTTAAATTTTAAATATATAATATTATATTGGAATATATTTAACCTATTTGGATGACTTCTAACATTTTTGGATGACATTATCACCTATGTATAGAGAATAATTATATAATGGAGTTCATTATTTCTAATATGTAATGAATTGGAGTGCTAAAATATGTAACATTTTCGATTTAAGTTTTTTGAGATATGTCATTCTATTATGTTAATTGAATAAAATTTTTTTATATGTGCATTATAAAATTAATACACAACATTACACTAATTTAATCATAAATTTTAAAAATTCCTTATGATAACCCACACCATTACAAAATAGTGAATTAGAGAAATGGTAAAATTACCATTATTTGGTGGATGGGTCAATTTAAATTTTTGGATTTAGTTCATGTATTATGGATCTTAGACATAGTTTAAATCAATAATTAGATGTTTAGGTTATGAAATGATGAGTATAAAATATATATAAATTATTTGTTTCTTTTTGGTAATGTTGTGGAAGATGGTGGTGTATGGATGTAGCAACTAGGTAATCAGTGGACTAAATTGTATATAGAACCAATGATCTAGAAACCCAGCGGATAATAGACTTACTGTGGACATTCATTTGGGATCTAAAAATACCATCTCAATAAATTAACCTGGATTGTATTTAGATTATTTTTTTGTAGGAAATTTCATTCCATTTTATTGTCATCCCCTATTTAGTTTATTATAGGCAAGGAATTTAGGGAGTCTATTTAACTAGACTATCCCATTTTATTCCCTTTCAATGAATTCCATTGGTTTATCCTTGATAATAACATAGAATGTTTTCATTATTAAAGGTGGATAAATTCAAGATCATATCCTTATCTCTTATTTATTATACTTCTATCTTTTCCACTAATTTGGGTTTCTTTCATTATATTCATATTATATAATTCCTATACTAAAATTTGGATTATATTTAATATAAAGTGTATTTCATATGTGACTCATAAATTAGGATAATTATGTTTAGAACAAAATCACCACCCATATTTTAACATAACCTACATCATAAGATTGATAATTTTAATGATTTTAGTGATTTGTGGAAAAATCATGACCAATATATGATTTTGGATTAGATATATTTTGTGTCTTGGGTTAGAGTTCTTGATAAGAGTAAACCACACCCCATATCATAGGATTGTATCTTTATTAAAATTCTAATTGGGATTGGAATCAATTATCCCTTTGGGTATTTGAAATTCAAAATGGTTAGCTTATTGAACTATAGTGATTCTTGATAAGGATGTTTCTTATTTGAACTAATAATTATTTTCATAATAACTATATTATATTATAGAGTCTTTATTGAAAATTGTTTCCCTTTCATAATGATTATCTTGATATTTTGAATTTTTTATGGTTTTTCAAATTACAGTTATTATTATTATCATTAGATTAATATTTGTTTAATCCTTTATGATATTGTAATTTAAATTGGGTTGTGATCCTTTCAAAATTGTTGTTATGATGGTATGTATGGCATGATAAATTTATCTTTAGTATCTCATTGGCGGATCACACCTTAGTTTAATTTTTTTTTGTATTTTTATGTTATTCTATGTCGGTTGCTAACAACATTCTCTATGAAAATTGAAAATTTCAATGAAATGTATTTTCAAGTGTGTAAAAGGATTAAAAAGAGTTTTTATGAATATGATTCGAAATGAGGTATTTAAGTGATTTTTATATAGCCTTCTAATCAATATTTTTCAACAGACTACCATATGTAGTTCCATCAAATGATGATTATTTATGAAAATTTTATAGTAGTTTAAAATAATATATTTAATAGAAATAAACGTGTTTTTGTTAATTATTTAGTAATTTAAACCTCCTTTGGTTGATTCCATATTTTCTAATTACTATATTATTGAATGCAATTATTTATTACCATTTCTTTTGTTATCACATGTCACGATTGTATAGGTTTAAAAGGTAAAAACCTTCACATACATTATGGGTCAATTTTTTATGATTTTGATAATTTTTTTGATTCTATTTGTTCTTAAAATTTTATAAAACATCATATAACTTTTGAAAATGATTTGATTCTATGAATATTTGATTAACGAAACTAATTTTCTTGATATATTATTTCTAGTACATAATTGATTGAATTGATTGTTCCCTATTAATGATTATTAAAATTAATTATTTTCTCTATAAGTGATTGATTTTCTTGGATTCTTAATGTATATACACCTTCATTATGACTCATTTACTAAGGTATGGGATAATCCTGTGGATATTTGATCAAGATTTAAGGCTAGATTCATAGGAATGGATCCTAGTATTATTTTTGAGGTTATGCATTGGGAAATATTTACAAATTTTTATTTTGGTTCATCCTATATGTTATATTATCCCATGGGAATTTGATTATTTTGTGATATCAAATTAGACTACAAACATGATATGGGTAAACTATAAGGAAAAAATTTTAAGGAACATCTAATAGAGATGAATCCAATCCTCCTAATGTTCCACCAATGGAAAGAACATTGATATAGATGGTAATATTTTTATAAATGACTACTGATGATTTGAGGTATCAACATCTAGCCTAATTATGTTCCATAATCTAACGGGATCAAAAACCATAAATAAAATAAAATAATAGTTTAAATTTTGTGGTTCTTAATGAGTGATTTTGCTGGTAGAACAAGTTATAGCTGATGATATGTTATTAGGTTGGGTATGAGAATTTGGTTATATTATCTTAATATCATGGGATCCATTCAGTTGTTTTATATTTTATTTTTTCATGGTATTATTGTTCAACGGTTATTGAATGTTCTGAAACCTATTTTATGGACCGTTTTTGACTTATTTGTCATTTATTGATTGAATTTAATCATTTATCCCTCTTAAATTAGTTAATATTATCCTATTATAAACAATCACTATTTGAATGAAATTTTAGGGTTATTTTAACATTTACATGATGTTAGATAAATGGTTGGTCATGTGAGAAATTTATTAGTGAGCAAATATGGTTTCATTATTACCTATTTTTGATTACGTTGGATGGTATGTGCTAGAAAATAATGAATGAACTATCTGTATATGAGGCTATATAAGTTTATTTTTGTATGTTTAAGGGACCTACCCAAAATTGGGTAGCAGAAGTTTGATTATGTGTGCAACATGTACCTTATGGAGAAGATAATACTTCATACTGTCTCATATTAATAATAATGGGTTATAGTTCTACGTGGTTGAGTTTAACCTACCTCATAATTTCACTCTCAAAATTATTGAATACATATCCCCTTAATCAAAATAATTTAGTGCGTTAAGGAATGGAGGGAAAACCTACCAGGTAATTAGACTCCCCCAACATGCATCAACAACATTGGTTTTGATGAATCTGTGTAAATATTATTTCCCGCATTCAAGTACGGGGATTATCATAGATATAAACATATGACATGTAATATATAATTTATTGGAATCTAATTATTCAATATTAAAATTATTCTATGGTATATAAGTGGCTATTATTTTATGTTTTCAGTTATCTTATGACATATGTATCAAGCAATGGGACATCCAATTTTATCCATTATAAATTCACTAAAGTATATCTTCCCCTTGTAGTATATTATTTATTTCTTCATTATAATAATTATTTTTTATTATATTTTGAATTGTAGTATATTCTATAGGATATTGGTTTTGTAACTATATCTTTGTGTATATCCTTTATAATGAAGGGTCATAATGAATTTTTAATATATTTAGTCATGATACTTATTCTTCATGATAAATATATAAATATTCTAGAAAATCATTTTATGACCTTCGGACTCTTCAGTTAAATATTATATATGGGGAATCATGCATAAACAATGCTATGTAAAATGACCGGTCACAATTTGGGTGGCCCAGTTTAAGGATTTTTTAATTAGTATTATAGTATGTGTTTATTTGGAACAACATATGTTTTGGTTGTAGATAAGAGACTGTTCTATTGTAAGTATAATGAGATCATTAATAACCAACATGTATTCAATTAAATCAAAATCTTCTACAGAATGATTTGTTTCAAATACACTCATTATTGTTTGAGTGTAATCAACTGAAAATCCTCATATAAAATGTGTGATATAATGAATATTTCAAAGTGATTAGAAAAGTTATAGTTTCCTTATTTATTCATCATTATAGTGACATTCTTATGTCATGATTAATGCACTTATGGGTGATTTTTTTTTTCATATACTATCTTTTCATGATCATTGTTACTTAATGAAATATATATAATATTATTTTTTTTATCAAATAGATTACTAGATTTTAGGTGTGTTATTGTGAAATGATTGCATTGATTATTTTTCTACTGTATGAAAATGGTTAGGCAAATTTTCTTATATTGACATAAACTAGATATTTTGAGAGGAAATCATAGTAGTGGTATAATATGTTCAATAATTCTTTGGAAAAGGTATAAGAGGGCTGAGAATTATATAATGATGAGGATTTGGGTGAGTCTTGGATGGTGACATTTTGATCATATTTTTTACCAAATATATGTTTCCTAGGATTTTTTTGTAATAATTATTTAAGTATGTGGTGGGATTAGGATTATAAAATTTTAAATGAAACCCTTGGATACCAAGTTGGAGGTTATGGAATCATGAGTGTTTTTTTAGCTATAAAACTATTTATAGATTTTTAATTAGTTAAAAAAATTTCAATAACTAGTTTTGATTAGTTGTCAATGATTTTACATATGGAAACCAAGTTCCATAGGATTATATATTTTTTATTAAATGTTTGACCTACTTTTATATATATTCGTGGGGATTAAAGTTAATGAGTATGTTCTTTTCTCGAGATTAAATAATCCATGTAAAAAATTATATGTTCCATATTTTTGATTACTCATGATTCATTTTTAGTAATTGATTTCTATAATGGGGAGTTTGAAAGAGTAAATTTTCCTTTTAAAAAATTTCTTATGGATTACAGTGAAATATAGACCATATATGATTAGTTATTAGTATACAGGGATCATTGATTTAAGTTTTAATTACCTCGATGTTCTAATTAGATGTAATAGTAATTCTCTAGGGTGATTGAAATTGAATTATAAGGAAATAAATAGATGGGTCTATGAAAATATATTTGACTTATGCAATGGAGGTCATGGAGTGTCAAGTGTGAGTTTTGGTGATGCGATACTATGTATTTTAGTGAAGATTCTACTTTAGTATTAGGGAAACACAATGGGTACATGATTATAATTAGGATATTTATCTTCATGATATGGTGTTGAAAAAATTAAAAATATATTTTTTGAATAATGGTTAGGTGATTAGTAAGGATAATTTTATGATAGAACCATTATGGTTGAGTGTTTTTAATGATATATACCTTTGTGTATCAGTGAACCAGAATAAGTGTAAAAATCCTATAACTTAATGGAGGGGTAAATTGGAATTTTTTGGATTCAATTTGAGTGATTAGTTTTTTCAAAATTATTAAATTAATTATTATATGTTTTCATGTGGAATAATTAGTATTGAATATAAAAAATAACTTCTTAGAAGATTATTAATGGAATGGAATGGTGTGGTGGCTAATGGAAAACACTAGTAACCTGGTGCTTCCTAAATAGGTACTTAGTGGTGTGAAAAGTGGCTCAACACATGTGGCTTGGCCACTGATTGGTAGGTTTCTTTACTCTGTTAAACTAAAAGGGAACTGTTAAGACATTATTTGTACATCAAGCAACAAATCAGGATCCACCTAGTTTTATTAATTGGAGAGGATCCAATATTTGACGACCATCCCCCATGTTTTTAACATCCACATTATATGGAGTAAATAATATTTTTTAACCTCTCCCCAATATTTTCTTCCATTATCCAATTTGTTTTACCATTTATCTAATGATGAAATGAGGACATTCATCATAGTAGAGAAATTTTTGTTTTTATCCTCCTCTCCTAATTCTCCTTCTCTAATCTTCCCCCCTAATTTATGTTGTTTTGGTTAGGGATTTGATATACCCTTTCATATAAAAAATGTGAAATGACTTCAATATAAAGGTTCTTTAATATGAAATTAATTTTGGAGAATCTTCAGTTGTGGATCCTTACGATAACTTATTGTTTATTATAGGAATTGTTACATTTTTGATTTATTTTAGGATTTCATTTATTTAGTGTGAAATAAAATTTCATTTTGGGTTTTGTATTTTGGAATTTTATGTGGATTAGGATAAAATGCATGAAATTATTAGACACAAAATCCAGTGAAATTTTGGAATCATTACATCACTTTATGGGTTTTGAGTCAATTATTTCATTAGGTTTTTTTTGTAAAAACGGTCATCTAATATAATTTTAATGATTCATTATATAGAAGAAACATATTGCTGTTGATTGAGCATAGTATTAAGATGATATTATATTATCGATTATTTATTATTGAAAATGAAAAAAATATGGGATATCAATATTAATGATATCTTATGATCTTAATAAGTTATCTAAGCTTAAGGATGGACATAAAATATCCTATGATATGATTCAAACTTACTATTCACTATGGTAATAAATTTATGACAATGAATGCATGAATTTATACAATCCTTCCTATAGATTCCATTGAATTATAATCTATTATTAGTTTATTAAATATGAATCACATATTAATTTAATGTGTTCCAACGATTATCCAATCGGAAGTAATTAAAAAATCGAATTTTATGTCACCCTAAATGGAAAACAGTTTTTTGGTCATTGAGGCATGTCATGGTTGTTGATGTTAATGAATGTGTTCCCTCATTTGGATTGGTGTTAATAATTTGTTTCATGTTATTTTTTCTAAATTTATATTCTTTTGGGTATTTTTTTTATAACTATGGTAATGGCTTCATTAACTGATATGTTTTCTAGGAATCAATTAGTAACGGGAAGGATTTATATGCTAGTTTATTAGCTACTACATATGGCATCATGATCATCCTCAATAAAAATATAATGCATATAGGGAATTATGAACATATATTTCGAATTCACTATTCTACCGTAACCATTTCACATCAATCTATTCATGATGGATCTAGCCATATTTTTGTTTGTTTTGGATATTAATGATTATATAATTATCACTCAATACCCATAAGTTGTATCAAAAAATTTTTTTTCAAGGAATATTCATTTTATTTGAAATATATTTTTAAATAAATTAATTTCAAAATTTATAAGTAATTTTATTATAAAATATGTTTCATTACAAAAATTCACTTTTAGTTTATATAATACTGCACTCAACTATAATATATGATATAGTAGAGGCATAAGAATTGCATCTATGTTATAACCTTGGGTATCTAATATTGTTTAATACATCACATTCTAGGATTTATAAAATATAGAGCATTATGAATAATTTATTATATTTATTATATCATTCAATACAATTCCTGTTATATTGTAACATATATCATAAGATAAGATATGATCATATATTTTGATTGATGGATTGTTTTTTAAAATCATGTTATCATGATATATAGGAAATAAATGGATTCAAACAAAGTAGTGTTATATGATATATCATATTAGAAAATTTTGATTGATCAAGAATTTCTATGAAAATAAGGGATCATGGAATCATTACATGATTTGTCCAATCATAAAATATGATTTAATTATTAAAAAAATTCAAGTTATATTCAATTATTCTAATCAAAGGTTATGATTGATGCTTTATTAAGGAATATTATACTCTCCTGGGGAGTTTCACAACTATATCAATCATATTTTGAAACTAATAATTTCATTATATGTAATAAATTACAACATGTATAAAATGATAAAAATTAATTGTTTTACATGTTTTAAATTTTTTTAATTATATTAAAAAATAATAAGAAAATGTTTTTTTCATATATAATTAAAATAAAATAAACTTCATATTCATTGTTGATAGTTTTTGTAAAAATTAGTAACTTGTTTAATTATTTTTTATTCCTTTTGTATTTTGTTTATAATTTTTTTAAGTGAATACTTTTTATTATATCATTTTTTCTCTAAATTTAGTCATATAGATAGTTCTCGGTATTATATGCTTGGAATAACTCTGTAATATTCCTTTCTTATCTACCTTGACATATGTTTTTTTATATCTATAATCATGATATGTGTTATTGAATATAATATGTGTATATAAGGAATTATGGAATTAATTAATTTAATTTTCTCTTGGGTTTTGTATCCTTTACAAGATAGACTTCAAGAGAGTATCTTTTATCATGGTGGATTATACCTTATTTTATAATGGTCTAGAATAGGATATATATCACTATGAGATTATTAAAGAGAATATTTTCAATATAGTATAACTTTGTGAATTTATATGGAAATTTTAGGTACCACATAAAATAGATACATTCAAATTTTTAAGAATATACAAGTATTTTCTAGATGGATAACACATATTCATTAGTTATATAAAGAGTTACACATTAATATGGTTTTTAAGGAATTAATGTCATAGATGGATTATAGATCAAAAAATAAAATCCTTATAAGATTGTATAAAGATTGAAATTAAACCAAATACATTAAAGTTTCTATGAGATTTAATATGCTTAACATGCATGTGATGTATTTCGAACTGGTTAAAAATTAAAATAAATACCATCCAAATACATGATGTGGGATTTATTTAATTAAGGACACTAATAATTTTGTATGGGTGACCCTAGATATCAAGATACCATGGATAATCTTTTTTATGGAATGAAATTTATAAGGATATCTAAACAATTAGGTACCATTTTCTTACTATTTTATTTTTATTACACAAGCTAGGAAATGATATCTGCTAGGATGCCAAAGTAATAATGTTGAGTAGATCCATAGATAATTTATATAATTTTTTTTCACTAAAATACGAAACTCTCTTATATGATATGATTGATAAATTGTTTTCCTACCATATATATTTAATGATTTTTACAAGTTACTGGGACTAAATCATTGAATAATATGGATCCTGAGTACCTAAATAGATATACTATTTGACATGGTCATTTTTAATGAAATTACATTCACTAAAATAACATGATGAAATAATATATTACATGATCGTCACCCATATGCATGTTAGTGTTATTGTTTCAAAATTACCTTACTACATTCATATTTAAGTCTGATATAAATATGACCTATAGAATAGTTTGATATTTGTATCTTTGTTTGAGGATTTTTCTCATGGAGGAGAACTCAATGAATTTAATTTTCAATTTTAGAGAGATTATTTTACAAACTATATCTCTTTTAAATAATATTTCATGTGTATCACTTGGTTTGGGATGGTAATAAATGATTTAGGCGTATGTGGAAATTATTAATTGGTCAATTAGGTCATGATTTTTGTAAATCACAAAATGTTTCGACATTATAAGTTGAGGGTTAAGATTTTATTGTATAATGTGATTTATAAAAATTGTTATAGAAAAATTATTATGTACATTCCATAAATAAAATTTTGATTTTTTTTTATTTTTTGGATAATATGTGATTCTTATACAATACTAATAACATGTTTTCTTAAATATATATCAATGAGATGATTTATACTATTAGTAATATCCTAAATGATTTATAAATTACAAATATAGATAATCCTATTTTTAACCGTTAAAGAAGAAGGTTTGGGTTGAATATAATCCCATACATCATTGGAAGTGTCACCTTGTGCATATAAACAATAAACAAATCCAATGACTCCAAAGATATTGGTTATTAGAACCATTCATTTATGAATAATTTGAACATTATGACTATTATTTATTAAGAAAAATGACCAAATGACTATTTAGTAGTAATGGTAAAATAGCTAGTCGACTATTGGTTATAACACCTAATGATGTATTAATACTAATGAGTACTCATAAAAATTATTATTTTAGGTACATTATTACCATTATCTATGAAATTAATCAAATTGGATAAGTGTTTCTAAAAAACCCCAAGTATGAATATTTGAAATACACAAAGAGATTCACAATGTTGTATAGAATCAAACTAGATAATATATTAGGATACTCACATTCAAACAGGGTGGAGAGTACTATATCCAATAACTCATTGACCATATAAGGGAGTGTGTAATTATTTCGTAGCTACTTCCTCGAAAAATACAATAATATAATGGTGTTCACATGTGTAATAATCATGTATTTATGTATATGGTTATATTTACAATGAGTTAATGTTCCATTAATATTTTATTCAAATGTTAAGTACAATAGACTATAATATTTATACAGAACAATGTTCTACAAAATATTTTCATCAATACACTATAAGAGATACAGAAATTGAAATTTCCCATTATTTATTTTCTGTATATTTAGTGTTGTGATGTATATGTTTGTTTTTTTATAATGTACACAAGTTAATAGAAATTAATATTTTTTGTTCATCCTAATGAGTAAATATGGCATTAGTTCTATAATTGTATTAGAAAATGTATATGTCCTAGTGCGATGTTTTCATTGAGATGTGAGAAAATAGTTAAGGTTTCAGAAGAGGAAATTTCAAACATAATAATGTTTATGAGAAATAAATAGGAAGTGTTCTTGATATATAGGTTGAAATTGTATAGTAAATACTAATAGAGGATGAAATGAAAGAAATCACCTAAGAATATGAATAGTTTAGTATTATTAATTAATATATTTAGAGATATGGATTTCTTAAAACTAATAACTCTGAGGAAAATTTCATTGAAGATGCACCTACATTATATCAAGAGTATATTAAGAATTTTATTCCTAGATTTTTTAAAATATGTGGAATAAAAATGATATATGTGTCCATGATTCATGTTTTCGACATTTTAGATGCTGTTGAAGGTCTAATACATGTATGGTGAAAGTCAGTTTTACTCAACAAAACTAACATAAAAGATGTATTTTCTACTAATATGGATCCCTTATTTGAAAATTATAACAAAAACTCCTGGTATTAATTATGAAGAAACCATTAACAACTGTCAATAATAAATTCAATTAATATATTAATTTTCAAATAACATATTTCGATTGTTAAAATAAATTGAAGTAAAATGATGTTTGTTTGATGAGAATTTATTTTGATACATCTATATTATACTACATAAAGGTTCTTATGTACTAAATGAGACAACTAATATATAAAAGTATCAATGCTCTATTTATAGATTAATGAAATCAAATTGGAGTTAGAATATCTGATTTAATGATGTAATAAAATATTGTGGCTTTATAGAAAAAATATGATTATTTATTATCCAATTTCATTAGTCTAAGAATATAAGTGTTTTTGATATTTTATGTGGATGTCCTACTTATTATTGGATGTGATATCTTGAAACATCATTATGTGATGATCTGGTTTGGTAAATTATTATCAATTAAGGACATGGGTGAAATAACCTATATAGTGGGTATAAATATATTAATAGATAAATCTAAGATAATTCCTACACTCAGTTTGGAATCCTCCATTAGTATAGTCTTATAGTGGCATGGAAAGGGTAAATCCATGAATGAGTCTTTTCCAATGTTACGTGGAATGAATTTTAAAAAGATTCAAGATCCTTATGCAAATTTCAAAAGAATGGAAAAAATTTCCTTATGCATCTTTCATAGGTTCTATTGGGTTTTATATATCATGTACTCAACATAATGTCAAATGTTCTCTATATATAACTAGCAGATTCAAATACAACTATTGTTTATGTAATTGGGTTTCTAAGTAAGATGTCCCCAAGTCTGTTAGAAAGGATGCGAATATTTTCATGGTCTTCAAAGGAGTAGATTATCCCCATACAAAGGCTCATGCTGAAAAAGTCTCTAATCTAATAGAGGTCATATAAACTCTGAAACTGGTTTCATGTTTTCTCTTTATAGTAGAGATATTAGTCAGAATATTTTTAAATAAGTCATCATAAAAAAGTATATAATAATGGAAGACTACATCTCTATAACATATGCAATAAAGGAAACTATTTGGATTAAAAACAACATCACTGAACTAGTTTTAGTACCTAACAATGAAGGAGTGGTCATGTTTTATTATGGAAATTGCCGTGACCCTGACCCCAATAGACTTGAGCCAGTGACTGCTACCATTATTCATAAATCAATTTTTTGGAAAATTTTGAAACATTAATTATCAAATCATATGGTCAGCTAACACAGTAAGATACATGGACATCACGTGCCAAATGATCAAATAGTTTAGTAATTTTGGTAAA
This sequence comes from Viscum album, assembly GCA_963277665.1. Taxonomy (NCBI): domain Eukaryota; kingdom Viridiplantae; phylum Streptophyta; class Magnoliopsida; order Santalales; family Viscaceae; genus Viscum; species Viscum album. Next base: position 332,944,661 of record OY728150.1, read on the forward strand.
CAATAAACATATTTAAGTCGTTAATTGCAAATGAATTAAAAAATTATTTTTTCGAGAATAATTTTATTTCAACTATCTAATATCTATATATTTTCCATCTTAATCATCATGGAATTATAACTAATTAAAACAAAGTATGTGTAAGTTCAAAATCTAATTAAGGGTTAAATAAAGTGAAAAATAATGATTTAATGAGAATAATAATTATAGAATGGTAAATTACTGAACAAACGTGCCATTAAAATAACTTGATAATGAGTAATTATGAACACTTGTCATGTAAATAACTAGATAAGAATTAATCAATATTGGAATGTAAATAATTGAAAATAATTACATTTAATTAATAAACTAAAAATGAAATGCAAATGTTTATTTATTAATAGTGAAAATATCCTAATTAATAATGATTGTATTATCAATGTAATGAATGATTAATTATTTTACATCTTGTCTCAAGAACATTTAATCATATACTATCAAGATATATCGTCCATATAGTTAAAAAATATGGATATAAACCCTTTTAATTTGGCCAAACCATTTTCTACTTATAATTTTTGATTCATTTAGGGGATATATAATTTCAATGAATGACCCATCACGGCATGTACAAATAATTCCCCATATTTCTAAAAAATTGATTTAATTAAGGAGAATGTGTATTATCTTCAAATATCATTATTTATTAAAAGATTTCGACTTATCAATATGTACCCAAATATACAAAATGACCTCAAATGTTGAAAAATGTATTTAAAAATTACTTATTGATAGTATTAAAATCTTTTAGAAGATACATAATGTTGATAATTAGGGTAAATTTAATGTTTAATGATCATGGTAAAGTGAATATTTGAAGGAAATGTTTTTTACTACAAATATGATTTAAGAAATTGAATTTCAAATAATTAATTTATCAAAATGATGGTGAAAGATTCCTATAAAGAATAATAATGTTTTAAATATAAAATATACTCTGTGAAGTTTTATTAATGTGTGTTTTCATTGATTAATGTAAATACCATTAAAACATCTTTAAAAACATTCTTGAGAAAAATCCCCTTTTCCTTTTGAATACCGTTCTGAAAATACCACTTATTTTAAAATCCCATTTTAAAAACATTTTCATTAAATATATTTCTTAAAATTCTAGATTAATATTTAATGAAATGCATATGGATAATTATTTAAATTTAATACTAGGTAAAAATGAATCTTTTCGTGTTGTAAAAACGATTGAAACATGCCATGTTTCAAAAGTGGTTATCAGAATCCTTTAAACAAAATTTGTAAAAAAGAAAAATGAGAAGAAAATAATTTTAATAAATAATTTTGAAAATGTTAAATCAAAAATTTTTGAAATAATTTTGGGAAAATAGGGTTTATAATGAGAAGGAATTTTTCGACCGAAAGAAGAAAATAAATCATATTTTATCAAAATGTTTTATCAATAATTTAATGTGCCAAAGATTATAATACTGATACTATAGTTTGAAAAATATCCAGAATAACTATAGGATAACAAAAAAATTGTTAATAAAACAATTATTGTATAATTTATTTAAATCAAATTATAGAATAAACAATCTTAGTTAGAATGAGAATATGAAATAAACCACAAAAATGAATATAACATTAAAGTGAGAATTAATCAATAAATATATTATCTGTGTCAACAATAAATCCATATAAGACAATGTGAAATTTAAAAACATGATATTTCAAATTAATTATATATATTATAATATAATATCGATGATAATAATGAAGTAATATAAACAATTAAAAGAAATTGAGTGATGAAATTTATTTAAAATAACATAACCTTATATTAAAACCCCCCTTAGTTGAAATAAATAAAATTTAATCTTATAATACCATTACTAATGATGTATTAATGATATTAAAAGTCAAATTTTATTATATACAAATAAAAAATAAATTAAATTTATATCATTACAATATTCCACATAGAATTACAATTTAGACGAAAACCTCTACCTTGTGCTTTATTTTTGGATGAATGGTATATTACATCATATATAATGGTTTTAATCATTTTATTAACTTATTAATGAAATATATTAATATTTATTGTAATATATATTAGGATATTATAATATATATTTACTCTTTAATTAATATTCATTCATTATTGTCATTATTTTGAGTAATAGCTTCTTTTATTGACTATACTTTGACTTGTTATTTAATCATTCCTATTACATAAATAATTATTTAAGAATATATAAGATTTAAATAATTATTAAATATATTATTTATTTATTATAAAAAAATTTAGTGTATTCAATTAAATTTGGTGACATTTAATAAAATACATTATTTATTGCAGTGATATGTCGTACGTACACATGCATGTTGTTTACATTTTCTTGTAAAATTGAAAAAATAAAATAAAATTATATATATAATAATAATTACATTAAAATTATTATTCAACATATCTCACATATTATTATTATTATACCCATCCATAATACAATCCATGTAATGTGTTAACAAAACACATCACTTTGCATGGTGGTAGTCTGCCATAGACGCGAACGATGTTATCGGATTCCAAAAAATGGAAATCATGTAGGTAAATGTTATATAATAATTATATAATCATAATAAGATCTTTAATACAATAAATACCATATATAAATGTTATTTAAATAAATATTCCCATTATTTAAGGGAGGTGATTAAAACACAAAAAACATCGGTTTGTGAGGCAGTAGTACACCAAACACACAAACGATTATTTCATAACCCATTTGATGAAAGTGTATGTGGGTGTAATTAATACCCATAAGATACACAATAATATTTATGACACCACAATTATTTTAATATCATGGATTAAAAAAATATAAGGGGGTGGATAATGAAGTAAAACTAAGATACAAGTTTAAGAACGTTACCCCTTCTTCACGTAACTCCGGTTGGTTTTAACCTAAAGCCTTCACAGTTTTTTTTTACCATTTTATGAAATATGATATGAGATAAAGGAATTGTATAAGTAATTTTTCCCAGTATTTTACTACAAAAATTGCATGATATGTGAGATGATATGAGGAGAGTTGGAGGCCTTTGATAATTGGGGTGAGTGGGAATCATGTGAATTTTCTAAATAGGGAATTAAACGAATAATTTTTATATCTAAAATGTATCCAATAATTAACCAAACATGATTAAAGAAGGTATATGGTTGAAATATTTCCATCCAATGGGTTTTTGACAATTTTACTGGTAATTTTACAACTTATGTTTAAACTTAAGTCCATTTTTAAACTCATTTGTTCTCTTAATCATTGTAAATAATTTTATCTATTTTTTTATAATAACATTCAAAAAACCTACATTTCACTATATTGAAAATAATAATTTATTATGATTAAAAAAACATGGATTTTTTTTTTAAAAAATCAATATATATTTTTTGTAAAAATTGATTTAAAATTTATCTCACGGATGGAATGAGAAAGCAATTCTTGAAATAATAAATTCTTAACTGTATAAAAAATATTCATATACAAATTAAATATAAAAAATAATATTTTGAATTTAATTATATTAATATATTTATATTTGATATAATTATGATTTATAAAAAATAATAATATATTATTTCATTAAAAATTATTTAGATAAATAATAATTCATCAATTAAAATAATGTATTTTCACTATTTATTAATAACACTTCTCAATAAACAGCCTTAATTTTAACCTAAGATAATTTTGACATTATAATTTTAGTAATTGATTTTATTTTTCATATAATATTTATAAAAATATAAAAAATTTGTTTTAAATAAATGTGTCATTCAGAGGTTTCAAAACTGGTTATAGAAAAATATGGTTTTAATGCATACAAATGGATTTTCTCATATCTACTTCTTATCATATATTTTTTATGAATTTCTATAGAAAGTTTTTTTATATATAACGTATACATTTCATCAATATCTTCTATAAATATAAAATAAAATAATTTAACATGATAAATGTCTTTTTTTGATTAAATGTATTTTTTAATAAAAACGTCTCCTTTATTTTCAACTAGTTTTTATATTAATTTGAAACTAAGTAGTAATAAATGAATTCAACCATTTATAATTATAATATACATAATGATATTCAAAATTGTTTTACTATTTATGTGATAATTTTCATTTTAAATAATATTATTAATTATATTCGAAAGGACTTGGTCTTGCTTGTAACACTATCTATTGATGAAAAACGTTATTGCATGAAACTCAAGATAACTCAATATTGGATTCAAAGAAATAAATGTACTATATTATGTTTATTTAAAATAGTAAACCTTTCACAATGTTAGGGGATACTAGATTCCTTCCCCCACATCGTGTTCTGTTTCATAGATGTTTTAAAATATGATGTTTAATTTTTAAAATTTTCTGGTATACATTCTCTCCACCTTAAATTAATTGCATCCTAATAATTTAAATTTGATCTTAGTAGTTATAGTCTGATATTTTATAATTAATTTGTTGAAAAAAATCATATTATAATGTTTAATAAAATATCTTCTTAATAAGAGTAAATGGGGTGTAAAACTATCTCGTGGAATAACATATAACTAGGATTCTATGTTGGAAAAAAAATTTGGAATGTAAAGATTTGAAATGGAGAAAAAACTTTTATATTTATAGAGGGTGAGAGAGGTCATTAGTCATAAAAAACTGATTGATTAATGTAATGTTGAGGAGATTAAATCTATTAATCCAATATGAGTAAAAATTTCATTGATATATTCAGAAATGATTATAAAATTAAAGATATTTATATCATGATCCTATTTATATAGTTGAGAAATTATTTTAATATATATGAATATAAAGAATTATACCTACAAGATATGATTATTTAAATATAATTTCATAATTTTCATGTTATTTGATCCATTTCCAATTCAATTCACATTCCATGTGATAAATATCCAATAAATAATATTTCCTTTCAGAATATCTAAAATTTATATATACTGGATTGTAAGATCCATATAATAGTGAAATTATTTTCATCCATTTCTTACTATTTTTTCAAACCAATATCATTAATTCATTACTCTATATGTCTCAATGGTAATACTACATTTTCAGTATTAATATTTATTCCTCAAATTGATTACCTTTGAATATGGAAAATTAATAGGGACAACATATAGGCCAATGGTAAGGGGAAAACCCTTATCATCATTTGGTAATGGGTATAATCCCCATAGCCTTGATGTACATAATGGGTTGTCACCCAGAATATAGGTTTTAATTTTTATAAATTAAAATAATATAATTGCCAAAATATTTATGATTGACTATTTTAAAATAAATTTAATCATTAAATAACCTTTTTACAATGGGTTTCAATACAAATTAAAATTTTCTTTATAATGTTTAATATTTTTATTATCTATTATTAAAATTTCATTAAAGGCTAGTTTAATCATAATAGTTAAAAATAAATTTAATATTACATCTATAAAATGTGAATGCATTATTACTCAAATAAATCATCCACTAAAACATATATTTGTAATATATTTCCCTAAATATCCTTAATATTAGTAGAAAATAATTATGTAAAACAAAAAAGATTTATATAATTAAGTGATAATATATTAAATATTAAACTCATTATCCAATGACGTTATCCATAACACATAATTTAAGGAATTCATAATTTCTTATAAAAATTATTTATATCTTTAGATGCATTATGAGTTATATAGAAATTAATCTATTGATACGATACTTTAGAAATACTTTTCTTAAATGAATTTTGATAGATATGTTATTGATTTTATTTATTACCATTTGGTCATCCTTTTTATAAGATCACATATTTTCTAAAGATGTCTCAATATTGGTTACATGTACTCGTTTTCCTTTTATTGAGTATTTTTTTGTCTTACCATTGATTGGATTTTCTAGAAAATTGATAAATTTTTAGTTAGGTGGATATGTCCACAATTTTCTCATTATTTTCTCGAACCGTGGTTCTTGACCCTTAAAAACATAAAACTCTGGACAGATAGGGATTTCATGGCTAAGGAATGGTTTTCTAAACAATGTTCCCTAAATTCAGAAACTATATACCCCACCCCCTAGATGAGGTAAATTGTTTAAGGAACAAAATCTAGAAAACCACTTTTCCCTACCCTGTAAACAGTTAGCATAATTTTAATTAATCTATATATTATTTTTTATATAACCTAAACCCTTGAAACGCACCCAAGTCAACCCAAAATCATACAAACTTGTTTTCTATCATTTTTTTGCTTCCTAAAAAATTACTAGGGCTTATGACCTCTGTTCTTAGTGAAATGAAGGGAGGATTGAATATCTGCACCACACACTATAAGATGAGGTAATATCGTGTGGTTTCCATCTTCTCTCATACCACTCCTTCATCTTTTAATGGGAATATTTGAAATGTTTTGTTACATCATGATTTAGGAATTGTTTACCTCGATGTAGAATTATAGAATTGAGATTGTTTGATGTTGAATTGGTATTTCAGATCCAGATCTGCTTCTACATTGATATTCTGATCAAATTGGGGAATTTTTTAGTGATTGTTCTATGTCAATTTTGTGGCCGGTGATAAAAAATTCAAATTAAAATTTATTGATATTGATAATGTGTATGTAATTGTATAATTAATATTAGATGATTATATATTGATTTTTTGATTGAATAAATTGATTTTAGGAATTAATATGTTGTGATATTTTAGAAGTTGTGAATATTGGGATTGAAAATTTGATTAATCAATTACTGAATAATTTATGTGTTTTAGGATTATTGACCATGAATAATTAATTTATGAATTAATTAATGGTAATTTTTGGGATTATTAATTTGATTATTTTAGAATAATTAATTATTTAATTAATTGTTTTTTATATCGAAGTCATTAAATTTAAATAATTAATTGGGGAATTTATTTTTAGAGATTTTTTTGATCATGAAATCGAGTGAGGTTAATAATTAATTCAGTAATTAATCAATAGTGTTGAGGGTATAAATTTATTGTTGAATTAATTAATTGAAATAATGCGATTAATTAATTTTTTAATTAATTAATAGAAGGGATGTGATTAATTAATTATTGAATTTATTAATAGAATAATGTGAATGTAAAATTGCTGAATTTGATTACTTGACTGTTGAATTGATTAATGTGATAATCATGTGTGGGATATGGCCTCTTGTACCAAAATCCCATAGTGTGAATTGAAATGATGAATGGAAACAATGAGATTCATATTTTATAATAATTTCTAGAACATGGTCAACTAAATCCAAATCCCATATTATGAATTAAAATGGTTAATGGTAACAAGGGAAATAATATGTGATTATTATGTGTATGAGAAGGTCTGCTGCATTGAAATACCATAGTGTTAATCGAAATAGTGAATGCTACCAATTTGATTCCTCTATGAATTGAAATTATGTATGTTAACAATGTAATTCATATATTGATTGGTATGATAAATTTTTACAGTGTAACTCTCTGATATAATTTACCATGTAGATAGTTCAGACTCTTATAAGGGCCAAAGAAGGTATTGACAGATTGGGTTTCCTTATGAACCTGAGATTTATATGGTTAAATAAAATGTAATTGAATAATTTTGACTTATTTAATTTTTTATTTTATGTATTATTTATATAACTATAGAAACTTTTTACTAAATAGATATTTTTTAGACATCGTTAGTCATGGACTACTGATTTTTATACATATCTTGATTGGGAAACTTCATCGGTACCTGAATAGACTTCATGTGTGCAAGAAAAGATAATGGAAAAGGCCCTCTATTAAATGGATGATTTGGGATGGATAATGGATGTTGGATAATGGCATGGTGTTGGGGAATACTTGGTATGTTTCTGTGTATTTAATTTTGAGTTTTCATTTTGACACATATAACGTACTTTATCATGGAATGTCCACTCTTATGTATTTATATAGTATATCTATTATCTGTCCTCTTGTTATACTACTACTATTCTTGGTATGTTATATCATTTGGTTATTTTTTGTTTCTTTATGCTGGTGTACTTCTATATTATAGAGGTTGTATTATACTCATGATTGATAATAAGCCCTCGTAGCTTGTCATAAGCCTATGGTGTATAGTGAAACACGCCTGAGCTCATATAATGAACCAGCTCAAAGAACTAGCTAGAGGAACTAGGGTTGGAACATTTCTAAGTAGTATCAGAGCCTAGTTTTCTATTTTTCTCTTTTTCCTCCCTATTTGGAAAAGGTATATAGGAGACTAAGAATACTCAAGCTTTGTTCATGATCTCGTGCATGGGTTTCTCAATCCCATGTATGGGGAAAATGTACCAATAGTGGGATTGTTGTTATTGGTATTTCATTTAAATTTGGAATGTTATTTCACCATACATGACACACTTCTTGTGTCATGTGATAATTGTTGTTGAGTTTTATGATATTTTAATAACAGCCTAGAATGGAACAAGAGTTGAGTATGCATACATAATTCAATGAAACTAAGAGTATTTAGCGACAAGAATCATAATAGGAATTATGGAGAGAATAGGTTTGGGGTAGGTTATTGAACATAAAATTATTTCCTTTTCTTCTATTTTTAAAATGAAAATTAATCTTGATATTAATTTGACTTTTTGAAATGATGATAAAAATGGTAATAAATTTGTGTCTAATGAGAATAATTAAAAATGATAATATTTTTACCCATGAATCCCATGACCTAGTTATATGAAACTTAAGGATAGTGATAGCATAATGGTTTTGATAGTGTAGTGGGGTTTTAGGAAAAGACTTGTTGATCCTTATTATGTTATCCTCTTTTGTAAATATGATAATGTGTTGGTATGTGTGCTGATATTTGTGTTTCCCATTTCATATATATTCCTCCATGATGTCGTTTGTGGAGAGGAAGACATGAGTATAGGGATAATGATTATTCTATGGTAGTGTAACCAAAGGCATTAGTGGTGGCAAGGGAGGAAGTCATAGAGGATTTACAATAAATCATTGCTTGTTTTAATCAATTCATGAAAAGATACACATGGAAGGTTGTGAAAGTCCTATTTGATCTATGAAGGGTGTTCCAGTTGAAACACCATCTAACATTTACTAGAGAGGGTGGACCTGAGGTAGTTGAGTACTTTATTAAGTCCATAGAGACTATAATTGACCACATGAAGAGTCCTAGTGAAAATATAGTCAAGTTCACTACATACATGATAAATGTGTTTGTGATAAACAAGATGGATATTCTAGCTCAGACTAGATATGAATAAGTTAATTAATTGAAAGACTTCTTGGAGAATATCCAAGATAACTTCTCTCTCAAGATGCTAAGAAAGGAGAGGCAAATTGTGATCATTCGATTGAATAAATGGAGAAAGTCTATGATGGACTGTGTTGGTCTGTTAATATACTTGTAGTGATTTGGTATATTGTTGTAAGATTATTATACAATGTTTCTAATATGGACATTAATGTTATATTATCTCCCAAGTTAACCTCTTTTATTTTAACATGTATGTTGTGGTGTTGGATTAGGATCTCATAGTTGAGGGGAACCTGACGGAGGATTGTAGTCCCAGAAAGGTGATTCAAGATAGATAATTAGTTGGTACATATTCTGAGAGTAATAAGTGTTACTAAGAAATAATTTTATAGGGAATTGGGAAGCAAAGTACCATGATAGAGGGATCAATTTCATGGGATCTTACTTGAATGATCCTTCACTAGTGTTGTAGGTCAGAAAACTTCTAGTGGAAATTCCCCCAACCATCGGTAGAGTCCAAAGGATTCGGTAGTATACGACATCGACATACATTATATAGGAACCCATGACCGACGGGTAGTGATGGAAAATCTATACTCATATAGAGTGTGGGTAGGGGATCTTCTACAACTTCTCAAAATGGCGGCTAGAGTTCTACTGGTTGTGGAAGTAGAGGATGTTGACATAGAGGTTCTATGAATGGGTTATCATATCATCCTGGTTTTGTAGCTCAAAGGACTCAGGCTATATCATATAGAAAATGGTAAGAACAATTACATTTTGTTCAGCCTAATGTTGTGGATAGTGAGGCTAGATTATCGGCAGTGATATGTACAATTCCTTTATCTTCAATATTACATAGAACCATATTTAAAACATTTTCTCTCATCCATTAATATCTAAACCACATTTTGATGGTTTTAACCTTGCTCTAGAGTTCATGAGTGGGGTGTTTATGATAAATACACTATTGGGAGTATGGTCTAGAGATATATATTTCTAAGAGGGTTAATTTATCAAGTGTGGATAGTATCACATTCCAAGGGATCATTACATCAATGACATGTTAGGTTTTGACCAACTAGTGGACATGAAATAACTAGTATTATACCGATACCACATATTTTGTTATCATAATAAATAAATTTTTATGTCTCGTAAGGGTGACAAGTTTATTCTCTCTGGAGGGTGGGATATCAGGGTAGGTCATGCACGTCCATTTCATACACACGTAGGGGAGCTTACAACCCATTTTTGGAGTATTTTATTGGATGATATAAGAGTTAAGCATAGTGTATTTCCACTAGTAGTGGAGTAGTTTCATGATGTGTATCCTAAAGATTTATTATGGCTACCACCTAAGTGAGATGTAGAATTTATAATTGATCTCATGTAAGGGGAGGATCCATATTTTATTCCACCATACATAATTTCACTACTATATCTTCTCCGGTTAAAGTCTCAATTTGATGTATTTTAGGATAATTGGTTTATTTGATTGAGTACATCACCTTGGGTTTCTCCTATTTTGTTTAAAATGAAGGCTGATGTGACATTAGGATTTTTTCTTGTTTACTAGATGTTCTACTGGGTGATAGTAAAGAAGTATTATCCTTCAAACAAATCGACAATATATTTTAACAATTGAGGGGATATTTTTCCTTCTTAAAGATTGACTTGACATTTGGAAATAATCAGTTGAGATTTTGACCATCTAATTTATTGAGTACTGCTTTCAAACTAAGGTATAGGCTATATGAGTTCATTGTGATTTCATTCAGGTTGATGAACACACCATCAATTTGTATGACCGTGATGAACCAAATATTCCATCTGTACCTTGATCATTTTGTGGTAATATTTTTGAAATTAAATCTTGTTTAATGTCAATACTCATGAAGATCATTTCCGACATCTTGAAATAATTATTATTGCACTGAATGTGCTTCGGTTATATGCTAATTTATCTAAGTGTGAATTTTGGATTGAGCAGGTACACTTCTTCGCCCACAATATCTTAGAGGAATGTGTTTCTGTAGATATAGAGAAGGTTAAAAAAATGTTACATGGTAGAAGACCAATAATGTTTTTGATATCGATAAAATTATGTGGTTAGTTGGATATCATCATAAATTAAACTAGGACTTTTTCGGATTGGTATAACTTATTTTGGTCTTGACCTAGATGGGAGTAATGTTTGAATGGTCTGAATCATGTGGGAATTATTTCCAATGGCTGAAGAAATAGTGTTGACATTATCCCTAATTTGTATCCAAATTATGTCAGGTGTGAAGTATATTATGTTTTGAGACTCTTCTGATATAGGTCTTGGAGTCATGATGATGATTGGAAATTGAGTTGTGGCATATGGGTCCTGAAATTTGAGGCCACAAGAATGAAACTACCCTATGCATGACCTAGAGTTGGATACAATGGATTATGCTTTAATGTGTTGGTAGTATTATCAGTTGGGGATAAGGTTATCGTGTATACGAATCAAAGGAGAGTAAATTATCTATTTTTGAAATGATATTTGAATATTATAAAGTGTATATTGGATTATTTTATTCAATAATTCAATTATGGTCTAGCATATATGCATGGGAAGGCAAACTGTGTTGCTAGTGCTTTGAGTAGGACAACCCAATATTATGATGTTTAGTAGTCTATTTATATAATTTGATCTTTATGACCCTATTTTAAGAGATGCTTATGGTGGTATGGGTGACATAAGAGTAGATGAATCTTGTATCTTTTTTTAGAGTCCGTAATTCTAAGATCAATTAGTGATATATAGTGTGATGATCTAAATTTGTTTACCATGAGGGAAATCCTTCAAGGTGGGGAGTCACCTTCCAATTGGAAAATATTAGAGGATTACGTTGTCTATGTTAGGAATTAGTTAGTTGTTCCAATGAGGATGTGGGATGAGATGATGTGTTAAATTTTTGACTTGAAGTGGAAAATGCATCCAAGGGTGACAAAAACATACCGAGCCCTACAATGATAGTTTTGGTGATCAGACATGAAAAAGGAGATAACAGGGTTCGAGAAATGATGATAAATCTATCAGAGGTGAAGGCCAAGCAGCAAAGACTTTGTGTTTTCTACATCATTTTACCATTGCGGAATGGAAGCAGGATAATGTCCATATGGAATTTTTCATGGGTATCCCGAGGATGGATTAGATGAATGGTGCTATTTAGGTAATTTTGGACCATTTGACTATTGTATCTCAATTCATACCTATATGAGAGACCTTATCAATATATCTGTTGGGGGAACTATATATTAGAGTGATAGTCATCTGACATGGGGTCCTATGGACTATTCTTTCACACCAAAACTCATGTTTTATATCTTCCTTCAAGGAGGTCTTGCAGAATGTTCTTGGAACACAATTTTAATTGATTTTGGCAATCCACCCATAGATAAATCTTCCATTATAGCATACTATATATGTGAAAGAATATATTCATTGAGTGCATATTCTATAATTTTTTTGGGTCTTGGGAGAAGTACCTAGAACATTTGGAGTTCTAATATAACAATATTTATTAGGAAACTATTTATATGGAACAATATAAGGCTCTTTATGGTTGCTCAGGCGGATCACCGCTATGCTAGATGGGGGAGGGTGATTTAGATATATTGGGATTGAGTCTTGTGTATGAGATTTTAGAGCAGGTAAAAATGATTCAAAAATATATGTTTATAAATCTTAGTTGTCATAAGTCTTATATAGAAATATTTTGATGACCACTACAATTTGAATAGGGTGAATGTGTATTCTAGATGGTGTCACCAAGATTTGGTAAATGTATGATACAGATTATGGGATAGTTGGCACTTAGGGTTGTGGGATCATTTGAGGTTCTAGAGTAAATCAGGTCGGTGGTGTACCAATTTCTTCTACCATAGTGGTATAGTTCTAGGCGTAATTTTTTCGATGTGTCACAACATCAGTGGTATCAATCTTACCCATATCATGAGATTGATGTTGTTGATGTTGAGAATGATATAGATGGTTCCTTTGAGTGGAAATTGATACAATTTTTGGATTTTAGCAAGAAGCTATCACGGGGGAATAACGTGCCGGTAGTTTTTAAATTGTGGTAACATGGGCATGTTCAGTAGGACACATGGGAGAGAGAAGAAAAAATATAGTATCAGTGGCCCAATAATTTTAACTTCTAATATGAGATATTCATTGGAGTAAAAACCAAGACATATCTATTATAAGGTGAGGATATTGTAATATCCCAATCTTTTCTATAGATTTATCAGTCATTGATTAAGGTAATATTTTTTCTTTTGTTGATGGAATTATTTTGGGTCTTACCATGGGGTGTATTTGGGAAATAATTGAAAATTTTGGAAGTAGGAGGTCTTGTGCATGGTTGGGCTATGGTTTTCCTAAAAAATGCACCCTAAGCAAGAAAATAATGCAACCATGGATATCAAGGGTTTCATTTGAGGTTTCATGGTTTTGAGAAACCGTCCCTATAATTGAGAAGAGTTGCGTAGTTAAGTCACATGTGTTTGAATGCCGTGTGCCAAAACCCAGCAATCCCATCGTGTATTTTTATTTAATAGAAAAATAGTTTCAAAATTAGTTGAACCCCAAAAACAAACCCAAATCAACCATAACTCATATATTTTTAGTTTATACAATTTTACAATATTCTTGACTGCATTCCAATAGACTATGACCTCCATTAATGGTTAATTTAATGTAGGATTAAATATCTACACCCTACCCAATAATAGCACTTAATCTCATGTTGTTTCCATCTTCTCTCCTACCTCTCCCTAATCAAATAAATGGAATATGTCCTCTTTCTTGTTGGATATACATTTAGTATTATTTGATCTATATATTAAATATTCAAAACCTAATTTTTCTATCATGAAATAGGGTTTATGATCAAAATCTCATTTTAAATCGATATTACTCTCAAATTATGGATTTTCGTAGGCGATCATTCTACATCAATTTCGAGGTAGGTGGTCTTTAATTAAAATCCCAAAGTTTTGTTATCATTTATGTGTATATAATTGTATAATTTCTATATGATGATTGGCTATTGAGTTTATCATTCAATTAACTAATTTGATGAATTAATTTTTCGATGAATTTCTTAAATTGGGAATATTAGGATTGATTATATGAATAATTAATTACTGAATTTATTTTTGAGATTTTTAGATTGTTGAACATGATTAATTAATTGATGTATTAATTAATGATATGTTTTAGGATTATCTACTTTATTACTTTGGATTAATTAAATTTTTAATTAATTATTTTTTTATGAATGTTTTGGAATTTGAAGAATTAATCAAAAAATTAATTATTCTCATTTTTTGTGATAATGAAGCTGATTTAGATGACTAATTTATTATTGAATTAATTAATAGGGATGAATTGATTAATTAATTGTTTAATTAATTAATGTAATGGATGTGATTATTTAATTTTTGAATTAATAATTTGAATGGATGTGAATGATTAATTATTTAATTACTTAATTGAAAGATGTGAATGTGAAATTTTTGAATTTGATCATTAATGGGAGAATTAATTAATGTGACAATCATGTAAGGGACATGATCTGCTACACCAAAATCCCATAGTGTGAATTGAAGTGATTAATAGTGAAAATGTCATTCATATAAGATAATCGTGTGTTTGGACATGGTTTGCTTAATCAAAATCACATCATTCTAATTTAAATGATGAATGGTATCAATGAGATTCATATGTGAAAATAAATGGGGAATGGTAACAATAGAATTTATATGTGATAATTATGTATGGGACATGGTCTTTTGCATCAAAATATCATTGTGTCAATAGAAATGATAAATGGTAACCATGGAATTAATATGTGAATTGATGTGAGGAATGGTAACAATGTAATTCCTATGTGGATTGAGATGAAGAATGGTAATAATTGAATAGTGAGACATTATATCCCTTGGTGGAAATTCAAACTCCAGTAGGGTCTGAAGTAGGTATTGAGAGTTCAGGTGTCCTCAGGAACCCAAGTGTTATGTGGATGAATAAAGAGTTATTTTATAATTGTGAACTGTTTACTTTATTGGTTTTATGTATTATATATAAAGTTGTATACTCTTGTTATTTATTTAAGGTTTATTTAGAAGTAGTAGGGGGTGGAATAGTAAGTTGTACTCAAATCATACTCGGGATACATGATCGGTAGCTGAATAGACTTCATGTATACAGGATAGGATAAAGGATAATTACTTACAATCAGTGGTTTAGTTGGGATGGATCATTGATGAGGGAACTCGACTTGGATTTAGGACCCTCTTCAGAATTTGTGGTTTTTTTAGTTTTGTGTTTTCATTTTTACACTTTCCAAATTCTAAAGCATGGAAAATCTACTCTTCAGTTTTGATATTGTATTTCTAGATTTGGTCACCTTCTAATAATGGTATTATTCAGGTTATGTTATAACATTTTGTTATTTTTTGATTATTTATTTTTGTGTATTACTCTGATAAAAACAGAAGAGTATCTCCATGATCGATAATAGATACTTTATGATAGTAAAAATCATCTGGAATATGGGAAGGCATGCCTGAGGTCATGTAGAGAACTAGATCTGGGCGCCATTTTGTGGAACCCGGGTCGGGGAATTACACTAGTTCTAGGGTTTAGCCATATAATCATATAATGGATATCTAAATCATAAAGACTTATCTTCATTCTTATAATCCTTATGTTTATCCAGAGTTTTTCATTTTCATCATCTTATTCAAATCCATTATAATATTTTGTAATTAAAATATGAATTATCCTAACCATATCACTCAAGAGTTTCAATCATGTGCATAGTAAGACAAGATTTTGTGTACCAGGTTACACTTGATTCATGCACTAAATGACCTTTTGATGTTATTACCCTTAGTTACATATGATCTAAATCCATGTCCACATATATTAAACAGACCAATATTTATTTCAAGGAAAAAACCATATACTCACTAACTTACAAAAACATTAGGATATTCTTATTTACATATACCCAATGTCTATATTAGGTTTATTTTCCCTAATCTATGTTTCCTAAATATAGATTCTATTATATCTACCAAACATTTTCTAATACAAACTATAGCATCCTCGACCCTAGTATTCTAGAGTCAATTCCTCCTACCATTACATTAGCATATGATATAATGAAACCATGTCCTAATGGACCGAATTATTTTATAGTCTTGGTAAACTAGATACTTTTCGATGTCCTATATTTCAATTTAATAAAAATATTATTACCTACTTTTTTCTATAAAAACATTATTTCAACTAGTGTGTATATGTGTATCAGTTATAGTAAACATCATAAAATCATGGGACACAAATAAATAAGGGTGTGATAAAATGATCACTGATTGTTAAACATTGTGGAAAAATAATGAATATTTAGGTATAATCATTATAGAATGGTAAATAACTCAACACACAATAATATAATTTTCTCAAAAAGTAATAATCAATATCTCAAGGGAAATAAATGACCTCATAGTCTATGTAAATAACCGGATAAGAATAATAAAAACTGATATATAAATAACTGAAAATTACTCTTATTATTATGTAAATTGAAAACCAAATACCTCCATATATTTTTAGAGTGAAAAAATCATGGGTAATAATGAATATATTATCAATATAAGAAATGATTAATTTTGGGAAATTAGGTCATATGAAATGAAAACCTCTTCTTACAAAATTTTCCCCCCATAATGTTAAAAACTATAGGTACAATCCTATTTAATTTGGCCAACTAATTTGTTACATGAAACTTGTTGATTAATTATGGGGCTATATAAATTCTAATCTCCACATGCCACAACATGTCCAAGGTAATCATCATATAAAGAATATATATTTAATTAATTAATAAAGAGAATTTTCCTTAAATATATATATGGAGTTAAAGATACACATTTATCAATATTTCTTGAGATAAAAAAATGGAATTCAAAGTGGAAAACTATATGTAAAAATGATTTACTTTAAAAAATCATATCCATGATAAAAAAATTATATTTGTGGTAAATTTAATTACCAATGATCACAAGAAAATGAACATTTCATGAAATGTTTTTTAATACAAAATATAAATAATGAATGTGAATCACAATACATTCCTTAGTCAAAATTATCATTAACCATAAATAAGAAGAATAAGTATGATATAAATGCAATATATAACCATTTAATTAAGAATAAATGGTTTTTCTAATTTGTGAATGGAAAAACATAAAAATATATCTAAATTAAATTATGTGGATGATAATCTTTTCATTTGGAAATAAATTTTCGAAACCAAATTTCTAGTAATATCACATTTATAAAAAATTAATTAAAAACAACATCATACACTAGAAAAGAAAGCTTCAAATATATTATGATGGGTAAATATGTACATGTCGTTCAAGGAAAAAATTAAATTCCTTCCACATTATATAAAGTTATAAAATTTCCTTGTTAAGAAAGTGACATTAAGATTCATTTGAAAAAGAAAATTGTAAAAATGTAAAATTGTTAAAATCATTTTTTAATAAATAGTTTTTAAATTCTTAAAGAAAAATATTGGAATTTGTTTATAAAATTTGTTTTCAATGACAATAGATTACTAACCAAAGAGGTAAATAAAGTTAGATTTATTTAGATAATTTTATCAATAGTTTTATTTTCCATATTTTGTAAGAAATTGATACTGTTACATAGAAAATATAATTAATAACTATAGGTGAATAAAATTAATAATTTTATTAAACAATGATCATATAATACATTTTAATAGAAATTAATGAAAAAAACTAGATTAGAGTCAGATTATGATAAAAACCCCTTGAAATGGTCATAACAATGATGTGAGAATAAATTAATGTATAAATTTTGTGTATGAAATATAAATACTGATAAAACAATTTTATACGTAAAAATATATATTAAAAATTCATTAAATACATAATCCTAAAATATCTATGACAGTGAAGATTTAATAAAAACCAATGAAAAGAACTTGGATGATAAAATTTCATTACTACATGGTAACATTAAGTTAAAATAACCTTAGAATAAATAATTAAAATTGGATATTTGCATACCATGAAGAATTATTTATTCATGATATTACATATCAATGGGGTATTTATATACCATAAAAATTTATTTATATTTATTGAACTAAAATATGCATCAATGCAAAGAAATTGATATAAAATTACTTACTTTATGCTTCCTTGGGGTCAGATGTTATTTTTCCTCTTGTATGACGGTTTTAATAATTTTATTAAATTATTCTAGAACCATAATTATATATATTATATCATGTATGATCATATTTACACATTTTATTTACATTTTTATTAATATGTATTCATTATTTTCATCATTTCTGGTAATAAATGAGTTTTTTCTAGTATGTTATCACATTTTTTTTCTAATATGTCAATCTTGATTTAATAATCTAAATATTATAAAACATTATTTAAATATATTATTTACTAATTATATATATATATTATTCAATTATATTTAGTGATAGGATATGAAATACACAGTTCATCATGGCGGTAGGTCATATGTATGCAAGAAAACACTTTTTATATTCTTTTAATATTGAAAAAATAAAATAAAATAATATATATATATTATCATTAAAAATTAATTCCTATTTCATATATATAATATATTTTTATTAAAATTAACTATAATAAATTCCATGTAAGGAGTGAATTTAACAGGTCACTTCGCAAGTTGGTACACCGCCACACACACGAACAACGTTATATTATTCCTAAAAAATTAAAAGCATGAAGCAATGTGTAATTTAATAATTATATAAGAATAATTACATAATAGATATCATAAATATAATATACAATAGTATTTAAATTATAATTACTAACCATTAATGGTGGTAATGGAAAAATAAATGGCATTAGTTCATGAGGTGACAGTCTTCCAAACACATGAACAATGATTTCATAACCCATTTAATTGATGTTTGTGTTGGTGTAGTTAATAAAATAAAAATAATAGCAACTCAAAATATTAATGATGATTATGTTATTGTATGATAATTCTATAGGAATAAATTAGGGTTGTAAAAATAAATAAAATAATGATTCACATTGATGAACATTTTCTCTTCTTCAGGCAACTCTTATTAGTTTGCACCAAAAGAATTCCATGAATCAATTTTATACAAATGTAATCATTTTACGATGTCTGGTGTTATTGTTAGATGTTATTATTTTAGTAATTTTCTAATATAAAGAGCATGATAGATGTGAAGATAGTAGAATTGTGGGATCCCGTTTATATGTGGGGTGAGTGGAAAACATGTAATTTTTTTAAATTAGAAATTCCACAATCATTTTTTCCCGTTCAAGTGGCTCCAATAAGGCACCAAACACTATACAAGAAAGTATAATATCTATATATGGATATAAAAGTTTGTATTCATATTTTTCTATTCATTTGCCCAGTTAGGCTTAAATATTGGTCCATTGGTAAACATATTTTTTCTCTTAATCAATGTAATATATTTTAACTTATTTTACTAATAAATTTGGAATAAAAATTATGTTTGAACAAGAAGACATTATAATCTATTACGATTTATAAAATAGAATTTTTTTTCTCAAATTATGTTCACATAAGTGGCCAAAATTAATTTATAATTTTTACTACATATATGACGAGATTTCTGGTTTCTAAAGAAAAAATGTTAAAATGTTTACTATGATTTATATATAATTAAATATAATATTTATTCCAATGTAAGATATTATATTAATATATGCACTATTTATTTTTAATATTCCTTTAAAACAATTTTATATTATAATTTATCATTATAAATTATATTGACTTAAAAGCAGTTTTCAGTTAAAATACAGAATATTCATTATTTAATAAAAAATGAAACTTGTCATAAAAATACAAATAAGTTACCCTAATATAATAGTATCATTAACAATTCAAAAAAAAATTCATAATAAAAAAATTAAAAAAGTGTAAAAAATATTATTTAAAATATGCATACCTTTAAAAGGTGTTAAGAATACCTTTCGAAAAATACATATTTTCTCCATGAAATTAGAAAATTATTTATATTATTTTTATAAAATATATTTATTGAATTTAAAGAATTTATTAAATATAATATATTAAAATATAATTATGCTCATACAATAATATTAATAAATTTACTTTTTTATGATAATATTTATTTGGTGGATAAAAATAGTTTTATAAACAAATATCTCTTTTAAATTCAATTGGTTTTTATATTTATTGATAACTATTTTGAATAAAATGTATTCCAATAGATGTTTTTATAATTTACATAACCTTATTCGTAACAAAAAATTTAATTCCAATTATATAATTTTACTTTTAAATTATAAATTTAATAATTTTTTTAAAACATGGACTTTCATCTAACCCATGTTATCAAAGAATCACATTGTTGCAGGAAATGCAAGCTCGACTCAGTATTGTGTGAATTGAATGTTATATAATGTATTGATTTTTTCAGAAAACATCAACTATATTTTATAATCATTAGATTTTTTATTTAATATAATTTTTTGGGTTAATTTTTATACACATTATTAAATATTATATTCACATTTTAAAATGTCTAAGTATCATATAATAGTATTTGTATCACTCTGGAAATGGTACATTGGACCCAATGAGGGACCAGAATCATGTTTTGAAATTACCATCTCATATGTGTTATCAATGAGTGGGTGATGTTATGATAAATTGGGAAGATAAATATGACAATGTAGAAGATTCAATTATAAAAACATTACCAAAACAACAACATGATGGTTATATAGAATCTCAGGGTGTTAGAGATATGAGTGATTGGATGTAATGGAGGTAACTGATTCATTACTTAATAATAATAAAAATTTAACATTCATTTATGTGTTTATAAAATTTACATTATATTCAAATAAGAATGATAATATTTACTAAAATCTAAACATTGAATTGTCACCAGTCAATTATCATCATAGACTATAATTGTCTGTGATGATAAATTAAGGATAGTAAGAATTGAATCATATACTCATTATATGGCATTTTATATGAGATAAAATGAATATATACATGAGGTATTAAATAAAAAAATATTACCAACCCATACTCTTTAATTCATATCACACATAATTTCATAAGATCGTTGAAATTCCTTGGGATGATTACTTAATATTAATATCTATTACCTATGGTTTGTTAGATACCTTGCATGATAAAATAAATAATTTTCTATAATTATTATGAATGTAAAAAAAGCGACTTATCTAATTAGTGGATGGTTTATATGTTATTAATCTCATGGTCAGTTTGTGTGAAACCAATATTAAATATTTCAATATATATGTTAATTAAATACATATAACTCTTGATTGAAATAAACTAAGGAAGTGCATTATGTAGTTAGATAGTATATATAGATGTTCTCATCTACCTGGATGAGGTACATGTGTTGTACTCATCTTCTAGATGAATTAAATGTAATGTATTCATCGATCAAGTAATTCATTATTCAAAAAATAATATAATAATGATATAACCTAGACTAGATTGATGTTATTCCATGTATTATATCCACTCAATGTCATAGTAAAGCAGATTATATATGTATAAATATGATGTATATGATTTATATAATTGTGGATACGTTTTTATGGAGATATGACTATGTTTGAAAGATATTTCACAAAAAACCTTTGAATAATGAGTTATACTAATGATTTATAATGGTCGGTTTTTTAATAGATCGGTAAAAAATAGATTTTATATCAATTGTCAATGCTATAAAGCTATGATACTCCATATGGTTCCCTTCTGTTTATAATCCATTATTATTGAATTAAACATGGATTGAATATCAATTAAATTTTACAATGGATTCTCAACCATGATGAATCTCGTTGGATGTATTTGAGTACACCCAATACAGATGATACATTATTGATTTATTGATGTGTATTGAGGTTGTATATATAAGGGAATGGTTCCCACATCTAGAGTAGTAGTGATTATTGGTTTCAAATTAATATATTTTAAATAAATATTCTATATGGAATATTATTTAACACTATTCTAGAATCTATAACACCCCTTTGATGTTTTGGGAATCCATAATTTGTGATGTTGGATCCTAAAGTCACTAAATTACCTTTGGATGCTAGACACCAAATTCTTTTTTCTGATCATCATGAGTAACACCAAAAATAAAAAAGGAGTCTTTTGACACACAAGAAATGTATTATATTACTGTTAATTAATTTTTATTAATCTAATTAAGATATATGAGGAAATATATGAGTTTGTTATTTCTAAAACGTATTACAGTACAATCCATCAAGATCTATCAGTTGCTGAGGTATTTGGATTTTTAAAATTCTGTATCTTGATCTCTTAGATTATTTTATTTTTTTTGTAATTATTTTTAATTTTTATATTATTATAAGAAGAAATTTTTATGATAATTTTTCATAATAATATGTAATCTATGATGAGATCACATAAGGATAATAATCATCAAAGACCACATAACATGGTAAAAAGTTCATTTGTGACTCCATGGATTAAAATGTTTCAATGGCCCATTTTATGGATTTTAATGGTTGTGTGAGTTTTTTTCCCATTTATTATAAAATTTAATGGTATTGTACTTCATATGGATTTCCATGTTTTTGGACCACATATAATAGGTGTTTTTATGTGATCTTAGAGAAGTTATTCAGTTATGTTTTATATTGTCATTTTGGATGAGGTCCTAAAAAGAGTAAAAATTGAACATGGTGGATTTTTAATGGCATTTTCAAAGGTATATTTTTTTAGTTATGAACTGAAAAAAGGATTTTTTTAGTAAATTATTTATTCCCTAGAGAGAGAGATACACAATTATCTAAGGATTTCATGCTTCTCTAAGATTAATTATTTTGGTTTTCTTATTATAACCTATGATAATTAAACCATAAGATCAATAGTTTAAAATCATTTCATGGATGATGGTATCATTAATTATGATATTGATATTTTTTAGGGGTTCTTATATATCATTGTTCTATAGAAATATTAAGATAACTGTTGGGAAAAATATTATCTATAACTCTTTATTTACTAAAAATATTTTGTCTGATTCAATGGTTTTTTAGATTCATTATATCAATAATTTGTTTAACATAGGACATTATGAAAAATAATTATTTTCCTGATGTATTATTTCTCTACTTGTCACCATAATGGATTACACTCTAGATTAAGAATCATTAGTTATGGTAAAGGACAGTCCCCATGGTTATTTATTAATGGATAAAGCTAGATTCATTTGTTGAAATCCATGAATTATGATGATACATTTTATTAATCATGATATGGGATAAGTGATGAATAGATACCTCATTAGTTCTATTTTATAATATAATGGTGGATTTGGCTCCAGTGGTTTTTTGACAGGGGGAGATCAGATTCTATTCTTTGTAAATCTCGAATATTTTATAGTGGGAAATGATGAATGGTAACATAGCAAATGTTGTATCGTGAATTGTATGAAAAACATTATAATTTGGATACCAATCTATTAGAGGTGATTTAATGGATGGAATGTTGGTTTTATGATCAACATTTGGAATATGTTTCCATTTATTATTGAGGATGTTTGTGCATCATGTCCAGGTTGAGATTTAGACATGTCCTATATGTGATAATCAGTATCAATTTATTGACACTTATCAATAACTTATAAGAATAGAAAATGATGATAGTAGACTCTTAGGAGGTGATTTATGGTTGTATGTGATAGTGATGACCTAATTACAACAAAATATACACTTTAGGAAACACTATGGCTTTGGAAGACACATTGTTTTCTGATTATGATATTTGTTCCAATGGCTTATCATATATCCTATTGTTCATAAGTAATGTTATGTGATCCA
This sequence comes from Viscum album, assembly GCA_963277665.1. Taxonomy (NCBI): domain Eukaryota; kingdom Viridiplantae; phylum Streptophyta; class Magnoliopsida; order Santalales; family Viscaceae; genus Viscum; species Viscum album. The sequence goes on from OY728150.1 coordinate 332,969,015, forward strand.
ATCCTTATGATGACTAGGGATTATGATAAAAATATTATAGTGGTTGACTTTTAATTTATTATATAAATACTGTAAGGATTGATGAGATGAGAGGGAGTTGAGAATTAGTGTTGGTTGTTTCTATATTATGTGTTTATTAATAAATATTTAGATTACATATTAAATTTTTTAGAGAATTATATTCAGATGTTATTGGGGGTTTTGGTCCCACATTAATTACAATTTTTTATTTCTTTATTGTTTTATAATTGAATTTTTTTTGACCGACATCTATTTCCCATAATATTTAGTTGGTTTTTAATATTGATGGGAACTATGATAACTAATGTGTTTTGTGGAACATTACTAAGTGAGAAATTATATATTAAAATAATACTTTTTTGGATTATATTTGATGATATTGGAGATAAATTGGATTATTCATATTAGTCATTTTACTTTATAAGAAATTTATATTAATAATAGGGATAGTCCATTCCAAGGATGGGAAGTAATGAGAAGATTCTTCAGGACGCAGGTTTCTTTTTTACATAATGGAACACAAGTATGGATTAAAAAGTATTGGATGAATTTTGTTTTTATGTGAATGAGTTTTACATTTCACTAATCTACGCTACCTAAATATTTTCATGCACATCCACCTGACTACAAACATTTGTGCTTTGAAGCATGTGGGGGAATCCTATTAGGTCATTGGAGTCACCTCCGACATAAGTAAATGACTTGTGTATTGATATATATGTGTTAAAATATATTTATTCCTTCAGAAAAAAGTATTATATTATAAATATATGAATTACAAATGAATATTAATTTATAAGAAAATATTTATCCATCAATATATTTATTGTTAGTTAGGCCAGAGCTTTCTGATTTTACATTAAAGATATTGTATGTCATATATATAATCAAATGGGATATCATATTTTATTATCTAATTATTCATTAATACATACCTAGTTTTCTTCTCAATTTTTCATTTATTTATCATATATAAAATATAAATTTTTCTATATAATAAGACTCCCATTATGTCATTGTTTTATGTTTATAGGATTTGAGTATTTCTACTATATAGATAGGTCATAATAAATTTTATATATATTTAGGCATGATCCATTTGATTAATATTTGAGGTAATAGTCCCCCCATTTTTATTTTAATCCCACATAGTTTGTTAGAAGCATTTGAAATATGGGGAGGCATATATGATGTTACTAAAAATCACTAAATCAATCATTTATCAGCTAACCCAAACCATTGATTTAAAGTACATGTATTGATTAATAAACATAAAATATATTTCACCAAAATTATATACTCTAAAGCATATTGACAGAATTTACCATATCTTTTAAATCTCTAATAAAAAATATATATTGTGTTTGATGATTCCATTTCTTATGAAAACATAATTAATAACACATTCAATTGTATTATTATTCGTATTTGACTATTTTATTCATGGAAACTATATATATTGGTTTTTATCTATCCCTAAGAAAATGATAATCATTGATTATTCACTATACAAAGTGACTTTTTTTTAATATTTCAAAAGATATTAGAAAATTATGTTATAATATTTTATTGTATATATGTTTTTATAAAAAAAATTATTTTATTTAATATTTTTTTAACATGAAATAATAATAGTTTACATAATAAAATCCATAAATTATCCAAAAATTGTAAAAATATAAAATATTTTTCATAGCAGGGGACTGTTATTTACAATATATTTATTTTTAGTAATTTATTAAAGGATTTTTTTAAAATTTACAACTTATTATTTTAAAACTAGAGTTTTACCATAAATATAGTCATATAGAAACATAATATTGTGATATGTGATTATTAAATAAAAAAATAACAACTTGAATGATTATATGTTTTAAAAGGTAAATTTATCTAATGATTCTTCTATTATATTAATAATTTAATTATTATTATTGTTTATATTTATTTATTTAAATGTGTCGGTGTTTGGTGAAACTATAACATAATCTATAAAAAATTGAATGATTCAATAGTTATATGGTAGTTTAATTTTATATGTTTAATTCAATTTTAGTTCTAGTGTTTATATGTTTGTTCTAGAATTTATATTATAAAATTTTCACTGTATATTATTCAATTAGTATAATACATATTTTTATATATATTGTAATGAAAAAATTTCAGAAAATAATTTTATTTTATTTTAAATTTGGTTTCTATCTAATGGATTTTTTTTTGGTTTATAATAAAAGAATATAAAAAAATAATTGTTTTTATAATTATAATAAAATATGTTAACAAGTTTATTATACAATATTTTACATTAGTTTCCATAAAAACTGACCCGACAAATTGGGGTTCACATCTATTTTTGAATAATCTAATGTGAATTAACATATTTCCTAACATTTTATATGAGAGATAATTTGGGATTACAAGTATATATCTCAAAATAAATATCATTTTTATGTTAGGTTAAATTAATAATTTATTTTAGAGATAATATACAACATTTCTTTTCAAAAATAAAGAGTGTTGTAAACCAATTGTTTTATATTTGATTTTTTTTATGATTATAATTTTTATTGGATTTAATAATGTTCATCTTGATAAATATTTTTTAATGTGTATTTTTAAAACATATTATAAAATTTAATTTATTATTACTTTAATATTAACATTAATAAATAACTGATAGTGTTACTAAAATATAAATGTTGTGAAAAATTAAAAATAAATAAGTTAAAAATCAACGATTATGGTTATTTATTCAATGGAAAGATATTCTTTAGACATGGTAGAAGATTCACATTGAAATCATGCATTATTATAGTTATATTCATGGGAAATTATTCTCTATTAGATTATTTCAATGTTGATCATGTTATTATAAATAATATGAGTTGGATTAAATCATAGAATAAAATCTCTACACCTGACTTGTAAAAAATATTCAAAATGATTCATTATTTCATGTGGAATGATCCCAGGGAGAAATGATATGAATTTTTTAAGATATAAAATATTATTATTATTTATATTGATAAATAAATATGTAAATAAAAAGTTGTAAGTTACTCAAAATTTACTATTGCCATTATATTTTAGAGGGAGTTAATAAATAAATTTTATGAGAAGATATGTCATATTAATGTGTTTCAAATATATTTATGTTAAATAAAAATATGGGATCATTATAGACTATTTGAGTACCTAAATAGTAAATCAAATGTTGATGAATTTGACGATGAAAAGATCTAATAAATTTCATTTCCAAGGGAAATCAACATGAATTGTATCAATAAAATATTACCATTATTATTTGAGATAATCATAATATATGATATCTACGAATATAATATGGCTTAGATAATGATAGTGTTTATATTCTAGATATGTTTTAATTAATGAACTCTTATTTTATTTGATGTGGAGATACACCGAGTTTCCCATATACTTGGATGTATCCCACATTTGGTGAATCAAGTAAATTATGAATTTATAACTATTATACTAGTTTGTGTGGTTTTTTAATTGTGATTGATTATAAGTACGTATTAGAGAGAATAATAATAATTAAATGATCAATATTGAGATCATGGTAATACATGAATCTATATATATAATGGAATATCAAGGGATAATTAATAATAGAAGTAGGGTTTGGAATTATATTTAACTCTCTGATTCACCCCCCTTAGGGAACTAATTGGATGGTTCAATTCAAAAAAATATTTAATTAGTTTTTTGGCTTTGTCCGTAACATTCTATAATAAATATTAATTTATAATTTTTAATAATGAATTATCCTTAATTATCCATATATATATTTAAATATATAAATTAATGTAACTCCATTTATATTAATAATCTATCTCATTTTAAATAAATATATATTATTAATTATATTACTCATTATATCATTTTTATCAATGGAATATAAATAATTTTTATTATTTTATATCAATTATACATAATTTTAATTGCTTATCCATCATTGTGTTGCATAAATATTTGGAAATATCATTTAATAATTTTTTTAAAAAATAAAATTTCTTTGTCATCTATCAATATTAAATTCTATTATACTAAAAAAAATTATAATTTAAAATTGTGAAACTCTCTTAAATAGAGAAAGAAATATTAACAAATCATATAAATTCCATTTTTAAGAGAAACCTTCACATTTTATAATCTAGGGTCATGCGCTCATCATCAAAGTATGATAATATTAACTTTTTAATCCAATTATTTTAACTTGAGAAATCATTACTATTATTGGTCAAACAACATAGAGAGAGGGATTTGGGATATATTTTTTCATTCAATTTATTTTTTCAGGAAACTATGTTAAAAGGTATATGTGTGAAATATATATTTTCATAGAGATAACATTGAAAATAGTGAAGAAATCGATTATAAAACTAAAGCACCCAATAGCCTAGGGTGTGGACTATAATATGGTAACTAAGCACAATATGCGATTTTTACAATAGCTACAAATATAAAACTATCCAGAGTTCAATGGGAAAAAACTGAGTAGTGTATGTTGAATTAGTTGTATAATTTATAAATTTTGCTGCACTTTTAGAAACTTAACCTCTTCATCCTTGTAATGATTATTAACTTATAATATTTCAGTAAATAATCATGAATGAAAACAAGTAAAGCACAAAAGATTTATAATTATTGTACTTAGTGTGAGAACCTACATCCTTCACATATCCACTATTATAGGTCTATATAAATTGACTATTATGAAGACGTGGATACATCGATTTCGAATTCCTAATAGGAAGCTTATATTTCATGATATGAATGATTATACTAACTCACATCATTTTTGATGTTTCCATAAAATCAATTTAGAAAAAATAGAATAAATAATATACTTTAATTTCTCCAAATACACTATCTGGATCCTCTTTCTGATGGGTTTGGGTTTGACTCTCTTTGCATGATGAGGATGGGTTCGATAGACTCATTCCGATGAATATAGTTCAATAGACTGAGTATGATGAACCCATTTTCAATCTGTATTACTCAATCTCTTCTCAAATTAATTTATTTTTCTTCCTCTGTTTGATAAAAGAACATTTATATATCCATCCTTATAATGAAGTTTCATTCTAGAAAGATAACATTGAATTGAATTCTATGGTGCTCCTCAGTTTTTGTTCACATGATAATTTCTAAAATACCATTGTTTTGTACTTATATTTACAAAAATATCAGAATAGAAAACAATGAGAAACATGAAAAATTACCCACTATCTCAAATTCCAAAAAATCAATATATACACTTATATGAATTTCATGTTTGAGAACATTATCTCCTATCAAAATTTCTAGAATCTTCTTGTGTCTTCTACATGTTCATCCTTCTTGAACATCATAAACATGCATGAGTTTAATTGAAATTCCTCATATCGTTACCATGATTCTTCAATATATCATTACGATCGGACTTCCTCATCGCATTATGATATAACCCTTCATATGATTTCTTATAGAAATCAAATTTCTTAAATAACTAAATCATTATATTTATTAGTTTAAATCAATTATCTGATCGATAGTTTTTTGTTTCTTTTTTAGTGGATCAATATAAAAATTTAACTCACGCATTTTTCTTTTCTAAAGCAATCATAACTTATTTTGAATATTTTTACTTTCATAACTCACCTTTATCTAAAAGTCCAGTGACAACAACTCTGGTTACTTCATCGTTCTGCATCTAATGGAGACTTTACTCAAACACTCTTCAAAATTAGTTTCATTACTCAGATAGAAGACAAATTTTTTTGTGTGTTGTACTTATTTGTCTTTTCTTCTAATTTCAGTTTTCTAGAAGTAGTACATTCAATTCAAATAAATTGGATAGACTTCACTTTTAAAAATATTTTATCTAGAGAATTTATCATGATTTATGAGAACTCCAAGACCAACAAAGCATCATTTGAATAATATAGGAATGTAGTGTGACTTTTTTCTTTCAGCACCTCTTTTTATTCCAACAAAAACACAGAATAATTTGAATAAACTATTCACCCATTATATTTTATAAGTATTTTATCACTATTTTTTCATAAAACTCACTATATTTGTGAATTAAAAACTAGTTAACCACCTTATAACAATATTTTAGAATGTAAAAAAAAATTATAATAATTGATTCCCTTGAAACATATTATCTAGACACTAGAAACACTCCGAAATTATTTTATGGTTTCTTATGACATTCCTAAAAATTTGTTTCTAGTCGATCTTCAACTTCTTATAGATATATATGTGACCAGTGGTGTTTTTGATCAGAAACATTACAAAACTATTACATCCTATCTTTCTAACAATATCAATGCCTTGTTTAAATGAGGCTGATAACCTGTGTCTAAGAAAAAAAGTCAATACTTTTCTCCCCCTTTGTTTTTGGGTTCAAAATTTCATCATCCTTTTACAATCATATATAAACTCATATTGATTAATTGTATCCAATATAAAAAAAAATTCAAACATCATTAAATATTTAGCTGTCAATTAATAATCAATTTTTTTTAATAAATCATCACAACTAATCTTAAATCTCTCTCTTTGGATTTGTTTACAACCTTTGTTGTGATAATTTAAAACTCATCAATTTTCAAATACTCATACTTTTTTTAAAGACATATTTTTTTTACTTTTACCAAAAAAAATACTCAAAAGGGAGTGTTCTGGAACAAAACTACTAGATAATGTAATTTTTTTTGAATAGTTACATCCTTTGGTTATAATAAAATATTTTATTTACATTTGGATAAAAATCCATTGTTTTATATTTTCTATTCACATAAATTTTTCTATAACCCATTTTACGATAACCACATCATTAGATGAATTTAATAAATAAAAGTACCACCATTTTCATTAAAGGATACATTTGTACAAATTCTCCCCCTTTTTCATTATAATTAAATGCCTAGTAAGGTTAATTCATTATATTTCTTACTATGTCATTGGAGGAGGATGAAGATGATGTGGTATCCTCAATTCTAAAAAGCTCACTTTCAGAATAGAAGTTGTGAATATTTCAAAAAATTGATAATTTTTTAGATAAATTACAATAAATAATCTCCAGGAGTATGATTCCACTTTATAAAGTGAGACTATATGTTTATGTGTTTCGATATATAGTGTTGTAGATTCTTTTGTGAAGGATAAATTTAACTATGATTATTAAAATGAATATTAAATAGCTTTGAAACATTAACATTCATGTCACCTTACTAAAAATTTATCCAAAAAATTTGAGTACAAATCCATGTTGTTGGATCATATTATGATTCCATTAATCTCAAAGTTATTGAACTTTTTTCTTATTATAAAAACTCACACAACATTCTCCGAAAAGTAGTTTATTCTAGAATTTGATTTTCTATTCGTACAATTTCCATCCCAATCAGTATCACTATAACCATGAAACTTTATTCCATAAATTATTTTGTATAAAATCACATATAGTGATGTCTTATTGAAATATATCATTATTATATTTACCTACATCATATGATATTCTTTTGGATTACTTTTATTCAAGGAACACAAAGTTATAGAATAAAAAAATTTAGGCCTTGAGGCTAAGAGATAATTAAAACATCAAATTAGCTTCATAAAAACATTCTGATTCATATGTTCTTCATATTAAACATTAATCATCTTTATCCCAGTTTTAATATGAGTACAAATGTATTTATAATCATTTATACCAAACTTTTCAATAGTAAATTGGAATAATTTTTGTTGAGATAATAAAATATTCTTTTCCCATTATTGAAGTTATACACTAAAGAAGAAATTTAATTCTCCCAAAATTGAAATTTCCAAATTTTTCTTCACTACCTCAGAAAATTCATTATATACATTTTATTTATCACCAAAAAATATTATTTCAACCATATAAACAGTGATAGTTAATATTTTGGAGTTAACTTCTATATCATAAAAGTTACAGTGATCATTCTTTAATAAAAATTCAACATTCACAAACAACTATAGTGTTTTCAATATAAAAAATTGTGTTTTCAGTACTAGTAACATGTGTATTTTTTAACGTATTCAAATATTTCATTAATTTAAAGACATTAATTTCATCTTCATAAATTATAAACCCACAAGGTCACTCAATTTTTAACTTATTACTTAATATCCCCACTTAGAAATCATGACATTACATCCAAATGACTTAATTTTCAATTCTGCTGAGAATCCACTTCTAGATCATTCTATTATTCTCTATCCTCACAATGAGGGAAAATGATTCAAGAAAATTAGTATGTTCATCTAAGGAATTACCTTTCAAAACAAGCATTTCATTATTTCATAAAAAATTCCCATGTTTATTCAACTTTTTTTTATAAACACACTTTTTTGTGATAAAATTCTTACCTTTTGGGTGTGGTATGGTTTCTATTATTTTATTTTTCTCAATTTTATCCAACACACCCTTCATTGAATCCACCTATTATTTTTATTAAATTGATTCGAAAAATGATTCTAGTTAAAATTTTAAAATAATTGAAGTTTATTTTCTAATCTCATCATTCCTCTTTTTATGATATGGGCCATTCTTATTCTATATAATATTTTCTATCTCAAAATGTTTTTTCAAAGTAATAAATTTTAGAGTTCCCATTCCATCTTCACATTCCTCATCACATGATTCACCCGAATATGGATAAGTCTTTATTGAATCACTACCATCTTCATTTGAATTCTCCATATTGTCTTCCTAAAAATTCATAATTACTATTTTTATTTTGTTTAATTATTAATTAATTTCACATCGTAATACTTATTGAGGTTTTTAAAAAGTATATTCCAGGATTTTTTTCTTCTTCCATTGTGTGAATTACCCAAAAAAACCTTCTTCATTATTCTCATATAAAATTCCATGACACAAATTTATTATTATAAGTAAACAAGGAATTCCGAAATTATTATGTATTTTAATAGTGGTTTTTTATATGAAATAGATTATAAGAATTCATTTTGGAATCCAAAATCTGTATAAATTTTTTCTGATCATGTACAACAATACTAACAACATTACATTAATCAATCATTTAATGTTTAAATTATTCTAACATGATTCATACCATTTATACAAGACTTTTATTATTTCTCTCAGCTAATACATTATATAATTGGTATATTAAGAACTACATTAAGGTTTTATTCAGTTATTTCTCATATAATTTTCAAAATTATTCCATGTGGATTTTGTAAAATTGTCTATTATCCACTTAATTTTGTAAACCACCAATTATTACTCAACTTATATTTTGAATAATTTGAATAGTTCTACATCCTCTGAATTCGATTCGATAAACATGATGTAAGTCATCCAAGTGAAATCATCAATAAAACTGAAAATGTTCTAATACCTTTTTACTGATTGATTTCACATCACCCCACATAAACTAGAATGACTAATATCAAGATGTATGGTAGATTGAATATCAAATTTATTATTATTCTTATTAGTTATATTCACTTTCTGAAAGGATACACAAACATCTTTTTCTCTTTTTTTTCCAGTTTTTGAATAATTCTTACAAAAAAATAGAGTGTTTTTTAGGTATTTTATACAAGGGGTCTAATTATTTACAGGCATAACTTATTTTCATCTTCATCAATTTAGTAAAAAATATGTTAAATTATCTTATCTAAAGGAGATACCACTAGGTTAATTATTCTTTTGTAATAACATTTCCGTATTTCATACTTTTGATAACATAAGAATATTTTATGAATATCTCTCATTTTACTATCTCAAAAATTTTACTTACATAAAGTAATTTAGTTATCTCTCCATCGAAAAAAATCATTAGATTTCAACATTTCAACCTAAATCTCATCTGATTTGATACAACATATTTTTACAGAACTACAATTCCAAATGGTGATAGAACCTCTATTCTATATTTCTAAATGTTTCAATATTTTGAAATAAAATATAATATGTGAAGAACAACCACTATCTAGTCCCCATGGTTTTCTTTTAATTTTATTTCAATGTAGTCTCAACCAGAATGCATCTTTCTTGATCATTCTTCATTATGGATTACTTTTCAATTTGTTCATACAACATATATACTGAAATATTATTCATATATTCTTCTAAAAAAGACTACATTTATCACATAATACAACAACATCATCAACATATTCATGATTAATTTTTGTTGCAAGGAGTCTCACATATCATGAATTTTATTTCTCAACTTCTTGTGGGTTAGGAAAGTTACTCATTCTTTTTCTACCATTTATTTAACATTATTAAGTCATTATTATATAAAGTGATACTTTTTTCCAAATAATATTAGATATATTTCGATATATTCATTGGGACCCTAAAAATCATCAAATAATTATTTTATATTGAATATCTTTTTACATATAAACATTTCTGAGGTTGATAACATCTTTATAATCTAATATAATTTTTCTGTGGACCATCATTACCTATGAGATGGTTTTAAAAATTTGTGGAGGTGATATGTTTCTCACATCCTTTATCCATCCAATTTTTTAAAACTTTTATTATCAACTGAAATTCTATAAAAATTAGATAAAATAATATTTTTGGAGGGTAAGGATTTCACATAATCATTGATTTGATATTACGTAGAAATATTAATAGTATCATATCTTATAGACAATGTAATGTTTAAGATTTCATTAATATTTCTCAAGTATTTTTCAAATGCATGATGCATTGATTGAAACTTGTTATCTTTTTCTTCTATAGCTTCCAACTTCAAACTGTGGACATAAAACAAAATTTCCTATAGATAAAATCTATATATCTAACTTAATATACCATGAATGTATTATTTATCATGACTAAAAACATCTTTTCAAGGTTATAAACATTTCCACTTTCTTACTTGTCATTCTTATTTCATTCTTGAGAGATATGTTTTGCTCAAGACATAAAATACGTACAATTCGGAGAAAATACTCTCTATAAGATTCTTTACCTCCTCCTTCTTCAAAATTTGTGGATTCTTCAACATTATCAACATTTCTAATGAATTATTATGAACATATATGAACATATATGAATTACACTATTGTTCACTGAATTGAGATTATCCATGATAAGGATTCAACAAGGGACCCTCAGCTACTTTGAAAATTGATTTTCCAAATGATCAACAAAAATGAGTGGGTGGGTTGAATCAATTGTATAATTTTTATTAGTTTCAACACTTTTATAAACATAACCCCTTTAACCTGCTTATTTTAAATACCTTATCATATATTAGTAAATAATGATGCATGAAAAATAATAAAAGAAATTAATGGAGAAAATATTTACATGGTTCAACCTCAGTGGGTTAGCCTACATCCTTTCCATAGACACTATTGTGTGTTTATGTAAATTCAATATAATGAATAAATGAATAAAACATATTCCAAATACTAATAGACACCTACGATCTCTTTATAATGATGTTTATACTGTCTCTTTTTAGATTAAATTTTTTTCATATAATCAATTGATCAAACAAAAAATAATCACATGATTGTTCAAGCTATTCCATAAATGATTTTTTCAAATCAGTGAACCAATGTGGATGGGTCTAATTCTATCAGTCTTATGACGATATGTCCAATGGAATTAATCCGATGAATTTTTTCTTGTGGATTCAGTATGATGAAACCATTATCATTGTATATTAATCAAACATTACTTGAATTAAGTGTATGGTCATCCTTAGTTCAATAAAAAAAATTTAGACGTATGACCTTCTAATTAGGTATCAGCCTTTACTAATAACAGTGACATGAATTCGATTTCACTTTTTCTTTTCCTCCAAAATGAAATGTTACAAAATAAAAATTCATTTTACTCATATTTAAATGAATATTTGGATTGAAAAGGAAGGAAACATGAAAACCTTCCCCGTTATCAAGAATTAAGAAAAATAAAGATCTGTGAATATTTGGATTTCATGTTTGACCAACAAACATATTAACAAATAATTTAGAATCTACATCTGTAATCTCCTTAATAGGCTTTATTTGTTAGCGAAAACATTATTCAGTATGATATAGAACATCATGATCTCCTTGCAAAGAAAAATATTTATCTCATTATGAAGGAAATTACTTAGATCATTATGATAGAATCCTTCATACAATTTCATAGACAAATCATATTTCATCATCCTCCTCCTCCAAAATGAATTTTTTATTTCAAAGACACTTTAAGGAAGAAGTGAGGAACCATGAAAAACAAAATAAAATTCATTTCGTACTTAAGGGACTTTCAGATTTTCCGAAGACTAGACTAAGATTTCTAGAGTCAGCCACCCTATAGAGTTCCCATTGTAGAAAAGTTACCTGGATATTCGGGTCATCGTTTAAGATTTCTTCAAAATGATTATCCATTTTATCCCATGTCGGAATGAATTCCTCAACATTGATATTACGATCATTGAAACCTTTATCCAGGATTTAGTCTTGTTTGTGAATCCACTCCATTTGATCCACATTTGTAACATCAACTCGAAGACTTCTCTCATAAATTATGTCAATCTCCTCTATTGTAGAATTGATCCAAATGACTCATTCAATCATTTCTTCCTTTCAGTGAAGAATGTGTTTTTGAAACCCCCATTTTATTGGTTCCAATACTTCATCAAGAGCCTTACTATCTGCTGTTGGAGACTACTTGACCCTCTTGTCAAAGAACTGCTTGACCCCTTCCACAGTTGAGACCTCCGTCCGTTTTACTTCTGTCTCGTTCCTATTTGCCTTACCAGATGATCTAGTAACTATAGTCTTTGGAGTATTCAAATTGTCTTTGAGAGGTCTTTCTTTTCCCCCATTTATAGACCGAGAAGTTCCTAGGAAGATTAATTCCATTTTTCCCATTCCTTGAGTCAGGACCTACCATGTTGTCCTCTTGGGAAGCCTGCTCATGATCCGTTGTTGGCTGTGATTCCACTTCTCAATCACTGATCTCATTTTCATATGAATACGTTGAACCAAGCTATTTCCACCTCCATCATAGAGTATGCATTTTCCATTCTTCCAGATCTGCATTCTATTTACCATCTCCACTTAAAATAGAGAAGCGATTATGTGTCTTTATATCCTTTGATGCATGATCCCCCCTTGATTCGAATACAAAACAATATTCTGCTTCGTAGAACCACGTTTCACTGCCATAAGGGTACAAACACCACTAGTAGAACTAGATTTTTCATTCCCATTACCCAGTCCACTTGCAGTCTGACCTGCAAGCTCCCTACCTAGGGAAGGAGGGCTTGTCGCCGGTGATTTTAGCTCTTCGGTCTCACAACTTCTACCAGGAATTGGTTCATGTTCTGACCACACTTCTTCTGCAACAAGGTCTTCCTTCGCAATGGTGGTAGAAGCCCCCAACTAAGTCCTCAGATGCTTGAAGATATCAGACACCTTTGGATCTTCATTTGTGGATCTATCAGGCTTGGAGGATTTAACAAAGATGTCATCCAATGTCTTCCGCAGACTACTAACCGCCTTCTTACTAGGAAGATCGGCCCCCAAAAAAGGCCCCTTATCCACCTCTATCATCTCTTGAAGAGGAAAATGATCTGATTTCACAATATCAGCAAAGGATGTACAGATGTTTGAGTAGCTTCTCAAGGGAAGACGTTCTAGTCATATGTTCTATAAAGGATACGAACAAATAATGTAACCAAAACACCATTATAATCATCATACATTAATAACTCATATTTTACCATTGCATTGGTACTAATAACTTAGGTTACTACCATGTTCTATATCTGGTGGAGACTTTACCTTGATACTCTACAAATTTTATCATTTTTACACAGACAAAATAATAATGAATTTTTTCCTGGTATATCTCGATCTTATATTCTATGCCAGGGTATCTTGGACATATACAAACTATTCATAGACATTACAGAACCCCCATTATTCAATTTAATTTATTAGGATACACTATATTGATTAATTAGAACACCCTGACCATTAAAACATCATCAAATTAAAACAGGAAAGGTTTATGACTTCCATTATCTTCAAAAACTATTTTCATTCCAACCAAAACTCAATACTATTTGAATCACTAATTCTAAAACATTATTTCATGTGTCTTAAATCATATGTATTATAGGAAAATTATGATATTATAGAATTAAAAAATTTCAATTCTCTCTCTGACATTAGTTTATAATGTATAGAACTTCCTAATACTTGATTCCCTTGAAACCAACATTCTAAGATACAACACAACTCTAAAAATATTTTATAGCATCTCATAAATTGTCAAAATCCATCTTGTGTGATTGAACATGAACATAATGTCAATAGTTTTGAGACTGATGTTGTATCTGATCAGAAACTTTTCAAAACTATCAGTGCTTATTTTTCTAACAAATTCAATGGTCGATTCATCACAGTCTAATAACCTTCATCCGGGAAAATACATTCAAAACAATTATACCTGTTTTATTTGGGTTCAAACATTATTCAAGCTTTACATTCTTATTGAAACTCATACTGATGAACAAGGTCCGATCAAGTGAAACAAAAAAATAGCTTCAGAAAATGATAATTCTGAAACAAATAACAAAAAATGCCAGAAAAATTACAATGAATCTTTATTATCAATTAATTATATAGAAATTATCCCTTTCTATCAAACTAATTGTTTCAAACAAGGATTATATTAAACCCATTCCACCCCACCTCCTAAACGTTATTTCTCAATTAGATAACTTATCATATTTTTAATAAATGGGTTCATTTTCTAATATTGGAATTTCGCACATACCATATAATAATTTAATTGATGATTCAAAAAATAAAAAATTCCTCTCAGTTCTATTTTTTGGGTTTACCCATCTCCACTTTACCCCCTCATGATTAACATCCATAGGTGAGTCAATAAGAGGATCATTACCTGCAATGAAATAAAGAATAAAAAAATGATGATTAACTAATAAAAAATCAATACACACTTTTATTCACCATCCGAAATTTCTATAACATTTATGTATGGAGAAATTATAAAAATGCAAAAAATTTATTAATAAATAAATTTCACTTCATATTAGTGTTAATAATTATATATTATTTATCAATATATAGTATGCTAATTTTATATAATTTTTGAATAAAAACATAAATTTTTTTGTCTTAGAAAAACTGTTTTCCATGTAAATTATTCATTTATATAAAAAATAAATAATTAAATAATAAATCTGATAAAATCTATATTTTTTCAGTTTTTTATATTGAAATTTTATTAGGGTAAATTTTTTATCATTTTATAATAATATTGATTTTTATGTGAATCGTGAAAAATAATGATTTTCTAACTATTGTCAATTTTATGACATTAAAATGTTAAAATAATGACAATAAAATTATAAAATATATTTTATAGTGAAAATATAAATTTAATAAGTAATATAATTTTTTTAAAAATAATCTTCAATATTTATAAATCTATTTTTAAATTTTTTGAAATTTAACTAATATTATTTTTTTATTAAATATAGTTTTGGATCCTCTTTAGTTATTAGGTATTTACAAGATTATCAAATAATTTAAATTGGTTTTAATGTAAAATATGTATCATTTAATTTAAAATAATCCTAAAATTCCCTTATTAATCACAATTTTAATTTATTTTTGTATAAATACATTTTTAGACTTATAGACACTTTTTAACTGTTTTTATTGGTATTTTTTAAACTTATTTTAAAATTGATTTCATAAAATGAGAAAAATAAAAAAAATTAAAAAGGGTTTAACATTTGGATTTATAAATAATTTTTTAATATTTTTTATTTAATTATTTTTCATATTTAATAGTTACCATGGAAAAACATTATCACCTTGGTATGGGTTAAATGGGATAATAGGTGAACTAAACATAGTGATAAGGAAAATAATATCTGTAATTATGTATAAATTTGTTTTATTGAGTGGAATTTGTCCTTAACCGATATTGTTTTTTAAAAATTTACCAAAAAATTCAACATTTCATGAGAAATTTATTTTAGTTATTATAATTTTTTATGTATTCACAAGAGTAACACTCCCCTCTCTTATGAAAGGGAACATTCCCACCTCATTAATTTACACATGTTGATCCATCCATCTAAGCCAAAACATACCCATATCACATCCCAACTATCCTGCACTAATCTTATAGTTCTCAGTCATCTAAAAATTTCAATCATAGATGTATTAATGTGTAATTGATGAAAGATATCTATTGAGGTGGTTTCCGACCTATCAGACCAATTGCAAGCATATTTCATCATATTTAGCCTAAAAACAATTCTAACTACTAAAAAAAATAAAATATGTATATTTATATACTATAATGTTATTGTGTTGATCATATTAAGAATCCATATATTTTTAAAATGATAAATGAAAACATCGATCATGTGTATGTTTTGACTGCCACCTCTATAAATAGAAGTGTTTTGTTTTTCCTAATATCCTCCCAAAATTGGTTATAAAACATAAATAATGAAATTACTTGATTTTATTTAAATTATAATAATTTTATAAATAAAATTTATAATATTATATTTATTTCCCTTTCCATCCATTTGAAAATGATAATGTCCTTGATGGATACATTTATAATCCCACCACAGTGAAGCGATGTGATTTGTTTTTAAAAACCGACTTACATTGTAAGTCATAAGGATGACGCTATGGAATAATTATTTATTTAATATTATAATAATGTATCTTGAAAATTAAATTATTATATATCATATTTATTTTCTATCCGGTAAAAAAAATGGAAATGTCACTCATGTATGTGTTTAGACTTCCACCTCTTGGATTTGAAATAGTTCATTTTACACATCCACCTTTAATGTATTGTTATAATATGTTATTACTATGTAAAAAATTAAAATTTTATCATTATATATACTTTTTATATCATGGAACCATAATTTTTAGACCATAATGAACATATTTAATCCATTTGGGACACAGAAAGAAATTTTATTCAAAACTACCACACTGAACACAACCATTTTAATAACTAAATAAAAAATTCAAATAATTGAAATAAATTCCTTAATGATAATGGAATAAATTTGAAAAAGTATATTAAGTATTTATGAAAGTAATTTAAATTTATTATCTATAATTATAGATTTAAAAATTCAATGAGTTACAAATCAATGTACGATATGTTTTTCTAAAAATATTATATTAATGATTCCATTCCAACTAATTTTCTTCTATATAGAGGTTAATTTAAATTTTTAAATAATGCTTTTATTTATGCATAAAAGGATTTCAAATTTCATTCTAATGTCTTTCTAATTTGTTTTATATATGATTATAAGATAATATTTTTTACATTATCTATTTTATTTTTCTTAAATATTAAGGAAAGTGAATAAATAATGTGTTCTTTGTATATAGTTTGACCTAAATTCCCAAACATAATATATTTTATTAATTAATAGGTTTTATCTACATATTTATGTGGGATTTAATGAATTTTCACATTCCTTTTCTTTAACAACTTTTAGATAAAAAATTATAAGGAAATGTAAATTTCTTATTATATATATAAGATAACTGAAAGTGTTATTGTTTATAGAAATGGTTGATAATTCAAATGATTTTTACGGTAAATTTAATATGTATATATATATATGTATTTTGTTAATAATATTGTTATTGAAAATTAAATATGAATTATGGGTCTTCCTAGTATATATCTTTAATATATTAGGTTATGTGATAGAGTTTACCAAGGATGGGTTGATTCTATAAGATAAAAGAATTGTCTACTTATGTGATTCCATTATAAGGTATATTAAATGGTAGAATGTAATTATAACTTCTCATGGTACCATTAATTTAATTTCAATTAATTTTTTAAAAAAATCATTTGATTTATATGGTTATGGAAATGAGTGTATTTTTATAATAAATTCCCATGGTCCTTCCTATGGTAAAATGTTTACTTTTCGTAGAATAGTAATCATGATTTTTCATGTTCTTCCATTATAACCTCATGATAATTATTTTTCCTTTATTTATTCTTACGAAATACTTATGAAATTTATTTTGTAATTACATTTTTTTTCGGGGATATGTAAATAGGTATTTGAGCTCCAAAATTATTCTAATAAGATAAAATTAATTATATATTTTCATGTTTTACCAATGGGTTAATAAGTTTTTCATTATGTATTCCCCTTGGTGATACTAATTAACATCATCATATCGGATCAATTTCGTTTTCATATGTATTATTGATGAGATATGAACATTAATAAATTTATGGATGAATTTATTAGAGGAACCTTTAACAAAGAACATTTTTCTTTAAATAAAACATTTTTTTGGTTCACATTGACATTATATTATAGTTTCAAAATAATAATGTATCATTTATAATAATTATCTAAAAATAAAAAAATTATTTGATTTGTGAGTGGAGATATATACTACACATATAATTAAACTTATAATATGGTTATTTGTAAACTATGATAGTTGGTATCAGTTAAATGGTATACATAAATTTAGAGGATATGACGATGATTAATGATAATCCTAAAATATTAAAATTTATTATCACATTATTTTGATATATATTTTAGGAATTACACCTTACCTCATCAAATCTATGTTTATTTTTAATTATTTATCATAGAAGAAACATGGAAGTTGAGGTAGATATGTATCAAAATGAAAAATATTCTTCAGAACTAGAAACATAAAATGGTATGTATCAGATCAACACAATATATAGCTAGGTTAGATTAATTTGATTCATCTATTAATGAGGGTGAAAATTAAATGGAGTGACCATATTATCTATATAATAAAATACGGATAGTAAAACATTTCATGAAATTGATACCTTAATATTTGGGGTGATCCTCTGATCCAATGAAAGCTAATGGGTGGATTAAAATTATATGATAGATAATTTTTAAACTAGAAAGCTCATAATAGTTTATGTTAAATATATATATTTATAATTTTCATTCATGATCATTTGTTATTAAATCTAATTATAAGGAATAAATAAATTATGTGTATTGTATGATATTTTATGATAACATCCTTTAAAATTAAATTAGTGTTGTTATTAAACATAGAATGGGTGGGGAATTCAATAACATATCAAAAAAATTTAACTTTATTACTTCCTATGAAGATAATTTTACAATATTTTCTAGGAAATCACTAAATTTTATTTTTTTCCATGATAATAAAATAAACAATTTCCCTCAAGATAGAATCCATATTTATGAAGTTATCATGTTATATGTGAGTTTTGATGTTTTAAGGAATTTATGTGATGTACTGAGAGAGTCAAGATGAACATTTTGGAATTTTACAATAATAAGGACGACAAGATATCTAGGATGTATAAATTGGGGAACCATTTATCCAATAAATATGATGGTAATAAAATTAAATTACTTTATTGTGTAATGTGGGGTATGAAGAATTCCATGGAATGCCTTAAGGGGTTAGAAATATGTTACTAATATAAAAATCATGGAAAATCCACGCATGAATGTAATGAATATATCTATGGAAATAGTCAAGATTGTAATGAAATGTATGTAATGAAATGTTTTAATTATGATGAGATGGGTCATTTTCTTAATGCATATCAAACTAAATGTTTAAAATATAGTTATCACTATGGTTTTATGAAGATATCTGTTGATTTTTTTTTCTAATTATGGGACATAAATTGATGAGTTGGTGGATACATTACCTTTTACTCTATGATTCGAAGGCCTAGTTTGATTTAGGATCTGTAAATTATTTTATTTATAATGTATTTTTTGATGAAATTAAAATATATCCCCAACTGATGATGTATTTTACTAAAGAATCTAATTAGAATAAGTAAAATAATATATTTATTGGAAACATTCTATCATTACATGTGGAATTTAGTTAATTAAAAAATAATTTATTTTAACTTTAGTTCAGTTCGATGTTATTCTGGGTATAGTTTTATTATAATTACTCTAAAATATATTAGACATACAAATATGTCATATTAAATATTTAGAGTGTGTTTTACTTTGTATATAATGTTGTGTTCATAACATTTATAACATATCAAAAATAATAGAAAAAAAAAATTTGGATTGAAACTAATCATATAATTTTTTCGGAAGAGAAACCATCAATTTAAATTAAGGATTTTATACTTATAAATGAATATTTAGATGTATTTCATAATGATAATGTATGGTTATATTCCCAATTGAGAGGTTGAATGTATTTTTACATAGATCCTAATTCTTATATAGTTTCAAAACCTCCTTATAAAATGGCTTCAAAAGAGTTCTTGGAATTTAAAATTTTGTTTAACTTGTTTCTTGAAATGTGTTTCATCCATCATAGCACATCACCGTGGGGTGACCCGATTTTTTATTAAAAATAATGATGTTTTTTTAATAATATAAATTGGTTATTGATTGTGAAATTACATAAAAATTAATAGAAAGTACCATTTGAATAATATTTTTTCATGAGATCAAAAAAATTTAGAATGGGTATTCTGAGAATGATTTTCAGGACTAGGCATGTACATAAAAAGTTTATGGTTATCCTTTATAGTTTAAAACATCGCCAAATGTATTTATTATTCTAATTTATGGAGTTATCATATTGAGAAATGGCTAATATGGTACATTTTATTCAACACCACATAAGAGAAACACAAAAAAAGATAATAACTATGAAGATAATAGATGGAAAAACCATACTTTTTAGGTATGTGATCATATATTTCTTAAAATATCAACTTGTAATGATGTAAGTAATTTTCATAAAAATTAATAGATGATTACATTGATCATTGGTCCCTATAGAATTCTAGATTAATTTTGTCTAGATTTTTACCAGATATCCTTACCTCTGAATTTAACTCAAATGCATGATGTGTTTCTTGTTTCATTGATATGGATATAAAAATGCAATATATATCATGATTTGACCCTGAAAATTGTATATTAATTGGATAATAAATCCAATAATGAACATCCGATATATATTATCGATAATAAAGAGAATGTGTTTCATAACATTGTAATTCATAGAATAATGTAATTTAGAGAAAATATATGATTGAAAAATCCACATAAGAATTAGAAGATGCCATGAGGCAAAAACCATCACCAATTTGGTAATAAATAAAATCGTGATGAAATAGTTTCGATAGTGGTGTAGAATGTGGAAAACCATAATTTATTAATAAAAATTGTGTTTCATGCTATATTGATTTTTATAAATATTTTTTATGGAATCATATATAATATAATAATCTTATATAATTTTTCAGTCATGAAATAGTTTAATTTATTTTAGATGAAATGTATTCTATGAAATATATGTTTTTTATTATAAAAAAATATATTTTTTAGAGATTACAACCATTAAAGTTAAATTTAACCTTTATTTATGAAATTTAATTTATCAGAGGGTAAAATTTTATGATTTTTCTGAAAATATTTATTTATTAATGATTTCTGAAAACTAAAGATTATATGAGTATTATAAATTTCATGACATTAACATGATAAAATGATCAAATAAATGTTTATGAATAATTTTTATAGATTAAATATATATTTAATAATTTATTTATTTATATTTAAAATATAATTTTGAAATTATAAATCCATATTTTTAGTTTTGGAAATATTAGTAATATATTGGATCATGTAAAGATAGTTTTGGTTTCTTTCATTAATCAATTAATTATATAATTATTATCTATTTTATATAATTTATAATTTAAAATAGGTCTTATAAAATTTTAATAGTCAAATTAATAACAGAGGAATCACTATTATAATTAATTATTCAATAATATTATTTTTATACATAAATATACATTTCAAAAAAAAATATTTATAGCTGTGTTTTGTGAACATATAATAATAATGATTTCTCC
This sequence comes from Viscum album, assembly GCA_963277665.1. NCBI lineage: Eukaryota > Viridiplantae > Streptophyta > Magnoliopsida > Santalales > Viscaceae > Viscum > Viscum album. The sequence continues at coordinate 332,991,015 of OY728150.1, forward strand.
ACATGAACATATTTTATCATGAAAAAATAATTTATTATTTTAAATAATTCTGTACAAATTTTTTAATGTGTAAAATTTTATTTTGTCCATAATGATTTTTTCCCTTGGTAAAACTATGTCAAATTGGTATGGTTTAAAATGTTAATGTGGGTTAAATAAATATATAATCCATAAAATATTTATAAAACAAATATAAAAGTGGTTTATTGAGTTTAAATCAGACTAAAATATATTTTAATATAAATTTATCAGATTTGGAGCCAAATTTCTTGATAGATAAAATTATATTAAATTAATGTTTTACATATTTTCCAGAGTGTCTCTACCCTCACCTAAAAAAGGTTACCCCTAACCTCAATTCAAAAATCATTTTGAGAAACTAATCATGTATAATCCCTCAAAATGATTCATTATTAGTATACTAACAACATTATATAGTACATTTTCATTTCCACTGACCAATCTTAGAAAGAAACAAGGAGAAAAAACGGGTGACATCCATGGAGGAGGTATAAGTCCTAACCGACCAATTTCATGTTTACGTCCAATTATACCTCCTTAAAATATGTTATATCTAATATAAAAAATCATATTACTGTCTTAAAAATAATTATATTTTATTTTATTTATGAAAATACACTTTTCGATCTCTTTTATGTACAATTGAAAATGAAAATACTATTCGTTCATATGTCCAAACTACTACATCCATGAAGTGATGTGTTTAATTTTCGATAACCACATCACAAGTACAGTTGTAAAGATGAAATTAATTAGTATATAATATATTCATGAAATATTTTATATATTTGGACAAATAATATAATAATTACCAACATACCCTTTATAAATGTTGTTAAATGATTACATTTATCAAGAATATGTTTGAAAGACCACATCCACAGAGTGATAAGATTCATTTATTATTAACCTATAACATTGAATCTTCTAAATATGTAAATAATGAAAAATATTAGATTTAAAATATAATTATTATTTTTGTAAATTTAAATTACTATATAACTTATTTCTTTTCCATTCATTATTTAAATGTAAATATTGTAAATATTTTTTTCTGAACCACTACCTCCTATATACGACATATTTTTTTTTTCAATAACACCTTCCATGGATGGTTCAAAAAAAATTAATGTAAAAATATAAAAAAATCATGATCAAAATTTCTTTGATGATGGAATGAAAAAATCCAAGATCATAGTCAACCTATCAAATTCAAATTTGACATATAAACCAAAAAATCACAAAAGGTCTTATGTGAATGTCACCATTTATGAAAAAAAATAAAACATGGTTATATATTTTTTTGTATAAATAAGGATAATATAAATATCAATAAAAAGGTTCAGAAAAATGTATAAAAATAATATAATTTTATTACTCAAGAGAGTATTCATATTGATCAAATGTAACATGACATGATGTGTCAAAAATTATTTACAACATCCCATTTTAATGTTTTGATCTAAAATATGTTTATTTGGTGTCAATATTTTATTTCAATAATGTTATTATATATTATTAAAATATTTAGAGATTCCATATTCAAATAAGTTTTTATTTTTTACAAAAAGATTAAAAAGTAATCATTTTATCCCTTTTCAAATAAATTATTATCCACTTTTTAAAAAAGTTAAAAATAATTTTTTTTAATCTATAAAAAATTATTTCCACTTTATATGATCATGTATATTATTTATTTCTTTTATTTATCAATATGAAAACATGTACGTTCAATGAATATTATATTCCCACTCTTCTAGGTAATTAGATGTTAAATAATTTTTCTAATGAATTTTATTTATCTTCACATTTATATGAGATACATGATTGTGTTATTTCTTATATTGTTGGATTCAAATTTTAATGAGTAGTAAGGTTACAATATAATATATGATTCTATTAATCATTCTACAGTTCATTGAAATTATATATGAATAATATTTTATCTCATAATATATTATATGGTAGCTGAGCCTGGAATAGATCTCTTATTTATTGTGTAAAGTGGTAGAGTTTAGTAATAACAGTTTACTCCAAAGAGATTGGGGTATTTCTAGGTTAGATGGTTCCACTATTATGGTTATTTTAAGTGTTAATGTAAGGATAATGTCCCAAGGTACCTATAATATATACTTTTAATGGTTTACCTAATGTATACATTTTTATTTTAAAATATTGTAAAGTGATCATATTTTTAAACGTAATGTATATGGGCATTTTAAATTATTATTTTTCACGAAAATATACTACTCTATTTTCATGTATTTCCTAAAAGCCCCATGAATTTTTTTCTTATTTATAAATACTTATGAGATGTTTATAAAACAAATTGGGTGACAATTGTTTTTCATGGATAAGTAAATGAATAATTGGGTTAAATTTTTTTGAAAGGGTAATCTTACAAAATGTATTTTTAAGTCTACCAATGGAGTAATTGGTTTCTTTTCTTTTATGTCACATAATGAGATTTTTTCTTCATCCCACATTATACAATGTGATTCATATGGATGAATGATGACTAAGAATAATAATAAATTCACCATTCCATTTATAAGTGTTACATTCAATGAAAAATATGTTAAATTATAATCTAAATGTTTTGCCAAAAAAATAGATGTTGTGCGGAAGTGCACACAATATAATGTAAAAAATTTCAAAATTTACTAAACCACAAAACCTAAAAATGACTTTTCAACATATTTTATGAAATATATACCATAATACATGTAATTGATTATATGGTTCTATAAAGTCTTTTATACAATAAAAATATTAGATATAGATATAAAAGTAGATCCAATTAATGTATCAAAAAATTATTTATAGATTTACTAAAATTGTTTTATCACAATAAGTATAGTTTTCCTATGGTTTCATCTTCCCATTATAGTCAATATTTGGGTCAAAAATTGATCATCACTATACCCCCCTCCCCATAAATCCTATTCCCCATTAAATAATTTATCAATTCTTATTTTTTTATAACATATATAAAAAAAGTGAAGGGAATTTAATCATGATCTAAACCATGCTTTAGTGGTTCACAAACTCATTTTAGATACTATGAATTATCTATGTAGAAATTGAATAAATATTATTTTTAAACTAATGTTATCATTATTTATGTTTCATGATTTTAATCTATTAAGATAGTATCTTTTCATGAGTGAAATATCTTCTTATCATGTATCCTATATTCATTGTGTTTTAATATTGTTGAAAATGTTTATAATATATCCCATAGTTGAAATATTCTGAATGTAAAATGCATGTGGGTTAGTTGAAATAATTAGTTCAACAATTTTAATATCATAAAAACCTTTTGAATGTAATGAAATTAATGTTTGAGAGGCCTTTATGGTCAACCATTGCATTAAAATTTAACTTCATAGTCAAATATATTATGTAATGGTTAAGTCATGTATTTAACATGATCAAAAATGAAGTTAAAAAATTTTCAATCAAGAATATATTAATTCTTTCATATTGATCAATGGTTGTATATGGATACCTCTGCCAGGGATCCTTGTTACTAAATAATTTTAAACATTAAATTTTACACCCCTAAATTCATGAAAACATGTATTCAAATTCATTTAATAAATTTATGTCAATAAAATAAAATTAACCAAAAAATATAAAAAATCCATAAATTATAAAAAAATTCTAATTATACAATGAAGACAGATATAAATTTTGAATTGATTAAGTTCACGGTTTTCTATATTTAATTATTAAATATATTAAATATTTTTTATTAATATTTTAAAAAATTCATACTATTAAATAATCAAAATGGTGTATTTTTTTGTCTATATGCCCTAGAATATAATGATATCAATGTTTTAGTATCAATTAACATCGATAGTGTCTCCGTAATTGGTCAGGGATTCTATTTTGTTTTCATGGTCCAATATTACTGGTCACAACCCCATTCCCCTAGATAGGGTTTCTATATTATGTTAGATATGGATAGACTATTTTTTCCCTAACCCCTTTATTTATTTTATTATTACCATAAGGCATTTATTTTTAAATTCTATATGGAGTTCGATTGAATCAATAACATGATCAGTTTTCCTATTTGATATCATTTTCTATGTTGAAATAATTGTTTTTTCATAAAATGAAAAAGAACAAAAATGTCCTTAAATTTTTTAAAATATATAAAATATGTATTTTATGAGTAATCATGTGCAACCATATTCAAATAATGTTATTATCTAATGTACAATACCCTAATATAACAAAAAAGTTTTATTAACAACAAGATGGATTCAATGCAATGAATATTATGGAATATTACATCACCATTAATTTTATCAATAAAACTAATCTATATCATCCAAAAATGAAAGATATTACATGAGTTGAAAAAACATAAACATATAGGTAATAGAAACGAATGTAGTAGAGAATATGTTTTTGAAACCTGGACCAACATCAACATTCATGATATCATCACACCTAGCCACCTATACCACTCATATACACTCAACAGAATATCTATATTATTTATAAAATTTAGGGGATATATAGAATTAAGTGTGTTCATTTATTAAATTTTGTTTATATTAGAAATTAAAATTATTTATTTATTATTATTTAATTATGGGATATATTTTTTCGAAATGTGATTACGACAGTAATATTTTATTAATTAATTGGTGAGGATTCATTTGAATTTTTTATATTGACTATGTTGATTTTAAAAATTAATATTATTAAATGTGGAAATAAATGATTAGGGGGAACCATTATCCATAATCACTATTATTTTTTGATTGTAGAACTTCAATATAGATAATGTACTTATTGAGAGAAAGGGAGTGTTAACATAATTCAAGGGTGGGTATTAAATTGTGGATTAATTATAATAAGAGGAAGATGTGATTTCAAAGAGGGTAAATACTCAACTATATTTTGAAACACCACATATCTACTCTTATTATAACATTATAGAAATCCTTATCATTTTTAAATGGTGTTTTTTATATATATAGGGAACAGTGGTTTGAAACATTTCTATATAATCAAGTAATGGGGTATAAATTTATCAATACATTTTGGTAGAGTCATTTTCCAAGATCTAATTGATTGTAATATTCATTTATTATAATATTAATAAATATCATATAATATAAGGATTTTTATTTTTCATAACATAAATTTGGTAATTTACAATGAGTATTTGTGACATAAATGGGTTATAAAAGTTCCCCACTATATTGAGTACCCATAAATTTTATGAATATATTCATAAAAATATTTCTTATTCTTAGGAAAAAGTAATTTGTAAAGGTATTTATAAAAATGAATTCACAAAAATGGATAGGGTTAATAGTATGTAGGAAAAAAGGTCTGAGGAAGCATGAACGTCATCCATTCTTCTAGTTTATCTAAGAAACGTGAATAGGGTTCATAAATCTTGGGAATCCAGTAGGTGTCAGAAACAACATTATCATATCAAATTTTATAATTTTCAAAATATTATAAAAATTCCATTTTTACCTTTTTATATGTCATATAATTTCAAATTTCACATAAAATGATGGTAGTTAACTCAAAATTACCTTCATTATAGAAAACCAAAAATATAACTGAAAACCTATAATATTGGACTTATTTTCAATGGGCTGAGAATCGACATCCCATAATTAATTTCAATATAGGACCTCTGTTTCATATTTTCTAGCTATTTATTAAATATATTTTATTATTAAAAGTAAATAAAATTTATAGATGAATAATATGTTAATAAGAGAATATGAATAAATATGGAATAATTAATAATTAACAATATAACAATTATCATTAGTATTTATTAATATATTTAGTAACAATTAATTAATTAAGTAATTACATTAAAAAATTAAATATTATTAATATAAATAATTATTTATTTATTTAACAATATAAATAGATATTAAAAATGAAAAATTAATGTAACTAATAATAAAATTTATAATATAAATAATAGTATAATAAATAATTAATAAAAAATTAATAATTTAAATTAAAAATAATTATTAATAATTAATAGTATAATTAATATTTTGTGTTATAATTAATATTTTGTAATATAATTAATAAATTTAGTGCTTATAAAATTAATTATAAAATAATATATTTTTTAATATAATTCAATAAATAATTCATGATATATGTAATAACTAATATATACTAACTAATAATTTAAGTAAAACCAGTATTTAATAGTACTATTTCGATATAACCAATATTTATTATTAACATTTACAAATATAATTATTAGTATAATTAATAATTAATTAAAAAATTAAAATACCTAAAATTTTACTCATTCCAATGAAATCAATCTAATTAGATATAGATGATATTATATTATCATATGGTGGGGAGAAAAATAAATTAATACTTATTATCATTATATTCATTCTTAGTAATATCCATCAAGGGAGGCTATGAGAAAAAACATTCCAATAGTAATTTCACATATGTCATTGAATATATTTATATATGAATGTGTGTATAAGCCCTTTGATGTGAGAGTGTTATAAATTTATATCAAGAACCTTGTACTTTGACAAAATTATGAAATCCATCATGATAATTTCATTTTGTGAGGTATGATATTTTGGAGGAGTTATATGTTATATGATAACAATTGAATAAATCTAGAAATGATTTTCCACTTTTAAGTAAGTTGATGATGATATACCATGACATGTAATTGAAATGGAATAGTTTAATTATATTCATGTCCACGGTAGATCATCGAAGGGCTTATATAGGAATGTTAAAAAAAATTAAATCAAGGGCATAGGGTGATAACACTTCTATGGACCCAATATGAAGATATATCAATATAAAATGAGATTTTATTTAATAATTGTAGTCCGTGGAAGGTTATTATTTTTGAGATTTTAACTTAATTCTCTATGGGATATTTGTTGTGTCTCATGAATATAATAATGGACTTAATGTGTGTTTAAATAAAAAACCACATTGAAAGTGGCGTAGACAGTCACACGATAAATGTATCTCCAGTCTCATTAAATTTAAATAAATATAACATTATGAAAAAATCATCATGATCATGAGACATTTATGGTTAGTTATGTATCACTAATTTTAATAACTATGGGTGAAATTAATAGATACCCTCACCTATTATACATTAACCTTGCAAAATATTTAAAAAATTATTAAAACATTATAAAAATAGATGCCCAAAGACTGTACTAGTCTAGTGCCTTTAGAAACAAGTAAACATAAACACTATTACATAAGTGAGGTAAATAATCTCTCACAAAGATATTTTTGTCTACAACCCTTATTAGACCCAAAAAACCTAATAAATATCTTCTTAGACATTTGAAGGAAACATAAAACTATAGGAGATCAAATTCTTGGTACATTTAATCAAGGGATATATTTAAGCATATTAATGAGTGTATGGGTATGAGAACATTATCAAGAACATAGAAGATCATACCATGTATATCTATGATCAAATACCTGAATCAGGTCATAATTCATGGTAGTTCATAAGACACGAATCATAAGGTAATGAAAAACATCATCGATGAAATCATAACATATGAATGTAACATGTTATTTTGGTAGACACATAAGTATATAAAATTATTTCAATAGTAGCCAATGCATCACTTCTAAAATATTATGATAGTATGGTTTCATTCCCCATACCATCTAGGTCATCATTGTTCACTCCCATGGACATCATAGTAGCATGAGTTCACTCCTCATTCCAACTTGCTAGTCAAGTTTCACACCCATTGCCATATTAGAAGTCAAAGATCATTCCCAAGACCATATTAGTATATCTTATTAGATATAAATATTTACCCAATGTATTAGAGGGAGATATCGGTCCAATATATCTCATAATCTAATCAAACATACATGTTCCACGCGATAATAAATACTCATTTCATAAACCATTAAATAAAATGGGTATTAAAAACATTTAATCAAATCATAACCTATGGAAAAAGACAGGATCCATAATCATTTCATCATAAAAATAATCCAGGAATAGAATTGGGTCTCTACAACATATAACCTCGGATAGAGAAACATGTCTCATAAAAATAAAGCCATAAAAATTTATACAGTAAAAATAATCTGACAGGAAACATTGAATAATTTACATAGAAAGTAATGAGTAAAACCAATGGATTTTATCATAGATGTAAAATAATTTTTAAATATCTTTTAAAAACAATTCCTGAGGGAAATATCATATCTCGATTAAAAATTATTTTTAAAACATAGAAAACATTACCTTAAAAATAGATTTTAAAACATATAATGGAATCATTGAAAACAATAAGACGTTTTAAAATTATTTTTTCAATGAAATGGGCTTCAATGATCTTTTGAAAACATTTTTCATATAATTTCTTTTAATAAAATTGATTTCCGACTAAACAGAGAAACATAATGATTATTTAAAAAAACATTGTATTATTTACCAGAGGGTGGAAAATGGTACACTCTCTCAAAGATATCTTGAATAACCAGGGAATAAGATAATTCAAAAGTCTTATTGAGAGATAGATTATCATATTTCATCAAATAATCATAATCATCAACAATCTCTAAAAAATGGTGATATTGTTTCAATAAACTCTTACCACTTGGTCACATAAGATATTATTCTCTATATAATAAAAATAAATTTCATGAAGCTTAAAATATCATTAAAATTTTTATATTCATGTCATAACATGTAAAATTTATGTATATAAACCTCAAAAAGAATTTAGGTACATAACAAAACATGAGTCTAAATGAAAGAAAATTGAGACACAATAATTTTACAAATTTGGTAACTTTTCAAACATAAAACCTATGAAATAAATATCATAAAATGGATATAATAATTCACAAAAAATTATGTATTGAAGACCTTGAATAAATCCATGGTCAGTACATACAACATACAAAAGTAATGGGTGGTGAATAAATCATACATCTCCCAGAAATAAAAAGTGATATTAAATCACCTTCTCTTGTATCTTAACTCTCTTAGTACCAATTCAAAACACCTATATAATAAATATTAATTAATTATAAATATTATAATTAACCATATTTTTATATATAATACCATATATTTTTTGATTACAACCATATACTACACCTATGTTATCCATCCTATATTAAGGTTTTACTTTGGATAATATTTTCTTCTTTCTGCATATGTGTCATAATATGTTCTATATTATTTCCTTATACATATATCATGATTATATAAATTAAACCACAATATAAATATATTTTATATTCATTAAATATGTATTATAATAATAAATGCAATAAATAATTAATAAATGGAATACTACATTCAAGGATTTGGTAATTCGTACATACGAATGAATGATGTTTCCATTTTTCTTGCCATATTGAAAGAATGAAATGAAATAAAATATATTTATATATTTATATAATATCAATAAATGAGTATTAAAATGTTATTTATAAACATATAATATCACTAAACCCATCATTTATACATTACATGTAGTGTGTGAATGAATCATATTTCTTTGAGGGGCGGTAGTCCACACTTCTTCAAACTAAATTATCGTATTTACAGAAAATTAAATGTTTAAATATATTTGTTATAAAGTTAATATAGAGGATTAAATACATAAAATTTATAATATATAACTAATATAAATATATTTTCCACCATATTTTTCATTATGAGAGGCAGTAAAGAAAAAATAACAATCATCACTTAATGAGACGATAATTCGTCATGCACGTAAACAGTATGTTCAATACCCATTAGTTTGAGGTGTGTGCAAGATTAAGTTGAACACTTAGCATAAAAAATCAAAATATAATATGTATACTAGTGTTTTTATTCCTAAATTTAAAAATTAATGTGGATTTTTTGGATATTTGAAATAAAAGAATGGAGCATAAGTTAAGACGTTACCTCATAATCGGGTGCCTCCTTTTGATTTATGTCGGAAGGTTTCATTGGATAGATTTATTCCCAAGAAAATGTTTCCATGAGAAATAGAGGTTTTTTAATATGTTTTTTGGGAATGTATTTTCTTATCCTACAATATTTTAGTGGTTTTAAGATGATTGAGAGTTGGTGGCCTTTTACAGAAAAGGGAGTGGACACACTTGGCATTTTCAAAAACTAGTGTGGTGTACCAACATTTTTACTTAAAAATTTCATACCATACCAAAAACCTCATTAACTGTAGAATAATGTCCATTCAATTGGTTTTGGATAAATTTTTAATGTCTTCTTCATTCATAAATGTAACATTTATTCTTTAGTTAAGCATAATTTTATCTTAATCGATGTAATTAATTTTAATCACTTTCACTAATATTTTGGGTCAAAAACTAAGTTGAAATAATAAGAAATTAAAATATATTATGAATATAAATATATAATATAATTTTTCATGTTTTAATTACATAAATGGTAGATATTAATTTAAAATTAATACCGTATTTAGTTTGACAATGCATGTTTTTAAACTAAAAATGATTTAATCGTTTCTATAATTGTATTAGAATTTCAATGAAAAATTATTCCCAATTAACATAATTGTATTAATTGATAAATATGAAATATAAATAAACTTTTAAACCAAATTAAAATATAATTTATCCTTATAAATTAATTGGACGAAAATAAGTTTTAAATTTAAATTCGGTATTTTTCACTACTCATCCAAAAATGATGTTTCTCATAAAAAGTCCCCAAAATTATCCCTATAAAAGTTTTGACATTAGAAATTATACAAAAATGTTTATTTTATCAAATCAACGTTCTTAATGTGTCTAAAATTTATTTTTTTAATTTTCACAAAAGGTAATTAAAATCAGACCATTTGAGAAAATGATTTTTTAAGCATAAATGAACATTACCAAAAATTATATCTTTTGTTATCAAAATGTTTTACTTATATAAAATAAATATTTTTAATATTTGTAAATTACTTATTATAGTTTGTATTACTATTTTTAATATCCATGTTATAATTATCTCATTTAAATAATTATAACAATAAAATGATGATTCGTAGAAACATCAATGTTACGTGTAATGTATGCTAAGTTTATGGTCCATGTAATGTATGAAAAGTTCTTGTCATGTGTAAATTATTCCAATTCTATGACATGTTAAGGCTGAGGAGGGAGCTCTGCATGAGGCGATGACGATGGAACCCTAGCATGAATGAAGATGATCCCCCCCTTCTGGAGGTTGGAAGGGGGAAAATGGTGTGAGGATACCTCAGAGGCTGCGTTTCATCCCCTTCTACAACCCTCAGCATCTCCCCGAGTTCCCAGTGATATTGGTATGTTCAAAGGTGCTGAACCTTCATCTTGGTAATCCTTATCTCCCGATTTCGGTGTCAGAGTTCTCTGAGGCAACGTGCCATCATGACCTGACCCTGGTGGGAAGATTCAATTCTCGTAGTCTGTCTGTTGATGATTTTGAGCAGTTTGTTTTTGGGAAATAGCATCTGTAAGATCAAGCGGTCGTTGGGCTTCAGGATGGTCGCCACTTTATGATTTGTTTTTCCTCAGATGAAGAACTGATATGAGCTTTGTCCAATGCACCCAGATGATGTAATGGTTGTAAGTTTCTTCTCATCTAGTGGAATTTTGATCTATGTATGAATCGTGGCCCCTCCTCCATCCCGGTTTTGGTAAGTTTCCCTCTTTTAACTTTACCTTTCCAAAATCCCGAGATTATACGCATGCTGGGGAATCTGTTCGGGCATTTTTTATGTTCTGATATCTGAACATCCATGGTGAGTCACCCTATCAATCATCTTCGGTGTGTTGATGTGGATATCTCGAGACCCTTGGTGGAGTGGGTATGGATTTCGGTGGGTAATGAATTCAGATGGAAGCATTTTGTGATGTATGAATCTTAGATTGATTACTGTACAACCTGTGGTAAAATGGGGCATTTGGTTGATAAGTGTTATGGTGTTGTTTCAAGCAGGGGGTCCCTAGGTCCGGGGAGGAGGCTTGACAAATTAGTTAGGAGGGAGTTGCTTGATGTTTCCCCTCAGGTTGGAAATGCAATTGGGACAGTTTCCTAGGTTGCACTTGTTTGGGAAAAGCCAATGGAAGTTCATGCGTACCCTTTGGTATCTTCAGTGCTTTCAAGACTAAAGTAGGATTTAAATCGAGGGGCTGGTCTCTAGAGATCTGATGGCCAATGTGATGTTGTAGCGTCATCTCATGCAGCTGAAGGGGAGCATCAGGATCCTAGGGTCATGTCTGGAATGGCCTTGCTTGAGATCATCCAGGATAAAGGAGGGCTGCTTGCTGGAGGTGATGTTGTTGTTAATAGTTGAAGCAGTGTTAAGGTGAAGGTAGGGAGGCAAGGGTCTATGTTGGAGGCCGGGGTTGAAGTGTCTCCTCTTGATTTAGTGAGATGTCGTGTTGATTTACCTATATGGGTGTTTGAGGTTTGTGGTTTGGCTGGTAAGGATGATGGTGTGGTGTATTCGGTTTCCACAGAGAATTGTTTTCATGGGTTGAAGTTTGAGGGTGGGGAAGGCAGTTTGCAGGTTCAGCGGGAGGATGAAGTGAATGCTGAAATGGACAATGGGTTATGTGTAGGGCAGAATGAGGGTGCAGTGTTTGGTGCAGTTGGAAATGGGTTATGTGCAGATCTTTGTGTGATGAACCAGATGCCAGGCCTTGCTCTGCATGATATGAAAAACCATCTTCATAATGGGACTCCTCCATAGGATGGTGGCAATGGATCTGAAGCTGTGCAACATGGGACTTTGGTTAATTATGAGGCTGTGGAATAGCCATGGTGCCTTGCTGTTGACACCAATGGCCTACTCTATAAGGGTAGCAGAGGGGAAGATAATTTGCAGAATGTGATCGTCAATGGGAAGTGGGGGGATTGCTCTGAGAGTGACAAAGAGAACTACGGCGGTTTGATCAAGCCTTCATTTAGTGATGTGGTCCAATGCAGGAAGACAAAGATTATTGAGTCCCAAAAAGTATTGACTGCCCCTCCATGACGCAGGTGAAGGAAGGGATACTCTTACCTATCCAAGCTATTGGCCACTAGGTCATCTGGAGGTAACATTGAGCTTTTATCCTTGGAACAGATGAATATGTGAATGAAATATGCTAAGGTTTTGAAGCATTATGACAGCTCGAAATAGGAATGGTCTACTATGGAGGAAGCTTGCTACCAGGGGTGTGGAGATGGGTATGGTTTTAATGACATTTAACTTTTTCTTTTGAATTGTGATGCTTGCCTACTATCCTTTTCTTTTATCTTAATAAACGGTCAGGGGGTTATCCCCTGGATGAGCCTCTTTTGTAATACATGTTAATGGAATGTTTTACATAGTTTATTAGAAGATATAAATGAAAATATAATTTATTCAACAAAAATATCCATAAAAACTCAGGATGTTACATTTTACCCCCCCTAAAATTAATTTGACCCTCAAAATTATTCACTTAGGTAAAAAAATGATGAATCTTAGCATCATAATATTATCAATTTCAAACCTATTTTCCTTAACTATTTATTTCTACAGAAAACATTTAATAGGTGTGTGGTCTTATTTCTTAGAACATATTCTTTGCAATACCTAATTTCAACAAGTTTCTCCGTGTAAGAATGATCCTACTCCAATGGTATGACCATTGAATTTAGTACATGTGAAGGGATTGATATGTACTTTCTAAGCAGACATACATGGAACACATCATGTAATTTGGGGAAATTTAGAAGACCTTCCAAGTGATAGGATACTGTCCATTTACAATCATGAATCTCAAAGGGATTGATATGCTGAAGCCTTTGATTCTATTTCTTCGTAAATCTCATAATATACTTCCTAGGTGATATTTTTAGAAACATCATTTTCAATAAAATAAAATTCTAGATCACGTCAATAGTTTTTAGGGTTACTTTTCACCAGAATCAGAGCAACCATGAGATACTATTGGAAGGTTTAACCTTATTGACCATTTGTTTAGTAATCTTAGGTCCTGATAACTTTATTTCTCCAAATTCATCCCAACACATCAGAGCTCAAATTTTCATCCCATAAAGGGATTCATAAGGAGACATCTTAACTATTATCTTAATTTTTTTATAAAACACTTCTAGAGGATAGAGTTGCTCACATCTACCTTGGAATTGAAGATAACAACATCTCATCTTATCCTCTAGGGTTTGAATTGTTCACTCAGACTGACCATATATAATAGGATGATGAAACATATTGAAATTAAATTATTTATTATGTAATTGTTGAAGACTTATATAGAACATTCAGGTAATCCTCATATCTTGATATGGTACAATAGAATGTGATACTCCATGAAACCTTACCACTTTCTTTAAGTATATCCTAGGAAGATGATCTATTGAGAAGTATTATATGATAACTATGAATTTTGATGAATTATTAATAAAATAGACTATCACCCAAATAGCATGAACCCCTTTAGAGGTTTTGGGTTGTCCAACGACAAAATCCATAGAGATGTTATTTAATTTTGATTTTGGTATGTGTAATGGATGAAACATTCCATTTAACTTCTTTTATTTATCCTTAACTTGTTAGCAGACCAAGAATTGAGATATAAACTCTGAGATATCTCTCCTCAGTCCATACCACAAGAAGTATTGTTTCAAATCCATAAACATCATCTTACATTATAGATGAATAATGAATGATGAACTATGATATTCCTATAATATATCCATCTTAAAATATATTATGGAAGAAACACATACATAGTTCCCAAACCTTATCATTCCACCATAATCAATGTTAAACTGATATACAATTCTGACTTTATATTCTGGATTTTTAATCTTCCATATCTACCTCTTTAATCATAACAATGATAGAGGATTGAAAATTCATATGAGGAACATAATATTTTTCCCCTTCCTTCGAGATTTCAAGATCCATCCTTTTCAAATCCATAAACATTTAATCTTTTGTAATCCTCATCATGGATAATCTAGCATGATCCTCCTGACTCGAATCATTATCCCCCTTGATCTCTTTCCTATGGTGGTAAGGTATTAGAATTCATAATACTTTATCAGCTATAACTATATTATGTGGATCATGTTCAACTCCTTCTATGTGGATATATATTTCATACTTTTAGGATAATTCTATATATTAAAATTTTCTCCACAAAGATAATACAAAAATATCATTAATGGAATAATTATTATTATAAACTACAAATCATGATCTGGATAATTTTTCTCACGAATCATAGAATTCAACGAGGTATAAGCTATAACCATTTTATTATTTATAATAAGGCATCCCAATAATGTATTATATGGATCACATTATATTACAAACACATCTAATCTAATAGTTAATGTATACATAGGTGCACTAACTAACCTTCTCGTCAATTTCTTGAAATTTTCCTCACAGAAATGATTATACAGGAACATGACACCTGTATATGTTATTTGGATTTTTGATTAGCTAGTCATTGGAAATTATCCACAAAATCTAGATTAAATCTAGGTAAACCAAGAAATCTACAAATATCTATCATCATAGTTAGTCTAGGATAACATTTAATAACCTCCTTCTTCAATGAATCTACTACTATACCATCTCTTGAGATAATGTGACAAAAAAGTTCAATTATTCTTCTAAACTTAACGCATTGAAAATTTATCATATAGATTCTCCAACCTTGTGGTATTTAGTACAATACTCAACTGTTTTTCATGATCTCACTTCCTCATTGAATAGATAAGAATATCATTTATAAAGACTACCATAAACTGATTTATGTAATCTCTAAAGACTACATTCATTAAATACATCATTATACAATGGTAATTAGTTAGACCCAAAGGAATCACTATATATTCATAGCATTTAAACCTTGTATGGAATAAAAACATTGTTATATACTCTTTATTGAACCTCAATTGATGATTTCCAGAACAAAAGTTAAATGTAGTAAAAGTATTGAGATCCTTGTAGTTGATCAAACAAGTCATCAATACAGGGGAGATTATACTTACTCTTGATAGTGATATTTTTATACTCCAGTTAATCAATGTAGAGTCTCAATTATCCATAATTATTATTTGCAAAATGAACAGGTGCAACCCACGATGGTAGAAATTGCTGAATGAATCTCTTATTAATGTTTTCTTGGTGTTTCATTTTTAATTCTTACAACCAAAATAGAACCATTCTGTAATATGTATATGAAATTTTTTCAGAACCATATATGAGTTCTATTAATAAATAATTAGTAGGTTTTTGTGTAATCATAAAAAATCTCTTGGAAATACATCCAATAAATCTTGAATAGTATTCATACCATTCATTTATATTTTCTCCACAACCATTTTAGATAAACAACCCTTTTGAATGGGAATTAAGAACCATACACTGGATGAATTCTCCACATGATGTTGATACTTTTCATCACATTGATGGATGATCATAAGAGGGTTTAAAATTTCAAAAGGAACTTCCATTCCTCAAAAATTGATGAGGGATTTATGAATAGAATTCCAATCCATGCCTATGATGACATCAAATTCCTCCAAATGGATAATGGAATGATTTCTTAGATGCGCATTACCACAAACATCAACCAGATAAAAATCATAGGATTGAGATTAAATCATCGTGCCACTATGGGATTTCACTGATAAATCCACATATAATTATTTTATTGGAATCGAAATAACCATTTAAAAATTATTTATAAATGAAAGAGTGGGTAGGTAAAGAATAAAATATGACATTAGTAGTTCTAGAGTTCATTGAATGTGTACCTTTCATAATTTCATTATCGAACCCCTCATCAGAAATAGAAATATTATGAAATTTTCCCTTTCTCCTCATCATAAGAGGTTGCTAATGTTGACCATTATAGCATCCCACCTTTTTATAACATAACTTTTCATTACATTATACAGATCCAAGGATCTTTAAGGTTTATTGTATTGGAAACCAGGAACTTAATACATGACAACATAAAAAATTCTTCTTAAACACTTAAAAAGCATATTCATTGTTCATCCAAATTTTATTACAGCATATCATAACCCTAGAACATATATCAAAGGAATGTGTGAACATAATACCCAGTACGGGAAATAAGGGAAACATTTTACATGTGAACTTTAGATACATTAAAAGTCGTGAAAAAATACATTAAGGCATGAGAAAGAGATCACAAGGCATATCATAATAAAAATAATGTGTTTCATAACTTGAAGATGTTGCTACAACATTTAACAAAGACAATCATTTCTATTTCATCAAGGTACATCCCCAAGGCGTCATTAAAAATTACCAAGGTTATTCACCAAGGTATCGTTAAAAATGGTCATCTCTAGAGATTATGTCTTTACCCAATGAATTGAAGAACTATCAATGTTCACCCTTAATTTTTCATTATTATCATGTGATCCAAATATATCATCATCAATAATTTCTTAAATAACCCATACAACATAAAATTAATGGGTTTCATTTCATAGTAATAACATTATAAAAACTACTTTAAAGACGTAATATTTATGTCACTTTAAACCCACAAGAAAAGGAAAGAGGGTCTCATGTATGTAAATCCCAGAATATAAAATAAAACATTTTGATATATATGTGAATAACCTTATATAAATAATGTTATTTGATTATTTACATAATATAATAAAAGAATTTGAGACAAAAGAGAGAGAGATTTTGAGACAAAAATTCAGCAGTATAACGGCTTTGTTGTAGGGTTTTAGAAATCATTGAAAAGATAGGGTACATGGGTCACCAACTCATAAATGATGCTCAAAATGTATAGGGATAGAATATAAATGATTTTAGAATATGGTAATCAAATTTTAAAGACATCTCGTATGAAATGAAGAACATGGAAGGAAGACAAAAATAAGATTTCTCTTATGAAAATTCAGCAGCCTAACGGCTTTACTTAAAACTTCAAAAAATGAATTGATGCAATCAAATAGGGTATTTAATAATATTAATATAAAAGAACATATGATGGATATATAGATCATACCCCAACATAAAACGTAACTTAAAATACTTTACATGAAAATAGAACTTGAATATGGGAAGAGTGAAAGAATCCCATACAAAAATTCGGCAGCCTAATTGCGCCACTTAAACATTCATAAAATGGAATGATGAGAGTAAGAGGGGATATCTCATCATATGATCATGAAAATGGAATTAATAGGAATATAAAATAACATACCCCAACATAATAACATGGGGATTAAATAAAATGACATACAAAAGAGTACTTGAAAAGAAAGAGAGAAGTATGTTCCCTTACATTGAAAAGTAACTTTGCAATATTGATGTTTGGGACCTTGGGAGGCTTGAGGGAACCTTGGAAGGACTCCTTGGGAGGTAATGAGACCATAATTTAGTTGAGGAGGATTTGAGAATGGAAAGGATGAGAGAATGTCATGGTATTTATAGGGGAAGTGAGGGAACAAGGCATTAATGGCCAAGGTACACCTCATTGGTGGTATTGGCAAAACCACGGGCTGCCCATGGTATTTTCCCATGGTATTGGCCACTTGGGAAACCTCAGATCTTATAT
This sequence comes from Viscum album, assembly GCA_963277665.1. Taxonomy (NCBI): domain Eukaryota; kingdom Viridiplantae; phylum Streptophyta; class Magnoliopsida; order Santalales; family Viscaceae; genus Viscum; species Viscum album. The sequence continues at coordinate 333,009,660 of OY728150.1, forward strand.
TAATATTCGTAAGTTGACCATATTGATAAAAATAATTAATAAATCATTTAATGATGTCATTAATCACTCGTAACTTAAAACCTATATTCTCACTATTCACTGAAAATTCAACTTTTTCAGAATGATCCCCAAAAATAACCCTAACATAATATCAATGTTTTGAATTGAATAATAATTTCCATTTTATAAAAATATTTTTCTTATATATTTTAAATTTAATTTTTAACGAAAAAATACTATTCACCTGAAAAAAATAATACTTGACTAATAATTTCTGAAACAGTTATCTACCTATTTTATTGAATCACATTACTTAATCAAGGTCTATAAATTATATTAATACATTCTTTAAGTGAGATTACTAATCCATTTGGTCACATTACTAATCCTAAGCGTAAAATCACTATTCATAAATTATTATTCACCAAAAATTATGTTGATCTTATTAGAATCCAAATTTCTTACTGAACAATTTTGTAGAAAACCATTTTTGAAAATCATTACACATCATTAATTATTTAGGGTTTAAAAAAATATTTTAAAATATCCTTTTTTTACTTCATAAATAATATACATCCTACATTTATCCGGATATTTGAAAATTTACAAACTTCTCCATAAGACTAAAACACAATTTTATTTATCTGAAAAGATTACAAAAATCAGTTAAGGTATCCTTACATAGCCCCTTATAACCCCAGGATATGACCTAAGTGTAAGGTGTGCTATGGTGAGAGAATCTGAGGGTGGCTTGGCCAACACTACACGATTAGTAGTTTCTATCAGTTTGAGCTTCTCACGAAGGTGATTCTGTTATAGCTTTACACGATGAAGTTCGATTTGGGTTTAGCCCAGAGAAAAGCCCAGTGGTGCTACCTCCTTCCCAAGTTCTGTTATATGGGCTTTGATTGGCCCGAGACTACTGGATGAGGCCATAAAATCTTCTATCTATATTAATTAAAAAAGATCACGTGTATTTAGAGACAATAATCGTAACATTTAGTTTCCAACGGTCATATTGACTAATGGTCATATAATAGTCGAAACCCAATGGTCTCATTTTAATTATACTCATGTTATCAAATTAAACAGTTTTGTTGAGTATAAAAATAAAATAACATACAAAATTATGAAATAATATTTATTCAAAATTTAGAGTTGTTACAATCTCCCCCCTTATGAAATTGCATCCTCGCAATTTTTAAAATTGAGATTGAAAATTTCGTTGAATGTCCCACATCAGAAAAAGATTCAGTAAAAATATTACATCAAAAGAAATAAAGGGAAGTAAAAAAGGTCACCCGAGTTAACCAATACTAGGATTCCATGTAGGAAAACATGGATATAGAAGAGAAAAAATGAGTCATGTTCTGATGGAGAGTGATATAAAACATGATTAGGAGAAAATTAACTACATGAAGATCCCAAACATAAGATGTGTTAAACAGTATTTGATTGCCTAGTAGGAAATGCAATCCAACAATGTTTTTGTTTATGTTCCTTTTCATAATTTTGAGTAATTCATTTTCTACATAGAATAAAACCATAAGTAAATATATTTACCTTCATGTAGAGTCTCATACCTTAATAAGTTTCCACCAAGACTAATCTTATCTCCAAACAATGAGCATTCAAAAAGACATTGTCTCATCAAAAGCACAAGAATCATCTTCTATAGAATCACATGATCCACAAAAGATTAACTATCTATTTCTTCTATCTTTAAACATTATCCCAAAAACAGATAGGGTAAGATAACAGAACTCTTCAAAAATAAAGAACCCTATATGAAAGAAAACTAATTTTAAATATTCAAAATTCCATGGTACGACCCAAAGTTCATAATAGACCATTCCATAAATAACTATCCTTAAAATTCCTCAAAATAAACGAAACTAAGATTGAATCCCAAATATAATAAGGATTTGATAACATATTCTTCCAAGATAAACCTTATTGTTCATCTCCAAACAACATCAACCACACCTATCATCTTATAATAAAAGTAACTAACCTCAAAATATTTTCCCCATGATAGGTTAATCATTTCCACAAGTTACCTAAATTACTATAAGATCACCTTAAATTCCTCGATTCTTCAAAATATATGTCAAAATTTACTCCTCAATGAAAATATCATAGTAATCTATTTACCTTGATCATATAGAGTTTCCAAAATATTGAATGTATTCTAAAATAAAAATAATCTTTTAATCCCTTAATCATCCTTTTTTTCTAAGAAGAAAAGATTCAAAACATAAACATGTGGTACATAATAATAGATTTTGTCCTTAATGATATAAAACCATATTAGGTAGTGACTCTATGTTCTTAGAAAACATTAAATATATGCTCATAGGGCATGAACTAAAATACAACACGACATAGACAATTATTGCGAAGAAGTTACATGTACTTTAGTTATCATGATCCATCTCATAGGACATGCATTGTTCCCTTTTCCTTGAAGATTATTGATGCTCATCATTCTTCTTGTCCCTTCCAAGAGATAATTTCAATGGATAATGTACAACTTCACCACATTTACAATAGTGAAAGGTATAAGGAACATTAGATCGAAACTTATCTCTATTCATCACATTATCTATTTTTTAAAGCAATTGAATACATTATACCCTATCACCCCACACATGAAACTTCTCCTGGTTCCTTTGTGACATTCTCCTTCGTGCCTCCTTCCAAACATTTTTCACAAAGGAAATTGTATCTTCTTTCCCATATCAACATTATCAGATGAAAATCCTTCAGACTTCATCTTCTTCTTCCTTGATGAATTTTGGCATTCAACTAGGTACCAATTTTTAATTGTGATTTTTGATTACTAGTTTGGCATAATCAAAATATGTTCAACTTGATCTATCGTCATTTGTATCATATTAATAGGGAAATCATCACATTTCCTATCACATTTGTTGTTGAGAAATGTACTTCTATTTCCCTCCATTAACTAAGAAAAGAAAGTATAATTAGGGGGAGGCTTAAATACATAGCCAATAATCATGAAAAGGAAACATAAAGCATAGAAGGATAAACTTGTAGAATAAAATTATACTATAACTTGTGATCCCCTAGCTTCCAATCTAGGTTACCCATGATCATATATTCTTATGTGAATCTCTATTTTATTTTATCTTTGTCCCTCTAATAATGGTTCATACAACGATTTTGAATTTACCAAAGATTATCCCCTGAGAGTGTCAAACCAAGAGTGCAGTAAGGCCCGTTGTCATGCACTAGGTTACCCTAGGTCAAGCCCGAAACACATTGTTAGAGTTTTCACTCCTAGGTACATCTCTTCCAGATTCACCTCTATTTGTTCCCATCCAGATATGGATTTATTTGTTTGGAACCCGCTTACTCAATACTCAACAAAATAACAGGAAGATTTCTTATATTTAAACTTTTCTATATGGTTATTCCTAAAGTTTTCCTATCCTATTTTCCACAGATAACTAAAAAATCCTTTTATACCAACTATAGCGTCCTGCCTTTTTATAACATAACTTTTATTACATTATACAAAACCGAGTATCATTAAGGTTTAGTGTCATCAAAACCAGGAACATAAAAAATGAAAACATAAAACATTCTTCATAAACACTTGAAAAGCTTATTTATTGTTCATCCTATGTTCATTAAAAAAACTCATAAATTAGGAGCATACATGAAAGGAAAGGGTGAGCAGAAGGCCTAGTAATGGAAAAAAGGGAAACATTTTACATGTGACAATGAGATACATCAAATGTCATAAAAAATAACTTTAAGGCATGAGAAAGATATCATGAGGAATATCATAATAAAAATAACGTGTTTCATAACATGATGATGTGGCTACAACATTTAACATAGATAGTCATTTCTGTTTCACCATGGTCCATCCCTAGGGTGTCATTAAACATTACCAAGGTTATTCACCAATGTATCTTTAAAAATGGTCATATCTAGAGATTAAGTCTTTACACAATGCGTTGGAGTGCTATCAGGGTGCACCCTTAATTTTCATTATTATCATGTGAGCCACATATATCATTATCAAACATTTAATAAATAACTCATACAGCATAAAATAAATGGGTTTCATTTCAAATTCATAACATTTTAAAAACTACATTAAGAACGTGATCTTTATCTCACTTTAAACCCACAGAAGAGGAAAGCGGGTCTCATGCATGTAAATCCCTGAATATAAAATATAAAATTTTGATATATATGTGAATACCCCTATATAAATAAATAGTATTGAGTATTCAATTAAAAAAATAAAAGAATTTGAGAAAAAAGAGAGAGTTATTTTGAGACGAAAATTCGGCACCATAATGGCTATGTTGCAGGGTTTTAGAAAACATTGAAAAAAGAGGGGACATGGCTCACCCAATCATAAATTATCCATAAATAGTATAGGGAAAGAATATAATGGATATAATAACATTATAATAAAATTTTAAATATATACCATATGAAATGAAGAACATGGAAGGAAGACAAAAATAAGATTTCTCTTATGAAAACTCATCAGCCTAACGGTGTCACTTAAAACATCAAAAAATGAATTGATGTTATCAAATAGAGTATATGATAATATGAACATAAAATAATAGTATTTTGGATATAGGAATCATACCCCAACTTAAAAATTAACTTGAATGTTTTCACATGAAAATAGAACTTGAAATGGGAAGAGTGAAAGAATCCCTTACAAACATTCAACAGCCAAATCACGCCACTTAAACATTCAGAAAAAGAAATGATGAGAGTAAGAGAGGATCTATCATCATATGATCATGGAAAGGGAAGTAATTGGAATATAAAATAACATACCCCAACATAAGAACATGGGGCTTAAATGAAATGACATGCAAAAGAATACTTGAAAAGAAAAAGAGAGGTAGGATCCCTTACATTGAGGAGTGACTTTGAAATCTTGATGTTTGGGACATTGGGAGGCTTGAGGTCACCTTGGGAGGACTACATGAGAGGTAAGGAGAGAATAACTTCTTTTAGGTTGATTTTTGAATGGAAAGGATGAGATAATGGCCTGGTATTTATAGGGGAAGTGATGGGACAAGTCATTAATGGCCAAGGGACACCTCATTGGTGGTATTGGAAAAACCATGGGATCTCCCATGGTATTGGACACTTGGGACACCTCATACATTATCATAATATTCATAAGTCTAAAATATTTATTAAATACTTAATACATCATTTAATGATGTCATTAAACACTCGTAACTTAAAAATTGTATTTTCACTATTCACTGATAATTCAACTTTTTCAAAAAAACTCCCCAAACATTACCTAAACATAATATCGATGTTATGAATTCAAAAATAAAGTCCATTTTATAAAAATAATTTTCTAAATATTTTTAATTTAATTTCTAATTAAAAAACTATTCACCTGAAAAAACTAATACTTGACTAATAATTTCTGAAACAGTTATTTACCTATTTTTTTGAATCTCCTTACATAATCAATGTGCCTAAATTATATTAATACTTTCTTTAAGTGAGATTAATAATAAATTTGGTCAGTTTACTAATCCTAAGAATAAAATCACTATTCATAAATTATTATTCACCAAAAGTTATGTTGATCATATTAGACTCTAAATTTCTTACTGAACACATTTACTGAAGACCAATTTTTGAAAATAATTACACATCATTAATTATTTAATGTTTACAAAAACATTTTAAAATAACCTTTTTTTAATTAATAAATAATATGAATCTTACATTTATCGAGACATTTGAAAATTTACAAACATCACCATAAGTATAAAACACAATTTTATTTATCTCAAATGATTACGCAAAGCTGTTACGACCTCCTTACATAGCCACTTATAACCCCAACATAGGACCTAAGTGTAAGGTGTGGTAAGGTGAGAGAATCTGAGGGCAGCTCAGCCAATATTTCATGAGTAATAATTTCTATCTGTTTGAACTTCTGGCGAAGGCGATTCCGTTCTAGTTTCACATGATGAAGCTCGTCTTGTGTTTTGTCTAGATAAAAGCCCAATGGTGCTACATCCTTCCCAATTTCTGTTAGATGGGCTTCAATTGGACCGAGACTACTAGATGAGGAATTTAGATCTTCTTTCTATATTAATTAACCAATGTCACTTGTATTTAGAGACAATAATCACAACATTTAGTTTCCAACAGTCATACTAACTAATGACCATATAACAGTAGAAAACCAACGGTCTAATTTTAATTATACTCATGTTATTCAATGAAATAGTTTTGTTTATTATAAAAATAAAATAACACAAAAAATTCAGAGACAAGAATTATTCAAAATTTCAGGTCGTTACAACCATCATCAGCAACACTTGGGTTTTGGAAGCGGATTGAATAACGCTCAATCTCCTTACACTAATTGCACTGAATCGTGGGAGGTTCATTCTATGCTAGTTTTTCCAATTAAAAATTCTATCTATCTTCTTCCCTTAACACTGACATTAAAATGCTTGATTGAATTCACATAAACAAAATAAAATATTAGAACCCTTATAGAAATTTGCTTCATGATTCATACCACACATAGCATATAAAGGGAAGATGTACTTCCTCTCTTCAGGGTATTCTGATTTTACATTAAACTCAATATTTATCTTCTAGTCAAAACCATGAGATTGATATGCGACTTCAACTTTCATTTTAACCATACTTTCATAACGAACAATTTCATCATAGCTAAAAAAGTATCTTAGGACTAATTCCCTTCTAAGGCATGGATTTAAGACACCAAAGAACCAATCAACTTTACATTTTGGTTGGATAATAATCCCTGATGTATACCTTGCATGTCACATAAAATTACACCCATATGCACCAATAGATTCATCATCCCTTTCATTAAACTCAAGAAACTCTTTCTCCATAATTTCATGGATAGTACTATAAAATTACTTATTAAAATATAAGTTATTAAACTGATAACAATCAATGGTTTCAATATCATATTACTCTCTAATATTATTGATTAAATTCCACCACAGGTCTCCATCACCTTTAAATAGATAGAAATCCAGAATGGCATATCCATCATTGAACACTAGATAATTGTGAATATATTTTTAGAAGTACTAATCTAATGATCAGAAAAAAGTGGATTAAAAGACCACCAGAATGATGGTGGGAATTTCTTCATGACTGACTCAACAGAATATTTTCCTCACCATTTATTATTTGAAAGTCCACCATGATTCTTTGCTTGAGAGAGCTGTATGATCATAACAATGAGGTTTTTCATTCTATCTCCCATAGAATTTTGTTTTATAGGATGAAAATCATTCCATTTTCCATAAAAAACACTATTAATGCATTTCCATTGGGTTCAATCAATTGATAAAAACCACAAAATCATATTTTAAGAAACATTTATCATATATATGAACCAAGTAATCATGAAAAGTCACTTATAGGATGTATAAATTATAACACCATACTTAATATATTAATCCACAGGTTTATCCTAGTTTAGTCCAAGTAAGATAAAAACTTTAATCCTTTATAATGGTTCATAATGAGTTTTCGAATTACCAAAGCATATCACCCAAGGAGCGACAAACTAGGTTTGTAGTAAGCCTCGTTGTCTTGTACTAGATTACCCAGAGTAAGACCCAAAACATCTTGTTGGAGTTGTTACCCCTAATATAATTTTTTCATCTCCACATCAACCTATAGTATCTAGAAAGGTATGTATTTATAGAAAACTACTCACTCTATCATTTATAAAGATTCTAGGACATTTTCATAAACGTTTAATTATCCTTAGACTTATACATGGACATGTCCTTGGGGTTCTCAGTAATGTTTTCTCTTTCTAAATTCTAATGATTAAATAAACCCTTTATATAATTAAAACTATACTAACCGTTTATTTTCATATATAAATATTACATCGCATTTTTATAATAAATTAAACATTATAAAAACAGACGCCCAAGGACCATACTAGTCTATTGCCTTTGGAAACATGGAAACATAAACACTAATACATAAGTAAGCTAAATTATATAATACTAGGATATTTCTGACTTGTACCCTTCCTAGACCCATTAAACATAATATATATATTCATATCCTATATGGGGAAACATAAAAACGAGTGAGCTAAAATTCACAATAATGGTAAATAAACGAGATATGTAAAGAATAATGATGTGAATAAGGTTATGATAACATGATCAGGAAAATAAAAGATCATACACTACATATCAATGATTATATATATGAATCATGGAAGAAATATTGGATGTTTAGAAGACATGAGTCAAAAGTAAATAATGAATATATTCCATGAAAGAATAACAAAGGAGTTAAAAATGGAATTATAAAAGATACATAAGCATATAATATGACATCCATAGTGGTCAATGAATCACTTCCATGAACATCTTTGTTTTTTGGGTTCACTCCCCATATAAATTTGGTAGTCAAGGTTCACCCCATAATAATTGTGGAAGCATGAGCTAACTCCTCATAACATGTTGGTAGTAATAGTTCACTCTATTGGCCATCTTTGTAGTCAAGGTTCATTCCTAGGACCATCATAGTCACTCTCATGAAATATAAATATTTACCTAATTCATTGGAGGGAGATATTGGGCCCAACCATCTCATAATGAAATTATACATACATTTCCCATCGGATCATAAAAAATTATCTCATAACCCATCAAATGAAATGAGTATTGTATATTTGTAATCATATTGCAACCTGTTGGAAAAGATAGTTTTTATAATAATTTAATAATACACAAAATCCATGAAAATAAGTAGGCTTCAAAAGTATATAACCCAAGAAATAGAAATGGGTTTCATAAACATCATTACATAAAAAAAGAATCCATTAAGTTAAATAATACGAATGTAAACATTGAATCATTTCCCCAAAAGGAATGATTAACACCAACTAATTTTAACGTAGATGGTAAATAATTTTGAATTTTTTTTAAAAACATTTCTTGTGGAAAACATCATTTAATCATGGAAAACACTTTTTAAAACATAATACCTTTTTGAAAACATTTTTCACTGAAAATATCATTGAAATTATATAAAGGAAGAATTGAATACATAATATAATTTTAAAATCCATTTTCATGAAAATTTTCTTTAAATATCTTTTGAAACTATTTTTGAAAATAAGGTTTTTAAACCCAATATATATCAAAATTAAGATAGAGATGGTGAAATTTTTCTTAAAACATTATCATATGTAAAAAAGTGTATAAATATGGTTCTAATACATGAGGATCTATTGAATAACCATATAGAAAATCATTATTTTTCTTGAGAAATAGATCATAATATTTCATCAATTATGTATAATCATTACGAATCTCAAAAAACGATGGGATTATTTCAATATACTCTTACAACATGCTCATTTGGGATCACACTATCCATGTATGAAAAAAATTACAAGTATCTTAAAATATAATGAAATAATTAGATTCATGATATAACATGTAAAATTTATCTATATACACCTAAAAAATAATTTAGGTTCATAAAAAACATGAGTCTCAAAGAAAGAACATTGAGACAAAGCTATTTAATCAATTTGGTAACTTTTAAATCATAGACCCCATGAAATAATGACCATAAAATGGATATGTTAATATCAATAAATTTATGTACAAAAGACGTAGAATATATTCATGGGATGTACATACACTATACAAAAGTAATGGCTCATTAATAAAGCATACATCTCATAGAAATAAAAAATGAGATGAAATCTCATAACCTTGTGTCTTGACTCTACTCGTACTCATTTAAACCACCTATATAAGAAATATAAATTTATTATTCATATTTTATAGAACCATATTTTTATATCTAATACCATATATTTTTTTACCACCTCATATTACCCTCTTTTTAACCATCATATATTACAGTTTTACGTCAAATAATATTCTATTTCTTCTTCGCATGTGTCTTAATATTTTTAAATTTGTTCCCTATACATATATCATGATTTTAAAATGTAATACATGATATAAATGAATTTATATTCAGTATACGTGTAATTAAATAATCTATATAAAATATAATTACGAAATGGAAGACACTGTTTATGCAGATTGTCATCCGTACGTACGCATGAACGTTGTTTCTATTTCAATTATCATAGAGAAAGAAACAATGAAAATGAATTATAAGTATATACATATATAAAATAATTACAGTATTATTATGAGTTTATATATATGATATAAATTCAATAAACCAATCCATAACACACTCCATGTAATGTGTGAAATAATCACATCGCTATGAGGGGGCGGTAGTCCACACTTCCTTAAATGAAATTATCATATTTGAAAAAAAGGAATATAAAAATAACCTATGTAATATAAGAAATAAAGAATCTTAAAGAAATATTAAATATAATATATAACATATATAAATATTTACAATGATCATTTAGTGAGGTTATAGTTCGTCGTACACGTATATAGTAGGTTTGTTACCCATTACATTGAGGTGTTTGTAAATGTAGGTTGAACCCTTAGCATAAAAATGTCGAATTATATTGAGGATAATGGGTTTTATACAATAATAGAGTAACTATAGTGGATGGGGTAGAGAATGAAAAAATGTATCTTGAGAGAAGACGTTACCTTTTAATCAGGTAACTCTTTTTGGTTTATGCCAAAAGGATTCCTTGGATACCATTAACCCAATGGTATAAATCATGGATGAAGGAAGGTATTTTTGGAAGGGAATTTGAAAGATATTTTCTGAGAATAAGTGGATTGAGATGTTTCAATAAAGGGTAGTGTTGGTGGCCATTTATAAGGAAGGGTAAGGACACACTTGCCATTTTTTAAACAAGTTTGGTGTACCAGAATTTTTTACTTAAACAAAGTCAGAAAAAACCAAAAAAAAAACTCATGAGTGGATGTATAATGTACAATTTATGTACATATAATTTATTATTGGACATGTTTTATGTCCACTTGGTTCATAAATTTAATTCTCAGTCCTTAGTTAAGCCTAATTTCTCCTTAATCGATGTAATTAATTTTAATCACATTCAATAATATTTTTTGGGAAAAAATAATTTGAAATTGTAAAAAATAATAAATTATTCTGAATCCAAATAAGTAATCTATTTTTCCAAATTCGAATTACATAACTGGTAGAAATTAATTTAAAAATTATCTCTTATTGTGGTCGAAAATTTGGATTTTTAAATTAAAAATTTTCAAAAGTTTTCAATGTTTTTATATCCAACATCATTGTGAAATTATTCAAAATTTACAAAATTAAATTAATTGATAAAAATATAATAATATTAAACTTTTAAACAAAATTAAAATATTATTTAACATTATATATAAATTTTATGAAGAAACAATTTTTAATTACAATCAAGTGTTTTTAAATATTCATTCAAAAAATATGTTTCTAATAAATATCACAAAAATCCTCACAAACATAAATTTCAAATTTCAAAATAAAAAATTATGTTATTTTTATAAAATTAATTTTATAAATGTTTCAAAAATTTATTTAATTATATTTCATGGGACATTAAAAGTAGTTCATTCAAGATAACAGTATTTTAAAACAAAAAAGGACTATACAAAAAACATAACATTCATTATCAATATGTATAATTTATAAAAATATTATTACAATTTTATAGTACTTTTTATTTTAATAGGTTTAAAATCTCAGTTATCATATTCTCATTTAAATAATTATTATAATATAATGGAATCTTGTAGAAACATTGATGTTTTGTGTAACTTACACCAAGATGTTGTTTTGTGTAACATGTTCCAAGTTCATGATATGTGTAATTTATTCCAATTCTATTTCATTTCAAATTAATTCTTGACATATTTTATTTCCAAACATAAATGGAAATTTAATTTATTTTAACAAAAAGGATATAAAACTCAGGGTTTTATAAAAAGATTGTATAAGGTGGGGGAAAAGGTGACATTTCTTATTAATAATGAAGTGTCATGGGGAAGGATTCTTGTGAAAAGGGTAATAATAGTTTTTACCTCTAAGCTAGTAGGATTTTGGGACATCTATGTTCTATGGTATTTGTGCCTCTAGGCCTGATGGTCATGTAATGGGTTCCCTCTCAACTAAATAAAAAAGATACATTATTTCATTTTCATAATGAAAAGGGTCTTATACCAATCTTATTTAAAAAAAGAATAATTATTGTTCCCATTTTGTAAACATAAAAATATTCAAGTATTTTCAATCATATAAATTTGATAACTACATATTCGAATTTGAATATGTAAATGTAAATTTTTTATCGTTTTTATTATTGAAACAATAATAAATTAATATGTATTTATTTACATATTTAGTAAATATAATAAACATAAATATTTTTTTGAATACATTAAAATGGATATAATTTTTTATTTTTTATTTTAAATAATTTTATATTAATTTAATAATTTAAAAAAATATAATGTTTTGTTAAATATTTTTTTATTCGTTGGATCAATAAATAGAGAATTTATGGATCAAGATAATGTTCTTATAAAAATGACATATTTATCCACACATATATCACATGTCATGGAATATAATAATAATAATATATTTTTTATACATGTTTAATTATAGAGAATAGATAATTAATAAATGGAAATTGAAAATATTGAAGCTCCCATCAATTTATAAACATCTAATGGTGGGAAGTTGAATTAATGGTGATCTTTTATAATTTAAGTTAATCTAGAAAGTAACCTCTGAATCATGTTTGAGTTTATATCCTCTTAACAATATAATTAAAACTCATCTATAAACAATTATAATGTTTTTATATTTAAGGAATTTATGTTTTTATAATATTGGGTCTCAATATGGGTATCAAATCATTATTTTTTTTGAATTTTTATATTAGTCCAGAGGATCACCTAAATAAAAACAATTAATATGAATGAGAAATATCAGGAAAATATTTATCTCTCTAAGGATAGGAAATAATACTAGTTCCCACTATTTATATGATTTTTTCCTTGCACAGATCGATTATAATAATTAAATATTTATTTTCAATCACATTGTAACCTGTTAGGAATAAATTATATGGATCATAATTTTCTAGGAGATATAATCCCATAATTTCAACTACTTTGGCCTCTATAATTTAATGTTCACTATTTATCACCAAAAATCCGATATAAATTCTGCACTCCATCCACCCTTCTAACTCTCTAGACAACATTGGATTATAAATCTTTAAAAAAATTCTATAAGAATACTATTTTACATGAGATTAATGTTTCGATTGAGATCTCTTATACATATTCATCTATTTTTTATATATTTCATAAATACATGTTATCCAAACTCTTTTACATTAAAAATATAACAATATCAGTTTAATTTCATTAATTCCTCCAAATATTTTAAATTAAATTCACTTTATAAAATATTTATTTTATTTTGTTGTCATCAATCTCCAACACTACTAAAAACATGATGAGAGTTCTAAAATTTAATTCAAGTAATAATAAGTTTCAATAATGGTATCATCAAAGATTTTATTATATGGTGCTTTATCATTCAATTATTTCAACCTTCTTGAATCAACTTGACATAACCTTCCAAAATTATTATATTTATTCATTTAGTTTTTCTAGCACTCAAACATGCATACAATGTTTTGAAATTTGATCATGCATGCCCAAATTAAAAATGCCTCCTAACCTATCATCTTGAAATAGATATATTCCTGAAGTCCCCTTTAAAATTATGATACACTCAAAGACTTTGAACCAAATCGTACATTAAAAGAGTCTTTATTAACATACTAATCCTTCATACTAGAAGTTTGTTCGACCTATAGATTATGAAATCTTATATTCATCTAATTTAATCAATTCATAAAAAACTCAAAAAAATGTGAGCCCTTTATTTATTTTTCTATAATAATATATATTATATTATGCATGTAATTATATATAATACTCAATCCCATAATATAAATTGATCTTCACCTATTACAATCTCTACTTACCATTCACTAAATATTCTTTTTACATGATCTAATTCCTCAATCAATCTATTAAATTGATATTTAAAATGATAAAAATGTCATCTTATCATGTTGTTATCTAGACACATCACACTAAATAATTTAATATAATCATGTAAATTTGTAACTTCATCTTTACTTAATGCTTAATCAATTCATCATTAATCACAATAAAAAGTTTATCTTGATATTTTTATATTGGAAGAACACATGAATGTATCATTATGTTTTTCTTGATTATACAACATCCCATATTATTTTAATAAATTGTAGGACATATCATTAAAATTTAAAAATATCATTTCATGTGAGATTCAATAGAAAATAAACTACATTAAATAATGTTACTAATCATATGATTCTTTTATCAGATATGTACTTAACAAATACATTGAAAATTTGGGAAACATTCTTATGAAGCTTCGCTACACCATCCAGTAATACACATGATAGAAAATCTACAATATTGAACCTTTCTTCATAGTTTCATCAGGTAATTATTAACACTATGTTATTATAACATTTTCCTAGACATCCTAAATCAACTTCTTACTACATATGGATAACACAACACAAAATTCTTATGAATTCTAAGATGAATGTTGTATCATCGTGCTTGTTATAGTTTTGGAAGGAACTCTACATGAATATCATGGTAAAGGAGAATAATATAGATACTAACTTTCATTTCAAATAAAACTATTCAATAATTTAAAATAGTAAACATTTTTTGGTAATACTGAGTATTATAACAATAACATCATATTCTAAATTATCCCATTAATAAGTTAAATCACTCTACCATAATTTTTAAAAATATTATGAATCCCACACTCTAATGTTCCCTTATTATGAACTACATGATAGTTATTTGTATGGAACAAACCACGTTTCATACTAATCATTCTCCAGATCTGACCTATAATGGTCATGCTTATTATTCTACACACAATATCTACTCACATTTAAGCACAAATTGGAACCTGGCCATTACCTCTTTGGTGGACGGTTTCTTGTTTTATAGGTTATGGGGAGCTACCAAATTCCTTAAAAAACGTACAATATGATATTCCTCTTCTTGTATAACATTATTAAAACTTGTTTTTGTTTACATGTAACTAGATTACCATTATTAAAAATTCCAGAATTAGATCATTAAAACCAATATATTCATTTTTTTTTAAAATTTTATAACATTATTATAATATATATATAAATAATATAATAGCTTCAATAGATCTATACGATGGGTTATTAAATATAATAGTTTGGATTTTTTATTATCAAAAAAAATTCTCAGATTGGGTAATCTAAATGTTCCATCAAATACAAATAATTTCCCAGAGATATTTTTCTTAATTGCACAGTGACATATTACTATTTTTTATATAATTTCATCCCTCAATGAAAATCAATTTTTCACCATTGATATTTATTCACTCTCCCTAAATCAACTTCTTGTGCTAAAAATTATAGAGCTTATAATCCCCATTTTTATGATAGATTCTTATTTAGAATAAAAGATATGTAATATTGAGTATAGAGTTTTGTACTTATTATCTCACTTTAACAAAAAAATAAAACAATATGGTGCTTTCCATCAACTTCACTAACTGTGTTTGGGTGACTAAACATGATGTTCAATCCTTAATTCATAATATAATTCCCACTGAGTATCTTTGGTGGTTACATCCTCAAATTTATATTTTATTAAAATATATTCATGTGTTGTATCACCACTAGAAATTACACCATGATTAAATGATATGGGTTAAAATTTATATAGACATGTAATTTTTCCCCATAATTTTAGATAGTTCATTTTCACATTTATTATAAAAATAATAATTTTCCATGTATTTTCAACATTCACCGTAAAACCATTTAGCTAAAAATGTATCCATAATATTGTAGTACAAACACATGTCAAGGAAATATAATATGAATTAACTATAATTAAAGACACATAATAATGTTTTTTAATTACATCTCACACATCTTTGTCCCAAATAGATTTCTCAACTTGATGATTAATTTTGATCATTTAAATTTCTATACTAAGAAATACTATTGAAAATAATGAAGATTAACTCATTATTCCAACATAGCATGACATAATTTTAAATTCCTTAGACATACATTATTATTTTTCCCTACCATATGTAATTCCTTGTGATCATACAGATTCCATTCACTCAATGATACTGCATATAAAATATATTACAATGATATATTATTAATACATAATCTTGTTATTGAATTATAGAATACCTTAAAATTTACAAGTATACTAGATTCATCTATAATCATTTCCCCATTCCCAATTTCATGAAAAATTCCTTTAAAAATTTTATTTCTCAAATGAATACATAACATCATTTTGGTAATACTTTTAACCCTATAATTAGATTCAAATCTCCAATTACTCATTTCTAAATGTCCATCTTCTTATATTTAGAAATAATTCCACTTTTCCTAGGAATAAGATCATAGGTTTCATTTTACTAAATCTAATCGAAATCATCAATAATTACATTGATCAAATATTTATCGCAACTAAATTAAAAATTTGTTATGGTTCCTCCAAGTAAATAAGTAAAATTTTATTTTTTTACTGCTACATATATATGGTCTTAATTATAGATACCTAAATGTAAATAATATTTTCTTATTAAACCTAATTTTTTATTGTCCAGTGTTGTCATGTTTTTATTCATGTATTACTAACATTAACATTGTAATGAATTTAATATGATTGTACAAGGTTTCAATCATATTCACCATACATTTCATCAACTTCACATAATGTTATTATTTATCATCTATTAAACTATAAAATTTGTCCTCAAATGCATCCATTATGGTGGAATTATATAAAATATATTTTAGATCAATGGATTTAACATACATATGTATCCTTTTTAAAACATCTATTTCTTCTTCTGTTTATTGAATATCCCATTATAACATCATCCACTGGATTTTCATAATTTTCCATAAATCAGTATTTCTAATCATCATAAGTAAATGAATCCCAGAAAACATAAACAATATAATTATAGGATTCTTCTTACAAAAAATATCATAAGGAGTCATTTTATATTCTAGTTATCTAAAACATTTTTTTACATCTACAGTTGTTCTTATATATTCCTTTTAGAGGAAAATTGAATGATTATAAATAGTTCATATATTTCTTCCCATATTAAATATTCTTTTTCCCTTTATACAAAATTATTTTTCTAAGGATTGTATAGAGAACTCTTTGGTTTTTTATTTCATGTTTTTTGTAACACCCTGACCCTAGTTACCCAGAGTTGGTGCATTATGACATAACATTGGCATGATCACAAGTGATCAAATCCCAAAATACTGATCAGTTTAGCTGTCTTGGAAAATATATCACACACATAAACGTTTCATTACCCATTATAGCATACAACACATCATAAAAAACCTTTAATAAAGCCATTTTTCCTTAACATAACCCATATAACAATCATAAAACACTTTTATGGTTCTTGGGAAAATAAAACATAAAAAATGGGTGATCTCAGAAGCTCAATAAGGGTAAATAATTTAGTAGAACCTATAACCATTTACTGAAATATGTGTAATAATAAAAACAACCTTTTAAACATAAAAATGGACATAATATGTAAATAATAAATCAAACAGTAGAATATTAACATGCACAAGGATATTATACAAGTCTAATAATCACATGTAAAAACTAATTTCATAATGAGGGAATGAACAATTCTGGACATCATAACTACATATTCAAAGCCTCGTACCAATACTAAAAATAAAGTTTTTTGCCAAGGCCTTATGCCAAGATACTAGTTTGCCTCCTGATAACTACCAATTCATCGAGGAACTATAGCGGGCTCCACCTATCACTAACTTAGTCGAATGCATTCCTCGTATGAAATTGTTAAAACATAACAGAAACAATATTATTATAACTAGCATATGAAATGCCAATACTTTTACCATAAACCATGAATGGTATAAGAATAACACATCCTCAGTCAAAAATAGCTTTATTCATTCAATACACTACAGAAGATTTTATTATTATAAATCAACAACAATCTATAACAATATCCACTAAATGATGTTGACATGGTTGAAAATGATCAGTAAAAATCATGGAGAGAAATATCCCTTATGATGAAATCATTTTAAAGTCACAAAATAAGAAAGGAAGACATTTAAAAGATTTTTTTTGGAATCAAAGTGATCCATTCCACTTTGATACTTTTGAACAGAATTAACACTTTTGAAACATTCATGTGTATATAGATAAATATTTAAAATCATTTTTAAAACATGGATATTAATTAGAAAAATAAATAATTGAAATGTTTGAAATGATGATATTGATAAAAATTATAATCCAAAAAAATTTAATATATTCATTTGGAAAATAAAATATGAAATGTGGACATGGATGATAAAAATTTCCCAGTAAATACTTACATATAAATAGTCTCGGATAATAATGAGATTGATGAATTAACCCTAACCTTGTACATTACTTTAGTTGAGGGTACAATTAGGCTCTTGTATAATGACCATAGTATGTTATTAAATTATACCAGAACGATGTTAATATTTATAATATCATATATGATTCATTTTTGACTTTATACTAACCATTTAATAATAATTTCCATGATAATGTAACGTTTTGGTTAATAATCGCTCTCTTTATTGTACGTGTTTTAACTTTTTATCCTTGATCGTACCACATAGATCATGATTTACATACTTCTAAAATATTACATGATTTATATATCATATATATTCAGAATATAAATATTTATAATAGATATATTTTTGAAATGGAAACACCGTTTATAGAGATGGTAGGTCATACATAGGCATAAACGCCGTTTCCATTTTCATATCATATTGAACAGAAGTATGTCAATGAGATATATGAATATATATATGTAAATATATTACAAGTATCATTATGAAGTCATATATTACAAACTTATTAAATATATATATTTATGTATAATCATCTTTGAATGGTCAACGTGGAAACGAATCTCATCTCATCGTGGAGACGGTAAGCCATACGTACGCACGAGCAAAGATATAATTATATCGATTTTGAAAAATTGTGTAACTGGATGGTGTATTGTATATTAAGAATCATTAAAATGTTATATTTATTATTTATATCGATTATACTCACTATTCTACCAATTTAAATAATGAAGTGTAAATAACAAACTATACCACGTCATAGAGACGGTAAGTCGTATGTACACACGTATAGTTACATTGTCATTAATGGGATGGATAGAATAATTAATATGGTTGTAAAATATTTATAATAACCTCAATGTATGCAAAAGTTACATTAATTATTATTTTGGTAAGGAAAAAACAATGAAAGAGGACGTTGAAGAATAACCGATCATTGAAAGAGGTGAGGAAATACTTAAATTTTCTTCGGGAACTTCCTTTTGATTTGATCAAAAGAACTCCTTAGGTTGTCATTAAGATAAAATTAATTCCTCTTGGGTAAATTGAGGGTACGTGGGATTATATTTTATTAGATTTTGGCTGAGAAAAATGTCTTTGATGTTGTGATTTTGAAACAAGGGGAAGTATCCATTTATTAGAGGGGGGATGGTCACTTTAGAAAAAGCTTGAAATATTATTTTATTATAAATTCATATTTTGATTATGACGGATAAAAATGGATTTATTTCAAGGAAAATTGTGGGTATGGGTTGAAATCCTCTCACCCAATATGTTTTATACAAGTTTAGGTCACTATATTGACCAAATATTTTATATTTATCTCTTAGTTAAATAGTTTAACTTTTATAATGTGCTCTAGTATTCTTATATTACATGGATAATAAAATTAAATTAAAATTCCATGATAAACCCAAGTTGTTCATTAATTATATATATCATTATGTAAGTCATTTTCCCAAAACCTTATTTTTTAGGTATATTATATCACATAATAATATAGTATTTGTTTTAAAAACTCATTTATATTAATTTTGACACTATTTAGTATTTGGTTTTTGTGAAAGTCATAAAAAGTTTATTAATTGGAAAAAAATACATTAAATCAACATTAAAATGTCATATTCACTTAGAAAAATCTTGTATGGCATCAAAAGACTCAATTTATATTTATTTGGATATTTATAATATCAATTATTTTAATCATTCATTAATAAAGTAATTACTACATCATCATTGTGTCATAAATAAATTTAATTATTTAAAGTATAAAAATTATAAATAAAATAAAATTATGTATGAATTTTATTTATCTTTCTAATTAATATTTAAAGTCTAATTTACCTTGTGTATAACCTTATATTAAAAATTTTTTAGTTATGAAAATGTGAATTTAACACTTTTAACTCTTCTTTAAATAAAATAATAATAATTTTCCTAATCTAATACAAGTGGATAAAATAGGATCGTATATTATTCAAAAGGATGATTTTGATTGAAATACACTTATCATATAAAATTATGACATGGGTTAGGGTATTTAAAATATCATTTCTACCTTTAATTAACTTATTTACTTTTAACCGTTGTAAGTAAAATTCAAAAGTTACTATTCATCAAAAATTATTTTCCTCCTATAGAAAAACATTTTACATACAGATTTCAGTAGTTTTTATAGGATTATTGAAATTCAATTCAAAGGATAGGTAAAATTAAATTTTATGCAAATTTGAAAATGTGCCTAGTAGGCGGGTAAAAGACGTTTAAATGTTTAATAAAATTTTATACATATAATTTTATTATAAAATGGATCCAGTGAATTAAATTTAAATTATATAGGTATTATGTATCTATTTTAAGATAAAATAAATTTAATTAAAATAAATAATTATATAAATGAAAAGTTGATTTTAAACAATAATGTAGTGTTTTTCACTATTCAATAAAAATTGAATGTTTTCAGAAAAATACAAAAAATTCACCCAAAAATAATTTTGATATTCTTAATTCAAAAATTATGTATATTTTAACAAATTATTAACTTTTAAGTTGCATTAATTAATCTAAAATTAATTCCTTTTGTCAAAACCAGAAAGCGAGTTTTTTGAGAAGTACAACCTATCAAAAGATTGATATGTGTTTATGTCATATTTAAATGTTAAATTATTTCCAATGACGTCAAATATATTAAGTGATAAAAATATAATCTAATGATACTTTAAACCCACTAAAATTTATAATTTAACACTATAAATTATTTCTATTAAAAAAGTTGTTTTCATTTATAATTTAGTATTTTTAATATTCATCAAAATATGAAAGTTATCATTAATGTACCAAAAATTTAACTATACTAAATTATTATGTTCCTTTTATATAGAAGAATTATATTTTGTTAAATTTAATAAATAAAAGTGTCAAATATTCGAATTAAAAAGGGTTTTTCCTTAAAAAGTGTTAAAATTGTTTTTTTTAACGACACATCTTTAGTCTAAAATATTTAATTTGTTGGTATATTATGAATAAGAAACAGAAAATATGAATGTTAAAATTATAAAGGATATATATAAAGTTAAAAATTTGTTAATAATATTTATAACCTCTTTTAAAATGGCTAGTTTGATAGGTCATGTTGTGCTTTAACTCAGTGTTGCATGTAGTACAAGCTATTAAATTACTTTAAGTAGATATCATACTATTAAATATTGGGGTGTAATATTCTCCTCTACTTCAACAAATTGCATCCTCGCAATTTGTAATTGTTCATTGAAAATAAATTTTTGAAAATAGAAAATACCTTTGTATAAAACCCACATCAGAAATAGGGTTACTAAACTTTAGTTCTAATAATATTGAAATAGAAATAAAAAGGTCACCATAAAATTGTGGTTTAGAATAAGAAAACATTGGTGTCAATTTGAGACACATAATTGGAGGAAAAACATAAATATTTATAGGTAATTACTGAGGTCATTAATCACAAACAAATAAGTAATAAATTTGAAATTAGGGACTTCAAACCATAAATCTATGATGAATTAAAATATCATTGTTCATCAAAACATAAGGTATTAGGATAACATATTTTTGGTTTTAATATCCATCCCCTAATTTTAAAGAATTAATTTCCTCATAGAATAAGAAAAAAAATACTTGATAAGTGGAGTTCCATCCTTTAAATAATTTCTACCACAAACTCATCTTTCACTACAACAGATAATAGAGCTAATTTTATTTTCTATTTATCCTTAACATATAGGGTTTCAAAAAAATGAATTTATAATTATTAAGACAGAAAATTAAAAATACACATTATAAAAACAAGGACATCATGTAATCTAGTGGTAGGTGATGCGTCCTTTTCACCCTTTGGTTGCGAGTTCATGTCTTGCGGCCTTGCCAAATGCGACGGGTTGTCGCCCGACCTCCGGGTTGTTCTTTTTATAAAAATACAAAAAAATATTAAAAAATGTTTTCACCTTAAAAAATAGTATCCAATGTCCAACTTAATTTATTCCAACATTTAGACTTATCCAAAATACTTTTGTCCAAACTCACAGTACCAATTTTATGAGGATGGTAAACATAATGATGTTCTATTTTTTTAACTTAAAAACATGTGAATACCTCAATCATGCATTCTATTAAAAATGGTAACACCCTGAATTACCATGAAACCTTAATTAATACATTTATAATCCCTTTTTAATTATAGAATACTAGGTATTCTCCTTAAATCTGTAAATGTTGTATACTTGAATAGTGGTAAAATATACAAATCATTAATCGGTTTTAAAGTAATCAAGAATATATAATATAATTTATCCAAATAAATCATATCTTATTCCAAAATCACTACCTCAATATCATGACCATATAAAGGTATATCTGTCCCTCAATCATATATTTTCCAGAAATTCTAACCAGATTTTGAGTCACTTTTCTTGGTACCACAAAATCTCAAATCCTTAATGAAATAGTTCTACAGTAGAACCCTCTTATACTCTATAATTATTATAACTTGTATATCATTAATAATATACTCAAATGAAAAAATTATTTAAAAACAAATTAAGAACACTAATCATTCATCTTCATCTGCAGTAGTATCACAACTTTATTATTATCCATTAGCATCATTTTAGGTATGCTCTAACGATTTATTCAAGTAGTTTCCAAACTCCTTGTAGATTAAGAATTGTACATTTTAAACCTTTTTCTTTCCCATGAAATCATGAACATGGTTTCCTTTTCCTCCAAACTTATAACAAACCCTCATTCCTTTCAAGAACCTCCATTGGTGATTCTTTACACTGTTCTCACATATGAAAAAATCATTCTTCCTCTTCTTCCCTTTATCCATATTTATATCTAACATCATGTTCATCTCTAGATCCCCTTTAAATTCTTCCAACTCAGATATTTCATTAATTATCATAATAACACGTTATATTATTTCTTCATATAATGATAATATGAGGGAGACTATTTCCCTTATAATTATTGGCTTACGACCATCAAAGATATGTTCCTTCATACACTCTGGATCATGAATATTGTTGGAGTTCTCATTCATTCTAATGGGATCCATTTATAAAGGACAAAATACACTAGGTTAGATCATATCATAATTTATAGTCCAAAAAAATGAAAATTCCTCAACATCAATTGAAGATTTTCAAATATCTAGTATCATAATAATAAAAATTATTTCTATGATGACATATTTACACATAAATCCTTCATAATGGTGTTTAATGAATATGTGAATTATCCTAAGCATATCCCCTGGGAGTGTTGTAACCAATAGTGTAGCAAAGCCTATTATCGTGTACTAAGATACCCTGGGTCAAGCTTGAAACTCTTTGTCAGAGGTTTCACTCTAGGGTACTTCTATGCCAGAGCCGCTTCTACCTGATCATATCTATACCAGGATACATTTCAGGGGAAACTCACAAAATTACTACATTAACAAAATTATAGGAAGATATTCAACATTAATCATCAATGTTTATCTTAGGATAATGTTATCTAATAAAGGTTATTGTAATTCTAGTTTTTATGTTTTGTAATAAACATCATCTGATACTAACTATAATACACCGAACCTAGTTACCCAGTGTTGGTGCATTATTACATAATATTGGCATGATCACAAGAGATACAATCCTGAAAGACCGATAATTTTAGTAGTCTTGGGAAATAGATTACACACTTGTATGTTAAATTGCACATTAAAACACACAACACATCATAAATATTATTTTTAGAACACAATTGTCCCTATGCTTAACCCTGTATATCAATCATAATACACTTCTAGGGATCCTGGGAATATAAAAAATAATAATGTGGTGAGCTCCGATGCTCAGTAAGGGTGACGAATTTAGAAAAATCTATATACATTTCAGGAAAGATGTGTAATAAAATCAACAACATTTTAATCATAAACATGAACATAATATTGAAAAAATAAATTATGAATTACCATATAAACATGCACCTTGACATTCTACTAGTCGAATAATCACTTGTAATAACTAATTTCATAATGAGGGAATGCATAATGGCAGACATCATAACAATATAGTCATGGCCTCATGCCAATACTATAACTAAAAGTTTTTCCTGAGGCCTTATGCAAAGACACTAGTTTGTCTCATGAAACCTAATGATGCATTAAAGTGCTATAGCGGTTCCAACTGTGACATACTATGGCCAATGCATTCCACATATGAAAATGTTTAAACATAACATAAACATTTGTATTAAAAGTAGAATATGAAATGTAAATACTTTAACCATAACCGATGAATAATATTAAAATAGTACATCTATATTCAAACATATCATAACTCATTCAATACAATATGGAAGCTTGTATTATATTAAATAAACCTCAATCATGAATAATATCCAGAAAAGGTTGTTGATATAGTTAAAAATGATCAGTAAAACTCTTTGAGAGAAATATCCCTTTTGCATGAAATCCTTTAAAAGTCACACAATTTAGAAATAAATACATTTAAAATAATTTTTTGAATCAATGATTCCCATACCACTTTGTAACTTTCGAATGGAATTAACATTTTAAAACCTTCATATCCATATAAATAAATCCTTAATATCATTTTTAAATCATGGACATTAATTAGAAAAATAAACCATTAAAACATTTAAAATGATGATCTTGATAAAGATTCCAATCCATAAAAACCTAATAAATTCATTTTGAAAACATTTATATGAAACATAGAAATAGATTATAAAATATTTCGATAAATTAATACACCTAAATAATCTCAGATAATAATGAGATTGAGGAATTAACCCTTACTTTGTACTTTCTTTTAGTTAGAGGGTACATTTAGCCTCATGTATAATGACCATAGTATGATATTAAATTATATCATAACCATATCAATATTTATGATATCATATATTATTAATTTGTGACATTATAATACCCATTAAATAATAATTTCAATGTTAATGTTACATTTCAGGTAATAAACGATTTCTTTATTATAGGTGTTTTAACCTGTTATTCTTGATCGTGTCACATAGATCATGTTTTAATAATTCTAGAATATAAAAAATTATTTATATATCATATTTATTAAGAATGTAAATATTTATAGGATATATATATATGAAATTGAAAGAATTTTTGTGAAGATGGTTGGTCGTACATATGAAAAAACATTGTCTCTTTTTTGTTATATTACTTAACAGATGTAAGTGAATGAGATATATGTAAATATATATATATTTATTTCAAGTAGAATTATTATTTCAAATATTAAATAATTTTTAAATATATATAGATAATCATCATTGAATGGTGATCGTGTAAATGAATCTCATTGCGTCGTGAAGACAGTAAGCCGTACGTACGCACGAGTGATGATATAAATCTATTAATGATTAAATATTATTTAATTTGATGGTTTTATATATATAAAAAATCTTTAAAAAGTTATATATATTATTTACATCAATTATTCTCACTATTATACCCATCTAAATAATGATGTGTTGAATAACAATCAACACCACGACATGGAGATGGTAAGTAATACGTACAAACATATGGTGACTTTGTCATTCATAGGATAGATATAATAATAAATATGGTTGTACCATATTTATGATAACATCACAGTAGGTAGAAGTTACGGGAGTAATTCTTAAGGTATGGAAAAAACAAACAAATATTATGTGGAGGAAGAAATGATCTTTGAAATATGTGAATAAAAAATTACCTCTTCTTGGGGAGCATCGTTTTGATTTGATTAAAAATGGATCCATTGGTTTTATTTATGATCAAATTAAGGCCTCTATTTTTAATTTATGGTATTTGGGAGGATATTTGAGTAGGTTTTGTCTGATCCAAATGGAAATGGAAGTGTTATTCTAGGAGAAGGGGAAGTACCCTTTTATAAGAGGGGTGAGAGTCACTTTAGAAAAATCATGAAATATTATTTTATTATAAAAACATATTCCATTTTTAATTGGTAAAAATGGATTAATCTCGTGGATATGGCATGGATGAGTATAAATCCTCTAAACCAAATGGTTTTCAACAAGTTTCGGTAACCAGATTTACCTTATCATTTATTTTTAACTCTTAGTTAAATAGTTTAACTTTTACTATGACTTATTGTATTTTTATATTACATGGTTAATAAATTTTCTATAAAATGCCATGAAAACCCCAATTGGTTCATTAGATACATATATATCATTATTTGAGTCCTTTGGCCAAACATCAGATATTTTGAAATTTTATATCATTTAATACTATATAATATTTTTAAAACACATTTATATCAATTTTGAAACTATTTAGTAATGGGTTTTTTGAAAGTCATAAAAAGATGATTAATTTGAATTATATACGTTAAATCAACACTATCATGTCATATTAACATAAAAAATTAGTGTATGTCATCAAAAGTCTCAATATACACTTATTTGGATATTTATAATATCAATTATTTTAATCTTGTATTAGTAAGGTAATTACTGCATCACTATTGTGTTATAAATATATTTATTTATATAAAATCATAATTTTATAAATAAAATAAAATTATGTAGGATATATTTTTAACATTATAATTAATATTTTTATTTGAATTTATATTTTGTATAGCCCTATATATAAAATGTTTTAGTTATGAAAATTTGAATTTAACACTTTAAACTCTTCTTTAAATAAAATAAAAATAAATGTCCTAATATAATAGATGTGGAACAAAGTTGATCGTATTTTACTCCTATGTTTGATTTCAGACGAAACACACTTATCCAATAAAATTAAGACATGTGTTTGGGTACTTATAATATCATTTTTACCTTTACTTACCAAATTTACTTTTAACCGTGGTACATAAAATTCACAAGATATTATTCACCAAAATTTATTTTCATCTGATTGAACCACATTTTACATAATGATGTCAACAATGTCTCTCAGATTTTTGAAATTCAAATCACATAAGTGATAAAATTATGTTATATTTAAATTTGAAAATGTGCCTAGAAGGTGGGGAAAAGAAGTTAAAATGTTCAATAAAATTTTATACATCTAATTTCTTATAAAATGACTACATTGAAATACATTGAACTTATATATGTAATATGAATTTATTTTGAAATAAGATAAATATAAATAAAATAAATAATTATTTAAATAAAAATTTGGTTTTAAACAATAATGATGGTATTTTTATTATTTATAAATAAATTAATGTTTCAAAAAAAATGAAAAAATCACCGAATGTTAATTCTGATTTCCCAAATAAAAAAATGATCTCTATTTTACCAAATTCAAAACATATAATTTGCATTAATTAACATACAATTAATTCCAGTTGTCATACCTATAAGGCAGGTTTTTAGAAGTAAAAACAATCAAAATATTGATATGTGTTTATGTGAAATTTAATTATAAAATTACTTCCAATGACCTAAATTATATTAAATGATAAAATAAAATCTAATGATAATTTAAAGCCACTAAAATGTATAATTTAATAGTATAAATTAGTTCGATTAAAGAAGTTGTTTTTAATCAAAAAATGTTATTTTTCACTATTCATCAAAATATGAATGTTTTCAAAAAAGTACCAAAAATTTAACCAAACTAAATTTTTATGCCCCATTAAAATATAAGAATTTTATTTTATTTTATTTAATATATTAATGTGTCAAATATTGTATTTAAAAAGTGTTATCCACAAAAGGGGTAAATTTTCATTTTTTTTAATGAAATTACTTGAATCGGAAAAATTGAATTTGTCTGTATATTATGTCTATTAAACACAAAAGATGAATGTTAATATTATATATAATATATATATAATTCGAAATTTGGTTTATACAATTCATAAGAAATTTTTAAATGGCTAGTTTAATAGGTCGTGATGCGCTTGACCTCGGGGTTATGTGTAGCACAAGCTATTTAATTATTTTAAAGAGATAACGTACTATGAAATACTGGGTTATTACACTTTATATAGATCTCAAAACATTTACCTATGTAATAATTTTTATTTTCCATTCTCAACAATGAAATATATACTTCTAGATCCTTCTAAACAAACCATCAAAATATTTTTATCAATTCTAAAACAATTGATTGGTGTTTTAGGAACATTAAATTGGTCAACTATATTAAACCATCAATGAGATTAATATATTATATATCACCCTTTTTGTGATTAATTTTTCATTATACTACAATAATATGAATTTATGATCTCATGTGTTCTAGTGGAGTAGATTTCAACTTATTCCTTCCACTAATTATCCTTTCATTGAAAAAGGTTATGGAAATTATATCATATTTCAAATTTATCATAGGTAAATCTATTATAACATCTTCCATTGAAATTCAAATCACACTATTCATGATAATATGTACAGTTATATTGGGCCATACCATTTTATTTTACTTAATAAATAAATATAAATAGTTATTGGGACTATAAGTATATAATAAATTTCTAGTAGGTACATCTCCCTTAGAAATAGATATTACATATTAAAAACATTAGAGGATAATTTTTTTTCCTAAATCAAATAACCTTCAAATCATAAATGGTTTTGAATATAAAGTAATAGATTTCTATGTGTATCAACATATAGTACATCATTGGTCATTAAATTTTCAGAATTAATTATGTTTTTACTATTTTGTATTAGTTTATAAGAAATATCATTTTCTAAAGAAACTAATCCTCCCACATGTTCACAAATTTATTAAAATACTTTCTTTTCACTTGTAATTTGTGAGGAACAACCATTTTTAGGTATCTATTATATCCCTATTTAACTATAATTATATTCAAGCTCTAAAATAAAATATTTTTCTAATATCTTATCTTTCATAAAAACATTTTATTTTTCGGTGCATGTAACCTACAACAGATTTATCATCATTCATTAAGGAACATGGTAACCAAGATAGTAACATATTCCTAGAAGAATCTCTAGAAATTCAAATTGGAATTAATTTTATGTTTTTTAACACCCACTTCATTCCTTTATAATATATATGAATAACTTCATGATGTTTTTTCCTTCATTCTTTTGTTTCCCCTTAAAATGTTGATTTCTCTTAGGGAATCACATGTCATGAAAATAATTATTTTCTATGTGTCCGAAGATATGAAAGCACCAAAAAAATTTTAAACCCAATATTCCATCCTAATACAACTTTTTGGGATGTTTTTTTATTCTGTATCCATTCAAACATTAGTTTTTAGTTAGAATGGGAATTCGATTATTTATTAATTACTCATAACTTATGTTAATGTGGAAGATATATCACATCCTTCTACAAAAAAATACCTCTAAAATTAGTACCTTAATATTTATTTCTCTTAAATATATATAACATTTTATGTTTATAGGGGGTATATTTTAGCTAAATGATTCAGTGAGTTTTCTAAAAAGGTAAAGTTTTTTAGGTTTTACCTCATAATCATTGTTGAAATTCCCATTCATCATTTTAAAATTATTTTAAAGGATAACAAATCATTGTTGTGAATTATATTTTATTCCATAAAATAATGTTTTTTTCTAGCCCCCTCATAGTTTTTTATTCATTGGAATAATCTATGTAGTGTTTTTAAATGTTCTTATTATACACATCTTCATTTTTAGAAATTCATCATTTTCATCATAGTTATTTTCAGATCAATTTTATAACCAAATTGATTCTTGAGTTTAGTGTTTTTTTAAGACCAACCTTATATATTGATCTCAGTATGCATTGCATGTAATTATACTCACCACTATCTTCTATATGGATTGAAGTATCATTGCTTCTTTCAAATTTGACACTAAATGATCTAAACATATATAGAACATCATCTCCATATTCACTATTATTAGTATAAGATTACTCAAAATCATTACTCATCATACATATTATGGTATTTTTGGATAACTTTTTCCATATTTCATTTTTTTAACATTATATTGTGTTTTACATCACATATTGTACAATTTTATTTCTTTGGGAACATTATTATCATACAATATACAATTCATCATTATAATATTTTCTAAATAGTTTTTAAATTCCCCACCCCTAAAAATTGTAGGGAGATATTTCCTTTATAAAATTCTATTCATTACCATAAATTCCAATAAGTATGGGGAAATCCTCTTATAATCTCCAAAATCATCATTCTCATATTCTAATTTATGGGATCACATGTCCTCCTCTTTCAATTCCCTACATTCAAATTTCCTCATATCATCGAAATATACCTTCTCATTATTATTACTTTTTTTATATTATATGTTTCCTTATTCTATATTAAATTAGTGTGTTATGTAGTCCATTAAGATATAAATGTTACTATGTTCTAATTTAGAGACATTTGGATCAAACATTTCTAGATAGTTCCTTGACAATTTTTTTAAAAATAGTGGAATCTCCCATGATATCTCTAAATAATATTATATTGATGGAAACTTAATTCAATCCCATGATTTAATAATCAATAGTTTCTTAATTACCTATCATGTTTTTTTAATAATTCATCATTAAATTTAATTTTATTATTCCTTTATTTTAGATTTACACCAATGATGCTTTCATGTTTTCTCATATCTCCTTCACAGTTTGGAGACCCATTACATTCATACACACCTTATCATATAAGGAAATATGAATAAACTTATGCTATTAATTATATATCTAGAGACTCTTTTTATTTTCAATATATATATGGGGCATCGTTCTCCCATGAATGAAATCATGATGTAGTTTCATTAGTCACCTCAAGCCAAGTGACATATAGTATGGTATCATCCTATTTTTTCAACCCTAATAAGTTTCTTATCAAGGTAGGAATATATCATCAGTTAATTGAGATGATATTTTTCATTATTATTTAATAATGAGGTCATTGAAGAAATGTTGGTTTCTTTGATACCCATCAATGTTTCCAGTAATATATAAACAAATAAAGTGGGAATTTTAAATCATTGGGGATAATGTATAATTTCATTTATCTATAAAATTTCCCTCTATAACGTTTTAGGTATTTGATCCACTGAATATTATAACTCTAAATAAAATAATGAAATAATAAGAAATATAAAAACAAGGAACATTGGATTTTATATGTTTCGGTCCCATTGTGGGTAAATATTCTTTGTTATGTTAGATTATTTTCTAAAGACAGATATTTTCATTAAATAGGATGTGTGAATAAAAATGATACATCTCTTGAAAATCTATTTCTATATCAAAACCAGAAATAACATGAGTTCCCAATTTATATTATATTTTTATTATATTTTGAGAAAAAAATTGATCATTAATTCATTCTAAAAATTTAACATAAATTACAAAAAATATCTAGAAAAATATCATAGAATGATATTATCTCAGTATCTCAACTCTACAAGAATCTAGAATATGGTGCATTCTCATCAGTATAATAACTTTTCTATTGATCCCACTAATTTTCATACATGAATATTACATCATTTTCTAAGTATATTCAATACATTTCAGAATAATACCCTCTTAAAGACTATAGAGGTGTAGAGACATTAGAAACACACATATGTAAACACCTGATAAATTTATGTTCTGTTTGATTTATGGTTATGTTCATCACAAATATCACCCTTCTTATACATATCATACATTATAAATTTCTTAATAACCTATGGGATGAAAAAATAATTGATTTTGAGTTCATATTCTCATTAAGTGTAACTATAAATAATAATAATCAATGATCATAAGTTAGAATCAAGTAAGAATATGGGTATGAGAACATGATATGGACATACAATAATCATTCTAAATTATTGAAATATATTTTTTCATAAAATCATATATCAATGAATTCTCAAAAAAATAAAATAAGACCTATGAGTATAGAATCATTCAAAATAATACCAGAACCATGAAAACTTATCATACGAAAAAAGCCATAATTTATTTGTGTTCACATAACTATAAAAAATCACATCATTAGTTAAGGATCAATTACAATTTTATTATATTGTATTAATCTTACTCCTCATTCCATGACTTCCTTTTTCTAGGTTTACTCCAAAGACTATATTATTGGACTTTTTCTCTTACTGGACTATGTTGACAACCCATTCCAGTTCTTATTATACCATTATATAACTGTCTTTATAAAATGCAAGGAGGTGATATATAATTAAAAAACCACCAATCACATAATGAAAAACATATTAATGTGTTCTAGATCACTATATAACAGTCATCATATCATCTTACCATACACTTTGAAGTAGATTTAAGATTAAAAAATAATTAATTATAATAATCATAAACAGTGGAATTAAATAATTAAGATGGAAACAATGGATCATATTACTACTAAATATTTATAAATCACTATGTGTATTATATATGATGATACTATTAAATGGAATTCATGATATTTCTTGAGAAAATTCCCATTTTATTTTGAAATCACATATTTAAAATATAAAAAATTACCAAATATTTTGAAAATAATTTTCTCTGAATAAAACCATGGAAAAATATATATGATTCTTCAATGATATGATTTTTTATAAAGGTGGATAAATCTATTCATGTGGAGTGTGTTAAAACAAAATAAAAATATCCTTTAATATTTTTAGTAAAGTTTCCAAAGAACTTACTATTGAAAATGATATGATATTTATTTTTACAACATTTTCATTTAAATTAAAACATTGATAAATAATTAATATAACAATTATTTTGAGAATAGATCAAATAATATTGAAAAAAGTTAATTTTAATATGGACATGGAAGAAAATAATCCTTATCAAAAAGAAAATATTGATGGTTTTCACAAAAAAATATTTGTTTAGTTTTTTATGAATATTGATAGTGGAAAAGAAAAGAAATCATATAACATATAAAAATAACTATTTTGTATGGAAATAAATAATAATTTTTATAGAAAGATCATATATTTATATCATTATAAAATTTATTCCTAAACAACCATAATAAAATATATATTGTAAAATAAAAAACTTACCTTAGTATGTCTTTCATTGTATGAGATCTAATATCATACATAAAAAATAATATTTAATATAATTATATACTATAACAATAATAATAACTATAATAATGTATAGTTTTTACATAAATCATCTTAATACTCAATCATAAAAAATCATTCATTATCGTTTTCATTTCATGTGTTAATTGCTTCATGTTTTTCAATTTTTTAGGTTAGAGGTTATCGTCTATTCACATTGGTAATGTTTCAATCATATAAAAATTTATTGTAATGATATAAATATAATATATATTCATTAGATATTTACTTACAGCCATTCAAATAATTTTTTGTTGAAAAGGAATTAGATCAGTATTTGGAGACGATAGGCTGTATATATGCATGACCGACGTTTCTATTTTTGATGGATGGACTTAAAGAAGGGTAAATATTAATTTATTTTTCATGAATAATTAATTTATCTCAAATTTTATATATAATAATTAAACATATTATAAAAATCAACAATGATTGATGGTGGTGGAAAATTAGTTAGGTCTTTATGTGATGGCGGTAATCCACACACACCCATGAGGTTCCCTTTCATCTCCCATTGGATTGATAAAAGCTTTTAAATGGGTGCTATATCATCATAATAAAATATATATAAATATTTTATACTATATTCATCATGTTTTTAAGGATTCAAGTATTTATACAAATTAGATGAATAAATAAAATAGAAATAGATTGGTTAAGATATCCACCTCTTCTTCCAGATACCTCCTTAGATATAATTCTTATGTATTAAAGGATGTGTGTTTGAAGAAGTCCATATGCTCTTGGATTAATGGAATGAGTCATTTAACATTTTTCATAATGTATATTCTAATCTATAATGTTTTAATGGTGTTGGTAAGGGACGAGAAGAGCTGATATTTTATAAATGAGGGGAGGAATATGATTGTAATTTGTTACTAGATTTCAACAATTTAAGGTAAAATTCATGGAAAAATATATGAAAATTCTTTATTTTAAAATTAATTATAATATATGGTTCAAATATATTTGAATAATAATAATTTTACATTTTTTTTGGAAATTATACCCTTATATCATGGTTTATCCCCTTAGAAACCCATTTCAACATTATCCGTGGTAAATGTTTTTCCGTTTTGTACTATTCAACATGTTCAAAAAATAAGATTAACTTAAAAAATCATATAGAATGTATTGATTCCAAATATATAATCTATTTTACCAAATTTTATTTCCATGTTTGTTATTAAATAGTTTAAATTAAACATGCTATCAATAATGAAAACATATTACCAATCAATGAATTTATAGGCATTCTATTAATTATAAATTCCAGGAAATGAATTAAAAAATACTATATTAAATATAAATAAATATAAATATAATTATACAATTGATCAATATATATTTAAATATATTATTTATATAAAAATATTTTCATTCATCAAACAATGTTTTTAGAAATATGAGTTTTTATAACGAAAAATTAAAATATAGATAAACCAACCATAATGGGGATTATTAGGAAATTTATTAGATTATTACTAATAGAATTAGTATTAGGTTTATTTATGATAAAATAAAAAACATGATGGGAAATTCAATTGAAAATAAAATTCTCTTTATATAAAATTATTAATAATCATAATTCACTCGAAACAAAATTTGTTATGAAAAATCAAAAATATTCAACCATGATAATATTGACATGATGATTTTAGAAATTTTATTTATATCCAAAAATTATATTACTATATATAGTAGAAATTAATAATAATGGTCATCTTAAAAAATGTGATAAAACCATTTTTAAGAAAACCAATATTTGATGTATAAAATAACTTCACTGAAATAGAGTGCTTATCTATTTTGAATTAATCAATACATTTTCATTAATAAAAAACACTATATATATTTTTATAATATGTTCCTTACAATTAATACGTACAAATTTAAAAATCTTGGTTAAAATTGTTTTCTATAATGTAGTTGATATAGATTCCAATTATTATGTTAAAGTTAAGCTATCAAATATTCTATGTTTTATTTTAATGTAAATATATGAAAAATAATTATTTATTATATTATTAGACCATTAAAATAAATTTAATAATTTGAATCTAGTCACTATAGTAAAAAATGAAGATATTTATACTTCATCACATCTGCATATATCTATGTAACAACATAAAATTTTTTATTCCACCGAATAACATTAAACATTCTGAGGAGTCTAGTTCCAAAGAAAATTATCTGTTTGATCCATTATTTATTTGGGTTTTTATTCATAATAAATATCATACTGTAGTTATATTAACTCTGATTACATTAAATATATAGGATTAGGTCTATACATTCACTAGAGAGATTCTTGGAACAAATCCTTGACATGGAATAGGTTTTTTGGGAATGGAAAGTGATAAGATACAGTCCCAACACGATTAAGAATCTCAGAGTGACTAATATTCCTAGTTCTCTACATTCAATATTTTATTAATTTCATATCAATATTTCATAGATAAATTCAAATGAAAATCTTATCATATGCATCAAATTATAGATCACAAAGTTTATATTCAACATAAATTTTTTGTCAACTCTGAATTGCCTAGATATACTATTGAATGGATCTAGCCATCACATTCATATCCTTAGTTATATCAGGTCCAAAAATATATATTTATATAAATATATACCAATATATTTTATTTTTATACTTTATTTAATATAGGTATTCATGAGTTTTTATATTTTTGATTGACTGAAATATATTATTATAAGAAACATTAACTAGTGAAATTTGTTGATCCCAACCATATTTGAAATATAGTTTAAATGATCTCACCATATCCTCACTATTTTAAAGTGTCCTCTCAAACTGAATATATTTATATTAATTATAATAATTTTTAAAGCATTAATATATATCTAGTGTTTTTTGGAGATATCTCTATATCATAAAGATGAACCATGGATCTCGATCAGATAAAGTAGAATATAGTACCCCATATAAACATACTGCTTCCATAAAGAATATGGTATAATAATAATCAAGGGTGAAATTTTTCTGGATAGTAATGAAGTGCACTAACATTACTAGATGAATTGTTGAACCCCAAAAAATTATTGAATATAGATGTTTTGGGTGTCCAATCTGGAAAGCCATTGTGATTTTTTACCATTTTCAATTTAATATATGATATGTTCATATATTCACCTTTTAATTATATAACTCAACCATAATTTTCAAATATATCATGAACTATGATATATTCTCCACAATAACTCTCTTCATGTTTTCCCATGATAAATACTCATTCATATGTCAAAAAATATTCATACTTTTTATATAAGAATGATGAGTTGTGAGATTCTTCCAATAGTTCCTTCTTTAGTTCTGGTATTGACATGAGAAAAACTCAGTTCCATAATCTTTTAATTCCATAACAATCAAAGATGATCTCAGGGACATTTCACAACTACGATTCTTAATCCACACACTCCTTTTACACCGCTTTAATTAGTATATGGATTGATAGTTGACCACTTAATAGAAAATGATAATATTTTCCACTTCAATTAATAATTCAAGGACAATAAATTGATATTACATAAATCATATATCTATCCTCATTATAATCATGCTTGAATGATCCATTTGTCTCAAGTAATCAGTCCCATTATTTTATTTCCTAGGGTTGTAGTGTATTCAGCATTCATAATCATTAATAAACTCCAACCATCTTTTTCGTCATATATTCAACTCTTATTTTGTGAATATAATCATTAACCTTTTATTATCAACAAATATATCACATAATTCCCAATAAAGACAATTCTTCAATATATTTAATTAAAATATAACCAATAATAAATTAAATTCATGAGTTAGGTAATTATTCTCATGAGCGTTCAACAAGTGTGAGACATAAACTATCACTATATTATTCTATATAATTAAATACCCCAACTTATTTTTTTATGCATCACTATAATTCATAAACCATTATTTACATTATGTTAGTGTGATCACATATTCACTAAAACATGTTCTCTTTAATTCATTAAAATTATTTTTATATCCATTAGTTCATGGGAACATCACTCTAATCCAATTTAATGTTTTGATTTTATTATATAGACCTAATAAATCCCTTATAATACTTTAAAAACATCCCAAAAATATAATAAAACTATAGATTTCAGTCATAGTGATTGGTTGAGGCCGATGTTCAATAACCTCCATCATTGATGGATCCATCGATATACCATTTCATGAGATTATATAATCCCAACATGACCATTTCTATAGAAAAAAATTCAATCATTGCCTATATTTCATAAAAATTCTTCTTTATTATGGTGTTGAATCTAATCATCATGTTATGTTCATGATTTTTATTTCTCTTTAACTGTATAAGAAAATAACCAATAAATCCTACCAAGATGTAATCAAGGAAATCTATAAAGATTAAATTAATAAAATCCATGAAGATAATATGGGAATGCATACGGAGAAATGGAATCACTATAAATTAATAGTTTTTATTCCTATAATAGATAGTTGTCTTGTGTATGTATTAACTTTTAGCCCTTAACTAATAGTATCTAGAATGATGGTCAAATGTAATATAGTATTATGCTTCTCTTAATTTATCAAATAAATCATCAAGATAAGGGAGTGGAATATAATTCTTTATTAGGGTCTTGTTATGTTTAATATAATAAATGTAGGGGTTCATTGATCCGTCATTCCTATTAATTTTTTTATGTCATCCTCATGGTCATGAAATTATATAAATAAACCCCTTTATCATGATTATCCTGGATTTGATTCTTTTATTCCTACAACTTATTCAAGGATACTCAATATGGATTATTTCAAATAGGGATTGAATTTATTATGATTTAATTTGAAAACTCAATAACTTGATTTTAATGAGAACTATTTTATCTTAATATAAATACATCAATATTCTCAATTAAAATTGGTAAATCTTTATTGATGATTTTATCTCTTACAATATGAGATAGACACCCTAAAAAATAGTTTGTATGACACATACAATATAGTTAATAATCATTGAATGTTAATGTTTATCATCACACTAATATACATTAATATGATGATATTAAATATAAAAATTGTTTTTCTTATTTTATATATTTAAAATATATCTATGTAAAGTATCTCAATCAATTTTGAAAGCCACAAAAATTCCATTACAGTTTGAACAACATGGCTTCCATGGGGAACATTCTTATAAACATCACCATGAAAACAAACACAATGGATTGTGCCATATTATTCTTGGTTAAAAATATATATATACCTAGGATAAAAATATCTTCTGTCTAGAAGATAT
This sequence comes from Viscum album, assembly GCA_963277665.1. Classification (NCBI taxonomy): domain Eukaryota; kingdom Viridiplantae; phylum Streptophyta; class Magnoliopsida; order Santalales; family Viscaceae; genus Viscum; species Viscum album. The sequence goes on from OY728150.1 coordinate 333,048,657, forward strand.
ATTTTAGATTAGATAATCAAAACAGATAATTCATGAGTTCCCAACCCATAATAAATTAAAATAACAATCATTTATTAAGATGGAAATTATTTCCATTCATTAATGTCATCATTTTTCCTCAGTAATTACTCAGTTTATAAAAATTATTCCTATACATAAAAAATTTCTCATTCATTTGTCTTCAAACATTCGTGACATGTATGACACTAAACATTCTTTCCTCCATGGTCTTCATCTACCTCTATTTTTTGAATTGATATGTGTTTTTGGAAACTCGTCCAACTTGATTTTATTATTCATATTACTATATAGATGATTTGGTATAATAATACGTATTTTAATTATATCTTATATTTTATTTTTATTACTCCTATGGAAAATAATTCGACTATATTTAAACATAACTATTGTCATAGTTTCTTCTAGTTATATCTGTTTGTTGGAAATAATAATCATATTCTGAGTATCATTAGTCCAATTTGGAAATAATGTAACAATTAAAATAATTTATAATATATATCAAATTAAGACACCATTACTTTCAATATGTTGTACCTTATGTTTAACCCAATCCATCTATATTCATTATTTATTCAACTAAATCATAATGGATCAAATAGAAAATATCAATTTTCACATTCATGTCCCTCATGGGTTTCAAACAAGATGGAATGAGTGGGACCATTCACCATGAACAATAATTGTGGTCATCATATACTTGAACAACTATTTTTGCAGTTATTACCCCTATATAAATCTATACCAAAAACAATATGCAATGATAATATAAAAATAGGAATGTATATTCTTAGGTAAACCATAGTCATTTATTTACCACAATATGTTTTATTATCATATTCTTAAGATTATCCAAAGGATTATCACTAAATTTTTTCTTTTCCTAGCATGAAAAAGTTACTAAAACGTTTCACTAATACCAACTATAGTTGGCCATAATTTTCATAAATAAATATCTAATCATTTTAGATGAATATTCATTTAATTTCATAATAATTAATGGTAGATGACCATAGAGGATGAAATTTTTTGGAAACATAGATACATAAAAGAATCTAATACACAAATATATCTATAACATTTCCAATTATGTTCCTCATAACTATAAATCTTATAAAATTCATAAATTAGAAATAACATTATATCCTAGGAAATGGAAAAACAAGAAAGGGTGAGATCATATAATCAGTAAGGTTTAAAAAATGTTATATAATCAATGATTAGAAGTGAAAATAATATAAGAATAATTGTATGAGAAGATGACAAAGTTATACAGTAATCATACCCATTCAATCAACTGTCATTGTTCATGAAATAGGGTATAGGATTTTTTTTCAAAAAAAAAAAAATAATAAGACATTATAATATATTATAATTAAAAATAAATCCTGAGCCATGAAAATATATCATTAGAGTAATAAATAATTTTTGACATTGAAATAGGCCTAAAAAATTAATCTTGTACATAAGGATCACTGTCAAGACTATTATTGTTGATGATGATCACCACTCATTCCATCATTTCCCAAGTCGAGGTTCACTCCCAAGACTATATTATTAGATAGATTCCCTTACTAAACTAGTTTCAAACCCTATTACAATCCTTATTATTTCATGAGATATAATTTTTTAAACAATAAAATGGTTAAATATATAATTATTGTCCCATACATCAAATTAAGAAAACTATTCATTTTTTTCCAGCAAGATTATTATACAATCATCAATCCATCATCTCATAACAGATACATTTTTCCAGAATATTTCATCATTATATTTATAAAAAATATAGAGAATGTTTTAATATGGAATCATTGTATAATAATCATAGTAAATATTATGAAACCTCATAGGGAGTTGTCATAGATGAAAAAATCATTACAAGACCAATAAGAAACTTCTCTTTGAAATTTCATTCTCCTTTTGAAATTAAATATTTTTTATTATAAACATTCAAAAAATATTACAGAATACAATATCATTCAAATGAACCATTGAGTCTTTTAATGGAATCTTAATGAAAAATAGTATTCATAATATTGAGGAAGAATATTCAAGAGGTGTTTGTTAAATAAACATGGTTCTTTCCACTTTTGATAAAAATGTCAAAAGAATGTTTTTTGGAAAATGAAAATAATATTACCTTTAAAAGTTTCTATAAGATATAATGAACTTGTAAAAATCAAATTAATACTATTTTTAGAAAAATTAAAAATTTCATGAAATTATTTGAATGAAAATAAGGTCATTAATGGAGATATTACAAACCAAAGGGAAAAATATGTTTTGTTTTCATTTTAAATATTCATTACATTTCATGACCACATAATATGGGAAATAGTAAAGAAAACATATAGTATATAGAAAGAATTATATGAGAAGAAAATAAATTATTCTTTTTATTGGTAGATCATATTTTTTATCAGTTGAATATTTAGTCATTAAAATTTTTTGAAAAATTATATTAGAACATAAAACACAGACCTCGTGTATGGCTTTATTTTTAAGAACTCTATCTCAATGGGTAATAAATTTTTTTATTTTTATGTTTATAAAAGATATATAATCATACCTATGATACCATAAATGGTTTACATATAACAACTTATCATCAATTCATTAAAAATATTTTATCAACATCATCATTTCAGGTTTTAACTGCTTCGTTTTCGAGTATGTCTTTGTTTGATGATTATGGTCCTTGAAATTTTACTATCGTTCGATCATTTATTTAATTTTAGGAATGATATATATATTTTACTTATATTCATTATATAAATATTAAAAAACATTATTAAAAATGTTTTGTGATTAATAAATTACATCGTATTATAGAGACTGTAGTCCATATATACGTATGTGTGATATTTCAAATTTTTGAGGGATTGAATGAAATAATGGTAAATATTAATTAATAGTTCCATTAAAAATATTATGAAAAAATATCATTCAATTTTTTTAAATTTTAAGAACTGATAAAATGATTATAATGGTTGAGAATAAGTCATTTTACTGGGAGGAGGTTGTAGTCCTCACACACACATGAGAAATTATTTCATCTCAAATTAGATTTATAAGAGGTGGAAATGGTATTCACATATTAAAAATAACATTTAGTTTTATTTATGATAATATAGTAATAATTTTTTTAATAATAAAATCATGTTTAGTGGAATTATAATAAGAAATAATACTGAAAGAGTTTGTGATATATAGATCTTATTTGAGAGACAACTTTTGCCTCCCTCCCTACGAGTTGATGGACTTACCTAAAGGGACTAACAGAAGTTATAGAATGAAGGGAGTGACTATAAGAACGTTTTTTTGATAATTATATTATTAAATAAATGGACAAAAAGGTGTGAATAAGGGATGATTAGTGTTTCCCTTTTATAAGTAAAGGGGCAGACACTCGTACAATTTTTTAGATGATATCAATTATTTAAGGTAAAATTCATCGGAATGTTTATCCACATGTCTTGGTATCCAATGACAGGGTAACATAAAATTGAAATATATTCAAAAAATGAGACATTTACATGATATTATTTAAATCATACTCAGATATTAGGGTTTAACCATTAGTAAATCCATTATAACATTAATCATTTTTAAAAAATTATTATTTTCACTATTCATTAAGATCAAAAATTAATTTGGCCATATTAAATTATATTAATTATGTTGATTAAAAATATTAAAACTATTTTAAAAAACTTAATTCCAATAATTTTTAGATTATAATTTTGATTAATAATGTTATCCTTAATGAAAACATTTTTTTTTGAAAAATGCATTTGTAAGCATAAATCATTTTTTAATACAAATAAATTTCATATAATTACAATTATATTAATTATATAATATTATATTGAATATATATTCATAAAATTTCATTAAATTTGTTTAATAATAGATGAAAAATATATCTTTATATAAAAGATCATTTTTTCATAAAAGTATATTTTTAAATGAAAATTTGGTATCCAAAAAATTAAATTATAAAAAATATAAAGTAAAATAGTGATTAATTTTTAATTAATTAAATTATTGTTAATTAAATGAGTATTAGCTATCTTTATAAAAATACCTAATGTGTAATGGGATATATAATAAAAATGTAATGATATTTTTGACAGAATTTTTTTTAACCAATCGTTGAAAGAATAAAAAAAATTAAAAAATAACCATAACATAATATTCATATAATTATTTAAATATAAATTATATTGCATCCATGAAATCAAAAAAAATGGCAGACATTACATATGATTTCCTTTTGTTAAAAAATTATAAAATCAATATTTTAAAAATGAAATGTTTAGAAGTGTATAATGACATTACCAAAAAGTGAGTACCTATATATTACGAACTAATAAATAAATTTTCATTTAAAAACCCATTAAAAAATTTTACATAAGGTTATTATTATTATTCATACCTCACAACATAATTTCTATATTATAATGTTTTACAATATTAATGTTTATATAGACATGGTTTTATGTGCAAGGAAACCATTGAAATACATCATGTTTTATTTCAATGGAAATGCATATAAAATCTTGGGGCATTACAATAAAAAAATCAATACAAATTCAAAACTTTATATTATCTAGATAACACTATTCTGGAACTCTAAAAAACAACTTCCTCTTTTGGAATTCTCAAAAAAATACATAGTTTTGAATAGAATCCTTCTTATAAATTTACAAATTTCTAGAATAATTTAGTGACTAATTGTCTTAAAACCCCAAGAAATATAAACTATAAATTTATCAATTGAACACATTCAGTTCTAGTAAAAATTTTGTATTCATTTTATTATGAAAAATATTTCATTAATATCAATGTCATCATCCTTCCCTTATACCATACTACACAACTATAATCATTTATTTACATCATGTAATATGAATCATATTGTATTTCATCATTAAATAAATCATTTTATAATTATATATAATTCAATAATTATATCCTTCTGAAATCGACATGACATAGAATTATTCAGGCACATGAATATTTCTTTTAATATTTTAGTTCAAAAACATAGTAACCATCACTTATCTAATGATCATTCATGTATATCAAATACTCATCACCCATTATATATTCAAGACCTCAGATGTTTATTCTATAGTGATATTTAATTATCAAATCCAATGTGATATTCAACAAATTAATTAAATTGGTCCTTTTAATGATCATCATCCATTGTACTTAAATTTTTTAACCTATTTCATGCTTCATTTGATAATCCTATTTTCTAATCACTTTATAAAAAATCACAAAATATATAGCAACATTTTATTTTTTCTCAATAAATAGTTAGTGTCTAATATTCTTAAAATTTTATGTAAAATAAATTTCCTTAATTTTATGTTATCATCACCTTGGTTTGTCTACAAATATTGATCAAAATATATTATCCATACATGATCATATTCTTATAGTAATCCATTAGATCAACATTGAACATGATAAAAATATTATCTGATCATGATGTCTTCTGATAAAATTTTATTGGGTCTATTAATATCATTTTATTTATTCCTAACATTCAATAAAGCCAAAAATCCATCAATCCTATCTGAATCATGATAAATAGATAAATGTGAGGTTTCCATTGAAGGAACACAATAATTCATCATCACATTTTGTTTTTTTAGATAGTTTGTTGGATTATTTTCATTTATCATATAACATATCTTCGGTATTTCCAAACATACATTACAAATTTTATTGAAAAAAATTGGATAACATTTAATGTACCCATTTCAACATCGGACCCTTTTTTCACTTTGGTATATTATATATATATATCCAACTTTTTTTCACCTTCCACATGAGCATGGTTGTATCATCTGTTAGTTCCCAAGACTGGTCCTCCAAATTTATTCCTATGACATCATAGTGTTTCATGAAATTTCAACATAATGTTTCTTCAATATTGTTTCCCATAGATCTTAAATCCACTACCCACTACATTTGTAGCACATGTCACTGGGCTATTGTAAATTTTTGACACAGAATTGCTTCAACGTTTTACCTGTAGTCACAGATTATACATCGTATGAAACCATTTAAAAATGATAATATGATCGTTGAATATAACTATAAAAATTAATTTCTATTAATCATTCATATTATTAAAAATTTTAATGGAATTTTGTTCCGAAATTAGAAAATTAAATATAATTAATTATTCTGAATAAGTAGAATCACTCCACCCCATGTTTTCAAAATATAGAAGAGTTTCCATACTCCTATAGTCCCTCATTTTTCCTCATATGAAAACTATTATATTGAATTTACATCTGATTAATTCACCATTTAGTCATGATTTATGTATCACAGGATATTAGTATGATTTCCCACACAATAACGACACCTTTTCTCGAAATCTTTTCATATTTTTATCTACATATTGGGTGTTTAGAATCTCAAAAAATGTTTTCTTGGTCATTTTATTATTTTATAAAAACTCACAATAAAATTCCCTCCCATCTGTTCATAATAAAATCAATTTTAACAATTTTTTAGATAATCATATATCTATGAATATATATTTCATATATATATCATTATATCAATCATCTTCAGCATTACCTCTAACTAAAAAACATTCCAAAATAAATAACTGAAATAATAAAATAAATTCACAAAATTAAAAACAAACATTTTAAAAAATTATCATATATTAAACCTAATTTTATATTCCATCCTATATCATTTTAGTGTTTTAGAGATATTTTATAGATTAAACAAACTATAGTTAAATCTCTTAAACCATAGAAGAAAATTCCCTCACTCTCCCTCATAATAATGATGTGATAATAAGAAATTCATTTATTGTGATCTAAAACAAACAACATAAATATGTAGGTTCAATTTTGGTATCAATTTCCATACAAAAACAATATTTACATAATTTTATATCATTTAATGAAATTAATAGATAAACCCTATCTATGTTTCTCCATCATGGTGATGACATGTCAATAGAGGCATATAAATCGATCAAGAAGAATAATCATATTGGTGGCATTTGTTTTATCAAATTAATAACAAATTGAATATTTAGGTAAAATTATATTTATGGGTTTCCATTCACCAATTTCATTGAATATTTTCTTTTGAGACAAACATATAAATTAATCATTGGCCCGTTTCTTCATCAACACCCTTTAAACATAATTTTTTATATAAGAAATTTTCAATGTATTTGAAATATACAAATATTGAAAAAAATATTTTTTAATATTCATATTTTATATAATTATTCATACTTATTATCAAATATCGAATGGGGTGATGAGAAGTGGTTTTAGGGTTATTTCATAGGCATTTTTTTACCATCATCATTTCTACTTCTACAACTTAATAAAATGGCTTACATTGGGGTCATTTCCAGTGGAATGGGGTCAATTCCACTTTATAAAGATCATATATTAAAAAAAATTAATTACTTATAGATTGTTAAAAAATAGTATCAATCATTCCAAATATGCATGGGGGTCATAAAAAATACTATGGTGTTCTAGAAAAATTATTTTAAAAAGGAATAATAGAATGGTTAGTGTACATTGATTTATTTTTTGTATTTTGATGATAGTTCCATATGTTTTTTGATATAAAAATCATAAAATATCGAACTTATACAATTCTATAAAAACATTTCATTATATGAGGCTTCAATCAATCTCATAATTGATTTATATCTGTATATTAATGATAGTTCAACATGTTTTATACACTAAAAAACATAAAATATAGAATTTTTAAAATTAAATTAAATATTATCGGGGTAGGTGGATTCAATCAATAAATATATTTGGATAGTATTAAAATAAATTAGAAATAAATTTATGAATATTTATTATATATAATAATTTTGGTACACTCTTATATTATGTGTTGAAATATATATTGGGAAAAAATATTTTGATGAATTTGTTGGTTTAGATATCCATCATAATATTTATCAAAAAACGACTTTAGGAGAAAAATATGTTTACTTAATTATTATGGATGGATTAGATAAATTATATAAAATATAAGGATTGTTTTTTTAATTTAAATAAAAAAAATTAATGAATTTTTTAATATACATTTTTATAAAACAGATGAGAGTTTTTAATTTTCATAGAAATGCAGTTTTTTATTTATTTATACAAACTTATATTATATTTCCATTTTTATGTTTTATTAAAAAATAATTTTTATGTCATTTTAGTTATATAAAATTGTTTATAACAGGTTTCAAATATGTAGACTCTAAATTTTTTACTTATAATGGTATAAGGGAAAATGGGTAGATGGATAATATCCTTCTATGTATGAATTAGTGGTTGAGTGGGGATTTGTTTTCATTGTTTCTGATTTCTTGAAATTATATTCACTCACAGATATAATGATCATGATATTACCAATATATTATTTATAAATATGTCAATATTTAATATATTGTGATATTATATATAATGGGATTGTATTCTATTACATCATAGTAATAATTCAAACTCCTAAAACTATAGTCCCACGATAATGACCTAGGTATTTAAAGAATAATAAATTTTAATATCTTTTAATATTTATGAATAATATATTATTTTTATTTAATGGAGATTCTTTTTCTGATACAAACTCAAAACACAATAATAGGATTCTTTGAAATCATATGTTGGACACAACTTTGACTTAAACAGAAAAATATTATATTATTATTATTTAAAATGGTAGTTAACGCTTAACCATTGTATTAGAATGAATGAATAGAACTAACTACAATATAAATATACATGTTCCCTAATTGTATTTATATTTATCCAATAAATTTTAAAGTCATTAAATGATAATGAAACGTATTTTAAGCATAAAATACTCTAATATTTTTAAAAGGCTGGTTTACCAACATTTTATGGCGAACCTTTTTAAAATATTGTTTTTCTTACATTTATATGTTCTATATGATGATTTAAACCATTTAATTAAAGTGGGACATCATAATTTTCCACTGTTGAAATTTTGTTATTTTTATTATGAAATTCATATTTTAATGAAAAATGAAAAATACTGCATATTAATTAAAATCTGACTTTTAATCTCGATTATTTATATAATTAGATTTTCCTTTTAATTAGATTTATTGTTTAATTAGATTATGTTTTTATCATTTAATACAATTATTTTTAATTTATGTAATTTCATATTTTAATTGAACATAAACACATGTTAATCTTTCGATAGATTTTACTTCTTAAAAACCAGTTTTCTAGTTTTGACAGTAGGAATTAATTTTAAATTAATTTCTTCCAACTCGTTGTTTTGATTTTGAAAAAATGGATTCCATATTTTAATCATATGTTCCAAATTGTGTAAATAATAACATTTTATTTTTTGACATTATGAATAGTAACTTCAGTAATTATTTTTATTTACCATTGTTAAAGGGTAAATCCTGTAAATATAGGTAAAAAATAATATTAATAATATTAAACAAACATACCACATTTCCAAATCCTATTTTAGGAAATATTTCGACACATGGACATTCTTGGGTCAACATTGGGAACCCATGGATCAACTTGGGTGTGATAATTACATGTTATAGGAATTAATTAAAACCAACAAAAATATAACTTAAACATGTATCTCCTTGCTAATTTTTTTGTTATAGGGTTATATAAGTGATCTATTCTTCAATAAATTGTCATTATAATTATAAAAACATTTCCTACATCATGATATTTTACTTATAATTTTTAGAAATTAAATAAATTAATTTTATTCTGATAGAATGAAGATCCAGTGATTGTTTCATAAATAAATTATTCAAATAAATGGTATTATAAATATTAAAATAATTATTATATGACATAATTAATTTCATCCACAAATAATCTATGTGAATACGACATGTTATTATTGATTTGTTTTTTTCAATGAAATCATGTTGTTATGAATTAGTAAAAAATTTGACTGTGAATAGTGTCAACAATTGATATAAATCACAAATTACAATATAAAATAATTTATTAAGTAATATTAAATTCATAAAAATACATGATTAAGTAAAATTGTTAAGATAAGTCCGATTTTTTTTCATAAATGACATTTCTTTTGGTCATTTGATATGATATGGTAATTATATTAACCCAAAATTTGTAAATAATTTGATATCACCATGAGATTAAAAAAAGGTAAAATTAGGGTTAATAATCAAATATAAGAATAAAAAGATATTTATAATGTGTCGAAAAAATATTTTATGATGTTAATTCAAACAAACATCATCTTATATTTAAATTAAAATATTTTTTGACCCTTTTTTAATGAAATTGAATTTATAATAAATTAATATTTCAAAACATTCCTAAAGTTCCCTCCTCACTCTTATAAAAGGTCACCACCTATAACCACATACCCACACCTCTAATGAACCTTGTCTTGTCCAAATTATACTCTAATAAGCTCCAAACATCTCTACCGTACTCCTATAATCCCCAATTTCGGAAAAATAAAATCCAAGATTACCTTTTGGCTTAAATGAAAAGAAGTAAACTGATTTAGATGTAACTTCTTATCTCATGTTCTTTCCCGTTATTTTCTTCTACACTACCTATTATATTCTTATTATATCGTTAAAAATAAATGAAATTATCATCAATATTATAGGATGTTTTTATTTTAATTATTTAATCTAAACTCACACACATACATCTAATGGATATGAACATATTGTTTCTGTGTACGGCGAACTACTACCTCACAAAACAATGATTGTTTAATTTTCTCCCACCAAATCTCGTGGTGGCGATTTTTATGGAACTATATTGATATATGATATATATTATATTATAATGTCTTTATTTTCCTGTAGTTATTATTTTCAATACACCTTTATATATTCTATATTGTGTAAATATGATAATTTCATTTGAGGAAGTGCAAACTACAGCCCCCTCAAAGTGATATGACTCCTTCAATACACACATGGAACATATATAAGATAGTTTTTTAAAACTATGAGACATAAATTACATAAATATAATATTTTTATTATAATATACATTTATGCAATTTTTATTTCATTAATACGACAATAAAATTAAAGTAGCATTAATGCGTACGTACGACCTACCATCTCCAAGAACGATGAAATTAATTTCTCATCACCAAATATTATGGACTATTATAAATGTAAATATATTGGATATATATGATATTTAAACAATTAATCTAACTTTGTATATGATGGACTTACAATCACATTGAAAATTTATAGGTTTTGCGCACAGTGGAAGTGTTGTTGGGTGTACCGAACATTAATTTTTTTCGTTAACGACAGTCAATCTGAGATCCATAATAATAATAAAATGTCTGATCATTGGAATTGAATAAAGATTGAAAGAAAATAGGGTAGTCTCAAAACCATATATAGGATCATAATATCTTGGATATAATTTATTTAATTAAGAGAACGAATTACCATGATGAAATTCTCTCTCCGTTTATGTTTCCAGTCATGATCTGATGTGATTCATCATTGCATCATAGAATCCATGTATAGGATTCCTCTAGTGGTTATCCACATGTACTACATGTATCTCTAGACATCGCCTATGGGATCTCCAGGGGCTATCATGGAAGAGCCTTCACTTGCGATGTCCGCCTTCGATCGCCTTGAGAGTAGCTTGCAAAGCGCTATCCTTGATCTGATGGAGGAGGATCTCTCTCGTAGCTTGAGAGCATTTTTGGAAGAATATAATTCTCTATTTTCTTGAGATCATTCTCTATATCCATTGTGCTAAACCACAATTAATGGATAGGCTTATGAGAATAATAAATTTGGAATTTTAATTACATAGAATAAAAAAATGAATTAATTACCCGAAAGAATTTATTCATTTCATTTAATTCTTAGTAAGACCCAATGTCTAATAATTACATTTGACTATAATTATTACATGACTTGTACCCAGCGAATTACACATAATGCTATTTAATTAAATAAATAGTATTATTTCTCACAAATACCAAGAAAAACTACACAGTGTGTATATTAGTATACATGGTGAGTACTTTTTTTCAACATTCTCTTTATTTACTCCACCATATTTATTAAACCTTGAATAATGAATATTTATTTCTTAAATAAATATTACTAAATTACTTTCTAATAAATATATCATTTCTCCCAAAATATATTCTCTCATTTAACTAGTGTCCAAATAAATTCAATCATGAATTCTTGAATAACTATTAAACCATAATCAGGAATAATCATTATTCAACATGTTAAATTAATATTTAAATGAGATACATGGAAACACTTAGTGTGTAACCCTCTAGGCCTCTTACATAGTGGAATTAGGTGGAGCCTACCTAATGTTCAAGGTTTTCACCAAGCAACATGCCAAGGCACCCATAGAAAAATGAAATTAATTCCACAATGATGTGTCACCTCCTATGAAAGCTTATCGGGTAATATAATACCGTTGTCCCGATATCTCGAATCAAGCGGGTTTCATACAGAACCATCAACCCATGTGCTCGATTATTCATTCATTGAAATTCTAGAATTTATATTTCCCATTCCTTACCATGGACACATATTTAGATTATTTAAATTCAATCAATGGACCTAAAATATCTACATCTGGTATGGAACATAAGTGACAAATCCTTTATTGTTTTATCTACTAATGCAGTATTAATCATGGCGCACCCAACATATCCTACCTCATTACTAACAATGTTTCATCACAGTTTGTGTAAATATATCTAAGTGTGCAAGTTGTAAAACCCATTAATAATAATTTTAAAGCCTAAGGACCAATACACACAACCACATATTGGAACATCCAATAACACTATGAAATGTGGATTTCCTAATGGAATTTCTTGTTCTAAAAATATATTCTGGGATACTACCAAGGGAGCTCACCATGAGAAGGTTCCTCAATGTTTTATGAGTCCCCACCCCTAATGGCATGTATTATTTGTGTCCCTCAAATAAAATCATACAGCCAATGAACATATATTCAAGAAAAGTGTTTTCGCACTTGTAGGTTCTCATAACAGTAGGGGTCCTCTATTACCTTTTAGTGAAATAGCTATCCTTAGGAAATTAACTCATTGATTTTCACATAGAAAAACAATCATTATGTGATAAGGTATTTATTATTTTATAAATTAAAATGTAGTTGGTTCTAGGCCTCCAACTCTAATAGACTTCCACTAGGACTAGATCAACTACTAACAACCTTTAACCTGCAAGCACTCACATGATATTAATGATTCTATTGAGATATGCCTTTATTCACGGGGTCTATCATGTTCTATTCCATAGACAATATTCTCACTGAAACATCATTCCTTTCATAAAAATCCCTCAAGAGGAGAAACTTCCAGAGTAAGTGCTTTTATGTTGATGTGGCCTTGGTTCTTTTGCAAGAGGCACCATTGAAATATTATCACAATACAATGTGACAGGATCATTACTGTTAGTCACCACATCAGGATCCTAGAAAATGTTCTAAATCTGGATGGTGTCATTGGATGCATCACAAGATGTTATATATTCAGACTCCACTTCAGAATTGGCGACAACCTATTGCTTCAAAATCTTCAAGCTCACTATTCCTCCATTGAGATAGAAAACAAATCCAAATTGCAACTTCAGATAGTTATGATCTATCTAAGAACCAGAATCAGTATACCTTTTCATGACCAACTCATCATATCCTCCAAACACCAAAAACATATCCATTTTTCCTATAAGATACTAAAATATATTCTTAACAACAGTCTAATGTTGTTCCCCTATATTTCCTTGATATCTACCTAACATACTCAGTGCAGAGGCAACATCGAGCCTAGTACATAACATGGAATACATGATGGATCCTATACCAAATGTGTATGGGATCTTAATCATTCTATGTTTCTCCTATTGTGTTTGAGGAAACATTTTCATAGAAAGATGTAGGCCATGTTACACTTGAACCAATCCCCTCTTGTATTATTTCAAACTTAATATCATTAGTATAATGATTAAGACACCTACATGACTGCATTCCCATCCAGTTTTATATCGAATACCCATTTGTATCCAACATGATTTACATCAATTTACTCATTGAAAAAGACCCATACATGGTTCTGATACTTGGAATCCATCTTTGAATTCATAGCTTCTAGAAATATTACTGCTTGTAAACATTTTACTACGTCCCTTTAGGATAGAGGTTCATTTTTCTCCAATAATAATGATTCACCAGCAACAGTGACTAGGAAACCAAATCTCTTTGGTTAACTTACCTCTCTGGAGATCTTACACTAAACATATGTTTATGGAATCACTTCCATGGGGACTTGTGGAACTCGTTCGTATACCAACTCTTGTGTATCTTGAGCATCAACATCATCAAATTCAATCTTGCTCCCCATATCCGTCTTAAATATGTTCTTCGTCTCATGAAATACATCTTTTCTGGTGACTGTCACTTTCTTATCTAAAGGGTTATATAAGTAATATCTTTTTTTCCATAAGATATCCTTTAATGATACACATCGTACCATGGGGTGATAGATTTTTTCATGAGAAGTCCATAACAAATGCCTCACATCTCCATACACTTGTGTGCATAAAAATGGGTTTCTTTCCATTCTAGAACTCCTAGGGAATTCCATTTGACTCCTTAGGTGGTTCTCGGTTTAATGTCCATGTTGCAGTTTGTAATGCATATCCCTAAAAGGATAATGAAATATATTCATGACTCATCATAAACCTCACCATGTCCAACAAGGAGAGGCTCCTCCTTTAACAAACACTATTCCACTGTGGTGTATAAGGAGGAGTGAGCTGAGATAGAATCGCATACTCCCATAGAAGATCAATAAACTATTGGTTCAGATATTCTACACCTCAATATGATCAAATATTTTTATCTTCTTACCAAGATAATTCTTTACTTCATTCTTGATTTCTTTAAATTTATTTAAGGATTCAAGCTTATACCTCATTAAGTAGATATATGCATGTCTACTAAAATCATTAGTAAAAGTAATTATTTAAGAATATCAACCTCTAGAATATACTAGAAATGGTCCACAGACATTAGTGTGCAGCAATTCTAAACACACTACAGCACTTTCACCCTTCCCACTGAAACACCATTTGTTCATTTTACCTTGTAAACAAGCGTGACATCTATCCAAATATTTTAGCACAGTAGAGTCTAAATAATCCTGCCATTAGAGCATTTTCATGTACTTCTCCTTTACATGACCAATATGGTGATTCTACAGCTGG
Organism: Viscum album; assembly: GCA_963277665.1. Taxonomy (NCBI): domain Eukaryota; kingdom Viridiplantae; phylum Streptophyta; class Magnoliopsida; order Santalales; family Viscaceae; genus Viscum; species Viscum album. Next base: position 333,063,997 of record OY728150.1, read on the forward strand.
GTGTTGTATGAGTAGTGTGAGTTTTTTTTTATGAATTTCCAACACATGTATTTCGTAAGTTAATTCACACAAACATTTATTTAAATTCACCATATCATAACATATGTTGTCCTTATAAAAGTAAAAACCAATATTTGAAAATTTAAAAATAAATCCATCCCTATCCAAAATAGATATTGAAATTATGTTCTTGGTAACCCTAGGTACATAATAATAGTTACATAAAACCAAAACCATTCGAGTTTCCAATGAGAGATGGTAATCACCAGTGGCCAATGTAGCCAACCTCTTTCCATTGGCAGCTCGAAGATCCATCTCTCCTCATTCAGTATTTTTAATTCTACATGGTTTCTGTTTTTGTATATAGATGTGATCCCCACTAGTTGTATCTAATACCCAATGTGTAGAAATGGAAAGATTACACTCGATAATGAATGCATCATTATCATCCCCATGCTATTGGGTGCAGTTCCTCTCCTAGTGGCCTTGCCTTCAATATACAAAACATACCACCTCTCATTCTTTACCTTACCTTTGGATCATCAATGTTTTGGAGGGATATTTCTTATGGGATTTAGACCATTTATGAATCCTTGGCCTCTTTTCCTTGAACTTCCTTTTCATATTCACCATAAGGAATGTGGGTCTTTCATGCCCCATGTCCTTATCTAAATGGAAAATTAAGGACAGAAGTTCTGATAGACTCTTCTCATTTTTTATCATGATGTATTTTAAAATAACTATAGAGATGATCTTAGGCAGAGATGATAAGATGAGATCGATAAACAAAAAATCTGGGAACGTAATCCCTTTGATTTCTAGGCATTCAATATAACCAACAAGCTTGACTACATGAGGCTCAACATGTGCGGACACTCCATGAATAGTTGTGAAAAAAGCATTGGAGATGTCATATCTCTCCTATATAACCTTCTCTTGATAGATATCCTTAGGGTGATAAATCATGCTATAGGAATCCATGTTTTCATGTTTCTTCAAGAGATCATTTTACCTGGATAATTGGATGAAACATTGGAAATCTGTGGCATCATCCATATGTTTCATAGATATGGATATTTCCTCATCACTGGCCTCTTTTATATGCTCAACTGGAAGATGATCTTCCAGCACATACAATTTCCTCTCATGGTTAAGGATGACATGTAAACGCCTTTTCCATTCCTGGAAATTAGTGCTAGTGAGAAGGTTTTCCTTCCCAATTATGGTCCGAAATGATATGTTGGATGTTATTTTTCATTCCATTTCTACAAATTAATATGGGATAAGGTTTATTACTTTATCATGATAAAAATTAGACAAATAAAAAAATTAATACTTATTAGTCTCCCTCTATTTTATCGAAATCCAATATCCCTCACCATTGATTTTAGAATATTTGGTTTCCTGCATATTCTAGTGCAAATGATCAATATTTCCATTCTTATTAACCCAACTATGTTCGGTCAAGCAACATGAAGGGTTTTATGTATTTATTCCAAAGGATGACGGCATTATATCATAGCTCCTTGGTCCACTGGGTGAAATCCTCTATCCTAAAATCCTTTTAATATTGATTTCCGGATCCCTTGCCTCTTGCTCACACCAAGTCCTGTTATGGCAGTCAACCCTTGATTTGAACCAAGTAAATTCAAACCCATACATTGAATTATAATTAGACAATATTTGAAATCGTCTAAACAAGGTTTGGTCAAGAACTTTGAATTATGGTTCGATTCTAACCATGATTATGGAAGGTTATACCATCTTTATATTTATTTGAGGGATTTTATCCTTATACATAAATTTCCATTTTTTTGTCTTTGATTACATTCTTTTTAATATTAAGTGGGATATACTTAATTGATTATCTATATCTATGTTAATATTTACGTATAATCTAGTCTTATTTTAGTTCAATCATGCATGCTTGTATAGAAAATTAATTGTGCGATCGTGACAAGACACTAATAATAAATAAACCATAAAACTGACAAAAATTAAATAGATGGTATGATCATGTGCTTGTTCTATTGGACAGTCTATCTAGTGTAGATAAACTAACCTAAGACCTAGGGGAGAATCACCTTGATCCTTTGTGGTTCATGTTTACAGCTTTCCACCTATCCACATTTGTATATTCTTGGATTGGTTTAACCATGGATCCTAACTAGAGTCGTATCCACTAAAATGGGAGATCCATCTAGTACATATACTTTCATCACACTCATGGGTGAGGGGTAAAATGGGGTTTTACATAAAAGATATATTGGGAATGTAGGCCCTACCTATTAATGAGGAGAAGGATCCCTAGCCAACAAATTTATTTTAAATAAATTAATTAAAATAAACCATTTACATAAAAAGGTCTCAGTCTATATCATGATCATCCATTCATGCAACATATTTTATCATAAATAAAACTAGTATTCAATTCTTTAATCATTCTTATTTAAGATAAATCATGCTCTAATTGATTAATTATCTTTAATCAATCAACCATTTTCTAAATTTCCTTAAGATTCTCATCCATCATAATTTTAAGTAAATAAATTCATTTAAAATTATCATTGTACATAACAAGTAACATGGTGGAAACCCAGTGAATTCCCATTCATAACAACCCAATGAGTTGAAATGAACATTACACTAATGTTAAATTTAAAAAGCATATATAAAATACATATATTGTGTTGTGCCTCATCTTTATGCCCACATTATGGTACACATATCAGGGGTTTGTATAATATAATAATAAATTTTAATAAATCTGTAGAATTTGGATGGGTACACAGTATGTAGTTCGGAATATACATCATGTACTTTTGTTCACCATCCATCCAAATTACCCTCCCGGGGACACGACGTGTAGATGTACTTCAGAAATCTTTGATGTACCTAGTGTGTTATTTGGGACACACATTGTGTAGAATCCATGTTACACGGTTTCGAATCAGGAAATCCATGTACGTGGTACATATTCCAACCCTATCCTAAAGGAACTACATGCCATGTTGAATTGGCCACACATCATGTAATCCAAAAACCATGTTACTCTTATTCCAGGTCAACACATCGAGTCTTAATGACATAGATGGAATCCAATGACATGGCCAGGTATGGTGAACCATCCCGGTGGATGGAAACTATACTACACAACATGTAATGTCGTATACATGCCGTTGGATTTTGTGTTGTGCGGTCAGGAAGCATTGAAACCTTTGGATAAAATCCTCTATTTTATTTTAATCAAAATTGAATGAAAAAATCATTTCAGTAAGGTGAATGAGAAAAAAAGGGTGAATTGATCTCGTGATTCAGATTTATAGAATGATTATGTTGAATTGAAACAACCAAATTATTAAATGCATAAACCACCAACCATAAAATATATAATTATAATATATGAAATGACCCCTCGTACAACACTTATCAGTTCTCTTCATAGTAGAAGCACGTTGGTGGGTGCACCCAACATTAATTTTTGTCGTTAACGACAATCAATAAGAGATATTTGACAGTAATAAAACATTGGATCTTCATAACAGAAGAAAGAATGAAAGAAAATAGGGGATTCCAGAAGCCCTAGAGAGGATCATAATATATTAGTTGTATTTAATTTAATTAAAAGATATTAATTACCTTGATGGAATTCTCTCACTATTGATGTTTCCAGTCATGATCTGATGTGATCCGTCATTACGTCGTTGAATCCATGTGTATGATTCCCCTAGTGGTGATCCATACATTCTCCACATATCTCTCAATGTCGCCAAATGTATATCTAGGTGAAAGCATGGAAGAGCCTTCACTTTTGATGTTTTCCTTCGATCGCCTTGAGAGCCGCTTGAAAAATTCATTACTTGATTCGATAGAGGAGGATCTCTCTCATAGCATGATAACATTCATGGAAAAAAATATTTCTCTCTTGGATTGACATATTTCTCTAGATCCATTATGAACAACCACAATGAATGACTAGGGTAATAGGAAAATAAAATTGGGATTTTAATTTCTTTGAATAATAAAATGAATTAATTACCCGAAATCATTTATTTATTTCAATCATTTCATAGTAAGACCCCATGTCTAGTAATAATTGTTGACAATTATTATTACATGACATGGCCCAATGAATTACACCTGACATTATTTGATTAAATAAATTATATTTTTTCTCACAAATACCTAGAAAAACTACATTGTGTGTATATTAATATACACGGCATGTACTTTTGTTTTTTATATTCTATTTATTTCCTCCACCATATTAATTATACATTGAATAATGACTATTTATTTCTAAAATAAATATTATAGAATTACTCTCTACTAAAAATATTATTTCTCTCAAAATATAATCTCATGAATAACTCATGTCAAAATAAATGTGATAAGGAAACCTTGAATAATTATTAAACCACAATCTAGAATAATCATTATTCAACACGTTAAATTAATATTTAACTGAGATAATTGGACATAAATAGTGTCTAATCCTCTAGATCTCTTTCTCAGTGGCATTAGGTAGAGCCTGCCTAAAGTCCAAGGTTAGCATCTAGCAACACACCAAGGCACCCATATTAAAATAAGTTAATTATATAATGATGTGTCAACTTCTATGAATGATTACCATGTAATGTAATCACTTTGTCATGATGTCTCAAATCAAGTGGGATTCATGCTAGTGCCATTAACCCATGTTCTTGATTATTATATCTTTGACTTCGTAGATTTGAACATGCCCATTCCTTACCATGGACATGGATTTATTTAGGCTATATCAATTCCATTAAAGGGCCAGATATTTCTACTTCCACTATGAAACAGATGGGAAAAAAATCCTTCCTCTAATTATCTATTAATGATGTATTACTCGTGATGTACCCAAAATATCCTACCTCATGAAAAATAGTGTGTCATCATAGTTTTCATCAATACATCTAATTTTGTGATTTGTAATACCCATAAATAATAATATTAATGTCTAAGGACCAATACAAACATACAAAGATTTGAACCTCTAATGACACTATGAAATGTGGATTTCCTACTGGCAGATCACGTTATAAAAATTTTCTCCTACATATTACCAAGGTATAACAACATGAGAAGGTTCCTCAATGTTTTATGAGTCCCAAACCTTAATGGATTGTATTATTTTTGTCCCTAAAATTACATCATCCAGATATCGAACATATATTCAAAAACAGTGTTATGGAACTTCCGAGTAATCATCATAGCTTGGATCCGCTATGTCCTTTTAGTAAAATAGCTATACATAGGACATTATCACATGCATTTTCATGAAGAATTAATATCAATATGGGAGAAGTAATTTATTAATGAATAATCTAAAATTTAGTTGGTTCTAGGCCATAAACTCTAATAGACTTCCACCTGGACTAGAGATAGCTTCTAATAACCATTAACTGTCAAGCTCTCACCTCATATTCATGATTCTGTTGAGATAGGACTTTAGTCATGGGGTCTTCCACATTCCATTACTTGGAAAATCAAGTCACTACAACTTCACCCATTTGATATAAATCCATCAAGAGGAAATACATCTGAAGTACATACTTATTCTGTTGATGTGACCTTAGTTATTTGGAAATATCCACAGTTGTAATATTATCACAATACAATATGTTAATATCTTTAATGCTTGACACCAATTATAGATCATGGAAATTGTTTTGAATCCATATGGATTCATTGGCTACATCAGAAGACACTATATATTTTTCCTCCACTATAGAATGGGCAATAACGAGTTTCCTTGAACCCTTCCAGCTCACAAATCCTCCATTGACATAGAAAAAATATCGATATTTTGACTTCTGATCATACTAATCTGTATGAAAACCGGCATGAGCATACCCTCTGATGAAAAGGACTTTGTCTCATCAATACACTAGGAAAATATCCTTAGTTCTTCTTAGATACTTAAGGATAGTCTTAACAGCCATACAATGTTTTTCTCCAAGATCATCTTGATATATTCCTACCATGCTCAGTGCATAGCCATCATCATGCCTGGTACATAACATGGCATACATGATGGATCATATACCTTAAGCGTATGTGATCGTACTCATTCTATCTTTCTTTCGTTGTGTCTGAGGAAATATTTTCTTAGAAAGATCTAGGCCATGAGACACTGGAACAAATCCCCTCTTAGATTTTTCCATTCTAAATCTCTTTAATATATGGATAATTTATATAACCTAACCTAGTCCAAGAATCCTATTGGATTTATCGCAAAAAATATTAATCCCAAGAATGTAGGATACTTCACCCAAGTCCCTCATGGATAAATACTTATTCAACCAATCATTAATTTACTGTATGACTGGTACATCATTTTCGATAACCAAAATGTCTTCAACATATACTACTAGGATAATGACTACATTCTGATTAAACAGCTTATAAACACATGGCTCGTATTTGTTCTTAATGAAAAAAAATTCATTTATAGCTTCATTAAATTGAATGTTCCATGACCACGATGCATTATTTAATCCATAAATGGATTTTTAAAAACTGAAAATCTATTTGTCTTCACATGGTGTCACAATCCCTTATGGTTATGTCATATAGAAATCTTCTTGAAGGTTACAATTATGGAATTTTGTTTTCAAAACCATTTTCCAAATCTCATATTCAGGGTAAGATGCTATGTCTAATATGATTCTTATAGATATAAACATGGAAACTGGAAATAATGTTTCATCATATTCAATTCCATGACACTATCTGAAACCATTAGCCACTAGCCTTACTTTATAGTTTCTAACAAGACCTTCCATGTCTAGTTTTCTCTTGAATACCCATTTTCATCCAACATGCTATAAATTAGTTATCTCATTGACAAGAACCCAGAATAGGTTTAGATAAATGGAATCCATCTTATAATTCATAGCTTCTATCCATCTTTAATCTTTTGATCATTCAACTTCAACCATATATGAGAGAGGTTTATCATTGTCCAACAATAATTATTCACCATCCTTAGTGACTAGAACACTAAATATCTCTAGTTCCCTTACCACTCTTGATCAGCTACATAGTTCTTGTTTTTATGTAACCTCTTCCACAGGGACCTATGGAACTCGTTCCTGTACCAACTCATGTATATATTGAGCATCAACTTTGTCAAAGTGAATCTTTCTCCCATAATCCATTTGGAGAATGTTCTTTTTCTCAATAAAGACAATTTGTCTGGCGATAATCACTTTCTTGTATGAAGGTTTATATATGTAATATTATTTAATTTCCATGGGATATTCTATAAAGATACACCTCGTGCAATGGGGTGCTAGTTTGTTTCTTGATAAGGCCTTAACAAATGCCTTGCATCCCCATACATTTGTGTGTGACAAAAGTGGTTTCTATCCATTCCATAACTTGAAGGAAATTCCATTTTCCACATTATTTGGTAATTGGAATAATTTGTATGTAGAGTTTTTTAATTCATATCCCCAAAAGGATCATGGAAGATTTGTATGACTCTTCATCAACCTCGCCATGTCCACATGGTGTGGTTCCTGTTTTCACTAACACCATTCCACTATGTTGTATAAGGAGGAGTGAGATGAGATAGAATCCCAAACTCCCATAAAATATCGATGAACATTGGATTCAAATATTCTCCACCTCGATCAATTCGAATATTCTTTATCTTCTTACACAGATGATTCTCTACTTCATTTTTTGTATTCTTCAAATTTCTCTAAGTCTCTTGACTTATACCTCATTATTTTGATATGTCCATATCTACACAAATCATCAGTAAAATTAATGATGTAAGAATATCCACCTATAGAATATACTGGAAAGGGTCCACACACATCCACATGCACCAATCCAAGAAGCTCTTTGGCCCTTTCATATTGTCCACTGAAAGACATCTTTGTCATTTTACCTTGAAAATAGGTGTGACATCTATCAAGTGGTATTTTTTTAGTAGAGTCTAAATAACCTTCATGGTATAGTGTTTTCAAGAGCCTCTCGTTTACATGGCCAAGATGGTGAAGCCATAACTGGGTGTTGTATGAGTCATGTGAATTTGTTTCGTAATCAATTTACAACACTTGGTTTTCAGAATTTAATACATACCTACCATTATTTAAATACTCCATACCATAAAATTTTGTGTACTTATAAAAGAAACAACCCTTTTTCCAAATTTGAAAATAAATCCATCTATTTCCAAACAATATATAGATATTATGTTCCTTGGAATGCTAGGTACATAATAACAGTTATGTAAAACCAAATGCATTCCAGTTGGCAATGAGAGATGGTAATCGCCAATGGCCAATGAAGCCAACCTCACACCATTTATTTCTCTAAGATCCACCTCCCCTATTAATATAATTCTAAATATAATTGATTATTATATTTGAATACAGATTTCAGCCCCACAAGCTGTACCTAATTCCCAACGTGTATAAATGGAAAATATGACACTCGATAACAAACACACCTTTAGTATCTCTATGCTTCTAGGTGTAGTTCCTCTTCTTATAGCCTTGCATGCCACATGAAAATCATACTACCTCCCATTCCTTAAACTAACTCTATATCTTTCCCTTATTAGAGGGATACTGCTTTGGGGATTCAGATATTTTATGAATCCATCGACCCTTTTCCTTGTCCTTCCTTTTCATATTCACAAAAAGGACTGTGGGTTTCTCACTCCCCATGTCCTTATCTTCCTGGAGATTTATGGTCAGAAGATCTAATAGAATCTTCTCATTGATTATCATGTTGTCTATGACTATAAATCTAGATAAGGTCTTGGGCAGTGATGATAACAAGATATATATACTCTACTCATCTGGGAACATAATCCCTAAGATGTCCAGGCATTCAATGTCAACAATAATCATGAAAACATATGTCCTAGCTGGTGTATACTCTTAAATATTTATTGTGAACAAAGTATTGGAGATCTCATATATCTCATGTCTTGTATTCTCTTGATATATATCATTAAGGTGAGACAACATTCTATACGCGTCCACGCTTTTATATTACTTCAATAGCTAATTAGACATGGCTAGAAACATGAAAAATTGGACATTTGTGGCATCATACATATGTTTCATATATAGTGATAGTTCCTCACCACTAGAAACGTTTCTAGGTGCAACTAGAATATTCTCTTTCAGAACATATAATATCCTCTTGTGGTGAAGGATGACACATAAACACCTCATTCATTAATAGAAATTAGTATCAGTGAGAAGGTATTCCTTCTCGAGTACGGTTCACAATGATATGTTTGAAATCATTTTTCATTCTATTTTTACAAATTATGATGAGAAATGTTTTAGTAATTTATCATGATAAAACAAATACAAATAAATAAATTAATACTTATTAGTCTCCCACTATTCTATCGAAAGCTAATTTCCCTCTCCATTAACATCATAATATTTTGTTGCATGAATATTTTACTGGAAATTATTCATATTTTACTTCATATTACCCCAACTAGGGTTGGTAAAGCAACATCAATGGTTTTAAATAGGCATTAAAAATGCCAACTTCATTAACTCGCATCTCTTTGATCTACTCAGTGGACTCCCGAATCCTGAAATCCTAATATTCTGGATTTCCTCAAGATTTGCCTCTTAGTCAAACCATGTCCTACTGTTGAAGTCAACCCTTGATGTTAACCAAGTAAATTCAACCCAAAACCATGAATTTGAATTCCCCAATAATTTATAGTACACTGACTACGATTGGTCAAACACTTTGAACTATGGATTGATTCTGACCAAGATTATGGAAGGATATGCCGACATAATATTTCATTGAGGGATTTTATACTTATAGGTAAATTTCCAAAATTTAATATTTTACAACTTATTTCTTAACATTAAATGGGATATACATAAGTGATTAACCATGCCTATGATAATATTTATGCATATGATGCTCTTATTTTTGTTCCATCTTACATTCTTGTTTAATTCATTAATTATGTGATCGTGATAACACACCAACAATAAAAAAACCATGAAATTGAAAAAAATACTATAGTCATGACCTTTTTCTATTGGTTAATTTATATAGAGGTTCATAAACTATGATAATTCTTAGGAGAGAACACCTTGAACCATTTGGGTTCATGTTTACAGCTTTCCACTTGTCCACCTTTGATTCATCTTGGTTTTGATTCACCTTAGCTCCTATCTTGAGTCACCTCCACTAGCTTGGGAGTTCCATAAATTACATATGACTTCATCTCACTCATGGGTGAGGGTTAAAATGGGGGGTTTACATAAATGAATCCTTTGGCATGCAAGCCCCACAATTTAATGAGGAGAAGGATCATAGGGATACAAATTTAATTTAAATAAATTAATTAATTGAAACCATTCAAAAAAAGGTCTTCGACTAGCCCATGATCATTCATACAAGCAGAAATATTTATGCATAAATAAGACTAGACTTCAGTTCATTAATTATACTTATTTTACATAAATTACATTTGAATTAATTAATTATACTGAATAAATCTATCCTTTTATCTTAAACCATTTTTTTGAATTTCCTTGAGATTCTCATCTATTATTTTTTAAACAAATAAATTAATTAAAAATTATCTTTGTACGTAATAGGTTCCTTGGAGGTAACCCGATGGATTCCCATTTAGGACTACCCAATGAGTAGAAATGAACATTACACAGATATTAAATTAAACACATATATATAAAACACCTATCACATGATGTGCCTCAACTTTATGGCCACACTATGGTACACATCTCAAGGGTTTATACAATATAATAATATATTTTAATAAATTTGTGTAATTTGAATGAATATACAGAATGTATTACTGACTACACGTCGTGTACTTTCGTTCACTGTCCATCCGATGTACACTCCTAGGGACATGGCGTGCAAATGTACTTCAGAAATCATCAGAGTACATGGCATGTTTAGTGGGACACATGCTGTGTAGTATCTTCATTACATAGTTTCTGGCCTAGAAATACTGGTACGAGGTACATAGCCCAACCCTAACCCAAAGGAAATACATGTTTTGTTCAATGGGCCACATGTCTTGTAATTCAGAAATCAAGTTTCACTTGTTCCTAGTCAGCAAACGAAGTCTTAAATACATAGATAGAATCCAACGAGGGAGCTTCATTTTGTGGACCATCCCAATGCATGGACCCTATAATACATGTCTTGTACCACAATGTTCATTTCATGTGTTCTTGTGTTGTACATCTAGGAATCTTTGGAACCTTTTGATAATATCCTCCCTTTTATTTTAATCAAAATTTAGAGAAAAATAGTTTCCTTAAAGTGAATGTGAAACGAAAGAGGAGTAATAGATCTCAATATTCAGATTTATAGAATGATTAACCTGAATTGAAACAACTTAATTATTAAATGTGTAAATCATAAATGAAAAACTAAATAATTATAATCAATGATATGACCCCTCTAATATAACTTGTAGGTTTTGGTTGTAGTAGAAGAACATCCGTGGGTGCACCCAAAATTAATTTTTTCCATTAACGACGATCAATTCAAGATCCATCATGATAATAGAATGTCGGATCATTATAATAAAATGAATAATTAAAGAAAAGAGGGGAGTCCCAGAACCATATAGAGGATAATCATATGTTGGTCATAATTAAATTAAATAAAAGACATTAATTTCCTTGATGGAAGTTTCCCTCAATTAATATTTACAGTCATGATCTGATGTGATTCTTTGTTGTATCGTAGAATCCAAGTATATGATTCCTCTAGCGGTGATCCACAAGTTATCCAAACATATCTGGACATTTTCAAAGGGATCTCCTGGTGCTAGTGCAAAAGAGATTTCACCTGTGATGTCCACCTCTGATCATCTTGAGAGCCACTTACAAAGCGCTCTCCTTGATTTGGTGGAGGAGGATCACTCTCATAGCTTGAGAGAATTCTTGGAAGAAATGAATTATATTGTGGTTTGAGAGATTTCTCTAGATTTATTATACAAAACCTTAATGAACTTCTTGGATAATGAGAATAATATAATTGTAATTTTTGTTAATTACAATAATATAATGAATTGATTACCTGAAATCATTTATTCATTTCATTTAATTCATAGTAAAACCCCATATCTAATAATAACTATTGAATATTAGTTTTACTTGACATGCACCCAGCGAATTACACCTAATATTATTTAATTAAATAAATAGTTTTATTTCCCATAAATCCCCAAGAAAACTACATGGTGTGTATATTAAAATATTAGGATTGGACTTTTTTTCATTCTCTTTACTTCCTACACAATATTCATTAGACCTTTAATAATGAATATTTATTTCTTAAATAAATATTTCTTCATTACTCACTAATAAATATATTATTTATACCACAATATATTCTCTCAATTAACAAGTGTCGAAATAAATGCAATCATGCATCCTTGAATAATTATTAAACCATAATCAGGGATAATCCTTATTCGACTTGTTAAATTAATATTTAACTAAGATACTTGGTCACACTTTGTGTGTGAACCTCTATGACTATTTCTCATTGGAATTAGGTGGAGCCTACCTAAAGTCCAAGGATAGAATCTAGAAACACATCAAGAAACCCATAGGTAAAGAAGTTAATTCCACAATGAAGGGTCACCTCCTATGAATGTTTATCTTGTAATGTAATCCCATTACCTTGACATCTCAAATAAAGAGGCTTGTATGCTGGGGTCATCATCCCAACTGATCGATTATTCTTTCTTTGACTTCACAGAATTGAACTTTCCCATTATATACCATGGCCAATGATTTATTTAGGCTATATAAATTCCATCAAAGGGCCTAATAAATCTACTTCTGTTATGGAACAGAAGGGACAAATCCATTCTCATATTATCTATTAATGTAGTATTACTCATGAAAAACCCAACATATCCTACCTCGATGTGGACAGTGTGTTATCTCAGTTTTAATCAATATATCCAAGTGCACATGTTTTAATTCACATTAATAATATTCGTAAATTCTAAGGAAAAATACACACGTCCACAGATTGGAACATCCAATGGAACTGTGAAATGTGGATTTCCTTCTGGTGTGTCTCGTTCTCATAATATCCTTCTGGATATTTCCAAGGGTGCACACCATGAAAAGGTACCTAAATGTTTTATGAGTCCTCGCCTCTAATGGAATGTATTATTTGTGTCCTTCAAATAACATCATCTATCGATAAAATATATATTCAATAACAGTGTTATGGAATATTCAGGTTCTCATAATAGCAGGGATCTGCTATGACCTTTCAGTAAATCAACTATCCTTAGGTGATTATCACATGAATTGTCAAGTATAATAACAATCAAGATATGATAAGGTATTTATTAATGAATAAAGTACAAAGTAGTTGGTTCTAGGCCATCAACTTCAACAGGATTTATATAAATGAAAATTCATTTTTATCTTGAGTACCGAATATTGACAAAATGACCGATATGATTTTAAATAATTATGTAATTTTTTAAAAATGATAAAAAGTAATATAAACTTAATAATAAACATGAAAAGGTCATAAATCAAGTAGAAATTAAAATAATTTTATTATTCAGGAATATAAATAATGAACAAGACATGTTGGACTCAAGGTAAGGGACTTCATCTCAATCTCCTTTTATTGTTTCATATAATAATTTATATGAAACTATCTTTTTTATGTTGTATAATAAATCACTTTGACTTATAATTTCCTTCAAAGGAATTCTTTTTTCTATGAATAATTTTACTAAATGGAATAAATTAATGTTTTTAACATATATGGTGATAATGAATTATCCATCATCATAACCTTTATTTGTTATTTGAATTCCTCAATAAGCCTTAATGTATTTTAAAATGAAATTAAATGAATTATTCCTTTTATTTGGTTTCATGGTATTGAAAATGGGTTCATAAATGAAAATGGTATTTTTATATGGAATTTTCTTATATGGGATTAGATGAGTTTTTTAAAAAGGTTTTTTATGATCGTGTTTTATTCGTAAAATGGTACGTGAGCATTATATGGGATGGGTGGTAACGATATAGCTTATAAAAATGGTTGAGCCCCATTATACCTCACAGGTGACCCTAATGTAGCTAATTATAAGGGTTAAAACCATTTATATCACATGTGTGATCCCAACACAGCTTATACGAATGGTTCAAATCCATTATATATCATGAGTGATCTGAATATAGCTTATATGGAGGATGATCCCCATTATAGATATCCAATTTAGAAGTCAACCAAATGGTTATTCCAATCATAATATTTTTGAAATTTTTTTCCTTATATGAATCTCTATGTATCTTAAAGTATTTTTAATTTCATGCAATTTTTTTTATTGTTTTTCATTAATATAAAATTTATGCTTGTTATTCATTTGAAAATTTTTGGTTTCATCCGCTCAAAGAAAAATAAAAGGGTTATCATGGTTTAACTATAAAAATGATTTTTTTTATTTTTATGTCCCTTATTATGCTTTTTATGCTCATCTCATGTTTTAATTATTTTCATAGGATTTAAGGGAGAATAGAGTCAAGGATGGAGTCATTGAAAAGTTATGGTGATTAAACATGAAATGAAACCTTTTTTATTTTTAAAAGTTGTGTTGTTATGGATGAAATGGATGTTGTAGGAAATTTACACTTTGTATTTATATGTTTTTATCTAATAGTTATGACCTAATTCTTTAAATATCTAAACATAAAAACATCATCAATGTAAAGTACTAACATAACTCAAAATTATGTGATGTTTAAGGCTAGGGCCTTCTAGTTGGTATCAGAGGGAGGATTATATAACTTTAGAGGTTATGATGGTGTTAATTGAATTCATTTAAATGATTCTACATTATTGTTAAGTTGTAATGATATACCATTTTATGATTATGTTGATGGTTAATCTCTATTATGTTTTTTCAGATTAGTTTTCCACTGAGGAAATAAGAAAGCTGTAATGGGAAGGCATCAAGAGGAAAACAATCCTTCAAATAAAAAAATGATGTGGTGAGAATTGGAATAGAATAGTTTTTTGTTGAGATGGATCTATTGACCCAGTCTATAATTGTTATTAGTATCCATGCATGAGATAATCCTGATAAACCACAGAAGAATATGTCTGTAGTGTAAAATTTAATGAGACAACATCCTCTATCATTCAATGGGGCATCTGACCCAGTGGTAGCTAAAGGACGGATGAATACCATGGAGATAATATTTGATGTCATGGGATGTTTGGATTGTCAAAAGATAACTCTTATAATCTATTATTTTGAAAATGAATCTAATCGATGGTTGTCATTAGTTAAGAATACTAGAAAAAAATAATATTGATTCCATGGAAATAAATAATTTAATGGTATTTTCCCGGAGAAATATTTCCCTATGGTTTTCCAGCTTATGATGTATTAACATTTCATATAATTAATGAAAAAGGATGATGATTTTGTTTCAGAATATGAATGGTAAATTTGATTACAAGGTAAGTTAATTCAATTAAAAGGGTCCTAAAGAGACCAATAATTAGATAATAGATAGCCAGTATACAATAATATTCTATAGTTTCAATGACTTGGGACATTATGAAAAAAAGAGTCTGATGTAAATTACCTAGTGAGGAAATCCGTATGATCTGAAACAAAATGATCTGGTAAAATATTTTGCTACTATGATTGTTGATGTTGAAACATCTAGTTGAGTGATGGGTGTTCCTGAGATTCTAGTATTTTTTTAAGGACAACCATAAATTCCTGGTTTTAGACACAACTTCTGTGGTTTTATGTGATGTGATAATATGTTATCAAGGACAACTATGAGAGTTTTTTTTGTGGTGTTAGGCTTGTCTGTGGATTTTTTAGTGTGGAATTATGGATTTACTTATGGACCTCTATATTAAGATATTGATATATTTTACATTTTTTGAGATATTTTATAATTAATGTTATCCTTAGGGATTTACATAATATTCTGGTAATATTATGAGGATGAAATTGTGCTTATAAAATAGAAAAACATCATGTAATTATGTTTCCTTAGGTTATTAGCCAGTCTTATAAATAAATTCCTCAAAATTATGGAAAAGTCATTATAAAACAAATGGTTTCCATTTAAATTTCATACTAGGAAATCAAATATCATTTAATCTACCACATGTTTATGGTTTTCTGGTTGTTAATTTTCTTCTGATCATTATTTCTACGACTCTCTATCAAAACATGATGGTTAGTTTTTTTCTTCCTTATCCATGTTTTCTTACATGTAATCCTAGTATTTGTTATCTCATGTGACCTTTTTAATTCTACTGATTTCTTTTAAATTTATATTTTTATTGACTCTTTTTTATGTTGGATTTTTAATGAGGTTTCTAAGCCAAATTTTAAAATTGG
This sequence comes from Viscum album, assembly GCA_963277665.1. Lineage (NCBI taxonomy): Eukaryota > Viridiplantae > Streptophyta > Magnoliopsida > Santalales > Viscaceae > Viscum > Viscum album. The sequence continues at coordinate 333,080,432 of OY728150.1, forward strand.
GATATGCAATTTCAAAATAAGGTAAATGATGTAATGACCCGTGTATTTAAAGAATAATAAATTTTCATATCTATTAATATTTATGAATAATATATTATATTTAAATTATAGGAGATAATTTTTTTGATAGCATACTAAACACACAACAATAGTTTTCTTTGAAATCATAGGTTGCACACAACATTGAGTTATACCAAAGTGTAACATATTATTATTATTATATTAAATGATAGTAAACACCTAGCCATGGAATTCACTGGAATGTATAGAACTAAATAAAATATTATTATAACTTTTTTTAATTGTTTTTTAATTTATCCAATATATTTTAGAGGCTTAAATTGACAATGAATCGAATTTTAAGCAAAAAATAATCTAAAATTTATAAAAGGGTGGTTTTCCGCCTTTTGATGGAGTTCAATTTTTAAGTATTTTTATTGTCCATATTATATATTATATTTTACAAAATAAACTTTTTATTTACAATTGGGACATCAAAATATACCTTGGTTGAAATTTTGGTATTTTTCTGATGAAATTCATATTTTAATGAAAAGTGAAAAACACTGTATTTTAAATCAAAAGTTTATTTTAATCTATGTTATTTATATTGTTATATTTTAATTTTAATTTTTTATAGTTTAATTGGAATATGTTATTATTATGTAATACAATTATGGTAATTGGACATAATTTCACATTTTAATTGGATATAAACACATGTAAATCTTTTGAAATATTATACTTATTAAAAACCCATTTTCTAGTTTTGACCACAAAAATTACTTATAAATTAATTTCATCCAATTCTATGTTTTGAATCTATAAAAATTGATTCCATATTTACAATTTTTACGTAATTTGTTTTAAATATTTATCATTTATTTTGGGAAATTATGTATAGTAACTTCAGAAATTATTTTTTAACATGGTAAAAAAGGTAAATATGGTAAATAAGGATAAGAAAAAAATATAATATTACTATTAAACTACCCTAAAACATGTTCTAATCCTATGTGATGTTATATTTCTGACCATGGTATTCTTTGGGTTTATTTTGGGATCCCATGTAGCTATAAGGGTATGATAATGACATGTTATAATAATTAATTTAATGTGAAGAGAATATAACATAAATATGTATCTTATTACTAAAAAAATTATATGGGGTTATATAAGTGATATAATAGATTATAAATAGTAATTAAAGATAAAAATATCTCCTATGTCATGGTAATTTATTTTTTATTTTAAATATTAAGTAAATAAATTTAATTATGAAACAATGATGATGCAGTGATTGCTTCATTAATAAAGGATTCAAATAAATTATATTATAAATATTAGAATTAATATTATATGAAATAATTAATGTCATAAATGAATTATTAATGGGTATATGACATGAATTTATTTATTCAATGTTTTTTTTGAAAAAATATTGTTGTGATGGATTTTTAAAAAAGTCAAGTATAAATATTGTCCAAAATTGATATAATTCATAACTTAAAATATAAATTAGTTTATTAAATGATATTAAATTCCTAAAAATATATGATTTTAAAATATGGTTAATATAAGTCCGAATATTTCATAAATGACTTTTCTTGGGTTGTTTGACATGTTATGGTTATTACATTGACCCACAATGTGTAAATAACATGATATCAATGTAATATTAAAAAGGGTAAAATAAGGGTTAAACCAAAATGAAAAGGATAAAACAAATTTTAAAAAACTTCTATAAAACATTTGGATGATGGGAATGAAAATAAAAATCAGCTTATATTTTATTTAAATAAGTTTTGTATTATTTTTACTAGAAATTGAAATCATAATATATTAATAATTCAAAACAATCTAAAAGTTCCCTCCTCCCACTTATAAAATACCACCACCTCTATCCTATTAATAACACCTCTCAAGGCCCATTTATCATCCAAATTATACTCAAATGATCACTAATAATCTCTTCCTTACTCATAGAAGCCTCATTGTGGTTATAAAAAAATTAAATAAATTTTTTTGCCTCAAATAAAAAGAAGTTACATGATTTAGCGGTAACATCTTCTCTCAAGTTCCTTTCATTAATTTTCCTTTTACACTCCTTATTATCTTATTGCTATATGATTACATAACAATGTTAGTATCCTCAAAATTTAACTATGTTGTTATGAGATGTATTTGATCTACACTTACACACACCTCCATCTAATGGATACGAACATACAATTTATATGAACGGAGAACTACAGCCTCACGAAATAATGATTGTTCAATTTTATAATACAATCTCTCATGGTGTCCATAATTATTTTTCTATATTAATATATGATATATATATTATTTCTATTTTATATATGATTATGTAATTTTTATTTAATGCATACCTTTATGCATTCCACAATGTGTAAATACAATAATTTCATTTGGGGAAATGCGGACTACCGCCCCCTCAAAGTGATATGACTCATTCATTCCATATATGGAATATAAAAAAGATGATTTTATTAATACTATGAGACAAAAATATAATACTAGTATTATTATATACATTTATAGCATTTTGTTTTTATTTCCTTAATATGAAAAATAAATTACTGTAATGTTGATGTGTACGTACGACATATCGTCTCCATGAACACTACATTTAATTTCTTATCTCTATAAATTATGGACTATTATAAATACATATATACTGAATATATGTGATATATAAATCATGAATTTAATTTTGTAGATGATTGATATATGACGACATGAACAATTTACATCAAAACAACTTCATTTTCGACTCAAGTACTGAATTTCGACAAAATGACCAATATGAATTAAATAATTATATAATTTTTTAAATATGATAATAAGTAATATAAAATGATTAATATACAAGAAAATGTTTCTTAATCAAGTATAAATTAACCTGTGTTAATTATTACTGCTTATAAAAAACTTATTAGACAAGTTGGACTCAAGGTAATGGACTTTGTCTTAATCTCCTTTCATTGAGGCATATTTTGATTTATAGGTGAACATCTTTTATATATCGTATAAAAAAAATTTGACTTTTAATTTCATTAAAAGAAATATTTTTTCTATGAATAATTTTACGAAATGAAAAAATGGAATTTTTTTAATGTATACATCTACAACATCTTCTCTAATGTCGTAACCATTATTTGATTTTTGGCTTCCTCTATAATCCTTAATATCATTTAAAATGAAAACAAATATTTTATTCGTTTATTTGGGTATCTTGGTATTAAAGAGGGGTTCATAAATTAAAATTTTAGTTTTATATAGAAATGTTTTTCATATGGTAGTAGATGTATTTTTCATAAGGTTTTTGTGATGAATGTGTTTTATTTTTAAATGATACATGAGAATTATATGAGACAGGTGAGCCTGATATAGCTTATACGAAGGGTTCATCCCCATTATAGCTCATGGGTGACCCTGATATATCTTATAAGAAGGGTTAAACCCCATTATATCTCACAGGTGTGCCTGACACAACATATAAGAAGGGTTGAGAACAATTATAGCTTACAGGTGAGCCTGATATAGCTTATACGGAGGGAGATCCCCATTATAGATCTCCAATTTTGAAGTCAATCATATTGTTATTCCAATTGGATGATTTTTTAAAGGGTTTTTTTTATATTATTCGTTATTTCATCTAAAAGAGTTTTAATTTCTTTCTATTTTGTTTTAGTGTTTTTTATTAAGCAAAAAGTATGAGTGGTATTCATATGAAAATTTATTTTTTCATCTACTCAAATAACATTGAAATGTTTATCAAGTTTTCACTAGACTAATGGTTTTAATTTATTTTTATGTCCCTTACTATGATTACTGTGATCATCACATGTTTTAAATGTTTTCATTGGTTCTGGGAGAATAGAATCAAGGACATAGTCAAGGAAAAGATATGATGTTTAAACATGAAAAGAAACCATTATTATTTTTAAATATTTTATTGTTAAGGAAGAAATAGATAATATTAGAAGTGTAAAATTTGTATTTTTATAATTCTTCATGTAATAATTAGGGCCTCATTATCTAAAGCTCTAAATATCAATAGATCGCCAACTATAATTCTTGACTTAACTCAGGATTATAAAATGTTTAAGGCTGGGGATTTATACACATAGTTTTAAAATATTACTGTTATGGAATTCAAGAGTTATTAAAGGAACTAGTATCTTTTTAGACCTTTAAGACAAGATACATGAATATTATTAACATTCATCTTCTGAAAAATGATATACACCAAAAAACCCTAGAGAACATTACTATATCTTCTATGAGATCATTGAAATTTATACAAAGATATCATGTAGATTTCCAAGGGAATTAGAAATAGAATTTGGTTTCAATTGGATTATTAATAAAGAAGATATTCAAATATTGGCTATCATAATATAAACAACACATAAATATTAGTGTTATAAACTAGATTATTAGAATAATTTCAAAATAAAATGACTCTAAGGGTATAATATATTCATTCTAATAAATTAAATTATCGGTAATAATGATAGATATCATACTAGTACAATACAAAATGCCAGTCAACATAAAAACTCTATTATGGTGTTATTACATGAAATCATACGTAAATAGGAAATACATATTCCTATACCCTAGAAATATTTCCTCATGAGACCAATCGACTCATTAGTTGTTATCAATACTAGGCATCACCTATTGCTAATTATGTCCAATTCATTATTTTTATTACTTAACGAATCAATTTATAACTTTTCCTATGTATCTGGTTAGTTAATCATGAAAAATAAGGAAATTTATATATTTATGTTGAAAATACATAAAAAAACATTTCAATATTTAATTGAATAATGTTTCAATCTAGGAAAATTTACCAAAAATCACCATAGAAATTATTTTTTATTATTAATGTAATAAGAAGTACAAATTTGAAAGAAATAATGATAATGTAGTGGACATAGTTCATTCAAAATGATTGGTTATTAATAAAATATATTAATTGAGTTAATTATATTTAAATGGTAGTATACCAAATAAATGGTACTAAAATATTTCATTAATATCCAAAAAAATATTTTAAAATAAGAAAATAATTTCACCAAGAGTGTCACACTAGGCGTTTTGTCTTTGGGACACTTAATATGCACTAAGTGAAAAGTGAGTGGATACTAAACTATATTTTTTCATTTGTATTACCAATAGTAGCATATGATATATAAACACAACCACATTATAATACATAGAAATAAGTTTAATTTCAAGTAAAATAACACCAACATTATATTAAAAAAATATGTTTTTTGGGAATTTTTATGGCTAATGTTTAAATAAAAATTCCACAAGGAAATAATTTCTAATTGTTAATTAAATAACTAGAATAATAATTTAACTGTGACATAAAATATCAAATGACTAGAATTACACCATACAATAGAAAACATGGTCTATAAGAATCATGTCTCGGGGAATTTAATATTGGTACAAAGAATGCATACCTTTATTCCCATAAAGAAGAATATCATTTATCCTCCTATATAAGAAAAATAACAATATTAATTTCTGATTTTATAATCTAATTTATAAATAAAACATTATTTTAAATTCTCTTATAATTATTTTCTATAAGATTATTAATTATTTATTATCTATTTTCAATATTATGTATGACTAAACTTGATAATTTTGAACTAGTTTTATAATAGTGATGTTGTTATTTTTTATAATACATAAGTGCATCAATCGGATATCATAAGAGGAACTATAATATATTAATTCAATTGTATTTCTCATTATAATCCTCAAAAATTGAATGGGTGACAACAATGTATCATTGATTTTTATCAAATAGAAAATTGTATCATAACTAATGGGTTATATATAAATTTCAGCAACCCATAAATAAAATCAAATTATTATTTGCATATTTATCTCAATTTATACTAGAAATTAAATACCAATATTAATCTATTACGAAAATTTATAACATATTTCAAGTAAGTGGTTAAACCTACCCAATTAAGAACATTCCTTAATTAATGGACAAATACGATGTGATTTAGTTGTATCTCCATTATACCATAATAATAATGACCCTATATTATTTTCATGGGTATTTTATGTTATAAAAATAATTAATTGGTATAAAATAAAGAAGATCTCCAATATAAATTTATTATAGAGTTTATAAGAATCATTTATTTTCTCATAGAATTCTCTTTTGGTAGTTTGAATTAACTATAGTTGTTTATTTATCATATCATTAAATTTATTTCCAATTTTACCTTTAAAAACTATAATTATTTTATACAAATATTGATTATCTACAGAAACTATTATAATGACCATGCACAAAAGGTGGAGATGATAATAAAAACAGAAATCTTCTATTCGATGGAGGCGATAGTCCACAAGAACTAATGGAAAATGGTTTTTTACATAGAAATACAAAAATGTATAATATTATTCATAATTTAAAAATATAAAATAATATATAGATATATTAATTATTTATAAAATTATACATTAATTCTACCAGTGTATTGTGGTAAAGGAATAAAATCATGTTGCTTTGTAGAGGTCCTAGTCCACACACTCACATGGATGTTGTTTTTACTATAATGGATAATGGTAGAGGTATTCAATAGTTTTTCCTTATGAATAATTTAAATTAACAACAATAAATTATAATTTCATTATATATTTATTATAGAAGTAGATTATGCGATATAATATAATAAATAATGATATTAGTGGAAATTAGTTCTCGCATTGAGGATATGGTATTTCCCTTAGTGGACATCATTGAAAGGAGAGGATTATGAAAATGTATTGTTAATATTTGAAAAAAAATGTAAAATATGATTTTATTTTAAGTAATAAGGAAAATTATCAAGGGGAAAAATATTTTTTTGAGTGGAATTGAAGGGGTCATGAGGGTCCCCTGTTATAATTTGTGAGGGGGTTATTTTTAAAATATTTAAATTTAATATAAACTTAGAGCATGTTACACATGTCATGTAGATCCAAGAAGGAAAAATAATTAATTATGGGTGTTATATGGAGAATAATAATTCAAATACAAATTTGTAAACCTTTTTTAGACATGTTTCAATCTCACTACAAATAAATTCATTACTTTTATCAATTTCAGTTTTACCATGGTAACTAGTTTTTGACTATGTTAATCATATTTATGAGAAAAAATAAAATAAATATTATTAAATAATTTTTATGTACTGATTAAAACATTGATATAAATTTAATAAAATTAAATTTCTATATGTATGAAAAATATATTTTAATATTAGTGCTTGACACACAAAAACCCCTTTTTTTGATAATGTTTTTTTCTTCAAATATAATTTTAGTGTAAATTTATAAATTCATAGAATTTTAATAATATAAAATTACATGTTTTAAAAACAATTCATTAAAAACATGAAAAAAATTAAAATTATATTTAATTAAATGAAATGACCAAAATATAGTTTTTATTGGAAGATATTTCTTATGTCTTTAAAATATTAACCATAGGTTTTCTAAATTAAAATATTTCATTTAAAATTAATAGATTTACATATGAAATAAATATTTTACCAACTAAAAACTTATATATACTTAATGGGTTTTCTTATAAATTCATAAAATTCCTAGTATAGAAAAAAGTGTATTTTTCACTATTAACATAAAAATGAGTTCTTATAAAAAATACTAGAAATTCATCTAAAGATAATACTGAAATTCCACAACCAAAAATATTGTTATTTTATTAAAATTAAAATTAATAATTTTATTTTAAATATATTTATGAATAAATTATGTTCACATATATCATTAAATCATAGTTTTGTGATACAGTGCTTACCTACTATAGTACAGTTTTAGGAATTACATTCCCCCTTAATAATATCCTCCTAAAAATTCATTAAATTTATTCTACTAAAATAATATGTGTATTCTTTCCTCATATAATCCTCATGATCTCATGTTTCTTCCTTTAGTTTTAAATTTATCAAAAGGAAATTCACAAGCAATTTTTTCCTGTTCTGCATCATTTTATCATTACTATCATGAATCAGGATAGGCTCTTCATTATAAATCTAGTCATGTTCAAAATCTATCCATTATATGTGACTATATGTCTTAGATATGACATGGATTTACTCAACAAATAATCTTACAAGTCATTATATAATTTTTTAATTTTTGGTGGCATAACATATGATAATATGCAAATCATATTCACTCAATATTTTCAAAAGTCACTTTGTACCGTGGGATTAACATCACTTTTTTACCAAATCATACATCTCTTTTACATGGTGACAATAATAAGAATACATGATCCCTACTTGAAATTACAATTGTTTCTATTTATTATCATAACAATACTTTTATATATGTTGATCCACTTTGATATGACATTAGATAGTTTTTACATAAAAAATTATCTCATCCATTTGTTTTAGGCGGTCTAAATTCCTTTTTCTACTTTTTTAAATCTAATTTGTAGTATGACGTCTCTTCAAAGAAAATTCTCCAAATGATTCCATCTATATAATCAAATTGAAATGGATAATATATAATAATACAACCATTGATAAATTCCTACCCCATCCTCATTCGATGTCATGTAATCATGATCTTATTCTATCATCTAGTTTCTATACATGCCTTCCAAAATAATCATCAGTTTACAGATTATATGTGGTGAAAAAATATACATCAGTGCCAAGATACTTTTAAAGTCTCTTCCTTAATTTTGATTTTAACTAATTTTCTAGATATTGTATAATTTATATATGTTTCCCATGATGTCCCGTGATTCCCATGATAGAAATTTGGATAAGGTTCTTAGGGGGTCAGACATCCTTTTCTACTAAATAATATGAACACATAGTTAGGACATCAGCAATGATTTATATATAATTACTCATTGAATGTTTTGTAATTTTAGCGGAAAATTCCATTGAAATATTTTTCTTATTCAATAAATTTTTATGGATAGGTTTTGTGAAACCCTTAATTTTTTAATTATACATTACTTGATATAATATTAAAAATATAGAATTATAATAAAAAATTTCCCTATTAATAATATCCCATAGGAAAGTTTCTCTCTAATTATTATACATACTTGATTTATTTGGGTGTATATATATATTTAATCCATGTGATCCATATTGTATCTCCCTCATGAGTTCTGGTATGGATGGAACATATTAACTCATTCTAAACATAAACATTACATCTCTATAGATGATGCATATCAATATCCTATAATTTACTATTATAGTCCTATTTTCCAAATCTATATCACCCAACTAGAACATTTATATATATTCTAACAAATATGATTTATCTATTTCTTCAAAAAGGAATTATGTATCCCCTTTACATAAAATTATTGTATCTCTATTAAAAATATATTTGAATATATGATCCTTATTAACAATAATATTAGTCAAAACATCATGGTTACTCATACTCTAATAATCAGCGACTATGGTTTCTATCATAGGGTGGTAATATATTGGGAAATCATATTCCATGAGTGGGTCCAACTATCTTCACTGTCTCAAGTTGAGATATTTCATGGATAAAATATTCATCAAAACATTGTGATACACATAAATATTTTACACTTTTTCATAAAGATAGTTCCCCTATATCATAATGGAAAATATTTATGCTACCAACTGAAGGTCATGAGTTGGACTGTCTATATCATGGATCCTCAATTTCATAGATTCATATTCAACCAACCTATCAATTTGCACAAGGACACAACCATATCCTTTTTATGATTCAACACTATATATTACAAATAAATCCCTTCCTGATGGTAATATTAATTACAATTAATTTATCAATATCCCCATTAGTTATTCAAAACATTCTTCATACTAACAAGACTATGAATATTAAACCCCTTAACATGAAAAATTGGTTAATAGGATGAATAATTGTTCAAAATGATGAACAACATAGCAATAGTAACATATTAATCTAAGGAAACGTTGTATCTAGGTTATATAGATCATGGTAACTTACTCTTTGAAGATAATAACTCTTAATATATCAACCTATATTCCATATAGGGAGAAAAAATGTGTAACACCCCAAGCTTCCATAATACATTTCCCTTTGAATAATTCAATAGCTTGCATCGTACTCAACATTGAGATTCTAACAACCTACAACCAACCAAACCTGTCATTAAGAATACTAATACACAATGTTTGAACTTTTATAAATTTTATCATTCAAAATGGACTTATTTTTTGATTTCTAAATATCTAAATTAGCTTAGGATGAAATTTTTTGTATTTTTTTTCGAAAACATGCAATTTATGATGAATTGTGAAAAATACTAAATTTTAATTAAAAACATCTTTCTTAATCGAAATAATTTATAGTGTAAAATTATAAATTTGATGGTTTTAAAATATAATTAAATTATATTTTTAGAATTTAATATAATTTTGGTCATTGGATTTAATCTCATTATTAAACTATACATAAACAAGTGTCAATATTTTGATATTTATTCTTTCATAAAAACACTCATTTTTTTAACAACATGAATTAATTTTAAATTAATTTCAGCTACGTATGTGTTTTGAATTTTAAAAAATGGATTAAATATTTTAAATTAAGAGGTTCTAATTTTGTAAATAGGTTACATTTATTTTTTGATATTATGAATATTTACTTCAGTAAATATTTTATTTACCATGGTTAAAGGGTTAAATCCCCTAAATAAGGCTACCAAATAAAATTATAATAATATTAAATTCCCCTAACACATATATTAACCCCATTTTATGATAACTTACCAACCATGGGCATTATTAGGTCTATGTTTTCACCCCATGGAGCCACTTGGGAGTGATAATGACATTTTATATTAAATAATCTAATGTAAAGACAAAAATAAAAAAAAGATAATATCTTTTAGTAAAACAATTTTTATATGAAGTTATATAATTAATAAATTCGACTATAAATACTCATTAGAAATATAATAAAATTTCCTATATAATTATATTTTATTTATAATATTTATACTTAAAATAAATATATTTATGTATAACACAATAAAGATGGAGTAAGTCCCTTATTAATGAAACAATCAAATAAATGACATTAAAAGAATTAAAATAAATATAATTTGAAAGTTTTGATGCGATAATAGAATTATATAAATGAATATTACATTTTATGGTTGATTAAATTAATTTTATTCTGTGTAATCATGATTTTATGACTTTAACAAAAACAAAATACCAAATAGTATCAAAATTGACATAAAATTGTTTTAATAACAAATAATATATTATTAATTGTTATAATATTTATAAAAATATAATGCTCAGCCAAATGTTTTATATCATTATAGTTTTATCATTTATGAATCCCTTTGGGTTCTCTTGGAGGTTTATTGTAATTTTATTTTCCATGTTATATAAAAATACAAAGAGACATTATAAATGACAAACTATTTAACTAAGAGTTAAATCTGAAAGATATGGTAAATATGACGACACATACCTATCTAATGCCTATTGGTTGAACTTTATTCGACCCATAACCACCAAATCCTTTATATAAATAATTTTGGAGCCATTTGAAATCGAAAATTATTTTATTATAAAATAATATTTCAGGTTTTTCCTAAAGTGACTCTCACCTCTCTTATAAAAGGGCACCTCACCTTCTATTAATTTCCCACATCCAATGCCTTTTTTCATAGCCAACCCCTTTCCAAATATCCTCCAAAAATATCACAATTCATCTTATAGGCCTTCCATTGGTCATAAATCCAACTTAAATATCCCTTTTGATCAAATCCAAAGTAAGAACTTGAATAAGAGATAAATATTTCATCACCTCTTTCATGTTCTTTTCTTCTTCTACTTCTTCATTATTTGTTTTTTACATTGTAAAATAATAACTAAATTATGTTATATTTATTTTGAAGTTATTATATAATTTTTCAACCATATTCAATATTTTATCCATCCTATAAATGAAAAAGTCACCATACAAGCATACGTACGGATTACCATCGCCAAGTCGTGGTGTAGTTTGTTATTCAAACACATCATTATTTGGATGGGTTTAATAATTAGTATAACTTATCCAAATAATAAATATAAAATGTTAATGATACTTTATATATGATATTATATCCAATTACATATGATTTTCCAATCAATATAATTATATTGTTGCTCGTGCGTATGTACGGATTATGGTCTCCACGAACGCGACGAGATTCATTCACCATAGTAATAATTCAGATATAATTATCATTTTATAATTAAATTTTGTATTTATGAACATAATATCATTATTTATATGAATAAAATACATCCTATCCTTAAAAAACATTTCTTACATAACCAAGAATATAAAAGAAAATGAATCAGTTAACACCCAAAACAATGATACTATGAAAATATTATTAACAAATCAATATTATGACATAATATATGATATAATATTTATATATATAGTTATTTTATAATTTAATAACATTTTTTTAACTATCATACAAAAGTATTAAATACCATCGACTAAGGAAAAGTACAAGGTAAGGGTTAATTTCATAATCTCTTTATTATGTGAGGTTGTTTTTCTGTGAGTATCTACTAGGACCTCTTTATCATCCACATCCGATTGTTCATAAAAATGTATTTCAAATAAATTTTACTATTTACTATGAAATTTTTTAAAGTCATTTATAAACTTATTTGACCTTATATGTTTTGAAATAAATATTTCCATTGTTTTCCAAACAATGTACTTTATGAACTTTTCAAAAAATAATAAGGTAATAATGTATTTTTTTAACTTTTATGGTGGGTGCAGCTATTTTCCACCATTATAACATCGCCGAAGCATTAATTATAAGATTATAAGAATATTTTAAAGTAAAATGTTTTCTTGTATAATTATATTACTTTTAAATTATTTCAAAATAGAAAGAGTTATTTCTCTAAAAACGTTTGGATTTTCTCTATGTCAACATCCTTTGATGGGTTTTAAGCATTTTTGAAGTTGATTTATTATGATAAAAATCTTCAATATTGTAATGATGGTTTTGTGATATTTATGAATGGGGATTTGTTATTATTATAACATTCATGGTTTATGGTTAATGTATTGAAATTTCGTATGATAGTTTTAATACGAATTATTATGTTGTGTTTAAAACATTTCATATGAGGAATGCATAGGACTTAGTAAATGATGGGTGGAGCCCGCTATAGCTCCTCGATGCATCAATAAGTATAATGAGACAAACTAGTTCCTTGGCACAAGGCCTTGACTAAATCTTAATTTTACTATTTCCACAAGGCCTTGAATATGTTATGATCTCTGGTATTATGAATTCCATCATTATAAAAGTGGCTATTGATATTTCATATGATTATTTGACTAGTATAATATGCACAAGAATAAGTAAATAAATTTATTTGATTTTATATTTTCCATAAAATTCTGAATATTATGTTTAAAAGGATTTTTTCATAGTCTAATACATTGCCTTAAATATTTATACTTATTTATGAAAGTTTCTGCTATATTTTTATCCTTACTCCGCATATGAGCTCACCCCTTTATATGTTTTATTTTTTCCAGGATGTGAAAAATTATTTTATGGTTGGCAGAGATAGGCTAAGGATGTAAGTGTGTTAAAAGGGGGACAAATTTTTATTGATGTTTTTATTTCGTGATGTAATGTAAAACTTATGAATCTATCTCCTATTTTGAAGGCTACTAAACTGACTGGTCTTTCGGAAATTTATTTCTTATATCATGACCATGTTATGTAATACTGGACCAAATCTGGGAAACTAGGGTTAGGGTGTTACTGTTGGTATCCAAGGATGTTTATTACAAACCTAGGAAACAAGATTTAGAAAAACTCTAATTAGAAAACATTACCATAAGATGGGCTTTGAGGATTAGTATAGATGAACTTCTTAGTATTTTGGGACTGTAGATATCTGGTATGATTTCCAAAAAATACATCCTATTCTGGATACAAGCAGCTAGAGGTGACTCTGGCACAGATGTAGCTAGAGGTAAAATCTAAAAACATCTTTTTGATCTAGACTCGAACTTGAACTAGTGCACGACAAAGGGCCTTGCTGCACTCTTAGTTACAACACTCCAGAAGGATATGATTAGCAAAATTATAATTTTCATTATAAACCATTATAAAGTAGTTATGAGTATATATCTCCTCAAATAATTTTTTAATGATTATGGATTATATCTATTTACTTTTCAATTTATGTTAAGTGTGTTATATGTTTGGAATTATATATTGTGATTCATAAACTAATATAGTGTATTCTATTGTTTAGAAATGGCACATAGTTGAAGCAATGGAAACTGTATCAACGCATGTAATCCATGTAGGTATTTCCCTCCTACTCAATATAATTATAGTGGAGCTGGTGAAGCAACTGGGGTGGATCATCTTATCACCATACTGTGAATACTCACTCAGGTTATGAATAATAACCTTACCCATATGGAGCACCCTGATCCAAAACAATGAGGATCAATGTTAGATCGCTTCATGAGGAAACAACCTCAAACATTCAATGAGAGTTCAAATATATTAGTATTTGAGAAATGGAAAAAATTCTTAGAGAAAATATTTCACGCTTTGGGCAGTTGTGTAAGATAAAAAAATTTCATGATAGTTTATCGCATCATGGGAGATGCAGATCAATAGTGGTTATTGATTCAAAACACAATGAAATGTGATGAAGTATCAAAAATGGAATGGATGGGTTTTATAGAGCATTTCATAGAAAAATAAATTCTTCATGATCATCGAGTGGATATGGAAAAGAAATTTCTAAGTCTGGGACTAAAGGAGGATGAGAATGTCACAAAATATGAGGCTAACATTACAAAGTTAGAAAGGCATGATAAATATTATACAAGTCACCCAAGGAGTATGATTGTTATATTCTTTCATGGGTTAAAACCATTTCTTTATCAAGCATTTGTCTCACAATCCTTCTCATCATACGAAGATATTGTCTCATGTGCTATCAATACAGAAAAATAATTTTCTAAGTCTTATGACTATAAAACAGAGCAGGAGAAGAAGAGATCTGCTGAACACTCGATAAATGGAAATAATGGGAAGAAGAGAAAATTTGAATATTCATCTTGGGATAAATGTTGGAAGAAACACATTGGTTCATGACTAATGGGAATGGGATTCTGTTATAAGTTTGGTGAAAATGCCTCCCATGCTCGTGATTTCAAGGCGAAGAAAGAGGTTGTTGAATGATAAAATTTTAGGGAAAATGAGAATTAATCAAATTAATGTCTTATGCTCCAATGGAACATACCTCATAAATGTCCAAGGTATCAAGTCCATGATTATGGGATCACTACTATACAGGTTGAAGCTCTAAAAGATGTGGGGGCAAGTAATTTAATGATTTCATCAAGAATATCCAAAGCTTTATTTGATTATAGATCATCGCATTGTGTTATATCTTCATAGTTTTCTAAGAAAATTAGATATTTAAAATTTTATTTAACATGGAAGTCCTCATTCAAGGCTCATACGTGATGTATAATTGCATCAATGTTTTGTGAATGAGACCTCATTAAGGCATATAAACAATATTTATCAACTGATCTTATCGCCATACCTATGATTAAATTTTTCATAATACTCGGTATTGATTGTATTTCTGACCATGATGTGAAAATATATTTTAACAATAAGTAGGTTATAATTATCGATGCTGAGAAGGTGTACCTTATCTTTAGAGCTGAAACATCACCATCTGATTCCAATCTATATCCACCCCCAGTAGCTCTACTAAATTCAATTATTATGGAGGATGAGAATGAAATAATTATGGGTGAGGAAAATAATTTTTTAATAGAGGACATAGATATTGTCCAAGATTATGTGGAAATATTTCCAGAGGATTTATCTTGACATCCCCCAGAATGAGAAATAGAGCATTTTGTTGATTTAATTCCGGGTACAAGGACCATATCAAAGTCCCCTTATAGAATGGATTTTTTGGAATCAGTGAAACTAAATAAACAACAAGAGAAATTTAGTAATAAAGGATTTTTTTTCTCCCTACTATTTCTCCATGGGGAGCCCCTGTCCTTTTTGTTAATAAGAAATATGGATCTATGAGGTTGTGCATTTACTATAGGGAGATCAATGCTATAACAGTAAATAAAATGTATCCCCTACATCACACTGATGATTTATTTGACCAAATTCATGGATATTAATATTTTTCAATGATTGAACTTTGATTTGGATATCATCAGTTGTGTGTGAATAAAGAAGACATTCCGAAAACAGCATTTCAAACCAGGTATGGGCATTACGATTTTACAATAATTCCTTTTAGATTGACTAATGCACCCTCTATCTTCAAGGATCTAATGAATAATGTTTTGAAGTAATATCTTGATGACTTTTTAGTGGTATTTATTGATTATATCTTTGTATACTCCAAAAGATATGCAGATCATGAAAATCACATGCGCATTATTCTAATGAAACTTAAAGGAAATAAATTATATGGGATGTTTAGCAAGTGTGAATTCTGACTAAAAGAGAATTCCTTTCTTGGACATATTGTCTATAAGGATGGAATCACTGTTGATCCTTCAATGAAAAATACAATCCACAAATGTACCACACCGAATAATATTACTGAGGTATGCATTTTTATTGGTTTAGCTGGTTATTATTGATGTTTGTTCCAGAAATTTTCCCAGATTGCTAACCTTTTAACCAAGATCACAGGTAATGGGGTTAAATTTGTTTGAACAAAAGTGTGTGAAGATTGTTTTGAAGAACTAATGAGATTATTATTTAATGCTCCTATCTTCACTCTACCATTAGAGAACAATAGGTTTGTTATTTATTTTGATGCTTCAAAGAAAGGACTTTGTTGTGCCGTTATGCCAAATGATAGAGTTATTACCAATGCATCTCGACTGCTAAAACATCAGGAGAAAACCATTCCCACTCATGATCTTGAGTTAGCAACTATAATGTTCTCTCAGAAGATATGGAGACACTATCTCTATGGTTGAAATTTTGAGATCTATACTGATCACAAGAGTTTGAAATATATTTTCTCATAGAAATCACTCAAAATGAGGAAAATACAATGGCTTGAACTACTGAAGAATTATGATTGCACTATACAATAACACCCGGGAAAAAACAATAAGGTGGAAGATGCTTTATGTCAAATGGACCATGGAGTTTTGAACAAGATGAGAGATGAAAAGGATTCTATTTTTATGAATCTATTAAATATGGATATGGGGATAACCATGGAAGGTGAAACATCAATTATTTATCAAATGATTTCCAAACCACCTTTACTAGAAAAGTTAAAAGTTCACAGGATAATGATGAAGAGTTTCAAAAGAAAATTAATTCTGTGAATGATGGGAGATTGAGTGACTTCATATATGAAGATTGGATTTTGAAATTTGTAAATCGACTTTCTGTTCCTGATATACCTGATCTGAAAATGGATTTGATAGATGAAGCTCATAGATCAAATTTCCCTATACAACCTGGTAGAACTAAGATGAATAAGGATTTGAAAGAATATTTTTGGTAGGACAACATGAACAGAGATATTGCTGATTTTGTGTTGATATGTATGGTTCTCCTACATTTGAAATAGGGAAGACAATATCCTAGAGGAGTCATGCAATCTCTTCCCATACGTGAGTGGAAATGGGATGATATTACAATGGACATTGTCATGGGAGTACCGAAGACAACTAGAAGAAGTGATTCAATATGGGTCATTGTTGATCGTCTTACCAAGTCAGAAAATTTTCTGGTTATAAGATAATATTTACCACTTGAACCTATGGAAAGACAATATATTAATGATGTTGTAATACTTCCTGGAGTAACCCTATCGATTGTTTCAGATCGTGATCCCAATTTTACATTAATATTCTTGAAAAGTCATCAGAAGGCCTTGGATACTGAACTTCATTTGAGCACTACCTACCACCCTCAAAATGATGGACAATCATAACATACTTTTAAAACCATTGAGGACATGTTGAGAGGTTTCTCACTTGACTCTCCAGGTATGTGGGATCAATATTTAACTATGGTAGAATTTTACTATAATAATAGATTCTATTCAAGTATTAATATGGCACCATATGATGCGTTTTATAGAATGATATGTCACACACTAACATTATGGGATGATGTTGGTCAAAGAAAACATGTAGGCCCAGAACTTGTTGAGGAAACGATGGAAAAGGTGAAGGTTATCCAAACCTGAATCAAAATAGTTCAAAGTAGGCTGAAATGATATGTCGATAATCGAAGGAAGGATTTGGATTTAAGGTAGTAGATCATATTTTCTTGATGTTTTCTCCATAGAAGAGAGTTATATGATTAGGTTAGAAGGGTAAAATATGTCATATGTACATCAGAGCTTTCGAAATTCTAGAACTAATTGGGGTTGTAGCTTACAGTTTGACAATGCCGCCAAGTCTCCCCATTGTTCACGATGTATTCCATGTATCCTTATACTCACCTATAAGGAAATTGAACAGGAACCTGATATGTCTTATTGTGAAGAGTCTGTCAAGATTTTTGATACAAGAGAACAAGTGCTGAGAAATCAGATGACTCTTCTAGTAAATGGTCTATGGAGAAACCATAATATGGAAGTGGCAATGTGGAAACCTGAGGAACTTATGATGAAGAACCACTAGAATATCTTAATGAAGTAATATTATATAAATTTTGAGGAAGACATTGTTTTAAGGATCGGAGAATGTAACACCCCATGTTTCCATTGTATATTTCCCTTCGAATAATGCAATAGCCTCCATTGTACGCAACTTCTAGATTCTAATACACCGCATCAAATCAAACTAGCTGCTATGAATAGTAATACACACTTTTTGAAATTTTATAAATTTTATCTTTCAAAATGGACTTCATTTTGGGATTCCAAATATCGAAATTACCTATGGGTGAAATTTTTTAATTTTTCTGAAAACAATCAATTTTTGATGAATAGTGAAAAATACTAAATTTTAATTAAAAACAAATTTTTTAATAGAAATAATTTATAGTGTTAAATTATATATTTAAATGGTTTTTAAGTATAATAATATTTTATTTTTATCATTTAATATTATTTAGTTCATTTTATGTAATATCCTGATTAAACTGAACCTAAACAAGTGTCAATCTTTCGATAGTTATTATTTCATAAAAACACATTGTTTGTTTTGACAACATGAATTAATTTTAATTTCTTTTTTTCCACTTTTGTATTTTGAAATAGGAAAAATAGATTCCATATTTTTAATTAGGAGGTCTAAATTTTATAAATATCTATCTTTTTTTTTTAGACATTATGAATATTTACTTCAGTAAATATTTTTTATTCCATGGTTAAAGGGGTAAATCCAGTAATTAAGTTTAAAAAATAATATTATATTAACATTAAATTACCCTAACAATTGTATTAACCCTATTTTATGATACATTTCCAACCCTTTCCGTCATTGGGATGATTTTGGGACCCCATGGAGCCACCTTGGAGTCAAGATGACATTTTTTATTAAATAATCTAAAGTAATGAAAAAAATAAGAAAAGAAAATATCTTTTAGTAAAAAAATTAATATATGAAGTTATATAATTTATCAATTATACTATAAATTCTCTTTAGAAATCTGAATGTATTTCCTACATCAGGAAATTTTATTTATAATTTTTAGACAAAATATATATATATATTTATATATGACACAATAATGATGCATTATTTTCCTTATTAATGAAATAATAAATTGAATGATATTATAAATATTAAAATAAACAAAATTTAGAAGTTTTGATTCCATTAAATAATTATATAGGTTAATATGGCATGTTATTTTTTATTTAATGAATGTTTTTCAAAGTAATCATGCTGTTACGACTTTAACAAAAAACAAACTTCCAAATAGTGTCAAAATTGACATAAATGAGTTTTAAAAACAAATATTATATTATTAATTGATATAATATTTATAAAAATATAAGGATCTTCCAAAAGACTTATATAATTATTTTTGTATCATTAATGATCCACTTGGGGTTATATTGGATATTTATAGTATGTGTATTAACCATATAATATAAAAATATAAAGAGACATGGTAAATGTCAAACTATTTAACTAAGAGTTAAATCTAAATGATAAGGTTAATATAGTGAACTAAACCTATATAAACCCTAATTTTTGAGAGTTATTATACCCATACGCACCTTAGACTCTAAATAAATAATTTTTTATCCATTATAATCCTAAAATGATTTTATTATAAAATAATATTTCAAGCTTTTCGTAAAGTGACCCTCACCTCTCTTATAAAAAGGCACTTCCCCTTCTCTTACATTCACACATCAAAAACCTTTTGGCCCTGCCAATACCGGCTCATATAACCTCCAATATATCCTCCCTTTTTCCTAGAGTCCTTCCACTTGTCAAAAAGTCATCTTATGGATACCTTTTTATCAAATCAAAAAAAAAAAAGAACTTCAAGAAGAGGTAAATATTTCATCATCTCTTCCAAGTTCTTTTTTTCTTCCACATAATCTTTCTTTTTTATCCATTATAAAATTATAACCCCAGTATCATATATATACTATGATGTTATTATATAAATGGTAGAGCCATATTCATTATTCTACCCATCCTCTAAATTACAATGTAACCATACATGCGTATATACATATTACAGTATCCAAGTCATGGTGTAACTTGTTATTCAAACACTTCATTATTTGGATGGTATAATAATGAAAATAACTGATGTAAATAATTAATATAACTTGTAAATTATTCTGTATATATGATATACCTTCCAATTTCATATGATTTCCCCATCAATATAATGATATTGTGGCTCGTGTGCACATACGGACTACCATCTCCACGAACACGATGAGATTCATTCCCCATCGTAATAATTCAAGAATAATTTTAATTTTATGATTAAAAGTAATATTTATGATCAGAAAATCATTCTATATATGAATCAAATATATCATATCCATAACATACATGGCTTACGTAAACAAGCATATAAAGGAAAATGAACCAGTTTACACCTGAAACGATGATACTACTAAAATATTATTAACACTGCAATATTATAAGATCATATATGATATAATATTTAGGTATATAGTTATTGTATAATTTAAGAACAATGTTATAACTATTATACAAAATATTAACTTACAATCTACTAAGGAAAAATCAAAGTTAAGGGTTAATTTCACAATCTCATTATTAACTGAGGTTGTTCTTATGTGAGTACCTACCGGGACCTCTTTATCAACCATATTCGTGTTTTCATAAAAATGAATTTCAAAAAAAATATATTATTTTCTAGACAAGGGGTTAAAGTCATTTATAATATTATTTGACCATATATGTTTTTAAAGGAATCTTTCCATCATTTTCCAACCAAGTCACTTTATGGACTTTTTGACAAAATTTAGGTAAGAATGTCTTTTTTTTAACTTAAATGGAAACTACGGCTATTTTCCTCCATTATAACATCGTTAAAGATTACCTTATAATAATTTATTAATATTTTGAAAATAAATGTTTTCTAATTTAATTAAATGACTTTTAAATGATTTCCAAATAGAAATTGATGTTTCTCTAAGAAAGATTTGACTTCATCTATGTCAACATCCTTTGATGGATTTTAAGCTTGTTTGAAGTTGATTTATTATGATACAAATCATCCATATTGTATTGCTGTTTTTGTGATATGTTTGACCGTGGATGTGTAATTATTATTCCATTCATAGTTTATGGAAAATGTATTGACATTTTTTATGTTATTTTTAGTAAGAATGTTTATGTTATGTTTAATCATTTTCATATAAGGAATGTATTGGACTTAGTATGTGACAGGTGGAGTTTGATATAGCTCCTCGATGCATCGTTAGGTCTCATGAGACAAACTAGTGTCATGGAACAAAGCCTTTAGAAAATCTTATTTGTATTCTCGGCACAAGGCCAAGACTATGTGATTATGATGTCTGGCATTACGCATTCCATTATTATGAAATTGGCTATTGATATTGCCTATGATCATTCTACTAGTAGAATATCCTGGAGAATATGTTATTGTAATTATTTGATTTTATATTTTTCTATATTATGTAAAAGATAAAATTTAAAAGGCTTTTTATTTATTCTAATACATTTCTTTAAATTTTTATGCTTATTTATGATGGTTTCTGCTATATTTTTATCCTTACTGAGCATCTGATCTCACCCCTTTCTATGTTTTATTTTTTCTAAGATGTGTAAAAGTATTTTATGGTTGACCTACAGGGATAGTATAAGGATATAATTGTGATGAAATTGGGACAAAATGTGGTTGATGTTTTTATTTCATGATGTAATGTAATACTTATGAATGTATATAGTACATCCAAGGATACTAAATTGACTGGTCTATCGGGACATGATTTCTTATATCATGGCAATATTATGTAAAAATTCACTGAATCGGGGTAACTAGGGTTGGGGTGTTACAAAATCTCTATAAAAATAAACATTTTGTAGAAAAAAAATTACACATACTAAATTACCTATATAATTCTTTTTCACTGAGGATTTCAAGAATTTTTCATATATGCTTCCCTAGAACATCATAGATTTTAGTGTATATTAAGATAACATCAATGAACATGATTATTATGTCATCAAGAAAATACTTGACTACTCTATTCACTATATCCATAAAACAGATGAATATTCAATGTGTTTGGAAATTCAATGAATTAAAAATCTCCCTATCTCATATAAAATTTCATATTCGATATATTTTCATCATTTACCATTAACTGATGATAGCTAATAAAGAGATCAATCATTAAAAAAATTAACTCTATGGATTTGATAAAAAAGTCATAAATTCTGGGGGAATGATATATATTCATAAAATTAATGAAATTTATCTCCCTTTAATTAATGAATAATTTCAACTGCAGATCATATTTCATAAATAAAATATGAGGTTTCTATGACGAAACCCTATGGTTTATAAACACCTTATCAGATAAATCCTATAGTGGTTTCATTAGCTCTACCATATCACATAGTTAAATTCTATATGTATTTTTTTATATTGTTCTTGCATAAAAAATGAAATCAATTGACAACTTAACTTCACACAAAGGTGGATGATCATGTAATTAAAATTATTAATAAATTAATGTGTTTATTTTAAATTGTTACAGTCACTATCATTATGATATACATACCATCCATATAAAGTTTTCTATCATCCAATTTCCAATTTTTTTTAATGTTATCTACTAATGAAATTCTTGAAAGGACTCGACAGGTGGAATATCACCATTTAAAATATGGGATTATTTATCTATTGATTTCATTATGTTAAAATAAAACATATGTATACCTCCCATGTTATCCACTAGGGAATGCCTATGCATGTTAATATAGACCAAACAGTAAATATATAATTTAATAAGAACATCATTAGGTGACTTATGAGAAAAATACATTCTCTATTTATTATGGGGTAATTCAATGTTCTTAGAACACATACATGATATAAAGTGGTGCATAAATCTTCAATAAAACAAAGTATTCAATATTTTTTTTAAAAACAATGTACCTTCTATCATTCCATTCGGTACATTATCATCATCAACGTTGATCAAACAATCTTTCAATTATGTCTCATCCCATTAAAATGTAAATTATGTTGGTTTTTGGGGATGTAATTTGAAATGTACACCTTCTTCATACTATTAATGCATTGAAAAAAACAAAAAATATGCCATACCATTACATTAAAGTGCATGAATGAGTATTTTTTCACATAAAACAAAGTCACATTCTCTTCTAGTAGGTCCCATAGAGTTTATTTCCACATTTATCACATCTGGGAAACTCCACACTTTCTTTATTCAATATTGAAATATAATTCTTTTCATGGTTCTTATAATACCTCTTATTCACTATAATTTTCTTAAGATATAATTATTAGTGAAGAACTTTTATAACATAAAGTAACATGACACAATATTCTCATATAAATAAAATATTTTAGAGACTATCACACTTCAAAGACTAAACATTAACCCATTAGAAAAAATATAAATTTTTTTCATCATTAATATACATAGTCTATAACATTTCTAGGTAAACTCATAATTTGTTTCCTTAAAATTAGAAACATTTACTTACTCATTCAGTTATAGGGATGGGAATTTCATATTAATTTAATCCCTTTTATCATTATGGAAATTATTTTTCATATAATATAAATTGAAATGTTATCTATTACATCTGAACTTTCTCTACATTGTCTATATAATTATGAATTAATAAACACTATTGATATGCATATCCGTTTATAATATATCATACCTTAATGACATTTTAAATTATATTACAATCTAATGTGAGGGATATAATTTATAAGGACCTCATCTATTTATTTTCTACTAATTTATTTGTAGTTCAATTGAATGGTAGATGGTTTTGTTGTATGACTTTATCTAATATAGTTACAACATGGTTTGGATCTGAATGAATATTAATGAAGGCAATGTTATTTTTCATATCCTGTTAAATGTCACTAATATTATTATATTCAAATCATATCTAACCTTATCCTCATTAAATGTTTTTATAGGAACATCCCTACACTTATTAAGGGTGTTGGAATTACTCCCATTAATTATTTTGTAGTCATATCAAAAAAGAGTCATATATATACTTTATAAATGATAACAAATTGTTAAATCAAATTCCTAATATATATTATTAGGAAAATTTAATAAAATAAATAATCTTTTATAAAAAATTTGTGATATTTAATTATGTTCTACTAATTAGAGTCCCTATAGTTTGAATTAAACCTCATCGGATACCAATTGTGACAATCCGGACTCCAAAAACTCAGAACTGATAGTCATAATACATTATTGTAGTAAATAGAAATTTTATTGAAGGAGCTAACAACATGGTAGTCCTAGATGACTAGATATATTAATTTTTTTTTTAATTTTCATCTTGATAAGATAGTGTATAATATGAAAACATTATACCAAAAAATTATTATATCCTCCATAAGATCCTAAAAAATTATACATAAATATCTTTTAGGATTCTCAAGGAAAAAATGTAAGTGTCAGATCAGATGCTATGTAAGGAGTATCATAAAACAGAATCTATAATAACAAAATCCCATCATAAATAGTATCGAAAAATATATATTAAATCAATTACATAATAAAATAAAACATTGGGAATGTAATATCAATGAAAATAAACCAAACCACCATCAATAAATACTAATCTCATACTAATGGAACGAATAATGTTGATCAATATAAATATATCATCAAGGCCTTGATCCAATAAATCATACATAAATAGTTATAGTGTCCACCAACACACTATCTAATCTGTCTCATTAGACATATTGATGCATCGAGTTGATATTTATATTGGTCTGCATGAATTTATAACCATGTCAACTTCATTTGTCATAAGATTGGAAAAGACATTTAATAAAACTTCCTAAGGATATTATTAGTTAATCATAGAAAATATAAAATTTTTAATCCATACAATGGAAAAATGGAAAATATCTTTCTCCCCATTCAATGAAAAATTGTTCTTATATAGGTGAATAACCCCGATATCAAAATATAAACTATGAGGAAATATCAATGTAATAGGAAGTACACTTTCTATATACATAATTATATTTTGTTAAAGGGGGTCATTAAAATATATTGGGAAAAAATATAATATTTTAATTGAGTTTTTATTTTTAAGTAAAATAATACCAAATAAATTATGTGAAAATAAATCATTAAGATCCATAATGATCATTTGAATTTTCCAAGGCATATCCCCTAAGAGTGTCTCACCATGTGTGCATTATTAGGCCCACACCTAATGCATTGGATAATGATTGAGATGACACTCAATGGGCCTTTTACCTAGTATTACCCCATTGTGGATCAAGTTCACAACCACATCCCATTTTCATTATATAGTTAGGGTTTTAATTTCCATCAAAATCCAAGATTATTTACATTCCAAAACATATGATTTTTCAGAATTATGATGGTTAGGTAACATCTTATTCAAAATCCCTTGAAGGAGATACATTAAAATTTAATATTAAATACCATTAATAATGGTATAATCATGATATTAAATATAAAATGATTATTAAGTATAACATTAATTGGTGAATATGGTGTATATCATATTTGTGTCTTATGAAATTGAAATTTGATACACAAAACCCTTACCATTATTCTCAGATAGATTAATATTCAATAACCAACTGTATAAAATAATAACTATCATAATTACTTATTGTTAAACCTTATTAATACTTATAAAATTTTCCATCCACATTTATAATTATTCTCCAACTATATATTTATTATTTATTATCTATTTTCAATATCCGGTGGGAGTAATGATTATCAATCAAAAATTGTTTCGTAATAGTGGTGTTGGTATATATTTTTATCCTATATTACATCATTATAATATCATTAAGGTTATATTATTTAATGATTTATAATGATTTATAATTTTATACTTTGATTATATGAGTTTTTTTGGTATTTATCTTAATGATGAAATCGATGATGAACATGCTTCAATGATTTTTAAAAAATTGCCATTTCTATCTAAACTGGTGATATTAACTTTAATATTAAGACTATAAGGCCCCAACCTTAAACATTACTTATTATTGAATTTAATTAATAATTCACATTGAGGATATTTTCAGGTTTAGATTTTTAGAGAAATTGGATATAACTATTACATCTGAAAGATTACAAAGTATACACTTCTACTAATTTTCCATAAAATAAAAACTCTTAAAAAGAAACATGTCTAGTTCCATGTTTTAGATAGCATGTCTTTCCTTGATCCCATCCTTGAACCTATTCATCTTTAAGTCCTGTGTAAAACATTTCAAAAACTAGGGATGAGCATAAAAAGCCCAGTAAAGGATACACAAAGAAGGAAAACTGTTAGTTTTTCAAAATAACAAGTAAACCAATAATACTTTATCAAAGTAATACTTTTAACCTTTATAAAGTAGTAAAAAAACTCTTAACTGAATAAAAGATCATTACGTACCCCTTTTGTAACCAAAAGATTACCATAAAACCTATATAAAGAACACATAACATATAAAGGTATCTCGGGACATAAACATACATAAATGGAATTACCATACGGTCAACCTTTACACATATCACTTAATGGAATCGTCATATGGCCGACTTCCATACCCAATGCATTGGAGGTTATAACGTAACCACCCGTCCTGGTATTCACGGAACCACCCGTCATATGGTTTATCATGTAACCCCCCGTAAAATGTCCAAGTACCATCATTACACATAAAATATTAAAAATATAAACATTTCAATAACAACATTTCATTTACAATCACAATAAGTAATTCCAAGATATTGAATTAATCAATCCATTTTCAAAAATCATTTAAAAGGGTTTTTTGAATCAAAGTGTCACATACCACTTTGAATATTTTAATGGAATTATAATTTTAAAACATTAATGTCCATATAAATAAATACTAAAAACCATTTTGAAAACATGGACATTAAAGATAAAGATTTAGAATAATGAATCTTTAAAACATTTACAACGATATTTTTGTTAATGAATTTTTAACAAAATGAGAGACTCTTGAATTCAAATAATTGCAGAATAACATTTAATATTTACTTTATAATATCATGAGAATAAAGGGATTCATGATATAATATGTCAAAGGACATTATACACACCATATAAGAGTGAATTGGTGCATAACAACAATGAAGTCTCAATGGAAATGTAAATTGAGATGAAATCCATTATAAATATGGTATCCTTAAATTAAGGATAAATATATCACATAATTATGTGTGAGAAATATAAATACACCCAATATAAGTGGATATTAAGTGTGAAACAATCAGAGGTCATTCACACATAATCTTGGAAAAACAAAACCAATGACGTGGATATTTAACTCAATGCAATGAGATTGAGTTATGATTTCCCATACAAGTTTATAAGAATTTACCAATGCGATGATTATGTGTAGAAATAGTATATCCACACTAAGGTTTGTGGAAATTAAAACATAGATATTCCACACATAATCTTGGTATAATAAAATCATTAAGTAGAGGTTTAACCCAAATAATTGAAAGTGGGTTAAGAAGTTCCCTTACAGAAATCCAACATCCTAACGGCGTCACTTTAAAATTCAAAAAATGTGTTGATGAGAGAGAAAATGGTATCTCATCACATGGAAATAAAATTTACATAAATAAGGATATAGAAGAACATATCCCAACATAATAGTACGTGAATTTAAAGACATAACAAAAGAAGTCTTTTAAAAAGAGGAGGGTGAAAGGTCCCCTTACCGAGTTGGGTAACTTTTGAAACATACACCCCATGGAAGAAGGGTCATACAATAATGATGTAAATACCTATAAATGATATTATACTACAAAAATTGTATCATAATGGTCAGTAAATACACCACTCAAAGGAAATAGTGCCGAACGTAGCATAAATATCATAGGAAAAAAAGTGAGATGAAAAATCCCTTACGAAAACTCGGTAGCCTAACGACACCACTTAAAACTTCCAAAAATGGATATATGAGATCAAATAGGGTCTCTTATAATATGAAAATAAAAATTAAAGTATGAGTAATATAAAATAACATCCCCAAACATAAGAAATATTAGCCTAAAATAAATGACATAAAAGAGAGTACTTAAAAAGAAAGAGAGAGGTTGGATCCCTTACCTCATGTCTGACATGACTCGATCGTTCATTAATCTCATGAGTAATAAAATTTGGTAAATTTATAATTTCATAAGGAAATCCATTAAATATTATTATTCAGTTCATATCACAAATTATAAGGTTATAATAATTGGTTAATAAAGTGAGTTCATATCAGACGTTTTTGTCAATGTTTGGTACGTGAGTAAAAATTGAACATGTTGGAAAAGAATTTTCCATATTGTTATAGGTACATAATCTCCAGAATAGTATTATTGTTTTAAATATCATATATATCCATTATATATTCATTTTTTACTATTCCATAAAATTTGGAGATAAAAAATTAAAAGCACCGTTCATGGAGACGGTAGGCCGTATGTACGCATGAACACTACTTTCATTTTTTTGTAATATTAATGGAATTAAAGTTAAAAGAGAGATATATATATTATAATTACATAATAATATCCATAATTTAGATGTAATATATGACATATATATCCATTATATATATGTACTTATAATATTACATAACATTTGGAGATAAGAAATGAAATGTATCGTTCATGGAGACGGCAAGTCGTACGTATGCACGAACACTACTTTGATTTCATTGGAACATTAATGGAATTAAAACTAGATGAGAAATATATATATATTATAATTAAAGTATAATATATATGTTATATATATCACATAAGTTCATCAATTTCATTCTTTATACTTTCCATGTACTGCATGAATGATTCACATCACTTGAGGGGGCGGTAGTCCACACTTCCTCAAATGAAATTATCGCATTTTTACAACATGAAAAGCTTAAAGTTATGTATGAAATATAAAATAAAGAATAATATAGAGGAAATAAATATAATATATATCATTAATAAATATAGTTCCATCATAATGGCCACCACGAGAGGTGGTTTTAGAAGATAGAACAATCATCGTTTCATGAGGCAGTAATTCGTCATCCATAGAAACAGTATGTTCTTTAACCATTAGACGGAGGTGTGTGATAGTGTAGCTCTAATATGCCTCATAAAAAAATCCTAGTATATTGAAGATACTGGTTTTGTTACAAAAGAAATAAATAAAAATAGGTTAGTGGTTGGAGAAGCAAAATAAAACAAAAAACACTAGGGAAGACATTACCTTTAAAACGAGTAACTCTTTTTGATTTGAGATCAAAGGCTTCCTTGGGAAGACTTCTACCCAAAGTGATGCTTCTAGGAGTAATACAGAGATGTGGAGAGACAAAATGGGTAGGTTTTGGCCGATTCAAAGGCTTGAGAGGTGTGGGTATGGTTGTAGAGTTGGGGGCCTTTTATAAGAGGAGAAGAGGGACACTCTTGGAAAGTTATAAAAGTTTATTTTATTATAAAATTCTTTTCAGATTATAAAGGTCCCTGAATTATTTATTTCGAAGATAAGGTGATAATATTTCTAAATCCACACATCCAATAGGTTTTTGACAAGTGTAGGTCTTAGATTTTACATTATCTTTTCATTTTATTTAAATCGTTAAATAATGAGGTAATCGCTGCACCATCATGGTGTCATAAATAATTTAATTTATTTAATGTCTAAAAATTATAAGAAAACGTAATGATGTAGGAAATATTTTTAGTTTTCTAATTAATTTTATAGTAAAAAATATGACTTGTATAACCCAATTTAAAAATTGTTTTAGTAAAACAACTCATGTTTGTGACATTTTTATTTTTACTTTAAATAAAAAGTTATTTATGTCCTTTTCCTACCAAAGTGGCTCCATTGGGTCCCCAAGTTGACCCATGGATTTTCATGGTCGGCCATGACACATCCAATGAGGGTAGGACATGTGTCTCGGTCATTTTATATTATTAAAACATTATTTTTACCTTAAATTACACTAATTACCTTTAATCGCGATTAATAAAACTTAAAAGTTACTATTCACCAAATATTGTTTTAATCTCATTGAACCAAATTTTTCTCATTAATGACAATCACGTATGTCGGATTTTTTGAAAATCAAATCACTGAAGTGTCAAAGTTTCATTTAAATGAAAAATCAGTTTCTTTAACTACCACTTAGGGGTTTCACTATTCATCAAAAATTGATGTTTTTCAGAAAAATACCAAAAATTCACCCTAAGATATATTTGATATTCCGAATTCAAAAATGATTTCTATTTTAAAAAATTAAAAATATATATTTTTCATTAATTAATTTAATAATTAATTCCCGCTGTCAAAAAAGATAGCGCATTTTTAAGAAACAATATCTATTAAAAAATTGACACTAGTTTAAGTCCAATTTCAAAGTGAACTTAATTCCAAGGACCACCATTGGATTAAATGGTAAAAATATATTTTAATTTCACTTTAAAACCAATTCAAAAGATTATCTAATCATATAAATAAATTAGATTAAAAAGAGCTTTTGAATTAAAATATAACATTTTACACTATTCATTAAAAAATGAACATTATCGGAAAAATACAAAAAATTTATACAAAGTAAACATTGATGTCCCGATTCTAAAAAGAATTTTATTTTGTCAAATATAATATATTAAATTTTCAAAAAAAGTATTTAATAGGGGTTCTCCATCAAAAGGTGGTTAATCGACCTTTTTAATAATATTAGAAGATTAATGAATAAAATTGGATTCATTTGCATTTTAAGCCTCTAACATTTATTGGATAAAAGTAAAAATATTTGAAAAACATATATAATCATTTTTTAGTTATTTCCATTCATTCCCGTCATTACAACGGCTAGGCGTTAACTACCATTTAAAATAATATTATTTTATTATTAGAGTACAACGTAAGACTTCAAAGAAACTTGTTGTTGCGTGTTGGGTACGCCATCGAGCATAGCTTTCCCTTTAAAGTAATATTAATATTTTATTAACAAATATGGATAAATATGAAAATGTCATATTCTTTATTTACCTGGGATGTTACATCCTTCCCCCCTTTTTGGAATTGCGTCCTCACAATTTTAAAATTGGGTTTGGAAACTTCGTTGAAAATCCCACATCGGAACAAGAGTCAATAAAACTATCACTTTAAAAAATGTAAAAATGTCACCCCAGTTAACACATACTAGGATTCTATGTAGGAAAACATGGATATGGAGGAAAAAAAGGGTCATGTTCTGAGGGGGAGTGATAGAAAACATGTTTAGAAGAAAGTTAACCACCAGAAAATCACAAAATGGTGATTTGTTAAACGGTATTTGATTCCCCAGTAGGAAAAGTTAACAGACAACATATTTGTTTTTAAGTTACTTTTCATTGAGGAATTTATTTATGAGCATAACTAAAACATAAGGAAACATAATTACTCGTCATGTTGACTTTCATCTTTTACTAGATTTCATACATAAACTCATAGTTTCTCCAAAAGACGAGTATTTAAGATGACAAGATTACATTAAGAGAGCTATAATCAACTTCTATATAATCACCTAATCCAAAAAAGAGAACTATATACTTCCCATGTCTTTAGACCTTAACCAAAACTAAAACCAAAAAGTTTAGTATGATATCAGATAATACCCAAAAAGGATAATCGTTTATAAAAAAATCTATTCTTAATCTCAAAAAATTTTCAAACAATACCTGAAGTTCAACAAAGACCATTCAATAAACAATTTGTCCATAAAATTATTCAAAGTAAACCAAACTGAGATTGAAACCCAAATATTTGAAGTATTTAATCACATAGTCTTCCAAGGTAAAAATTAATATTTATCACCAAATAACATTAGTTTCTCTTAAAGTGTCATATTAAAAAGTATTTAATCTAATCACATATCCTCCATGATAGGTTAATCATTTCCATAGATAACCCAAAAAAAAATTAATCTTGATTCCTAAAATCATATAACTAAAAATAATTAGTCAAACTAACCAGTGACTTCATGTAGTCCAGTGGTAGGCGATAAATACCTGTCGCACTTTGGTTGTGGGTTTGATTCCCACATCTTTGTCTGACGCGATGGGTTGTCATATGGTCTGCGTGTTGTCCTTTTTCCAAAACTACATAATTCTTAAAACATTCCCCAAAATGAGATAAAATCTTCAAAAATGATCATAACATATTTTAACCTCATGTTTATCTCATGCCTTTCATTTTCCATCATATCATAGAGTAACCCATAATTACCTAAAAAGTAAGGATCATATAAACCCTAATGGTTACCTTTATAATTATTACCTGAACTTCTACATCGAGTTGGTCATCTCGTACATGATGCATTAGAGAACTCACCAAGGTTAAATTGGTTGATCATGACTCCTTGATAGTTGGTTTAGCACAACCATGAGATTCCTCATTGAATCCCCCATTTCATTTAGTCTCTTAACCAGAGAACCACCATAGTTTCCATCAAACCCATTATCACTTTGGTGCCTGCTAGATCCATCCATTTACTAAAAACAGAAATGTCAGTGTGTGTATATCAACAAAATCATAATGTAATAATGAGGAATATAAACACTAAGATATACTTACTCATTAAATTTATCTAAAAACTATAACTCTTTCTAAAATCCTAGACATTATGGTAATGTCACTTATGCTTATAGAATACCCTAACCTCTAAAGTTATCTAAACCAATATTTGATACCAACTATAAGGCCCCACCATTAAACATTACTTATTATTGAATTAAACGAATAATTCACATTGAGGATCTTTTTAGGTTTAGAGTTTTAGAGAATTTGGACATAACGATTACATCTCAAAGATTACAAAGTATACACTTCTACTAATTTTCCATAAAATAAAAACTCTTAAAAAGAAACATGTCTAGTTCCATGTTTTAGATAGCATGTCTTTCCTTGATCCCATCCTTGACCCTTTTCATCTTTATGTCCTGTGGAAAACATTTCAAAAACTTGGGATGAACATAAAAAGCCCAGTAAAGGATACACAAAGAAGGAAAACTGTTAGTTTTTCAAAACAACAAGTAAACCAAGAATACTTTACCAAATTAATACTTTTCACCTTTATGAAGTAGTAAAAAAACTCTTCACTGAATAAAAGATCATTACTTACCTCTTTTGTAACCAAAAGATTACCATAAAAATCCATATAAAGAACACATAACATATAAAGGTAACTCGGGACATAAACATACTTAAATGGAATAACCATATGGTCGACTTCCACACATATCACTTATTGGAATAGCCATACGGCTGACTTCCATACCCAATGCATTTGAGGTTATAATGTAACCTCCCATCCTGGTATTCACGGCACCACCCGTCATATGGTTTATCACGTAACCACCCGTAAAATGTCCAAGTACCATCATGACACATAAAATATTGAAAATATAAACATTTCAATAACAAAATTTCATTTTCAATCACAATAAGTAATTCCAAGATATTGAATTAATCAATCCATTTTCAGAAATCATTTAAGTGATATTTTTGAATCAATGTGTCCCATACCACTTTGAATATTTTAATGGAATTATAATTATAAAACACTAATTTCCATATAAATAAATACTAAAAGACATTTTTAAAACATGGACATTAAAGATAAATATTTATAATAATGAATCTATAAAACATTTACAACGATATTTTTGTTAAAGAGTTTTTAACAAAATGAGAGATTCTTCAATAAAAATAATTGCGAAATAACATTTAATATGAAATTTATAATATCATGAGAATAAAGGGATTCATGATATAATATGTCAAAGGACAGTATACACACCATATAAGAGTGAATTGGTGCATAACAACAATGAAGTCTCAATGGAAATGTAAATTGAAATGAAATCCATTATAAAGATGGTATCCTTAAATTTAGGATAAATCTATCACATAATTATCTGTGAGAAATATAAATACACCCAATATAAGTGGATATTAAGTGTGAAACAATCAGAGGCCATTCACACATAATCTTGGAAAAACAAAACCAATGAAATGGATATTTAACCCAATGAAATGAGATGGAGTTATGATTTCCCACACAAGTTCGTAAGAATTTATCAATGAGATGATCATGTGTATAAATAGTATATCCAAACAAAGGTCTGTTGAAATTACAACATAGATATTCCACAAATAATCTTGGAATAATAAAATCAAGAAGTAGAGGTTTAACCCAAAGAATTGAAAGTGGGTTAAGAAGTTCCCTTACAGAAATCCGACAGCCTAACGACATCACATTAAAATTCAGAAAATGTGTTGATGAGAGAGAAAATGGTATCTCATCACTTGGACATTAAATTTACATAAATAAGGATATATAAGAACATATCCCAACATAATAGTATGTGAATTTAAAGACATAAAAAAGAAGTATTTTAAAAAGAGGTGGGTGAAAGGTCCCCTTACCGAGTTGGGTAACATTCGAAACGTACACCCCATGGAAGAAGGGTCATACAATGACGATGTAAATACCCATAAATGAAATTGTACTACAAAAATTTTATAATAATGTTCAGTACATACACCA
Source organism: Viscum album (assembly GCA_963277665.1). Classification (NCBI taxonomy): domain Eukaryota; kingdom Viridiplantae; phylum Streptophyta; class Magnoliopsida; order Santalales; family Viscaceae; genus Viscum; species Viscum album. The sequence goes on from OY728150.1 coordinate 333,115,869, forward strand.
CTCAAAGGAAATAGTGGCAAACGTAGCATAAATGTCATAGGAATAAAAGTGAGATGAAAAATCCCTTACGAAAACTCGGCAGCCTAACGACACCACTTAAAACTTCAAAAAATGGATTTATGAGATCAAATTGGGTCTCTCATAATATGAACATAAAAATTAAAGTATGAGGAATATAAAATAACATCCCTAAACAAAATAAAGATGATTTTAAAAGAAATTACATAAAAGATAGTACTTAAAAAGAGAGAGAGAGGTTGGATCCCTTACCTCGTGTCCGACATGACTCGATCATTCTTTAATGTCATGAAATATAAAATTTTGTAAATTTATAATTTCAGTAGGACCTCCTTTAAATATTATTATTCAGTTCATATCACATATTATAATGTTATAATAATTGTTTAATAAAGTGAGTTCATATCAGACGTTTTTGTCGATGTTCGGTACATGAGTAAAAATTGAACTTGTTGGAAAAGAAATTTCCCAGTAGTTATAGGTATATAATCTCCAGAATATTATTAATGTTTTAAATATCATATATATCCAGTATATATTCATTTTTTACTATTCCATAAAATTTGGAGATAAAAAATTAAAAGCACTGTTCATGGAGACGGTAGACCGTACGTACGCATGAAAGCTACTTTCATTTTTTTAATATTAATGGAATTAAAGATAAAAGAGATATATATATATATTATAATTCATGTATGATATCCATAATTTAGATGTAATATATGACATATATATCCATTATATATATGTAATTATAATAGTACAAAATATTTGGAGATAAGAAATGAAATGTACCGTTCATGGAGACGGTAAGTTGTACGTACGCATGAACACTACTTTCATTTCATTGGAACATTAATAGAATTAAAACTAGATGAGAGAGATATATAAATTATAATTAAATTATAATATATATGTTATATATATCACATAAGTTCATCAATTTCATTCTTTATACAATCCATGTATTTCTTGAATGAGTCACATCACTTGAGGGGGCGGTAGTCCACACTTCCTCAAATGAAATTATCGCATTTTTATAACATGAAAAGAATAAAGGTATGTATTAAATATAAAATACAGAAGAATAGAGAGGAAATAAATATAATATATATCATAAATAAATATTGTTCCATCATAATGGCCACCATGAGAGGTGGTATGAGATGATAGAATAATCGTCGTTTCATGAGGCAGTAATTTGTCATCCACAGAAATAGTATGTTCTTTAACCATTAGATGGATGTGTGTGTGAGTGTAGATAGAATAATCCTCATAAGATAATACTATTATATTTAAGATACTTTTTTTGTTACAAAATAAATAAATAAAAAGAGTTTAGGGGTTGGAGAAGTAAAATAAATCAAAAGAACACTAGGGAAGACATTACCTTTAAAACGGGTAACTCTATTTGATTTGAGCTCAAAGGCTTCTTTGGGAAGACTTATGCCTAAATTTAGGCTTCTAAGAGTAAGAGATAGATGTGTAGAGGCAAAATGGGTAGGGTTTGGCCGAGGCAAAGGCTTGAGAGGTGTGGGTAAGGTGGTAGAGGTGGGGGCCTTTTATAAGAGGAGAAGAGGGGCACTCTTGGAAAGTTATAAAAGGTTATTTTATTATAAAATGCTTTTTAAATTTTAAAGGTCCAAAATTTATATATTTCAAGTATAAGGTGATAATATTTCTAAATCCACCCATCCAATAGGTTTTTGACAATTATAGGTCTTATATTTTACATTATATTTTCATTTTATTTAAATTGTTAAATAATGAGGTAATCACTGCATCATCATGGTGTCATGAATAATTTAATTTTTTTAGTGTCTAAAAATTATAAAAAAACTATCATGATGTAGGAAATATTTTTATTTTTCTAATGAATATTTATAGTCAAAAATATGACTTGTATAACCCCATTTAAAAATTGTTTTAGTAAAACAACTCATGTTTGTGACATTTTTATTTTAACTTTAAATAAAAAGTTATTTATGTCATTTTCCATCCAAAGTGGCTCCATGGGGTCCCCAAGTTTACCCATGGATTTTCTTGGTCGTCCATGACACATCCAATGGGGTTAGGACACGTGTCTTGGTCATTTCATATAATTAAAACATTATTTTTACCTTAAATTACACTAATTACCTTTAATCACGATTAATAAAACTTAAAAGTTACTATTCACCAAAAATTATTTTAATCTCATTGAACCACATTTTATTTCTTAATTACAATCATGTATGTCAGATTTTTGAAAATAAAATCACAGTAGTGGCAATGTTTCATTTAAACGAAAAATCAGTTTCTTTAACTACCACTTAGTGGTTTCACTATTCACCAAAGATTGATGTTTTTTCAAAAAAATACCGAAAATTCACCCTAAGCTATATTTGATATTCCAAATTAAAGAATGATGTCTATTTTACAAATTTAAAAATATATATGTTTCATTAATTAATTAAAAAATTCATTCCCGCTATCAAAACAAATAGCTTGTTTTTAAGAAACTATATCTATTAAAAGATTGACAGTAGTTTATGTCCAATTTCAAAGTGAACTTAATTCCAATGACCACCATTAGATTAAATGGAGAAAATATATTATAATTTCACTTTAAAACCAATTCAAAAGATGATCTATTCATATATATAAATTAGATTAGAAGGAGGTTTTGAATTAAAATACAACATTTTACACTTCATTAAAAAATGAACATTATCAGAAAAATAACAAAAATTTATACAAAGTAAATTTTGATGTCCCAATTCTAAAAGGAATTTTATTTTGTCAAATATAACATATAAAATTGTCAAAAAAAGGATTTAAGAGGGATTCTCCATCAAAAGGTGGTTAATTGACCTTTAAAAGAATATTAGAAGATTAATGCATAAAATTGGATTCATTTGCATTTTAAGCCTCTAACAGTTATTAGATAAAAGTAAAAATATTTGAAAAACATATATAATAATTTTTTAGTTATTTCCATTCATTCCCACCATTACAACAGCTAGGCGTTAACTACCATTTAAAATAATGTTATTTTATTATTAGAGTGCAACGTAAGATTTCAAAGAAACTTGTTTTTGCGTATTGGGTACGCCATCGAGCATAGTGTTCCCTTTAAAGTAATATTAATATTTTATTCACAAATATGGATAAATATGAAAATGTCATATTTTTTATTTACCTGGGGTGTTACAAACACCCCCATAAAAATAAAAAATTATTTACATTTTTATAAAATTATTTATTATCATTTTAATTCCCAAATTCAACCAATATATAAATTTATAGCATGGTCAAGTAATTGGTTAACTAAAAAATTTAACAAGAATAAATCAGAACAAATAATAAATTATAAATATATTTAATTATAATATTATTATACCAAAACCATAATATTCATATTTAGGGTTTATTAGTTAGTTATATTTGAATTGGGTAGAATTTTAAGGATTATATAACAAATATTATGTTATTACATAGTGTTAAAAATTCATTATTCTCTCTTAGAACACCATTTGGATGGTTTAATTTACCACGAATCATTATTATTCATATTTTTAATAGGTTATCATATTTATGTATAAAAAAATTTTAATTTCAAAAAAGTAATTTTTCTTCATTAAAACTATTCACATTAATAGACATGAATGGAAGTGATGAAAATAATATGGACGTGAATTTTTCCATGGAAGTGGTAGTCTATAGGAATTTGTTGTTGATGGTTTCAATATCCATATAATGAGAGATATGTATAATATGTATAATCATTTCTGAATCTAAAATATTATATATGATACTTATTTATCGAATCCAAAATTATTAAAAAAATGTGTATGGCGGTTATGGAAAATGATAAAATATTTTTTTGAGGTGTTAACCCTCACACACCCACGGATATTGTTTTTTCATTAAGGGGAATATGAAAAGATGGTTAATAGTTATTCCCTCAGAATAATAAATTACATTACATGAACAATACAAAATTCATTATATGTGAATGATAAAAATTTATTTAGAACATTATCATTGAAAAGAAAACAAATTAAGGAAAATTAGTACTCTTATTGAGGACTTGGGTTTTCCCTTATAGGGCTCTATTTAAATAGAGGAGTTATAAAAATATATTGTGAGTAGAAACATAATACGGTGAAATGTTAATATTATTGATGGAATAAATTTAAATTTTCAATTGGAAACTATACATTTGAGTGTTATTGAATAGGTTCTAAGAGTACTCCTTTATTAGTGGTGAGAATTGAATTTTTAAGATTTTTAAACTAATTATATGGAGGAAACATTTTTCATGTGTCATGTAGATAAAAAAAGGGAAAATTTTATTGGTATATGATATATGGTCTATAATATATCATCCTTGAAATTAGAAACAAGTTTTTTACATTTCTTAGTCTCTTTTACACTTTATTTTTTACTTTTACCTTTTTTGATTTTACTATGCTAACTATTTTGAACCTAAGTACATAAATATTTATTATTTAAAACTAAATGGTCCTCAGTTAGTATGTTTTAAATAATGATTACAAATAAAACATGTTCATTATTAAATATAGTATTTATATTTATTAAATATCAATAATATCATTATCTCATGTTACAAAGAAAACTAATTTTTAGAATATATGTATTTTTAAAATTAAAATATATTTATATTGTATAATTGTGAACGTGTTTTATTTTCCTAATATATATTGTATTATTGTAAAATTTATGTTCCTATAAAATAAATTTGAAACAATATGTTATTAAAATGATTCTAAATAAAACAAAAGACCAAGAAATATTTTTATTTGAAAATTATACTAATTTCCTTAAAATGATTATCATTGTTTTTATAAATTAAATATTTATTTTCTGAATTTTATATTTTTACATTATATATATATATTACTAAATGAAATGTTTTATAAAATTATATTTTTTATCATAGATTCATACAAGATTTTTTTGTAAAAAACATAATTTTTATTATTCACCTAAAAACCTATTATTTCTGAAAAAACCCAAAAATTTACTTTAATATAATAATGAAATTTCAAATGAAAAAATGAAGTTTTTTTTTTCAAATAAAAATAAAAATTAATATTTAATATAAATTTATGAATAATGGATTTTTATGTTGTGTATTATGTAATAATTTGTAGATATAGTTCTTACCTTCTATAGTATAGTTTCGGGTCCTCTATTGACATTGTTTAAGATTTATTACTAGGAAAGTAATTAACACCACTTTATTTGATTGAAAAATATTTCACTATTTACATAGGATCGATGTAGCTACACTAAGATGGGGTGACTCTATGTATCCTATTTTCCCAAATTTAAACCCTTTCTTTTATATATCTACAACTGTTAGAGTGAAAAAATCTGAAACATTCTTACATCACATAACCTAAATTCATGGAATAAATATAAAAAAATAAAAATAACAAAGAAACAAAATTTTTAATAAGGTTCTATCATAATGTTTATTCTATTCCTTGGTCTACGGTGGTTGTTATACCCCAGCCCTTATACAAACACTTGACTTCTGTTTTATTATCAAAACTATTGAATGAAATGTGGATATCCTTGAACCTGTTTTTTTAGGAAACAACAATATTACATATGAATCGAAAAATAATTATTTTTAGTCCAAAATTGGTGGCGAACAGAACAACCTGAAAGCATTAGTGACTTCCTCACAAACCCAGATCGAGAAGCCCCTGGAGCCCTGCAGCCAACACAAGAGATCCCCTTCGCGGCCTACCACGAAGTAAGGTGGCGGGACGGCTCCACGAACCGCTTTGACAATCATAACCCGCCATGAAACAAGGAGGAGACATGGTTGCATGAAACGCTTTGACATTAACAACCAACCGTGAATCAAGGAGGCGGGATGGCTCTAGGAACCACTTTGACATTCATGACCCATTGCGAAGAAAGGATATGGGACGGCTCCATGAATAGCTTTGATGTTTACGACCTTCTGCGAAGCAAGGAGGTGGGATGGCTCTGCAAATTGAATTAACGTTCGCGACCCATCATGAGGCAAGTTTCAACAATGTGTTGAGTGATCCCTACACTGCGGCGCCTCTTTCCTATAAATATCGGGCTCCCATTGATCCCAAGGGACAAATAATCTGACATTTCACCTTCTAAGATCTTAAATTGTAAAGACACACTCTCTCTTCGAAATATGAGTTCTTTAAGGTACTTCTTCTTTGTGAAGTTCCTCTCCCATGGAATTCATTGAGCCCCTCTTCTGAGAGGGATGTCATTCGTGAAGTCCATGGGCCTTTGAAAAGGAAGGATATCCCCATAGTGACTTGGGTGGTTGTGAAGTGTTTGTGCTTCACGAAACACCCACCACACCCACATGACCTGTATGCTAAGGCAAGGTCAATGTGCTTTGAAAAGAACATTTCTTTATGACACCTTGCTTCACGAGGCGCCCGTATTTCATGAAGCATTTCTTCGCGAGTACCTTTCCACTTCGAAAATATCCTCCCATATGCACCTATGCTCCTTTCCAAACCTAGGAAACTTCACTTCACAAAGAACATCCCTTCACGAACCCCCTCCACTTCATGGAGCACAAGAGCTTCACAAGGCTTCTACTTATGGCCCCATTTTCTCTACAACTCCTTTTCCCATACAGCCCTTTCTGGTTTGCATGAAACAATTTCAATGTCTATCGGATGATTCCAATCATTGCATTGCTTCACCCAATGGTACTTCGCATAGTAACACTAATGGATATTGCTTATTTGCATAGTCATGCTAACGTGGACCCCCAATGGGATCACCTCATGACACCCCTCAGTCACAGCGTTGCTTTTCCCATCTCTTCCCCATGGTGCAGAGGGTACCTGTTATGTATGTCCAATGTTTGCAGAGGAAACCTACCCTGTTCGAGTTATAGGACATTAAACTGACAAGCACCATCATCCTCATTCGATGACATTAACCTATGACCATGCCCATTGACTCACACAAAGGGTTCCCCATCTCGGACATTCTTTATGCCCACTAGTATACACAGGAGTGAAATAATTCCTCACATGGAATGAAATCCTCTTTATCAGAGTAGTGCCTATTCGCGGTGAAGGGAAACCACCTTGGAGTAAGCCCCTAGCCTTTCTTGTAGTAGGTAGCACCATTGATCCTCCTTTTTTTCTGGTTCCTAAGGCTAGAAAAGGACGTGATGGGGAACATTTCTCCTCATCTCTTGTATATTGAATCCCTCTCCATCGGGGATTTTCTACCAAGGCCTCCACCCTGGTGTAAGTCCAAATCTACAACTCCCTATGTTTTGAACCATGCGTAGGCACCATATTCCTCATTTGTCAACTAACCACGCATGAGCCCCACTTCACTTCCCACAGACCCACCTTTCACGATGTGATCGTCAGGTCTTTGTTGTCTCTTGTTTCTTACACTGAGCATCACTAACATGGGATTAGAGAATGCCTCGACCATGAAATCATCTCCGGGAATCCTAGAGTGTAATCCCCACAACCCACCTGAACTACGTGGTCTTTCATCTTATTCAAGCCATGGTACATAAAAATCCATCATGAGATTCAAGCCCAGCACCCAGTTGTTCTGTCCATCATCATGTTAGTTCACATACACCTTAGGTAGCCAAGAGTGTATGCCCCACACCCATGCCTAAACAATGTGGACTTTGATCCTTTCCATTGTAGGGTACATAGAAAGCCTCCCTAATGTTTAATCCCAACACCTGGTCTTTCCGACCATCTTCATGACGGTTCACTAACACCTCGGGTAACCTAGAGTGTAAGGCCCAAATCCCACCAAAAATACATAGTCTTTGATCCTTTCCAAGGTAGGGTACATAGGATGCCTCCCTGAGGTTCAAGCCCAACATCCAGTTGTTCCGACCATCTTCATGTTCGTTCACCAACACCTTGGGTACCCTATTGTGTAAGCCCCACTCCCATACATGAACTACGACGACATTGATCCTTGCTATGGTGGGGTATGTAGGAATCCTCCACAAGGTTCAAGCCCACCACCCCAGTCATTCCAACCATATTAATGTCGGTTCACCCATTCCTGAACTAGATGTTCATTGATAGTTACCAAGAAAGGGTACATAGGAATCCTCCACGAGGTTCAAGCCCGCCACACATTGGTTCTGACCCCATTCTCATCTGTTTTAGCACCACCTGAATTATGTGGTCATTGATCCTACCCAAGGTAGGGTACGTAGGATGCCTCCTAGAGGATCATGTGAAAAACCTGGTCATTCCGACCTCCCTTCATGTCAGTTCTCCCACACCATCCATCTGGACCTCATGTCTTTATTCATGTTGGTTCACCTTTGTCCCACATAATGTTAAACTATACACCCCACAGAGTGGTAATACGTTGTGTCCCCTAGTCAACGGTGAGTTGTTGTTCCCCTCAATCAGTAGTAAGTCGTTGTATCTCGATCAACGGTAATTTGTTGCGTCCCCTATTCTGCGACAATTAATTTTAATCCCATTCTCTAGGACCCATAAATTTGGTACGTCCTAGTGGTGTCAGACCAACCTGGGCTGCTAAGCATACATAAGCCCCTTACCCATCATTGGGTTGTTTTAATATGTATACACCCCTATTCCAGCTCATCACCTACCCTTTACCTTGAGCCTATGTGTCTCAGGAAGGTCAAGCCCCAACCCAGAGATTCTACTTCCTCAGGGCCCCATACACACATCCATTCTCACAGGCCGCCTCCTTAGGCATCCCATCGCCCACGTGAACTACGAAATATTTGTTTCCCTGCCATAAGGATATATAGGAAGTCTCTCGGTGACTCAATCATAATGTTACCGTCTTCCTCATGGCAGTTCCATCCCATTCACCATGCATGTCACTCAGCACCCTATCTTCCTTCTTGATTCTTACCTGGGCCGCCACATCCCTGTGGGCCCATGAACACCCACCTACATCAGTGTGTCCCCGAGGGGTTACAATCATCTGATCATGCTAATCAGTGTTCTGATCAGTCCAATCTATCTCCACTGAATGATAAACTTGTGGCATACCATGTGTTAAACATGGGGAGATGAGGAAAACCTCACAGACATTCCTATGAAATATAATTCCTCGTATTCAACATGGGATGCTTCAGGATACACACCCTCAAGAAGACATATAATAAGTGGCAGAAACCCAGACATGCCAGTGTTCCAATATCCAGACATGCTAGTGATGTCCAACGTGACTACTCTTCTGACTGAAGGTTGCATCCCGGACCGGACACTTTGGAATGTCCCGATAGAATATGTGTAATTAACTGGTGTCCAGGAAGATATGGTGAAAGTATGAGTTTCACGAACAATGTCTTCAGTCTATAAGGGATTACTGGAATAGTTGATGAGTTGTGAGGAGAAATCCATGGAAGGAAGAACCGACATCCCATTATCCCATTTCGATCAAGGAGAAAACATCCCTAAATAATTGAAAGATGATGCCCGCCTTTGGAAAGCAGGAATGCCAGGCAACAAAATTGTGCCTTTCGTCCACAAGAAGATGTACGTGGTCGCCCCAAGAGAAAGTGTCGGAAACAAAAATGGTGAACCCGACATGAATATATTCTCCTCAATATAGTGATTAGTTGTGTTAGTGACATCAGTGTATTAGAGTGTCACATGATCCAGATATTTGGCACTGATTCCCGCTATGAAAATAGTGGTCCTGGAATAAAACTCATCAGAAGTTGGGGCAATAGAACGTTGAACGTCCCAGTCTGTGATGTTGTTAGCGTGGATCCATATTACCTGCCATTGATGACGAGATGACATTGGGGCATTGTCCGTAGATTCCTTTTCCCTTCATCAATGATTAATTAATCTCCATACATTTAGGAATTAGATTTTTGTTTCTGGAACATGATCACCACTCGACCACTAATGTAGGGGCAGGGGTGGTACCAACGGGGCAGTTTCATGCAGTGCCGCCTCTTCCGCAATAGCCTCTACACCCTTGTACATTGCGCACCCATGCCCCATCTCCCAATAAGAGGTTATTAAGCATTAGATAATCAATGACCTTGTGCGTCGTTACGAGGAGGAGGGGATCACCCATTTAAGGGATATGGACTGCATGGATTTAGAGGCGTCTATGCCTCATCATCAATGCTGCCCCCGAGGGCCACGTAGTTAGCCACCACACCCCACCACAACATACAACCATTTCGGGAGCCTATCCCTGGAACACTTCTACAACTCTCTACCCTACACCGATGATGTTGGGGATGTCCGAGCCATTCCGATTAGAGTCTCATTTCTTGGTCTCCCAGCAAGGGCTCCCACCCAGCCGTGTCAATTCCACTGCCTAGTCTTACTAGACGTGGATCAGGTAATCCATGCACCTACACCACCGACTCCATTATTTCTAACCTGACACTAGTGTTGGGCCCAATTCAAAGAGGATTCCCACCAAGGGGCATCAACATCAGCTACTACAGTGGCCCATGCCACCATTGACGCATACCACTAACTCCATGTGTATTATGAATAGGTAAAATCATATCACCAACCTGAATCAAGGCCCCAACCACCCCATGGGTATGTCGGGTCAACTCTCTTGGTCGACAACACAGGCAGTGGCTGCCGCAGACGAAACCATGGCAAAAACACCCAATATAGTGGTCCTCCCCATACCACTACCATTGTGAATGTAAATCTTCCCCGCTTCCATGCATGAAATTTATTTTTCCCTCGTGCAACCTTCATTACAAATGAGGGTCCTCCCCACGGTAGTGACACTCAGCCTGGAAGTCTCTCCTCTGCCAACTACAGTGGTTATGGCATTATTCCTACCGTGATAGACCATTGTTATGGGGTCATTGCACATCCAGTCACTCTTCAATGTAGGGACCCACCTTGTGACCTCTTAGCAGTAGGAGAAGGTCTTCCTCGCCTTAGTAATGTGAGGAGGGAGGGTCGGCTTCGCCTCACCAGCACCCAGCATGAAGGTCCTACCAATGTTAAAATTGACCAGTATGAGGCCTCTCCTCATACTGATGTTATCAGAGGGAACAAGCATGGGGGTCCCACCCATGCTCCTATGGGCTTGAGAAGAGGTAATCCCCACTGAAGAACATCCCACAAAGGTCCTCCCCATATCACTTTTGATATCGGTCCCGATACTCCTCACACCCCGACAGTTTTTGGTGGAAGTCCTCCCCGCCCCAGCAGCAGTTTGGCCGAAGGACCTCCTTGTGTCAGAAATCTGCCCTGTCCAGATGAGTCATCCCGTGACAGGAAGGCAGGTTGTTGCCACCATAAGAAGGATTCGGGGATGTTCCGGACATAGATAAAACCAGTCCACTTCTCAGACTTTGGAGTGGGATACGACTCATCACGGGAACCCACCCCTCCCTCATCTGAGCCTAGGGCTGGGGTAGGAACGAGGAAGATCAGCCTAGTACTCTCGAAATGTGAGGTACATATGATTACCCACCCCCCTCCATAGTTATATCCATGTGGATAAAAAATTTTCATCCCCAAAAGTTACATTCATTCCATCACCACCATCATCACCAGAAGAACTCTCTACCTCGACTAGAGATCACCGAAAGCTGTTCTGGGGACCAATAGCAGGAGAGTAGTAGCGCGGCCTATCGCCAGTAGCCGTAATTCCGGTGCCAAAAACTATGGCTGTCAGGCCATCTTATTGCGATATAGCGGCCTTGTCGCTACACTCTTTAGAGGACATCACGAGATTCAGCGGCCAATCAGCCCGTTCGCTGTATTCCCCACCGGCCAACATGTCATCCCAAAGGTCTGCCTTAGTTCCATTGCTAGTTCCTAATCCACCCCCAGTCGATGAATGGGTCAACTAAGGTCCATACCTTGAATCTAAGCTAAGGATCATATAGAATATCCTCGTGGAGGACCACTGCATTGAGAAGTTCTGGCTGGTTGCGGAGCAAAATTTTAGAGTGTCCGAATCCTTAAACCAAGAGGAGGTTGAATGTTTTTGACAAACCCTCTAGGCAATGCACTTTCTCCTTCATCAACAGCGAATGGTTTAACCGAGGATCCAAAAACATTTTCAAGACATTGGTGAGGAATGTCATCTATTTGATTTGGACGCACTCCCTGTGACCCAGCGCCCTGAGTCACCAAGGGGCTGTAAGGCCCTCCAACAATAGTGCATTCATAGTATCAAAGTACTCTACAAGGTTATCCAGCATGCTTTCCCCCACATTAAAATACATGGCTAGGGGAAACATGCTAACCTCTTCTTTTGTCCTATCTGACAGCAGCCCAACTCGCAAGGCGATATTGGGGACATGCCCTAAGGAAGGGTCACGGTCAATATGTCTGACATAGTGGATTAGGAGAACAATCTAGAGCTTCTTGATGGGTATATCCCCCCCCCATGGGCATTCCACAACTACTAGATTCATCAATACGAGATACTCTCAGTAGATGAATCTGCTAGGTCTCCATGGGCCCACTGAGGAATTGGTCCACGACTGAAATCATTGAAAGGGTAAAACGAACCCCGGAGCTTCGAAACACTCCAACCTATCCACCTCAATGTAGAAGACAGAGGAGGACCCTGAGAAGGCCGCATTGCACCAACAACTTTCTGAAAGGAATAAGTTGTTCGATGACCTCCTCACTAAATTCTCTGTAGGGAGATGGCCAAACTACAATAATCCTTGGCCAGGGAAGAAAGGGAAGGAACTACATCACCTCAGAAAGCTATCTCTAGGTGACCCCGAACATCCTACCCCAACAGGCAAGGTTGAGGTCAGAAATTATGGCTAGAGGGAGTGGTATGTCTCAACAAACCCTCTAGAATGGCGAGTCAATCCATGGAACCCAACTCGGGTTCCCCCAGCTGCCTCACACGTAGCTCAACCAGCCACTCCACTAGCCGTCTAGCCACCTAACCATGTTGGATAACTTACCAATGCTCTCATCATTAGGGACCCCCGTCAAGATACGGACCCACGCCCTGATGATCCAATGGTAGCACTCATTTCCCGCATTGAGGAATTGGAAACGTGACAGGTGGCACTCCGACCCGATGGAAAGAAATATCCAACATGGGTGGATGATATGTCAGCAACTCCAGGTTTCAGGAATCCTACCTTTTACCCCTTCAATGGGAAAATGGATCCACCACAACATCTGGCCCACATCACCCCATGGGGTGGACCCATGTTTGGGGATCTATCACAGTAGGAGACTGCCATGCTCTGATATTTTCTATAGACTTTGGAGGGGCCTTCAATTGTCTGGTATAGCTAGATCTCCATCAGATCAGTGACCAACATATAGGAACATCGAGGAAATTACTCTACCATTTTAGCTCCACCACATGGAAAATGATCATCATAGGCCTCTTCAAGAAAAAATAAGGGCCTGATGAGTGTGTCGCCGATTTCATCGCCCAGTGGAAAGGGCTTACATACTCCCTTGACATGCCCCTAAATCATGTGAAATTAATGACAATGTGAGTGGGAAATGTTAAGACGGAATTGGTTCCCTCTATGATCACCTAGAACTACCCTGGAGGATTCCGAGACTTCCCTGATGAGGCCCAGTTCTTGGAATATGCCCTGCAATAGGCCAGCCAGGAACATCTATTTCCCCTGTAGTTCCCGCAAGGAGAGCCGCCAGAGCCGAGCCCACCATAGTGGCCCAAATAGAGGCCCCTAAACAGCAGGAATTGTTACCAGTAGATCCTCCTCTGCAACCTCATAGAGGCCCTCCACCACAGGCACAACCTCCAACCTAGAAGCCTCTACCTCAGAATTGGAAGGTGCCCCACGCAAAGAACAACCACCACCCATGTGGGATAACTAGGCTCGTCCATCTCCTCATCAAGGCCAAGATCCAAGGCCCCCTTTCTTTACAGAAGAAACTGGTCCTACTAGTTTTATGAGAATCTGGTTCCCGACTATTTCTTACGTGAATTGGAACAGGGGATTGTGCATTTTCTTGAGTGTAGAAGGCTAGAAGAGGAAAACCTCACTGATCTCCCCAAATATTGCCCCTATCATCGGATCCTGGGACACACTCCCAAGAAATTATATGTATTCAAGAACTGGCTTCATGACCAAGTCGATAACAACATAGTTATGTTGGTCCCAACCCTGGCATAAGTGCCATGCATCATTGAAAGGCCAGACAACAGTAACAACAGTGAGGGAATGTGGAAGTAGATTTCTAACCGCAGGTCTCAGAAGTATTAAGACTAGATGGTTCGAAAAATAGTCTCTCATGCCCATGTTATCATCTGTGCAAGCATAAACCAGCCAGAGCCTTCAGAAGCTGTGACTAGCACTTCTGCATCGTCATCTCAGCCAAATTCTTCCCATAAGAGCATAGACCACTGGTTCAAGGGAAAGCAACGTGCCCCAACAATACCAACTTCGTCCAGTACTCTCAGCGAAATCATTCCCCAAAGATGAAGATTCCTCCTAAAATCCATCCAGTAGTGGACAACTCTTCAAGTGATAGTCAAGGGGGCATTTTGGTTGACACCGTAGAGTTGGTAAACCCCTACATGACTCCTGATGATGGGTAGTGCCAGGAGGATCTCCCTAACGTCCCCAGATGATGCCGACGCTGGTAGAGCCACGACTATTGGGGTCATTGAGGCACATCAGTGGGAACTTTTAGCTAGGCTGTGCAGCCACTGAGACTAGACAGTAGGCCCAACGATGAACTCATCACGTGAAACCTCCTCATCCGGTGTCATCAGGGCCACATTCCTCTCCATTTGTGCTACTGGATCAAGTAGAGCCACCTTGATCATGCCACGACCAGCCATTCCCTACTACAAGATAGTATTATTTGTCTGGTTGTCATCCGGTAGCAAATTTGTAGTCTTTGACTCATGAGATTTGGGATATTCCCAACATCACTCAGCCGCCAGCCTAGCCGGTAGGGTCCACCATACCGCATGTCATAGAGTGACCTCCTGTAAGAAGATGTTCACACCTAGTGTGGAAGTATGATGTTCTCAAGCACCATTCCCGCACCCCATAATGTCTTTCCATCCTTGAGTCCCTTTTCCTTTCGGAAGATATGCGTGAGGACCTCATTGAGGCTTTCAAAAGCCCCCTCTAGTTTGAGACTGAGGAAGCAGATGTCGAGGGCTTCACACGGAACCAATAATGAATGCTGAATGCTAGACCATTATCTCATTCTCCATAGAAGATGAAGGTTATTCCATACAGGGGTACATTCTCCCACTTTACATCACTGGCCAATTCAATGATGTGGAGGTTCACCGTTGTCTTGTTGACACCTGCTCCGAGATTATCCATTTCCCAACATGGACACTACATATTCTGGGGTTATCCAAAGATGACTTGACACCCTTCGACCTCAAGATCTAGGGATACGATAGGACATAGTAGTCCCTGATCGGCTAGATCAGTTTGGAGACAGATTTCAGTGGCCTAGTTTCCAGTACTGAGTTTATTGTTGTCTTCGAAGACATTACGTACAATGTATTGATGGGTAGAATGTGGCTCCACCAGCACATGACGGTTCCCTCATCGTATCACCATTGCCTCAAGTACTCCCTCAATGGTCGAGTGAGAATGCTCCTAGGTAATGTGTCTCCTATCACCTCTTGTCAAACCCACTACCTTGATGTCGACTATTGAAAGAACATGGACATGTAGATTCATCCCAATGAGTTCGAGCATTCCACAATTGTAACTGACCCCTGTGCAAGTTTGGATGATGCATACGTCTTCCTGATCCATCGATTTGAGGCCATGAAATCCAATATGGGGGAATTTTTTGTTGTCTATATAATAGGGAGGAAGCATATTCTTAAGTCCAAGTGATGTTGGGAGATCACTTTATATTCTTATATAAATGAAGACTCTGTGATGCCTGAGCCACATACTCTCATATGGTATTGAGATTTACATCCCATGGAAATGACGATATTTCATACTTACCTTTTTCGCCAAGATGGAATCATCTGGCTCAAGCTAAAGTGCCACCTTTTCATTGATATCATCAAGTGTGGCCCCTTGGGTTGATGTCTAGATGGGATCGGGTCGCCAACCTTCTTTGATTTGGTTTCGACGGCACCAGAATCTCCCGATGTAGTGACCACTGCTTCTCAAGCAAGTACCAGCCCCCATCAGAATCTGAAAACTCAGAGATATCCACTAACATTGGTGATCCCTCCTTCGCAAGCGAGGAGGAGAATTTGTAGGACGCTCCCCCTACCTTTTAAGTGGGTGTTTCATCCACGGTTGATAAATTGGTACATGAGAACCTCAGTAGCGAGGCAGATCTGTGATCCACATTGATAAGTGCTTCCATGAATCTTGAGGAAAAGAAGTGATACATAGACATCCTGAAACAAAATTAGGATGTATTCTCTTAGACCTATGGCATGATTATAGGACTAGATCCTCAGGTAGTAATCCATCTCCTCAGTCTCTCGGCAAATCATTGCGGGTTCAAGATGCCTCCTAGAAAGATGCACCCTTTTCACGGTGCCATGGTCATGGATGATGTTTACAGGAACATCATAGCCAACATAATCCAATAGGTCCAGAAAACCAAGTGGCTGTCCAACAACGTGCTTGTTAGAAAGAAGAATAGGTAGATCAGAGTCTGCATCGACTTCCAAGATCTCAATCGTTAGTGCTCCAAAGATGATTTCACCCCCAGTGATGGAGTTTTTAATCGAAGCTGTGGTGGGGTTAAAAGACATTTTTTACATGGATGGGTACTCTAGATATAATCAGTTCCGGATGGCCCCTAAGGATGAGGAGTCAATAGTCGTCAGGGTGCAACAAGTTACGTTTTGTTACCAGGTCATACCCTTCATCTTAAAGAGTTTCGGTTCCAACTATCAGTGAGCCTTTCATTTCATATTCAAGCCAATCCTCAGGACATTAGTGGAATTCTATGTGGACGACCTGGTCTTCAAATATCAAAAGCTTCGAGACCATCTCAAGGAACTTCAAAAAGTGTTCGGATTCCTCCGTTCTCACCACCTGTAGATGAACACATTGAAATGTGCTTTCATGGAAACCTCTGGGAAGTTCTTTGGATTTGTTGTCAGGTATCGGGGTATCGATATTGACCCTAATAATATCAAGTCCATAAGCCGAATGTCTCCCCCGATCAATATTGGAGAACGTCGGTGATTCCAAATCCACTTGGCCTATATACGCTGATTCATTGAGAATCTGGTTGGCATGTGTAAGCCCTTTTCTCGGCTCATGACGAAAGGAACTGTTTATCAATGGGATGAATAGTGTCAGACTGTGTTTGAGGAAATCACATAGTACCTACTCCATCCACCGGTCTTAATGTCACTTATCTCCGAAAATCCATTGGTCCTTTATGTTACCACCCAGGAATGATCTCTCGACACACTTCTCACCCAAAACAACAATTAGGGGATAGAAAACAGCCTCTACTACCTCTGTCATATGCTCATCGATACATAGACAAGATACTCCCCAATTGAAAATATATTCCTTGTGCTAGTGATCGTAGTAAAAAAAATTTGTCATTACTTACAGCACCACGAGGTACATCTGGTTTCTAGGGTAAAACCACTGAAGTTCATTCTGAATAGTCCAATGTTGACAGGCCATCTATCTCAGTGGGCAGTGATTCTTCAGCAGTTTGATATCTGGTTTGTCCCTCAAAAATCTAATAAGGGTAAAGAATTAACATAAAATCGTGAATCCCATCCAACTCATTATGACCAGCCCTTGGATCTCAATTGTCCTAATGAGGCGTTCCTCTCCATAGATCATTCCATCCCATGTTGGCAGATTCATTTTTATGGTGCTTCCCAGAGTCCCACCAGCAGGAGGCTCAATGACTCTAAGCTCAATAGGTTAGTCTTGGGTATCATATTTATTACCCTGGCACAAGATATTCTGTCGTAATCATTACTGTTGTTAGAAGGCTGCACTAATAATGAGTCATTGTATCAGGCTCTTATTACTGGCCTCGAGCTGGCCCTCGAGATTGATGTGCTCCATTTGAATGTGAAAGGGGATTCAGAACTAATCATCAAGCAAATCAACGGTGACTACATCGTCCGAAATCCAAAGCTCGTACAATTTTTAGAGTGCACTCTCTAGCTAATGGCACAGTTCCCATCTCAGTTTGTATTTACTCAGGTCCCTCGATCTCAGAATTGTCGAGTTGGTGCCCTGGCTGGCCTTGCTGCATCCCTTGCAGAACTTGACCAGGATGATCAGATTATCCATGTGGCACATCAGAGATTCATTTCTCCCATCACCCTAGGTGATGACGACAACCTGTAAGTGAGGCATCTTACCACCGGAGCATCCATGTTAGGACCCCTAGGTCCCTTAGATGTAGTGGTTGAACTATCTCTTGACTATAGATCCACCTTTGTCGAGTATCTCAATAATGGTTACCTCCCAACTGATTGGACTGAGCACAAGAAAATTCGACATCATGCGCAGAAGTTTACATTCTAGAGTTGT
This sequence comes from Viscum album, assembly GCA_963277665.1. Taxonomy (NCBI): domain Eukaryota; kingdom Viridiplantae; phylum Streptophyta; class Magnoliopsida; order Santalales; family Viscaceae; genus Viscum; species Viscum album. The sequence continues at coordinate 333,134,377 of OY728150.1, forward strand.
CCTAGTCTTGAGAAGATCCTCTACAAGAACGAGTTTTTTGGTATTCTCCTCCATTGAATCCAAGGAGTTGGGATTTCTCAGGTCATGCAGGAGGATCACACCGGTTCTTGTGGGGCTCATCGGACTGGACTAAAGCTATCTAACCCAATACACAGACTGGGGTACTTTTGGACCTGCATGGTCCATTATTGCATCAATTTCACCATGAAATGTCATGTGTTCCATGTTCAAGCCATCATCATGCATCAGACACTAGATCCTATCCACACTACCAGGTAGTATTGGACCTTCTCAGTTTAGGTACTGGATGTCATGGGACCATATCAACCGGTGACAGCTCGCTAGTGCCATTTCATCCTGACCGGTATGAATTTTTTTCCAAGTGGGCAGTGGTAGTCCCGCTCAGGGATGTCTAGGCATGTTCTATTAGTGAATTCGTGAGCTCCAGTATCATCTACCGGTTGGGATTCCCCCACACCATCCTCACTAATAACGACACCAACATCCAGGTGGCTGAGTCGATGAAGTTGTATGCCATGTACAACATCTATTCTAACTATACCTCCCTCTACCACGTGCAAGAAAATGAGGACATTGGGTAATTCAATAAAAACCCTCAATAACATTTTACATAAAATGGTTGGTCAGAACAAGATGAGTTGGACCAAAAAGTTCCCCAATGCCCTCTGGGCTTATCAGACAACGACTCGTAATTCCACCCAGGTGACCCCATACTCCCTGGTGTATGAGGTAGAGGTGTTCATGCCTATCGAGATTCAGCTGCCTTCATTATGAACAACAGTCTATTATCTGTAGGTGCCAAATAATGTAGATGAAATTCATCTGGCTGAATTGGAAGCACTTGATGATAATAGGATTCGTGCCTTTTACAATATGGGAAGGCATTAGAATAAGATGCCTAGAGCTTTCAACAAGAATGTTTGCCTTTGTTCCTTCTTTCTTGGTGACATGGCATTGTCCCTCTAAACACCAATGATACCTGGCCGGAAACCACCCAAGTTGGAGCCCAAATGGGAAGGACCTTATATAGTCCACAAGGTCTATCCCAATGGTGCATATTCTTTGGTAACCATGTTTGGTGTGCATATAAACCCTCCCATTAATGCCAAGTCCCTCATGCAACACATTTCCAGAGCCTACAAGTCCTGCACGACCCTAAACAGCTGCATCCTACATGACCTTAAACTGCATAGGTCCCACTTGAACTTAAACTTTATTAGGTTCAGCAAGACCTTAAATTACTACGTCCCTCATGATGTTAAACTATATATCATCTCCTAAGACACTAAATCATCCCCCATATAACTACGTAAGGCATGAACCCCATTCTTATGCGATATAGAGGAACACTCAAGTCAGAATTGAGATGGCCAAACTATATGCTCCCTCCTCATTCTTCACATCCCCCATGTCCTCACCGCATGATGCTAAATTGCATGGCCTTCAATAACTATGTATGGCTTGATTCCTATCCTCATGGGATACATAGGAATACTTGGACATTTTGTCTATTTTCCCAGCCCAAACTCCGGAGACTCCCTTTGGGTCAATGCATATGGTGTGGCGCATGCATTTACCATAATCCATGTTGAGTTTATCAATGTCTCATCATGCATCCCATTCCCCATAGACATCCACCTCTTTCACCGTCTTGCATGTTGTTGAAATGTACCAACACACTTGCTTCACTCACACTCTCTATATGGGACTCCATTATCTTTCATGTCCAAAAGGTCCCCGGAATGGCATGGATGCTCAACCCAAGGGCCCTCCTACCATTAAGGGCCATCTTTCTTGAAGATTTTAAACAAAACATTGATACCAATCCCACATTGCGAATACAGTCAGCGGTCGATCCAAATTTTTTGTTCCCATTCCAGGTAACATGATATGGATGCTGTGTTTTGAAAATGTTAAATTGATATCTTTTGCAATTATCACAACCCCCAAAAGTCCAAAATAGTGAGTGTAATGGTTCATCCTACCCCATCACACCTTCATGCTATGCTCTCGCTCAAGTGATGCCAACTATCCGACCCTTGTATAATGGGGAGAGTCAAGTCCTACTTATCGTTTCCCACAATGAGGATTGCTAACATGGAATTAGGATCAATGACGAGGTAGCACCCGCATATGATGTTATAAGAAACATTTGGACGGAACGCCCAATCTCTGGTCCCTCATCATTCTCGGGCCTCTACAGTACATGTATCACATGGGGTTATACGTTTTTATGGGATTACATCAACATTCACATCGATATACTAGCTGCACTGTACACCCCCCTCGTTGGGGCATCGTACAAACTTTCTTCTTCATTGCAAGACGTCAAACTGCAATCTGGAAGCAAAATCCTATTCGCAGCCCAATCTCAGGTCCCTCGGCCTTCTTGGGTCTCTGGCCTATGTTATCACTTGGCATAATACCATGTCGTATGGTATTATTTTCTCATTCATCCCAGTTTACTGGCCGTTATTTTCTCCCCCCTCGTTGGGGTATCATACCCTTATCTTTGTCTCTTCTAGAACTATGTATGGATTGATTCCCATCTTTATGGAATATGTAGGACCGCCCAGACATTTAGTCTTCGGTTCTAGCCTCATCTTGGCCTCTTGGCCTACATTCCCCGAGGGAGAGGAGTATATGGTGTGGTATGGGATTATGTCCTCGTTCACATCTGGTTTTTTAGCAACCACGTCATTTACCTCCTTCTCCTAAGAGTTCTCCATCCCCTTGTGTTATAATCATCTTTTCAAATCATCTACTCTAAAGATGATCCCATCAATCCACTTTAGGGATACACCAATGTGCCCAAGGGTACTCTGGATTAGAACTCGGAATGTCAGATTCTACCTGGACCTGCTTTAACCCATTTCTTAGGATTCATGCTCCCCTTAATTAGGACTTCCATAACCTTTCACATCCAAATAGACCCTTTAATGGCATGGATGGTTGAACCAAGGTCCCTCCTACTATTATGAGCCAACATCCTCAAGGATTTTGAGCAAAAAATTGATACAAGTCATGCATTGCAAATTTGGTCAGTGGTCAACACTCGTTTGTTGTTCCCATATCACGTCACATGATATGGATGCTCTATTTCGAACAAGTTCAACAGTTATCCACCATAGGTACACCAACCCCATTAGTCCCAATATGTCAGTTACATGACACACATCATTCTCCAACTCATTATGTACAATAAGAACATCTAAACTCTTGGTACTATTCCTCTGTGTGCATCCTCACGTTAGGAGGAAAAAGCTGTGATAAGGAAATCATTCGGGGCTCCGCACAGATTTACTCTTTTCAAGTATTTCACATATTGAAAATACATTATCCACCCTTGTTTCCTACACCGAGTTTGACTCACATAGGCATAGGGATCAGATTAAGGTCCATACATACATGGAATAGTCCCACTTTTCCATGGTCTGAGCTCTAAAACCATAAACTAAGATCTCTTTTAGAACTATGTACACCTTGATTCCCATTCACATGGGAGACGTAGGAATGCCAAGACATACTATCGTTGGGTCCAGCTCTAGTTCCATCGTGGCATTAACTCTTATGGTACTGTGTGGCATGGTATGAGATTATGTCCTCATTCACGTTGGGTTCGCATTAGCTGCAACACATACACCACTTCCTAGGAGTTAGCCCCCATACATCCTATCCAACATGATACTAAACTATATGTTGTCCTGTGGGATGATAAACTGCCAGGCATTTCAAGAACAACATGTGTCTTGATTTCCATTCACATGGGATATGTAAAAACACCCGAACATCTCGCCTTCGGGTCTCGCTCAATGGGAAGCTAGTTTCTCCTTCCCATTTTTCTATAATCTCTCCCGTACCCTTGGCCTGAGGTTTCTCTCTTGGTATCGTGCACGGTGAGTCATGGACCTCATCCTAATTCACATCAGTTATACTTTATCATAGCGTGCACATTCCCCTCTTGAACCTCATCTCTCTTATATATTTCCAAGATGTATGACATTAAACTATATTGTCTGGTCCCATCACATGACCATAAACTATGACATTATCATCCTGTCCACATGATGAAAAAAGGAGATACACCATGATATCCTCACTAGATGAGGTATCATTTTTGGTATCGGTCATGTACCATCACATTTTTAATGGCTTCACACGACTTTATTTTTGTGGTGATGCATTGACTTTCTATCCTAGGTCCATCACTTCAAAAAAACACTCATTTATCCTAAAGGACAAAGAGGATCTATCAAATACTACTTCTTTTTGTGTATGGTCTAGACCCGCACAACCTTATTATACCTGGAACTTGTATCCCACTGTTCCAACATAAGAATTATGTGTGACTTCATCCTCATCCTCATGTGGTCCGTAGGAATGCCTACACACTTTTCCTCGGGCCCAACATAACTTTTGTTTTCAGTCCATCGACATAAATCCTTCCCAAGGAACATGTGGTGGTTAGAACACCAGGTTCCCATTCACATCGAGTTTTATAATTACCCACCATGTGTCTCCAGCATTTCCTACCATCCATGGTCCGAGCACTATGATCGAAAACTAAGACTACTCCACGTCCTTGCCGCATGACATTAAATTGCACAAAATATTTTATAACTACATATGGCTTGGTTCCCATCCTCATGGGATACGTAGGAACGCCCTGGAATTTTTTTCTCCTGGTCCATCCCCAGTAATCTACAAATCATGTCCCATCTTCTTCGGCCCCATGGCCCAAACTCATCTAGGAACATGTGGTGTGGCGAGTACCTCTTAGGTTCTTGTTCATGTTTGGTTTTTCAATATCCTCAACATGTTCTCTCCATGTATTTTCCAAGCGCGGTCCGAGTTCTATGACCCAAAACAATGATCTCTCTATGGGAACTGCGCATCACGTTTGGCAGTTTCACTGCCTTGTGCATAGTCCATTAAATCAACACACATTAATGGTGCACCCCAGGACCATAAGATGAAAGCGTGCAACCCTATGACCATTTTCCTTATGTAAAGACCTGACTACCTATATCTGATGCGTCTCATTCTCATACTTAGATGTGTTCTATCAAAGAACACAAAGCATGGGATTTTCATGGGGACATTCCCTCATTCCATATTAAAGCTTCGTGGGCCCGCAATTTTGATCCTTGTCATCTTCCACATCCGAAGGGACCCCATTCACAACTTGGTCTCATAACGCCTTGGCTCACATGTTGTTTCGGACCAACATCCCTAATGATCTCAGATGAAATTTGTGACAGGTACCGTGTTTCAGACACGGTCAGTGGTCGAGCCTCATTTGTCTGTCCCCATTCTGGGCAACAACGATATGGATACTGTGTTTCAAACAAGGTAAACAACTCTCCTCTATTGTCACACCTCCATCATTGTGTTCCAGATCTCATGCATCATGATTCGAACATTTCCACTTCCATATGTTCAAGTAGAATTCCAAAATACTCAGATTTACTCTTCAGTGCATCTAGGTGCATTATATAGGCGGTTCAGCATCCAAATGATGACATTCACCAAGAATCCCATAATCCCTAATGTGTGCCTACCTATGCTAGGAATGTCCCATATCTACTTCTTGTTTCCCACATCGAGCACGAATCACGTGGACTTAGTAGTTATGGTAGGATGTGTACTAGTGCTCCTATTCCACACACATCTTTCCTCATCCAACATGATGTTAAATTGTTCTATTTGAACTACATATGGATTGATTCACATCCTTTGGGGGTACTTAAGAATGTCCGACCAATTTTCTTTGGGCCCAACCTAGTTTTCACTCTTGTTCCCTTGACCATAAAAGTTCCCTCTGGGGATACGTGGTGTAATCCGGACCAAGTCCTCATTCACATTAGGTTTATAGGTACCGCACCACATACTCCCTTCATGGGATCTTCCCTTTCAATCCACATCCAATAGTATGACGTAAAACCTAGCGAGGACATATTCCCTCAATTCATGACACTAAATTATGGTTATACCCTAAACAAGTTTTGGATGCCCTATGTTACTCGTGGGATGCATCAGTTTCCAGAGAGGATTCTCCCTACCGATGTTGGTCTATGGCCTAACCATGCCACAAGATCTACATTTGGCTTGATTCCCCTTCTCATGGGATAGGTAGGAACCCCCAGACTTATTATCACCAGGTCCAACCCTAGGAATCCTGATTCTTGTTCTCCCTCGTTTTTCGGTCCCCTGACCCGAGATTTTTTGGGGAACCATGAAATTGTAGCATTTCCCGGAACAATTTTGGGATTCCCCATGATAACATTAGGGGAGAAATGTTCCTCGTCAGAGAAGTCATGTTCAGAAGTATGTTTAATCCCTGATCAGACTGATGTACCTACCTAATTCATTTTCACCACGGTGGCATAATTTCAAGAGTGTTGGACTCTAGTTGAACAAAACCATCACTCCAATATCCATGCTTTGTGTGCCCTTTATTTGGACCCTCTCCCTCTTCCACATCCTGAGGAACCCCTTAATAGTACAGATGCATGGCCTATGTCTCACATACTATCCTGGGATAATGTTTCAAAAGACTAATGGATAACATTCTGAGACAGGCCTCGTGTTTCGAACATGGTCAGTGGTCGGCCCTCATTTGTTATCCCCATTTTAGGATAACACAATTAGGATAATATGTTTCGATCATAGTAAATAGTCATTATTAATTTTCATTTAATTACAACCGTGTTCTGGATCTTGGGTATTGTGATTCACACATTCCATTCCCCCTTGTTTGGGTTTATTCTAGAACCCCTAGCATCACACTATTCATGCGCAAGAGCACACTGGGAAAATGGTAATATGATTGTTCTGATGAGCATCATTATCCAATCAGGTCTCCCCCATTACTTCTTAGAGATCTGGATAGGTTGTTCAAATCCTGGATACATGAAACATGGTTAGCATTATTATGTACAGATAGGATAAAATAGCGATCATCCCTTGTTTCACACTATCAGCCTGACCCGGGTGAGCTTAGGGATTGATCACTGGGTGTTTCGCAAATATAACAGATTCATGTAAAACCAATACAAATAATGTGACTCATTCATGCTATGTAATCCAAATAATCAAATAATGATAGTTTATTAGAGGGTTTGTGATCTTTATAGCACTCGGGGGTTTACCTCTCCCATGGACGAGTTAATCCCGTCAAAAGAAAGTTGCAGCTCCACCATCCTCCAACATGTGGCATCAAATATTTTCGAACACCTGTTAAGTTCTCACTCCTCCTCGGCAGTAATGGGGTGAAATTCATTAGCTTCAATCTAGGCCCACTCTACGTCGGTCTGTATGATAGTCATTTCATTGGAGGATTTCCTCAGGCCCTCTTTGGCCTCTGCCATATGGGCCTTCAACCGTAGTATCAGCCTCGATTTCTCATTAAGGAGGGATGAGTGATCATCCACCTGACTCTATAGCAGTTGGAAATCATTTTCATCCACATTAAGCCTCTTTATGTTCACTACTTTCCTCCGCAACCAGCACACACTAAGGCCACAATCGTACTTTCGAATCTTCTCTGCCATAAGATATCAGATGAGCAGGTGGGGACGTTGGGCATCCACTCCCCCAGCACACAGATCACACAGTCTTCAGCGATGTATTCCATCTCATCGTGACATAGTGCTTGGGGGTTTCATTAATGAAGCACATAATAAGCTTCCCTGATCGGCGACAGACTATTTTTTTTGTCCTCATCATTAGAGGTCATTTCATCCCAGTCAGCACGGTTGGTAGGCTCATATGTGAGGAATGTCTTCAAGAACACATCAGTAGAGTCCACGTCTATCATTCGATCAGGTGTGGTGGGACCTAGGCTATCTGATTGATCCTCATCATCGGATTCCACCTCAATAATCTCAGACACAGCCCCGCTGGCAGTCCCACCAGTGATCAGGAGTGCCGCAGTTCGGTCTGTCCGGATATCCACCCCCATGATCACCTACATTTCTCTGGGAAGGATGATGCCAGATGCCCTGACCAATATCGTCAAGGCAGCCCATTCCATTTGAAGAACCATGCACACCAAAGATGACTTGGACGTTAGTTGACATTTTCGGTGGGTGAAAATAATGAATTTGGTATAAGATACTTACAGAGATCAATTTTCTGTTCTCGTTCTTGGGTTGACGTCATTGGGAACCCAAGGCGTGATCCCCCATATATTTTCGAAAGCTCAAAAAAGCTGCAAATGTGACGCCCCGACCCTAGTTACCCAGATTCGGTGCATTATTAGGTAACATTGGCATGATCACAAAAGATCAAGTCTCGAAATACTGATTAGTTTATTAGCCTTGTAAACACTAGATACATTCATAAATGGTACATTACATCATAAGGTGAAAAAAAATCACAAAAAATAGTCTCCATAGTCCACACTCATATCCCCTTCAGACTATCCCTACAGGTCAGTCATAAAATATTTCTTCACATCCTGGGAAAAATAAAACATAGAAAGGGGTGAGCTCAGATGTTCAGTAAGGATAATAATATACAAGAAATATTCATAAATAAACATAAATATTAAAGGCAATGTATATCTAAAACAAAAGCCATTTAAACTTGAACTTCAGCATAATATGGAAAAAATAATATGAACTAATTCCATTTACTTCTTCACATTGAAATTCTACTAGTTGAATAATCACATGTAATATCAATAACTGCTTTTATAATGATGGAATGCATAATTCCAAACTATCATAACCACATAGCCAAGGCCTCATGCGAAGACACTAATTTGTCTCATGCGACCTACCGATGCATCGAGGAGCTGAAGCGGGCTCCACCCATCACTTATTAAGTCCAATTCATTCCTCATATGAAGAGTTTTAAACATATTATAAACCATAACAAAATTGTATCACATAAAACATTCATAAAGGAAACATAACATTTCCACATTTCAGTCATAAGATATCAGTACAACATATTGATATAATACAAACATTATCAAAACCATTTTCAATACAAAAATAAACGAAAATTAAAACATGGTATATATTTTTCATTTTTTAAAAATGTTATGGCTTGTAGAGGAAGCTGAAACCCAAATAATGGTCACAGCGGTAGAGAAGTTGTTGTCGCCGCATACGTAAGACAAAAAATTCATTTTTTCATTTAGTAAAAACGCTTCATATAAAAAGATTCCTTTTGAATAAAAGTAAAAGTCAAAGGGGTTTATACACCATATAAAAGAATGTTGTGTATAAAACAAAATATTCCTCAATGAAAGGAGATTGAGACGAAGTCCCTTACAAAGATCATTTTTTAAATAAAATAGATCTATCATGTGTATACAATATAAGTACACATAATGAAAGTACCGATACAAGATAGGAAATAATAATATTATGATATAATTTGAAAGTATGAGATTAACCCAAATAATGGAAATTGGGTTACAAAGTTCCCTTACCTCGTGTATGACTTGACTCGACCGTTCTTTAACCTCCTGAATAATAATCTAGAGTTAATTTATAATTGATTAAGAAAATTTTTCATGTTCATTATTCCGTTTATATAACTTAATACTATGTTATGAATATTATATAATTATTTAATTTTATAACGGTTGTTTTGTCGATCTTTGATACTTGAGTAAAAAAAAGTAAACTTCTTATAATTACAAGTTGTTCATGTGGTAAAATATCCATTATATCCAGAATTATATTCATGATGTAGATATCATATTTATCATAAATATCCGGTATATATATGAATTAATAATATTACATAACATTTAGAGGTAATAAATGAAATGCAGCGTTCATGGAGACGGTAAGTTGTACGTATGCATGAACGCTACATTCATTTCTATTTCATATTTAATGGAATGAAATCATAATGATATAAAGGTGTATTATAATTACAGTATAATATAATATATAATATCATTTACTCTATCCTTTAAACTTCTCACATATGGCATTAACAATTCAAATCACTTTGAGAGGGTGGTAGTCCGCACTTCCTAAAATGAAATTATCACGTTTACCAATGATGGAAATCATAAAGGAATGCCATAAATGAAAAATACAGAAGCATAAAGAAAAACATAAAAATAATATATAATAAATAAATATAGTGACATCTTAATGGCCACCATGAATGGTGTTAAAATAAGATTGAACAATCATCGTTTCATGAGCCAATAATTCGCCACCCATAGAAACAATATGTTCTTTAACCATTAGACGAAGGTGTGTGTAAGTGTAAATCAAATCCTTCTCATAAAAACAACCTAGTATATTTAAGATACTAGGTTTTTAAAAAAATAAAATAATTAAAAGAGTTTAAAGGGATGGAGAAGCAGAATAAAACGATCGAACATAAGAGAAGACATTACCTTAAAATCGGGTAATAATTTTTTATTTGAGCCAAATGCTTCATTGGGAAGACTTCTGCTCAAATTAAGGCTTATAGGAGTAAGATAGGGAAGTTAAGAGACTATTTTGGAAGAGGATGGCCGAGACAAATGGCTTTTATGGTGTGAATAAGGTGGTATAGTTGGGGGCCTTTTATAAGAGGAGAGGAGGGGCACTCTTGGAAAGTCATGAAATGTTACATTATTATGAAATTATTTTTTGATTTTAAAGGTCCCACAAAGATATATTTCTAGGATAATATGATAAGGGTTCGAAATATACTCACCCAATAGGCTTTAGACAAGTGTACTTCTTAGATTTTACCTTATCTTTTCATTTTATTTAAATCGTTCATTAATAAGGTAATCGCTGCATCATCATGGTGTGATAAATAAAGTTATTTATTTAATGACTAAAAATTATAAAAAAATTACCATGATGTATGAAATCATTTTATATTTCCAATGAATATTTATTGTTGAAATTTTAACTTATATAACCCCATGTAATATTGTTTTAGTAAAACATCACATGTTTGTGACCATTTTCTTTTTACTTTAAATAAAAAGTTATTAATGTCATTTTCATACCCACGTGGCTCCATGGTGTCCCCAAGTTGACCCATGGATTGTCTTGGTTGTAAATGAATCATCAAATAAGGGTAGGACTAGTGTAAAGGTAAATTCGTATTATTAGAACTTTATATTTACCTTAAATTACACTAATTACCTTTAATCCTAATTAATAAAATTTAAAGGTTACTATTCACTAAAAAATATTTTCATCCCTTTGAACCACATTTTACTTACTAAAGACAACCATGAATGTCGGATTTTTGAAATTCAATTAACATAAGTGGTAAAGTTTCATTTAAACTAAAAATTAGTTTTTTGACTACCACTTAGTGGTTTCACTATTCATCAAAAATTGATGTTTTTTAAAAAAATACCAAAAATTCACCCTAATCTATATTTGATATTCCTAATTAAAAAATGATTCCTGTTTTAAAAAATTAAAAACATATAAGTTGAATTAATTAATTTAATAATGAATTCCCGTTGTCACCACAAATAGCGTGTTTTTAAGAAACAATATATATCTAAATATTGACAATTGCTTAAGTCCAATTTCAAAGTGAAATTAATTCTAATGACCACCATTGGATTAAATGGTAAAAATATATTCTAATTATACTTTAAAACCTCTCAATGATATAATTTATCACTATAAATTATTTTGATTAAAAAAAATTAAGTATTTTTCACTATTCATTAAAAATTGAACGTTCTCTGAAAATTACAAAAAATTAAACTTAGGATAATTTCGATATTCTGAATACAAAAATAATGTTCATTCTGAAATATAAAATTTATATAATTTAAATAATTGGGTATTACTATTCATAACGGCTACTTTTATTGGTCGCGGTGTGTTAGAATCTCGAACTTGCGTACAATGAAATCTATTACATTATTGAAAGAGAATCGTATCGTGAAAACTTGGGGTGTTACATTCTCCCCTCCATCAATAAATTGTGTCCTCACAATTTGAAAATGTTCTACGAAAATAAAAGGTTGAAAATAGAAAATAACTTTTTGTAAAACCCACATCAGAAATATGGTTTATAATATTATAACATTAAAAGAAAGAAAGAGAAGTACAATGGTCACCCGAGATAGCCCATACTAGGATTCTATGAAAATATGGATATGGAGGAAAAAAACCAACAAGGTCTGATGGATAGTTTTATAAAATGGATTAGGAGAAAGATAACTACAAGTAAATCACAAACTTGTGATTGGTTAAACAATCATTGATTCCCCATTAAGAAAAGTTAACCAACAACGTTTTTGTTTTATGTTACCTTTCATATAGTTGAGGAATTTATTTAGAAGATTTACTATGAACGTAAGGAAATATACATACATTTCATGTAGACTTTCATTCTTTAATAAATTTTAATCAATAACCCATCTTTCCCTCAAAAAGAAAATAGAACTCAAAAATATTATATTTATCCTAATCGTACAAGGTTCCAAATATTAGAATATACCATTTAGATTAGGAAAACTATTTTGTAATAACCAGGGAATTCTTGTAGGCTAGTGGTAGGTAATAAAGGCCTGTCACATTATGGTTGAGGGTTCGATTCCTGCAGCTTTGTCCGACGAGACGGGTTATCCCCCAACCTGCAGGTTATCCTTTTCCTAAAACTATAGTATTATAATATTCCAAAAATAGTCCTCCGAAATGTTTTAACTTTAAACAATACTATCCAAAGTTCAACAGAATCCATTCCAACCTTTATAGTATTCCAAAATGCATCTGTCTAGATGATCTCTAGAAGGTCTCTAAATTCCAAAATCAATTGTAACAACAGATTCCCCAGATAAAGTAAAGTTTCTCTTATTGTCACATATTAAAAATATGATTACCTTTATCATATTAAAACTTTAATGAAAACAACAAGTACTACAGTACAATCCCTATATATATAAAATTATTCATATAACTAGAATATAATCCTTGAGTCCAAAAGCACCAATAAATTAATTATTCCACTTCAACTATAGTAACAGCATAAGATTGGCCTTGATCCCTTGACCTTTTTTGAGGTAAGTTTCCCTGACTCTTAGAACATTGATTTTCACAATTCCCCATTTCTGTAAAATTGTTACATTCAACATTGACAGCCTCTTTCATTCCCTTTCAATCATGAGCCTGGTGACCTTTTTCTCTACATTTATAAAACACTCCCATTCCTTTTTGGCAAGTACCAGGGTGATTCTTTCCACAATTATCACATAATGGAAAATCCTTCTTTCCCTTTTTCCCTTTATCTGTCTCTTGTTCCACCATTCTCTTCTTCTCTTGATTTTCTTTAAAGTTGTAAGACTTAGATAATTCCTTTTTCTTCTTAATAGCACATGAGAGAATGTCTTCGTATAACAACAAGGATTGCGAGAACAATGCTTGATGGAGAAATGGTTTTAACCCATCAACGAAACGATCAATCTTACTTCATGGGTTATGTATATAATCTGTAGCATGCCTCACTAACCTTGTAAATTTAGACTCATACTTTGCAACATTCCCGTCCTCCTTTTACCTTAGAATCAGAAATTGTCTTTCCATATCTACTCGATGGTCACGAGGAAAGTATTTTTCTAAGAAAATCTCTTTGAACTCCCTCCATTCCATATTTAATAATTCATCATCTTCCTTTTTTTTGATTCAGTGACCACCACTGATCAGCATCTCCAGTGAGGCGGTAAACTACCATGATAACCTTTTCCCTTTCACTACTCCCCAAGGCATGGAAAATCTTCTCTAAGGAATTTATCCATTTCTCAGCTACTAATGGATTTGTACCCCCATTAAATGTTGGCGTGTGTTGCCTCCTGAAATGATCTGACATTGATCCTCCACTTTGCGGATCATGGTGCTCCATATGAGTAAGATTATTATTAATAACCTGAGTGAGTTGTCCCAGTATGATGATAAGCTGATCAGCACCAGTTGTATCACCATCTCCATTATAATTATCTTTAGTAGTAGGGAAATTCCTACATGGAGTGCGTACATTGACACGGTTTCTTTTCCTTCCACTAGGAGCCATTTCTAAACAATTTCATACAGTAGATTAATTTATGAATCAAAATACTTAAATCCATACTTGTAAAACACTTAACATAAATTGAACTATTTATGGATATAATCCATAATCATAAAAATTAATGTTTTCTTTGAGGAATTATATTCTCATAAACCCTTCATAATGGTTTGTAAAGAAAATTGGAATTATCCTAAGCATATCCCTTGGGAGTGTCATAACCAAGAGTAAAGAAAGTCCCATTGTCATGCACCAGTTCCTGTTCGAGTCTAGCTCCAAGTGGTGTTTTTGAGTTTTACCCCTAGGTACTTCTGTGTCAGAGCTGCCTCTACTTGCTCGTATCCAGATAGGGATGTATTGCTTGGAAAACTCACAAAACCTCTATAATACCAAAAATCTTGGAAGTTATTCTATACTAATCCTCAAAGTCTATCTTAGGGATATGTGCTCTAATCAGAGTTTATCTAAATCTAGCTTCCAAGGTTAGTACTAAACTGCCTCTGATACCAACTGTAACGCCCTGACCCCAGTTAACCAGATTCCGTGCATTATAACGTAACATTGGAATGATAAAAAAAGATCAAGTCTCGAAAGAACGATTAGTTTAGTAGCCTTGGAAACACTAGATACTTTCATAAATGTTACATTACATCATAAGGTGAAAAAAATCACAAAAACATAGTCTACATAGTCCACACTCATATCCCCTTCAGACTATCCCTACAGTTCAGTCATAAAATATTTCTTGACATCCTAGGAAATATAAAACATAGAAAGGGGTGAGCTCAGATTCTCAGTAAGGATAATAATATAGCGGAAACATTCATAAATAAACATAGGCATTTAGTACAATGTATAACTAAAACAAAAGCCTTTTGAACTTGAACTTCAGCATAATGTAAAAAAAAATGAAGTAATGCCATAAACTTATTCACATGGATATTCTACTAGTAGAATAATCACATGCAATATCAATAACCACTTTCATAATGATGGAATGAGTAATGTCAGACTATTATAACCCCGTAGCCAAGACATCATGCCAAGACAGTGGTTTGTCTCATGAAACCTACTGATGCATCAAGAAGCTATATTGGGCTCCACCTATCGCATATTAAGTCCAATGCATTCCTCATATGAACAGGTTTAAACATATCATAAACCATAACATAATCGTATCACAGAAAACATGCATAAAGTAAACATAACATTTCTACATTTCAATCATAAGATATAAATACAACACATTAATATAATACTAACATTATCAAAACCATTTTCAATACCAAAATAAAAGAAAATTAAAACATGATATTTATTTTTCATTTTTTTTAAAAATTTATGGCTTGTAGAGGATGCCAAAACCCAAATAATGGTCAGAATGGCGGAGAAGTAATTGTCGCTGCATACGTAAGACAAAAAATTCCTTTTTTTGTTTAGTAAAAAAACTTCGTATAAAAATATTCCTTTTGAATAAAAGTAAAATTCAAAGGGGTTTATACACCATATAAAATAATGTTGGGTATAAAACAAAATATTCCTCAATGAAAGGAGATTGAGACGAAGTCCCCTACAATGATCATTTTCTTAAATAAAATAAATATATCATGTGTATTAAATATAAGTACACATAAAGAAAGTACAAATACAAGATAGGACATAATAATATCATGACATAATTTGAATGCCGGAGATTAACCCAAACAATGGAATTTGGGTTAAGAAGTTCCCTTACCTCATGCCCGACTTGACTCGACCGTTCTTTAGCATCATGAATAATAAACTAGAGGTAATTTCTAATTTCTTAATAACATTTTTAAAGTTAATTATTCCTTTTATATCACTTAATACCATGTTATGAACATTAAATATTTATTTATGTTAATAACAGTCGTTTTCTCAATCTTTGATACTTGAGTCAAAAAAATTAAACTTCTTATAATTACAAGTTGTTCATGTGGTAAAATATCCATTATTTCCCAAGTTATATTCATGATTTAGATATCAAATATATCATATATATCTAGTATATATATTCATTTATAATATTACATAACATTTAGAGGTAAGAAATGAAATGCACCATTCATGGAGAAGGTAAGCCATACATACGCATGAACGCAACTTTCATTTCTATTTCGTATTTAATGGAATGAAATCATAATTATATAAAGTTGTATTATAATTCCAGTATAATATCATATATAATATCATTTACTCCATCATTTTAATGTCCCACATATGGCATTAACGATTCAAATCACTTTGAGGGGGTGGTAGTCCGCACTTCCTAAAATGAAATTATCATGTTTACCCATAATGGAAATCATAAAGGCATGCCATAAATGAAAAATAAAGAAGAATAAGGAAAAAATAAACATAATATATATCATAAATATATATAGTGAAATTTTAATGGCCACCATTAAATGTGTTAAAAGAAGATTGAACAATCTTCGTTTCGTGAGGCAGTAATTCGCCACCCACAGAAACATTATGGTCTTTAACCATTAGACGAAGGTGTGTATAAGTGTAAATAAAATAATTCTCATAAAAACATCCTAGTATATTTAGGATACTGTTTTTGTTACAAAGGGAAATAATTAAAAAAGTTTAAGGGGCTGGAGAAGCAAAATAAGACAAAAGAACACAAGAGAAGACATTACCTTAAAATCGGGTTACTCTTTTTGATTTGAGCCAAAGGATTCCTTGGGGGGACTTCATCCCAAAGTGAGGTTTCTAGGAGTAAGAGAAAGAATTTTAGAGAGTATTTTGGCAGAGGTTGTCCGAGCATAATGGATTTAAAGGTGTGAATAAGGTGGCAGAGTTGGCGGCCTTTTATAAGAGAAGAGGTGGGCCACTCTTGGAATGTAATGAAATGTTACATTATTATGAAATGATTTACAGATTTTAAAGTTCCAAAAATGATATATTTATAGGATAAGGTGATAAGAGTATGAAATATACTCACCCAATAGTCTTTAGACAAGTGTATGGATTGTATTTTACCTTATATTTTCATTTTATTTAAATCGTTCATTAATGAGGTAATCACTGCATCATCATGGTGTTATAAATAAATTTATATATATAATGTCTAAAAATTATAAAAAAATTACCATGATGTATGAAATCGTTTTATCTTTCCAATGAATATTTATAGTATAAATTTTAACTTTTATAACCCCATGTAATAATTGTTTTAGTAAAACAACACATGTTTGTGACAATTTTATTTTTACTTTAAATAAAATGTTATTAATGTCATTTTCATACCCATGTGGCTCCATAAGGTCCCCAAGTTGACCAATATATTTTATTGGTCAGACATGACTCATCCAATAAGGTTAGGAAAAGTGTAAAGGTAATTTAATAATATTATAACTTTATATTTACCTTAAATTACACTAATTACCTTTAATCGTGATTAATAAAACTTAAAGGTTACTATTCACCAAAAATTATTTTTGTCCCATTGAACCACATATTACTTACTAATTACAACCATGTATGTCTTATTTTTGAAATTCAATTCACATAAGTGGTAAATTTTCATTTAAATGAAATACTAGTTTTTTAACTACCACTTAGTGGTTTCACTATTTATCAAAAATTGAAGTTTTTTAGAAAAATACCAAAAAATCACCCTAATCTATATTTGATATTACTAATTAAAAATGATTACTATTTTAAAAAAATTATAAAAATATAAGTTGAATTAATAAATTTAATAATTTCTTCCCGTTGCCACAACAATAGCGTGTTTTTAAGAAACAATATATATCAAAATATTGGCAATTGTTTATTTCTAATTTCAAAGTGAAATTAATTCTAATGACGACCATTGGATAAAATGGTAAAAATATATTCTAATTATACTTGAAAACTTCTAAATTTTATAATTTATCACTATATATTTTTTTTGATTAAAGAAGTTGTATTTAAGTATTTTTCACTATTTATTAAAAATTGGAAGTTCTTAGATAATTACAAAAAATATAAATTAAGATAATTTCGATATTACGAATACCAAAATGATGTCCATTTTGAAATATAAAATATATATAATTTCAAAAATTGGGTATTACTATTCATAACGGCTACATTGATTGGTCGCAGTGTGTTAGAATCTCGAACTTGCATAAAATGCATGTTGTTGTATTATTGAAAGAGAAGCGTATCGTGAATGCTTGTGGTGTTACACCGAAGGGGTCACCTCAGGTGTCCTGGCCCCGCTAGATGTAGAAATTGATGCAACCATAGGTGTGGATCCCGAAGGCCCCACACATGCATCCACTGAGGGACGAGAATGGGTTCTTTGTATGAAACTCTCCTTCCTAGTTCAAGTATTAGCAAGGAGTCAAGAATGACCTGGGAGAAAACCCTGAGGAAGGGGATTGGTATTTTACCTCAAGGGAATTTTCAAATTCTTCGTGGTCTGAGTCCAAATCTCTAACATCACCCTCTTCCAACGGGCTCACTCTACCGGCCTCGTCCCCCCAGGTGGACTCATCCGATTCTTCTGGCAGAGGGAAGTGCTCTCTCAGTTCAGCGGCGAAAAATAGCGGAAGGACTGTGTGATCCAGAATCACCTTGACAAAGTATGTCATTGGACGTGGGGCACCCTGGGAATGCACAAAGTCCTCCAGCTTTGCCAAGTATTTCTCTGCCTCTGTCCGGGACACAGCAAAGCCGGGCCTAATAGGGCAAATCCCCGACAATTCCATCCTCAGACGGTTCATGTGATGCCACATCTCGGGCAGGATAAGGAATTTCCAGTTGACTTCCCATATGTCCCAAGCCTCTGGGAAGACAAAATTCTCTGGCATGTCTATATGGTGAAACCGCTTCCCCTAAGCCTGGGTAGGTATCTTGTGGAACCCTTTTTGAGGCCACCCCTCAAAATGACTCTATTCTTCTGGAACCGCTTGGTCTTCTATCGCTTTGGAATCTATCACCACTGCCTCACCCTCAACTGATGCAGGTCTTGCCACCATGGCAGCCCTACCACTATGGGATGCCCTTGCCTCCTTCTGGCCCCAACTTCTAGATTGGGGATGCTCACTATCACCGACCTGAATGGTTGGCTGCTTCATCATCTCCCCTATGTATGCCACCTCCCATCATTTGGCATACTCATTTACTATCCTATAAGTAGGAGGAGGAGGAGGAGGCATCTCATTCCACATATACCTATCTTCTCGTGTGAACATGAGACACATATTCCTCATTACACATAGGTGTTCCTCGTGGCGCACCCATAAATAGACCCTCGGGGATAGTCGCTGCATGCACCAAAATTGCTGGGAAAATCGGTGTGGGGTGTACGACTCATTGAGGGGCTCATAGACCACCCTATCCACCAGGAATACACCTCAAAAATCATGTAGATAGGACCGGTGCTCTTCTGTTCCTCAACCATCATCTTTGAAGGCCCCGTTGGCTGCGGTAATGGATGGAATTTGAACTCTTCTATCTTCTAGACTCATTTTAATACCGATGTAACGGTTAGATTGGCCAAAAATCACCCCTCAACATTCATGATGGATGGGTGGAGGTCCGATTCTAGAAGAGAAATTGGGTTTGGGTATTCATAAACCCCCTTAATTTGTGCCAATATCCACCCATACAAGAGGTGGAATGGCCCACATATCCTTTGTGGCCTCTTCCACTCACGGATGTGCCAGAGCATTTTGTTCATATTAGTGAGCATCGGGATTCCGAGATTCACTCACCCTTCAGTCTCTAGCATGGAATCCATGATGAATGTTCTGGGTGACACACCTATGTTTGTGTCCCTCACCGGCAGGATCCAGCCATTGATTAGAGCCGCGATGAATGCCGCCATCCTGACTATCGATTGTTGCTCGGTGCTTACGCTGAAGCCCCAGGACTTCCACTAGATGTCCTCCATTAGTAACCAATATGAGTGCTCTTTTCCCCGATGATCCCCCTTTGGGAAATTCTAGGGCCACACCAGGAACCGTCTGTTTTTCAAAAAGTTCATAAATTGCTTGAACCACCATGTAAAGTGGACATCTCTCACTCCTACCTTTTCCTCTCTCGGCACCAGTCTCATCAAATACATCACCATTGGTGAAATCTGCTCTAGATCCTCCCATGCACCCATAGCTGGGAGGCATTTGTCGTACATATCTCCCAGTATCAGGACCCCTAAGATATAATGCATGTCTGATAAGCTGATTCCAACCTCCCTGTGATTTATGTGGAAGGTATTGGTCATCGATGATCACCAGCTCAATAGATTTGGCATCTGCTGCTTTCCCTGGTAGATGTGAAATTTGGAGGCCCATGCCACCTCATATATATCTACTCTCCTCTACTCTGCCCCAAACTCTAAACATGATATGCTTACCCTGTAGGCTCATGCCCAATCGTCCGTGAAGTTTCCACCTTGCAAGAGGTCCCACATAATAGAATATCCCTTCTTCGGGTTCCTCAGCACCACTTTTAGGATTGCTTGGTATAGAGGAGGGGATGTCTCTGACTCCAATGCATTCCTGTCAATGTTTCTCAGATGATTGTATACACAATCAGTGATAACGGGCATAAAGTTATTTTGAGTGTGGCCATTATCCACCCTAAACCACAAGGGCTAGCATGAAATGCTCCAGAACCAGTAGGCTGGTTCGTCCCAACTGGCTTCAGGGATGAAGACATCATCCCTCAGTCTAAATCCCTACAAATTTGGTCTCTTTCACAATGGGTAGTCCCTTTGGCATTCTGACAATATCTACCCTAGAAAATCATTGTCGGTGTGGTTCTGTACTAACTCCCCAAGACCTAATCTATTCGCCATCTCTTCCCTTCAGGCAGTGTCCACAAGGACCCCCTGAAAACCTCTAGGTGAGTCATCATGTCGCTAAAATTTAGAAAATTTTTGGATAGGATCACAATGCATGATCATGGAAATAATTTTTGGAGCTCGATCCGGACATTGGAATCATTGAGCCTTACACTGACCCCCTGATGCAAGTTGTGGAGTGGTCTAAAGCAATGTTCAAGATTCACTATGCACCATGAGGCTAAATGCCCAATTCACGGATAGTGATCATGGAGTATGCGGACCTTCATGAATCGAGAGCGCCAAAAGTTGAAATCGCGGAGGAGAGATAGGAAAAAAATAGCAGTCAACCCCACTATTTATAGGCATGAAACCCAGGTGCTCTGTGGCGCGTCCAACCGCAGCGGGCTTCATAGCGTGCCCAACCCACACATCACAGCTCCACTTCATGATCCTCCTTCACAAGGCTTCCTCATGGGTAACCAACGAATTTTTTTGATGGACCATCATACTTGGATTCTCATTATCTCCTTGACTCCCAGCCTAGGGGGCATTTGTTGACACCAAAACTGGAGGTGAACAGAACATCTTGAAGGTCTTGGGAACTGCCTTGCAAAGCTGGATAATGATGCCCCTAGAGCCCTGTTGCCGGTGCAAGATATGACCTTTGTGACCCACTGCGAAGAAAAAATGGGGGACGACTCCGTGAACCACTTTGACGATTGTGAACCGCAGTGAAGCAAGGAGGAAGGATGGCTCCTTGATCCTATTTGATGTTCGTGACCCACTACGAAGCAAAGAGGTAGGACAGCTCCATGAACTAATTTGACGTTTTGGACCCAGTGTGATGCAAGGAGGCGGGATAGCTCTTGGACCCACTTAAATGTTCACGACCTTCTGAAAGGAAAATTTCAGTTTTTCCCAGAATATTCCATACATCGTGGTGCCTCTTGTCTATAAATATTGGGCTCCCCTAAAGCCCAAGGGATGGGGAATGCGAAGTTTCACGTTCTGAGCTCTCAAATCGCAAAGCACCTCTTGCTCTGCGAACCATGAGTTCTTCATGTTACTTCTTCTTTAGGAAGTGCATCTCTTTTGGAATTAATTGATCCCATCTTCCAAGATGGATGAATTTCATGAAGCCCATGTGACTTATCAAAGGATTAAGATCCCCACAGGGACTCCGGTTTTCACAAAGCATTTAAGCATCACGAAACACCCACCACACCCACATGACCTGTATTCTACGGCTAGGTCACTGTGCTTTGCGAAGCACATTGCTTCACGACACCCTGCTTCGCGAGGCAACCCTACATCCTAATCCATTACTTCGTGAGTACCTTTTCACTTCCTGATGTACATCCAAATGCACTTATTCCCAATGCCTAGCCCAGGAAACATCACATCGTGAAGCACATCCCTTCATGACCCCCCTCCACTTCATGGAGAACAAGAGCTTCACAATGCTTCTATTTATGGCCCCCTTTTCTCTACAAATTCTTCTCCCATGTAGCCCTTCAGGTTTGCATGAAGAAATTTCAATGTCCCTCAGATGATACCACCTATTGCATTGCTTCGCCTCATGCTCCTTCGCATAGTCATGCTAATGGATATTGCCACTTCGCATAGCCACACTAATGTGGATCCCCAAGGGGATCACCCCATGACACCCCTCAGTCACGGCGTTGCCTGTCACTTTTCTTCACCAAGATAGAGAGGGTACCAGTTATGTAAGTCCTAGGGGTGTGGAGTAAACCTGACTCATCCAAGATGAATGATGTTAAACTTCCAAGATCTATTGTCCTCAGCAATTGATGTTAAATTGTGACCTTTCCCTATGTCTCGCACATAGGGTTCTTTGTCTCAGACATTCTCTACACCCACTGGTCTCCACGAGAGTGAAATAATTCCTCACATGGAATGACATGCTATTTATCAGAGTGGCGCCTATCCGTAGGGATGGGCAACCACCTTTGTGTAATCCCCTATCCTTTCTCGCAGAAGGAAGAACTGCTCTTCCTCCTTTAGTTTTCGGTGCCCAAGGCTAGCAAAGGGCATGATGGGGTACTGTGCTCCTCCTCTCATATGTGCCGAATCCCTTTATTTCTGGGCATTGTCACATGGGTCTCCACCATGGAGTATGTCCCGATTTATATCTCCCTATGTTCCGTACCATGCGTAAGCCCATATTTCCTCTTTGTCCTGCTAACCATGCAAGATTCTGACTTCGCTTCCCATGGATGAACCTTTCAGGATGTGATCATCAGGTCTTTCAGTCTCTGGTTTCTCACACCGAGCGTGACTCACGTGGACTTAGAGCATGCATCGAACATCTCATCCTCTCCAGGTATCCTAGAGTGTAATCCCCACAACCCACATGAACTACGTGGTCTTTGATCCTTTCCAAGGCAGCGTACATAGGAAGCTTCCTTATGGTTGAATCCCAACACTCGGTCATTCATACCATCATCACGTCGGTTCACCAACACCTTGGGAAGCCTAGAGTGTAATCCCTACACCCATACCTAAACAACATCGTCTTTCATCCTTACCAAGGTAGGGTATTTAGGATGCCTCCCTAAGGTTCAAGCCCAACACCCAGTCATTTCGTCCATCTTCACGTTGGTTCACCAACACCTCGGGCAGCATTGATTGTAAGCCCCCCAACCCACCAGAACTATGTTGACTTTGATCCTTTCCAAGGAAGGGTATGTACGAAAGCCACCATAAGGTTCAAGCCAAACACCTGGTCATTCTGGACATCTTCATGTCAGTTCACCAACACCTTGGGTAGCCTAGAGTGTAAGCCCCACACCCATTCCTGAACTACAAGGACATTGATCCTTGATAAGGTGGGGTATGTAAGAAGCCTCCATAAGGTTCAAGCACAACACCGCAGTCATTCGGGACATCTTCACATCGGTTCACCCATACATGAACAACGTGGTCTTTAATCCTTGCCAAGGAAAGGTACGTAAGAAGCCACCACGAGGTTGAAGCCCGCCACCCATTGGTTCTAACCCCCTTAACACCCGTTCCTGCACCACCTAAACTACGTGGTATTTGATACTTTATAAGGAAGGGTATGTAGAAACCCTCCTTGTGGTTGAAGACTAAAACCCTGTAGTTCCGACCCCCCTTCATATCGGTTCTCCCACACCATCCATCTGGACCCTAGATCCTTATTCATGTCAGTTCACCTTCTTCCCACATGACATTAATTTGTAAACTCCACACAATGATAAGTCGTTGTGTCCTCCTGTCAGAGGTAAGCCTTTGTGCCCCACAATAATCGATAAGCGGTTGTATCTCGATTAGGGGTAAGACATTGTGTCCCCTATTCAGCGGCATGCTGTTGTAATATCCTTCACTGGGACCCACATCATTGGTCTGTCCTAGTGGCATCAGACCAACCCAGACTGCTAACCGTGCATAATACCCATACACATCATTGGGTTGTTTTCTTATGTGTACACCCCTATTAAAGATCATCTCCAGATGTTTCCCTCAAGCCTATTTGTCTCGGGAATAACATGCCCCAACCTAGAGATTCCAATTCCTCCAGGTCCCATACACGCATCCATTCTCATGGGATGCCTTCTTAGGTGTCCCATTTCTCTCCTAAAATACGAGAGCATTGATTCCCTGCTACAGGGATACATATGAAGTCTTCCTAAGACTTATGACAAACATTACCATCGTCCTCATAGTGGTTCTATCCAATTCACCACCCATTTCACACATCACCGTATCATCCATCTTCATTCTTACTAGGGCCGCCACATCCCGGTGAGTTCATGTCAACACACCTACGTCGGTGTGTCCTCTAGGTGTTACACTCATTTGATCCACTCTAGACAGTTTTTTGATCAATCAGATCCATCTTCGCTGGATGTTAAACTTGCGGCATACCCATTTATAAACATGGGGAGTTGAGGAAAACCTCATAGACATGCCTATGGAATATAATTCCACATATTCGATGTGGGATGCCTTGGGATTCTACGCCCTTGAGATGCCCTATTATAAAAGGAAGAAACCCAGATGCGCTAGTGTTCCAGCATTCAGACACTCCAGTGATGTCCAACATGACTACTCCCCTAACCGAAGGTTGCTTCCCTAACTGGACCCTTTGAAATATGTTGATAGATGCAGTTTAATTATCTGGTGTCCATGAAGATATGGAGCTTGGAAGAGTTTCACGAACAACGTCTTAAGTGTATAAGAGAGACCTGGACTAGTTGATGAGTTCTGAGGAGTAATCCATAGAAGGAAGAACCATCATCCCATCATCCTATTTTGATCAAGGAGTAAACATCCCTGAACTAGTGACAGATGCCACCTACCTTTCAAAATCAGTAATGCGAGGTAACCAAAACAAACCTTTAATCCTTAAGAAGACGGGCATGCATGCCCCGGTGAATGCGATAGAAACAATTATAAAAAATCTACATTTTTTCTCCTCAAGTACATTAACTATCTTAAATGTTTCTGAAAAATTAAAAAATTATCTAATATCATCCTCAAACAATGATTAGTAAGATAAATCTAAGTCTCCAATATAGTAAATATTATAAAATCATTCTTTAATAGTGAATAAATAAAGTGGATACATCTTGAACAATAATATCATTAGGTTATCACAGTACATCTTAATGAAATTCATTATATTATTCAATCAATAGAAAAATCATTGGATATCTTAGTAAAAATACATATTATTTTATGAATAGTTTATTATAAATTTTTTTATGGATCTCCATTGGTATTGAATACTAATGGTATGCATTATGGTTTTGAGTAGTCTCTCTCTCTATCAATTTCATTCTTCTATGGTAATAAAAAATATCAGAAGTAGTGTACATTGGGATATTTCAATCAATTCATTCTATTTATCAGATATCTTAGCATTTAATCATGGAATAATCACATGAATTTTATATCAATATTTTAAATATGATATTTTTATTATATTTGTAATCTTGAGCATCTCATTCAGACCATAATTATTCCTATTATTCAAATCTCAGGAATTTTTTTCAAATATATTTTTCATTTATCATAAGGAAAAATATTATCCTTGACTCCTAAAAACACATATTATTTTATTTGCAATATTTCATATTCCTAAAATCTTTTTATTTCTTTTATTACACAAAAAACCCACATAATATTTTTCTATATGCTTCAACATGGGAAAAACTAGTTCTGGTAAAATTCTTCTCTCATGATGAAATATACTTCTTTATATTATACTAATATTTAAGGCTTCCTTAATCATCATAAAAAACATGATATTCAAATAATTAAATAAAATTAAAGGGTCATCTCACTTATATTTATTAATTCCGCTAGATACACCGTTTTAATTGAATCAGACAAAAAAATGTATCAAAAATAGCCTTCAAATCAATTTGGTTTATCTTTTGAATACATTGAGTTACAAAAATAAGAGCCAAGAAATATTTAATTAAATATGATTTATCATCATATTACTCAAATATATTAATTTAAATATAAATATAAATCATATTATATATTCCCAAAATTTCATAAATAATTTTTAACACAATTATTTGACAAAATATTATATGAATAATACAAAATCCCATCCTTTTAGTACATGAATTATCAATTAATTTTATAAGAAATATTGTTCTAATAACTTTAAAGGATCTATTGAGGTATAATATCTTTTAAAATAGGTAAAAAATACATCATTTACATAATAAAAACCTAAAAATAAAAAATATCCTTTTAAAATACTCTTTTGTTATTTCATTATAAGACACTTAATGACAAAAAATTTCGTGGGGACATATACAAATAGAAAATGGAAATGTTAATTTACATAAGGGATAAAAAATGAAGAATGAAATAAAATATAATCTTTTAAAAAACATGATTATTTCTAATTCTTTTACTAGTTTTTCATTCTGCACACGTTTCATTTCCCTATATTTCCAATTTTTTATGGTTCACATCATTCATCACTCTCAACGGTGATGAATGCTCCTTGATCCTAATGGTACGATGAGGTATTGATTCAGCCCTCAATTTATTACTCATTAGATTTCATTACATAGTCAATGTCTCACTTATAGAATAAAATTTGTTAATAGAACTCATTTATAGTGCCATATATTGGAAGAAGATTGTTAATTACGGTGCATATACCTTTATAAGGAAAAAATGTTCATTTAGGAGAGTTGTCACATTGGGAGTCTCTAGAAATTTATAGATATTGGTTATATTAGGAACCTATAATTATTATTCTTTGGATTGAATATAATATAGGGAATCTTTTTCACAGAACCCAAGCCATCCAATGTTAATCACAAGGCAACTAACCCAATGGGTGTATGTATTCCATGTATTTTTACCATAGGCATCACAAGTTTATATCATGGGGTATGAATTCAAGGGAATGGAACTAGTTAAAAGTCTTGTGTAAATTTTCAGAGGGATAAATTCTTTTGGGGAAAATTTGGTCATTGGATTAATGTATTTAAGGGATATGTTGGGATGAACTCCTGATTGAGGCAGATCAAGAAGGTGAGTCCCTATGAGGGAAGATATAACAACTGGATGGAATGGTTTGAATTCCCCATGGAGGTGGATAAAAATGTGCATCCATATGATGGAAGTAATGAAACAGGGGTTGGTGGATTAAAATTCCCTGTAGAGGCGGATTCATAGGTTATTCATTAGGATGGAATATGTTAAACCTGGGTTGGTGGATTAGAAATCCCCATAGACGTGGATCTGGATGTTCATCCCTATAAGGGATGTTTTTACACCTTGTTTGGTGGATCAGAACACACCATGGTGTTATTCCTAGATTATATGTATCATAATTCATTGAGGTGGATCACATAGGTGCATCCCTAGTAGGGAATATATCACTTCAGGTTGGTAGATTAGAGCACCCTATTGAGGTGGATCCGTAGGTGTGATCCTCAGTGGAAGGATGTCACACCTAGGATTGTGGACCAAAATTCCCCAAAATGGAGGTTCTATAGATACATCACTCTGATGTAATATTTCACACGTAGTATGGTGCATCTGAACTCCCCATGGAGGTGGATAGAGAGGTGGGTCTCTAATAAGGAATATGCCACACATAGGGTTAATGTTGTTTGGATTGAACCTCAAGGAGAAATTCATATGCACCCAGTTTAATATTCAGGGATCAAAAATCAAGTAGTTTGATTCATATGTTTATGTTCATATGACATTACATATCCATGAAATATAATTTCATGTCATATGGATGCTAATGTCACATGAGGGAATCAATGACCAATGGTGTGGAGATTACAAATAGAGTCTACTCAAGGTGTATATTAAAACAGAGATAAAGGATGAGGTATCATCCAATGTTATTCATACACATAGAATCCTATGTTTGATATTGAGTGAATGAGGTTTTTGGTAATCCCATTTCAATCATACATGGGGTAAATTGTGTTTATCATACATGATAATTATATAGTTTTTTTCATGTGATGAGAATGTTGTCATTAGGTGTGATGGTTTCTAACTTAGACTACATGCAATGATGTTTAATTTCAGACAACTCAGATATCATTGGTGATCCCACCTCAATGGTGACCATGTCAAGCAAGGAATGGATTTATCTGAAGGAATCACCTTCGAGACAGGTACATAATGTTTCTCAAATATGCCACCATTAATGATTTTGTGACCAATGTTATGCACCTTTGGGTGGGACAATGAATTGGAACGCCTATGGATGAGTGGTCAATCTGGAGACACAATTTTGGGTGCTTATTCATAGAATAAATAGTTACTCTTGTAACTATTATTTGAATAAATAAGTATGTTGTATAACCATGACACACGTGGATTGAATTGGGCATACACAGTAGTGGGTGTCATGGGACAAACACTAACTGAAGGTGTAGTTGAACTTGTCCTCATTCAGTATGGTGGACCTGGGCACTCAACCTTCACAAAAGTGTTTGAGCAGAAATGTGGCTTGACAAAGAGTCATATATTAGGGGTTTCACTGTGAGTGGTTCCTTACATAGTGGTTTATCATTATCTTCATGGCCATCAAAAAGGTCCGGGGCATTATTAAGGAGTATTATTTCCAATCCTGGCTAACCATACCTTAGAGAGATGTTCTATTTCCCATAGGGTTGTCTTCATGAAGGATATATTCCTAAAGACTCCCTAAGTGTCAATAAGGGATATCTTCTTCTAATAAGGGCATGGTCCATCATGAAAGGAAACTCCACTTGGGTGGAGGCCCTCATGAACAACATGGAGGTGGTTTCATGAAGGTATCATACCATATAAAATCCATTTTACATTTCTCTCATTAAGATGAGATGGTATGTAAATTGGGAGAGATTTTTAGAAGACTAAATTTCATGCATAAAATGAGAAGAAACACTTGTGGGGTATTTATTTGAATGTATTATTTGTGATTATTGAAGGACTTCATAATGAATTATGGGTTTTTTTAGTGTCTTGGACTCCTAAATTCCAATTTACATTGTGTTGAGGATACCATTACTTCTTCACACATTCATGAAGAGATCATATTCCCACCATTGACACCACATGGAGGATACCATCAGGTCTCTAAATGATCCAAACAGTCATGTGATAACGTCATTATGAATGGTTGTGAGCAATGCTAATCATATCCTTAGATTGATTATTGGAATTTTTTATCTCATATTCGCTTTGAACTGGATGTGCCTTCTTTGATCTCTCTCATGACACACATATTTGGGAAAAAAAAATTCCTCTAATAATTTGGGCTAATGGGAAATAGTAGTTTCATATTTTGAGGGAAATTTCCCATTATTGGCAATTATCCCCAATCCATGTTGCATGTTCATGAAGGGTATTCACAATGACTTCACATGGATCCCCATCCCAAGATTCAGATATATATAAGTTGATAATTTTTTTATGGATCCTCGCCTTTGTGAAATGTCTTCTGTAAAACTATCCATCACAAATTGATCATCATGATAGAATCATTGAGAAACAGACCCATAATAATTCATACTTTTTGAATGAAATGGATACTGAGGGATCTAATGTGGTGACTTCTTATTGAGAAAAACTTGTTAGAAACAAAATGATCAGTGATAGAATTCATAGAACCATTGAGCATGATTAACTAACATCACTACTAGAAGAAGATAAAAAATAATACCACTATAAAATAGGATTTCACTTTATTAATTTGGGATAAACGATGGTGTATTCATACATAATGAATTTTGATATGATCCCGCCTACTATTTCAGGATCTCACAAAGAATATTCCAGTTATATAGGACTGCTCGAGGGAATATCCAAAAGTACCATGCCCCACTCATCATACACACTCTCTCTAATCAATTAATAAATATATATGATGCTAATTTGTATGATGAGTCATCCCCCCATTTTGTTAGATAATTATCAATGTGTATTTGGGGGATCTTCTTAAGGGATAGATAGACATCTAAGACCTATACCAGGGTACAATGTTTACTGTTTAATGGGTTTGGGATTATTTTTCATGTGCATCATTCAATTAATTTGAAATCTATATGAATAATGTCTGGATTTATGAGTAAAATGGGTTTAATAGTTTCATCTTTACATCTACATGTATATAACACCAAATCTAATGAAGTGGTGAACATCAAGTACCAACATGTTTCATTTGAATAATGGGTAGGTTGGAATCTACCTATGGGATATTTACTATATCATTGGGATCCTAATTCAATGGGATATATATGATGAGTACCCTCCTTAATAGAATATATGGGAGGACCCTGAGAATATTCCAGCTTCTATGAGAGTGCTGGTGAATTTGGTGTAGCGAACTAGTGAACCTATGCTAAGGAAGAATGATATCCAAATCATGTTGTGGATCAACTATTTTTGGAATGAGCCAACGTACAAGCTACCTAGATGGCCTGAGGCATGTAATTGGGAGTTCAAGTGGGGTAAAGAGAACATGTTCTAGTGGATCATGTAGTAGATACATGGATTATGGGGGGCTACAGTATAAGGCCTAGTGCTCTAGTGCTCAGACTGGTAGGGTCTATTTACAAATTGATCTGTTAGTGGATGCTCGAAATTAAAGATTCGCACATGGGGGTTTGGTCGAGCACCTCATTATAAAATTTTTATAGTGATGGGGGTAGAACATCAACCAGGTTGCCCCTGTATTGGTGTTGAAATACAAGGGGTTCTACCACATCATCCTAGTGAATACTCTACTTTATATGTGTGGTACCTCCATTTATTTTATATCTTGTTGGTAATACACATGATGGTTATGAATACCTAAACCCCGTATCCAATCTCACAATGAATTTACATCTAGTGATCGTGAACATTTTCAAGAGTCACCCACTCGTGATGGCCCCCGTGGACATGAAGGAAATGGTTAATCTACCATGGAACTTCATGTTTCATGTCTTCGATCATACAAAGGGGATGAGGATTGTTGATGGTACAAGGACCATTTAGTAGTGGTCATAGCTCATGACCAAATGAGGTTATATTCAAGTTAAAAGAGATGAACATAATGTTTTTTTTGTTCCATAAAACCCACATCAATTATCATGGTATTTTAGGTTTGTAGTGGTTGACCTCAGATGAATACACAGAGTTGTATCATGGTCACCTTCCTCTGGTATTGAGGATGATATAGAACATGTTAATGGAAAATGAAGTAAATGGTAGTTATGATGATCCAACACCTACTAGAGCATATGGGCTAACCCATGCCTATGACCTGAGCATGGGAATCAAAAATCCTAGACAGATGTTGAGGAACCAAACCCCTCATGAAAATGAAGTGGAGGACCCATAACCCTAGGGTTGAGGGTGAGTTGTAGGTGGAGAATACTATGGATGTAGGAATGGCCCAGTGGGAAGGGATGAAATTTTAAGGCTAGTGGTTCATAGACTAGGTAGGTGGATGATGGTGGGATAGGAGAAAAATCAGGATAACTTCTCCTAAGAAAGAAGTCTTAGAAGGAAAGTGAACCCTTAGAGGTGGCATCAATGGATTTTTTTAAAGGTCATGGTAAGTAGTTGTGATATTTTTATTTCCCTACCAATGCGGTCTTTTTGGAGGATTGGGTTGGCTGGGGACTTGTTTGACATAGAAAAACCCTCCATGGGATGTGAAAAGATCTCAACAGAGTGGTTATATTCCTCACTATGATGGGAAATTATAGGTATGGCTTCTAGGTTCTTTAATATGTGGTCATATAGTACATCAATGAGCTTCATAATTAGGTATACTCTTAGAGAACCGTGCATTTGATCACCACCCTAGTGAAGGTGATAATCCGGATGACCTCCTCTTCCAAGTACTCAAGAAGTGGTTTTTATTCATATCCACCTCTAAAAGGAGTCTTGGAAAAGTCATGGGGGAGATATTCCTACTCAAGATCCCCAGTGGGAGAGGGTCCAACCATAGACCTGGTTTACACATTAATTCTACATTATATTAAAGCAACAACCCCCCCCCCCCAACAAGAGTAGAATTTATATCATCTTGTACATGCATAAGGATAGGTACACACAGAGGAGGGGGAGGTTCACGATGAACCTTGGAAATTGGGAGTGGGATCCTCATGATTTAAGGGGAAAACATCAGGTCCCACCCAGATTTCATGGCCATGTGTGGCCAACCATTGGCCAAAGACATTCTTGTGGCTGAGGTAACAACCATTGGGTTAATTCCTTTCCCATAGGGAATACCCATGTGTTATCCAAATCTCCTCACCTAGATATATTATCCATATATTCTATTCCTCTTTTATCCTTTCCCTCTTCTGATTTACCTCTCTAGATTTAGATGATGAATATAAAAATTTAAGTACAATACTATTTGCGGATCATTTTCCAACATCAATTTTTTATTCATAATTGATCAAGGATGATGAGATGATAGAAGGTACTATTCTCACAGAAACAAATCATTGGCGAGGCTGTGGAGGTCAGCCCAGCCATGCATGATCCACTAGAATGGACCACTGAGTCTATTACCTAAATGGGCTGGGGGTCGATATGGTGCCCACAATCGGGATTGTTCAAGGAGTAGTTTGAGTGGAGTCTAACATAGATTCACCACCAGATTGGTCTGTTGGAGCTAAAGTCTTGATAGAGGAGGTGGAAATTATTCCAGAAATTGGAGAGATTGAGTAGGCTGTGTTAGACATTCTTACTAAATAATTTACACTAGAGGTGGTTGTGGGAGCTGAAGCAAATATTACACCACTCGAAAGGGAGGCTGAGGTGTTTGGGATGGACAAGTCTACCTAAGTGGTTCCACAGGGGCAGGAATGTCTTCTTATATAGAAAAGGGACTATAGGGGACCAATTTCAGGGAATATATTTCAATATGTCAGCACCAGAGGATGATCTCAACACTCCTGTATTTGTGGTATTCCCTCCATATAAGAATTTACTACTTGAATACAACATGGATGATAGGTCGGATGTCACTGATTAGAACATGGTCATTCATCGCAAGTCATGAAGGAAATTATGGATCTTCATCACCCACAACAAGATGTGTGGCCTTCCAATTGAGGTGGGATATCTCCTCCACTAGCTTGTCATCCTAGGGATTGGTGGGGTGGACTCCAGTAACCTCTACTAATCGAATCAATACTTCCTCAACAGGAATGAATGCATTGAATGGAATTTTATTTACATAACATTGAAGATACACATATCTATGAGATCAAAGGTTCATTAGGAATCTTGAGAAAATATTTCTCACCTAGAAGGGTTCTTGAGGGAGCATGTGGTAGTGACTTTTTTCGATGTTGAGATCATTGATCATTTGAAGGGACAGTCATACGTAAGAGAAGCTAATGTTGTGGAGGTGAAATCCTAGGTAGCCAAACACTAAGTCATGTATAACCATATATGGACCAGGGTCAAAGATTTATTTTCCAAATACAACCAAGTGGTGGATGTATTGGTGAAGAATCAACAGAATATAGAGGCATATCAATATAGGATATCTTAGCTCAAACCTACAATCAACCATGTCGATCGTTAGTGGAATTTTTTAGATGAGGTTCTCTAATGTGGGTATGATCCTCCAGAACAGTGTTTTGTTTTCATTAAACATTGATCCATGAAAATATTTATTTAATCATATTTTATTATTCCACTTCATTCACATTCTTGAGGCAACTAATGTACAATCCCTAGTCAAACACACGTCATTATTAGTGTGTGAAACAATGGACGACCATGTGATTTTACATTTATATAATAGTGTTAGAAAATCATTATACACTCGAGGTATACATTTTTTTACTGACCAATGGAATTGTTCAATATGAGATGGGGTATGGCTAGAGAACATGGATCGTAGAATAGTCAAAATTCCTTTACAATGTGTGCTCATTCACTAATAGAGTAACACAAGAGGAATTGAATTATTTTTTGATCAATGTGGAATGGATAGTAGAAATAATGACGCCCAATACCTGGAACACAATTTGGTGGAATGATTGTGGTAGAAAATTGTTGACCATGATTAGAAAATAGCATCCATTGTCGTTTTATCAAGGATAGGGACCAAAAGATTGAGGATAAACCTCAGACTATTTTCAAAATATGGGGACATGTCTCATGATTTCATATGATGTATTCCATGTAATCTACCCAGGATGGTAGGAGATCCACTATAGAAAGACATCATTATCATTAGGGGCCCATTCAGACTTGGGGGTGTGTAAGGATCCCATGAAAGGGGTACATACATATTGTAGGTTAATTTATATAAATTTCAATTGGATTTCAGAATTCTTGGAATTTCTCCACTGTGGCTTTGAAAACATCCATATAGGAATAAAAGTTACATAAAATGAAAAATTCATATTATAGGGGGAGGGTCACCTCATATCTGATGAAATTATTAAAGACCATGAATGATGTGGTAGGTAACTGACACCCGATTAAATGGATTCTTATGAAGGTTCTACAGATTCCCAATATTTATTAAATCATTTATTTATGATGACATATATGTATTTTAAAATCATATGGAAAGGATGATGTATCTCACAGTTTTACGTCTCATGGTTTGGATGTGTGGATTGGTGTGAATGTTAACTACATAGCCAAATTGGCTAGAGGGTTAGGACGGTAACTTGATAGGAGCACTCCTTTAAAGGCCTATAGTGTTAAGGTAGTTTAGAAGACCGTAAACTAGAAGATGGAATATGGGGTGAGTCACACAAAACTTATCTTCAATATCTTTGGACTATATGGTTGGTTCCTTAAAAAGATCTGTGTAGTGTAGAGGAGTAATAACCCAATGATAATTTTCATCCAAAGGGATAAAAAACCATATAGAAATCTCCTAGGAGGACATAAAAATAGTTCAACTTCATGAATCACTTAGACTCGGTCTCTTATTTTTATTT
Source organism: Viscum album (assembly GCA_963277665.1). NCBI lineage: Eukaryota > Viridiplantae > Streptophyta > Magnoliopsida > Santalales > Viscaceae > Viscum > Viscum album. Next base: position 333,169,660 of record OY728150.1, read on the forward strand.
AAAAGGGATCAGACCCAACAGAGGTCATATTATATGGTATATGTTTCGTGTGGAGGAGTAACAACCAGCTGAAAATGGTGGAACGTGGGGACCCAATGCCAGAAGACACACTCCCATGAGGACTGGAACACAATTTAAAGTCATGATTCTTCAACATGGGATTATATTTTAATGTCAAAGGGCTCAAAACTGAGTGTGAGAATCTGTAAATTAATATATGAATCAGGATATAGTGAAAAATATATGTGAATTTGGGGATTTGGAGGCCCTTACATTTCACAAAACATTACCAGGGTGGCTAGAACAAAAAATAAATTCATCATGTTTGGATGTAGGATCCCATTTTAGGGTTACATAATCAGAACAATGGAATCAAAGATCTTTTTTATGGTCATATATTTTTTACCAATATGAAAAATAAAGTGTTTGGCAATGAATGAAGGATTAATAACCCATCATGAACGGAGGACCAAGGGATGACCTTTCCCAAGCGTGATATAAGGGCAAGGTTACAAATATTTTAAGGTCGCAAGGCTTGGAACTTTTTTTATTCTTGGAGTATAGCGAGATAATATATTGACATAATATGTGATATATTGAATGAATATTACCTGATGTGACTACATGTGGTATTAGAGGCAACCCGATGCCTTAAAAACGTCTCTAAGACAACATGCTAACAATTTTATGTCATGATTATGGGACCAAAACTGATCATCCCAAAAGGATATGTGTAGTGTGGTGGATTGAAAAACTATATGTGAATTAAGGTGGACTAGGAGGCCAAAAAACACACCACACATTCCTCCTATGATGACTTTTATGCAGATTATAGTCCTGATGTTCGGAATTGGGCTCCTATTTTAACGTCATAGTTTTCATAAAAACGGATCTTGATTAACTCAATAGAAAAAATGTTCATGGAAGGGTGAATACCCAATGTGAAATAGGGTCCTAATAGGCCCTTATTCATTAAAAAAACATTCCTAGAGTTACCCCACACATATTTAAATGTAATGATTCTTAGACTTGGGCTTCCAGTTTATAGTTGTAGAATATTGAACGTGGGGAATTTGTGTGTCTGGATATCACTTGGTGAAAACACTCTCTTCACTCCTTATATATTGATAGTCTTGAATGGTGTACAAAATTAGGTGAAAATCGAGTTAGAGTTTCTTTCATAGGAGAAAATAATGAGGTGAAAAGGTGATCGACAATTCAAAACAGTGTGATTGATACTTTCAAGACCTAGATAGTGAGGTAGGGGAGTAACCAACTGATGGGGAACAATAATTTAACATGTTCAAAACATAGGTTAGATAAGAATGTCGGTTGGAGGTGGTTATAAAATATAAATGAAAAAAATTTAACCTAATTTTGACACACAAGATTTGTTATTTTTCGATGAACCTTTGAGGTGTGATCCCAGAATTTTAAGTGCACCAATGTGGCATGAGAAGATTCCATTAGAGATCCTGTTAAAATCAGGATGATAATAATTATCCAAATTAGTGAAAATGAAGATCACTAAATAATATGAGTAGAATGTCCCAGATATAAGTTGACCGATGGGATACGCTTGTGGAAAAATATCTGGGATTCACTACATATCTTTCCAGGATATGAATCAGGATGCACATAGTTCTAAGAAGTAGTGTAGTATGAGGATATTTCTAGTGGAGAGATTTCCTCTCTAGTGAAGGTATGGAATCATCCCAAATTAGAATATGAGGAATCCTAGTTTTACATCGGGTATTCCTTAACATCCCATACTTATTGGATGAGGTATCATGATATCACATGGGTTTAAAAAATTTTCATCATCCCATATTTACCGTATGAGGCATCATATGTTTGTTTCAAAAGGTATGGATAATGATTAATATCGTCTGATAAGGATGTAAAGTATGGAAGTTTAAATTTATACAACTCAGAAAAGGGTTTCTCTTATTTTAAATTCAAAGAGCTTAGACTGTTGGCGATGTAGATGGTTGAAGATCACATATCATTTGCCAAGGGGGAAGAGGTTTCTAGAAATAAGCATGTGTAGTATGAAAGTATGATGACCCAATGTGAAAGGAATGATAAGGGACCCTATTCCACACAAAACATGACAAATCATTCCCCATGTAGATATAATGAAATTAGGGAACCAATGTCCCTAATGTATGTATCTAAAGGGGGATTCACCAAGGATAGTATATTTGGAAATCACAATATATCCCATATGTTTGGGAATCAAGTTTCACATAGCTCTGTTACATGGTGTGGTAGGAGATTGAGGCATGAAGGGGATAACCTCTCGAATGAGAATAGTGAATCTTTTCATACTAGGGTATGAGGAACCTAGAATTTATACATGGTATATATACATTTTAACATCATGTTCTAAGTATTTGAATGTTTGTTCATCTTATATTTTAATATGGGTAATCCTACTTTCATATAAGGTAAATCAACTCACATTAATAGGCATCGCTATTTTCTATTGGTTAGGGTTGTAGTATAAAGTTTCACACTAATGATTTTGATGGGCATTGTGCATCAAGTTTCCCATTATTTGCTTCCTCTTATTGGCCTCTTAGGGAATCTCGACCTAGAGATGGGTCAAAGAAAATACATGGGAATTATGCTGGAAAATAGGTTTATGGGATCATTTTATGGTGATTGAACTGTGGGGACCTGATCGATATTTAGTGAATATGTGGATGTGTGTAGAAAAACATAAACTAGGAATCAGTACATATCCCATTGAATATAAAATCAAGCCACATATTGGTTGGGGGAATAGGTCGAGGTATAGTCATACCGAAACAACAGGGATGAAGTAAAACATGATGATGAGGTATGACTACCCAAATTATAGGATCATAATACATGGAACAAGGATCCAAGATTGAGGTCCAAAATCATAGACCTATTGAAAATAATTTATGGTCATAATTCTTGGACCTATAAAAAGTATTTTATGTTAATAATGTTTTAAAATTTTTGGGATTTGATGATGTATATGTGACTCAAAAGACTGAAAATCATACATGAAAGAAGCCATGGATGACATAAAACACATAATGTCATCATGGAACTAGTTTGACAAATTTTACAGTTGTATGTCATGGACCATGGGAATTGTTTAATGTAATTAGACATGGACTATGTACCAACAAATAATTCAAGGTCATTATGCTTGTACTAGGGAAGTCTTTATTTTGAGGTCATTTATGTGCCATAAATGAGGTCAAACCTAACGTGAATATATGTAATAGTGGCCCACATAACATATAACACCCAGGAATCAAATGAAACATAGTTTACAGTCATAATTCATGGAATATAATGAAGGTAAAGAATACTTACTTGATATCATTCTTGGAAAAAGTGGGTGTTGGTAACAAGGGAATATGTGTGGCACATAATAATTAAGTCCTAATATTGAAGGATACATGGAGGCCCACACCCCACATGCAAATTGTGAGATTAATTGTATAGAGTTTATGTTCATGATTATTTAAATGTGAATGGGTCTATGTGTCCAACAAATTGATAAGTTTCTGACTAGGCCTGATGATAGATATTTCAAGAATCACTTCATATCATATAAGGATTGGTAATTGTCCATACATAGTTTTGTAAAATTTTGTTGTAAGAGAAAAATGATGAAAGTGGGACATCCTCTCTAGAAAGGGAATTGTGGAATCCCATAGTTTTTTAGTAGAATAACAATTTCATGAAATTGGGTAAGGCTAAAGTTTAACATCACTCATTGAGGATTCATTCATCAGTTTATCTTATATCATATGAGGAATCCTAATTTCTGATGGGTGGTTGTTTTTAACCATCTCAAGCTCATTGTACGAGGTATCCCAGTTTCATATGGGGAAAAATCATCTATCTTATTGAGTCATCCCTATTTTATATGGTTTAAGATATAAGATTAACATTGTGTGAATGGGATGTTTGGATATATAATTTAATGTCATAAAACTTAGTGTATATGGGTTGTGAATATTTTAAGTCATAATTCAGTGAAAATTGAAAATAGATTAAGACCATGTCATGTGGAACACTATAAATAATATAAGGTCACGTTACATGGACCATAGGTATGCTCTTAGTCTATAGTCATAAAACTATTACCAATTTCATAAAATCATTGGTTGTACTTCCTGGTCCCATTGAATATATTTTAAAGTCATACTTCCTAGAACAGTTCCATATAGTTTGTAGTTATACTACCTATACCCTAAGGATCCTCATGTGATTTATTCTTGAGAAAAATGTTGGTGGTGGGAGGTCTGATACACTCTTTATAGGTACTAATCAAAGAGGATTTGAAATTGGAATAGACCATACAGATGATTCAATGGTCCATCCCACTTGGGATCCAACAATAGTGGATTATGTCCATGTATCATTAGTGTTTTGGGAACCGATCCCATAGTACCATGGAGTAAGGAGGTGAGGAAAATCAACTTGTCGAATGTTCTCATTATACTATTATGGTGAAATCCAAGATTACGAATGTTCCAGAGCTATTTTTCATTGAGGGATTCTAACTCTTCTTGACAACCTCTACTATTGTATCTAATGCTTGTCCGTTATATATAGTTGTTTGGAGTGATGGAATCTAAACCTCGATGGGAATTACTGTCTATGATTTATATATTGGAGGATATACGGAAACGTTAGTAGAATTATGAGTTGTCTTACAAAATTATTAGATAGTGTTTGGGAACTTGAATTTCTAACTTCTATAGATCCATCCCACTGTCTTCTGAATAAATTCTATAAAGGGACATGTGGAATCCCACAATCTATCTTTTTTCCTATCCATGGTAGTGAATATTGTGGTTAGACTCTATTTTGAACTTTGGATAACAAAAATTTAGTGAGGAATCCTGAAATTTGGTTCCATTTTACATGAGAAAAACCCAAGGAACTCTAAATCTATAGATAATCTGAGAGATAGAGAAATCAGTCAGGGTTTGGTATATGATTTCCTTGAGGGGAATAAATTCTTCCCACTGGGAGAATATTCCAATTTAATTATGAATGAACCTTCACCAGTGAGGAATCACTGAAGAATATAAACCGTCAATATTGATTACCTATAAAACAAATGGTTATGAATTTATGTTGGTGTAGAGGATCTCTAATAGTTGTTACAAAAATATGGAATGAATCTGACAAGAATAAAACCTCTTGGAAATATCTATGTAATCATGAACCATGGTGGGATAGAAGTAACCCAATCATTGAATTTTCTTAGAGGTCATCAATCCAACCTAATGTCCTCCATGGTTCCTAACATGGAATTCTTGCATGACCTCTGTGATCTCATCTCCATGGAAACAATTTAGGAGGATTCCATCACACCCACGTTTTTAAAATTTATTCATATATTTTTTTCCACTCTAAAGTGTAAACAACGCTTCAAATGGATGGATCCACTCACTCTCGGCTTGTTCTGGAAGGATAATACATTTCTAGATATATATAACAAAGGATGTTTTCCAATCGATTATTTCCTCTGTTGTGGGGGGATCTAAGGGTCTTGTAATATTATCTCCAGTGTCTGTTAGGATGACCTATTTACTATCATCATCATCATCACCTAATAAGGGTTGGATAATGATAATATGGTGTTCCAGATGGGTTATTAGGGAATTTTATTCATATTTAATGATTGATGTGGCTAGAATGGTCAATGTGTAGGCCAAGTCATTCTATAAATGAGGGACATGATTCAGCTCCTGCTAAGAAGGAAATTGGGTAGTCTGCTAAAGAGTATGATCTATCTGAGGTATAGACTCTTTCATTATGAATATGTAGTAAACATTGATCTATTTTATTTCTAACTCGAAGTATACATTCAAATGAAATCATGAGACATCCATCTAGAAGGACAACTCATGACCAATAATTTGGGACTGTTATTCTCCTCATTTTTTGTGAAGCCATCTAATAATAAGAATGTGTATGGAAAGATGAAATTTGTCAGAGTGATGAATACTAACCCTATTCTAACACTTTTGAACATTAAATTGTAGATACTCTTAACAGTTGGTCTTCAAAAGGAACCATTGAAATGAATCTGGTAAAAACGAATGATCTAATTCACTGATTGAAAGCCTCATATGGTAAATCAACATCCATGGGACGTTATTTAATGATTGTATGGGCAACCATGAAATCTTCCAACCACTTAAATTTGATGGATTTATTTGAAATGAATTAGGTGTCGAACTTTTGGATGATCCCTATCCATTATGTAAATCATCCCATCATCAAAGGGGTAATTGAGGATATAATGTAGTGGGTCGACATGGGACACTGAATGAATCACCTAATGATTCAAATAACGTCACATATTCTTTACTACTAAAACTAGTGTGAGGCACCTATTCTTGATAGGGTAGAATCTAGTCTCTAGGTCAAGGAGATTGTGAATGAGATAGTATAAACTATTTTCTCTATTCTTATTATTTATTTGACAATAATTGATCTAAGGGACCATTAGAGGGTGGTAATTTATAGAACTAGTGTCATACCTATGATGGGTTGGATAAAAACTACAGGCTGGTGGAGACACTACATAATATCTAGAAATGTGGTATTGAAATCCGCATCCCACTAGTAAAAGATGTGTTTCTTCATGAGCCTCGAGAAGGGATTACACAGATTCCCTAATTTTTAATAATTCAAAGTAAATAGGCTTACTGGCTTTTAATGCCTCACAATTACCAAATATTTCTCAAGCAATGCATTTTTATGGTGGACATGATCTTCTCTAGGTTGATCTTGATGACTTTATATCTTATAATGAAACTAGAGAACTTCCCAGAGGTTACCCTAAATGAAAAATTCAAGGGGTTTATCATAAATATCTAGATTAGAAGAAACATAACACTTTATAATTGTCATTGATATGGTACTAGTGTTGGATGGAGTAGACGAACAATTCTTCTTGGTAACATTCCAAAAATTTCATCAGAATAACCTTCAAGAGGTGGTACCTAGACCAAATATTCATGGCACCTTGATTATTCTAGAAAAATGGAATCACCTGATAGTTGAAGGCCCCTTGCTATTCCTTAAAGGTGGTGGACACCACATACTTAGGGGCCATCTAGATCTTCTTGTACATGGAGTATCTATCCATGAGAGAGAGGGAATATAACACTATGGTGTCATTAATCGATAGCTGTATTAGTGGAAGGTTAAAATAATCCTTAAGAAAGTTCGGTTATGGTCTAATAATTCGATACATAATTTGATATACCTTTTCTTCTTCCTAACTCGTAAAATGTTGGCTAGCCATCTAGGGTTCTATACATCCCTGAAGAAGTTTTTCTTTGACAAGAATTTCTATCTAGAAATTAACCATATCTTCAAGATATGGGTTAAACTTTCAAGGATACTTCATAAACCCTTGTTGAAACACTGGGAGGCCGATATAGTGGATGGACACAAATGGGTCCATCCCTAAAATCTCAACATATCTCCAAGAGAACCCATTATGGGGATGATTTATGAAGTTCATGTGTTGTTTATGATACTTTGTGGGAATTACATGAATGATCAGTGTTGAACTTAGAACTTATTCATTACCAAGGATTACATGGGTTAACTCATGAATGGTGGCGAATACACCCTCTAAAAATTCTGAAGGGGAATCTTTCAAATAACCTTCATCACATGAGACAGGATAATCAATGGGAGAAGGTAGTTCATCCTGAACAAAAAATTCAATGAATGCATTGGTTCCCTCTGGGTCTAACACACAATCCTCACAGGGGGGTTCCTACTCAATTGATACTACGATGATAGAAGTTGTCAAGCTAATACCACATTACCTTGGATCACGGGTTCCATTCAAGATGTCAGAGTAATGGTGGTGAGATGGATTTATTTAATCCATCCATGCTCAATGGAATAAGTGGGAAATTCATCGATTGGTTGTTAAAGAGGGACCTTCTTGATAATCCAATTTAGTAGGGAATTTTCCTATCACATGGGCATGTCTTGTGTAATTGTACTAGGTAATATGATATAGTTTCATTATTTTCGGTATGACAAACCTATTTTTTGGGAGATAACAAAAAAATACTAATTCCTACACTATAGACTCTAATCGATGAAATGGTATAACAATGGCTTCATTCATATCTTCTACTATATTGAATGTAGTGGATGCTAGATCATTGTGAGTATCGATGAACTCAACATCATCGTTCTGAACCTGCTTCATTTATTTTTTATAGTATTCAGCATCCAGATAGAGGGATTCCCAAGATTCAAAGGGGGACACATCATCCTTATGTACCCTCACATTACCATTGATAGAGTATTTGAGGACCTAGTGATATGAGGAATGCTTTAGTACAGGAAAATGATGCCAATTCCAACACATCATCATGTTATAGGTTGTATCCTTTGAGACAACAAATAATTCAATGATGATATCAAGCCTCCTAATTAGGTCTTCATATTAAAATTTACTATTTTATTCTTATCACTCTAATGATATACATGAATTTTTATATTTTAGGGATTCATATTTTATTCAGTCAGTCACATCTTCTGAAGAATCTAGAGCAGGATAATGTTTATCCCAGAACCAATATCAACTGGGAATTACAAGATATCTTGTAATAGTGGGTTCCGTAGACATGACTTTAACAATACATTTTATTAACTTTTCATGTATATAATAAGATATATGTGATGTATTAATACCATTATAGTGTATAATTTTTTATGTCCTGTATTGAAATGGTAATGCCCATATATTAAATGTTGTATCAAAATTGTATAATAGATCTCATGCTATGATGTGTACCTTGAGATAGTATGAAATTAATCATAAATAGGGTTTTATGGTTTAGATACCTCTTTAATACTAGACATAGTAGTTTTTTGAATAATAGGTTCTGAAGGATCATAAGTATTGAGACTTATTCTCAGGAAGTTCCCATTTGGGGATCTCTAGATTTGAGTGTATGATAACGAGGTTGTCAATAATTACACCCCTACTTTTTTGTGTCATTGGATTATCTTATCTACGAATATGTGTAATAGTCTCCTAAAAATAGAAAATTACAAATGTGTTCCATTTTATCTTATACAATGATGCATGGGAAAATCCATGAAAATGAAATTGTGGCTAGGTAGATTGTTTTAGGTGCATCATTAGTGGTATGACTATGATTGAATGGTCAAGAAATGATTTTTCCCTTCCATGTTAAGGAAGTAATATATCTCGAGCCATGTTGAGTAGGATAGAAATACCATCATACGAACATGGACATGGTAGTTGAGGCTAAACATGTCTAGTTAGGTCAATAAAAAATAATTCATGTAATGGGAGAAGACATTGGTGTGTGTCCTGCATTATGATATATTTTAATACAAAGAGATTTTATTACAGAGTGCATGTTCATACGTTGGTTGTCATTTCTATGACATTAGTTATCTCATTAAATGAAATGATGGGTTGTTAGATCACACTGTTGGTATATTAATATTTTTCATTGTTAACATGTTAAGGGCCTTGAGGTTCACACATAATGACATATTCAAGAGTATTTCAGATTCAGTTGAATTGGTATTTTGAACATGGTGAGCCCCACCATTGGGGTTTGGGATTTTTCCAAGAATATGTCATCACCAAAGTAATAAATAAATTCATATTATTCTAGTTATGAATAATTAAAAATTAATTAATTTATTAAATTTAATTACATGATTTAACATAAATACATGAAAAATATTATTTTAATGAATATTGGTTCATTTAATATTTTTGTGAATGATGAGTCCTATAAAAAACCATATATTTATTACAAATTAAATCATGATTTAATTACATATAATTAAACTTAATAAAACCTCACGATCACTAATTATATTGTATTTTAGAAATAGGCACATAGAATTACAACTATAATCAAGAATTACAACATGTTTACTGAAAACTTCTTTAACATACTTGAGGTTAAAACTGCATTGGATGACCTGTCTAAATACAAAATAAAGGGTTAATCCAAATAGAATAGTAATGGAATTAACATTTCATAACATGAAGATAATAATACATTTTTTAAAATTAATATCAATGAGGCTTAAAGGAACATGAATAAGAAGGCCTAGTATAGCATGATAATCATAACATAGGAAATGTGGAAAAATTATTAAACACTACATCATAAAAATAGGCCAGGGATACTCCACCATGACTTCATGGTGGAAATTTTCCTATAATTAGACTAGGAATAACACTCTCCTAGCATAAAATACATGATACTAAATATTACCCAATGCATTGGAGTGCTATATAATTCTTGGTGCACTAATCACTTTCCTTTCATTTTCATGATTATGTGTGAAATATAGATTATAAAACATGGATTAATTCATCAAAATAACATATAAAAAATTAAATTATTATGGAAAAAAATATAAGTACCAAATAAATAGTTATATGTGAATAAAAGTTAATACCATTAATAGGAAATGGGTATAATATTAACTACACAATTGGGTTCTACTGAAAATTGTGGTGCAAATTATGTAGCATAATGACATCACTTAAAATTTCATAAATTTGGTTGATGAGAGAGAAATGGGTCTCTTTTCATTTTTATATAAATTTTATAATAATAGGTATTTGAAACAATTAGTTAGAAAATATATAATTATAATAATATGGTATATGATAATAAATAATCTTAAGTAAAAAGAGAGAGGAAATGATGCTTTTAAAATTTTGGAATGGTAACAAGTGTATATGGGAGAGATTAATGAGATAGAAGAGTGTATCTCAACATTTAGACATAATATGGTCATTATGGTGGAGGTTTAAAAAAATACCCCATCATTAGTAATTGAAAATAAAATTGAATAACAAGGTAAAGAAACCTAGATCAAAATGCGAAAGAAAGGAACTCTTACTTGATTTTGTGGAACCACAAGTTTGAAAAAGGGATTCGTGAGAGTTTGAGAAACCATTGAAGGATTATAAAAAGTGGAGGGAAGAGTAATGACATGTTACAAAGATTTTTATTGAATATAAGTGAGATACTGTGTGGGTTTATATAGGAAATTAGGGAGGAATTTTTAATATTTCATAATCTTAGGTTTTGGACACTATTTAATAAAATATTCAGAATAACAATCCTTCCAATGGGATTTTCCCATGGTTTTAGCCAATGTTGGGAGGTATTCATTAATTTATTATGAAAAAAATTAGAACATATAAAACCATTTCCAATTCATATGTGGAGGTAATTAACACATTTAAATAAATAAATTTAAAATCCTAAAATATATTATATTTCTTTTAGATTCATAATGGCATTATAAAATTTATAAAATGGACATAAAATCAAACTATATTAATGGATAAATATATATATTTTGAGTTAACACATTATAGTATTTATTAAATCAAATTTGTGTCATTAGGATGTCCAAAAATATAACATAAATTTATATAGTATTTAATTATTAAGAAAATATCCATTTATCTCAAAAAATTTTGAAAACTACACCATGGGATAATTTTCATTTTTTGATTCCAACAATAATATTTATTTACCAAATTAATTTTCAAAATATGTTCATTTTTACTATTAAAATTAGATTCAATAGTAACTAAAAAATGATGGGTTTTTTTACAATAACAGGTTTTCAACTATTATAAAAACTACATTTAAATTCATAAAAATTATATGACCATTTAAAATTAATAAACCATATTTAATAATAAAATTTTATTAAAATACTAATTCTTTTAGAAAATCCATAAATTCATCTAAATTAATCCCTTAATTGAATATGAATATTACAGGAAAATTTACTTTTTTCTTAATTGAATCAAAATCAAAATCATTTAGAAAGTGGCAACAAAATAATGTAAACTAATTATTTATTATATAAAACATACATATTCAATATTTTTATGGTCTTCATAAATATCCATTAATATCATTAGCATACTCCCTATGAGTAAGATCTGTGACAATGAGACTTATATGGGGTCTTTTGACAAATGTGGTTTGGTTCGTGATCATGATGATCTTGTACATCTCGTTTAAAATGTTTTTATCATGCTTATATTGTGGTATATCATATTGAGATTAGTAAGAGGAAATGTCCAAAGTTGTTCTCTCCCTTGGAGGCTCTGATAAATGGTCTTCAAGGGGAACAATTATATTGGTTGAGGCCACCACATCCTCTGTCTTTGTCAATTGTATTTGTTTAAATCCATATATTTATATTAATAATATGATTAATATTTAATGGTTATAATATCTATGAAAAATATTCATAATGGAATTTTGAATCCAATAAGATATGACCAGGGAATTTAATGTGTTTTCTATACCTATATTTCATAACAATACATTTAGTTAAATCATGAGGTGGAAACATCATTTATAATAGTTTGAGTCATTAAAAGTCCAATTATTGACTCAATTATTTTTCCATAATATATTTATTATATTAAATGAAAATGATCATAATTTTATTGACTCAGTTCTATAGTCATAATATTACATTTATAGAGTGTTAATTATTAATGGATCGGGGATCCAATACTAGATAATTATCTAAAACACTATAAATAAAAGAATAGAGGATCACACCAATTAATATTGACTCCCTCTCTCCCCCTCTACTTCTCATTACCACACTCTAGAGAGATAAACTATTTATCTAAAAAATCTAATCATGATATCTTTTTCTACGTGACAAAAGTTATGCATTGATCTTCAATGCCTCGAAGGTATCATCCTATGTGCACAATAGAACCCATATATTGATGATCAATGCTTCCATAGTTTCTTGAATTTCCTCTGAATGTCATAGAAGAATTTGATTTCGGATTCTCCAAGAAATGATTGATGATAATGATCTAATGTCAGGAAATACTTATGATCTAACAAGGAATTTAATTGTTTTATTTTTTGTGCTTAAAACTCTTCTTATGGGATCCTTGGATTGCACAGTGTTGTGTTTCACTACTAAAGACAATGTTATGTTGATCGTCGGTGGAAATCACGTGATTTGGGGCTTTTGTTGAGTTCTTGGTACCATCATTTAGTATCAATGAAACACACATTAATTTTAAACCATAAAAAATTTAAAATATAATTAAATTTAGAATAGTGTGTTCATCTGGTCCCAACACCATAAAAAGAGAGTAAAACCTACTTTGGATAGCCATGTTATGACCATCCAATGTTTTAATGCAGATGTAAATTGTTTTTGCTGGTATTATTTTCAATAACACACAAATATAAACATGTTAGATTAATTACATCAATCTGTTTGTCAAAAAGGATTTTTGTTAACCTGAGCATTTTAGCCCAACTCCATTGGCCAGAATAGTGTTCTTAGGTTATTAATTAATTCCACTTATTTGTGGATTCTTTATAAAAAAAAATTTATTAATTTTTTCAATAAACAATTTTCGGAAATGATTTTTTTACAAACAAACAATGAAATGTCAAGTGGAATTGAGGTTGATCCTTCTTAGTGGGACTTCTTTTAATAATGAAAACAAATGTAATGAATTTGGGCCATCCATTTAGTTTTTCTATAGTCTCTTTTCCATCTTTTAGAAATGAAACAGAATTAAAAGAATATGATAGTTAACCAACAACTATCTCCCACTAGGCCACTAATGTTCCCTACCCAAAAGACCTCCCTTGATCCAGCAAGCTAGGTTGGATACGTCCCCAGTGTCACCTTGGCCAAAGCCACCTACAAGCCCTAGAACTAACTGGATGAGAACTTTCTCTCACAGCTGACTACTCTCCTTGATCCACCTCACTTCCCTTGAAACACCATCTGAACTGCTTCCCTCTACACAACCAGCCACCTACCTTTCAATAATGATTTTTAATAATTTTTTTTAAAAGAAATGATTTTTAAAATGACTGGGTTTATTGCCTTTTTAAACTACATCTCAATGGAATCATCCTTAATTTTTTATGTTTTGTTCATGTATATATATATTTTTATATATATATCAACAACTAAAATAAAAAATAAAAAATAATAATAAAATTTTTAGCAGAGTTTATCTAATATTTTAAATCGATATGTACTGCCATTATAGGAGTCTAGATTCTGATAGATGCTCTCACTCAGGGATCACTTTTATAAGAGGTCTTACCTTGGAATTTATTCTGCATTTTCGATGTGGGAATCTGGTTCTCCCTTTCTTGTGCAGAACATTCTTCCTTTCAAATGTGGGATTCATATTCAAGTACATGACATTGATAGACTATAAAATATAAATATTAAGGCTAATATATATGAATCTTAAAACATGGATTAAACCTATAAAAATAGTTGAAAACAAAAATAATTTCATAAAAATGTTGATGCAAAATAATTTATATGGTTTCAAAGACACAGACTGAAAACATAAAAATGTTTCAAGTACGTGATTTTGAAAGCCTATAAAATGCAAACAACGAGACCAACATAAATAAAACATAATACATGGATTTAACATATAAAAAATAGTTGAAGATAAATAGAATTTTTTAATGAATGTGCATGAAAAATAATTTATAAGCTCCAAGTCCACCTACTTGAAACTTAAAAATGATTCAAGTATGTCAATTTGAAAGACTATAAAATATAAACTATAAGAACTATATAATTTAATGTTAAAACATGGATTAGACATTTAATAAATTAATTAATTATTTAATTAATATTATTAATAATTAATTATATAATAATCGATTAGTTAATTAGTAATTAAATAATATTCAATTAGTTAATTATTAATTATTAACATGTTAATTAGTGATATAATTAATAATAATATATCTATTAATTATATAACAATTTATTACTTATTTATAATTATTAAAAATTATTTATATAATAATTAATTTGTTATTTAGTAATATAATAACTAATTATTTAATAAATAATTATATTACTAATTAAGTAATTATAATAGTAATTAACTAAATAATTAATATATAATTAATTATTATTAATTAACAATTATGTAACTAATTATTAAACAATTAATAGTTATATAATTAAAAATAAACAATTAAAAATTAGAAATTAAAAATTATAATGAATAATTATAAAGAATAATTTTATTACTAATTAACTAATTAATTATTATATACTAATTTTTAATAATTATGTATTATTAATTATAATAAATACTTATATTATTAATTAACTAATTAAATATTCTATAATTAATAATTATTTTACCAAATAAATAGTTAATTATTATATAAATATTTATAATATATAATAATTAATAATTATAATGAATAATTATCATTTATAATTATATTATTAATTTAGTAATTATAAAAAGGGTCTCGGCTCTATCTTTCTCAAAAAAAAGTAACCAATTAACTATTATATATTTATCTAATTTTATTACTAATTTACAAATTAGTTGTTATATAACTAATGATTAATAATTAAAATTACAAAATTACAAAATTGTATAATTAATAATCATATTAATATGTAAATAATTTATTATAAAATAATAAATAAATCTATTTCTAATTAACTAATTATATTACAAATAAACTAATTAATTATTATATAATTAATTTTTAATAATTACTAATTAAATAACTTTTTATTATTCAATTTATAGTTATATAATTAATAATTATATTACTATTTAACTAATTTATAATTAATAAATAATATTTATTGTCATGACCCGACCCAACGGGGCTCGAGCCGCTACTCCCCAAGCCCGCCTCCAATAGGCCAGGGGCTGGCGACCAACACTGAGTAGGCTATCACACACATGGGAGGCATTAGCCTAAGGTACCTGTACACACGCACCCACAGACACCTCCATGCAACAGTGCAGAGATATAGAAACTAGAAAGTAAATGCATGCATACATCTATCCCAAACCAGAGTACAACAGAAGTAAATATGGGAAAAACAGGGCCCACGAAAAGAAAACTACAAAAGCGCGTCCAAACTGCTCTGAAGAAGGGGATCGCTGCCACAAACACCCGCCAGGAATCTCCCTCGGCACAGCTCCGGTAAACACCTCGGTCAGCAGGCTCACTAAGTTCCACCTACTCCGGGTCATCATGGGACTCCGTCGAAAGGCATGTGGTCTGCACAAGACACAAACATGTGCGGGCAAAGCCCGTGCAGGGGTGAGTATAAACATACTCAGTAGGCACCCCAAAAACCCAAAACCCAAGGGAGAAACTGAAAGGCAACAGTCCGCTCGACCCAGCTAGAGGAAACCCAGATGAGAGAGAAACTCCATCTCGTGACCATCCTCGGCTAAACACAACTAGTCAGCTCAGCTCAGCTCAGGTGTATGCCCATACATACACCTTGAACAAACCAGATATACTCATATCACGCCACAAAGCCACAAGAGGTACCGACCTCGTCACCAGCAACCACCCAGAACCAGGAGAACATGCTCCACGATCACTGACGAAACATTTCTGAAACAACATAACCAAAAAACACCTCGGATAGGGGATCACCGCTAGGGTCCGCTAGGGGATACCAAGACCCACTCCGGTAGACTTAGCTCACTGATAGGGGATCACTCATAGGGTCCGCTGGGGGATACCATGACCCGATCTGGCATACGTAGTTCTCACAGATAGGGGATCACACCCAAGATCTGCTAGGGGATACCACAACCCGATCTGATGCTCGACAGAAACTCCACACTCAGATAGAGGATCATCGTCCATATAAAGATGGTCATAACAATACCGGAACCCTATCTGGTATAACTCGCGATGTAGGGGATCGAACAGACGATGCCGCAACCCTACCGAAACCACGCGCTGAGTAGGGGATCACATAACCAATGATACCGTAACCCTACTATAAACCACATGCTGAGTAGGGGATCGTATACCCGAATATTACACAACCCTACTGAGCACGGCCCACCGCGTAGGGGATCATATTTCCGATGATACCATAAACCCTACGGGGTTAACCTACTAGATAGGGGATCGATGCCCGTAAATAAGCGGTAACAGCGATACCATGAACCCGATCTAGGGTAAATATGCTAGTGGATCCACTCCGTGCCCACCAGAGAGATACCACAACTCTAACAGTTTAAACATCTCATTTTCACGCTGTGCCGCTGCCGGCCGCCTCCCTCTTTCCCACTTCGGTTGCGACAGCCTCACCTCTTCCCTGGAACCTCATCCCGCCGGACCTACTCTCCCGGCCTGGTTAATGACAAAATGGTATCAGAGAAGCAGGGTTTGCTCTCTTGGGTCGTTATCTTTTGAGATAGAGTCGGGGTGGACCAAAATTAAGGTTGTCAGAACTCAGCGTTCTAGCTACGAGCAATGTGCCTGGCCATCACACCTCGTGGCAGGAGTCGAGTAACAAATGTCTGTTGAGGTTTGTCTGTGTTTTTTGTCATTGTGGTTAATCTTGTCCATGGGAAATGAAAAAGGGTTAGGGTCAGTGGTCCTAGTGAGCTCGCAGGGTTTGGCAAGCCATGTGGAGCTGGGGACGTTGTCCTAGAATACCCTCCGTGGTAGTGGCATGACTGGCGTCTGGCCGCCAACCATACGTTCCAGTCAACCTCTGACACAAGTTTTCTCTTGCGTCATTTATCGTCTCTTTGTTTTGGATTCGTGAGAATTTTGTTTTTAAGTAAAAATGTTTTGGACTTGGAAAATGATTTTTAAATGAAGCGCTTTAAAAATAAAATGAGGTATGATTTTTGAAAGGTGTGGGTTGGATGTTTTGGTTTTGAAAAAAAATGGAAAGGTTTGGTTTTGATCCTTGGCGCTCTCATGGGTAACCACATGCATGAGTGTATGCGAAAAGGGAAATGGTTAATGGCACGGGAGGATGAGTGCCTGGATGGACATAAGGTGCGTGCTGGTGCGGCATGAGAACATGCATGTGCGAGGCTCATGGGACGCCATTGGTGTTTGTGCAACCCACTGGGTTTTCTTATTTTTAAAATGTTTTGTTAAAGGAAATTTTTTTGGTGTTTTAGTAAATGGTGTTTGTGTGGCGTTTCCTTGTGTTTTTTGAGATGTTGGATGTGTGGAATTTTGAGCTGAGTATTATTTCTGAATGGTTTGTGTCCTGAGTTTGAGTTCTTATTTGTAAGTTGGTATACAAGCGTGTGGTTAGTAAATTACTTTGAAGAGTACATCAGGGAGCCCTTTCAGTGGTTTCCCCTGCACGTTTGGTGTTTTCTTGTGGTCTGTCTTGACCGTTGGACCAGTTTGGTTGGGTCCATAGTTCTCTTTCCTGACTAGTGTATGCCCCCCCATAAAGCATTGACATGTGATTGAAGTACGACTACGGGGAACTCCCCGTTGGCCGGCACTCTAGTTGATCGAATGACTCTCTTTTAAATTCTAGAATTGAACCCACCTCTCCTTTTTACAACTAAGTGGATCCTCTCGCATCGGGATGACAGATGGGAGGGGAGTTGAACAAAGTTTTGGTTTCTTTGAGCTGTCTGAGTCGTCGGGTATGAAATTTGACATCGTTGCACTTGAAGGTTTCCCCTGGAAACGGAGAAAGGAAATCCAGTGGGGAAGGGTGAAGGTCGTTCAGAATTTTCAGGGTTGACCACTGTCTTGAATGGGTTGCAGTGTTTTCATCGGCTACAAGGGTCATATTTGGTTACCACTTGAAGTTTGAGTTCTTTTCGAAGTGCAAAGGTGGGAGCAACCTGGGGTTGTCGGTGCAGGCAGTTTTTTTAAATGACCTTTGGTCCTTTGACAGTTTTGATTATGAAAAGGGTCATGTTAGGCTACTAGTTTGGCAGACCCAGTCGTATGAGGCTGCTATAGTCGTTTGCAGGAATCACGTGTCATTCAAGATGCGGTTTAAAGTCTTTCTCAGTGAAATTTCTCTCTCGACAACAATGATCGTGCTTGGTGATGATTTGTGGTTTCATGTTCTCATTCCGTGTAACAATGGTTGATGCGTGTGTACCATCTAAGCTCTCGTTCTGGTGAATGTTCAGTGTGAGAGTAATAGTATGATTGCGTTTGACACCGGAAGGGGAAGCTCTGCTCGGGAGTCCTCAATACATGACTGCGAGGCAGGAGATGCTTCAAACATCAGGGCTCCTGCCATAGGCCTCGGTGTGAAGCTGGCGTGTGGTCAGGAACCCTGGTAGTGTATAGGACCCCGACTTTATTTCTGTCATCGGTGTTGAAAGTAAAATCAGCTTAAATTGTTTCTATGGTTGTTCCGCTCCGAATGAGCCGTCTGGTTGCATAAGGTTTTCGTGACCATGTGCAGGCGTGTTCATATCATGCCTTAATATATTGGGGGTTGCGTCCCACTGGATAAAATCACTTTTGTGGTCCTTATGGGAGTATGTTGGGTAGGTCGGTCTCAATGTTGGAATAATGCTCATACAAGAAGGTGAAAATGTTGGTTTGTCTTGGGTTATGCTTTTGACGCCCCGGTAGTCCCACCCCTCCCTCCCCGCCCCTTGTGGTGGGGTGTTTGGTCACCATTGGAGAATTTTCAATGTTTTGTACCCTATATCAGTCCTAATGGTGGGGAGATCCACGATGGGTCTCACACGAATGTCTTTTGAATAAATCAGTGTTGTCATTTCCTTAATGGTGGGGAGTCCACTCGGACCTCCCCATGTTGGTTTTCCAGTCTCGTCCTGGGTGTTAGTAGGTTCTTAATGTTGGGGAGCTCCTCGGGCTTCCCCATGTTGACCATTTGGTTCTGTTTCTAAAGATGAGTTGGCAATAGGTGATACAGGTTCTTCTTGGTCGTGGTTGGTATCGTTGTTCGTTCCAGACAAATAACGTGGTTTGACCTTGTTTTTTAATTCTACCCAAATGCTGTGGTCTTTGTTTAATATTCCTTGAGGTGTTTTGGGTTGTAAGGTTGGTTTCTATGGGTTCAAGAGTTCGTTTTTTAAAACAATCAACTGGAGGCGTTCTATCTCTTCGGGGTGGGCGACACATATCAAAAAATCTTTATATGAGTTTCTCGACGTTGTCTTTGAGTCACTTTCTCTGAGCACGATACTTTTGCCCCTCTTTTCTTGGTGTTTGTGTGGATCCCCTTTGAACCCTAAGGGAGTGTGGTTTTCTACTGTGGGGTTTGGTTTTGGTTGTGGCTTTCCGGGGACGGAAAGCTTTATGGTGGGGAGAATTGTCACACCCGGTCTTCGCGCTGCGGAATGTTTCTAATATTTATATTTTATCTTATAATTTTATCTTCTTCAAATGATTATTTATATTATATATATATATATTTGAAATGCGGGGTGATCACAAATGGGGTTTTGCGCTTTTGCGGTGAAAAATTAATGTTTTGGCCTTGACACGCGACCTCACCGACGCCGCGTGACCTCACCCGACTCATCGGAACTTGACAGCATGCGACGCATGGGCGAAACATAATTGTGAAGCCGTGCGACTTCTCCAGCGCCGCCGAGTGACCCACCCGTCATTCAATTAACAAAATAATAATAATAATAATAATAATAATAATAATAATAAAGAAATAAAATTATATCTATGATAAAAAAATTTAATAAATTATTCCAATGGTAATAATATTATTATTAGTTTATGATGTTATTTTTAATATCAATATTATTATCATTATTGTTATAATTGTTAACTATTATTTTTATTTTATTACCACCCATTTATTATCATGGATGTATTTTATTTTATTTATTTATTTATTTTATTTTATTTATTTTTATTTATTTATTTTTTTCCTCCCCCCTTTTTCCCTTTTCCCTTTTCGCTTTCTTTTTCCCCCACTTCCTCTCTTCCTCCCCCATCTTGTGTCACGACCTAGCTCCCCTGTATCCCTCCTACCGATCGTAACCCTCTCATTTTCACGCTGCGCCGCTGCCGGCTACCTCCCTCTTTCCCGCTTCGGTTGCGACAGCCTCACCTCTTCCCTGGAACCTCATCCCACCAGACCTGCACTCCCGGCCTGGTTCGTGACACATTCACCTTGAACAAACTAGATATACTCATATCATGCCACAAAGCCACAAGAGGTACTGACCTCATCACCAGCAACAGTCCACAACCAGGAGAACATGCACCACGATCACTGACGAAACATCGCTGAAACAACAAAACCACCAAACTCCTCGGATTGGGGATTTCCGCTAGGGTCCGCTAGGGGATACCAAGTCACACTCCGGTAGACGTAGCTTACAGATAGGGGAAACTCCCAGGGTCCGCTGGGGGATACCACGACCCGATCTGGAATACATAGTTCTCACAGATAGGGGATCACACCCAGGATCCACTGGGGGATACCACAACCCGATCTGGAACTTGACAGAAACTCCACACTCAGATAGAGGATCATCATCCATATAAAGATGGTCATGACAATACCAGAACCCTATTTGGTATAAATCGTGATATAGGGGATCAAACCGACGATTCCGCAACCCTACCGAAACCACGCGCTGAGTAGGGGATCGCATAACCAACGATACCGTAACCCTACTATAAACCACATGTTGAGTAGGGTATCGTATACCCGACGATGCCACAACCCTACTGAGCACGGCCCACCGCGTAGGGGATCATATTTCCGCTGATGCCACAAACCCTACGGGGTTAACCTACTAGATGAGGGATCGTCGCCCGTAAATAAGCTGTCACAGCGATACCAAGAACCCGATCTTGGGTAAAGATGCTAGAGGATCCACTCCGGTCCCACCAGAGGGATACCACAACTCTAACAGTTTAAACATCCCATCGAGAGGATCACAAACCCATACGAAGGTTGTGATGCCACATGAACCCTCGTAGGAACGAACCAAGGGAGAACCCTCAACCACTGCTGGTCCAAAGGTCGCTAACCCGAGAGACCCGCCACAACGCCACACTGCGCACCACCTAAGCCAAAACCGAGGCCACCATCGCATTCCACGCAGAAAAAACACACAGGATAGGCTGTTTACCCGCCCGAAATGGAACACTAGTGAAAAAGGCACTATTCACTGTAGCTAGCTCGTGCGAGGCCCACACAACAATCCCGAAACCCATCGAGCGGATCACACCACAGAGATACCCTCGGAAATACCAGCAGAATCGACTAATCGCTCGTCTGAAACGGACACCTGGTGAAAAAGGCACTATTCATCGAAGCCCAGTTCGGGTGGGGCCCATGCCTGGATTCTGAAACTCATCGAACGGATCGCACCATTGCGATCCTCTCGGAAAAACACACAGGATCGACTATTCATCTGCCAAAATCGGACTCCTGGTGCAAAAGCTGCGTTTCTCTGCAAACGCCAATACCCGGCCTCATGGGGCCCACACCCCGTTCACAGTCCCAACACCCGGAAACCATCTCAAAAAGTCCGTCGTACCAGCAGTGTCTCAACACCACTGACGGCACATCAATCGGACGCTCCGGGTAGAAGTTGCAACGGCCCGAAGTCGTAAAATAATAAAATATTATTATTTTATACGACTTTTCTAACTCCCAGGCCACGATCCCAAACCCTTAAACCCTCAAAGTGAGTTCAAAAGGTCCATCTCGACGCAAGGAGCACGTCGCCGCATACGGCTCGCAAATCGGAGTTACGGTTTGCGAGTTACGGGGGTTTATAGAACCCCCAGAAAATCCTGGCCGGACCACTGCCAGCCTCGCCGGAAACCACCGCGCCGCCGCCGGATTCCGCCGCACCGCCGCACCGTCGCCGGATTCCGCCATGGCCGCTGCCCGTCGTCGCTGGAAAACTGGGTTATCGCCGGAAAACTTCAGGGAGCCACTGGGAGCACCCGGTGCTCTAAATTAAGATCCGAAACATCTTTTGGAAAGCTCGAGACCCGAACTATACAACCCTTACGAAAATTTGAAGGAAAAAAAACACAAAAAATGGGATCCGGGATTGTAAAACTCAAACCACCTACCTAGCGAGCGAAACGCCGACGTTCTGGCTTAGATCCGCGCTCCAGAGCTTCCGATGCGCGCTCCTGGAACGTCCGTCGTCGAATTCTGAGCTCGTGGGTGCTTCGTTTGCTCAATTCGGCAGAGCGGTGGTGAAGAATGTCGAAGAACGTCGAGAGAAACGATAAGGGGGGGTGGGGGGTGGGGGGTGTGCTGATATTTATATCAGCCGCCCGCCGGCGCCAAACCCGCCTCGGACCCAACGCCCGATGCGAACAAAAGTAGGGTCACCCCTAGGATAAACGTGCCGTTCTGAATGCAACGGCGGACTCAGATTTTCCATCCGAGACTCTGTTCAGATGTTATTCGAGCCGACGCTCGCACACTAACTCCACTACTTATTTACGAAAATGCCCCTGGTGGCGTTTCTCACCGCATTCCCGCGCCCGCAAAGTTTACACCTCGCCTAGGGTAAACGACACGTTCCGGACACAACCGTGACCTGAGATTCCCATTCTGAGCTACCTTTTAGGAGATACCACACCCCCGCCACGTGCATAGTATAAAAATACAAAATATTCTGATAAAATTAATTCTGGGCACACCGGGCCTCGGAATCGCACGCCGTCTTCGCGCCTAGCTCTGGAATTATTCATAGAAATATTCCAAAGTCTGACAGGACCAAAAACCAGAGTCGCTACATTTATAATGAATATTTATAATTTATATTTATATTACTAAATAATTAATTAACTATAATATAATTAATAATTATATTACCAATTAGCTAGTTAATTTTTTATAATAATTTTTTATAAATTTCTACTTATTAATTATAATTAATAAATATATTTTATAATTATATTAATAATTAACTAAAAAACTATTATGTACTTAATAATTATATTACTAATTAATTATTATTAATTAAATAATTAAATAATTTATTATATGTTTAATCCATATTTTAAAATTAAATTATATCGGACTTATAATTATATTTTATAGTTTTTCAAGTGAACATACATGAAACATTTTTATGTTTCGAGTAGGTTTCTTTGAGTGCTTATAAATTATTTTTCATAAACATTTTTATGAAATTATTATTAGTTAACTAATTATTATTTAATTAATCCATATCTTTACATTAAATTAAATCGTTCTTATAGTTTATTTTTATTTGGATTTCAATGTCGCGTGCATGATTTTTTAAGTTTCATGTAGGTGTCTTTGAAAACATATAAATTATTTTCCATCTACAATTTTTAATAAATAAAATCTATTTTAAAAATTTTGTTATATGTTTAATCTATGTATTATGTTTCATTTATATTGGTCTTGTAGTTTATATTTTATAAGCTTTCAAAGTCACATACTTGAAACATTTTAAATTATCTAGTAGGTGGTTTTGAATGCTTCAAAATTATTTTTTATCATCATTTTTTATGAATTTTTTTTTCATCTATTTTTTATATGTTTAATCCATGTATTATGTTCCCCTTATACTGGTCTTATATTTTATATTTTATAGTCTTTCAAAGACACGTACTTGAAAAATAATCCCACATCGGAAATGAAAAATGTTCTATGCATGAAAGGGAGAATTAGAATCCCACATCAGTAATATAGAATAATTTTCCGGGTATGCTCTCTTATAAAAGGGAGCCCTAGATGAGAGCTTCTATCATAATCTAGGCTATTGTAATGAAAATACTGTTGGACTTTAAATATATTATAAATTCTGCTTAAAAATTTTGTTTATATATATATATATATAAGAATAACAAAATAAAAAAATAAAATAAAATTTAAATAAAAAATAGTAATTTTTTAGAAGAATGGCGGAAACTTGGTAGCCGCCTTTCGAAAAAACTAGAAATGTGGTAGTGCCACTACCACCTTTTGTCCTTAGCGTAAAGGCTGTTTCTATGATGTTGTCTTTAATGAATATATTTTTTTTCTAAAAATATCACATGCATTTTTTGGAAAATATTTTTCATAAAAACATATTTTAAAAAACTCCTTCCAGACCCCATAGTGATAGCCACATCTATTTTATATGTTCCCTTGGATGGGACCATACATTCTACCCCTAGTTGATGACCTCCTCATGAAATTGGAACTGCTCCATAACCCAGATCTTGCGGTGGCAGACCCTTACCAGAAGAGCCTGGCCACCTGCACCTTAACACCATTTTCCACCCATTAGATCTCTTTTGTGGCACCCCGTCATCATGTCATTTTACCTGCAGACCTCGATAACATCACCGGCTCACCCCCTTCTAGAGACCAAGTTGCCTCTCCTCACCATGGTCTTCCCTCTCTACCCTCCCCTTGACACCATCCAATTTTCCTCACAAAAAATAGGAAAAATCTCGGTGATACCCCTCAATTCCTATAGATGTTGTAGGGTACCTTTGAATTTTCTTACTACAGAACCATGGCCATGAAGAAGATAGGACTAGGTCATGTTCCTATGGTTATTGTACGACTATCTTGAGGCTTCCTACACCCTCGCAAATCTACCCACCCCTTGTTTTCGACTAGATCAGTCTTCCAGGTCCCCAACTTACCACCTAGACTACCCAGCACATCCAGAAGGCTTTGAGGTATACCTGAGACTAATAAGTACAGATTAAATACATCCCCAATGAGGACCAGGTGGGTCAGCCCAACTCGAAATGGGCATGGGTGGGTCTACTCGGTCTAGAATACTCATGCATGGGTTAGAATAGTATGTTATGGGCCTACAATGTTTGGCCTGACCCGCACCAGCCCTTGTGGGGTTTCAGGATCATGTTTATTTTATTTACAAAAAACCTAATTTGATTGATAAATTAGATTTTTACTTTCAATAAATAAGTATTTAAATATATATATCTATTATTTATAAATATAATATAGTATCTATGGGTTAAATTAAATTTATAATGGTTTTATATTAAATTAATTTGTGTGTCTTAAAGATGAAATTATTGAATTATAATAAGAGTGAAATTTAATTCAATAAAATGAGCTCGGAAAAATATTTTAATGAAAGTATGATTATTAGTTATGAAATTAAATTTTAATATTCATGTTAAAAGAATATTTTATAGATCACCATCCATAGACCGTCCAATATATTTTTAGTGATATATTTATTTATTTAATTTATTATTGAAATGGATTGTAATAAATGGTTAAAAAGGGTAATATGTGAATAATCTATGTCATTGTATGTATAAGGACCTATGTGTTCATTTTTTTTCTAAATTATATTTTTCTCTTGAGATCCCCTAACCTACATGCAATTATTGTTGTATAATGACAATATTAGCATAGTCTTACTTCACACTGAGCATTGGTGATGCACTTGGCTTGAGTTTGACAGATTAATTGGGCGAGCACAGAAACATCGGTCGCAAGTGATGTGACATTGGGTATTACGCCTAGTGTCTATGTTGATCTGTTATTCACTCAACATATTAACCATTGTATCATCTCATGATCATGTCATCATTTTTTAGGGATTTTTTTTTTAATTTTTAGGTTATGTGTGATCACATAGAATAATACCTAGTTATGCACAAATAAGTGGAATATGTGATATGATGGGTTTTTATAATTATTGAATAGTCTTTTAGGAGTGAGTTCACATTGTAAATTATAAAAAAATAGAAAATTGTTTCTTTCATAAAATTAAAACAATAACATTTTCAATGAAAATTATGACATAAACATCTTCCATCGTTCAACTTTTTAAAAAACTTGGTGATCGGGGTTCCCTTCCTACCAAAGGTGAGGGTGACTCTTACTACAAGGGAGTTATTACGAAAGTGTTAGGTTGACTTAAGAAATGTGGTAGTAAGGATTAAAAAAATATAACATTCTATCATTTTAGAGTAACACATTGAGTATTTCAAGTTATGGTTTTTGAAGTTGGCACATCACTCAAAAGACCACAGAACTGCAAGTCAATGGGGTTATCCAGTAAAATCCCTTCCTTGAACCATCCATGTAGTGACCTAGACAATGGTTATAGACTATGATACTAGGTTTAGGGACCCGTTGCACTTGAATACTCATGTGAAACAGTATTCTGATCCTATAACATATGGTTCCTAGAATTTGATAAATTAGTTGGAGTCATTTAAAGATATATTTAATTTATTAAAAATTTATAAATAGGTCATCATGATAAAATGTACTAATCTACTAGAATTTTAATTTTGTATAATATTTAATGTTATATCAAAAGAATAAATGTGACAAATAATGTGGATAATAAATGTCCACTCTGGCATGAGTTTCCAATAATAGTAGAGGCACTTGTAGACAATACATTGATATAGAAAATTCATGGTTTTGGTGATCCTAATACCTTTTATGATACCTCAAGAAGGAAGGGTGAGAAATATTGTTACAATATGTTCTTATATGTATAATAAAATGGTCACTTCATAATTTTATTATCAACATCTGTTTTTAGTTGCGACCCCTACATCAGGACAAGGGTAATATACAATGATGTATCCTATTTGAGATATGTGAATTTTGAAAGTGAAGCAAGATATAAATAAGTTGATGATTACACAAGAATTTCTAAATTGAAAGATACATCATGTTATTTCAATGGATCCCTTTATCATATCATTTTCACCAATTTACTCAAATATCTATTTTTGATACAAAACAATTACGGTTTAGTAATAGATACACTACACGTTTAGGTATGGTTATCCAAGTAAATAAGAAAATACTACATACTAATATTTAATTATTATGGTTAAAAAATTGAAAGACTATATGAAAAGTTCACCGGAATGTAACCCCAAAGGAATATTCCCAATTTCCATCATTATAATGAGGATAGATATTAACATGGGGTAATTTGCATCATTGAAAATGAAATAATTCTATTGATGTTTAAATGTAATTATCTAAATTAAATAAGCATGTACCTGTTTCTTATTCAGGAATATTCATTAGTGAAATGTTTTGGTTTTACTTCATTGGTATTCAATAAATTATGCATGTCATATAAATATAAGGATCTAAATTAAATAAGTATTAGAACATTATTATACATTAGGTGTTGTAAAATTAGTTGAGAAAAGGTGATGCCTAAGTTAGTAGTGAGATGTACATGAATTTTTTATTACTAAGAGAATGAATCTTGTAAAGCTATAGTTGAGTATAACAATAACATTAATCTCATGTGTCCTTTAGACATAATGAGATATTATTCTAGGTTTAGGAATGAATTTTATTTTCGGTATCATTTGCTCAATCAATAGTTTAGTGATAATTGAATCATAAGTAATAGGTGATGAATAAAAAATATAAGACTTCAGTACCAAATTGTGGAAATATAATTATTTTAAATGTAATACAAAAATTGGATGTCAATTATATAACTCTTGTGGTAATTAGGTTTGGTAAAGATAAAAAAATATGTATTATCAATTCCTTTAGTTTTGATAATGAAACCATTAAAAATAAAGGCATTCCACAAGGATTTCGAAATTACTCCACTAGAGAGTGTAACATATTCCAAGGCTATGATAAAGTTATATATACTTCATTAGATTCGATTAAGTAACTAGGGAATGTTAAAGTGAAGTATATTAATGTTCATAAAATAAGAGTTTCTTCGGTCCGACATTCCAATGAATATAGTGACTAAGAGTCCTTCGATCATCTTAATGTTTTGTGGATTAATTCGTATGTACATTACATTATCTACAATAGAAAATTAATGTTAATGAATAATTTCAATAATGATGTCTTACATCTCATTATTGATCATCAAAATGTAGTGTAGAGAAATTAATGAAGGAATATTTTATACATCCAAGTTGTGATGTAAATATTATCAATGTTTCACCTTATAGAAACCTCTATTATATGTCATGTTGTGGTTTTCATATAAATGTGAAATCCAATAACCATATTCCAACTAAAATGATATATCAATATCATATGAGTCATAGAATGCGATTAATCTATTATGGAATATGATATTTGTTTATATGAAAATATTTCATTTGGAAATAAGAAAAACTTGTATCAAGAAAAACCCAAAGTGCATCTAAAGTAGTTATCCTATTGGTTTCTTAGGATATTACATAAATATCTATGATGGAGAATTGGGTTTCACATTATATAATAAACTTCTAGAAAGGGGTGGAATTTTTTTTTGAGAATGTTGGAGCCAAAATGACTTGGGTTAGTCAATGTTTATGATACAAAAGTACTAGTAATATGAACTAGTTCCAAAAGTTTATGAGGAACATGAATGTTCCAGATACACATGATATGTAGAAAGGTTAAAACAATAGTGTTGATTTTTTTAAAAATGACAGATGATAAATTCTTCATTAGGAATAATGATTCCTATAAGTGAGAACTATATATAAATAGTATAATATTGGAAAGACTAATTAAAATTCTATAATGAATTTCATGTATTGATTTTTAAAGGGCATACTAAATTGAATACTTCAGTGGCTATTCAAATGAGATGATACATGCATAGTACAAGCATGGTATGGATAAATCTCTATTGGTTAATAAATTTCAGTATGACTAAATCTATAAATAATTTTACTTATATTTTATAACTTATATGATCATTATATTGGTCATTGGATTTCATGACCACCAGTCGTGGATGGGGTCAATACGATGTAGTGTTCATGTCATAGAATGATAATATAGGTTTCACAGTACTAAAATCTTATCTAGGATTGATGTTAACAATATGATCATATAATAATCATTGTAATGATTCATTTTTGTGTATATATCAGATGATAGGGGAATTTAAATTGCATTCTTGTGTAAAATATGTTCAGAAACACGGGGAAAACATCTTTGGGTATTCATGTTAGTTAAGAAGACAATGAAATTTATTCTCCAATGATTGATATGAAGTACCATCCAATGTTATAGGGAATAAAAACTAATGGGGGATATGTAATAATTTATTGGGGATATTAAATCATACATATAGAGACATGATACTGATTTAAACATTTTGGAAAAACATGAGTTTGAATTGTTTCCTGTATTACATGGAATATATCTCTCTAAGTTGACATGTCTGGAAAATGGGAGTATATTGACCTGGTAAGTTGAAATCCATTCTCTTAAGTGGTTGATCAATCACATATTCCATGATATTTAAAATAAATAATAATCTATGGTATTATATATAATAGTAAATTATCAGTTATATCCAGATGAAATTCTTAAGTGTCAATAAGAACAATCTGATTTTACTATGTAATGTACAAAATATATATACCAAGTATGTAGAGAAGTATGGATACATGTTTTTAGGGGACACAAACTAGCCTTTATTTTATCCAAGTGATTTTATATAACATTGTTTTCTACGGTGATGACCATAAGAATCTTATATAATGTAGTTGTAGCCATTGATACACATACCGTGTATGTTTCTACTTCTATTGAGGATAAGAATTAGTTAAATGAAATGATTTTTTCATGTTATTGGAATCACACCAAGTAAAGAATTATCATAATGTGAATTATGATATTCTTATTATCCATGTTTTCATGTGATGATTTTGTTCCAAATTTATATAATCGACGATACCGTGTCTTGAAAAGCTTTACTCAAGGAGGTGAGGTCAAAAATATCTCAATAGCCACGTGGTAAAATAGTGGATGATCTAGCTACTAATGTCGCAACTCAGCTAAAACATGATTTGGATCAAATGAGAGATAAACACGTTAGTTATCATGTTGGATCTAGTTTAGGTGGATTTTTGGTAATAGTGGGTTCCCTAGAACCAACATGAAAAATACATTCTATTACCTTATCATGTATACATTTACATATACAAGATTTCTTCAATCAATTATAGCGTCTACTTTTATACATCTTCTTTTGAAATAGAAATGTACATATATTAAATGTATTTTCAAAAGTTTATAGAATTTCCTAGGATATATTGAAAACCTATAGATACTATTAAATTAATCATAAAAATGGTCTGATGGTCAAGATACCTCATACAGACTAGGAAAAGTAGATGTTTGACTATTAGGTGATGGGGGATCATAAGTATTCAGAATTCTTCTCAGGAATATCTCACTTTGAGATCAATAATAGTGAGATTATGAGGGTAGACCCGCCAATAGAAACACCACATATTTTGGGTTTCATTGGATGTTCTTATCTATGGAGATGTGTAATCATCTCTTTACTTGAGATCATTAACAATATCTTCCATTTGACCACATAATTTTATTAAAGGACAAAACAATGATAATAAAATCATGGAGAGGTAGAATGTGTTGGTTGTGTCATTGGAGGTATAAAATAAATTGAATGGTCAAGAAAGGATTGGTCACTTCCTGGTTAAGGAAGTAATATTTCTCAGGCCATGTTGATATGTTTGGTAGTACACTCTTAAGACCATGGGCATAGAAGTCGAGGGTAAATCCATCTAGTTATACCAATAAATAATATAGTAATTAAATGGTGATTCCATGAATATGCATCCTTATTTAGGATATATATAATGGAAAATAGATTATATTTCATATTCCATGTACATAGGTTCAGTTTCATTGGTATAACATTCCTTATTTTTTTAGGGGACATGATCGGTAAATAGTTCCAACTCAATGTTTTGGAATATTATTCACTATTATCAAGATAAGGTCCTAGAGGGTCACACCCAATATCATATTAAAAAATATTTCATATTGAGTTGAATAAGAATTTTGGACATGGTGGGCCCTACAACTGTTGTATGGTATTTGTCCAATGTGATAAGTTCACTAATGTGATAAACAAATTAATTTTATTCAATGTAGTAATAATTATCATTGAATTTATTTATTAAATATATTTACATGTATTAAGGTAAATACATGGAAAATAATATTTGAACAAATATCAGTTCAGTTAATATTTATGGGAATAACAATTTGAGTTAATGACTCAATTATTATAACGTAATATAATTATTATATTTATAGAAAGTGATAATAATATTTATAACTCAGTATGGTAGTCATAATATGTCACTTATATACTGTTAATTTTTAGAGGTTCGGGGACCCAATACAATATAGTTTTCTAAATTCCTATATTTAGAAGATGAGAGGCTTTGACCCGTTACTATTCACTACCTATATCTCTCTCTTCTTCTCTCAAAAAATGTAGAGATATAGGCTCTAGATACAATATTTTAGACTAATATCTCTCACGCATCACAAAAAAAATTTACACGTTGATCTCCAGAGCATCGAAGAAATCATTAAATATCCACGCTACCACACAGATTTCAATGATTGGTGCTCTAAAGGTTTCTTGAAGAATTGGTATATAGTCTAGAGTAATTCAACTTCATATTCATTGTCAAATGATCAACATTGATGTGAATACCTCGGGCTTGGATTAAAATCATACTAGATATTTAATGGTATTATATCACTTTATAAAACACTCCATACGAGTTTGTCGTCTTACACTAGATAGAGTTTCACCAATGATGAAAAATTCATGTTGATCGTCGATGGAAATAATTTAAAATCCCTTTTTTGGGGCTTCTACTACATTCCAAGTACAATTATGATATCCAAACCATTCAACTGAACTATGATGTATAATGGTTATATATTCCCCTATAGGTTACCCCCCCAATCTTCCCCAGAAAATGAGTTGATGGTTCAATATTCCCATAGTTCATACACCACTTTATAGTAGGATTTTGAAAAATTATATCTGCATTGATTTGGAAGAGTCTTTTAAATGCCTTTTTAATGACCTAAATTATTTCTTTTGATATGTGGAGGAAATAAAGGATTGAATTCCTTGCAAGAATACTACATTTGGTCATGAACACATTTCACCACTATTCCAAGGGAATGTTTTTACCCACTGTTGGTATTGCATTGGAAGGGGATGAAACTAGTTTTGTAAACTAAATTTCTAGGTTCTGGCTAGTGCTATAAATACTACTTTGTTGACTAAATTACCAATTCATAACTACTACCTGTCGACTTGCTGTTTGCTGAGCTCGGGATCTGGATAAAGGTGGATGATCATGGAACTCTCTAAACTGAGTTATGTAGTCATCTAAAAATGATGTCTACATATGAGTACGAGATGAATTAGGATGATAGTATAGAACATGGTGATCTATTTTAGAACCTATTTACTAACACAATAAGATTAATAGACCAGTTATAGGAACAAAAAATAAAATTTTGTTAGATCACATGTATTCTACCTTTCATTTTATGGAATCAGCTGGATGATCCTGAGGAATTTTAATGGAATTACACACTATTTAGATACTATAATTTTTATAATATCTTGATTTCATTCATGGAGGCATGCCCCTACTCATAATCAATGATACCCCTAAGTGTTGGTCGGACCCTAAACGCGTTCATGGATTGAGGAGGCATGAAATCACTGGGGGTGTTAGATGGATTCAAAACTAGTGGACAACTCTAATATACCTTGTTCCATCACCAAATATTTTTCTGATACATGGCGGGACACTATTGAGACCTAGTGTCAGTGGATGAAGGAGGTAAAACAACTATAAGAGTTTCTAGTTTTCTCAAATGGGAATGGATAATACCATGAGAGTTGGAAACAAAAATGCAAGCCATACAATCATCATATTTGTACACCCCATGGCCTGAAGACTATTGACACTCACCAGAGTATTCATTGACACTATCGAGGTTGGTAGATACATGTGTCACATGTTCCAGAACATCACCAAACATGAACATGAAAATATATACTTGGTCCTTGAACTAATATTTGAACACATATCTCTTCGAAATGGTGTTTATAAGGTTACCTCAAATTTGGATTCATGATGACTCATGCAATCTATAACATCAGTTTTCATTTATCTATATCACATATGAAGTATTTTGGTACATTTTATTACCTGAAACACAATGTTTAGTTCCTTCTATTTGGCATGGTAACTCTAGGAGTAAGGACTTACCGATGTCATTAGGCCACATTTTCCTATAGATGTGGCTACGCCTAACTAGGTGGTTCTAGGTTATGTGATAGGGGAGGATACAATTGATAAGGCTACATTAATCTATGAGTATCTTCTGGAAACGGGGCCAAGACGTCAACCAACTTGGAAACATTAACATACATGTCAACAAAATTTGTTTTCAGTTATTCATGTATGATCTAGAAGGTGAAATGGGAGATACTATTTTATGGACTACTGCAATGCTTCTTCTATATGTTTAATATTTTTAGATAACTCCTAGAATTCATATGGGTAGTTCTAGTGGATGCGGGTTTGGAAAAATTACCTCTTCACATTCCCCATGCACATAATTAGTAGATATTCATTGGAAAGTGGCATATTGAGGGGATACATGTGGCCTTGCTAATAGGTGATAACGTATGTCACTCGCTCACCATGAAACTATTTTCACATGAAAATGTGAGAAATTATTTTCTTATGTGTGGTGTAGTTAAACTGATAGAGGAACTACTATATATGGTCATTATAACTAGTAACGATCGTTATGGTCATCTGGTTGTACCTTTCAAACATCATTAAATCCTTTTTATGAACAAATCGTCATTGTTTTGTGGCCGTAAATTATTTAGGGATCCCCAAAATAATACAACAACTTAAAATAAAGTTTTCTAATTGAAAAATTGAGTTAGTTATCTGATTGAATGGGGTGAATCTAGGATTTCCAAACTCTAGGGGTTCTCAGATGTTTTCCACTGAGTATGGGTATGTCTTTCCTTCAAGTAGTATTTCCACCAATAGAATCTCTAAGGCCTCAAGATGTTTACTAAGATGGGATATCATGTTATCATGGGGAGGTTCTCAAGCCACTGATTTATTGAAAGTTTCATTGGATTTGGGATCGGGTGAATAAACTCAGAGGGAAGAAAAACATGGGCCATGAGGCAATATTTTCATGCTTCTCATGTGACTTTGGTGACTCATAGATGGATTTCATTCAATATCCATTTACTTATAAAATTGTTAGTTGTGTAGGGATTCCAAGGATAAATTCAGTCATCTAGACAAGGATTAATACATTCCTTACTAGAGGAGATATGGTATTTATTAAGGTATTTCAAGAATTCGATAACCACATAACAATGAGGTTGGTAAAGATCCTTCTTTTACTCCTTGAGATTCTAGAGAGAAAATTAAAACATGTTAACTATCACTGAATTTACCACAACATGAATTGATTCATAGGTCTTATTATATCCAATTCCATTTATGATGTGCCAATGTTTATGAATTAGTTCCTCATTAGAGCGATATCCATGTCTTCTTGTATGCCTTTATTACCAAGTATGGACACTTGATAAATTTTCTTATGTTTACCATATCACACATTGAGGTAGATCTACCATGTCATTCCCCATGATAGTTCCCTGATTTTTATAATCCTTTATAATATCCTTGACACCCATACTATCCCTGGTTGTAAAAATATGGTAACATTCTTCTTAAAATGATAGGCTAGAATGTCACAATATAGTGTTGAAATAGAGATCATCATACTATCCACGACCTACGATCTATACACGTATAAAATATTATTCAATAACAAATCATAGCACTATGATTCACATGAATCATGTATATTAAAGGGTCTAGTGGAAACTGTATGAAGTGGGTCACTGATCCACAGGGAGAACTATCATCTTAAACTTTATACACTTCTAATCAACAGTGTTGAGGTGCTGCTGACTTTTTTGGTAGTTCAACTGATCAACACAGATGTGGTGATTCATAGACTAGCTAATAGGGTGAATACACACTTACTAACTATCTATTATTTACTTTTATAAGTCAATTATTGGAGTTCTATGGGTCTATAACACAACTAACATCTGATTGGGAACCACAACCTCCCATAAGCCCCTTCATCGAAGGAAGGTTCCTACTCTTGATTATCACCAACCCGATCTGAATAGGATAATACATGAGTGATGGAACCTATGTTTTATAGTGAATTTATTGTCTTAATGGTTGATTCATATCTTCATGATTCAAATATTCCATGCCTAAGGTGACATATATATTGGGAGTTTCAATCATTATCATTACATCCTTGTAGGATAGAGTGTTCACCACTACCTCATGTGCATGGGATAAAACATTAATTTATCGATTAGTGGAGTTATCACAATTATAGGGTTCCCAAAAAGACCCTAATATTTATTTAATGACTTTAATTGACATATAAATGTTTAAATTTAGTGGTGATCAAAACATATGAACACGTAGCCCTCGGAACAGAGCTAGAATATCTTCCACATGCAAGTACCTATGGACAGATCAGGGGATCCTAAGGATCTTATCTTCCCTGATTGTGAATATAATTTGGTATGATATTTACCCACACTAATGATGTTAGGGGTTAAGGCTCCGTCATTGAACTATCTATTGCCTAAGAAACTAAGATGTTAATGAGGAAAATGATGACATGGAACATCATAGTGTTTCTCTTTCAATAGAGAGTATTTTTCCCTCTATCCATGGATGGTTATTCAGTGTATAATATTCCTTCAACCTAAGGAATACCTTCAAACAGGATTGTTAAAATGTGCGGAGGATTTCCTCTTTGGTTGAAAATATAAAGAGGATGAAATTCATAATGATTTTTTGTAGTGAGGGAAGGAACTTCACATTGGTTTGGAGTGACATAATGAGGAACTATATGTTGATTGTTAGTGGTGGCATGAGGAGGGACTCCAATTGGATATTGATATATTTGAGAGGAACTATGCTTGGTTTGGTGACATCACATGGAGGATCTCCATATTGGGTAGTTTTTATATAGAGAGGAACTAAATGTTGGATAGAAGAAGCATGGGTGGGACCTCTATACTAGATGGTTGTCGTGTGGGGAGGACCTATGTTCTAATTCTCCCCATTATGTTATATAAAATAATGGATATATGTGGTTTTATCATTTAATAGAGTCAACAAGAGTCCCTATGATGTTGTCCAAGTATCATCTCAATCAAGAAATTACATATTAGTGTTTTCTTAGTATAGAAATTTGGCAGGATATGATGGCAGTGGAGGGGAACAGAAGACATGTATGATGCAACTTGTTGGGTGATTTCTGGATCATGTACCCAAAATTATCATCACATGCTTCATACCAAGGCCAATGGAACCGGGATGATGTCCCCCTGCACTTTGCAATATTGGTACAGTCCTTACTGGCAATGATGATGCCTGGTGGAAGACCTTTTAGGAAGATATTTTTAATTAGTTACTACTTGTGTGACTTTATTATCTTTTATCTTCCTAGGGAAGTATAAATAATCATCAAAGAGATCTGTGGAGATACTCATAATATGTTCCATCATCATAATGGGGGTGATTTCCCATAGATCAACCCATGGGGAAGACGGTGTCAATGAGTCATCGATGCCTCCAGGTTCTGGTGGGCCATATCCCTAGATTGAATAACCCATTCATAATAATATCGAAACATGAGATAATTAAAAAAAATCCCTTAGATGATCTAAAATAGTGATATGGGGCATGGTTAACAAGTATCTGAAGATGGTGTCGCTGTCATGGTTATGCGAGATAATTGAACCACTATTTCTCTTGCCTTGATGCCTATGGGTCTTGGGTTGCTGGTTTCCTATACCTTGAATGCTATAAGGATTTTCGATTCAACATTCATTATTAGTACAAGAAATAAAATTCCAAATTCAGTAACATCATACAATCATCTAAACCAGATAAGGATACATGATGATGATTCTACACACCGAGGATGGTCGATGCTAAGTACATCAATTCACTTGATATTCACATAATGGGTCCAATATTGGATTGGTGGTTCCTAGTGATGACTTTATGAATATAGTGACATGACAACCATTGATTACCCATTAACTACTTGTCCCAGTGTTTGAGGAGGAGAGATTCATGTCATGTTCACCCTCTATATTGGTGAGGCTCATTCCAGTAATATTCACATCCAATCCCAAATATGACATCTTGCATTAGTAGTCTCAAAGTATAAAGGATAATTGTATCACGTAGGGTTCACCATTTCTATTGTTGAATCCTGATCGTAGTTACATTTTAGACTAATAAAAAATATTTTGATTTCTGACATTACAAGACTATGTGGTTGAAGGGGAAATGTTTCACTTCAGGTTCATCATTTCTATTTTGAATTCTTTCTTCGGGTCAATGGGTTACAGTCTTTTTGTTTCCCTACATTTCCACATTCCAAAGGTGGACATCATTCACCATATTCATCAATGGTGTCTACTGGGTGATTGAAATAGGATAATGGGATTTAGGCTCCTCCTATGAATTCATCCTTTGAAAATGTTAAATAGTCTGGTTCTTCGTCATAGATTTAGTCATGTTCTTAAAACTAAGTCATAGTTCCATCGAGAGGAAGATATTGGTTAATTAAGATACTTCTATCTCTATAAGGTAGTAAACATTAGTCAGGAGAACAACCATGTTAGGAATCTATGGGAACGTCTTTAAATTAGTTGTATTGGGAACTTATAAATGATACACATTGGGGGGGGGGATCTCATATGAGACATCTTAGGCATGTAACCAAATTAATCATGTGTTTCTCACAAGGTAATTTCTTCTAGGGTTGTATTTATTGTATGGATTTTTACCTCAGGAATCCTATTTTTATATCATGGGGAGTTATTATGGGTTTGTAAACTAGTTTAATGTATTTTTCTGACGGTCGCAAATTTAAAGACATGTGGGGATATGTTTTGTGTAATTTTGACGTCATGTAGACATAGATTGGGAATAATTATCTATTTAGGAGTATTCTGTTCATACATCCCTTAGAGGGAAAATGTCACACGAAGATGAAATATAAATGAACACCCCATGATGACAGATTGGTAGGCGAGTCCCTGGAAGGGAATATGTGACACAAGGGTTGGTGGTTCAGAATTCCCTATGGTGGTAGATCTTTAGATGTGTCCCCAAAATGGATGAAGTAGTACCTAGGTTTATAGATTTGAATGGCCAACATAGGGGGATCCAGAGGTGCATCCCTAGGAGGGATGATGTAATGCCTAGGTTGTGGATC
Source organism: Viscum album (assembly GCA_963277665.1). Classification (NCBI taxonomy): domain Eukaryota; kingdom Viridiplantae; phylum Streptophyta; class Magnoliopsida; order Santalales; family Viscaceae; genus Viscum; species Viscum album. The sequence continues at coordinate 333,208,672 of OY728150.1, forward strand.
ATAATTCCCCATGGAGGCGGATCTAGTGTGGTAGGATCCAAAATTATTGAGTTGATTCCAAGAGGTGCATTCCATAATGGGAATAATTCACACCTAGTTTGGTGGATCAAAACAACCCATTGAGGCTGATCTGGAAGTGTGTCCCTAGGAGGGAAGATGACACATTTGTGGTGGTGGATCTGAATGCCCCATGTTGTTGAATCTAGAGGTGAGTCCCTAATAAAAATTATTTTCACACCTATGATGGTATAATAGAATTCCCCGAAAACTCTTATATGTAGGTTCACCCCTTGGAGGGAAGATGGAAAACATGGGTTTACCATTGTTGGGATTGAACTACAAGGTTGTGTCCTACGTACCCTATTTAGGAGACTAGGATCATAACCCATGATGTTATATTCTATAGTTTAAGGTCATTTGAAAGGAATGATCGCTGTATTTTAGCATCATGATGTAATGATTCTCATGTCGGTGCCGGGTAGTGTGGGGATTACACATATCACATTTTAAGGTATAAATTCTAATCAATATTGGGGAGGATGTGTCATCCCATGCGAGTTATAAAATGGGAATTATGTGTTTCTCACATAGGGTAGATGGTTTGGGGTCATTGTTTTCCAATCATACATGGGGAATCATGTGTTTATCACATAGAGTAAGACTGAAGATTTATGTCATGTGCTATGAAAATTTTCATATAGATTAGTAATATACTAGTAGTACCTAGTGCTTGGAAGTTTTACATCATGAAGATTAGATGTGGTTGGGGATCTTAAATTATGGGGGACCATTCCATGGTCGAAGAGATTCATTATAAGGAATCCCAACCAATATAGGTTCATAGCATCCCTCGAATACTTAACCTCAATGGATAATGTGACCACTGCTCATGCACCTTTAGGGGGGATATGGAAATTCTACTATTATGCATGAGTGATAAACTAGGATACTGACATTAGGGTGTCTATTAATTGATGAAAAAAACATTAGGATACTTATCTATATATGAAATGAGAAAGATAGAGGCCCATGACATGTATGGATTGAAGTGGTCAAACACATGTGTGGGTCGAACTGATCACTCGAGGAACCTTGGTGTAATTGAAGCGGGCATGATTTGGTATGTGGGCCTTGGGAACTCAACCATTTAAAAAGGATATTTTCTTAATGGAGGGACTATAGAGAGGACTTGAATAGGTGTTTTAAAAATCATAGGTCCTTATGGATGTAAGTTTGGTAAATCTCAGGGCTATCACATAATTTAGTGGATTCCCAAATTAGTGTGGTTCCCCAATAAGGGTGACCATGTTTCATGGTGATGTCTTGTTACCCATAGGTTTGGCATCAAAACTGATAAATTATTTGTGAATATGAAGTTTCCCAATTGGATTTCATATTCTATGAAGGACACAATACATAATGAACAAAAACACCAATTGGGGTGGAGGCTCTCAAAAACCCAATGGATGTGGTTTTTCTAATGTGGGATACCTTGGGGAATCCAATTTCTCTTTCATTCAAGAAGTTCAATTGGTTCATGATTCTGTATTGATTTTTAAAATTAGAAAGGTCACTCATCCCATAACAGGTCCGGAATATGGCGCTGATTATAAGAACATATGATTCATAATGATTAGAGGTATTTGTAAATATTTATGCACATCATGAGTGGGATGGGCTCCGAGAGTCTAAATGATACTATGTGGAGGTTAACATTAATCCTTTGTGTGTCCGAAAAGAGCACATCCATACACATTGGACAAAACATAGAAGTCACCATCAGGTATCCATGTGGTTTGTACCTTTGAGAGCAATAAATGTTTATGGAGGTTGTAAGTATCAAGAATCAAACCCTTACATAGATTTTTGGAAATTTTTTACTTTGATTTGCATTCAACCTGTCGTGCATTCAACAATACCTCTCATGAAACACATATTTCATTTTTAAAAATGAGTCATAACATGAGAGAATAATAATAAGTACATGATACATAACATGTAAATGTTTCCACATCATCTAATTGAGACATTAATAAGCATATCACCATGATTTATCTTTATGGTGTTATATATAATAATTACCAAGCTCTATCACTATTGTATTTTAAAAAATGAAATCTCTAGAGATTAATTAATTGACCAATTCATTGGATCACTATCAATGATCACCTTGTATATCTAAAAATTCATGTGATCCAAATACATCATAAAAAAATATTTCATGTATAGCCTATAGAAAAAATAGGGTTTATATAAAATGTATGAGTATATAAGTTCTTATAGAATTGATCATTACATCATTTTTTACCAAAGAAAATGGAATGTGTGTTTTAGACATCTAAATCTCCAAATAAATAATAAAAATTGAAATATAAGAAAATTATAATGGATAACGATGTGGTTTGGGTGTTCACAATATATAAATATTTCATGTAAAAGATAGAAATTCTAGAAATTAATTCAACAACATGATGTGATATAACAAGGATTAAGGAAAGTGAATAATTACTTGTAAATAAGTCCTCTAATTGGTTAAACATTATTTTGGATGAAATGGGATGAATAAACATGTATAGAAATGATGTAATCCAACATTTATATGTAATACTATAAAAGGGGTACATATATGGAAATGAAAAAGTAGAGAGTTCCCATACATTAATGGGTTGATTACATGAACATGAAGATGCCACTTTAAGACCATAAAGTAACCATGGATGCAATATTTTGGGAAGTTAAATGACTATAAATTAAAGGATAATAGATTTGGAGTGGAGAAGAAACTGGTTTTATGGGTATTTATAGTAAATGAGGTGGAATTGTTTAATAACTTTTAAATATAGGTTTTGGAAGTCTTGTTATTGGAAAATAAAAAACCAATGGATTTTCTATGGTCTTGGTAATTAAGTAATTTTAATAATATTTTAAGTAATTATATCAGAATTCCATTTTTTAAATATTAATTTGGACATAGAAAACTAAATTATTCACAAAATATATTTCATCAAACTATAATTTTAATATATTACATTGGAAATATATTTATAGTTTTTGAAATTAATTTAAAACCATTAAAAAAAAAAAATATTTAATATCATATTTATTATCTGTGAATCTATATAATTTATTATTTTATATTGATTAAAAATATATGAATTCATAAAACATACTGAAAACACAAACTGTATTTTTTATTCAGTAAAAAAAATTATATTTTAAAGAATTCTCAAAATTTAACCATTATTTAATTTCATGCAATTAATTCCAAATGTAATTTTTCATTTATCAAAATAGGTTACAGAATATCATAATATTATATTTTAAATGAAAAATAATTATTAAATGAAATTAATTTTTTTAAAGATATATTAATCTTTCTGGCCACTATAACAATTTCTAGTGACATTAAAAAATTATATTACCATTTATATTAGAATAATTAGTTTTTTAAATACTACTTAATGAAAAAAAAAATTACTTGGAATACATGAGGATGTTATTATCTTTTATATATTTTTTCAAATAAAATTACATTTTTTTCTTATCCAAAAATAAATTAATAACAATTAAACTATACATGATTATTTAATGAAATAAAATAATATCATCAATTGGATTCAAGAAATACATATTTCATTTATAAAAATGAAATTAAACTTTTATGAAAATGATGTCCAGACTCATTACCCTTTATTAGAAATACATATTCTCTAAGGATATGTTTTTTAATGGTGGGTTTTTCATGGGTGGATTAGCTAACATTGACTTAATGGTGATCTCAACTAACATTAAAATATCCCCTATAGAATTTCATTAACGCCTCACATGATGAATTTATTCTTGGTATTGGTCATGAGAAACCCCAATGATGCTACCTCCCTCCCATGATTTCAAAAATTGGCATTAAAATAAATTACTCTACTAGTTGAGTACATCGTTTATCCTCTCTACATCATTAATTATTTTCCATCACCCTTTATAAACATTAATTATTAAGATAATATTATTCTAAATGTTAATAATACCCAATGGACATATTGAGAAACTATAGTATTGAGAAATCATGATACTTGTCAATGATCATATTGAAAATAGTCATATTGACCAACAGTCAAATAAGAAAAAGGTCATATAGGCCAATGACTATATAACAGTTAGATACTATTGGTAACATTACCTTTTATAATCTATATATACTCTACTAATCATCAACATCTGCTTATTTGTTAATTGTTTTTCAATTTCATTGATAATTTTGCGTATACATCAAACAAATTTTTTTCTTTTATATGTTTTCTTGGTAGGTTTAATCTATCTGGGAGAGTTCGAACATATAGAGTACACCATTATGTGGTCATTATTTTTTAGTTTTTATATCCCAATAATAGTACTAGATATTTTTATCAGCATTATTACATGACATGTGTATATGTATATATATATATATATTTAATTGTATTTTTATCTACTACTATTATGAAATATAAGAAAATCGACATTATGAAAAAAATGATCTTTATTCAATAATTGATTAAATTTTCATGTAATTAAATTATCTCACCTCCCCATTAAGAAACATCACCCTTTAAATTTGAATCTCTTCACTAAATAATAATGGAAATATTTATCCTATATTTCCTCTACAGCTTCCCATGTAGTTTCCTCAAACTTTCGGTTTATCTATACAACATTCACAAGTCATGTTGTATAATTCCAAAACACTTTTTAACTTTTTTTCGAGAATATAAATTTCCTACACATTATAAGAAAAGTCAACTTACTATTACACAGCTTTAAAATAATGTATCTGTGTTGGAGGAAACATATATATTTTTTATAGGTATACATGGAAGTCATCATGGACATTATAAGGATTTGAAGATAGTGATAAAAAAATAATCAACCACTCCAACGCACTCCGGAATATCAGAGGGTACAATGTACCATAGACTAAATTTAAACATTTTTATAAGACACATATCCCATTTATATATTCATATATTGAGAAATACATGATCCCCAACATGAAACTCTAAGTCCTCTATTAAATTTTCAATTGGTCTTTTATAGCAACATTGAGAATCCTTGACGTATTAATGAATCACATGTATATTATTTTTAGTCTCCATCAATATGTCTTTACCCCACAGTTTCACTTCTCTAATCTCATACCAATATATAGGAGTTCTAAAAATGCTTCTATATAGATCATAATTATATTCCGTTTGAATGATAATGTTTAAAATATTTTTATTATATAATTTAAAAAAATTCAGATGTTGATCCCAACTCCCACCCAAATCAAATGACTTATCCTTTACCGTGTCTTATAATTTTTGAACATTCAACTGAGATTATCTATCAGTATGATGATTCTACATTTGGATTATGTTTCCTTATTTATGCATATCCTTTTAAAGGATTCACTAGAATATATAACTATATAATTGAAATCAAAAAAAATCATTTGATAATTGTACAACATTGAGTATCACTAGTTATTGAATATAGAGGTGAGCTATATATTATTGGGGAAAATCCTCTAATATATTAATAAAGTGGTAGGATGTTGTAAAAATATCAATGATTTCCTATATATCATTTTTACCATTCAATGTATTTTGATGTCCAGTGAAAAATTCCACAGTGATTTTATTTAACATATATATAGTTATCCGTAGTGTTTGTAATACCATTTTATGAATTTTTCACTTATCCTTCACTTACTAACACCCCAATAACCTTTTAGTATAATCAACAATCTCCCTTTTCATAATATCCAACCAAAAATGATCATGAATGTCCCAATACTTTTAACTAATTCTAGGATGTATAAATAATATAAATCTATTAGATTTATCCATAAACAAAAAATTTATATTCTAAATGGATTGAATACATTGAGTTGTAACATTTTTTCCCCTTCTAGATAAATATTGAATTCAGTAAACATAACATTTTTTAGTTCCTCGTTCTTCATTTTCATGAATAGATAATTCATTGAGATTTATTGGTCTATTCTAGTAATTATGGTTGAGAAATTATTTGGTATAGGATTTAAGGTTCCCTTTCCCTTATTACTCCCTTGTACATTCTTATTAGGTCCTTGATAAATAAACCTCGTATTATCCTCATCATTAAAAAAACACTATGATCATTCTAATTCAAGAAATATAGAACATTTTTTCATATTTTGAGATGATAATGAAATGAATAATGATGGTATTTAATAATATCCAACCATATCCTTAGTCTTGTGTTTAGTTATTATTTTTTGAATATATACATCAAACATTGGTTTTTGGTTATATATCACACTTATCCCCGTGAAGATATTGCATCCATATCATTAGAGCATAAATAATGCCACCTAACTCCAATTCACGAGTAATATAATTCTTCTCTAGTGTATTTAACTAGAAATATTCATAGTATATAACCTTTTAATTTTTCATTAGAACACATAAAATCACTTTTAACGATGTGTCACTACTGATAAGAAATGATTCTAATAATGGTTGTTGAGTTACCACGTGTGTACTAACCGACCATTTATTTAGTTAATGAGAAACTTCTTCACACTCCATTTTCAAAATAAACTAAACTCCATTTATTTTTAACATGGTTAATAGATGAAATTTTATTGAAATGGATTTTACAAAAAAAATTATTACCCTTTTATAATGTGAAAACATTGAATATCAATTAGATTTGTAGTACATGGCCACCCCTCTATGGCCATTGTATTTGATAGATCCACTGAGATTCCATCACTACTCTTGATATATCCTAGGAATTCAACTTTTTATATCCAATACACACATTTTATAAATTTAATAGACAAATTTTCATTCCTAAAATTCTATAATATAGCCCTTAAATGATCCCCACTATCATTATGAGTTTTGGAATATATCATAATATAATAAACAAATACCGCCATATGTTTTTTATTTTATCCCCTAAATAATATATTAATCAAATAAAAAAATAAGTATGGATAATAATTCAATAATAGAGCATAAATACTCCCTCACAACTCCAATATATTGTCAATATTATTTTATTTGGGATAACGTTTTTCTTCTCCATCAATTGATGGTACCCTTATCAGAGGTCAATTGATCCCCTCAAAGTTGTTTGAAAAAAAAATTCAATCCTTATGAGATGTTATTTATTCTTTAATGTCATATAATTATGTGTAATCTAGTTAATTAATATCTATATCCATCCATATTTATTATATAAAAACGAATAGGTCATCCCCTATAAGAAACACTTGGTAAAATAAAACCCTTCTATTAAATGTTTTAATGTTTCGTATTAACTTACTCTAACTCCATATATTCCATTCAATATGTGGTATTTGATTATGTTATATATCTAGGTATGAGTTCAATTAAAACTCCACATTTGTTTCAGGGGGAGGTCCAAATTACTATTCAGTAAACAAATAAATTTATTTCTAAACAATCGGCACATCCCCAATCATTAGACATTATCATTCTTCTTTTTTCACCAATCATTTATATAAACAAGGTAATGAGATGTGGATCCTATTAAGAATCAGGAAAAGATATAGAACCTGAAAATATAACTATGAGGTTTGCCATCATTATAAAATTACATCATCTAACTTATATAGTTAATATTTTAATTATACTTTTATAACCAACCCATCACATAATTTTTGTGAAATTAAACCATTAAAAAAAGTATTAGGTTTACAGAGAGATTAAAATCACCAAAAATAAATCGTTAATACCTATAAAATATTTATTTCTGAATAGTTCCACTAGGGGTTTTTACTTACAAGTCTACCGCATGTTTCTCAGGGCTTAAATTTATTCCCTTTACAAACAGAAATGGAAAAACAATGCATTGAACCAGAATCAAACAATATACTTGTCATAATTGGGTGTAAGCCGATCTTACCATACACAACAACATTTGGGTCCTCTAATACAACCATTGTGATTTTGAATGACTGGCCTTTATACCTTAGCATATGTTGTGATTTATAGTGTTTAACCTCTATTATATTATGATTTGGGCATTGATTAGTAAAATATCTATTTTTCCCACACATTATTCATTTCATTTTCTTCTGTACCTGAACTATATTTCCTTTTAATTAGATTTCATGTTCTAAAGATTAACATCTTCATGTTAGTTTTGAGTAACATAGCTATCTTTTCTACTCTACTAGATCTTTCCACATCCTTAAAGACAATCCCCCAAATGTATCTTCCCTCATTTCTTGCACATGTGATGTTGTACTTTCTTCATATATTGATTCATAATAAAACTTATATTTATCATTATCTATTATTCATTATTTCTATGTTTCAAATAATAACTTCCAAACAACATTTCAACTTTGATTGAACATGTTATTATCTCTTCATAACTCCCAAAGTCTCATATTTCCAATTCTTTCCATATTTGGGGTCTCAAACTACTAAATAATCAGTGAATATTACCATCAGTATTAATGAAAAATATTATTCATATCATTCAAGCCTGGTAAAGTAAATCTCATAATTCCCCATAAAATAATTTTTATTTTCATCAACTTATGAAATTACCTCTCTATATTAGTGTAATGATATGAGAAAATATGCGTTGAGAAATAAATTTTTGAATACATAACATTCCATTACATCTACCACATCACTTTTCTCCATATTCATGATCAATATAAACTATGGATTTGCCTCTCCATTAATTTTATATAATTCTAATATAATATTATCTTGGTCAGAATAATGACGTATTGAAAATATAGTTTCTATAGTATTAACTTTTTTAGTGATCTATGGATGGGAGGATCCTCTAAAAGCATATGGAAATTGATGCACGAATTATTAAATTACTATTTGTTCTTTCCTTAGTGATGCAAGGTGTTCCATGTGATAAAGGTTATTATTCAAGACCTATGTTAATATATTCATAATTATCATGAATCATTCAACCCCAATCCACGTTTATTAAAAATTCTTTCATCATATTATAATTTTCACCTTTTTCTTAAAATATTTATTCAATTTCCAACCATTTTACAAAAATGATAAAACCCATGAGAGAAATGTTTTTATAAATTTAAATATTCTAATAAAAATTATAAAGGATATATTAATCATAATATTTTAAAATATCATTCTTCTATGATGATATACATATATTTTTTATATTTTATATTATTTATATATCTATCATAATAGGTTTAAAAACATTTGATTATTCAAATCATTTCCCATGGGAGTGTCAAATCATATGTGTAGAACTACCACTTTATCTAGCCATGTGTTATAATAATGTATAACACCAATTAACCCTTATCAAGGTTATTACCCCTATTTATAATTTTGATATATCTATATCTACTTTCATTTGTTGTTTCAGATTTTATTTCTTGGAATCCAAATGATTTATATATAACAAAATTTTCCAGAAATATTTAAATATCTAGACATATAACTAAATTATCACAAATATTTTCTAACTATAATTGTTGATAAATAAAATAAATTTACCATTGATAATAAAGATAAAATCTCACCTTTTAAATACACAAACATTAACATAATTTCTTAAAAAATATTACGAGAATAACATCAAAGGTTCATTTTATGCCTAGTGTCAGGGAAACTAGGTACATAATACATGAATTAAAGCAGATAAACATAAATATATACATTCTTAATCCTTAATAAAAGCTCTTATATTTATCAATCCTTGGGTACATCATTATAAGTAATTTTCTAGGGACAAACATCAATATAAATGGGTTAGAATAAGCCCTATAAGGTATACAAAAACAAAATAGAACATGAAAAATAACCAGGTATAATATATAAGGATTAACATAATAGAATAATCATAAGTTACATGGTATGTAACAAGTGAATTTTTATAGAATATAAATTTGTCTCATTAATAAGAATATCACCAAGGAACAACACTGATAGTTCATAAATCATAATTACCAAGGTTATTTCTCATGGTATCATAAAAAATTTCATATATAGTAAATAATTATGATGTTAATGAACTGGAGAATTATCAGGGTTCAACCTCTAATTTTATTAATTCATTCAAGCCACATAGTTCATAATTAAACATTTCTTCCATAACTCATGGATAATAAATAACGGGTTTCATATAAACTCATCAAATACAGAATTGGTTAATAAATTTAACATCATATATTTTTTATCCTATGACATTTTAATTCAATTTTGATACATTTAAAAAAACAAATAAACAAATTATTATACATCTAGTTGAATTCACATGGGTTAGGGAGTTGTTTAGGTATCCACAATATAATAATATCTCAAGTAAAATGAGGAAATTAATAAAACAAATGTGTCTACATGATGATATGAAAAACGTATTATTAAAAGCGAATAATGAGAGGGAATGAAGGTTTAAAATTTATAAAACATTATTTTAGTAGTAATGTAATAAATAAAAGTGGTGGAAATGGTTTTAATTAAATATTTACAATGCATAATACAAAAGGGTACTAGGAGGGAAAAGATAAGGAGGAGAGTTCCTTTATCATGTAAACTTTCTACCTAAAACATTAGGGTGGAACCATAAGACCGTGAATACTAATTTGAGGGAATATTTTGGAGTCATAATAACCATATAATCATGAATAATGGATTTAAAATGGAGTTTAATGGTGGGATTTATGGTTACTTATCCAAAAATAGGAGGATTTTTGTAATAATTGCTAAATATATATCCTTGAATTATGGGTTGGGGAAAATCCAAACCAATGGATTATGCATGAGTTTTTCTCATGGTTTTGGATATTTATGTGTTGTTTTAAAATATCTTAATCCATTATAATTGATATCCATTTTATTAACATTAAATTTGTTATGGAAAAGTAAATTTTCCACGTAATATTATTTTTAAAACTATAATTTCTATATTAAACTTTTCTAAGTCATTTATAGGTTTGGAAATTGATTTAAAACCAATAAAATATATAATAAAAAATATATTTTTTTAAAAAATTTCTATAATTTTTTTTCACATCATCATTACTTATATATATAAATTTTTATAGCATGCCAAAAAAAAACAAACTCAATTTATACTATTCACTAAAAATAATGTATTTTAGAAATTTGTTAAAAATTTTCCCAAACCTAAATTCAATGTAAAAATTCAAAATATAAATTTTATTTTATAAAAATAATTTATCAAATGTAATACTACTAACTATTAAAAGAATCATTTTTTTATTTAGAAATAACAGTTCTTAAGACAGTCTCATATCAAAAAATTAGAAAAAAATACTATAAAATTACAAAATTACATTATCGTTTATATATATAGTGATTTATAAGATTTTTTTCCTAAAAATAATTTTTATTTTGAATACTTGTGTTTGTTATATATGTATATATATCTTATGAAAATAAAACGATATTTTATTTTATCCAAAAATATATTTATAAATTTTTTCTTATATTCATTTTTATTTCATAATTAAAAATAATAATGAAAATGAGATCGATAAAATAACTATTTAATTCATAATAAATACATGAAAATTTCATTTTACAATGGTCTTGATAGATAACTCTTTATTACACCAGCATATTACCTAAGTGTATGGTGTGCTATTTTTGTAGTTTCAATGGGCGGCTTAACTAACACTGACCTAGTGGTGATCTCCATTTACTTGAACGTATCCCAATAGTGATTCCATTCAATCCTTAATTTTTTAATATGTATTTGAAATTGGCCAAGAGAGATCCCTAGTGATGTTACCTCCATCCCATGTTATAACAAATGTGTTTGAAAAGGCATTTCTCTACTAGTGGATTCCATCAATTTTTTTCTTTTTGTATCAATTATAATGCTTCATTAAATTCTATAAACACTCTAACTAATAATAATAATATTATAAAAAATTATACATTACATAATGGTAATTTAGACCAATTGTAATATAGTGTAAAAGTCAGGAAATAATCATATCCCTATAGTCACATTGAACATTATACTCGATATATAGACCAATAGTCATCAACATTTACTATATTATTGAAAAAGATTTCTATAATTCATTTGATTATTTCCAATATATTTCCTACATTTATTTTTCTTCTAACAGTTTTTATGGAATGTTTAATATTCCTAGGAGAGTTCAATCATATTGGGTACACCATTTCATTATAACTATTTTTTGGTTATTATATACTTGTGATTTTCTTAGATATTGTAATTTGTATTATTAATTTACAAACACTCATATATATATATATATATTCATAATAGAATTTTTATGTACTTACATAATGTAATATACTAAAGTCTTCATTACGAATAAATAGTTCTTTTATTAATGATTGACGAAATTTTTAGGACATTGCCAATATCATTAAATGAACTTTTGGGGTCTAATGTCTTGGAAACTAGGCTCATTGTTCCATACATACACAGTATAAAAAATAAAAAATAAAATAGTTTATAAATCTATTTTATGTATTCTTTATTATGTCATCTTTTATCACCTATCTACATAAGATTTTATCTGGTCATTTATCCAATAAATGGGGTTATTATAATGCATAGTAAGGGATAGAAAATCAGATAAAAATAATAATGAACTTCAGGGGTGAATAATTTTTCTTAAAAAATATGAACATAAGATCATGAGATATAATATAAGTATATGTATATATAATCAAATGGCATAGCATTATTATATGATAATAAGAACACGATAAATAGAAAATGAGTCTAAAAAATAATAATTCGTCATTCCAATCAGAAAGGTTCATCTCTAAGGTGTTGTAAAACATATTACTAATATTGTTCATGAGGATTTAATAAAATATTACTAATTAAGGCTATAAATTTATCATACTAATGTTATCTCTAGAGAATAATTCTTTAATAAATGCAGTGAAGCATTATCAGGGCACTCCCTTCTTATGCCAAACATTATATGGGTCGTATCAATCTAATATCAATAGTATATTTCATTTATACCATTGAAAATGAAATGTGAGTTTCATACATAGAGTTCACTATTCAATAATGAGATTTATATATATATATATAAGATTTAAAAAACATGTTAGTATATTCCCAATAAGAATAAATAGCATAGAAAATCATGTAATTATTTTGGAAGTTTAACCGGAATACCAAATGGATAACATAATGAATACAATTAGAGATAAAGGAAGTGTATAATTAATATTTAGTTGCATGGAGTGGACAATGGTGTTTAAAAATTCATTATAATAGAATACAATTATAAGAAAAAAAATTTGTAATGGAGAATTCTTGAATGTGAAAACAGGGAGGGAGAAAATACATTGTCATGGAAATTAGCTTCTTAAAGATAGACAGAGACTCTTTATAACATTATATTTTCCATTTATATACTCTTAAGATGATTAATGAGAGGATATTAATGGTTAGATAATTCTTTTGTGGATTTAAGGAATGAATGAGAGGGTATTTAAACTTTAGGATTGGTAGTTTTTAAGGTTTATAATATTAGTTATTATATTATTTAATCCAACCCATTATGGGTGGAATCATTTTCAATTAATATTTTATATTTTTAGTGTTGAATGTGTTTTTTACACTAATGCAATAAAAAATGATTAAACCTCCCAAATATCCCACAAAATTCTTAGGCTCCTGAAAATAAAAAATGGAAAAAGTCAAATTAAGGATCCAAATTTTTATATAATCATTTGTAAATGAAAAATATTATTTCAAATTAATTTAATAATCTCTAAATTAATTTTATTTTGAATAAAATGGATCAAAAAAATTATTTTATTATCATGTAATAATGATGTATTAAAAATCATGATACTCGTAAAAAGGATGTTTAGACTTTAAAAAACTCCACTTTTTATGAAAATTTTAAAATAATAACCATTGACTAGTTTTAATCACCTATATTAAAACATAACATTCATTTAATAAAAATTAAAATATAAATATGATAATTGTTTCATTTAAGTAAAAATAATTATTTATTGAATGTGGAATTCTCTTTGAGAAATAAATGTCTTTTTAACTATTCTAAAATTTTTGTTACAAAATGATTAAAAAATAATATAATTTATATAAAATAAAATTCATTTATAATAATATTTCATGAAAACAAATTCTAGTTGTAGTATATAAATTTATCATAAAATTTATTTTAAATATATTTCCAAAAATACAACTGTGGTTACTTTGTATTAAGTTTATATTTTATCATATTCATTCAAAACTCAAGTGTATTTTTTATTCATATAAATAAGAATAAAATAAATTATGGAATAATATAATTACTCTAGAGTTACACTATTTTATTTCTCAATAATTAATTATTAATAATTTTAAGGTGCAGATATGTAACCCCTTATTACATTGGCATATGTCTTATGGGTAATATGTGAGATGTTTTATTATTTTTGTGTGATTCATCTAATATAAATCTTTTGTTGATATTTATTATCTTAAAAATATCTAAAACATAGTCTATAGAGACCTAAAGCTTGATGTACATCGAAAATACATTAATTTTTCGGAATATCTAATACATAACAAAAACAAACACAAAAGGACCGTAATAGTTTAGTGTCTTTATAAACATGGATCATAATCTTTTAATCTTCGTGAATGATCTTCAAAATAATTTATAAAGACATTACCATTTTGTTTCTTACCTAAATCTTTTCTTTATATCCCGTGGAAAAGAAAACATAAAAAGGGTGAGCTCAAATGCTCAGTAAGGGTAAACGTAGAGAACATAAAACAATCCATAAACATTTGAATGAAAAAACATGAACATAAAATATAAACATCAAAATCTTGAGCAAAGACATAAATCATGGAAGTACATAAGGCATATATCATAATGGAACACCAATCATAATAAAATATCCTGGGAAGAAAACATGTAATTGTGGAAAACCTTTAGGAACTTGATATTATTTCTATAGTATCCAAGGCATTGCTGCCAAGACCATCTTAGTGGACAAAGTGCATTACTGAACCGAGATCACTCCTCATTGCAGTCCTGTATTACTAAACCAGATTAACTTAACATTCTAGACATGCCTATCTCATGAGATATAAATCATTAACCAATGCATTAGAGGGAGATATAGGTCCCACCTATCTCATAATGAAATCATTTTTACGTTTTCTACAACATAAACATAAATCATTCATCATAACCCAAGAATAAAATGGGTTTCATAAACATCATCCCATCATAACATAATCCATATAAAACAAATCGATATCATTTCATCATAATAAAATCAAACCATGTAAATAATAGATACATTATACTTGAAACATAAACATGATAAATAATGTCATCTTAGATGGAAAATAGTTTTGACAAAACACTTGAAATGAATTCTTGAGGAAAATAATCGTTCTTCTTCAAAATCATTTTCTTTTCACAAAATGCCATGAAATTTTAAAAGGGAAGGGTTTTGTTGAAAACAATCATGCAATCATCTAGAGGATGCTTCATAAAAATGAGGCGTTATAAAACTGTAAAAATTTGTTCACGCCATATAAGTTAAAAATAACATTCTCCTCGTACTTTTGTCGAAAAAGTCAAAAAGTTCCTCGTGTGGTAAAAAAAGTAATATTATTTTAATAACATGTTGTAATATTTAAAAATGGGTAAAATTAATTTAAAAATACATTAAAACATTTTTTAGAAAACATGGGCTTGTATGATAACAATAACCCCAGTAAATACGTACGAATAAACAATCTCGGATAAGAATGAGATTGGAATAGTTATCCCTTAACATATGTGCAATTTTTTCTGTATGTGTCCGAGACTCCTGTATAGTGGGTTTAAACATATTATTAACTTGTAACAGAACCATAACAATATTTATGATATCATATATTATTCACTTACAACTTTATATTGTCCGTTCATTTGTCAATTCCTTGTTAAAGCAGCGTTTTGGGTAAAAGCATTTCATTTATCGTCCGTGTTTTGACTTGGAATTATTAATATGATTACTTAGATCATGATTAATTTATTAAATAATATAAAACATGATTTCTATATAATATATATTAATAATATAGATATATATAGTAGATCGATTAATGGAATGAAATACACCATTCATGGAGACAGTAGGCCGTACGTACGCATGAATGCTGTTTTTCGTTTCCTTATTGAATTGAATGGAATTAAGTAGATGAAATACATATATATATATATATACATAAATCCAGTAGAATTATTATGTCATATATATCATTATTATTTATTATATATACTTTATAATTATTTTTAAATGGTTAACATGGGGAATTAATCTCATCGCGTCGTGGAGATGGTAATCCGTACGTACGCACGAGGGATGATATCGTTACCAAATTTATATGAATGGAATTGGAGTTAATGATATAATATATCAGAATCAGTATCATGTTATAATAATCATATATTGTTTTTATTTATACAATTATACCCATCCATGTACGGTGGTGGTGGAAAAATAGATTACACCACGGCGTGGAGACGGTATTCCAAACGTACGCACGCATGGTGATTTCATTTTTCGTACGATGGATAGAAGGTGAAATAGGGTTTTTTCATATTTATAATAACATATCATTATATTAGTGATACTGATTTTATTAATTTATGATGAAAAAAATAAATAAGAAGATGTTGAAGATGAAAGAAACTTGAAAGAATCGGTAGAAGAGATTACCTCTTCCTCGACGCACCTCCTTTGAACTTCTTCTTAGGGAACTAGAGTTAGTCTTTTGAGAAGACTAAAACCTCTATGATATAATGATAGAGGTTGATAAGAGTAATTTTCTGGGGTTGTCCGAGCTTCAAGGCTCAAAAGGGTGTGAAGAGAAGAGGGGTGAGGTTCCCTTTTATATGGGAGGAGAGGGGCACCTTAGAAAAAACTTAAAATATTATTTTATAATAAAGTCATATTCAGTTTATAATGGCTCCAAATTGATTTATTTCGAAGATAAGGTGGGGATGGGTCGAAAGCCTCTAAACCAATAGGTTTTAGACACGTTAAGTTACTATTTAAACCTTATCATTTAGATTTAACTCTATGTCAAATAATTTATCTTTTACCACATCTTTTTTTTCCTTACACTATATGGTTAATAAACTTACAATAACAAGCCAAACGAACCCCATGTGGTTCATTATTAATATATATAACCTCATCAAAGTAATTTTTCTGAGCCTTATTTTTTTAGGAATAAAATAACAATTATTAATATAATATTTGTTTTAAAAACTATTTTATGTCAATTTTGACACTACTTGGTAATTGATTATTGTGAAAATCATAACAGCATGATTTGTTCGAAAAATGTTAATTAACTCAATACTAACATGTCATATTAACCTATAAAATTAGTGTAATTCAAAAAATGTCTCAAATTACATTTATTTGGGTATTTATAATATCAATTATGTTAATATTTAATTAATAAGGTAATTACTGCATTATCATTGTGTCATAAAAAAATTAACATATTTAGTATCTAAAAATTATAAATAAAATACCATTATTTATGATATCATTTCATCTTTCTAATATATATTTATAGTCTAATTTATATTATGTATAACCCTATATTAAAAATGTTTAGTTATTAAAATTTGATTTTAACTCTTTTAATGCTTCTTTAAAAAAAAATTTATAAATGTCCTAATCTAATACAAGTCGACCTAAATGATAATATTTTAATCCTAATGTTGTTTTTAGTCGAATTACACTTATCCAATAGAATTATGACATGTGTTATGGTAATAATAATATCATTTTTACCCTTAATTAATCAATTTACTTTTAACCATGGTAAATAAAATAAAAAGTTACTATTCACCAAAAATTATTTTCATCTCATTGAACCACATTTTACTTACTCATATCAACCGTGTCACTCAGATTTTTGCAATTCCACTCACAGAAGTGGTAAAATTATGTTTTATGTAAATTTCAAAATTCTCCTAAGAGGTGGATAAAAGACAGTGAAAAGTTCAATAAAATTTTTATATATATATAGTTTTTATAAAATGAATCCAATTAATTACATTGAACTTATATAGGTATTATTTATATATTTTGACCACAAATAAATTTAAATAAAATAAATAATTAGTTAAATAAAAAGTCGGTTTATTAAATAGCAACCCAGTGTTTTCACTGTTTATCAAAAATTTAATGCTTACATAAAAATACCAAAAATTCCCCTTATGCTAATTTCAATATTCCTAATCCAAAACTGAAGTCCATTTTTGAAAATAAAATTTCAAAAAGTGGGTATTTGTATTCATAACGGCTAGTTTATAATAATATTATAATAATATCTCTTTTAGTGAAACTTGGTATTGCATACAACACAGACTATCGAGAAAGGTTGCTCTGGCGTGCAACACAAGCCTAGAATAGTTTTTGCGTATACTGTAAGATAACATAGTGTTGCATGTAGTGCATGCTAATCTTGGCGTAGTGTACAATAGAAGACATCAAAGAAATGAAAAATAATATTTCTCATAAAATCTTGGGTTGTTACATTCTACACCCCTTAAAATGAATTTCTCCCCTGAAATTCGTTGTGGTTATAAATGGTTTACTACTTGAAAGTTTTATTCATATTAACCCTCATTGTAAAAAGGAATACTAAAACATCATTTTAAAATGGAAAGTTATAAATATAATGGTTACCCAGATTAACTCATCACTGGTATTCCACATATGAGAACATAGGTGGAAATATGTATATGGAAAAAAAAATTTAACCATCAAGTTATGATGGAGAGTGGTAGAGGACATGACTATGAAAAATACAAAAATCACAAAGCCATAAATTTGTGATGATCTAAGGTACCATCTGATTAATCAGATATTAGGGCACTAGGAAAACATTTTTGGTTTTCAAGTTGATTTCCCTAAAGTTGAAGAATTTGAAATAGAAGAAATACTTACTTTATTTCTATATAATCTCAACGTTGTCCATGCCCTAAACAATTTCCACTTCATCTCCTAAAGAAATGAAGTTGAATTTTTTCATTCGTGAAGTGTTAGTAGATCATGTGATAGAATAATGGGTCATTCCATATGTCTCAAACAAAAGGTTAAAAAAGTTGTCAAATATAGATAAGTCCATCTATGGTGAGGTTAATCATATATGATTACAAAAATGGACTTATACTACTTCTATCATACCACTTAATAAAACTATTTTCTACTAACTAGAGACTTCATGTAGGCCAGTGGTAGAAAATAAAGGCTTGTCGCACTTCGGTTGTGGGTTCGATTCCCACACCCTTGTCCGACGCGACGAGTTGTCGCCTGTCCTGCAGGTTTTCCTTTTTCTAAAACTATATTATTATAACATTCAATCAATAATATCGAAAAAGTTATATCATTAAACAATACTAATTTATGTAAAACATAATCCATTCCAATCTTTAGGCTTATCCGTAATACTTCTGTTCAAGCTCATAGTATAAAGAAAACAATTACTATAAATATCATCTGTTGAGCATGTGAATACCATCATTTATCCCCCATATATCATAAGATATATCTTGTTGGTCAAATTACAAACATGTGAATACCTTAATCATGTATTTTCTTGAAAAAATGAATACCCATTGAATCATTGTGAAAACATGAAGGTTGTCAAAAGTTAACTCTTTCCACATACCAAAATCCCAAATATTCTATATACTCAAACCATAATATCACTTAGTCCTTATATCAGTCATGATCTGATTAATACTATTAAACATTTCATTTTCTCCTTATCATATCATCTGTATTCCAAAATATTTGAATTAATTTTCATGGTTACCAATACCATATAATTATTGAAATCCATAATAAACCAATACATAGATATTCCAATATTCCACAGTACTATAAATTTAATTCCACAACATTATTTTGGAATCTCGTTACATAAACACATAATCATCCCACTACAACGTTGTCATACTCAACATCTCCAATAGTGATCACATGTGACTTCCCTTTGTACTTTTCCTTAAGATGTTTCTCACGATGATCATCATTATCCCTTGGATTAGGACATTGGTTAGCATAATGCCCCATTTCCTTGAACTTGAAGCATTGAAGTGTTGGTGGAGCATTCTATGCTGTCTTTATTCTATTCACGTCATTAGAATCCTTTTTCCATTACTTCGGCACTCAGCTACTTGATGGCCTTATTTTCCACACTTGAAACATTTTTTAGTAACTTTTAGACAATCTCCACCATGAGTTTTGCCACACTTTGAGCATAAAGAAACAATCACCTTCTTTTCAACATTGTTCTGAGGTTTTTCCTTGAACTCCATCTTTCATTTATTGTCCAAACCATGAGATGTATATGTTATACAAACTTCCAGTTCTACCTTGATAGCACAACGCACAATTTCTTCATAGCTACTGAAGACTCTTATAGCTAATGCCCTTCGAATTCTTGGTTATAATCCACTGATGAATCGATCAACTTTACATTCAGGTATGATGATAAAGCCAGATGCATACCTTGGAAGTCTTTTAGAATTCTCTTCATACATACCAATATAATCATAATCCTTATGCATAAGCTCAAGGAACTCATTTTCCATCTTTGTTCGAATAATACAAGGGATGTACTTACTAAAAAACATGTTCTTGAACTCGTCGCATTCCATGGATTCAATTTCATCATGGGGCCTTGTATTCATTATTAGAGTCCACCACTGGTCTGCTTCACCTTCTAAATGGTAAAAAGAGAAAATGACTTTTTCATGTTCTGAATAGCGAATTATGGAAAATATATTTTCAATGGTATTGATCCATTGGTAAAAAACAAGTGGATCAGAGGTCCCATTGAAATAAGGTGGATGTTGCCTCATGAAGGACTCAATAGAATATTGTTCCCTTCTCTGATCATTTTGAAATACAGAATGATTCATAGATTGTTTAAGGACAACAATATGATTTTTCACTCCATCTGCCATCAAATTTGGTTGTTTGGGAGGACAATCATTGCATTGTCCATTACATTTATCAACACGGTTC
This sequence comes from Viscum album, assembly GCA_963277665.1. NCBI lineage: Eukaryota > Viridiplantae > Streptophyta > Magnoliopsida > Santalales > Viscaceae > Viscum > Viscum album. The sequence goes on from OY728150.1 coordinate 333,229,764, forward strand.
CTTTGGGTTCTATCCATCGTCTAAAACACAAAAAGAACAGTGCGAGAGGAAAAAATCATGCTAGGAAAACAACATAATAAAGGGGTAGTACCTTCAATATATAACATCATAGGTTTAATTATAATATTTTTACCATAATTCTATGACTATAACTTATACTTATACTTATCCTTAGGGACATCCCTAGACATAACATAGAAATATCTCTAGGGATCTCACTAATGTTCTCGCATCCTAGTTTCCAATGGTTGACTAAACCTCCCTCTGATACCAACTGTAAAGACACAAAGCATTATGTACATAGACATTACATTACTTTTTCAGAATATTTAATACATAAAAAAAATAGACACCAAAGGACTGTAATAGTTTAGTGTCTTTGGAAACTTGGAACATAATCTTCTAGTAATGGTGAATGATATTCAACATCTCCTATAAAGATCTTCCCCTTTTGTTTTCTTACCTAAAATATTTCTTTATATACTGGGGAAAAGAAAACATAAAAAGGGTGAGCTCAAATGCTCAGTAAGGTTAAAAATAGATAACATTAAACAATCCATAAACATTTGAATGCAAAAACATGAACATAAAATCTAATCATCAAAATCTTGAGCAAAGAAATATATCTTGGAAGTATGTAAGTCATATATCATAATGGAAAATTAATCTGGATAAAATAGCCTCAGAAGAAAACATGTAATTTTGGAAAACCAATAAGCACTTGATATGATTTCCATAGTAGCTAAGGCATTGCTGCCAAGACCATCTTTCTAGATAAAGTCCATTACTGAACCGAGATCACTCCTCGTTCCAGTCCTGTATTACTAAAACAGATTAACTTTCCATTCCAGCCATGTATATCTAATGAGATATAAATTTTGAACCAATTCATTGGAGGGAGATATAGGTCCCACCCATCTCATAATGAAATCATTCTTATGTGTGCCACAACATAAACATAATCCACTTTTTTGAACTCCATAAAACATTATTCAAATTTTTTCAACCAAACAAAAAAACCCCCTTAATATTTATCGAGGATAGAGGTTTTGTAAAATGTGAGAAAGTAATCAGAAATATATTATAGTACCCAGCTAGTCTAAGGAAACTATGGACATTTATCACAGAAGCATGAACTATTCATCCATCAATTTATAATATAATTGATGGGTCAATAGATATCCCATTTATTGTGATAATATGCCTCAAGAAAAATACTTCAACAAGAAATCACATTTTTTTATTTTTCATAAAAAACATACATTCATAAGGACTTTATCGTAGTTCTTAGATGCTCTTCATTATTCTCATTTCTTTTAGTGCGTATTAGAATATCATCTATAAATAATACCACAAAATTGTTGAGGTAATCTCTTAATACTAAATTCATCTATTCCATTAATATTTATTAATTATTATTCAGTTAGAATGGAATTACTATGAAATCATAGTGCACATACCATATTTGGAAAGCAGACTTGGGGATATCCTCGATCTTCTCCATTTTATTAAATAAACCAACCGAAGATCTAAATTGGAGAGATATTGGGATCTGCGTAGCTGATTGAACAAGTCATCAATCAGTGTTAGAGGATACTTAGTGTTTATTTTGATCTTTTTAAGTTCATAGTAATTAATATGAAGACTCATTGACCATTAATTAATCTCAAATAAGAGAAAACATACACCCCAAGGTGAAGCACATTGCCATACAACCCCTATATCCATATTCTTAGGTAGTAGTTTCTTAAGGTCTAATGTCCATAAATTATCCTTTATTTCAAAATCAGGGATAATAGAATCTAACTATGTATAAAATTGATAGAAAATTAAACCTTATGGATAAAGGTAATAAATGGAAAAAAATTAGGAAATATATCATCATAATACCTCACAATATGAAGATATTTGAGATTGATACAATCAATAATTTATATTATATCTTCATTTTCCAGGGAAAAAAATCATTCTTGAGATGTTAGATCTAATGAAGATTCATCCTCCTCTTTACACTATTATATAATTGGGGGATGAATCACGATAAAGAAAAGTGTTTCCTTCTTGTAGACATTTTTTTGTATCTATATAGGGAAATCTAGTCCATACCTACAATTGTATAAAATTCAAATAAATTGAGTATCACATGGTTCTCTAGATATTTCATGCCGCCAATTTTGATAGAGGGGGATTTATATACTTAAGATGAAATAATTTTCACATGTTATTTTTTTACCAAAAACTCTACTTTCAAGATTTTTGGTGGTGTTTGAATATTTATACTATACTTTTGTGATATAAATTAATGTGTAGACTTATGGATGATTACCCTATATTTCCCCTTTTTAATTCTGGTTTAGAACATTTTCATTACCCAATATAGACATAGGGATGGTAATTTTATATCTATTAAACACATAAATAGAAAAAAATGACATTAAATGGAAAACATATAAGTAACATTTATTCAATAAATTGTGAATTTATAGGGTTAATCTATGTTATCCATGATATTTTTTGAAACATGGACATTTGTGAGAAATTTTTTCATAAATAATGGGTTGTAATGATATTGTGAATTACCAATGAATATCCCAGATGTGTTTCAAACTAGGTCTGTAGAATGACCCATTATTGTACACCATTCCCTTATAGAGTCTTGCTCAATGTGGTATTTTTGGGATTTACCCCTACATACAGAAATTCCAGAGACACATCCACTTGTATTATCAATACATGGATCAATTTTCATAGAAACCACTTACTAAATAAATTAAAAAATGGGAGGGATATATTACTATATTTAGTATTATCCCTAAGTCTTTTTCTCGAGACTTATAATCATAATCCAACAAATAATTAAATCTTATTTTCAAAGAAACTGTGATAATAAATCTCTTTATTACACATTCATTTATGATTAATTACATAAGATAATGTATCATATAAAATATATGTTCATGTATTCTAGTGTCTGTGAAATAGGTACATTATATAATCACAGAAAACATAGAATACGTCTCCATTATTGAAAACATCTTTAACATGAAAACAATATTCCCTCATCATTAAAAATTAATTGGATAACCTTGGGAAATAAGTATGAAAGGGGTGATATATAAATCAAATTAAATAAATAACAATTGGATAACTTGATGATTGTATTACATGAGAGACAGTAGGAATATAAATGAGACATTTATGGGGTGATGTTCTTAATCCTAAACAACAAGACATGATATAGCTTGATAATAATAAAGAAACAGAATAAATGTTGAAAAAACATAAACCATGGCTTCATAAACATTAGCCATAGATAAATTACAAGACACCATGATGGAAAAAGTTCCTTAATGTATTATGTTTTCTCCCTAATCCATTTTATAATTTCAAATGATATTAAAATATTACTAAAATTCATTAGAGGACTATATAATTCTGGGCACCCCCGTCACTTTCATTTCCTTCACATGCATAAGTGTTCCACATAGATCATAAAACATGGAATCATTTATCATCACAATTAATTAAATGATCCAATTGTTTGTAATAAATATTTAGAATAACCTAATATAATTAGTACAAGTTTATAAAAGTGATCACCCAAGATATAAAATGGGTACGGGTATTAACAACATAATTGTTTGGCACAGAAAATGGATTATAAATTTTAGCATCCTAATATGGGAACATAAATATTAATGGGAGGGGTTTTATAGTCTGAAATGTACCCCTCATCATTTTGAAATCATTAGTCTGGTATGAATCATATTTAATAAAATACCCCAATATTGTTAATCAGATAATAAATTCATGAGATAGTGAAGAAGATTTCATAAAGTAGAGAGATAGATAATCTCTAAACTTGGCAGTTTGATTAGAAAAACATAGGAGGATCTTATTGAGAGACTGGGGTATTTACGGGAGTAATATACAGAGGGGATGTAAGTGTACTAATTCGATCCATGGTTTTTTAATGAAGATTAATGGAAGCATTGACGTTTTGATATAGGAAATGATTACAGAATTAATTATTATTTCTCAAAATTAGGTTTTCAACTCTTTATAATAAAGTATTAATAAAATTCCAATTTAATTATCCCATGATTGCATAAAAAAAGGATTTATTTTAATTATTTTATAAAGAAAAGTGACGGAATTATCAAAATATTACCCTTAGTGATATGAAAGTTTGTCATATCCTTAAAGATGTGATTTTAAAACCATTAAATATTTTGTACGTTTTAGATGATTCATAAAGATTTATATAATTATTAAATGAAAATGAAAATTTAATTATTTTAAAGTGGGGAATATATATTTGGTCTTCGATAACATTTTTATTAATTATTACATCATTTTTGGTTCATTATGATGTCATATCACAGATAGAATATTTATAATGTATTTAATCATTACCCGAAAATTCTACTGTAACAGAAAATTTTGAGCAATTCAAGATTGTATAATTTAAAAATAATGATTCCAAAAATAATTTTAATTTATAGAAATAATTTTTTTAAATATATTAATTTTTAATTTTAAATTAATAATCAATATTTGTTGAGAAATATTTTACTTTTTTACATTAACACTTTTCGAACACCTATAAAAATGACATTTTACTTCATAAAAAGTATATTATAGATTACAATTAATAAAAATTGTCTAATAATAATACATTATTCAATCAATATTTAATTTAGAAATAAATTAATTCTTTAAAATAACCTCTTTAATGGAATTTGAATATTACCCCAAAATAATATTTGTGGTTACTTGTAACAAAATCAATATTATTTTTTATGTAACTACATTAATATGAAAATATATTAATTATTATATACCATATACATATTATTATTATTAGTTTGTTGATAAATATTACATTATTAGACCATTATATACCTAAAGGTGAGGTGTGTGATTATAAGACTTTCATGTGGTGGTTTAGAAGAAGTGGTTTGGTCCATGACCTCCATGAGCAAGAACATATATCTTAAATTGTTTCACTCTTACATAATTTGTTGGATCTTATATTGGGATTGGTAAAAGGTCAATCTTATTGATGATTTATCTATCAGAATCTCTGATAAATGGGATTAATATGGTATGATCATACTACACAAGTCCATCACATCCATTGTTTGTTCCAATTGGATTTTTCAAACCCATATATTTATATTAATCATATGATCATTGTTTAATGGATATAATATCAACAGTAAAGATACATAATGGACTTTTAAATCCAATAGGATATAATAAATTAAAATAATTTCATGTATCTTATTTAACAATAACACATTATAATAAATTTCATTAAATTTTAAAGGGAATTTTATTTACAAAAGTTCATGTGGTTACATTTTTTACTGCCATTATTATAGATTTATGGAGGAAAATTGAGTGAATCATACTTATATGATTCATTATATTACATATTTATTTGTTAAATATAAAATATGATACACACCACCTTGTGAGGTATGAATGATATCAAACATTTACCTTCTATAATGGATTCATAGTAATTCGTGACAATCCCTATTTGTACCCTTATTATAATTGTGTAATCAAAATGATAAAAACTATTGGATTTTCTCCATAGTGACTAGATAGATAATTATATTATTTTACAACCATTCTTCTAAACCACCAAATTATATTTTTAACACATGATACCTTTATTTTCATTTCATATGCAATAAAATTGTTAATAACCAAAGAAATATATATATGATAAGATTGAGCTCAGGTTCTTATTTATGGGTAAACATAAGAGATATAAAGATAATATAATAGTTTGGAATAAGATTAATATGTGGTTATGATATCATAATCCAGGTACAAAAACATAAAATAAAAAAATAACACCAATTAATGTATAGATCATATATCATTAATCATGCAATAAATAATTAGGTATAACAAAAGACTTGTGTCATCGAACTGTGGAAACATGGGTAAAAAATCATGATGGATGAGAATATAATATGTGTATGTTTTATAATATAATAATGTGGAATAATCAAAATCATAGAAGTAATAATACTTTTCAAGGTATGAAAAAGTGAAATTCATGTCATAATGGATTATGGTAACCACATTCCCAAAACATTGTATGAAAAAACCCATGATTTTATATGTATTACTATGATATAATGTTGCGGTATCTGATATATTTCGTAACATGAAACCTCATGTTTAGGTAAACTAAGATATAATATAGCCTTTATAACATAGATTTTTGATTATAAGGTATGAACATGATTAACCAATTTATGAAATATATATATATATATATATATATATTAATATTTCCCACAATTAAAATGTATTTATTAATTCCAAATATATAATCATTAAATTTGAAAAAATCACTTAACTATTTAAATTTCTATTTTTTTCCAAAGATATTAATTTCCCACGATTTATGAATTTTTGACTACAAAAATTCAGTGATTAATATTCTAAATTTATTTTAATGAAATTCTATTTGAATTTATGAATAATAATAGACACATTAGTTATATAAATGTCATGAATGAGGATAAAATCATTTGACTGTCAAAAAGAATTATCCATCAGAAATTTTTTTTATATGTGGAATTTTTTATCATAATAAAATAAATCAATCAACATGGACTATTTATTCTAATAAAATATTTATATTCAATATTCAATGTAATATGTTAAAATTACACTATTTTTTAAAAGGTAGGGAATGAATGTCTATATAGTTTTATGATTAAATACATTTTTCTAAAAATGATTTTCATCGCAATGTCCACACTTATATTATAGATAAATTTTCCATGTAAAAAATTGAATATGATAAAATGTATTTAATATTTGGAATTAAAAATAATTTTTTTAAGGATATAACTTCAATTTTTTTATAATAAATATTGAAAACATTATATTTTTTTTACCATGATTACAGTTAAAACTAATTAACAAAACAATATCAAGAAGCTGATGATGGTGAAAATGTCATATAAAATTGAATATGTATTCTTATATTAAGATATCAAAATCTTATTATATCCTTACACATAAATTTGGTCATTTGGTCGAATTTTAAATAAAAATTAATTTATATTATTTAAATAATATGAGTAATTCCAAAAGTGACACCCCATACCCTTCACTTATAGCAGGGAACCACTTCTCCACCCTTATTCACAAATAAGATCCCTTTATATCAGCCATTACCATCCAATAAACATTCAGATATTCATTTACTAATTTATTTGGATCAGATTCATACCATAACAATATCCAATGAAATCATAATGTGTATGAAAAATGAGGTCTCCAAAAGAAGAGGTAATCATATAACCCAACACTTTGGATGTTTATTTCTTTAACTACATTATCTAAATCAATTATATAGAAATTAATATAATTAATTTAGTTCTATAAATATAAAAATATATTATTATTATTATGGGGATACGATTTTACACCTATGTTCCATAAAATTTGAAATAAAATAATCATTCATTAATATGTGTTGACTACTACCTCCATATACTGGTATGATACATTTTACATAACTACCTCATATTGATATATATAATGATATATTTAATAAATATATATGATAATTGTAATATAATAATTATCCTACAATGAAAAAAATATTATTTATCTTTCTTTCCTTAATTTTTTTTAAAATGAAAGTAATTTTATGAGTATGTATAGACTACCATTTCCATGAATTGTACAATTAACTTATATATCTTTGGATTTTAAAGATGGTTATAAATAAACATATTATGAATAATTATGATATTTATTATGATTAAAATTATGGATACAATGTAATCATGAACAATATACATGTATCCTAACATCTGAATTGAAACATATATAAAAAAATTAGTTTACTCCCAAAATGAAGATGACTATAATTGATTATTAATTTATAGTTTATATAAAATCTCAAGTAAATCATATATGGTATAACATTTATCAATATTATTATATTATTTAATTATAAGAAATTTAAAATTATTATACAAGAATTTAAAAAAAACATATGAAGAACGTTGGATATGAGTTATGGGTTTTATGTTTTAATCTATCCATTTTCTACGATTACTAATGCATAAATGTTTTAGGATGAAATTATATCATCTATCTATGAAAATATTTTTTATCTTATTATCCTCTAATTATTTCTTTAAATAAAAATGATTCCTTCTATTTTACACTCTATATTCATAGAAAATTATGAAAGAATGTCTTTATGTAAATCCAACTTTTTTTCTCTTTAGTCATGAATAATTTCCTTCCATATAAATATTTTCATTAAAATGTGATAAAATGGGTTTTATATACTAAAAATATGGATTAAAGTCACTTATACTAATTTTATATATTAAATAAAAAAATATTTAATGGAATATTATATATTTTTATGAATGATGTAATTTTTAGCAATTGTTTGAACATAATATTTTTTTAATGTATACAACATGATATGATTTTACACCATCATGAATAATGATTTATTTGAAAATAATTTTAGATTTTCCCATGGATATATTCAATTTAAATTATTATCCTAATATTTTATAACCATTTTGATTACTAATATGTTATTTGAAAATAAAAAATAGTAATATCCTAAAGAAGAGTTCACCTGATATTTTAATGGTATTTTATTCTATGATAGAATTAATTTATGTTTCATATTCTAAAATTTGGATTTATTCCAATGATACCAAATTTATTCATTCTATTCAAGTTTTATAATATTTAAATAATGATGAAAACCATTTTTTCCATGTGTTAATCTATGATTAAATGATAAATTATTTCATGTACTTATGGAATACAAATGTATATATTGTTATTATATAACTAGTTTCTTAATTATAGACCTACAATTAAACACATAATGAATCATGTTTCAGGAGATTGAAGGTTACATAAGATGTTATGTCAATCCCTAAAGAGGGTACATGTGTTGTAACTTTATCATGAATACATTACATGTGTGGTTAAACCAATCCTAGAATTTGATGAATGTCAAGGAGGTTATCCTTAACATGATATTATATCATTATGATCATGTCATACATTTTACACACTCTTTATGTAATTCTCATGTGATAAAGTTATATTATCATTTCTCATGTTCTTTGATTCTTCTCTGATTCAATTTCTATAACCTTCTAAATCCATATCCCATGATTATATCCAATGAATTATCCAGTTTGATTTTAAAATTTCAACATAATATTATCTTTTCCTTAATCTCATTTTATTCGTACATATGATCATTTATAAATATAATCATTTTTACCTTTATTGATAATCATAGCTCATACTGTCTTATATTGTACTATATGAGATGAAATTTGTGGGATATGCTAAAGATATGTCATGGACTATGATAATTATGGATTTAGTTTTTGAAGAAACTAAAGATTTTTTGTTATAGGGTGTTTATTATCATGATATATATAAAATATTAATCAAATATAATTTAATATTAATTTATTTAATGTTTGGGTAACTGCAGTTGATATTAGATAAGTTTTTATTTATTTTTTAGGGTCAGGATTATATAAATTGTTTGAAAACTCATGGGATAAGTTTATTTATAGTATGAAATCAAATAACATTTTTAATGAATATATTTTTTTAATTCCTTGAAAATATATCCCTATCTACATACATGAAACTACATGATAATATGGAATAGATACTCCTAGGTGTATAAGCTCTAAATGGGGATGATTTGCTATTATGATTATCATCATCGATGCCTGATAAGTATCTCTAATACTATACTACCATCTCAACACTCTACTGAATATGATTGGGTTCATTCATATTTTCATTATAAATAATTATAAATGATTTATATTGTTAATGAACATGCATGAAATAGGACCATCAAATTTTATCATAAACTGAAAACTGAGATTCATGATTAAGACAGCCTACAAAATTGTTTTTTAATGATTATTTGTTTTCTCACTATTATTATTGTCTCTCATACTAATATTTTTGGGTTATGTTAATAGATAAAACATGTATAAATTATGTTATTGTTCAATGAAATATTAAATTCTATAAATTCCATCTTGAGAAATTAAATGCTACGGGAGATGGAATAAAAAATGTTATTACTTTTCATATAAAAATTTATGATGCCATGAAACATTTTTCCCATCCAAATGAGATAAAATGAAACAAAATAATATTAATTCATTCACGAGGAAACATCTAAAATCACATAGTGGTATAGAGGATCCACAAATTGTATTGAAATTGATATGTACCAATAAAATTTTATTTGATATTTTTTAATTTTCAAAGCATGAAATTATTATTTTTGGTTATTTTTATTTATATGGAAAAGATGATAAATTGTGGACTCATTTCAAGAACATTAGGAAATATGAATAAATTGACTCTAGAGTGGGATAAATTTTCAGTGTATTTATCAATATCTACTTCCATTTTATTCTTTATATGATAATTAAGATTGAATTATGGGATATAATTCTGAGGGATGATGAATCCATTAGTACCTAGGAGGATTATTTTCAATGTATTCGGAGTTATGCTTCTTATGTTGAAATTAAAATTGAATGGATGATTGGTCGATTATTCATAGGCTTAAATCCAAGTATCTGAATGTTGTTATCTATAATAGACACCAATATCTATGATGAAATAATTTTATGTTCTCTCAATGTAGAAATGGTGATTATAGTAGTCCATAAGTTTCATGTTTTTTAAAAGAAGTTAAAGATTTAATTTAAATGAAAATATAATAATTAAAAACTATAGAGGGAAGAATATGACTCTTCCTTTTTACTAAAATTGTAAAATAAAGTATAGAAGAAATTGTATTAAGGGGACTAGTAAATTAATTATGTTTGCAAAAATAGGTAGACAAGAAAATGGGTATTGAAGTGATGGGATAAAGATATCCAATGACATGAAATAAGAAAAAGTTACATAGAATACACCACCCACACTCCAATGATTAAGGGTGGTCATTATGCTAACTAGTGCTTGATTACAAAAAAAAATGGGAAGTCTTTGGAAATCACTTTTTTTATTTGGGTTATTAGAATAAGTTGATGAAAGCAACACTTTATATATACTCTATTACTAATAATGTCTTAGTTTATTCTATTTTTACACACTTTTTTTATTTGAAGAAATTTATAAGCATATCACATTTCAATCATAATGGTTATAAGAACATATTCATCCATGCATAGTTAAATTTTCAACATTTATTTTAGAATATCAAATGTGACTTCCCATTACTGTAAATCTATATGGGCACTTTATAGAGAGAGCCAATCCATGCCCAAAAAAATCAAATTCAACTAGAGGTAGAATAACTAGATTCAAATGAATCACATACCCAAAAAATTCAATTGAAGAGGAATCACAGACATGGGATGTGATCATTTTACCATTTGGGGTTTGACTACTAATTAAATATATAACCATTATGATTGAAAATTTAACTATGCATGGATGAATATATTCTTATATAATCAGATGTATATGAAGAGAGTTATGATAAATTGATAATTTTTTTAAAGACCTTGAGTAAGGATAAGCTATATGAAACATTCTATACCTATGAATTCATGTCATTTAATGTATCATTCTTGGGGAATGTTATCATAATCAATTGAATATAATTTTATCATTCTAATATAGAAGTTACTGGTCATTGTCTCATACCAAGAACTATGACTTATATCAATAGTTTGCATGGACTTGTTAGGAATTATCAATGGTTAGAGAAGAGCTTCTCATGGATGTATATCATACTCACAGAGTTAAAAATGGAATTTAAGTCCCACTAGACTGATAATTATGTGTAGAAATTTAGGGAGGTGAAAGGAAAGTTAGTCACTAATCTTATACTCACCTGTACCACAATAAATTAGGGTTTTAGAACTATAGTGATGCATCAATGAGAGGACTAGGATGTGTAATTATGAAAATGCGGTAGAATTATATTTTTACTCACATAAATTGAAGGCTAGTGTGTAGAATATTTTGCTGTATTACTTGTATTTTACAACATTATTTTTTGAAAAGAAGATACATATAAATTACATATATATATAATGGTGTGAAATATATTCTGATCATAATTGTTTAAAGTATAAATCCATCTCCAGTTAGATTTGGATATTCTCTAGATGAGGTGGTTTGAAATGATTATTAATTATTACCACTCAATGCATTACCAACCTAAGAAGGGAAAATGGTGGTTAATTCTTGGAGTAAAAAGTATCACAGTAGTATATCAATTAAAAGATTCATAAAAATAAAATATTTTTGAATATGAATATTATGGAACCTAAATAATTAATGGAAGTGTAGAAATATTAAATTCATATAATGGGTGTTCAAACTTTTATCTGTATAGTGATTAAAAAGGTGTATAAGGATGATGAAGAGCTTCAAAATAATGTGATTGTTGTTCCTAATATTAAAACTGAATGTGATGGGATGATATTGATAATAAATAATGTATGTTTCCTTGTTATTAAAGAATCGCATAAGGAACCATTGTAACTAGATCATAATTCACTATTCTCTATTCATCTTATAAATTTTCTGATGAATGAAGACATTAAAAATTATTTATAGTTTGATGAAATGAATATATATATATTTAAAGGTATATATCATGATGCTTGGTACTCCAATAATTTGACTCTAGGTATAATAATTCTAAGGTGATGTTATGAAAAATATCTATACTGCAATAGAAATAAGAAAACATCACCATGGATTTCATCATGGGACACCACAAGACATCTAAAGGGAATTATAGTATTTGGGTAATTATTGATCACCTTACAATGTCATCACAATTCATTACTGTCAAATAATATTTCTTTATTGATTATACTACCCATATATATATATATTAACAAAGTGTTAATTTTATATGAATTACTATATTCTAGATAATTTGATAAAGATCTGATGTTTAACTTGATGCTATGTAAAAGTCATCGCAAGCTCTGGATACATATTTGTTTTCTAGAAATACCTATCGTGAAATAGTAGTTACGCACAAATGACTATTTAAAGTTGCATTGGGCGCAGATAGGTCTGCGCGCCTAGGAGAATCTTCTGCACTAGACTCTCTTCCTTCTCACCCTTTACCTTGGCTGATTTTTGATAGGTGGCCGCAAAAAGGCCCCTTTTACATCGCATTGGGTGCACAAGGGATTCCTTGGTATAGGAAGTTTTACAAACTCCCCAGGATTCTTGTGGGGCCTTATTTTGATGAGTGTGAAGTAGGTTTCCACAGAATTCCACATTTGGTGTCGCATTGGGCATGCTAGATTTTGCGAGCTGAGGGGACTCTTGCACTGATACCCTCATTCTTGTATTCACCTCCCTTTCCCAACATCGAATCATACCGTTAGACTCAATTTTACTTTAGTTTCTTCAAAAAATACCCCTCATGGTTCAATTGGAAATTAGGCATCAACAAATATTTACATTTTTAAATTTTTAATATTTTTTTTGAAAATGATAACATTATATTCTTCAAAAACCATTTATATGATCATTTAATGGTGTTTTTGTCAATGAAAACATCCATTGATGTTACATACACTTTATTGTAGATTTGATTCAAGAATAATATAATTATTCATTGTCTATTTATTTTCTAATAAAATACTATGTAAACCCATTTTAATTTCACTAGTTTAATATATGAAAAAATGATAAACATTTTCATGATATTATGGAATATATTTGAATTTATTACTATTATTTGAAAGGTGATTCAGTTTTATACATCCAATGAATTAGGTTATGATTAATTTTATATGATCTCAAAGGGTACATTTGTGATTATCAAAAGCCCGAAATTTTGTACGTGGTTAGTTGGAATATTCTAGAAGCAGTTACATGGGTGGTCAGCCCAATCCTAACAAGTGATGAATTTCTTGGTACACAACCTTGACATAAATTTTATATGATTATGATTACGCCAAAATAATTATACCACTATATTTGAAATTTTTTCATTATTATTTTATAATCTCATTCCTTATGATATTTTATTTTTATGTGATTCAATTCACATGCTTTGCTAATTTCATATTCCTTGATTCTATTTTAAAAACATTTTTGTTTTATTTTTAAACATGAAGTACAGATTCTCATAACCCTATAACAATGTTCTGATTACATATGATAATTGACTAATTTTTTCCATGTTACCCTTATATAGAATACAATCTCACACTTTCCTATGTTTTCTTTTCATTATTTATGATGAATTATTTAACCTAAGGTATCACTAAATAGTGTACTATATGAGAATAAATTTCTCGGATATATTGAATATAATTCATGAAATATGATGATAATATATAATGTATTTAAACAAAACTAAAACATTATATATCTATTAATTTATTATTATAATATGTGTTGAATATTCATCTAAAATAATCAAATATTTATATTAGTATTTTCCAGATTTCCATGTTGTAAACATAAGATGGCCACTTGCACCTCAGAATTTTTATGAATTTAGATAACTACTCATGTCATATTTTAATCACCTAAGATATAAATTATTAGTCAATTAATCATATGGATATATAATACCCAACTCTAACATAATGATATGACACAAATAGGCAAATAAAATGAACATAAAAATGATTATAACTTCTCCAAATCTTCATTGACCCATGTGGAAGAAATAGGTTTTGATGAATCTTGTTTTTATTTATAATTCTCATATTAATTTTTTTTATTTTCAATTTCCTCCAAGTAATAATTGTTTTAAATATATATGTACATAAATTTTTTTAAATTTTGTTTTTGGGTGATTTTTGGAATTTTATGTAAAGAGGATGGAGTTTGGAAATCATAGGCGAGGTGTTTGGGGAGAAAGGCAGCTAACACATGTTTGATCATCAAATAGGGGTTGAGAAAAACATCTAAAACAAGTGTAAGACAAACTAGCCCAAGGAATGGTTGTATATGTGTGGAAGAACCCAATTCTATTTCGCACAGGGGTTATATTTTTCAGAGTATTTGTCATGAAGGTGCACCGGTGCATGGGAGGAAATACCAAGCAGTGGTAGGGGGATGTGACACCCGTGGTGGTAGGAGTTTTTAGACATCCCCACCGCAAAATTCAGGAAGAAATTAAATTCATAAAATCAATTATTATGTAGATAAAATTCTTTTTAAGATCCAATTTGGGATGGAAACACTATAGTAACTATTCTTCCTTCAAAGAAATAACATTGTTTTTCTCCATGGACCATGTTTCGTTTGTTGTGATAAATACTTCACCACCTAAATTAATGATTTGTTCACCTACAACACTTTTGAACCCCCAAAAAATGCATGGAAACATCTGCAACCATGGTAATTTGTATATGTTGTGGATCCACCTTCACTGATATTGATTATGCTCATGCTTCACAGTCGTATTACTTGTGTAATGTGGTTCGATGGTATAGAATGAATGAAGAGAATAATGTTTCACTAATATTCTTGAATGATAATGAAAACTAAATCATTTTTATAGGGAGATTGATAATTGGGTAGATTTTGATTTCACTAAATCCATCACGCTACAAAGTCAAAATTTCATGGATGCATTAAAGAGATTGCAATAGCACCACATGACCCTAAATAGTATAAAGTAAGGTTTTTTATAACCCCATGTAGTCCATAACTAAATATTAAATATGTGATTTTTGTTTTTTGTTTTTTTGAAGAATATTGTTTTTCATGTAGGGTTTTACATTACATCGTGGAAGAGCAGTGGGATACAAGAAACCCTAAATAGCTTACAACATGAAACCTTTATCTACACGGTAAGAGGAATAAAGATTTAGTTTTAACAAGTAGTAACGTAATATTAACTTAAGGGGTTCACCTATATCATGGAGGATTGAATTTGGTAGGTGATTCATTTTTGGGTTACAAGAGTGTGCACCATTTTCACTTTGATATTCTAGAACCATGTTTGAAGTGAGATAGTAAGAGTCCACCAATCCCAGGATTATACAGGGAGAAGGTCATGAGGACTCGTGATTTGAGGTTTTTTAAATTAGTGGATAAATAATATCTAATAGTTAAATCATAGGAATCTAACATACACCATATTAATAAAGTTTTGGATTTGGAATTAGAAGGCTAAAATGTTGATATTATTCCCACTCTACATAAGTCAACATGTGGAAATTTTTTGTGAATTCAAACAATTATATTCTTTGAGTTTTTATGATATTTAAAAATAAATTTCTCTTAAATTTGAAAATATACTCGACGGATGATTTTTTCAAGAGGTAGGGGAGAAATAATTAATGGATAACTAGATAAAAAGAGATGTACCATCACATTAGAGGGGGAAAAGATGAAGTGGGTTCTATACAAAAAATATTTATGTCGATAGGTTTTATTTTTCATTCAATTTTTAATTATGTAATAACAATAATTCATACCTCAAATATATATTTTAATTAATTTATTATTTCTATCTTTATGGAAAAAATATTTGTATTCAATAATATAGTCCCTCATATATGCTTAATTGATTCATTACCAAATAATCATGGACCACGAGTAGTGGAGTGAGTAGAAAGTGGTGGATCCGATTGATGGTGAGGTGTGAATAAAGTTTTTATTAAAAATTTATTATAGTTTTTTAAAAATAAAATATATCACATTAATATTTAAAAATTATTTTATCCCCATGTAACTATATCATGGATATTATGATTTTGGAAAGACAAAATGTCATTGTGTTGAGTGAGGGAGTTAGAGAAAACTCAACTTCCTCTATTGGTTAGAGATAGATCATATTACATAGAGGTTTGATAGATCACCTTGGGAGAAGGGTTGGAAATCAACGTGATTATAAACTATGTTGAGAGGTTGTATTAAATAATTCAAGGAATATCATGATGTTTATTTATATTTATTTCATTAGTGAAGTGGAATCATTATGGGTAGTGAAACAAAATCCCTAGACAATTGATTTGCCTCTATTTATTATCTTTAAAATAGTTTAAACTTAGTTTTATTTATTGTTTAAATTATTCAATTTTTAGTTAATTTGTTTTGACATTTTTTTTGAAATTATTATGAATACAGAAAAAATATTTATAGTATTATCATTGGTATTCTTTATTCCTCATGGGATAAACCACACAATTTCCACTATTCTATGAGTTTTTTTGTTGTTGTAAATCATGTTAAAAATTATTAACATTGAAATTCCCTGAGAATAACACATCAAATTTACCCCATCATTTGTTGGGTGCCATTTCTATGGAATAAATAATAAATATTGATTACTTATAAACTTATTGATTAGTTACAGTCTATTCAAACCATATTTAGGTTTTTTATTTTCGTTTAGGATATTTCTTCCGTTTTGATTTTATTTGAATTTTTTTTATGAATTTTTTTTGGTCATGGTGGTGTGTAGGAAGAATTACGAGTGAGATGATTATTTTTTGACACTGCCTAATCATTCATATCTTATAGAGTATTTAACAACACAACTAGAATAATTTTCACCATGGTGGTTAGGGAAAAAATATGATTGAATTTTTCTAAGCTATATGGGTGTGATTATTTCTAGAACCAACATTATAGAAACAGTAATTTCTCACCATAAAAAGGTGATCCCAAATTTCAGAAGCCCAATAGAAAATATAGGAATGAGTAGTATTTTAAACATCATCGGTTTTAAGAAAAAAATTTCACATGAAGAGATGATATAACCACTAATGAAGTAAAGTATAATAAACATTATATGGCCCCAGCTTTATACATTTATTAATCTTGAGTTAAGTCGATAATTTGACATTTAATCTGACTTAGGATATTTTTAGTTTTACAGAAATAGATAATTAGACTATCACATTTACATATTACCTTGATTATTACCAAGTATAAACATGTATTCACTATCCACTGTTTCATAAAATAAAAAAAACTATTAAAAAAATAGTTTTGTTTCTTGCTTAAACTTCATAACTTTTCCAAGATACCATCCATGAAACTATTATTCTATAAATCATGTGAAAAACATTTCAGAACATGTCATGAGAAACAAAATATAAGTAAGCGATACAAAAATATGGAAAACTATTAGTTTTGAAAAAACATGTAAACAATGAATACATTATCATATTGTAATACTTTTTACCTTTATGAAGTAGTATATACTCTTCACTGAATATAATATCATTAAATACCCCATTATAACCCATCAATTACTATAAAACCTATAGAAAGAATACATAACATATAAAAGGTATCATGGGACATAATAAAACATAAATGGAATAATCATACGATCAAATTATGCACATTTTATTGTTAAAAAAGGATTAAGAATAAAACCAACTTCAATACTCATTGCATTAGATGTTAAAATGTAACCAACCATCATTGGTTTATCATGAAACCATTGGTCTTTGGTTTATCAGGAAATAAAACATCTTATGTTTATCATGTAACAACCCTACAAATATCCACGTACCATCCCAAAACATAAAAGATTTCAATTTTAAACATTTTACTCATAAAAATTCATTTCCTATCACAAGAAATAATTTTAAGATATTGAAATATTCTACCCATTTCGAAAAACCAATTAAAACATTCCATAAAAAATGTTTGAATCAAAGTGCCCAATACCGTATAAATTCATTTGAAAGAAATTGAAAATTTAAAAAATTAATTTCTATATTAATAAATATATAAAAACCATTTCAGACACATGGACATGAAATATGTTGGTTTAGAAGAATAAATAATTAAAACATTTAGAATGATGTTTTAGTCAAGGAGTCTCTCTACACATGATAAAAACTTGAATAAAATTCATTATAGAATAAAAATAAAAAAAACATTAAATATCATATGAATATAATAATTCATGATATAACATGTCAAATGTGTTTTATATACACCATATAGGACTATAAAGGTGCATATCATCAATATATTCCTCAATGAATGGAGATTGAGAAAAAGCCTCTTACAAATATCGTATCGTTAGTATAAGGATAAATCAATGACGTAATTATCTATGAAAAAATTAAATCCACCAAATATAGGAGTATATTCAGTATAAAACAATAAGGGGTCATTCAAACATATTTATAGAAGAAAATAACCCCTAACACAGATATTTAACTCAATTAATCG
This sequence comes from Viscum album, assembly GCA_963277665.1. Classification (NCBI taxonomy): domain Eukaryota; kingdom Viridiplantae; phylum Streptophyta; class Magnoliopsida; order Santalales; family Viscaceae; genus Viscum; species Viscum album. The sequence continues at coordinate 333,248,991 of OY728150.1, forward strand.
ATATTGAGTTAAGATTTCCCTAACCTAGAGTCTGAATAGACACGTAAAATCAGTATGTTACTGAAAAATAAACATATGTTAATTTAGAATTTCTTGAGAAACTTTTAAATTTTTATCATTCATTTTATATCTCTTATTTACCTTATATAATAATTACATAATTATTTATGTACATATCTGTCATTGGGTCGATATTCGGTACCTGAGTAGAAAATAATCATGCTAAAATTTTTTTGATGTAAATTGGACTTTTTTTTAAAAAAATTCCATCTCCATAATATTATTCATGATATAAATTCTATATACACACAATATATAAATATTATTTATATAAATAATATTTGGAGATAATAAATGAAATGCACCGTTCATGGTCATGGTAGGCCATACGTACGCATGAACACTACTTCCATTTCATTTTCATATTTGTGGAATGAAAAATAAATTATAAATAGTTATATTATAATTACATTATAATTTATATGTTTTATATTTAACCTAATTTAAATAATGTCATCCTTCATACCTTCCATGTATGTCATGAACGTGTCACAACACTTTGAGGGGGTGATAACCCCCACTTAAATAAAAGAATCATATTTACACATTATGTAGATCATAAGGGTATGTTTTAAAAAACATACAGAATAATGGAGATAATTTAAATATCATATATAATATATAATTATTTATCCACCATAATGGCCCCCATGAGAGGTGGTTGAAGAAAATTGTACAATCATTATTTCGTGAGGCAGTAGTTCACCAAACACAGAAACAATATTTTATATATCCATTAGATAAAGGTTTGATTATGTTTTGGTCAAACCCTTATAATAAAAACATACTAAAATATCGGGGATACATATTTTATTTATTTAATCAACGAATAATAAGAAAAAACAGAGTGGAGTACGAAAATAAAGGAATGGAACTTTAGAGAACAAGTTACCTCTAAATCTGGTAACTCTTTTTGATTTGAGCCAAAAGGATATATTGAATAGCCTTATTCAAAAGGAAAGGATAATAAAATTCATGGAGGGATTTTTTTATCTTATTTTATTAGATGTTTTACAAGACATAGGAATTGAGAGGTGTGAGTAAATGGGTATAGGTGGTGTCCTTTAATAAGTTGGAGGAGGGGCACTTTAAGAATGTCTCTAAATATAATTTTATTATATTTTTTTTCTAATCATAATAGCTTCAAAGTGTTATATTTAGAGTATAATATGAGTTTGGGTCTAAATCCTCCCATCCAATAGGTTTTAGATAATATTTGGTCACAAATATAGCCTTATGTTTTGGATTTAACACTTAGTTAAATAATCTAACTCATACCATTCCTTCATGTATTTTTACACATTATGGTTAATATAGATACTATATAATGAAAAATTAATATCAAGTAGATAATTAATTAAATTAATAACAATATCTAAGTAATTTGGATAAATATTATATTTTTTTGATTAATATATATTAAAAAAATAGTATTTTTTTTAAAAAACTCATTTTTTTAATGATGACACTATTTAGTATATGATTTTTGTTAGTCATAAAAACTTGATTCAATAAAAAACTAAAATATATCAAATATGGATTGACATAATAATATAAAAAATTCTTGGATTGAATAAAAAATTTCAAGTAAAATTTATTTTAATATTTACAAATAATATTCATTCGAATCATTCATTAATATGGTAATCACTACATCATCATTGTGTCATAAACAAATTCATTTATTTAATATCTAAAAATCACAAACAAAATAAAATAATATAGGAAATATTTGTAGTTTATAATGAAAATATATAGTTAAAGAGATCAATTATATAACCATATATTAAATATTATTAGAAAAACTATACATGTTTATGTTATATTTCTCTTTATATTAAGTAAATTACTATAATATGTCATTATTACAACCCAAGTGGCTCCCAAATCCCAAAGGTTCGTCCTATGGTTTTTATAGGTTTCCCATGACTCATCCAATAATATTAGGATAATTGTTATGGTATTTTTATATTATTATAATATTATTTTTGAACTTACTTACCAAATTAACCCTTTAACCGCAGTAAAAAATAATAATTACTAAAGTTACTATTCATATTGTCCGAAAAATACAACGTACCTATTTACACAATTTGAAACTTATGATTCCAAATATGGAATAATTTTTTTTCAAATTAAAATAATATATATTTCAATTTTTAATTTAAAACAAATTCCCTTTTTCAAAATAAGAAAGTATCTTTTTAAGAAGTAAAATATATTAAAATATTGACATGTATTAATGTGTATATGAAAATGTGAAAGAAATTTCGATGACCAAAATAGGAATAATTGATAAAAAATAATATAAAATTACTTTAATCAAATTCACATGATAATCTACCAATAAAAATAAATTATATTAAAAGTTAGTTTGGAATTAAAAATGCAGTATTTTCACTATTTATTAAAATATGAATTTTATTAGAAAAATAACCCAATCTCAACCAAAGATAATTTTGAAGTCCCTATTCTAAAAAAGAATTTTATTTTTTCAAATAGAACATATAAAAACGAAATAAACTAGATTTAAAAACGGTTCTCCATCAAATGTTGTTAAAATGACCTTTTAAAAATTATTAGAGTATTTTATGCTTAAAATAGGATTCATTATCATTTTAAGACTATAAAATTGATTGGATTAATATAAAAACATTTTACAAACATGTGTAATCATATTTTATTTTTTAATTTTAATTTAAACTAATATAACAACTTTAAGTTGACTACCATTTAATATAATAATAATATTTTTGTAATATTTTTTAGTATAACTCAATGTTGTGTACAATGTAAGATTTTGGAGAAACCTGTTGTTGCCTATCAGGTATGTTATCAGCCAAATATTCCATTTTAACATAAAAATAATATCATATCAATAAATATTAATTAAATTGAAAATTTATTAATCTATATATAGCTAGGATGTTACATCCTTTCCCCATTTTAAAAAATTCTTCCCCACAATTTAAAAATTCGGGCTCAGTAAATAGGGTATGACTTTTCAAATACCCTTATTGCAAACAAATTGTAAAAAGATTTAATAAAAATCAAATTTAAAAGTTATAAAGTTACATAAAAAGGTAATCCTGGATAAAAAATACTAGGGTTACTTATAGGAAAAATGGATATAGAAGAAAAAACAAACCATAATGTTCTGATTCAGAGTGATAGAGAACATGACCTGAATAAAGTTAAAAATCATAATACCAAAAAAATGTGATGGGTTAAATGTGCGTTGATTTCGCAATAGCAAATGTAAATTAAAAATAATTTTTTAAGATCATTTTAATAATGCTGAGTAATTATATTACTATACAAAATTATAGTATAAGGACATAAACTTACTTGAAAATTAGAGATTTATCTTTAATAAAATTCCACAACAACCAAATCTTTTTCTCGAAAAGATGAACATTCAAGATGAATTAAATTATTAATCCACAAATGATTCACTATCTATTTTTACTGTATTGAAATAATAACCAAAACCAAAATAGTTAGTACAAGATCAGATAATCCACCAAATAGAATAATCATTTATTAGGAGGACTACATTTAATCTCCAAAATTTAACAGTAATACCCAAAGATCAACATAGATCATTCAACAAATAATTCTCCTTAAAATTACATAAAATAAACAAATCTAAGATTGAAACAGAAAATTCAGATGGATTTGATCACATAGTTTTCCAAGAAAATTTTTAACATTTATCTTCTGATAACATTGACCACTATTACATCTCATACTGAAAATTAATTAACCTAATCACATATTCTCAATTATAGGTTAATAAATTACATAAAAATCATAATTACCTATTAGTACTCAATTAAAATCATATATTATTCCAAAATATAATTCAACCATTACTCCTTAATTAAAATCCTATAGTATTATATTTAACTTAAAAATAAAATGTTTACAAAATAGTTAATGTCTTTCAATACAAAATTTATCACATAATTCCCAAATCATTTTCCAATACCATTGATATCCATTTTATAAAACATAAGTTAAAAAAACTAATTCATATTCCATAAACTCTTATAAACAAAACTAAATGAATTTATACTAACTAAGGACTTCACATAGATTGTGGTTCATGATGTTCCCTAGTCTCCCTTCGGCTGTGGGTTCAATTCCCATAGATATGCCAACACGACGTGTTCTCACCCATCCTGCGGGTTACCCATTTTCTAAAACTATATAATTTATATATCATCAAAATAATGTGATAATATATTAAAAAATAACCATATCATATTTGAATCACGTGTTTACCTCATTCCTTTCAGTTTGCATCACAAAATGTAATAACCAATTATTACATCAAAAAAGGATCATATAAACCCTTAAGGTTCATTATAATTATTTCCATAAAATAAAAGGTAATTATTAATCAAATATAATTTTATCATAACAAATATAAGGGTTACATATATTAGGATAGGTCTTCCAAATTAATCAAACCATAAAAGATTATTATAACTCATAAATATTTTAGCATCCCACAATCTACTATAACTTTTGAATTCCATTATAATAATTTAGTGTCCTAGAAGAACCTTTAACCATGTTATTACAATTTATTCTTTTATAGTTATTCCATAAAACAAAAACATGAATCGTGTTCAATGATTCAATAATTTTATATCATAAGATAATAAATAATCCATACTATTTATAAATCAATTTCAGTTTCCTCATCTTCAATTGGAATGGAATTAAGTATATATAAACATATATTTTCATGGACCTGCTGATAAAATTTTAAAACCCTCTTTTTATAACATCTACATTCATAATGACCATGCTTACCATATTTAAAATGATTAATTGGTCCCTCAGAATGAACTTCGTTCCCTTTTATGGAGTCAACTGAACACATCATTTTTCTGTGGATGGTTATTGCTTTATGACCTATATTACCACACCTATAACATCTTCCAGTTCCTTGGAAAAAAATTTCCTAGTTTTTCTTTCTATATCCTTGACACATTGGTTGTTGAATATACATACATTTTTTATCATTACCCGAACCTATGTAGGGATTCATTTCTCGCAAATATGATGCCTTAAAAAAATCACCAAGGTTCAAATGGTCAATCAAGACACTATATAGTTGGTTTAGATTAACCTCAAGAGTTATAATTTCATATCCCATTTCATTTAGTATCTTATTAATAAAACACCATAGTTTCACTCACATATATTGTTACTATCGTGCGTACTAGATCTATGAATTTACAAAAACAAAAAAAATCAGAGTGATTATATCTGCTAAATCATCATATAATATCTTATGAGGAGGGTAGAAACTAAGATATACGTAATCATTTTAACATAAACACATTAAACTTATCTAAAATAACTATTTATCTTTATAATATTCTAAAAAGTTTGTTCGTATATAACACATTATTTATGCTTAAATAACAACATAACCTCTAATGTTATTTAATCCAACTTTAGACACCAACTATAAGGCCTCATAATTTGAAATTACTTAATCAAAAGTTAAGTCAATAATTATAATTTCAATCATATAGAGGATATTTCGAGGTTTAGAGCTTTAGATAATGAGGACATAATGTATACTTATCAAATTTATTATTACAATGTAGAAATACCCACTCACTACCCATTTTTTCATAAAAAACACTTCTAAACAAAACTTGTGTTTGTTTCCCGCTTATATGTCATACCTTTTCCATGATACCATCCTTGACTCTATTCTCCTTTAAATCCCGTAAAAAACATTTAAAAAAATGTGATAAGAAAAATAAGCTCAGTAAGAGATATAAAAAGTAGAAAAACCTCTATCTTTGGTATAACATATAAACCATGAATACATTATCATAAAGTAATACTTTACACATTTATGAATTAGTAAATACTCTCTGCTGTATATAAGCTCATTCCCCACCACTGGGTAAGAAAATGATTACCATGAAATCCATAGAAATAACACATAACATATAAAAGGTAACATGGGACATAATCATACATGAATAGAATAACGATACGATTGACTTCGACACATATCATTTATACAAATGGAATTAAAATATGGAAGTCTTCCCAAACTAATGTATTTGAGGTTATAATGTAATGACCCATCCTTGGTTTACTATAGAATCACCCATCATTGGTTTATCATGTAACCACTCATCTTTGGTTTATGAGGTAAGAAGTGATAAAATGGCTAAGTACCATCATAAAACATAAAAGAATTCAATTTTCAACATTTTACTCATAAAATATCGTTTGTAATAAAAATATATCATTTCAAGATAATGAAATAATTATTCCATTTCCGAAACTGTTTAAAACATTTCATAAAGAGTCTTTTCAATCATACTGTTCCATGCCACTTTGAAATATTTGAATGAAATTGGAATTTAATAAAATTAATGTTCATATAGATAAATACATGAAAACAATTTTGGAAATATTGAAATAAAATTTATGGTTTTATAATATAAATCATTATAACATTTAGAATGTTGTTTTAGTTAAAGACACTCTTACCACTTGTGAAACACATGATTATAAATTATTAAGGAATAAAATTAAACAAAAAATTTAAATATCATTTGAATATAATAATTCATTATATAAAGTATCAAAAGGGTTTTATATACTACATATATGATATTAAATGTTCATACCATCATGATATGCCCCAATGAATGGATATTGAGACAGAGCCCCTTATAAAGATCGTATCATTAGATTAAAGATAAATTAATGACATAATTATGTTTTAAAAATATAAATCCACACAATATAAGTGGATATACATTATAAAACAAAAATTTTTCATTCACACATATTCATAGAAGAACATAACCAATGACCAAGATATTTAACCCAATTAATGGAGATTGAGTTAGGATTTCCCTTACCTTTAGTATGATTCATCACATACAATCGTTATGTTCCTGAATAATAAAACTTGGTTAATTAATAATTTATTGAGTACCTTTTTATGTTGATTATTTATTATATATAAATTATTACCATGTTAAAAAAATTACATAATTATTTAATTTCATATCGAACATTTTGTTGATATTTGATACTTGATTAAAAAATGAAGTTGTTGAAGTTGTTTTGATGTAATTTTTCCACCCCATAAAAATACCACATCTATATTATTATAAAAAAGATGAAATACTATATATATAGAGTATATATGTATTTATAAAACCCATAATATTTTTAGATAATAAATGGAATGCCCTGTTCATGGAGACAGTAGGTCGTACGTAAGCATGAACGCTACTTCCATTTCGTGGTCATATTATGGGAATGAAAAATAAATTATACATTGGTATATTATAATTACTTTATAATATTTATGATATATATGTTACATAATTTAATTAAATCCATTCGTTATATGTTTTATATATGGCATGAATGAGTCATATCACATTGAGGGGGTCGCAGTCGACATATCCCCAAATGAAATTATCGTATTTACACATTTTGGAAAGCATAAAATTATGTTATAATAAATATTACAGAATAATAGAGACAATATAAATATAATATATATCATATATAAATATATTGGTATAATAATTTCCACAATGAGAGGTGGTATAAGAAAAATAAACAATAATCATTTTGTGAGACAGTAGTTCGTCGTACACAGAAACAATATGTTCTATATCCATTAGATTGAGGTGTGTGTAAGTGTAGGTAGAACCATTAGAATAACAAAATAATAGTATATTTAGGTTTATTTTTTTGTTATGAAATAATTGAATAATAATAGAATATGGAGTGGAGAAAGAAAATAATGGAATGGAACTTGAGAGAAGACGATACCTCTAAATCAGGTAACTCTTTTTTATCTGAACCAAAAGGCTTTCTTGAATTGCATTATGACCAATATAATTATTATAGGAGGAAGGGTGGGATTATTTGAGCTTATTTGCATAGATTTTTGACATATCAGGGTGTGATTACGTGGGTAGAGGTGGTGGACTTTTATAAGAGGGAGGAGGGGCACATTAGAAATGCCTTGAAATATTTTTTTTTAAAATCGATTTTTAAATAATAATAGTTAAAAGTGATATGTTTTTTGGTTATGGTATAGAGGGGTCTAGATAATCTTATCCAATATATTTCAGACTAGTCTAGGTCACAAATGTAACCTTATATTTTGTCGTTAACCCTTAGTTATGTAAATTAACTCTGACCATTTCTTCTTGTATTTATACATTATATGGTTAATATATTTAATATAAAATTAATAGAGAACACAAGTGGACCATTAATTATATTTCCTATACTATCTAAGATAGTTGGCCAAATAATTTATTTTTAGGATTATTAGATCATTTAATAAAATGATATTTGTCTCAAAAAACTCATTTATGTCAATTATGACACTATTTGGCAATTTAATTTTTAATGTAATGACCACCTGATTTATTCATAAAAAACTACATTTAATCAATGATAACTTGTTATAATAATACAAAAAATTCATGGATTGAATCAAAATATTCATATAAAATTTATTTTAATATTTCTAATAACATTTTTTAAAATGATTCATTAATAAGGTAATCACTACATCATCATTATTTCATAAATAAATTTATTTGTTTAATGTACTAAAATTTTATATAAAAAACCATGATGTAAGAAATCATTTTATATTTATAATTACTATTTATAGTCAAATATATCAATAATATAATCCCATTTTAAAATTACTTTCGTAAAAATATACATATTTTTTTTATATTTCACTTTAAATTAATTATTATAACATGTCATTATCACACACAAGTGGATCCCAAATTCCTAACATATAGCATAAGAATTTATTAGTCCTCCATGAATCATCAAATAATATTAGGACCTGTGGTATGATAGTTTTATCATATTATAATATTAGTTTCACATTTATTTACCTAATTTACCCTTTAACCATTGTAAATAAAAATAATTACTAAAGTTACTATTCATAATGTAAAATAATAAAACGTATCTATTCAAAAAAAATTACATTATAATTCCAAATATCTCTTTCATTTTTCCAAATTCAAAACAGATAATTTTCAATAATTAATTTAAAATTCATTAACCTTGTCAAAACCAGAATGTAGGTTTTTAAGAAATAAAAACTATTAAAAGATTGACATGTGATTGTATCCAATTTAAATGTGAAATTACTTATGAGGACCAACATTGGATAAAATAATAATAACATAATATAAATATACTTTATAAGTTATTCAAACAATAATATATCAATAAAAATAAAAAGAGACAAAAGGGGGTGTTGAATTTAAAATGCAATATTTTTCACTATTCATTAAAATATGAATTCTATAAGAAAAATAGAAAAAATATGAAACAAAATTAAATTTGATGTACCAATTCAAAAAAATATATTATTTTGTAAATTATAATGTATAAAAGTGTAAAAAACTATATTTAAAAATGATTTTCCATCAAAAGGTGGAAAATGTCCTTTAAAAAATATTAGAGTTTTTTATGCTTAAAATTGGATTCATTCTCATTTTAAGCCGATAAAATTTATTAGATAAATGTAAAAATATTTATAAATAATGTGTAATCATATTTTAGTTAGTTCTATTAATTTTTCCCAATAAAACATCTTGTCATTAACTACCATTTAAAATCATAATAATATTATTGTACTTTTTTTTATAACTCAGAGTTATGTGATTCGTAAGACTTCATAGTAATAGTTTTTTCATGTTGAGTACTAAATCAGGTAAAGAATAATATTTAACATAAAATTAACATATTATTTATAAATACTAGTAGATATGAAAAATTATTAGTTATTAAATACATAGTATATTTTAAATAAAGTGATAATCAAGAAGTGTGTAACCCTATTAAAAAAATATTTTGAATATTATTGAGATAAACACAAATTTTTTATTGAATATTGATATATGTCATGAATAAATAAATTCATTTATATATTAATTACAAAATTTTTATAAATTAAAATAAAAAACTGGAGCAAGAAAGGGAAGATGCACTGGAATATGGAATTAACGAAAGAAAGATGATTTAGAATGCATAAATTTTTAGAAAGAAACTAATAACTAAATAAAGTGAACATCTATTATATAAAGTAGACTATGAATATGACATTGATTAAGATGATTAATTATCACTCCTAGGTATTCAATACGTTTAATAGAAGTCCATCATTGACCTTATGGAATAAATGTTAGTCAAGAGAGTAGAAAACAACAGCTGAGATTTGCATGAGAATGGAAAAGAAACAATGCACTAGACATTCTAAAGTTTTCATATGAAATTAATAAAATTGCCCATATTTTGAAAAAAAACTCATGTAACATTTTTAGGTGAAACAATAAGTGCACATAGTATTACTGTAATAATAAGAGTATGATTTTATTATATTATGTGACCTTGCTAACATTCCCAATAATGAATAAAAATGGACTCTTTACAATACATATAAAAGGAAGTCGAGAATGTATGTAGTGAATTTAGTAAAATGAATCATGATTTAAAATATTCTACTATTTAAAATAAAAATAAACCATCTAGAATTCCCAAATTAAAAAAACACAAAGCATTATATGAATAAAAAATCAGTAATTTTGATTAGTATACCCACGAAACATATAGATGTACCACAAGAGGTGGTTAAGGGGGAATAAATATATGAGATATTGGATCTTTTATTGAATATAAAAACCCATCTCATTATTTTAAAGGAACTAATTCTGAAATTCATAACTCCAATTTAACACAGGGAGAAGAACTCAAAGAGGTAGTGATGAAGGAATGTGGCCATAATGAGTGTGATGAACTTTTAATTGAATAATGAACTACAAAACATAAAAATGGTTAAATTGAAATAGGAATTTACCAACTTGGTCTAAACCATAATGGATGGGAGAATATATTTCATACAATAGTAGAGACTATTTGGAGTGCGTACAAATTAGGGAAGTGAATATAGAGATGAAAATTGAAGTGGTGAAGCACGACTATATAAAGAGTAATGAAATTTTGGATGTAGTAGATGCATACCTCGAGGATGAAATAGAATACATGAAAAAAATTCAATAACACATTAGGATACATTAATAGGTTCAAAAAGAACATTTAACATGAGTTTATATCATTTAATTTAATCAAGATGTGATTTTCAGTGTGGAGTACTACTATGTAGAAGCATGTTTCATAGAAAAAGTGATTCCCTTAAAACATTTCATATCGGGATAGGTGGATAAATTTCATATATAATTAATATAATTTTACAATAACATGAAATATGAAGGGAATGATAAATATGTCTACAAAATATTATGAGAGGTTTATTTATTTTTTCATTGAATAAATTTTTCCAAAACATATAATCCCCCACAATTTGATGTCATGAAATTGTAATTTAGTATATAAAGAAAATTCCCTAAATAGGAAAAATAATTGAACTCATTTCTCAATCGAGACTACGTAACATTATTTAAAACACCAATCAATTTAAAGCCAAGGTAAATGGTCAAGCTTAAAGACATAGACTAAATATATCCTGGGTGGGAAATCTAGTTTTTATTTTTGTATGTGATTTGATTTCAATTAGAAATTTAGTTTTAATTTTAATTTTTCATTTTAGTATTAATAATTACTTTTGTTTTTGAATATTGGGGAGAATGTTATATTTAATTATGGAAGAGTACATGGACGATGTGAATATGGATTTTTTCTCTTTTCTGTTAACCTAAGATACATCTATTGGTCCAAATAAATATTAATAGATATAAGGGGCTTGAACATTGCCAATAAAAACACATGGATAATATAAAATTTATCCCCATTTATGTTTTTGAAACCAATTAAGTTCTTTTTTCATCACAAATAACAATTAGTATAATAATAAACCAATGAATAAATAAATTTTTACAGTATTTATTAGCATAGGGATCTCATAGTCCACAACATCAATACTCTATACATGAGCATGGAGATTCTCACAAAAAAATTCCTTTTATTTTTTATCTTACAACCGACTGAATGAAATTTAAACAATTTAATAATGATTTTACAAGTCTTTCTAGTTCTTTTAGGAGGATATAGAGAAACAAATATTTTTGTGAGAAGCTGAAAGTCCAATAGACAGAATATGATCATGAAAATTGGTTTGTCTCATAGTAGTATCTACATTTAATAAATGAATAAATCATTAAATGAATATTATAATGAAAAAGGATAATATTTCAACTAAAGAATCAATGATTCTCATTTTCAAATTAATATGAAATTGTAGTTTTAACATATAAAATATCCCATTTTCATGATATGTGATGATTAGTATATTAAATCATGTATGTATCCAAAGTGTAGTTATGAGAAAAACATAAAATAACTTTATAATTTTAATTAATATAATGAAATATTAACTACAAAATAATTAATCATAGATGGTACAAATTAAATTTTATAGATTTTTTGTTTAAATCCTTAATGAAACATGGAGTTATTCAAATTGTTTTGAATAATATATCTATATTAATATCATTATATTAGATAAAATCTCCACAAATAAATATTAAATCTATTTAATTCTATTCAATAAGATAAAAAAATTTCACAAGATAAATCATGACATTTAAAACAGAAATCATATTTTAAATTTGAATATAAATTCCCATTTAAAAATTAGAACATCCTTTAGAAATAAAAATGAATTAATCTATTTTTAGAATCTATTGAATCTGTCTTTAAGTACAATTTAATGGTATAATTTTTTCTAGAAAAACCATTAATTAAAAATTCTAAAATATCTAGATTTAAAATTATATATATTACTACTTAAACATAGGGAAAACTATATATATATAACCTTATATTGTATGGTTCACAACATACCATATATTCTAAATTTTGGGTTAAATTACCGTACGTTAGATACTAAAATTTAAGGTTCTTTACAAAATTTAGTTTCCAATCCTATAATTTAATCCAAGCATTAGGTATAAGATGTAGAGATCTAAATCAAAATTTAGGTTTCTAAATATAACTTTATCCATAAACATGGGGATATGAACTAGGATTCCATACATCATTACAGTGTCTATAATTCTTAGAAAATAAAATATTCTTCCATATTTATTCTTTAATTCCACATTAAATAAAATAAATCATTCAAAAAATATAATACAAAAATTCACATAATCTAACATAATTAGTAAAATAAATAACATTGTGTTTGACCGTCAAAATCAATGATAGATCAAATTAAATTATTGGATCACCAATTTTATGCCAAAGAATATACCTCTCTTAATGATCAAAAAACCAAGAGAAATATTAACACAAATATAATTAGGTTTTAAATAACATTCAATCATATAATTATTTACTAACAGTTAAATAATTAAAGATAAAAAATTAATTTAATATTCTTGGATTTTCACATTTATCCCCCATTATTATGAAATCAAAACAAAAGTGTAGAAATAGATGAAAAATCTTTAAATGTTGTAAAAAATTTTATGAATCATATGATTTAAAAATAGAAATTTATCCTTAAAAACAAATTACATAAAAATTTTACTAATAGTAAATAGAAAACATATCATTCTTATATTGAATTATAGAATATCAAAAATAATAATTTAATGGTATTAATCATCTCATATTACAAAAAATTTGTTACTAATGAGTTTAAATAGGCTAAGGTGTAGATTAGGGGATGGTTCATGATCATCGTAAGAAGAATATGTTATCTGGGAATAACAAATAGTATGATGAAGTACCACACACTCCATCTTCATCATGCTGAAATTTTAATTCATTGTTCCTTATTATTCTATCATCAACATATTTTACCATTTTAATATTATTGAATCGTATCATTGGTTTACTTTGAGAACATTATAAATAGTCCATGAAGACTAAACATATTTATCCATCATTACACCATGTTGGTCAACCAAAAATTGAACAGAGGATATGTAGTGGTTATCATCTAAATCAAATATTTCTAATTTTATACGATTATGTGAAGTGGAAAAAAATCCAACTAGATAATTTTAATTCTTTCATCCTTACAATTATTATTAGTATAATGAATCTACAACCTTATCATCTCATCTATATATTTTTTTCCCTAGAAGTATAAACTCATTCATGGATGGAATATGTTATTTCATATTCAAATTGATAAGAACAGTCACTTCTAGATTTCAAAAATATAATTTGGAAACAATTTCCCTTCCGATCTAACTAATATAATCATCCAGATCTATTTAAATATTATTAAAAAATCATCAAAAAATTGAACATTAATTCATTCATTGGTAGTGATTATGATGTGAATAGAAATATTTTCTATAAATATAAGTTATCATAAACTCATTAGTAAATTTTTTAGAACCCTCAAGACCTCATTGTAAATTATCTATATGATAATTCATTTTATAAAATATTTAAATGAAAAATAGAGAAAATTAATCAGTACAATCCTAAAAAATGAACTCATTATTAACATTAGATAATCCATTCTCTGGCATTACATAAATCCTTGTTACTTAAAACAACTGAATTAATTCATCATATAATTCTTTATCATATGAATCTCAAATAAATTTGTATTCCTCACCATCATTGACAGATTTACATTCAATAAAAATTTCAATATTATAAAATGAATAATCCCAAATCAGCATTGTTGTTGTTGTAAAAATACGTATATTAATATACATTTCAATGTGATTTTTCTTAACATGATGTTATTATTCATTATAATAATTATTATATCTCTCTATTAGAGCCACCACAATCATTTTTCATTACCAATAAAAAATGTTGATCTAGTTATCCAATCATAGTATACAAAGCTTACTCTGCATGATCTTCTATTTTTATAGTACTCTAAACTAGTACGCCCCCAATTTTTGTTTCTATAGAAGTAATTTGAAATGTTATCAGGAACGAAAGAACTCTCCCTCTCCTGGAAGAGATATTCTATTCCACTACTTTTATTCTCCTTATACAAAGGCGAATGCTGGAAGCACAGAAAAATGTCTTCCATACCTCTATCCAAATCAGATAATCTAAATCCTTCATCTATGGAATCTAAAACAACTTCACCACAATTCCTAGAAAAACTATTTATCTTGAACCTACTATTCTCCCCCTTTGAATGATCTATAGATTATTATTCCTTCTCCCCACCAATGGGAGTCAACATACCCTCAGTTATATTCTATAAAAACAAAATTTCTAATGGATCCACCAGAAAGGATATTGTTGTGATGAAATATCTATCTACTTTGTATGTCACTGATCATTTTCATATATTACTGAACACGAGAAACTAATATTCTATATAGATATAAGAAAATTCTAATAAACTTCATGGAATGTTGATGATTTTACCACATCGTATACCTACTAAATTTTAGTTTTATTTCAAACAGCACCTAAACAATTACATACATATTTGGGTTAAGGATTTTCACTAACTTTTCTATCTTTATAATGACAATTATTTTAGTGATTGTGACCAAAATATTATTCTCTATATCTTAAAATTTCACTAAAATCTACCATATATGAGTCATTATACCTAAAAAATTATGATTTTTTCCCAAATTAATCATAAAATGAAGTAAAACACACATTCATGGTGTAATTTGAATGTCTGGGCTCCATCAATTATAGAATCAAAAAAATAATTATCATATCATGTATATGGGATTAAAAAATCTATATCTCCAAAACTAAACTATACAAGATCATAAAATCATTTATCCACCTTTTTGAAAAAATATTGTAAATTTAATCCATCAATCATAAACTTCATTCCTTGATTAATCATTTTTTTAACATAATGATTATCAAAAAATTTTATTTTTAGTATAAAACATTCCCTCGTAAAAAATTTCTTTAAAAAATATATGACCATATCCTATTTCTTCCAACAGTTTCAAATTTATTGACTCCCTTTTTCTTTTCAATTTCATGATTAAAAAGTATTGGGGTTTATGAATTAGGTTTCCGGAGAGAATACGAGATAGATGTTCAATACTATATGGTATTGAAGGTATTAGGGAGACGGATTTCACTCCAACGCTTTTCAAGTAACACACAAGTATCTCACTATGAATTTATAGTGTAAATATTTTAATTTTGTAAAATTAAAAAGGTAAATTTTTATAAAATAAATATGCAGGTAAAAATATATAATTAAAAAATTTATATAAAAAATAATTATAAGAAAAAAATAATACTTTCGAACAAAATCTAAAACATGTAAACTAATAAAATAAATATATATCAAAAAATTAAAAATTTCATTAAAATTAAATAAAGCAATATTTCTAAAATAAAATAATATCCTTAAATGGGTAGTCTTGTAGTGACAATATTTGTTTTTTGATATTCATTATTAATAAATTCTAGAGATATATCCCCATTCTAGATATTATCAAATTAAAAATGATGACTATGATCAATAATCTTATTCTAAAAGTGAGTCACATGATTTTTTTAAATATTAATATTCCATGTATTACCACATCACATATTTATATGAATTAAATTGTGTCCCAATTCTAGAAGAGTGTGTTTCCACCACAACCCTTGTAAATTGAAACTATAAGTAAATATATATTCTCTCGCAACTATTTAAAATGAACATAATGTTTCTCTTTATACTATACCATGATACTAGGAACTTTTATAAAAAAATTTATTACAATATCATTTTCTTCATTAATTAAGGACACAACCTAAAAAATTAGCATTTAAATATTAAATAGAAAAAAATATGTTTTTAGATATATCATTGTTCAAAAATATTTCATTTCAAATATCTAAAAATTATATTAACAGTAGTATGATGTGATTTATTTTAATTGGAATAAAATTTTTCAAAATAGAAAATAGAATACATGATTCCTGCTTTACTCACATTAAGATATATACAACTATATATCAAACATCAACATATGTTGCAGTTAACTGGTTTTCGAGATTAATCCAAATCATATCTTACAATAGTATACAATGGAGTTTCGTAATTATAACCACATACAATCCTAATGTTTTACAGGAAATCAATAATATATATCGTTTTATTCAAAAAATTTACAAAATAGATTTAATAATTTTGAAGTACAAGAATGAAATTTAGTTCACCCATTAATCTCATTTAAAATCATTTTTCATATGTTTTGAGAAATTGTTAAAATTATTTGGATTTTTTAAACAAATAGTAATATCAAATTTATTGATAAGTAATAGTAATAAATCAAATGAAGGGGTTTTCTTAAAAAGACTAGTAGCAACCAACTACACTATTTTTATTGAAATGATAAAAACTGTATCATTCAAATTAAACATTTGTTTCTTGTTTATGTCCATAACTACAAGCTTATCCCTATTCCTAGTTATTTTAACTTGATTATCTTGATTAATTCTAATGACCCATCTGTTTCTTATCACCAGATGGGTTGATGGCCTCTTATAAATTTTCCAAACTTCATTTCCCTAAAATTGGTTTAGTTCTTAAAACATATAAATTATCCAACAATCATCTTCAAATGTTTCTTGTACAGACATTCGTTAAAATTAGGGTAAGAAGGCAGAGAATTCTATAATGTTTCATACATTTCTTCTATTCTTATCCCCATCATTGAGGTTTCCTAAAATAGTCTCTAAATGTTATAATTTGAAGGGTTTAGGGTTTCTAGGTAATAAAAATTTTGGTTCAATAGTTTCATGTTCTTCATAAGTAGATTTATTATGATCATATTATAATTTACATTGAATATTGTCTTTAGAATCATTAATTAATTAATTATTCAAACAATCAATGAATTCATCTGATTGATTTTTTGATCAAATGGAACACATTTATCTAATTGAACCTCAATACATTCGTCAAATATACATGAAATTTTAGAAAATATTCTAAAATACTTAGATGTAACATAATATATAAGAAATGTTCATTCATTAGTATATGGTACGAACATACCAAGGTTTTCCATAGTCTCCATGATCTAAAAATTGCACCCAAAAAATTAACGTATAAAAATTATGATTGTCTTTTATTCTATAACTAATTGGTTTTTTATAGAAATTTCCAGATTTAGAAAAAATTCAAAAAAAAATCATTATTGATATCTTTTACACAAAAATATTTTGGAATAATTTATCCATTCAAATTAGTTCATTATATTTCTTGTACAGTCCAATATATTTTTTCTATAATTAAATTCTATTGACTTATTCATGGAGTATAAAAATTATTTATAAGAAAATAATTTCATAAAAAACTATTTATTTAATTATTCTCAAACTCTCTTCTATGATCATAACTTATTAAAAATATTTTTAAATATTTCTTATTTTAAAAATCTTTTAAATTTTTTTATAAAAATAGAAAAACTAAACTATTAAATCAGTATAAAAACCCAAAGTAAATATTATAAAATCACAAACTAAAATATAAATAAATTTCATCCTTGATGACTAAACCTGAGGGACCAAAAAATAATTTTCTATATGTTGTAATTCTTTAGAAGTGGAAAAATTATTAATACATTTAATATATTATGGTAGTTTCTTACCTTTTTGGCATGAATCATAAATTTTTTGTTGATAAAACATAATAATGGGAAAATCTAAAATTAAATTACATTTAGATAACACAGATAAAAAATATATATTGTAGGGTCTTAGATTCCAAGTCCATATCTGGGATTCATTTATTTCTGTAATTAAATAATTCTCATTTTTTTCACATTAGTAAATAATGTCCAAATTATAAATAAAATTTAGTTATATGTTTTTATTAAACATTATCATATTATCATCAAAAATAGATAGTTAATTTTTTAAAAAACAAACATAAAATTTATCATCATAGAGTCTATAATTACTTATCTTATTGTTCATTATCCCTTAAATGAAAAGAACATTATTGTTCAATATTTATTTCTGATCACCCACATATCACACTCAAATAATCATTATTTCTTCATTATCTCAAAAAGTAACCAAGCCTCTATCTACTTATGAAATTGAATGAATATATATAAATTATCTACCTCTGATTCCTGAGTATCCACGATCCATGCCCCATATTATAATTTTTTCACTATGACTTTCCACATAAAAAATATCAAATAAAATATTATTTTAGTAACCTAAATCTCTTGGGTACTATAGTTTCTTTAAATAATTCTTTGGGAAACCAAATATTATTAACCTTATAAGGATCATCATAAGATAAATATCATGAAACATAATCCACCATAAAAATAATAATTGAGTTATATTTCCTGAAATAATTACTAAACTTATAAACATTACTACCTTAGAAAAACTGATTAACCCAATATATATTGTTGTTCTTTGAGCTAGGAAAAAAAATTTAATTCATATTTTTTTTGTGACAATTATTGCAATTAACATATAATTATTTTCTATAAATATAATTCCCAAAAACCAAATTTAATAAACTTTCTCCTATAACAAATACTATAGTATTATTTTAAATTATTATAAATCTATCATAAAATAAATAGTTTTTGTTTCATGCATAGTATAGCTTGACACAGATTTACTTAATTTATATTTTATTTAATATTGTGGTTTTAGAATTAGATTTCTTCACTTGAAACAAAATTATAAATATTATTAAATTATTAATGATTATTAATATATATTCATATATTTTATCATTTATAAAAAGAGTATTCATATAATTTATCACCTATAAAACATTCAATATTAGAATATCGAATGTAGTATGATAGTAAATTATCTTCCTTTTCTATAAAACAATTTTTTTCAATCTAGTTTAATATATAATTTTCTTAATTTGGACATGTAGTGATTTTTGAGACTCTTGAGACATTCCACATATGAGTCATAGAATTCATAATTTTATCTGATAATCTACATTCATTGGTACATCTTCTCATACTTTTCTACATTTTGATTCTATTGTTTCATGTGTCGACAATCAGTTCTGATATTCCCCATTTGATTTCATTTATAACATTATATATTTTTTCAGTTTATGAACATTTTTTAGGAATAATTGAAGGATTTTACAAATCCCTTGTTCATATTATAGAAGTTAGAAAATATTCTAGATAGACAAACTAGTTATTCTATATAGTTTGAACAAAAATATTCATTTAAGGATGTGAAAAACTACTTAATATTATTTTCTCTTTTTGGAAAAATAATATTAAGATCAATATTATTCCTTTTGATAATTATGTGATAATATACTTTAGGTTTTGTTGTATCATCATACATCAATAGTTTTCAAATTAATTCTATAATAGACACACATTTAACATGTGTGGATTGTCAGATAAAATTATCATTTAAATTCAATTTAGACCGTAAAAAGCTATGTACATTTAATTATTGATATGATTTTGGAATTATAGTTCACATATAAGAAACACCGTTGAATTTTATTCAATATTCCATTCTTTTTTGAAATATTTTCTCCACCATAAATACAAAAGTATCAAATTTTAGGTTATAATTATTATACCATAGTTGTTTGGATTTGTTTGTCCCATTATTGGAAATCTATATTTTCAACTAGATTTAATATATAGTTGAACATTGATAAATATGAATGAATTAATCAGGGCTATTTCCATATATTATTGAATTCATGGTTCTTGAGATAACATAATATTCAACTTGTTTTACCGAATCACACTTTTCTGGTTCTTCATTTGGAATTTCATAACTCTTAAGAACTATAATATATATGTTTGATCCTATTTTATTCAAATATATCATTATATATACTTTCCTATATCCATAGTATTTTATATTGAAATATGGAACTCTGATAATTGACATACCTTCTATGATATCATATAATGAAATATTTTCATCATTGAAATATCAAACTCAAGATATATTGAGATTTACATAATTATTCAATGAGTAATCCTTTTATACCAATTCATAGTTATAATAAACACAATGGAATATCAATGGATGAATTGTGTATTTTTATAAACAAATGGATAATTCAAATTTAACCAATATTTGTGATTTTTAAATAATGCAATTCTATTTTCTTCAAGAATATTATGTAGCTCAATAAAAATTAAAATAATAAACTATTTTTATAGAGGTTTGGGGAACAATGATTCCATAGTCCACTCCACAAACACTCCCTCTATGATCTTGGAGATTTTCACTAGTCATGTATTTTTACTAGGGACCAATGTTATAGAGTGTGTGTAGTTGAATCATTATAAGGAAAATTTCATTGTTCCCTTTGTTTCATTTACTTGGAACCATATAATCATATCATAGTTTGAGAAGATGATGTTGTAAAATAAAATATATTTATGGTTTCTGAAATAATGTTTGACACATATTAATCTCAATAATTGATAAAATAAGTGATCCTCAAATGAATTTTTAAAATTCGTCATAGAATAGTCTTCTTGAGGAAAATCAATTTTTATAAAAATAATCTAAAATTCCTACAAATAGAAAATCCAAAATTGAAATAGTAATATTATTAATAAGCACAATATTGAAACATTTTTGTATCTATGTATAGTCTTATGATTTGGAATAATGATATTGAAATTATAATAGCAAGAGAATTAATCTCACAGTGTCCCTAAATAAATGAAAAAGATTTTTCTTATGAAAATTTAATGAAAATGATAATTATTTTGAAAGATTTGGATCATAACACAATCTTTTTCTCACTGGGATATACAATGTATTTGCGATGAAATATGAAATTTGATTTTATTCTTGTCAAGATGATTCATAAATATCACAAGATAAATTATGATATTTAAAACATTTTGTACATTTGAAATTTTAGTATAAAAAGTCATTGAAAAAAATAACTTCCCTTAGAAATGAGAAGAAATTAATATGATGTATACATGCATTTGAAATGGTATTCAGAGCTATTTTTATTTTATACTTACTCTAGAAAATACATTTCTAAAATAACATAAAACATCTAAAATTCAAATTTTATGAAGGATTGATTCAATATAGTGATAACTCTACATATGGACTCTTTAAAGATAAGGTTCATAATAAAAAATATATTCTAAAATTCTTTTTAAATAAACATAAGGTTGATTCTCAAACATTGGGTTATTCACAAATGTTTGGTTCATAATTTAGAGGGTTTTCCAAAACATATGTTAGAAAAATTAACAATCCATATCATAAATTATCTTCCCAAAAATAACGTTCCCCTTAAATAAAGTCATTTTAACAATGTTTCAATAATTTCACAAAACAACCTAAATAAAAATAAATATAAAACATCATTTCTATTGATAATATAAGGATAGAGAAAATTAAAAAAATATTTTAATAAATATTATCTTAAAATTCAGTTAAAGTAACCTCATTAGTAAAACAAATGAGGCTGTTTTTTAGGATAAAAAAATAAGAAATAAAATTAAATTATTTTTAGAAACATTTGTATACCGAACAATAAAATCACATAGTAGATATGTTATAGCTTATTTAATGATATTTAATTTTACATCACCATAAAAAGAATATATATATATATATAAACATTTATGAATGTCACGTGCCTATTCCAGTTTCCATTTTAAAAAAATTATTTCTTAAATGATATCAATAATTTAAACTATTTCACTGAAAATTGAATACACTGTAACAATTATTTATTCTTAGGATAATAAATGACAATACAGAAATTCTAATTTCCATTCCTGGGTGGGTTCTAAGTCATATTTGAAATTTTCATTTCATTATCACTTTTCATAAGATAATTTTTGATGTGATTAACTTCTTGAACTCTCAATTTTTTTAGAAATGATGACCATCAGATGTTTAATATTTATTTATGTATAGATTTTTATTATTTCTTCCCATTTATCCTAAACATTTACCATTCATTTTAATGTTTTTGTGGAATAATAGAAACCATGAATTTCTTTTATATGAAACCAATTTATAATCCATTTTTTCTTTTATATCCAATTTTATTGAGTATAATTGATTTATTATTATTTAAAGTGAAAATAGAGAGTATTTTATTTTCAAGGATCTACTGTAACTTTTATGAACAAAATAAAATATGCGGTTGGATAACATAATAAATTTTGAAAAGGTTAATTAATTTTTATTTTGTTTTAATTTCATCCTATAGAAAAAAAGAAGAAAGAGAGTGGGAATATGTATATTTTGAATTCCTAGGATTGACCTGTATCTAGAAAAACCATCTCTATTAATTTAGTAACGATTCTAGTTAGTTATAGTGGGATATAGATATTGGGGATCATGATTGTTGTTTTTAGTTCCTAGAATATGGGACATTGTCCTTACACACATTCCACCAAAAAAATAGGAGGGAAAAAATAAAAATGAAAAAAATTATAGAAAAAAGGAGATGAATGATTCCATTTATATACATATTGAAAATTTTTCCTTACTTGAGAAGATGGTATGTAAAAGTGGGATGCTTTTATTATTGAGAAATGCATTTATTTTGGTGAAAATCAATTCATTGAGTTTTATGATAATATATTTCATTGTATTTATTAAATTCAACACTTATTTTAACCTCTGAGATTCATTAATACATTATTAACTATTCACTTTGATCCTCATAGACACTAAAACAATAATTAAAATTTATTTTTTTGTTTAATTTATTATTGTATATAAGGGGAAACGTCAATTTTATATAAATGATCTAATACATGAGAATGAGAATATCTATAATTAAAATGTTCATTAGTGAAATGTAAAATTAATTTAGGTGAAATAAATCATTACTGGAATAGGTATTTAGTAAAAGGATGAACTTTTATAGATAAGTACAAATAAATGTCTGAAATTGAAAATTTTAAATGATGAATTATTTACACACATTATTTTGATTGGTTTTCTGAATTTGAATACCATCAATTTCCACATTTTTTTGTAACCATGATCAATGGAAAAATTCACACTCCAATATTTTGTCCCTATATGATTTTAATTTGTAATTTATGTTGAGGATGATAAATGGATTATGTGTGGGGTTGTTTTATACCTCTTTTTTTTATTTTTAATTTCCCTATTAATTTTTTTTATTTAATTTATATTGGAATTTAATTATAAATATTTTAATTAATTGTTGTAAAAAGATATATTAAATTTTTTATATATGATTTGATTTTTCCCAAGTGGAATATATAAATTTTGATGATTTTTGTATTTGTGAAATTGTTTTGAATTTCACAAAAACAATGATATGAACTTGGGTAAAACATATAGCCAACACTATGCCAACCATCAACCACAGAAAAATCAACCCAGCTAACCCAAAGGTAAATAGGTCAAGCACTAATAGAGGGATGTATAACTATAGTGGGTAAAAAATGGGTTTTCATAGTGGTAGGTTCATGATATGCACATATTATGTATATGAGCCATCACATGGGAGGAAGGACCATATGGTGGCATGAGGAAACTATAACTAGTACAGGGATGCCACAATGGCAGTAAGGTTCCTTTGAAACACTTCTAAAATGAGGGATCCAAAGAAGACATGGATTTATATACAATGAAAATACAATTCATTCACAGTATATATGTGGGATGAGGAAACTATGGGTATTATCCATCAATAAGTGAATTTTCAATATTTCACTCCACATCTGATATTTCATTCATCAATCATTAGTGGTTTCCACCTTCCTCATTTATGGATTCCAATCTACCCCCATAGGGATATTATAACCCATAATGGTCGCTTATTTGACTATATACGTCGACCTATGTCATTGATCAATAATCGCTACTCATGGGGTAGATCGAGCTAAAAAATACTATTAGGCTTGAACTATAATTCAATAGTGAATAAAGAATTATAAGGAATATATTTTAATACATAACATTCACAAACATGTGTATTTCCTCATATTATAAGAGATCTTAATTATTTAGGTGATGAGGATTACACAATACCCACTGAAATATACTCTCATAATACTATGAATGCCACTAAAGAGATCATGGTTGCACTGTAAGCCCATACAAGTGATGGGTAGAGGTGATTGAGTACCCCATAGAGGTCATCAGTACACCATTAAAAGGTATTTCTTTTATTGGGTCCATTACATGGAAAATACAATTTCAATATAAGGATTTTCCATTACACCCTGGAGGAATATATAAATCAATGATAGAATGAGATGTTAGTGGCCTCATATATTCAAATAATCTCTATGAGGAAGGAATATCAGGTATTCATATGGAATATAAGAAGCTTTACCATTTGGATTCACATATTTCATGGAGGGTATATATTAGGAAATGGCATGGCCATCAGATTATGTGCAGTTGTGTTGTCATCCCTTTGATACATCATGCGTCTCTTTAATGTAACAAGGATGGAGTTCTATTGATCTTGAGATATATGAGTATAATATTATGATGTTGTGTGATTTGAGGGATTTCATTAGAGGGGGTAATTTGGATCTACGAGTTTCACAGGGGTAATAATACATACATCATAGAATGGAAGGGGTTTTATTTGGAAGGAAAAGGCCATGAACTAGTTAATATATCCATGCTGCAAAGGTGGAATTGTGATACAGTTTTAATAATTAAAAATATTATTTTGTAGAAGTTTCAGTATCATTTATGGGGGAAGTTGGTTCTAATTTTAAGAAGATTTTAAATAGATAAATATTCCCCTAGTGATAGGAATGAGAATTAGAGTATAAAAAAGATGAGATAGGTATTGACACATTCAATGGGGAATAAATAAGAGTGGTTCTTCACCAAGAGGTGTGGCATATAAAAGTTTAATTTTCTTATATATTTATTCAATTTTAAATTGTGATAATTACTGTGGATGTTTTTTTATTGAAATTGAAGTGTGTTTTATATATTCTCATACCTTTATTTGTAGCATTCATTTCGTGCCCTCATCATTATGGGTTCCTTCTTGGCCAAAAAACAATCGAACATGAGCATATGAGTTAGTTGAAGAGGGTTGATTGGATTTATAGGGATGCATATATAATGTTTTCACTCTTATTCAGTTATAAATTCATCCAAATTAATTTTATTATATTTATTTGTAATAATATTTCAATCCCATAATCTCTATGATAGATCAATGCTGATTGAAGGATGGCACCTAATGTCATAAATGCTAGTGATGAAGAAACATCAGATTTAACCACACCCCTCACTTAGTGATCAAACCTACTAAATATATGATTTCCGAAAAACTGTGAATGAAGGATCACCATTCCTATGTAGATTAGTCTATACTAAAATGTGGGAATAATTAATTGAAGTATCCACTTAATTCTTAATTTTTATTAGTCCAGCGGTGATGTTGAATTATTCTTGGTATATAAAAACAACCCCTAAACAATCAGTTTGCATCCTATCATTATCTGTAACATATTTTACATGTTGATGTAATTTTAATTTAATTTAATTTAATTTTAGTAAATTTGGATACAGTTTAAATTTTTTAACAAGATTTAGATGACCTAAAATATTTTAAAATTATTTTAACTAGGCTTCCTTATTCTTCATGGGATTGATCTAACACATTCCAATATTCTATTCTTTTGTAGTTAGTATATTATTTATTAAAAAAAGTTCTAAAATTCAATAGTCCATCCTAATAAGAACATCCTCAAATAAAATCAAATTACATGACTATTTTTTTCGATGTATTTTTACTGGCTATCAAATGAACGAAACTGGAAAACATGATAAGAGAATATACCTAGTGTTGAATAAGATACATTAAAGGATATTATAATAAATGAAAAAATATTCTAAAGATAATTTCAAATTACACTATGAAATTAAAAAAATAACCTTCATGTTTGTTATAAAATTAATTATCAATGGAAATTAATTTATGAAACTATATCATTATATATTAGTTTTAATACATTAAAACATTGATTAGAATCGTGATAATGAAAAAAAATAATAAGGAAGGAAATATTTTCATGTGGAAAATGATAAAAAATTATTTCTTTATAAATTTTAAAAACAAATTAAATGAAAGAATAAATTCACTGGTGTGAAAATTATTTAAAAGATATTCCATTCATGATTTTATATTCATGTAAAGGATAATAAGAGATGAACCTACAAATTCAAAAACTTATAGGGATAAAAAATTAATAAAAGAAAATAAATAATATTAAAATGGATGAGAGCGATTCACTTATAAAAATAAGAGATAAGTTTGGTTCTACATATAAGAAAACGTTCGATTTTATTTTGAACCAATGGGTGGTAAAATCATTATTAGACATGTAGAAAACCAAAAATAACCACATTTGAAGAAATAATATGTGGTATTATAAGGAAATGTTATTTGGGAAAAATATACCTTGGTAACATTATAATATTATTGGGTTCATTGTGTTTGTTGAAAAAGACGGTTTTCAAGTTTTGTTGTTGAGTTTTAGATATATTTTTGACAAGGTATGTTGAAAAATACCTAAGATAAGTTGAATGGAGAATCTTGAAGAAGTATAAAATATTTTTTATATAAAGGGGTGTATTTTTCCAATGCTTTCCAATTTTTTGGTGTCCATGATTTAGATATTGGATCAATCATCACAAAAGTTGTATTTCTATGAAAGACACTTAAAAATATGGTGACACAATGTGATTCACTAATAATGGGTTTCATTATTAGAGATTCAAAGTGTTGTTTATCATCACAAATGAGTATCGCAAATGAATGAATGGTTGATTATAAATATTTGTGACTATGATAAGTGGAACATCATGAGTGCATGAAGGGTTAATAGTAAATCTTTATGACTATGCGATGTGGTGCATTGAATATTCATTAAGGGATAATAGTGAATCTCAATGACTATGATTAGCTTTGAAAATGAGTAATTTTTCCCTATATATTATGAAAATAAGGATATTCGCGAAAAAGATTCAAGGGAATAACAAAAAAGATGAAGACATTCATAGAATCTAATGGAATGAGATGAAATGAAAATAAAAATATTTTAACCCCCTCAGAAAAATTAGATAATGAAATAATTAAGATTCTAAGTAATTTAATTTGTGATGTTGATTCAAGAAGGTTTATCTTATTAATATTTCTGTACAAAATGGATTCTGAAAAAGGATATTAAAGCATACAAATTTATTTAAACATCATGAAAGTATTGATGTTAGAGAATGATATAAAAATCTGATAGAATGTTGGGAGCTTCACAAAGGCTAGTTGAAATTTTTTATCGTGTTTGCACTTTGTGAAAGGAGGTTTCTTTGTGATGGTTTATTTATCTTCAAAAAAGAGGTGAAATTAGGAAACATTATAGAGTTTGTAAATGTAGTATATACTTGTGAATAATTGGGTTGTTTCATGAATATTGTGTGAGATTTGCGAAGGTAGTGATTATCATGAATAGAATAAAAGGGGATTTACAATAAAATATTGGGTATAGAGGTTTTAATAATTTGGTTTAAAGTGAGACTTAAATAGTACATCTACATATATTTTAAGATGAGTTAATTATTTTTAATGAAGGGACCTATATTTCCATAAAATATTAGTGAATATTATCCAGAGTAGGGCGAAAAAGAAGAGAACGAATGTAATCCTTTCAACCTACAGTGATCCATCATAGAAAACATTGAGGTAGTTACACCTAAGAAGAATTGATGTAACACCCCATGATTTCATAGAATGTTATCTCACTAAAGTAATTCAATAGCTTGCGCAACATGCAACACCGAGTTTGAGTTCACCACAACTTACCAAACTAGTTGGTCAAAAAGCTGTTATGAATAGTATTAACAAAATTTTAAATCTAATATACTCTATATAATTTTAATATCCACATTATTTGTTTCTTAGACATAATATAAGAACAAATACATTTTTTCAGATAAAATAATTTTTTTTCAAAAAATGCAACTTTACAACATTTTAATAGGGAACCCTTTAAAAAAAATATTTGACACTTTTATATAATAAATTTAGTGAAAATAAATTATTCTCTATAAGTGGGACATAAAAATTTAGTTCGCATAAATTTTTGGTGCTTTTCTGATATCTTTCATATTTGGAGAAATAGTGAAAAATACAATGTATTAATTGAAACCAATTGTTTAATCAAAAGAACTTATAGTGTTATATTATTAATTTGAATGGTTTTTAACTATAATTAGATTAAATTTTTATCATTTAATACAGTGTAGGTCATTATAAGTAATTTCACATTTAAATTTGACATAAACACATTTCAATGTTTTGATAGTTTTTACTTTTTAAAAACCCCCCTTTTGTTTTCACAATGGGAATTAATTTTAAATTAAATAATACAACTTATATGTTTTAAATTTGGTAAAATATACTACATTTTGTAATTCATAATATCAAAATTATCTTTGGGTGAATTTTGGAATGTTTTCTAAAAACATTCCATTTTTTATGAATAGCGAAAAACCCTGCATTACTATTAAAACCTGTCTTTTTATTTAAATAATTATTTATTTTATTTAAATTTATTTTAAGAAAAATAGATATATAATACCTATATATGTTCAATTAAATTCAATTTTGTTATTTTATAATAATATTAGATGTATTAAATTTTATTGAACTTTTTAACCTCTTTTACCAATCTCCTAGGAGCATTTGCAAATTTGCATAAAACATAATTCTACCACTTATGTGAGTTTAATTTAAAAAATCCAAGAGACACGGTGAATATCAAAAATTAAAATGTGGTTCAATAATTTGAAAATAATTTTTGATAAAGAGTAAATTTTGACTTATTTACCTGGGTTAAAAGTAAATTGGGTAAATAAAGGTAAAAATGTTACCATAATTACCCTAACACACGTCCTAACTCTATTGGATAAGTATAATTCGACCAAAAAAAACTATAGGAATAAAATATGATCATATTTTTTTCACTTGGATTAGATTAGGATATTTATTATTATTTTATTTAAAGAAGAGTTAAAAGAGATAAATTTAACATTTAATAAATAAAATATTTTAAATATTGGGTTAAACACAATATAAATTTGATTATAAATAGTCATTAGAAAGATAAAAAGATTTCCTTTATAATGGTATTTTATTTATAATTTTTATACATTAAAAAATGTAATTTATTTTTGACACAATGACGATGAAGTAATTACCTTATTAATGAAATATTAAAATGATTGATATTATAAATATCTCAATAAATGAAAATTGAAACTTTTAATGAATTCCACTAATTTTCTAGGATAATATGACAAGTTGGTGTTGGTTTAATAATTTTTCGTCCAAGTGATAATGTTTTTATTAATCACATAATAATTAAATACCAAATAGTGTCAAAATTGACATAATTGTGTTTATAAAGCAAATATTATATTATTAATTGATATAATATTTAAAAAAATATATGGTTCAGAAAAAAGACTTTGATAAGGTTATATATATTAGTATAGAACTGCATAAGGTTTTATTGGCGTGTTATAGTATGTTTATTAACCATATAAATTAACAATACAAATAGACATTGTAAATGTCAAACTATTTAACTAAGAGTAAAATCTAAAGGATAAGGTTAGTATGATGACCTAAACCTTTCTAAAACCTATTGGTTGAGAGTTTTTCATTCCATCCAAATGATATCCTTTAAATAATTCATTTTGGAGCCATTAGAAAAGGAAAATTATTTTATTAAAAAAAAAATCAAAGCTTTTCCTATAGTGGCCCTCGCCTCTCTTATAAAAGGGAACTTCCCCTTCTCTTAATTTCACACCTCAAAAGCCTTTTGGTTCGGCCAAACATTCCCCAAATTTCCTCCAAAATTTCCTCCCCTCATACTAGAGGCCTTATTTTGGTTATAAAGCCATCATATGAATTCCTTTTGATCAAATCAAATGGAAGATCCCATAGAATAGGTAAATATTTCATCACCACTTTCATGTTCTTTTCTTCTTCCACTTCTAATGTCATTGTTGTTTCCATACCTAAATAATAACTCCAGTACCTCCTACATACTATGATGTTATTATAAAAATTCTACAAACATATTCATTATTTTATGTATCTTATAAATGACAAGGTCGCCATACATGCGTATGTACGGCTTACCGTCTCTACATCGTGGTGTAGTTTGTTATTCAAAAAATTCATTATTTGGGTGGGTATAATAATGAGTTTACCTGATTTTAATAATAAATATAACATTTTAATGATTATTTATAGATGATATTTCATCCAATTACATATGATTTAATCATAAATATAACGATATTGTCGCTCGTGCATACGTATGGATTACCATCTCCACGACACGATGAGATTTATTCCCTAGTTCACCATTCAACGATGATTATAAAAATAATTATTATTAATAATTATTTAATATATGAAAAAAATAATGGTACTGGAGTTCGAGGTCAGTGATCAGGTTTTTCTACGTGTCACACCGAGGTTGGGACACAAGAGGATTCAGAGGCAGGGTATGCTTTCACCGCGGTACGTCGGGCCGTTTGAGGTCTTGGAGAGAGTTGGGTCGATCGCCTATCGATTGTAGATACCTCAGAGTTATCAGGACCTGCACGACGTCTTCCACGTCTCTCAACTCTGACGTTACTTTTCAGACCCATCTCACATCTTTCAGCCCGAGGAAGTCGAGTTTGAAGCGGATGCATCGTTCGAGGAGCATCCTATCCAGATTGTCGATCACAGTACCAAGGTTCTCCACGGGCAGTCTGTTCCTCTGGTATGAGTGTTATGGCAGCACGGGAGAGTACAAGATGAGACCTGGGAGAGGGAGACCGATGTACGATCGTAGTGCCCAGAGCTGTTTAGTGCTTCTCCTTCTCTGCCTCATTAGGGAAATTTGGGGACAAATTTCATTAATGTGGGATGTTTGTAAGAAACCGGATCTATTTTCAGGTATGGTCCCCCTTTTTCTGGAGTTTTTTAGGAAAATAAATTTTCTGTAAATTTTGGAAGTACATGCCATGTACGTTCTGAGTACACACTGTGTACTCTTCCCGGCTTGAAGCTGCGTCCTGGCCGTGTCCGGGCCACACACACGGTGTGTAAGGCTGAGGTGGAGGCTGGTTAATTCAGAGTACGGAAAATTGAAGTACATGCCGTGTACTCAAAAAAAAAATACACGGCGTGTACATTCTTTTTTTTCATAAAATGGACCAGGGTCGCAGCTAACCCCCAAAATCATCTTCTTCTCCAGATTTCGTCTGCCCTGAAGTGACCATACAACCGAATCTTCTCTGAGCTCCCACCCCGCCGTCCGTTCTCCGATTTGAGCATAGTCGATTGCGTTGGAATCACAGTGGTGAGTTATTCTTTCTTCTTTAGCCTTGTTTATTGATTCTCTGTCGTATCCACATTATCATGGGATGATGTTTTTTGAGTTTTCATATATCTACGTTGTTCTAAGAGGAATCTGTCATCGTGGTTCACGAATATCAATCATCTTGGATCGAGGTAGGTGGTTTGTGCCTTTCCGTAGAAAGTTGATGAATATTATGTGCAAATTAAACCAATACCCTTGAATGGGGTATTGCTTGTTTCTTGTTTCTCCCCTACTGTTTGTCTTCTTTGATTGTTTGATTTAGTAGAGGATATTTCTTGTGAGTAGAGTAATTTATTTTGTGCTCAGGTTGCATTTCCATGCTTGTTTTTCCTGTTGGGAATTTTTCCAGTTTCCATGCCTAGTTGTAGGATAGAAGAACTATTGTTTTGTTATTGTTGTTGAGCCGTAGAATGATATCCAATTAGTTCTTGAGGATTACTTGGACGATATAAACTCGGTGAGCATGTTTAGTTATTCTCATGACTATGAGAACCAAGAGTAGTAGACCAAAGGGAGAATTGACAGAAGTGCTTCTCTAGAGTGTCTTTTAATTACGATGTGGGACCACAAGGGGAATTGACGTTGAGTGCTTCCTCAGAGAGTCTGTAGATCCACGACGCGGTCCACAGGGGGAATTGACATTGATTACTTCCCCAGAGAGCCATTAGAACGATACGAAACTATAGGGGGAATTGACGGTGAGTTCTTCCCCCGAGAGTCTTCTTAATTGGGTAGCTGAACCAGAGGGGTGAGACTGTGTGTGCTTCCCAGATGGTTGCTAGTACAGATTGGCTGAACCATAGGGGTTAGACTGTGAGAGCTACCCAGAGGTTTAACTGTCTCTTCTTTGTTTCCAGATGTTTACTTTTGTACTTTGTTTGCTAGAACTGTGTATTGTAGCTAATTGTGCTTTTCTGTTTACTGCTTCTTGTTTTATTACTGCCATCAATTCATTGACTGTTAGGCACAAATCATTGGTTGACTTCCTACTGGGATTGTATCTCACACCCAGTTTGAGCCATGCTTTTGGGCCAAAGCAGACTATGTTGCTACATGTATAGACAAGGGCAAGCGCCCTTCTACATCAGGATCATGATTGCACCAGGAGCTAGGGAGCATGGGACCGAGCTATGGCTCGCGATCTGGAGGAGATTACTTTGTTTTCTTTTTCACTTGGTTTCAGTTGTATTTCAGCACATTGTTGTGGTTGATGTTTTCCTTAGATACTTGTACCTACTGTATCATCATCATCATAGTTATATATCTACATTTCTTCCTCTGTTTTGTTTCTGGTGTTATGCATTTTGTTTACTACTTCTGCTGTTTATTTTTGTTTTCTTACCTTGTACACCTTACCGAATGAGGGCATAGTTTCCCCCACCGACTTAAGAAGGCCCTTGCTACTAGTCGGTAGCCTCTGGCATCAAGGAAATGCACTTGAGGTCTTGTGGAGAACCGGGTACGGGGAACCAGTGGAGGGGCTCCAGACTCTGGGTGTTACAGATATATCTTATTCACATACATTCGTTCAATATGATATGAAAACAAAAACATCTTTTATTTGTACGTACGACCTATCATCTCTATAAACAGTGCTTTCTATTTCATATATATATCTATTATAAATATTTATATTCTCAATATATATGATATATAAATAAAGGTTTATATTCTGGAAGTATTTAAATCATGATCAAAATGATACAAGTCAAAACAAGTACGATAAATAAAGCGATTGTTACACAAAATGTTAATTTTACATGGAAATCATTATTAAATGAGAATTATAAAGTCATAAATGAATCATGTATGATATAATAAATATGAATATGGTTCTGGTATAATTTATTAACAAAATATGGTCATTATACGGGAGGTTAAACGTACACTCGACCAAAGAAAAGTGCAAGGTAAAGGTTAATTTCATAATCATTTTATTATTCGAGGTTGTTTTTAAGTGAGTATCTACAAGGACCTCTTTATCATCCACATCCGGGTTTCATAAAAATATTTCCAAAAGAAATATTTTTACATTTTTTGGAAGGGACTCTTTAACTTGATCATCATTTGAAATGGTTTAAATTTTTATTCTTCTAAATCATTCTCATTAATGTCCATGTTTTCAAAATGGTTTTTAAGTATTTATTTATATTGACATCATTGTTTTCAAAATGTTAATTCCATTCAAAAGATTCAAAGTGGTATGAGGAAATTTGATTCAAAAATGTCTTTAAATTTCATACTTTTAAAATTGAGTTACTTTTAAATGTTTTCCGTAAAAAGGGATATTTCTCTCAAAGAGTTGTACAAATCATTTTCATCAATGTCAACATATTTTAATGGATTTTAAACATGTTTGATGTTGATTTATAATGATACAAATATTGCATATTGTATTTAAAGTTTTGTGATATGTTTGACTGTGGATGTTTTATTATTATACCATTCATGGTTTATGGATAAAGTATTGATATTTCATATGAATGTTTTAATACAAATTTTTATGTTATTATTAAAATTTTTTATATGAATTACTTTCTAGATGGCGGCCTTATCGGACGGAGCTCTTGCTCTTGGCCTCTAGGGTTCCTTACCAATTGCCAACTTCCCCTTCACCATCTCTGGTTCCTATGCTCTTCCTCTTTGATGAAATATCATATGATGTATTGGTCCTCTATATCTCATCTTCCACTTCGTCTCCATATGAGGCGCGTCTTATTTCCCTCTTTGGTTGCCTTTCACGCATGCTCTTGCAGCTGTTCATTTTATCTAGTTTCATGTCTACTGGAATGGCTCCGCACTCCCCCATCACTATCAATATATTGCACTTTCATTCCCCCGTCTAGGGTTTCTTTCTTCCACTGGCAGTTGATGGTACACTTTCTCTTCGGTTGGTCTTATTTTCTACACTTCCTTTCCCGTTGACCGCCCCATCGACTGTGTGATTTATTCCAACACTTTCAGGCGTTTCCCAATTTTCTGTAATCTCAGTTACTTCTACTTTGGTTTTTGGTGGTCCTTTAAAGAAGGCTTTGGATCAAATTTCAGTTTTTTTTGTTTTTCTCTTATTCTATTTCGGTTGTGAAGACAGATTTCACTCTCCCTATCCCTGGGTTGGTTAAAATATTCTGAGGTATTGTATACCTGAACAAAGGTTGTCATTCTCTATTGAAGACTTTGTCTACTAAAATCTTCCATGGATTCTTGTTTCTACCTCTCCCCCTAGTCGGCTATTGAGGTGGTATTCTACAAGGCTTTGGGATGTACTTTTTGGGTGGACAATGGCCTTCCAGAAAATGGGAGACTTTATGTTGTTTTCCTGGATGTGGTTTTTTGTGATTTTTATTTTCTAGAGGCGACCGGTGATGTTCTATGGGGATCAGTGGGAATATTTTGGATGAGGGCCTTGTTTTGTTCGGACCACTTGTTGTAATGATACTAATGATGTGGCGGTGACTACATAGGTGTTTTTTCATGTCTTGTTTTCAAGCTCCGGTGGAAGATAGCTGGTGGGTGTCACGGTGTAGTGGTGTCATTGATGTTTTTTTGGGGCGTGGCTCAAGGCAGTTCACTACTCGAAGTGGCTCACTGCTCAAGGCGGATCAATGCTCGACGTGGTGGTTCGATGTTTAAATTTAAAATTTGGATTATTGATTTTTTGGTGTATTTTTTGAATTTTTATTTCCTGTACAAAGTGACTTTTGGTATTCTGGTTATTGGTTGGAATCTTGGGGCTTTTTGTAATCTGGGTTGTTTGGTTTTTAGTCAGGTGGATGTGAGGTTACCGCTTTTCCATAAAGTGGCTTTTAACAATAAAAAAATTGATTTGGCCTTTCCATATGAAGAATTCATTGGACATATTATGTGACGAGTGGATCTTGCTATAACTCCTCGAAACAGTGGTAGGTCTCATGAGATAAACTAGTTTCTTGGCACAAGGACATGATAAAATATTATTTTTATTCTTGGAAGAAGTCCTTAAATATGTGGATATGAAGTATGGAATTTTTCATTCTATCATTATGAAATTGGATATTGATATTTCATGTGATTATTCTACTAGTAGAATTTCCATGTGAATATGTAAATGGAATTATTGGATTTACATTGGCCATATTATGCAGATGTTTTTCTTTAAAAGGCTTATTTTTTTTAGTCTTATACATTTCCTTAATTGTTTATTCTTATTTATTAATGTTTATGCTATATTGTTTTCCTTAGAGAGCATCTGAGCTCAGTCCTTTCTAATGTTTTATTTTCCCAGGATTCCAAGAAGATTATTATGATTGATAAGCAGGATTAAGCTATGGGATTAATGGTTTTCTCAAAGGATAATTTAGGTTGTGTTTTATTTTCTAATGTGTTATGTAACGTTCATGTATGTAATATATTTCCCATAACTGCTAAACGGATCAGTTTATTGGGACATGATTCCTTGTAATCATGCCAATGTATTAAAATAATGCACCGAATCTGGAAATCTGGGGTCAGGGCATTACAGTTGGTATTAGTGGAAGATTAGAAACAACCATGGATATAGATTTAGATAAAATATGATTAAAGTACAGTATCCTAAGATAGAATTTGACGATTAGTATAGAAGAAATTCCTATAATTTGTTTAATGTAGATATTTTATGTAGTTTCCAAGAAATACATCCATGTTTGGATATGCGCAGGTAGAGGTTGATCTAGCACCGAATTACCTAGAAGTGAAAACTCTAACAAGGAGTTTCGATCACAACCCGGTGTATCCTGGTACAGGACAATAGACCTTGATGCACTCTTGGTTATGAAACTCCTGGGGGATATTCTTATGATAATTAATATTTTCATTACAACCCATTATGAAGGATTTAAAAGTAAATACTTCCTTAATGAAAAAATTTTATGATCGTAGATTATATGAATAATATTTTCAATTTTTGTTAGATATTTTACATGTTTTGAGTTATGCATTGAGATTAATAAACTAACCT
Organism: Viscum album; assembly: GCA_963277665.1. Classification (NCBI taxonomy): domain Eukaryota; kingdom Viridiplantae; phylum Streptophyta; class Magnoliopsida; order Santalales; family Viscaceae; genus Viscum; species Viscum album. The sequence continues at coordinate 333,286,437 of OY728150.1, forward strand.
AGTGTGTTACATTGTTTAATAATGGCACCCAGCAGATGGAATATTAATTCCAGAAATACCCATGATCGAATGATTAAGAAGGATCATATTATTTATGGAATTAATCCAACATTTAAAAGCGAAATAGTGTCCCATGTATTCTCGTCATATGAAGAGATGGTAATATCTATTAATAGGATACGTAAAGAATTATTAGAGTCCTATGGCATTGATGGGATGCAAGATAAAAAAGGACGAAAGAGAGAAAGATTGATAAATGGAAGAGGGGAAAAAGGATTTTCCCATATGTGATAGCTGTAGACTAAATCACCTTAGTAAATTCTTGAATGGAATGGTACTTTGTTATAAGTGTGGATAAAAAAGGAATCCAAGTACGTGATAGAAAGGGTAATAAAAAGGTTTCAAATGTAGAAGGATTCATCTAAAAGGAGATGAGACACTACATGAAGCATTTTCCAAATCATCAATGTTTACCCCAAATGCTTCTATTGGATAATAAGCAAGTTATGATACTACTGAAGATGAATAGGAATGATTATATTTCTTATGTTGTTATTAAATAAATATATCCCTTGAGTATTTTATAAATGATGTACATGAAATATTAATTATAGAGTATAAAAGGATTTTACTCCAATACTATTTCATAATGGACATGAGATTGTTTGGAACTAAGAAAAGTGATTCAGTAGTAGGTTAATTTTTTTGGAAAATATATATGGTTTAGGGAAATATAAACCATAATATGGTTCGGATATTGAGTTAGTGATTTTGGAATAATATATGATTGATTTCGATAAATAACATTGGATATTCTTGTTTACCTTGAAACTGATAAATGATTTGTATAACACATCATTGTTGGAGTTTAGAACGATTTTGGATAGAAGAGGTATATCCAGATTTCTATAAAGAATAAGGGAGTATTAATGTAATAAATAAGATTTTAGGGTAATTCAAAGTGTTACAGTGTTTTAAAAGAATACATGGTGATGACATTCTCATGTTATTACATAGAAACCATGATCTTCATTGTGGTAGCATTCCTTATAAAATTTAGGACTGTGTGTTTCTACCAATGTATTTTGGATAAGTCTAAAGGTTGAAGTCGATTAAGATTTTTTAAGGTTAAATCATTTCTTTAGATTATTTTTTGATTGTTATAAAATGGAAAACTCGGAGGATGGGTGACAACCCGTCACGTCTGGAAAGGTCGTGAGACTAGAACTTGAAACTGAAGGGCGACATGGGTGGATCACCTACCACTGAAATATGTGATGTACTAGTTTGTCTAATGTAGACTTTTTTAAATAGTCTAAAAAAATAAATTATAAATAAATTATTTTTGGAACCATATACAATTATGATAAATAGAATGTTTTTTAATTGTAATGTCTTTTGAAGTAGAAGATGGGTTTGTGGTAGTAATTAATTGAATGATTAAACTCTACATGTCAAGTAAATTTATTTCCTCTTATTCTACGAATAAATTATTTCTTAAACATTAGGGAAGGGATATTAAAACCAAATAAATGAGTTATACTATTATCTTATCTTTTATTGAATTAACGATATTTTAAATCATCATAGATTGATGGATTTGAGGCTCTCAATTTTACACGTGTTTGTGATTGATGACCTCAATCACTCCCTAGAAATATTTATGTTTTCTCTCCAATTATGTGTCTCAAATATCCACCAATGTTCTCTTATTCTAGATCATAATTTGGTGGTAAACTTTTCATTCCCTTTCCCTCTTATAAAGAATAAATTTTATTTACCCAATTTTCAATGTGGGTTTTCCACAATGGTATTTTTCAATTTTTAATCTTTTATTTTCGAAGAACAATTTCAAATTGTGAGGATAAAATTTATTGAATGAGGGTAGAATGTAACACCCCAAAATTTCATAGTATGTTATCTAATTAATGTAATTCAATATCTTGCACTGCACGTAACACTGACTTCGATCACACCACAACATACCAAAATAGCTGTTCAAAAAGTAGATATGAATAGTCTTAACTTCATTTTGAATATTATATTTTTTATATAATTTTAACGTCCATATTATGTGTTTCTTAGAAATAATATAAGAACCAATTCAATTTACATATAAAAGAAGTATTTTTCAAAAAATGCAACTTTAGTGCATTTTAATGGAGAACCCTTTTTAAAACAAATATTTGAATCTTTTATATATACAATTTAATGAAATTAAATTTTTCATTAGAAGAGGGAAATAAAAATTTAGTTTGGAAAATTTTTTAGCACTTTTTTGATAACTTTAATATGTTGAAGAATAGTGAAAAATAAAATGTTTTAATTGAAACCATCTTTTTAAAAAAAAATAATTTATATTGTTAAATTATTACTTTGAATTGATTTGAAGTATAATTAGATTATATTATTATCATTTAATACAATTTAGATCATTATAATTAATTTCATATTTAAATTTGACATAAACACATGTCAATGTTTTGATAGTTTTTACTTTTTAAAAACATGCTTTTTGGTTTTAACAACAAGAATTAATTTTAAATTTATAAATGCAACTTCTATGTTTATAATTTGGTAAAATAGACTTTCATTTTGAATTCAGAATATCAAAATTTTATTTTGGTTAATGTTTGGTATTTTTCTGAAAACATTCAATTTTTGATGAATAATGAAAAACACTACGTTATTATTTAAAACCGACTTTTTATTTAAGTAATTATTTCTTTTATTAAAATTTATTTTAAGTCAAAATAGTTATATAATACATATATAAGTTCAATGTAATTCATTGGAGTCAGTTTATAATAAGCTTAGATGTATTAAATTTTAATGAACTTTTTAACCTCTTTTACCCACCTCCTTAGAGCATTTACAAATTTGCATAAAACATAATTTTACCTCTTCTATGAGTTGAATTTAAAAAATCTGAGAAACATGGTTAATAAAAGTAAGTAAAATTTGGTTCAATAATATTAATATAATTTTTGATGAATAGTACATTTTGACATTTATTTACCACTGTAAAAAGTAAATAGGGTAATTAAGGGTTAAAATGATATCATAAATACCTTAACACATGTCTTAATTATATAGGATAGTTATAATTAGACCAAAAAAAATTAAGAATAAAATATTATCCTCTTTTCCACTATGATTAGTTATGCCATTTATTATTATTTTATTTAAAGAAGAGTTAAAAGAGTTAATTTAAATGTTTTATAACTAATTTTTTATTAATATATGGTCACAGACAATATTAATTTGACTATAAATATTAATTATAAAGATAAGATTATTTCCTACATAATTTTATTTTATTTATAATTTTTTACAATAACTAATTTAATGTATTTTTCACACAATGATGATGAAGTAATTACCATATTAACGAAATATTAAAATAAATGATAGTATAAATTTCCAAATAAATGTAAATTATGACTTATGATTAATTATATTAATTATCTAAGTTAAAATGAAATTTTAGGGTTGGATAAATAAATTTTATTTGATGTGAGAATGTTTTTTAACTTTAAAAAAAATCAAATACAAAATAGTGTCAAAATTGACATACTTGAGTTTTTAAAAAAATACTATATTATTAATTGTATAATATTCTTAAAAATCTATGGTTCGAACAAAGGACGTAGATAATGATTTATATATTTATAATGAACCACATGGGGTTCTATTGGCTTGTTATAGTATGTTTATTAACCATGTAATATAAAAATAGAAAGAGACATTGTAAATTTCAAACTATTTTACTAAGAGTTAAATCTAAAATATAAGGTTAGTATGATGACCTAAACCTATATACAACCTATTTGTTGAGTTTTTTTTCTACCCATCCCCACCATATACTCAAAATAATTCATTTTTGTGCCATTTAAAATCGAAAATGATTTTATTATAAAATAATATTTCAATCTTTTCCAAAAGTGACCCTCACCTCTCTTATAAAAGGGCACTTCCACTTCTATAAAATTCACACCTCCAAATCCTTTTTGATCAGCCAACCCCAGACCAAATATCCTCCTAAATTTCCTCCCTTTATCCTAGAGGCCTTTCATTGGTCAAAAATCCATCCAAAGGATCCCTTTTGATCAAATCAAATCGAAGAACCAGAAGAAGGGGTAAATATTTCGTCACCTCTTCCTTGTTTTTTCTTCTTCCACTTCCTGTTTAATTGATGTTTACATACAAAAATCATAATATTCATACCTACTAAATAATTTTGATGTTATTATAAATATGGTACAACCATATTCATTATTTTACCCATCCTAAAAATAACAGAGTCACCATACGTGTCTTCGTATAGCTTATTGTTTCCACGTCGTGGTGTAGTTTGTTATGTTGGTCGGAGTGGACACTCAAGAGGGGGGGGGGTGAATTGACTTCCAATTAAAATTTTGGTTAAAATATTGTCTAGTTAAAATCCACCGATTTATAAAATAAGTTAAACTATAGTGAATTTATACAGATTTTAAATGTTCACTTAGCTTCTCAATGATTGATTAGGTCTCAGTTAGTTTAACCCCAAGATCAAACTAACTTTTGAAACTAATCTACTGATTTACAATAAGTGTAAACACTTTCTAGTTTAAATATCAAGGTAGCTTCAAAATAATTTTGTATTTCAAAGTAATAGCTGCGGAATAAATATAATATATGTTGTATACATTAAACCTAAATAAAAGATGCACACCAGATATAACAAGAGGTTCAGTCTCATGCCAAGACTTAGTCCTCTCAAATATATATAAGAAATTGATCCACACCCTGGATCGGGGTTAACAACAGTTTTATAAAAACATTCTAGGTCCAAGACCTCTACCACTATTATTCATGGGAAACAAAACAACATCAAACCAGTTATTCAGGTCACACACGACCTCTACCAATATCCCAGTGGTAAATAAAAGATGTAAGAGTTTGAGTGAGGATTTGCAGATCCTCCAGTTAATGTTCAGGAGACAGTGTGTGTGTAAAAATATAGAAGATGACACATACTGCATAGCCTTTTCAAAATCATCCTTATTCTCCAGAAATCTGTCCAACAATCTGGTGAACTCTGAATGTTTCTGAACTTGATCTTTAAAAGCTTGAGTCACTGGAGGGATTCTCAGATTTTCCACAAGATATCTAAAGTGATCTGTCATGTCACTTTTAGAGAAAATCCAGGAAAGATACAAATATATTTTCTTGGAGATCTCTTGTTGAACATCATTGGATATCTATGAATGAATCCTAACCAAGTAAAATGCTCTATCAATGTTCTTAATCACTTCAGATAAAGAAGATAGATCCAAGCCAGTGAAGGCATTCTAGAAATCTTACTTAATTATGGATCTCAACAGAGAATCATCAAAAGTAGTTGTGGAGGTCTGACCAAAAACAGGTGAAGCCTTGACAGCTTCGGTTAGAACTTTGACCTATTTTAGAACTTTTTGCAGACATCCAGTGTATTCATCTGTAAGCTTATTCAGAGTTTCTACAAGCTCTCTCGTGCGTTCCAGCATCTTCGTGTGCCTTTTGCCAATATTTTCATCAAAATATAGTATGTAAGGATGAACTTGGGACACAATCTCCCTATCAAGGAGGGAATCAGAAGACTCGGGAGAAAAATCAGCAGGTGTAGGGGCAGAAACAGGATCAGGCTCTGATCTCACAGATAGCTCATTCTGAAGACTTGTTACCATACCTTTCAGATTTGCAACATCCGCACTCAGCAGCTTATTCTCTACTTGGACTTCTTGAATTTCTCGGATCATCCTTTGTTGAATATGAAAGATAATATTTTCCAATATAATTGATGCATCTTCTTGACTTAATTGAGTCACTGGACGAGGATGAGTGGAGACAATTTTTTCAAAACCACCTATCAAAGTCTCACAAAAAACTTTCAGATCATCTTTGGTTACAAAGGAGTAAAGATCAGGTAAGGATGTAGGTAAAGGTAGAGGTTCAGATTCTGGTTGAGGGTCAGAGTCATCTTCTGACTCAGATTCTGATCCAGATTGATGTTGGGGCTCTGGTTCAGGTTCTGAATGAGCTAAGGACTTCAGTTGAAACAGAGAAGAAAGATCCATACCAGTTGCAGTCACTTGCCGTGACTCATTCACATCATAAAAGCTTGGGAACTCATACCGAGAGTGTACAGAGAAAGTGACAGGAGGTTGAGAAGCTTCACCAGATCCTACTTCCACAATATCAATATTTCAAGTTTCCTCCCCTCCACTTGTGTTTCCCTTTCAGATTATTGAGGTTCAGGAACATGGACAAGATCCACAGGATCATCCCTAATCTCTTCACCAAACTCTTGCCTTGCCAGCTGAAAGGAAATTTCCATTATTTCTTCAGCAGATGGAATAATCTCAGGAGTTGATTGTTCCACTGGATAAGCTTCCAGTCTTGCTTCTTTCTCAACAGAAAGAGTCTCTTCAACAGAAACTTCCTCAAAGGTTTCTTGCTGTTTTGAACCAGGAAAAACTAATTTCCTTGGAGCATTGGGTTGAGCTTATTCCTCATGAATAACAACTGAAGGATCCTCAATCCTTTCCTTTTCAACAACAACTTCCTCTCCGTGAGGTATTTCAGCAGGGATAACAGCAGGGATAATAGCAGGGATAACAGTAGGGATAACACCCCTTTCTTCTTCAATAGGAACTGTTTCCATTAGAGGTATTACAGATTCTTCTCTAGGTGGAACTTCAGCTATTACTTCTTCTTGTTCTTATTCTTCTGAGTACTCAGCCACTTCATCTGGTTTCAAACCAGGATCAGCTAGGTTCTTAGGCCTTCTTGGATTGTCAACATGATTAAACCTTTTATACAGTTGATAACTATCCTCAAACCATTTCTTTTTCCAGGGATTCCTGTTAATCTTCATCCTTCGGATGATAGGAATGTATAGGCAGAAATCAAAGTCCTCTAATTTTTCTTCATTTGGTCCAACCATTCCTTTTGAGACTAACATGGCTGAAATAATCCTTGAATAAAACAGGGAGGTGGATTTGGAAGTTACTTTGATCAGCTCAAAGATATGGCTGATAACATACTTACACAGATTGATCTTTTGGCCATTTTTCAACATGTGAATCAGGAACACAACCCGATACTTCATCACAGCAAAATCTTATTTTCTTGGACTTACCAAATTCTGAACAAACTTGAACAACAGTCTTGTCTCCCCATCCAGTTCAGCAGCTATGGCCCTTCGCTTGGTTCCATTTCCAGTCAGATTTCACAAAGGGGTTTCTAGGTCAAAGATTTCAGTTGTTGGAGGAGGGTCTCTTTGGTAATCTTCACACACTCCTTCATGTGGAATTCTTATGCATTCCGCCCACAACATTGAAGAGAAAGAGCACTACTGACCATCAATCCAGTTGGTAACAAAAAAGCTTTCTCCAAACTCAAAAGAGAACTTCACACACTAATAAAATTGAGATACAAGCCTTGGGTAAATCGGTCTATTCTATCCAGTGAACCATTCGAGCCATCCTTGTTCTTTTAAAAATTTCAAAACAAACGATCTTCTAGAGAAAAACCATTCAGGGAAAACCTCTTTTTCAGGTACAACGGTACGGCTTACCAGGTTTGGGTATAGAGGTCCTTCGAGAGCTATCCTCGGTATCCCCCTTTGTTTCATAGAGCGGCGCCTCTCAGACGAGGGTGAAGATGGACGCTTCATCCTTGGCATTCACTAAAGGTTTGGGAGAGAGGGAAGAGATGGTTTAGGAGAGAATTTGGGTAAGGAGTCGAATGAAACCCTTATGTTTTACCATTTGGGAATGTCAAACGTCATAAAAACACGAACACATGAAATCAAATAGCGGTGAAATAAAAATTACCGCGATGCGAGTAAAATTAAAAAAAATAACATACTTCTCACAGTGAGACAAAGAAATATCCATCACGGTGAGACAATTTATATTCATCACGGTGAAACAGTGAGCAGTTTATATAATCACGGTTAGACAGTGAGTTGTCAGACCGTGAGCATAAAACAGTAACTTAGAAACAGTATGTATAAAAACATAAAGTAAACTATAGTAAAGTATTAAACATTAAGATCGGTAAGATACTCATTTATGATTAATCATACAAAGATCATGTATTATGTAGTTTAATCTTTCAGAATTTAATGGTTTAGTGAATATATTAGCAAGTTGATATTCAGTACCAATGAATTCCAAAGTGATATCACCTTTTTGATAATGATCCCTCAAAAAGTTATGTCTTACATCAATATGTATTTTCCTAGACTGAGAAACAGGATTCTTAGAAATGTTGATAGCACTTGTGTTGTCACAATTTATTGAGACATGTCTGAATTGATATCCATAGTCTAGTAATGTGTGTTTCATCCACAAAATTTGTGCACAACAACTTCCAGCAGCTATGTATTCAGCTTCTGCAGTTGACAATGCAATAGAATTTTGTTTCTTACTACACCATGATACTATTGACTTGCCTAAAAGATGACATGTTCCAGAGGTGCTTTTTCTATATAGCTTATATCCAGCAAAGTCTGCATCAGAATAACTATCCAGTTCAAATGATTGTCCTTTGGGATAGAACAGTCCTAAATTGGGAGTATGCTTGAGGTATTTGAAAATTCTCTTTACAACATTCTAATGTGACTCTTTAGGGTTTTCTTGAAAACGAGCACACATACACACACTAAATATAATATCAGGACGACTAACAGTCAGGTAGAGTAGACTTCCAATCATTCCTCTATATGTGGTTTGATCAACATATTTACCATTTTCATCAAGATCCATCTTATAGGTGTTACTCATGGCAGTGTCACTACTTTTTGTGCTATCCAATCCAAAACGTTTTAAAAGATCTCTAGTATATTTAATTTGAGTTAAGATAATTCTATCATCATTTTGAAAAATTTGAAAACCAAGAAAGAATTTAATTTCACCCATTAGACTCATTTCAAATTCATTTTGCATCATTTTAGAAAAATGAGTACATAAAGAATTTTTAGAAGATCCAAAGGTAATATCATCAACATAGATTTGTACTATTAAAACATCTTTTGAAATCCTTTTTATAAATAGGGTAGGATTAGCTATTACTTTTGTAAAACCTTTAGAAATTAGAAAAGTAATTAATCTATCATACCAAGCTCTTAGAGCCTGCTTTAAATCATATAAAGCTTTTGATAGTTTGAAAATATGATTTGGAAAATGAGGGTTTGAAAAACCAGGTGGTTGTTCAAAAAAAACATCCTCAGCAATATATCCATTTAAGAATGCACTCTTGACATCCATTTGATATAGTTTGAAATTTAGATGTGCAGCATAAGTAAGTAAAATCCTAATAGATTCTAATCTGGCTACTGGAGAAAAAGTCTCCTCATAGTCAATACCTTCTTCTTGACTATATCCTTGTGCAACTAGTCTAGATTTATTTCTAACTATGTTTCCGGATTCATCTACTTTATTTCTAAACACCCATTTTGTGCCTATTGTGAAAGTGTCCTTAGGTCTTTCAACAAGATTCCAAACATTATTTCTTTCAAAATGATTGAGTTCTTCTTGCATAGAAATTACCCAAAATTAACCATTAATAGCATCATCAATGTTTTTTGGTTCAATCTGTGACAAGAAGGCTTGATGTTCAACCTGATTTCTAAGAGAAGCTCTAGTCTTTGTCCCTCTATCAAGATTTCCTACAACAGCATCTAAAGGATGATTCTTCAGAATTCTAGTTGGTCTAGTAAAGGTAGGGCTAGAAATTTCAGGATCATCAACAGGTTGGGAATCAACAGAATCAGGTTCTGGAAAATTTCTAGAACTGGACGTTTTAACTATAGGTCCACTGTCTTTATCATTAAGTTTCATAACAGAGAGATCATCTTCATGATTTTCAAGAGAGGTTTTAGGCTCATGTGGATCAGTTTCATCAAACTTGATGTGAACAGATTCTTCCACACACATGGTTCCTTTATTGATAACTCTATAGGCTTTACTAGAGATAGAATAACCTAGGAAATGTCCTTCATCCCTCTTGGATGAAAACTTGTCAAGATTATCTTTGGTATTATGAATAAAGACTTCGCAGCCAAAGACTTTTAAGTAGTTAACCTTATGATTCCTATGGTTCCACAACTCATAAGGGGTCCTCTTAAGAACGGGTCTGATTAAGACTCTATTGATAATATAACAAGCTATATTTACAGCTTTAGCCCAGAAATAAATAGGTAGGTTATACTCATTAAGCATAGTTCTAGCAATTTCTTACAGGTTTCTATTCCTTCTTTCTAATACACCATTTTGTTGAGGTGTCCTAGGGGCAGAGAAATTGTAACTATAACCATTATGTGAGCAGTAAGATTAAAATTCATGATTCTCAAACTCATGGGCATGATCACTTCTCAGAGTTTTAATCTTATGTCCACTAAGGTTTTCAAAAGATTTGGAGTATTTAACAAAGTAAGAACAAGCTTCACTTTTGTGAGCTAGAAAATATACCCAAGTATATCTAGAAAAGTCATCTACTAAGACATAAAAATAGTGTTTCCCATTTAAAGTAGAAACTCTAGATGGTCCAAACAAATCCATGTGAACCAACTCGAGAGGTTGAGAAGTTGAGACTTCTTTCTTTGGTTTGAAAGAGATTTTGTGTTGCTTTCCCTTTTGACAAGGATTACAAACATTGTCATTTGGAAACTCAAGTTTGGGTAGGTCTATAACTAAGTTATTCCTAGTAAATTCTCTAAGAGAGTGTATATTGCATTGTCCTAATCTTCTGTGCCAAAGAAAAGACTCTTTATGAAAATCATTTAAACAAGTAATATCTTTCTTAGCTAAAGAATTTAAATCAACAGCATAAACATTTTCATTTCGCAAGGCATAAAATACTAAAGCATTTTTAGAATTAAAAACATTGCAAGATTATTTTTCAAATTTAACATTAAAACAATCATCACATAACTAAGAAATACTTAATAGATTATATTTAAGTCCATCAACAAATAAAACTTTAGAAATTAATACTGAGTTAGTGTTACCAATCTGGACTAAGACGATGATTTTCCCTTTATAATTATCACCAAAGGTTACAAAACCTCCATCAACCCTGACTAAGCGTTTAAAGCATGGGAAGTCTCCAGACATATGTCTTGAACATCCACTATCCAAGTACCGGGACATCCTATAGGAGCTCTTTAAGCAAGTTTCCTATGAAACAGATTTAGTTAGGAAATGATTTTGGTACCCAGATCTTCTTGGGTCCAGACAGGTAAGAAATCAAAGGTCTTGGTACCCAAATTTTTCTTATGGGTCTCATGAGAGTTGTAGAATCAACATACTTTGATAGATAAACCTTATTAGATCCATAACTATGAATATAACTAGTTGAAGAATATGAATGTCCAGAACTAGAATTAGCAGCATTATGTCCAGATTTAGGAATAAATCTATTCTTAGTAAACTGTCTCTGTCCAAGTTTGTAGCCTATTCCAATAGTGTATTTTGGTGCAACATTCATTCCTAGCATTTGAGTTAGTGTATCCTTTCCATTTGTGAATTTCTCTAAATCCTCTCTGAGTTTCTCATTAGATAATTTCAGTTCAGTGTTTTCTTTAAGAAACGAAGCATTCTTTTCCATTTCAATATCAAGATCAGATTTATGTTCAACAGTAAAAGCATACTATTTCATTAAACCTTTGTATTTGACTTTCAGCTCATTACAGGTTTCTTCTAACAAAACACAATATTCAAATATTTTAGATTTTGACATGTTATTAGAGTTAGTATCATCCCCAGAATAATAAGAATTGAAACCAGGAGTTTCAGCTATTACCTCAGATATTTTTGTCAGGAAACACATGTTTGCCTTATTTTTGTGTTCAGTTTCAGAAACTTCACATTCAGTGGAGCTATCCTCAGAAGCGCTCCAAGTAGCCTTTATAGCATTTTTGTACTTACTGTCCTTGTAATCATATTTCTTCTTGAATTTGAGCTTTGGGCAGTCTGCTTTAATATTTCCTTTTCTTTTGCACTCATAACAGACAACTTCATTACTTTTATCCGGTTTTTTCCAATCCTTCTTCCAATGTCCCTTATTGTCATACTTTCCTTTGTAATTTGATTTAATGAAGAATTTATTTTTCCTATAAAACTTCTTAAACCTTCTGGAAATGTGAGCAATTTCAGCATCACTATCAAGAGTACTTTCACTGTCTTCACAGCTTGAACTCTCATTTATAGCTTGAAGTTTCTCCTTATCCTTGTTCTTTGAAGTTGATGATTTGAAGGCAACAAACTTTCTTCTAGGTTCATCATCTTCTTCTTTGCTCACCTTGAGTTCCTCTTCATACATCATAAGCTTACCAATGAGTTCTTTGACAGGTAGAGCATCAATGTCACACGACTCTCTGATTGAAACAGATGTTCCTCTCCATCGGTCTGGTAAACATCTCAAGATTCTCATAATTTGTTCCTTTGCTGGAACAACTTTTCCAAGTGAATTCATTGTATTGACTATCTCATTAAACCTTAGATACATGTCAGAAATACAGTCATCAGTTTTCATTTTAAAATTATCATATTTAATAGTGTAAGTATTTAATCTCATTTCCTTAACATTGGATGTTCCTTCATGAGAAACTCCCAAGGTATCCCAAATTTCAAAAGTAGTTTTACAAGATGAAATTCGGTTAAACTATTCATCTCCTAAAGCACAGTACATGGAATTCATGGATTTATAATTATTATTGTAATCAGTCTTTGTAGGTTCATCCCAAGTGGATCTAGTAGTAGTGGGGCGTTTATATTCTGATTCTATGGCAGTCTAAATATCAAAACCTATGCTTTCTAAATGAATTTTCATTTTAAGTTTCCACTGAGCATAGTTGGTACCATTGAAGAAAGGTGGCATGTTAGTAGCAACACCCTCTAGTCTATTATCCATAACTAGATTTTAGAAAGACAATTTAAAGAGTTAAAAAATTTAGAACTAACAGAAAGGTAAGATCTTTAAAGATGCAACTAAAATCACAGTTAAAAAAAAGTATTTCAAAAATCATTGAACAAAAACTAATCCTCTAATACCAAATGTTGGTCAGAGTGGACACAACAGAGGGGGGGGGGTGAATTGAGTTCCAATTAAAATTTCGGTTAAAATATTGTCTAGTTAAAATCCCCTGATTTATAAAATAAGTTAAACTGTAGTGAATTTATACAGATTGTAAATGTTCACATAGCTTCTCAAAGATTGATTATGTCTCAGTTAGTTTAACCACAAGATCAAACTAACTTTTGAAACTGATCTACTGATTTACAATAAGTGTAAAAACATTCTAGTCTAACTATCAAATTAGCTTCAAAATAATTTTTTATTTCAAAGTAATAGCAGCGGAATAAATATAATATATGTTTTATACATTAAACATAAATAAAATATGCACATAAGATATAACAAGAGGTTTAGTCTCAAGCCGAGACTTAGTCCTCTCAAATATATATAATAATTTGATCCACACCCTGGATCGGGGTTAACAACAGTTTTATAAAAACTGTCCAGGTCCAAGACCTCTACCACTATTATTCATGGGAAACAAAACAACTGAAAACCATCTGTTCAGGTCACACACGACCTCTACCACTATCCCAGTTGGAAATAAAAGATGTAAGAGTTTGAGTGAGGATTTGCAGATCCTCCAGTTAATGTTCAGGAGACAGTGTGTGTTTAAAAATACAAAATATGACACACACTACTCGAAAATTAAATAATGAATCACAGAGCAGAGATGTAGAGTTTAGAAATGGCTCTAGTGATTGTCACTGTAGCTCTGGACTCGTTGTATTGATCATGAATTCTTTAGAGTCCTTCTCTGGTTTTTCTTTTGAAAAACAGAGTGTCGTAGTTCAGCTTGTGTTCTACAGTCTCTTGATTCGTTGTGTGTTCTTCAGAAATGTTGGATTTCATATATGGAACTTCTTTTAGGATCGTGCAATGTGTTCTTCACAGTTGTTCTCTGGATTGTTCTTGTGTTCAGTACAGAGCTCACATATATAGTAGTATACGTGTCGAGACGTGTCAAGCACGCATCATTTCTCTAATGCAGCTCAATCTTTTTTATATTCAATGAACTATGGCAGTAGGAAGGATTCCGTTTTCAAAGGTATGAGATACAATTTCCTATCAGGACAACAACAATCATTAAATAACATTAAATACATTAAAAACAACAAATATGACCGTTATCATTATTTAAAATAATATTGACAAGAGCATAAGAAACGGTGTCACAGTGATCATGGAAATGGTGTCTTCTTCACGATGTCTGATCACGGTGTCTGGTCACGGTGAGTCCTTCACGGTGTATGGGTTACGGTGAGTGGTTACGGTGTCTGGTCATGGTGTTTGGTCGTGGTGTCTGGTCACGGTGAGTCCTTCACGGTGTCTGGGTTATGGTGAGTGGTCACGGTGTCTGGTCACGGTGTCTGGTCACGGTGTCTGGTCACGGTGTCTGGTCACGGTATCTGCATACTTAGACAAAAAAATTCTGTATTTGGACTAAGACAGTGATATGCAGAATATGGGTTAAGGTTAATCATTATAGATAATATATGAGAGAATCGTGATTATGCATAAAACTTGTAAAGAGTAATTAACATCCATAAGATTTATAAAAACATGACACACACCTATTGTTGAGTTTGAAGAGCATTAACAATATGTGCACTGAAGATCAAGATTAATTAACTCTAATGAGATTTGTGATTACTAAAACATGATTAACACATGAGGAGTCCAATAGTTATTCAAACACATCATTACTTAGATGGGTATAATAATGAGTATAACTGATTTAAATAATAAATATAAAATCTTATTGATTTTGTATATATTATATACCCTCTAATTACATACAATTTCACCATCAATATAATGATATTGCCGCTCGTGCGTAAGTACTGATTACCATCACCACGACGCGATGAGATTAATTCCCACGCTCAACATTCAATGATGATTATAAAAATATATATTATTAATAAGTATGTAATATTGGACATAATAATTATACTGTATATATATATATATATATATTTACTTAGCTATATCTTAATCACTTACATCCGTTCAATACGATATGAGAACGGAAACACCATTTATGTGTACGTACGGCCTACCGTCTCCATAAAAGGTACCTTAATTGTAATATATCTATATGTTATAAATATTTCTATTCTAAATATATATGATAGATAAATCAAGGATTATATTATGGATGAATTTAAATTGTCATATAAATGATACAAGTTAAAACATGTACGATAAAGAAAAAGGTTATTACACAAAATGTTGATTTAACATCAAAGTCCTTATTAAATGGTAATTATAAAGTCATAAATGAATCATGTATGATATAATAAATATTAAAATGGTTCTGGTATAATTTAATAACATACTATGGTCAATATATAGGAGGTTAAACATACCCTCGACCAAAGGAAATTGCCAGGTAAGGGTTAATTTCCCAATCTCTTTATTATCCGATGTTGTTTTTATGTGAGTATCTATTGGGACCTCTTTATCAAGCATATTTGTGTTTCATATGAATATTTTCAAAAGGAATATTTTAAGGTTTTATGGAAGCGACACTTCAACTAGATCGTCATATTAAATTGTTTAATTATTTATTCTTCAAAATCATTATCATTAATGTCCATGTTTTCAAAATGGGTATAAAGTATTTATTTATATATACATGAATGTTTTTAAAATGTTAATTCTATTCAAAAGTTTCAAAGGGGTTTGGGACACTTTTATTCAAAAATGTCTTTAAATTTATTCCTTTCTAAATTTTGCGACTTTTAAATGTTTTCAATAAAATGGTATATTTCACTCAAAGAGTTTTATGAATAATTTTCATATATGTCAACATAATTTGATGGATTTTAAACTTGTTTGAAGTTGATTTGTTATGATACATATCTGCCATATTTTATTATAGGTTTTATTTTTTGTTTGAAAATGGATGTATAATTTTTATACCATTCATGGTTTATGGATAAACTATTGAAATTTCATATGCTAGTTTTAATACAAATGTTTATGTTATGTTTAAACCTTCTCATATAGGGAATGTATTGAACATAGTATGTGACGGTTGGAGCCTGGTATAGCTTCTCGATGCATTGGTAGGTCTCATGATACAAAATAGTGTCTTGGAACAAGGCCTTGACAAAATATTATTTGTAATCATGTGAAAAGGCCTTTACTATGTGGTTATGATGTCTGGAATTATGAAATCCATCATTATGAAATTGGCTATTGATATTGCAAGTAATTATCTGACTAGTATAATATCCATGTGAAGAATTAAGGTTCATTATAGGATTTACATTTCCATATTATGAAAAAGTGTATGAATAAAAGGCTTATTTTTTAGTCTTAAACATTATCTTAAATGTTTATGATTATTTAGGAATGTTTCTGCTATATTGTTATCCTTACTGAGCATCTGAGCTCACCCCTTTCTTATGTTTTATATTCCAAGGATTCCAAGAATTGTATTATGATTGATAGGAAGAGTTAAGCTGGGTGATTAATGGATTTTAAAAGTATAATTTATGTTGTGTTTTATTTTCTAATGTAATATGTAATGTTCATGTATGTAATCTATTTTCCAAGACTACTAAACTGATCGGTCTTTCAGGAGATGTTTCTTTTTAATCATTCCAATTTATTAAAATAATGCACCGAATCTAGATAACTAGTGTCGGGGCGTTATAAGAGACTTATCCCTAAACATTGTTAATGTTGTGAGCCTTATTATATAAATGATCGTCCTCAAACATCATTTTTATAGTGATACATATTGGATTTGGGACATCATTTTATTGATGCTGTGTTCTCCTTTGTTTTATCCTAGTGTGGGTGACGTAAGAAAAAATATATCTGATCTTATGAATTCTATCATTCATTACATTTAATACATTATCATTAGATAGAGAAGGAAGTAACAATATTAGAATTAAAAATTAAGAGGAAATAATGGGACCCTTATAATAAAAATGTGATGATAAAGTAGGGAACGACGAATTTTGAAAATAATATCCATATGCTGATTCAACTCCCCAACCCTATTGGGTTATTTAAGCCCCTTTTTGTGCCTAGAATATTCCATTACATTCTTCTGTTTTTAAATTCATTCATAAATATTCATTTTTTAAAAATTAATAATGGAATGAAAAACATTCATCTTTGGTAACATTTAAATAAATTTCCCTTGAATGTGAGAACCTAAGATTTATTTTTAAATGGAATTAATTTTATGATAATTTTGAAAAATGAGATTTTAGGGAACTATACATATAACACAAATGAAAACATATGGTGAATATTAATCATATCACTTTAATGGGTTTTGAGATGAGAAACCCTTACATTTAAATCAAGATTCCATGAAGGGGGAATTACATTTTAAATAAAAAATATATATTAATAAATTATTCATATATTCCTCTAATTATAATATTATATTATAATTATTTATTATTTATATATGTGTTTGTTAGTGTCTACTTTCATCATGGGATGATAGTAATTTTGACTGTTTCAAACATGTTTGGTGTAAAGACCAAGAATTTTCGTGGAAATAATTTTCTTAAATACAAGGGAATTTTATTAGTCTATGAAAAATGATGTCGCATGATTCTGAAGCCTAGTGTGCCCGGAATCATTTTCTGAAGTTTTGTTCTGGTACGTTAAGTAAACATACAAGTGGGTTTTTATAACTTTTGAACCGGTGCTCGGAATTGAAATCTGAAGGCACCGCTGAATTCGCAGTGCTGGTATTCGCTTATGAAGACTTTTACCTCGACGGTAGTGGGTCGAGAATAAAAGTTAGTTTTTGGGTTTTCATGGAAAATAATTTAAATAAAATAATCTAAACATTATTTTAATTTTTGTTAAACAATGTGGATGTTGGAGGTGGAGACCACCACACCATAAACTCTCATGAGAGGTTATGGTTGTGGGGCCCACCCAAACCCACCTTTCTCTTCATGTTGATTATGGTGGGGAACACCAGGGTTTTTAACCCCTTAAAACCCCCATTAATTGGGAGAATCACCTCAATTACCTAATAATGTGGGGGGGAGACTCTTCAACTCCTCCACATCAAATTATTCCAACTCTCACAATTTAATTGTGCCAATTCTTCTTCATTAATTAAGTGGAGCCAACCTAATTAATTCACCCATTTTTTAATACTTATGATAGTGATAGATTTTATAATCTATTACCTTGGAATATTATTCTTTTGGTTGGAAAAATGTTGGAAAAGGAGGATTTGTGGTTTTCAGAGAAAACTCTCACCAATGAAGAATGAAGTTTGCTCCCAATAAAGAACTCCTTCGACTAGGAAGAATGATATCCTTTGACATTCATCCATAGACTCTAACTGACGTGGGACGTATTTGACTGACCTTACCTCCTCATCATCGTCAACCAACCAACGCATGAGCTTAGGACTAGTAGTGTTCTGCGGATGGGACAAATGACAACAACTCTGTCTTCATCCCCGTGACTATGTCAACGATCAAGGTAGGGGTCAAATTCATTTAAGTGCCATTTTCTTCCTTTATTTTAAAATGAATATTTTTCAGCTTCGTTCTTATGAACTGATTTCTATCACTCTAAACGCAGAGGGTGTAGGCCAACCAAAGATGGCCCGACACCCTCCTTCGATCTATTTTTTGTGATGTTATTCGACGTCGCGATGAAATTATGAGGCGAGGAATGAGACAGTCATCGACTATGCTACCCGCGGTCTGCGTAACCCACGCCGCCCTCATGGTGCTTCGGCATAACCTGCTCTGCCGACCCGGCTGAACCGCACCGGCCTGAGGCACACCAGCTCGCGCCTCCCGGCCGCCCGACCTCCCATGTGGCCTGACCGAATGGCACCAGCCCGAGCCGTGCCAGCCCGCGCCTCCTGGCCAGCTGCGCGTCCCAGAATCCCAGCCGCCCACACCTATTGGCCACCCATGTCTCCCAAGTGCCCTTGCCAGACCACAGAACCTAATGGTCTGGTCGTGTCGTGCCTGGCCGAACCAGCCTCTAGCCGACCATCGGCCTCTTGGTCGAACCGGACTCGGCCCCACCACCATGACCTATAGGTCAAGCCACCCGGAACTGCTCCCTCGCGGTGCCCTCTGGGCCAGGACGCCCTAAACCGTTCCTTATCGGTGCCCTCAGAGCTGATCCACCCTCGCACTGAACTGTGGCTGGTCTGCGCCCAAGCTGCCCCTCACGGCCTGCAGGGCTAGGCCTATCGGACCGGGCTGAACCCAACGGGCCCGCCCGGACCCAACGGTTCTGGTGGGGTTGACACGAACAGGGTCAACCCAGAATTAGATGGTCCAAGTCGGTCAGACCTGGTCGGACCGGACCTGGGCCTACTACGCCCCTTTACTTTCTTTTGGCCATATCTTTGGCACTAGATGTCTATATGAAGAACCGTCAGTGGTGCTAGAAATAATGGATTGTGACAGTACCTTTGAGTATAACCCACTATATTTCGAGGTATATTTGATATTCTGTCAGGTTGGATCTTTCATGAATCCAATCGGGCCCTTGAGACTAAAAGTCAAATAAATCACAGATAGGGCATCCGATTGACATGCTGTCTATTGTGTTGAGACTTCTATGACGTGAGAGACCTATGGAAAACTTATTCATGTAAATTGTGTAATTGATTTATCAGCACTTGGCATGAGGTGCGGAACCTTTGGGAATCTAGCATGCATTGTGCGGGAACCCTGTGGCTGGCTTCGCTCTGACTACTGTTCTTGGATCCTGTGTGGGTTCGAGAGCTCTGACTACTGTTTTTTGATCATGTGTGGGTTCGACATATCTGACAACTATTTCGGGATCCTGTTTTGGTTCGATAGCTCTGACTACTTTTACTAGATCCTTTGTGGGTTTAACATCTCTGACTACCATTCCTGGATCATGTCTGCGTTTGATTGCTCTGACTACTATTCCTGGATCCTATGTGGGTTTGACAACTCTGACAACTGTTCCTGGATCCTACGTGGGTTCGACAGAATAAATGATTTAGTGGCTACACCTAATCAACTCTAACTCTCTACATACATGGTATAACTGTGTGATCTGAGTCCGTAACTTTTGTGTTTTTCTCATGATTTAGATGGATTACTTGATAACTTAGGTATATGAATTGACATATACCTATGTGGGGTTATCTTTTGATTTCATCCTTTTTGGTTTATCCTTGTTGGATTTTGTGAGACCTTGAGGGTCTCCGGGTCCATACTGAGTATCATTATACTCAACCTTGCACGAGCTATGCCTGCACCATGTTGTGTTGGATCTAGACGATGGACAACGCTGACTAAGGCCAAGAGTACTAGGACAGGACGGTGCCCGGATATGGACCTTATGACGAGTCAGTACAGGGAGGAGACTGACGGACGTGGAGTTCTGAGATGGATATTTGTACCAACCCATCAAGTAGGAATTCTGGAGGACAACCTAGGAGTTCCTTTCCCTTTCATCAGTTGTATTTGTACATCCAGTTCCTTGTATATTATAGTTGGGCTTTTATTTCTAGCCCCTTTTTACTTTCATCGCACTTTTTTTATATAGTTTACTGAGTGTTTTGTGTGCAGGTGTGTTTTCTGTTGTGTGATCTACAGGTTATAATGGAAATGACTTCCCGGTTTTATGGAATTATGCCTTTGGTACTAGATGCCAGCCGCTGTCCTATAGAAGGCAGGCTTGTGGTAGTCACGAACCGGGTCATGGGGGACTGTTCGTGACAAATAGGTATAGAGGAGACGGTTCTACCATAGAACTTAGGACTTTAATATTTTCTATAAAGATATATTGTTATGTGTAGTGAGAGTGTTTTTTAGTTCAGGGAGTCCAATGTTTGTGCGGAAGCCGACATATCAATACACCTGGACCATGACTTACGATTTCTGACTTAGTATACGAAAACACAGATTGCATCTGTTTTTTCAAGATAATTCTTTATGAATATTTTGAGTTAGCTCACCAGGAATAACTTTTTGACCATGGAACACCTATTTCTTTTCTGGATTCCTCCATACAGAATTCCAACTAGGGTTCCAAGAGTAGTAAGCACAGATAGCCCACCGAGAAACGAGGCCTCGATGCAGGGCCCTTTTTTAGTGGAGGCACCAGCAGTACCACACCCCATTGGGCCACGTATGCCAACATCCCTATTATTAGAGAGTGCACGCCACCAAAGCGCATTGCATGAGTTCTAGCACCAGAGGCCACCCAGGTTCAGGGGTGAGATGGACCCGCAGGCAGCTGAGGATTGGATGGAGGCTGTGGTGAGAGTCTTCAGACAGGTATAGACACCTGCCGACCTTGTGGAGATCCTTGCCACAAGTTTCCTTCAGGCATCAGAAGGCAGATGGAGGACCCTAATCCTCCAGGTGCATGATAATGTGACACTTTTATGGGTAGAAATCGAGATCCTGTATTGGGAAGAGTTTGTCCCAACCACCCATCGTGTTGTGCGGATACATGAACTACTTCATCTGCAGTAGGGAAACATGACGGTGGCACATTACTCAGTGAGGTTCACCAAAATCTTTTGCTACTCCACAGATATGGTGCGTGACCCATTATTTTTGGCTTGGACCTTCGAGTTGGGGATTAGGCAAGAGAATACGACTGTGATGATCTCACACAACATCCTGATGTAGGATGGAATGCTAGAGAGAGCCCACATAGTAGAGTGTTTTTTTGCAGAGCAATCACCAACAGAGAGACCCACCACCAGGAATCACATAGCAGAGTCTTATGAAGCTTGAAAAAGATAGATATCGAGGAGATCCAAGTGGACCTGACCATCCGGTGGATGACCTCATGACACTGGTTCAGTTGTGTGATGCACAAGAGAAAGATCCAGTCATTCGAGGAACAAGAAGTGTTTCACATTTAGTGGGCATAGACACATGTCTCATGACTATATGAACCGCCATTCGGATGATCAGAAAATAGTTGAGGCACCTCCTAGGCAAAGGAATAGGTTCGATTTAGGTGATCTGTAGGGTGCAGGCTGACATGGTAGAGGATCTTGTCATGTAGATGGTGTCAGATGACGTTTTGAGGTGTTACCACCACCACCACCAGGAGGTCCACCCCAAACGCAGGGAGTAGGTGGAAATCCAAGAGCTCTACATCTTACAGTAGAGGCTTACAATCATGGAGATCCAGAGAATATTCGAGGTACGATATATTTCTACTCCACCTTAGCTGCAGTTCTTATAGTCACAAATTCCAATCACTCTTTCATTGCCATCACCGTTGTTTGGAGGTCGGACATTCCAACAGATCCATTGGCTCGATACATATGGCTATATATTCCTACAAGAGAAGGTTCTAGAATTACGTACAGGTGTCGGCTGTTTGGGCTTACTGTAGGAGGTGAGATCTTTGGCTGGGACCTCCTAGTAGAGGCGTTGAGGCCATACAACGTCATCTTGGGGATGGACTACTTGTCTATAGTCCATGCTCAGATTGACTGTATTAGGCGCAGAGCACAGTGTGTCTGCATGGATGGGACCAGGTTTACCTTCACCAGTGTGAATGGAGCCTTTACAACATGAGACAGACTTACACGGTGGAGGTTTCAGCCAATATATCATCATTTGGCTTGCCTTACTCTCAGAGTAGTGGATGGGGAGAGATCGACTTATCCTGTATTGGAGGAATAGTAAGCAGATATTTTCCCTGATGATGTCCCAAGACCAACTCCTTTCAGAGAGGTGGACTTTTACATTGACCTGTACGCTGGGACAACACAGATATGTACACCAGCATATTGTATGGATCCCAGATAGCCTCGTGAGTTGCGGGTACAGCTAGAGGACTTACAAAAGAAGGGATTCATCCAGTCCAGTGATTATCTGTGGGTAGCCCCAATTCTATTTGGAAAGAAGGAGGATGGGGGCTTAAGGCTTTGTGTCGACTACCGTTACCTGAACCAGGTGACCGTGAAGAACAAGTACCCACACTCGAGGATTGAATACCTCTTTGATCAGATAAAGGGAGGATGATGGTTCTCAAAGATAGACCTCAGATCAGGCTATCACCAGCTCAGTGTTTGAGATGAGGATCTGCAGAAGATGGACTTTAGATGTTGGTACGGCCACTACGAGGTCTTGGTTAAGAATTTCGGTGTAACCAATGCTCTATGCAGTGTTAGTGGGACTCATGAACAGTATTTTCCATCCATACCTTGATCTCATTGTCATAGTCTTCATCGATGATATTCTGATCTACTTGACTACTGAGGAGGAGCATGCCTTCCATTTTCAGGTAGTACTGGACACACTCTGAGAGAACCAACATTATGGTAAGCTCTCAAAGTGCCAGTTCTGGATCCAAGAAGATCAATTTCTAGGACATGTCAACTCTGAGGCTAGAGATGTAGTAGATCCAGTGATGATTGTGGCGGTACTTAATTGGGAGCCACCCAGGAGTGTGACATAGGTACGCAGTTTCCTGGGTTTGGGTGGGTATTAGAGGATGTTTGTTCTAGATTTATCTAGAGTTGCAGCACTACTATCAGCCTTGATGAAGATGGGGAACCCTTTGTGTGGTTGGAGAGATTCCAAAAGAGATTTCACATAAGGCTGAGGTTGAATAGTGACCCCGTCTTGAGGTTTCGAGAGGAAGGCGTTGGGTACGTAGTCTATTGTGAAGCATCTGGGACCAGACAAAGATGTGTATTGATGTAGGAGAGAGTAGTGATCGATTATGGATCACAACAGCTGAGACTACATGAGAAGAACTAAGCTACCCATAACCTGGAGTTAGCAGCACTGGTCTTCAACTTGATGATGTGGCGCGAATATCTGATGGGCGAGCGTTTTACCGTATACTCTGATCACAAGAGTCTCTGTAATATCTTCTCTCATAATGTCCTGAACCTGAGGAAATTTCATTGGCTTGAGTTCTTCTAGGACTATGATTTTGAGATAGCCTATACTCTAGGGAAGGTGAATGTTGTTGCAGATACACTCAGATGGAGAACTAGTATACAACTTCTAGGTGAGGCGATAGAGCAGATGGCTGCTTTATATATATCATTTGTGTAAAAATATGGAGTAGCAATACTCCAGTCTCTTACAGTCACTCCCCCACTTCTTCAGCGAGTCAGGGAGGCATAGCATGTGGATGCTGACTGCGAGACATGACATGCTCATATATCCACAGGGTAGGCACCTGATGGATTTTCAGAAGGTTGGGAACACATCATCCTCTTTAGATGGCGTACCATGGAACCAATGTAACTTCAAGAGGATTTGTTGAGTGAGTTCCACACATCTCCACTAGCGGTACATCCAAGAGTGTAAAAGATGTACCAAGGTCTCTGACGACAGCACTGGTGGCCGGGAATGATGAAAGAGGTAGAAAAGTTCGTCTCTCGATGACTCAATTGACTGCAAGGGAATGCATTGAATCAGGTAGTTACAGGCATAGTTCATCCTTTAGAGGTGTCAAAGTGGAAGTGGGATGAGATATCCATGTAAATCATGACATGAAATCCACATACATATAGGGGTCATGACTCGATTTGGGTGATCGTTGACCGACTCACCATGTCGACCCACTTCCAACCGATCAGAGAGAAGGGTTCTGTAGAGATCTTGGGATGCCTTAATGTGTGGGAGATTATGTGGAAATAGGGAGTACCTTCTTCTATTGTCTCTGATCGTGATGTACGGTTTACATCCCTGCTATGGATGGGGTTGTAGGAGGCTTTTGGGACACAACTTCATCAGAGCACCTCCATCCATCCTCAGATGGATGGCAAGATTGAGCAGACCATTTAGACCCTCGAGGACATTCTCCTTGCTTGTGTCCTTGATTTCTGTCATAGCTTGGTGGATCACATACCTTTGGTTATCTTTTCATACAAAAACAGCTATCACTCCACCATATGGATGACATCTTTTGATGCATTGTATGAGAGACCTTGCATATCACATTTATGCTTGTCTGACCTAGGGGAGTCAGCACTCGTGAGACCAGAGATGGTATGGGTTGCCACAGATAAGTTTCAGATCATCCAGTAGTGGCTGAAGACTTCACAGAGCAGGCAGAAGTAATATTCCGACATGAGACAAATACCTATGGAGTTCGAGGATGGTGATGAGGTCTTTTTATGGGTCTCACCTCGACGAGGTCTACGGAGATATGGCCGAGGTGGAAAGTTATCTCCGAGATTAATCGGATCTTTTCAGGTCCTCAGCAGAGTTGGTGAGGTGGCTTACTGCTTATCTCTTCCACCTCAGTTGCATAAGGTGCAAGACATCTTCCACATATCCCATCAAAGGAGATACATTCATGAACCTTCTCACATCATCGACCATGGAGAGCTAGATGTTGACAATAGGGCGAAATTTATTGAGGTTCCATTAGAGATCGAGGCTTAATAGGATCGGGTCCTATGTGGACGGTTGATACCTCTGTTGTGTGTTCACTAGCAGTACAAGAATCTCCAGGATAACACATTTGAGCGGTAGGTTCAGATGCATGCTCAGTACCCCCACTTGTTCCCTTAGTTATGAGTTGTGGCTTACGGTGACGTAGAGCCCTGAGGTGGGGAGAATGTAAAGACCCTAAATTCCCATGGAATTTTTTTAATAAATACATGGGAATTTTATGAGTTTTTTAAAATTGAAGGCGTGTGATTCTGAGGCCCAGTGTGTGTGGAATCAATTTCTGATGTTTTTTTTCAGGTACGTTCAGTAAACATACGAGCGTGTTTTTATAACATTTGAACAGGTGCTCTGAATAGAAATCTGAGGGCACCGTTGAACTCGCAGCACCGGTATTCACTTATGAAGG
This sequence comes from Viscum album, assembly GCA_963277665.1. NCBI lineage: Eukaryota > Viridiplantae > Streptophyta > Magnoliopsida > Santalales > Viscaceae > Viscum > Viscum album. The sequence goes on from OY728150.1 coordinate 333,312,345, forward strand.
ATTTCACCTCGACGACGGTGGATCTAGAATAACATTTAGTTTTTAGGTTTTAATGGAAAATAATTAATATAAAATATTCTACACTTTATTTTGTTTTTGAGCAACCTTGTGGAAGTTGGAGGTGGGGACCACCCCACCTTAACCTCCCATGAGAGGATATGGGGGTGGGGCCCCCTCAAACCTAACCTTCTCTTAATGATTATTATGGTAGGGACCACTCCAGTTTTTAACACCTAGAAACCCCCATTAATCAGGAGAATCCCTTAAATTCGCTAATAATGTGGGGGGAGCCTCTTCAACTCCTTGATGTTAAATTATGCCATCTCTTACAAAATAATTATTCCAATCCCTCTTCATTAATTAAGTTGACCCAACCTAATAAATTCACCCCTTTTTTAATTCTTATGTCAATGATAGATTTTATAATCTATTACCTTGGATTCCTATTCTTTTGGTTGGAAAAGGTTTGAAATGGAGGATTAGTGCTTTTTAGAGAAAAGCTATCACCAACGAAGAACGAAGTACGCTCCCAACGTTGAATGCCTTCGACTACGAATAATGTTCTATTTCAATGTTCTTCCACGAACTCCTATAGATGTGGGACATATTTTAATGAACTTACCTCCTCATCATCATCATCAATGAACCAATGCACGAGCTTGGGAGTTGATGTTTGCAGTAGACGCGACGAACGTCGACAACTCCGTCTTCTTCCCCATGACTCCATTAATGATCAAGGTAGGGGGTTAAATAAATTAAAACTCCATGTTCTTACATTATTTTAAAATGAAGAAGGACGTTGAGATTCATTCTTATGAACCTATTTCTATAACCCTAAACGGGGAGGGTGCGGGCCAATCTAACATGGCCTGACACCCTCCTTCGATCTCTCTTTTATGATGTTCTTTGGTGTGGTGACAAAATGACGAGGCAAAAGGCATCAACCGTGATACCCACAGACTCCGCAACCCATGCTGCCCTCATGGTACTTCGGGCGAACATGCTCCACTTCCCCAGCCAAACCGCGCCTGCCCGAGCCGCACTGGTATGCACCTCTTGGCCGCCCGACCTCACGTGCACCCCACCTGAGCCGCGCCCGCCCGTGCCTCCCAAGGCCCCCAGCCACACATCTTCACCCACCAGTCCGGCCACACCATGCCCTGGATGAACCATCCCCCATCAAACCCACGGCCTACAGGCCGAACCAGCCTCGGCCCCGCCACCTCAGCCTCCTGGTCGAGCCTCCCTTGCACTGAACTGCGGCCGGTCCACGCCCTCGCGGTCGGTCCATGACCTAACATCCCCTCACGCCCAGCTGGGCTGGGACAAGTAGGTCGATCGACACAATGTGCCAGGCCAGACCCAATGGGTCATGTCGGGTTGTGCTGATCTGGTTCGTCCCATACTATGACGGGCAGAGTCAGTCAAACCGGTTCGGACCGGACCCATGCCTACTACACCCATTTACTTTCTTTTGGCCATATCATTGGCACTGGATGTCTATCTGATGAACCTTCAACGGTGATGGAAATCATGGAACTTGACATTTCTTTTGAGTATACCCCACTAGAGTTCGGGGTAGAGTTGAGATTCGGTCAGGTTGGATTGTGCATGAATCCAATTGGGCCTCTGAGACAAAAAGGCTAATAACTCATAGACTGGGTGTCTGATTGATGCACTGTCTATTGAGTTGAGGCCTCTATGACGTGGTAGACCTTTGGGTTAATTCCTCATGAAACATGTGGTAGTTGATGTTTCGACCCATGGCATTAGGAGGAGACCATCCCAGAATCAATCGTCCTTTGTGTGGGAACCCTGTGGTTGGCTAGACTCTGACTATTGTTCTGGGATAATGTATGGGTTTGACAGCTCTAACTACTGTTCCGGGATCATGGGTGGGTTCGAAAGCTCTGACTACTCTTCCTAGATCCTGTGTTGGTTCAACAGCTCTAACTGTTGTTCTTGGATCCAATGTGGGATTGACAACTCTGTCTACTATTCCTGGATCTTTGGGGGGTTCGACAGCTCTGACTACTATTCCTAGATCCTACGTGGGGTTGAAATCTAAGACTAATGTTCATGGATCCTATGTCTGTTCGACGAAATATATGATTTAATGGATACGCATAATAATCCCTAACTCTCTATATAATTTGTATACCTGTGTGAGCTAAGTAAGTAACTTTTTTGTTTTCCTCATGATTGAGATGTATTATTTGATAAAATAGGTATATGTATGGGAATATACCTATGTGGGGTTATCTGTTGATTTAAACCTTTGTGTTTTATCCTTGTTGGATTTTGTGAGACCTTGAGAGGCTCAGGGTCCCTATTGAGTATCGCTATACCCACCCCTGCAGAGGCTATACCTGCACCACGTTGTGTTGGATGCAAATGACAAGCATCGGTGACTGAGGATGAGAGTACCAGTACTGGACCGTACTCGGAGGTGGATCGTACGACGAGTCGGTACACAGAGGAGACTGACATACATGGAGTGCTGAGAAGGCTATCTATACATACCTTTCAGGTAGGAATTTTGGAGGATGACCCAGTAGCTATTTTTCCTTTCATTAGTCGTATTTTTACATCTAGTTCCTTGTACTTTACAGTTGGGCTTGTATTTCCGACCCCTTTTTACTTTTCTGTGCTCTTTTGTTATATAGTTTACTTAGTGTTTTGTATATAGCTGTGTGCTATATTGTGTGTGCTACAGGATATAAAGGCAACAACTTCCCAGTTTTTGGGAATTACACCTCTGGTGATAGTTTCCAACACCTGGCCTTTGGAAGTCGGGCTAGGGGTGGTCACAGCATAGGCCCCAGGGGGATGGATCATAAAATTTGGTAATAGAGGTGTTAATTACCCTTCATTCATAAATATATTATCATTAATGTATTATTAAAGGTAATGGAATAATATTCCCACATAAGATTACTTATTCCCTTTAATATTTGATGTAATGTATGTTTATTATTTGTGAATATAGAATATGTATTGATCAATTTTTAGGTAATTTTTTTAACAATAATTTATATTATAATGAAAATTAATTTTTTTCATCCATATATTACACTATTCGTGATATATATGACTCTTTAATGATATATGTTACTGTTAGTACAATATTTATACTTATTTATTATGAAAATAATCATTTCTGTAGAGAATCATTCTTGTTGGTGGTTGAACCTACATAAAGAAGAATGTGTTATAATAATGACAGTATAAGAGTTTCATGTTATATAATAATAATATAATTTTAAAATAAAAATAATTATGTTAATAAATAATAATTATTTACTTGAATGAGATCTATAATTTTTTTTATAAGTGAAGGTAACAAAAATAGTATTAAAAGAGCATAAATATTTTGATGAATTCACTCTTTAAAATATGTTCCTCTTGGATGATTGATTTAGGAATTCTTTATGTGACTAAAGGAATCATAAACACTAATAATACATAAGTATATGAAAAAACGGACATGTATTGAAGAGAAAACCAAAGGATTTTATTGGTTTGGAATAACGGGTTGATTGGTCCTTTTAGAGGTTTTTTGAGTTCTATATTTTCAATTTCTCATTACTTAATAGAAAAGTAATGACATTTTTAAATAGAAAGAAAACCCATAAGTTAAAAAAAAATATAGATTGATATTAAATACATAATGAAATAATTTTTTTGTTATTGTTATTCATCATTTTAGAAATATACTATATTTTACAGTTCTTACAGTTTATAGATGACATCCACTACCAACCAGAGTAACTTATTTTTATGCCTAAAAATAAATTTATCTATATTACATAATTTATACATTATGATTAATAATTTTACGTAATATTCATATACATAAATTCAAAAAAAGTGAAATCTATCAGTTAAATAAGAACATAATATTTGTAGAAAACTGTTTTTATATAAATGTATTTTTTAGAATTTAATTGTTCTTAATTTTATTTAATTTAAATTAATAATTAAATGAGTTTTAATATAATTATATATTAATTGAAACTTTTAATTTGTTTAGAGTAAACTTCTATGAGTGAAGAATTTAATCCAGTAAGATGAAAATAAATGATACGTAGAAAAACAATTTGTTTAATAAGACTCTTTTTCCTAATAATATTTTTAATCACATATCATTAAAATTATTTATCTTATACAAATTAAATTTTATCAAATAATTTGTATTAAAATAATTATTTTAATTTTATAAAAAAATAAAATCGGTATTTTTGAAAATAATAATAATAATAATATATAAAAATTTAGTAAATATTTTAACAATTGAATATTTTAATTATATATTTTCATTGAATTCGTGAATTCATTATTATTTTAAAATTATATTACATTTAATTTGTTAATAAAAATTACCCACACTCAAGATAACTATTGAAAATTAGCATTTTAAATGTTTATATATACAATGACTATATATCAAATTATTGTATATCGTATTATAAGATATCAAACTCCCACATGTATAAAGATCAAATTACAATCCTAAATATATTATTACATATATTTCAAGAATAATTAATTCTATTAAATAATTTTTTTTCTCAAAATAACCATTTAGTTTATATGTTTTTAATATCTATAGTTGTAATTAGATTTATGTTATTCGAATAAAAATAAAACAATAAGCATTTCATTATCATGGAATTTTGTTTAAATTTGGTTTAATTCCTCTAAAATATATATTTTCAATAATGATGGTTTATATTACTTTATAATACGTAAATAGTTTTTTATCTTTGATTGAAATATTTTATCTTACTAAAATGTTTCCTTTTTTGTCTTATATTAGTGTTGCAAATGTTATGAGTTATCAAAAATAAAATATATATTTGAAGAACAATACAAAATAAAACATAAGGGTGTTACATTTATTCTTATGCATCCCATAGAAATCAACAGTTAACCTCATGGGTAGAATTTTTTTATCATCCATGTACTTTGAAAAACTATACCTGATCCTACCCATTGAATAATATTCAAATTTTCTAGAAATATATAATTTAGAACTTATCTACAGCCAACTCAAAACATCTTAAAACATTATTTATAACATCTAAATGATTTCAATTCAAATCAATTATCTAAAAAAATTATTTAATCTTCATAAATATTTTCATATAAATTATTTATCCACCTAGAACATGTTAAAACTCAATTAAAATCAAATAATCATAAAAATATTATATTAAATCAATGCAGAACTAATGTTATCTAAAATTTAGTTTCTTCATAATATCATTATCGTAGAGATATTCCCATATACAGAACATATTTCATGATATTCAAATGGATGGTTCCTTAATGTTCTAACCAATTTAATTGTTTTCCAAAATAGCCAACATCATAATTATATAAAAACTACTAAAAATATTCATAAAATTTTTTCATTCATATTTATTAAGACATATTATAAAATTATATCTATACTCCATATATCTCTTTATCTTATCTTCATATTACTGAATCCTATGAATAATGAATATATATGAAATATCAAATAGATTAAACATTGAATCATCAAACATCTTTCCCAAATATCACAAAATTAATTATATCTTTGTATCATTTATATTTGAAAAATCACATTCTTCTTCCATGATAACATATACATGTTTCCAATAACTCATATTCTGACATGTATTGATTTTTCTCCTTTAGCAAGATAACCATGACTTTAGGGTACTTCAAAAATACAATCTTCAATGTTTTTTATTATTAATTCTATATTTATAGAACAATATATATTGAAAATAATCCTTGTATAGATCAATATATTTCCATGATTCTTATCTTCTGAACACATATCTACATAATTTCTTATTGAAAAACAAATACATCATAAAACTAACTAGTTCAATATATCTCCCACATTATATTCCTTTCAAAAAACTTATTTTTTTCAAAATGTATTCTTTAATATTATTCTAATCTCCCCACTAATGAAAATAAATACTACAGATAACACAGAATTGTTTGAAATTAATTAATCAATTTTATATCTATATATGAAATGATCTATCTATATAAAATAATAACAATTCAACTTAGAAACACCTTTACTTCATGACCATGTATTCATAAAATTATTCAAAATTTCCATATCATTAAGAAAACCAACAGAATTTTCATAATTTAATAACTTATAAATTTGAAAATATTATAAATTAATGAAATAAAGAATCCCCAAAAAATAAATTCTAAAACATATTATATAAATTCACATGTCACATAAAAATATATACTCTTTATGATTTATCACTTAATATCCCTAAATAGGTAATGAACAAAAGATAATTCATTGATGATTATCCAATTATCATGTAAAATTCATGATATGAATTGTTTTAATCAATCCTTTGATAGATACTCTTTAAATCTTCAATTTTTTTATAGCATGCTCATCATTATAGATCTAAATTTACACAAATAAATTTAAATTAAATAAAAAATTAAAAACAATAATAACTTATGTGGTAATAACTTAATTCTCTATATATTATTAGTGTGAACCAAAGGGATGAGATTTGTTTCCCAACCCAATAATACATTTATTTTTAGCACTAAAAATTTTTCCTATAGAAATGTTTCACCTGATGATTGATTTCAGGGGTTTGAACTTTTTTGTAATTGATATGTGTTGAGTAAAATATCTATGAATGATCTCTAATGGGTTCATTAAAGGAGACAAGAATACCAAACAACTCTAGTGTGCATGATTCATGGACCTGTTATGCCATGTCATGTAGTTTATTGATGATTTGGGAAATGACACATAAGAAATCACATTATTTGAGAGGATGGGAACTCAAGATCATCACTACCTTGGGGTGAACTATTGCATATTCTGGGAAACTAATATATCAATATGCCATGTTCATATATTTGTGAATCATTGTATCATTCCCAATAATGTGTCCTTATAATACACATTTATTGAAAGATAAATCATAAATACTCATGGTGTTGGAATAATATGTATGTATCTGAGTTTCTCCATCACAACAAACCTTTTAAAAATATACCAGATATGGTTTATTCAATTTCTAAGAAAACAAAATCTTTAACCCATTTGGGATGGTTCTCTAGTGTTTATTGTCATCTAGGGGTGACATGAGTTATACCAATGACTAGATCGAACACATAATATGGGATTCTTATATATCCTGAAAAGATGAATCAGAACACATGTAGTTATGTGTCCCTTAACAACAAACATTTCGTTTTAGGGTTATTTGAAAAGAATAAAACTACAATGTTTAACATCATGTGTAAAGAACACCTAGGTGGAGGGTTCCTAGTCAAGATTTAATGTGGCAAATATTTCTAGGCATCCCAAGGGACCTATAATAGATATGGTTTCCCCAGTGAGTCATGATATTGTTGGGGATGTGGGCCAATAATGATGAATATGAGGGTTATTTTTTGGAACTTATGAATGCTTCTTACATATCCTATTTAGTGGGGAATCAGATCACACTTAGAATAGTGGCAAATGCAACTTAACATCGTGGAGTGAGGATGTGAGTGAAGCAATGTAAATATATTGGAATGAATGATACATGTGAATTGTAGGGCATGAATCTCATGGAGTATTCCTATATATCCAGTTAGTTGGGAATCAATGTCCATGTAGTTATAAATATTTTGGGACTGACACATTATAGGAGTCCCATTTTAGATTTTATATCGGAATTACACATGTGGGATTCCGATTAAGATGAAATGATTGGGGATTATGTATATAGAGAAGGTTAGTTGGAAGTGTATTTATCTTAGTTGAATTTGACGTGGGGTTTATGCATGGAAGGTGCCCATTGGTTTTTGTTTGGGACTTATTTCTTTAGAGAAGGCTCATTTGATGTTTGTGACCATGCATTTGGAATGATCACTACAAACCTCTATGACCACGTGGATCATTATATATAAGAGAAATAATAGGAGGTAGTAGATTTGATGATTACACAACCCTCATTATTTGCTGATGGATGGAGCTATACCCCAAGGGGGGAGAGGGGGGATTTTAATGTTTCTACTTCAACTCTGGTTTTCTTTTCCAGTATAGTTATGTCTTGAGACCTATACGACTACATATTATTCTGAGGAGAAGTGGATTAGGAGCACTGCCTCCTGCAATAATTTTTAGGGGATTGCCTCAATGGGAGTTCCCTTTTGAATGTTTGGAAGTCATATCATAACCATTGCATGAGGAATATTGTGAATTATGCATATGTAATCTCATATTTTTTCATATAGTTCATAATATAGTTTAATGTCATATAGCTCTCAAGATGGTATCAGAGTTTAACATTATGTTTTAGGGATAGGTTCTATATAGTTTATCATCATGTAGATATGGAATGTTGGGGTCTTTTAGCTTAAGGTCGTATGGAGAAGACCACTTGTTGTAGAAACCATGATTAACTATAGGATAACTGGTTCGATATTTTTTGACGGGCCTCAAACATGAGAGGGAATTATATTTTAAACCATGATTTTAGAGATTATAGAATCAAGAGAAATTATACAGGGCATGGAAGCCATTGGGGTGTTCAGAGGTAAACAAAATCCTTTCATAATGATGATTTTTTTCATTGGTTGATAGGCATTTTTTTGGGAAACATATGTAGAGACACTGGGTAATATTGTGAATAGTCAAGAATAGTTGTCATCAGGACACTTACCTTCTATTTTCGATTGTTAGGGAGGTTTATAAAGATATGAAAACACCTGGGACACAGAGTTTGATGAATTTTAAGGATGTGTCAGAGCATGTAAGAATCATTCATACCATGATTATCCATGTATTTTTCGATCAACCTAGCATAGGAGCCATAGATTCAGTTTTAGGAGAGTCATGTGGAATATGTAGAGTAATGTTATTTAAGGGCAATATTTTGGGGATGTATAAGGGGAGATTCTATTTCCTAACCTGACCTAAAATGATTGTAGAGTGGATCTCTATTTTTCATTGGCCTCAATGATGGTAGTGTTGGGACAAGCATGGAGGGTTGGGACCACATCCTGCCAGTGTTTTGGAATGGGGGTCTAAGGGTGTATTTCATGTGATATAGACTAGAAAACACATAGGGATTTACACCTGGAGAACAGATTGTCTAAGCACATAGGGGTTTCCACTAGGTGAACATCTTGTACGAGTTGGACGGATATGGGAGTTTGTGAAGGAGAGTCATTGAGGGAGATGTACGCATAAGGGAGTTTATAAAGGAGTTTCCATGAGGGAGTTGTCCACATAAGAGTTTAGTGTATTGTATTCTATACATTGGGGAGTTCATGAAGGATCATATGAATAGGATTTTTGGAAAATTGTCATCTATGAGGAGTTATCTGCGACTGGATGTCTAAAAAGGAGCATTAATGAATGGTTGACCGGAAAGGGTACATCTGTTAATAAATTTATTATTCATTTTAGGTCATTAAATGTCAAATATTTTCCAGAAATGTCATTCTGTCTGCATGGAATCATCTCTGGAGGACCTTATACATAGGGTTTATGGGATAGTTTCCATGAAGGCCCACTTGTATATGGTCCATGGGACGTATCTTTCAATCTTATTTGGGTGTGTGGGGGATTTATCCCACACCTCTCTTAATGTTTCTCTCTAATTTTTTTGTAATATAGATCCCCATTTTTTAATCCCCCAGACCTCCACTTATAGAGGAATGGAGGGACATGATACCTTCAAGGCTAGTCTTCCAAAATGGTCAGTGATCCTTCTATTGTAGAAACCCATAGAGGTTGTAGTCATAAGGTGGCTTTGTTTGTAGGCATTGTCACCACCATCTCCATCATGTGACCTATTTAGTTTGTAGGTGCTTCACAAAGCATCAGATCTCTATGAAGAGTGGTGGTTCGATAAGGGATTAATAATTTGAAGTCATATCCCATTTGAATATTTTCTCAAATATACTTTGGGATTTTATTTATATCATATTGAATGTTTGAAATAATTTTCTACAACATTATTGTGGAATTTTTATGTACCCAACAAAAAATAATTGATATCATTTGGAAATTTAAATTGTTTTTCAAATTAGTATACATGAATGTATTGGTGGTCTTATATTATACACTAGTTATTTATTTCTTTAGAATATAATTGCATACTCATGTAATCCAAGCACAAGGACTTCAGGATGCGGGTATTATTTTATTCATCATATCACCTTGAGTTGGTAGAATAATCAAGCAATATTTTAATGCATATCTAGATTTCTTTCATTATACACATAGTTTTTTATAAACTCTTAGATTATCATACTTATATTACCTCTCATGAAATGTTATTTTTTCTTTTTTTTCCAATGATTCCATAAACAAAAAATGCATCTTTTTTTGTTAAATTAATTATCATATCTTTTTTCTTTTATTTTTCTCCACAAAATAAAACGTACTTGGATTTAATTTAATTGTCCATGGTATGTAATTTTCTTCATTGATATAATAAAATTTTTCTTTTGGGAGTAGTATCACTCATTTTGTTCATTTATCTATTTAGTTTTATACTTTTTATGTTTTTAAGATCTCATGAAGAAATCAATAGATTTTATTAAAATTTATAAATCCTCAATGTGATAGTATATTTAATAAATATTTACACATCATTTCATGATTTATATATGAATAATTAATCACTATTAAAATATAGATTTCAAATTACACACATTATTTCAAGTATATAATTTGTTTTATATAGATAGATTCTTACCTTTATATAATATATATTACATGAACTAAAACCTTACTCATATTGATATAGAATTTTTTTTATGGTTATTTTCTTTAAATGAATATTGATATTTATTCCCAAGGAATGAAATATAGAATCCCCAAAGGTTATCTTTTTATGAGGCTAAAACTATGTTCAAAACTATCAATTTATTTTTTTATTATTTTAAAACCAAGAAAAAATATGTATTTTTGTCTGTTAATTATTGTATGAACACAAAATATTTATTAGAGGAATATTATTTGATGGAATTAATATTTTAAAAAAATATATATTTTATTGAAATGATAGTTGAAATTATATTTAAAGGCATTTGTAGTGAAAAATGTCAAACCATTCAACTCACTCATTATTATAGTCAATAAAATATCATATCCATGTTCTCAATGCACAATTGATATCCTAAAAGTTTTACACATAATTCTTCTTTGTAAATATATGAAGACACTAATTTGGGAGTTATTTACCATATAATAATGATTTAATTACTCATATACCTATGTGAAAATAAATCTAATTTAATATATTATTCTCTTAAACATGTTATTGTTTAAAAAATTTTAACATTAAATTAGAAAAAATTATATTCATAGATTAAATATTTATACAAACCAAAATAAAACTAAAAATTACTATATCATAAGAACAACCTGTTTTACTAAACAATATAATTTTAGGAAAAAGAAATTCATATTTAATAATGTTAAATAATCATAAGGAGGAAAAAATGGTTCTCCACTACTCACAAAGAACTCAAAAGTTTAGGAAAACATTGATAATCTAATTATAACACATATTTTGATTGATCCTTATTTCCCAAGAACAATTTTATTCTTATAAATTAGTTTTTTGCTTATTGATTTTTCATTATACAATATCCCTGTCATTAATTTATATCATTCATATTGGAGTGAAAATAATCATAAGTTGATAGAAACCTTCAATTCTCTCCTAGGTAAGCATCCCACGTGAACCCAAAATGTGTGATCTTTACTAATGTGGATGAATAGATGACTCTTTCCTCACATTTTTGGAATTAAAATAAGTAATCATCAAAATAGATTTTATATGTTTTTTCTATAATCCTTTTTTTAAAGGTTGGGGTCGAAGCCTTAGTTTATTATTTAAAGTAAAGACCCCTTTAGTGTGGGTAGAGGGAGACCCATTATATAGCATGAAGGCCCAAGCCCAAGTGTCCTAAATACAAGGCTTGAAAGACCATTTTTTTGGGCCAAAGGACCCCTCGGTGAACAGTACTGCTACAGTACTCGCGCAGCTACAGTAAATGCTACAGCACCCGTTGCCGCTACAGTACCCTGCAATAGTGCATCCGCCGCAACAGTGCCACCACTTGTATAGTTCAGTCACTACTACAGTAATGCTACAGTACTATGCTATAATGCTGCTACAGTACCCTAAAAATTCATCAGTGCCAAGATTTGATCCCTCCATGGACTACATCTTTTGATATTCCCTATATTATATTTATAGGTAATCGATTTTAACAATTCTCACGATATTAAAATATTTCAATGTATATTTCATATTTATGGAGTGGGAACACACTTTAAGGTAGTGTAACTTGATTTCATTAAATAAAATTTATGTGAAAAAATAATTCTTTATGGAACTAAGCTTATTCTTAATTTTATTTTATTCCCCATTTCTGCATGACTGCATATTCCACAACATGTTTCTATGGTCTTCATATTTTATAAAAGGAATGTCTCTTACAAAATTATGTTGGTATAAATTCATCCATTTACATTACCATAATAAAAAATATAATATTTATTTTATGGTCTAAATTGAGTCACACAAAAATTGAAATAAATCTTATGAAAATAAAAATAAAAATTATACTAATAAAAATTGACTCTTACAAAAATAAAATCACCATTATGGTTAAAAAACAGTTTTATAGAACTAAAATGGATCATATGGAAATTCATTGGTCTTTAAAAAAAATATAGAATGTTATAGAAATATAATGACTCTTAGTGAAATAATAATGAAACTTATAAATTTAAAGTGACAGTTAAATAAATATTATTCCATTAAAGAAAATAATATTTTTAATCTTATGTGATTGGAAGGAAACAAATTCCATAATCAAGTGGTCAAAATTAATAAAAAAGATTCCATTCTTGTAAAAAATCATGAAAATTGAAGAAAAATTGAAGAATAATAAATTTCAAATTATTAGAAAAATGAATAAAAACACTTATAAAAACAAAAAATTGTCAATGTTCATAATTATATCTAAAATATCCTTAAAAACTAAAATTTTTGTAATTTCCCTAAAAATGATGAAATATTTGGGATTCATTCTACAAAAAAATTAAAATAAATGAAAATATAATATCTATAAATTCCACTACACCTAAGACTTAGGCACATGGGAATATAACCATCCAAATTACTACTTCTCTATATTTAAAACATAATCCTATGAGAGTAATTAATTAAACACCATGGAACATAAAATTGTTTTTCATCCTTAATAACCATGATTATAAACTCTATAATAGTTATATTAAATTCATTTTCAGTATACCGATCCACTAATGTACACAAACACCTAACTCATTGAAATATTTAACTCATTACACATGTATAAATTTAACACATCACATTCCGCATTCAAACATGTGAGTGAGACATTATAGTCTTGATGAACTCATAAATTTTAAACAAATTAGTTATAAATTTGATTTAACCTTGAGGATTTTTTACGGATATTTATTGGATGTGTTTTGTAAATTTAAAATTATAAAAAATAAGAGGGATAAATATATGGTTTGAATATTTTTGAGGAAAAAATAAGGATTCTAGTTTTATATTAATGAATGTAATATTCATAGTATTTATACATCTCTTAACTTTATTTATATTTTCATAAAATATTCACACATTTAGTATTTCTACTTTAAAAAAATATTATTTTCCATCCATATATATTTATCCTCTTGTTCATTCTTTTTTGTTTTATAATTCTACATAATATTTTATTTAGAAGAAATAATGGGTTATTATAAATAAAAATAGTGGTCAGAATTTCCTATAACAAATTTCCAGGTTTAAAGTTTCATATATATTTTCAAAACATGATATTTCTTTTTTTATTGATTTTATCACTACATAGAATTTCCTATAACACATTTTTATCCTCTAAGGTATCATCTAAAAAACCTCTTAGGCTAATTTTTTCCTCAAAAATATACCCAATTTGATAAATTAAACCAAAAACTATATCCCACCCCACACTTATTTTTAATTAATATCATGAAATTTATATCTAGCATATATGTTTCATGGATTTTGGATTTTAATTTGGCTACCTATCCTCATTATAGATATATAATAAGGGATAACGAAGTCCAATTATAAAAGGAATTATATAATAATAGTTTAATTCACAAAAAATGGATTTTAAAAAATAATTTTCAAAATCATATTTAACATATTTTCCATAATGATCAATGCTTTTGATAGAAACATAATATGTTCAGGTTAATTAATAATTGTTTGGTTCAATTGTGAAGTCATATTGTTAGGTAAATAATGTCAATAACATTTATACACCTCATATGTAAGTGATTTGAAATTTTAATCAATGCATAATTTTTAAGGTTTAAAATTCGATGTTATTTTTATGAATTTACAAAAATTGTGAATTTTGAACAAATTCAACTTCACCGTTAATATAAGTAAATTTTCATAAGTTAAATAAGTACAAACATTGTTTTTTTTCAAAAATTACAATATTTTTCCTTATAAGATTTAATGTTACTATAAAAAATAAAATTAGAAATATTAATAGAAAAAATAAATATTGTAAATAAAATTGAAAAAAAAATTACCAAATATTAATTTGAGAAATATTTCACCTACATATTTTTTGTAATTACCACATTATGAAACTATTTCTATTAGTAATTAAAAAAAATAAATTATAGTCCCAATAACAAATGAAGAGGAATTAGGAAAAGAATATGTTCTTAACTACATTTATTCTGAAGAAGTTCAATCTCATCCCAATGAGGCTCTAGATAAATCTCAATGAATAACCTCAAGTTATTCCAATTAAATATAAATTGTTCTTTTACACCTTTTTAATTAATCCACACAACAAAAAATTGAAAAACACGACTAATAATAAATTACCTAGACCATTTACAAAAAATTTATCTAAATAAAGAGTGTATTAAGGTTTAGAACACTTTATCTTCTTCTTTGAACATATCCTATAGAATCAATTAATATTTTAAATATTTGGTTTTCTTTTTTTAAATCTCAGAGTCTTTATAAGAATTATATTTGAATTCATATATTTCCTATAAATATAATTTTCTATCCCTTCCACCATCAAATTGATTCATTTTGTAATTTTTTATATTGTAAAAAATCTTGATTTTATAGCTCAGTTGTTAAATTATAATATTTTTCATACAAAAGGATAAAATAGAACATTAATTAATTAGTTTCAAATTCACTTATATAAGAAATAATAGAATAATCTATTTTTAAAATCTATTACTTCAATATTGATTGATACTTTTCTACAGAATATGATAAATCCCTATATTTTAAAACTCATTTATTCAATTTTTTTAATGATGATTTCCTATTGATCCCATTTGATGAAACACATAATAATATAATATAGATTATACTATTTGTATGAAAATTTTAGTTCTTTTATTTGTGACGATAAACTTGAATATCCTAATCCTACAAAACATGTTTAAGCTCACAAATTTCATGTCAAAATTTGTTGAATTAGTTATAATGAGAATAGTTTTTACTAACTGGGAAACCAAATCAATATAAATTAAAATGTAAGGGGGGCCAAAATAATTTAGAAATAGTCCCATGAATTACACACCACAAATATCAAAAACACCATAATGTAATATTATTTGTTGTGGAATTTATATTCAATTGAAAATATATAATGGAATCATAAAGATTTTACATGTCTAACAAAATTAGAAAACATCATTGAATGTTTTAGAAAAAAATAAGAATGAGTCATACTCTTCTATTATTGTTCATTCAGATTGAAATTGATCACCACAAATCAATGTATTGAAAAAATTATATACCAATCGAATATCATAATATTTGACACATCTTCTGATTATATGGATTCTTTTATGATGCCATAAATATGTATAATCCCAAATGTACTTATTGGATTCCCAAACCATCTTGAGAACATACTTTATATAATGATAGTTTGAAACTTCACAGGAATCCAAATAATTTATAATATAAAAAAATATGGTAAACTTCACTTAATAGAATGATGATTCGTATATGGAAATTTTCATTGATTGGTGAAATATTTGAGGTAATAGTGTTTTTAGTCTACTTAGATTTTAATTGTTCTCTTCTCACTACACATCTTATATCAATGGTCTGGAAAAAATTATTCATTCAGAAAAGTACATCTTAGTTTCTTTTGTTTTCTTCACGTTTCTTTATAAAAACATTATTATGAAATGCTATGTGAAAATAGTAACATTGAGATCAAATATATAGATTTCTAATTAATCCAAATAAAAAATTGATATTGTAGATTATTCTTAGTGGTGTTAAAGTTATAATGGTTCTAATATATAGTCTTAGATTCATAATCTATGAAGTAAAATTATATTTTTGATAATTTTACTCAAAAAATCCCTAATGGAAAAGTTAGATGCGTCACTCATAATTTCAGTGAGAAAATTACATATATGGGGTTAGATAATGGCCAGGGACATTAAATGATACTTTATCTCCCTAAATTATGTTTTATAGCTCTCACAAAATAAAACATGATATTCTTTTTGAATAAATCTCATTGAATGCAAGTCTATCTTGAAAATAAAATTTAATCTTCTATATTAACTAACATTGTCATGGAAATGATTAACATACTTCATCAACTGTTTTGTATTTAAATGAATAAATTATTTCTAAAATTTATTTGTCAACATTAATTCCATCATAGAACACAACATATCTAATAAGAACTATTATTTCTAACAAAAAATTGAATTCCTTATATTGGAGAACAATTTTTTATCATTTTATTTTTCATAGAAACAACTAGAATTCTCAAACAACTATCAAATAGTGATCTATATACTATGAAATATTCTATAAAAAATACTATACATTCTTA
This sequence comes from Viscum album, assembly GCA_963277665.1. Lineage (NCBI taxonomy): Eukaryota > Viridiplantae > Streptophyta > Magnoliopsida > Santalales > Viscaceae > Viscum > Viscum album. Next base: position 333,329,295 of record OY728150.1, read on the forward strand.
TAAAAAGATTCCAATGATACTTATCAAACACATTTAAAATATAACTGAATCATTGTAGAAATAGAAAAGCATTGTTATATACATAAATAACATTGAGGGATGAGAGAAGATGGTTATTTCCTGATTCATGTGTGAAATTGGAATTCATTGTAACATAAAAAAACATTTAGAAAAAAATATTGATATTTTAATACAAGCATTCCAAGATCATTGTCAATAAATGACATAGAAAATTTATCATTTCTTGTAACTTGGTTTAGATTTATATAATAAATACACCCCCATATGTGAGGGACTCTATAAATAATGTGTTTTATCAAATTTTTAAATAACATGGTAACATTTATAATTCTGAGTACATTTTTTAATGTCTCATCCATTAACTATTTAAAATCAAAAAAAAAAGATTCTAGTAGCCTTCAAGGTAGTAACAGTAATTTTTAATAACATCCAAAATAGTTTGATTCAAATGTATTTAAAATTATATTGATGGAATATAATTATCCATTTTAATAAATTAAAGTTTAAGAACTAAAATCAATCAATTCATTTATGCCATGTCATACGTATTTCTAGTTTTTTAGATATTCTAAAAATTGATTTCTTATTCAAGTGAAACTTTCTAGTGATGTCCATAATAAATTCATCATTACTATATAGGAAATATTATTTTTTCCTCATGTAAGGGTTAAAATTTTATCTTAATTGGGTATTTTTATCTTTGGACATCCAACGTCATCGACTAAAAAAAATTCTTATCCAAAACTATTCCCAAAATAATCAAGTAATGAATTTTTAGAATTAAGAAGATATTGATTAGAATATTAGAGTTTCATTTTTATAAAATAATCTATATTTAGTAAAACATCCATTGCTAAAATTTTTAGATTTAAATTTGGATATATTAATTTCTAAAGTTCGTGATTGACATGAAATTATGAAATATTCATTAATTAAGAAGAAAATGGATTGATTAAACATCATATTTTAAACAGTGTAAATGAAATAAATTAGAGAATTATAAATTCTTGTAAACTCACAAATAAAACATTAATCATTTTGAATTTACACTAAATACAACATTTTCATGTTCATGAAAAATAGTTTTAGTGTCAAACAAAGGATTAAACTTATATTATTCAATGTGTGGGACATTACATTTGAAAATAAAGAATAAATCAGTGGAAATATAATCAATCATTCTCACCAGATGACTTGAATGATCCACTATTTTCTATTTTATGAAATTTAAAATGTTATAGTGAAATATAAATAAATTTTTAATTTAGAATGTTCCCTTTTGAACAATTAAAATTTCCATTGAATTTTTTTATATTGATCATTTAAGAATCAATGTCGTATATACACTTGATCTATCAATATTACCACACAAATATAAAATTTACTATGAATAATAAAAAAACATAAATTTACAAAAAAAATATCCCCAATGATGACATAAAATTTTGTTATAAAGAAAGAGAATAATATATTCAAAATCCTAGTAGATTTTTTCTTCATAAGCTATAAATGGTATTAATCTGAACGATGAATCATATTTGTTGAATCTCCTTACTCAAATATAACATCATGAAATACACACTCCTTTTCTCTACGGAATTATAAATACATTTTGATATTTAATTTGAGAGGGTATGAATGCTAAATAATGGAGGAAACATTTATCTCAAGGATTATCTTTAATCCTGTGAATTTTACATTATCAGTGAAAAATTATTTAAAAATCATCATATATAAGATTCCATATCTCTACCTAAAACAATATAATATTTGTGTCAATTATCGAAAAATTATATTAATTTTTCACATATAATTCACTCTTAACACTCTTCATCAGTGTTGTAATTTCCATATGAGATGGAAGTGGTGGTTTGGACATTTTTTAATCAATTTTAATATTTTTTTTATAATATTTCTATATTATTCTATTCTATTTTCTGTTAATTCATTCAACAATCACATCCTCATTTGAAATAAATAATTATATAAAAATTGATTATGATGTTATCATAGGACTATCAGAAGTAGGTATTTCTAAAATATTTTCTAAATTAGGTGAGTAAGGTTTAAAAATATATTTAAAATTTTCATGTATGGAATCATATAAAAAATTATCATATTGAGTGTTTTTTACTTAATTCCACTTCTAATATTCAAAGGATCCACATTCTTCTTCCATTCACCCATAGGATATTTTATTTGTTTTGATAAAAATATTATAGGAATTTGATTCCATATACTTTTAATATTAGTGGTCAACTAAACTATTTCAATCATCAATGTGTATATAAATATATATAGGTTTTTTTACTTTCATTAAATAATTTTTATGATATTTGTATGGTTTTTCTAAGATAGAAAGTTCTACCAAAATAATCATTAGGTTTCCCAAGAAAATTCCTTTTTTTGGAATTACCTAATGGAAAAAATAATAATATTTTTTTGTTTATGTAATCTATAATTTTAATTTTTCATATTTCTCCATCTTTAATTGATTTTTTTGGGCTTAATGGGTTTTAGTTTGTTTTATTGAAATAATCTCCCTAAAAACACGTCACGTTTCCCAATATTCCTATATGATTATACATTATTCACAAAAGTACTTATGTGAGAACGATAGTCCACAATTATCATTAAAATTAAAAAAATTTATGTTTTTGGTTGTGTATGTGAAGTGTTGGAAATATCATGGACTACCCCATTGAAGTATGATCATTGAGTTGTAATAAAATCATGGTATTGTTAAAACTAAATGTTTGAACCTCTATAGAATATGTCACATGAATCAATATTCTTTTTCAAAATAATAAAGAAATCTAAACCATGTTATCAATAAGTGTTCTTTTAGAAACAATATTTTTATCTACAATAGATCATCCATTAGTATTTTTTCCCATTCTTCAATAACAAATAAAAATTACAATAAAAAAATACATAATTATTAGTTATTCACTCATTTTATGTTTGGGGAAACTAAAACATAGTTACATAAATCTCCCCCAAAACACCTGTATAGTCTCACATTGATTTTTCCAAACCCCCACGTCTCTATCTAATTATATTTGTCCCTAATACATGAATATTTTTAATAAAATGTTTTTTCAATTCATTTCAATATGTAGTTAATGTGAAATGGGAATAAAAAACCCGCACTTTTTCCACTCCTTCTAATTAAAAAATATATCTATGTTTTGTTAGATCTTTATTCACTAAATTTGTTATCATGTTTGAAAAAATATATTAAATTAATGAATATTTCCCTTTATATCCTATCCTATCAGTCTATTACAGTTAAGATGATGATGAATAAATCCATATTAGTTTTCAAAATCAGTAGTTTCATTGAGGTATTCTACATTTTATTATTAGTTCTTTTTTATAATATGAATCTAATTCCATAAATTTTTTATTGAAAGTCATAATTATTTTAGGATCGAAATTTTTTATTTTTTGTGAGTTGGGGGTTCGGTAATTAATATTTGTAGTCTGAGGTTGTTCTATAATAGCTTTCTCAGTCAAAATTTTAATAATTAAATTTTTTTCATAAATCAAACTAATCAAGCACTAAATTTATATGTGTTATTTATTTTAGGTTCCTAAAATATTATATTTTGTTTTTATCCATTGGATATTTAAAAAATCCAATACATTTATGAAAACTTACCAAAATAGTGAAAAATTGTTCTATGATATATAGTCATGATTACAATATAAATATTTATCCCTAAGGACATAAATATAACAATCTATAAGGATTATTCTTGAGGAGGTTACTACTTAGTTAAAACCAATTAATTTGTTTCATATTTTTAAAACTGTACAAATTTTTTCTATTTTTTTTGTTTGATAAATATTACAATAAAAATGAAATTTATTATGGGAAATAAAGGAGAGAAATTTTATAGTTTGAAAAAATTGATTAGATTGAAATGAAATGTGATATAATATTTTAATTAACAGCACTGAAAATATTCCATCTTAGATACATACCCATATTCCTAGTCAATATATTATTCTATTTATTTTTCATAGTACAAGATTCATAACCAAAATATTTACAAATAATTATTCATGAAAACCACATCAAACCTCTTATGGTATTTATTATTTTTATGATTGTGATTAAATTACTCTTTGTCATCTACTATATTTAACAAAATCAAGTATACTATGCTCATAAGAAATACATTATTTATTAATTTTAATCAATAAATTCCACATGATTCCTTTTATATATTAAATAATAATATAAATATATATTTACAAGGATAATTGCACCAGAAGAAAAAAATTCAATATCATCAAAGGTCAATAATTCTATAAAATTTATTTGGTATACAAGGAATTTTAATTATTAATAGATGGGTGACTAGGTGTGTCCACTTCTCACAAACACCATAGTATTTTAGTCAGAACTGGATAAACTAATAGATACTCCCTTTATATTTACATCTTACTTACTAGACCTAGTCACATTCACCCACATTAATGTGTAATATTTAATGAATATTTATATTCCCTTCTAGTTCGTTATGTATATATGTCACAGTGGAATATAAATAAAATGAAATAATTAAAAACATCTTGTATCTCCTCAGGAATAGACATACATACAGAAAAAATATATGGTTATTCCCTAAGTTTAAATAAGAATTAAAGTTTCCTCACATGATTGGAAAATATAACAATAATCAACTACGTATATTTTCTAACAAATATTGTTCCGTCTCTTCAAACATGATTTAGGTGACTTGATCTTATACAGTTTACCAAGTTAACCGTGGATGAGAGATGTCTCCAATATCACAAGAAACCAAAATATTATTTTTTCAATATATTTTATGAAAAAAATTCTCTTTTGAATCTTTTACTTAATTATAAAATAATAAATAAACATTTATGATTTACTAAACTACTAATAAATAATTTATCATTTTTATGACATTTATTAATTTATACTATTATATAATTATATCAAATGTTCATTTATAAGATGGATAAATTTTATTTATAATTTCATAGGTGAGCTTACAATTCTATTTTCTATATTACTATTCATAATTGGAAAATTATTATTCCAAGGGTTATGTTACTATTACATTGGTATAGGTTCCTTGAATTCAATGAATATCACTTATTTAATACCACATTTATGAGAATAATTATTCTATTTGTATATTTATTCTATGTATGACTCTAATACCTAAAAAATATAATTATAAGAAGGGATATTATAATAATATAAGTTTTGTTCTTTACATTCACTCCCACTGGAAATTTCAGACTTGAAATTTCATTTTACATAAAAAGGTAAGGAAATTTCACTTTCATCACTTCTTCTAAATCTGAAGATGCTTCTTCATACATATGGTTACTCTATCATACATTTACAAGGGGTGCTATATTTTTTAAATAGTACCTTATTTCTCTAGTCCATATACCTTACCAATTTATCCTCATAACAGAGATCTTCTTCCAACTGAACCTCCTCTATGTACAATATATGTGAGGGATCTAATATGTAATTCCTCAAGAGAGATACATGGAACACATCCTGAACATGACCCATTCTTTTTGGAAGTCAAATATGACATTCCACTTATCATATGTGATCAAGGACCTCAAAGGGGTAAATGAAACTTCGGCTAAGCATCTCCATTATTTCAAACCACATGAATCTCATCTATGTTGATATTTAAAGGGATATTTTATGTACAATTTCAAACTCCAGATCACTTTTTGGGATGTCAAAATAGCTCATTTTCTAACATTGGGTATCTTTGACAGATTGTATGATGGATTGAACCGTCTCTATCATCACGTGAAAGAGTTCAGGTAGAAGTAGACTTCATTCTCCCACATCATCAGTACAAGTTGGAGTTCCACATCCATGCCCATATATAGTTTCATATATATCTATACGAATACTCAAGTATAATTGTAAGTTATTTGGGCACTCAACCAATGGTTTTTGTTGATACCAACCACATTTTAATTCCATTGTTCTTGATATTATCATTTCTCCGAGTGTATGAATCGTCCATTCATATTAGGAATCATTGTTTAGGTGGTAGGCCATGATGAAATTAAATTTAGTACTCAAAGCATGTGTAAGAAATATAAATAATTTAGACATGACCATAGATTATGATCAGATATTATTGAATGGGAAACCCCTTGAAGCCTCCCCAGTTCTTTAAAATATTTATTATCATGTTATTCAAGAATTATATCTTCCCAAAAAGAAATAAAGTTATATGTATTGATGAGTCTATCAACCACAACCAATATCATATTGATTACATTGAATGTCTCCAAGAGAGTAGTGATGAATTTCATGGTCACATTATCCCATTTTAACATGGGTATAGGTAGTGGTTACATCATCTGTTTGGACTTCTTTCACTTTTATTTAACATACTGAAATATTAGGCACCATGAGATGTACTTCAGAATAAATTTCTTCGTGTTTTCTAACCAGAACTGTTCTTGAATATCATGGTACATCTTGGTACATATCGGATGGATAAAGAAAGATGACCTATGTAAATTATACAATAGATCCATTTTTATCACAGGTGATGAAGGAAAAAATATCCTCATTACAATTAGAATCACACCCACATTATCAATATAATGCTCTTATAACATCCCTTAATTTACCACATTCACCTTTATTATAACTCGATATCATCCCTTTGTGACTCATTATTATCTTATATAGATGGTTCTAAAATCATTTGTTTAATATAGGATATATTCCATTCCATTATTATATAAAAATAAATCCGTTGCACATCCATGATAATTGGGTTTTTATCAATCAATGTCATGAATTGAGTAGTAGGTTCTTTTCACCTAAGACCATATTCTACCATGTTTGCCTTCCTATGATGATCATGAATAGTGAAATAGTAGTCCTTGACTTTCTCAAACCATCTCATTTGAAAAATTTTGTAATCCTTTTATTTTAATATATAATTTATAATATTATGATCAGTATATATGTCACACTTCTCACAGTAGAGATGGGGCTACAATATTTTCAATAAAAAATCATATCTTCTAGCTCCAGATCATGTTTCTGGTAGTTTTGATCATGCATCTTCTATATTTATTAGGCATGGGCTATCACTTTATCATTTTTAATAAGTAAGAAACCCATTATATTCTTTAATTTATCATTGTTTATAAAAAAATTGCCCCTATTTATTAATAAATTTAGTCTAGGTTCATTGATCAGCCTCTTATTTAGCTCCTTGAAGATATCCTTACATTATTCCATAAATTTATTTTATACCCATTTCCTTATTAACATAGTTATCAGGATTAAAAATCATGATAAATTCCTCACAATTGGTCAATATGACCCATCTAATCTAAGAAAATTGTAGATTTTTATGACACAGTTTGGTCTGGGCAATTTTTTAATTGACATTTTTCCAAGGGTCCACATAAATTCCCAAACATTTGATCATGTGTACTGTGAATGTGACTCGATACATCCAAAATTCATACTTGATTTTAATGGTGTAAATTTATACTTCTTTAAATATTTATGTATAATCTGTGTATATTCTTCATATTCCAAATTGATCTTGGTGTATATGAGAATATCATCAATAAATACTACCATAAATATTTCAAGGTAGTATCTAATGATATTATTCCTCAAATATATTTATATTTCAAGGGAACTAATAAGTTTCTAGGGAATTACTAGAAACGTTTTATTGTTAAATATTATATGGAAAGTAGTCTTCATAATATCATACTTATTTACATACAGGTGATGATATCTAGAATGAAGATCCACATTTGTGAAGTATTGAGTTCATCATAGTTTATTAAACAATTCATCAATCCATGTAATAGAATACTTTTCCTTTATGGTGATCTTATTGAGTTCCTGATAATCGATACACAACCATATTTATCAATACTTCTTCTCGAAATAGAGCGTTATCTCACCCCATGATGAAACACTAGTGAGTATGAAAACTTTTTCCAACTTCTCTTCCAATTGATTCTTTAACTCTTCCAGTTTGATCGGGGCCATGCAATAGTATGATTTTGATGTAGGAGTAGCTCTAGATATGAGTTCGATTAATAAATATGCATTATGATGTAGGGGAATTTTGGGTAACTCTTTGTGAACTACATCACTTTATGACCTCACAAAGGTAATCTACTCTAGGTTGACACCTTCCTTTGACTCAACTATTTAAGTGAATTCTTATTCTTTATAAGTCATCAATACCAAAACCATTGATGGATATTACATATTATATTCATGTTATTCCTAGAATTTTTAGTGGATAATGGGTTGGTTATTATTTTTAAAATATATTTTCTTTCTCCTATAGTAGATTGTTGTTCTATATTATGTGATCAAATCATTTCTGAATATTTTGTAAAATTCCACCAAGGGATGTATCATGATATTTTATGGGGTAATATTACCAAATACCCCAATATGATAAGAGACCAATAATTTGGTTTCAATGATCGCACCACTATGTTATTTAAGGATAGTTGTACTAAGGTTTTGGGGCTTCTATTAAATTGTACTAGAAAACGTTCAAGATATAATAAAATGCATAGAATCGGAATCAACTATGATTTCATCCATTATTAAGTGAATATGAAGTTTACAATATTAGAATTCATTTTATTACACCACTTCAGCAGTAGTTATGGAATAATATTTCCATTGATCCTTGCGATTTGGTTTTTTCTATCGCTAATTACCGCTAAGGAGTCTTGCGTTATGTCATTGGTTTGTATCCATCCCTTTATCCCTGTAGTTGAAGATTTTGACCATTGGTGGTTCTCCCCATTACTCTATCACATTGGCCATATTCATCATTTCTATTCAACATTCATGATCTTAGTAATCTTCTCCCCTACACAAATATATTTTCTCAATCCCACTGAGGTACCTATCCTGATACTTCTTCCCATATTTTAAATGTGAGTGGTTGATCCTTCTTTCCATATTTTTCATGAGGTCCTTTGGATTGAAATTACATCTTTGGTTTCTTATCACCAGGGACATGAGATCATTATCTAAAATCCATTTCCACTTTGTGATAACACCAAACAACATCCTCATACCTCATAATGTCTCAGATAGGTTGAAACATTCAAAGGTGTGAGTTTAAACCACTAAATATTATATCATTTTCAATCATTTTTTAAATCAAAAACTAAATAATAATTTGAAATCCATGTAAGAATTTCTTTATAAGTCATGATATATTTACCATCCTTTTTCTTCATCTAAATGAATTGTCTACCTATCGTCATATGCAGAGTTTCAAAAATATACTTATATAGAAATATTATCTTCATATCCTCCCACTCTATATATTCTATTTCATCCTACATCCTGGTTTTTTAATAAATTCCCACCATTTATTAAAATGTACATCTAAATAATAAACATCCAAAGTTTACATCTCTATCTTATAATAGTGATGCACATAAATGATATTCTCCATTGAATTTAAGGATTATTCCATGACAAGTGGATAAGAAGATTCACTAAACACTAGTGGTTCTTTCGACATTAAAGATTCAATATCCAATTGCTCCCCAATTGGGGAAGGTGGATGTTCCACATTGTATAGGTTATTTTTCATATTGTGAGACAATTGTGTAGGAATTTCTATGATATTTTGAAATCCATTTCCCATGGAATTTGAGACTTCGTTCGGGAATTCTCTGCATTTTCTATCATATGGATTGTTTCCTTAGTTTCTCCTGGTTCACATATTTTTTCAAAATAATTTTTTTGAATAATGCATAATTCAAAAGTGATGAAAAATTATATTATACTATTGTAAAAATAATTATAAAGGAATATCACTTAGAATCTATATGTTTAAAATTTTTCTAAAACAAAAATTTTTGGGTGATTACATATACATAGTCTCACACTAATGGTTCTAACTAACGTATATTAATCATATTTCCTAAATTAACTAAAGAGTTCATTGATGAAAACTATAGAAACCCTCTTCTTTCTAAATATCTATTACACTATTTTATTGATAAAAACAAAATAATGTTACAATCCATGATCAAAGGTTTAAAGTATTGGGTAAATTAGTACCACACATCACATATGAAAAATAAAACCAAAACATTAATTTAATTCCTTCTTCTCTATATTTTTAGGGAATCCGGAGTTCTATTTAATACAAGTAGTCACATAAAGATATACATCAATGAAAAGAGTGAGATAAAATCCATGTAATATAATTAAAAATAGATATTAATCAATGTTAAATGGGTGAAAATAATCATAATTATAAAAACCAAAGAAATGGTTCATTATTATAATCTTGAGATCAAGAATCAGATAAATTCATGGAATGTGGAAATGCACAAAAATTAAATATAATTCCTTAGGGGTCAAACACTACACATAGTTGTGAAAAAATCTAGAATAATGTTTACCCAAAACATATATTCATAATCATAATATCATAAATTTGAACAAATATAGCATCATGTTGAATCATATTTCACGTTATCTCATGAGATACATCACATTACGAAATGAATTGTTGTGTTATGTAATTTTGGGTTCACCTGTAAAATCATTACATTTAAATAACCATGCATGAAAATTAAAACATATATCAATATGAGGAATATAATATCCTATGTCTAAGAATGGGTTTCATTTATTGGATCACAAAATCAGGAATATACCTTTGGGTTCCCAAAATAAAATGTAACAACATACTTGGTATATGAATCATCCCTCTCGAGTGAAGAAAAAATAATCTCAAGATAAGTAAAATATGTGTTTTTAGAAAGTAGAGTTATCTTGGAAAAAAATTATGTCATAAAATCATATTATATGTATGTATATATATGAAAATAAATGTTTATAATAATAAAATTATATTTTATGAATATGAAAATAATACTCACAATAAAATTTGGCATGAAAGAGTAATATCCCAATGAAAATGAGTTTTTGTTTTCAAGAATCCACTTACCTTATGTATGAATGATTTATTAACATTAATATCCTATATAATAAAATTAGATTAATATATCAATAAATCCCAATACTCTTATAAAAGTATTTGACTTATTTTAATTTCATTATATTTTTTATGTTTGTTTTTATATGTTATAGAGTTCAATTTATTTGTTCAGGAGGAGTTAATTTTCTTCGTTTTCATGATTGTTCACTTGAATACAAGTATTGAAGATCAGGTAAAATGAGAATAAATAAAAATAAATTAAATTATATGTAATTAATGAACAAAAAATATTTTATATAGATATTTTAATTATTTTTTCAGATATGAGGGTGATTCATTAGATAAAACATTAATGATGGTAATTTAGATTAATTTGGCAATTTTTGGATATTCACCAACTACTTCTGTCTTATAATTTAATATTATCAATATTTTTTATTTTAGAAAATAAAAATGTCTATATATTAAATTTTACAATATATTTAAACCATTATAATGGTTTTAAAACTATCCTTTTAAGTGACAATTGAAAATGACAAATTTTTATCCTTAAAAGAGATAAATCAACACCTTCTTGATGATGTTCAAATTTTTGGAATAAAAGGGAGAGGAGAAGTGGTTTGATGATGGATTTTCAATTAAAATAATGGAATTATTCTAGAGATAAAATAATAGACTCGTAATGAAACATTTAAAAGTGGAAGTGAGGATAAATTAAAAAAAGAAAAGAAATTGAAAAGAAATTTAAAGAAAGTGGGAGAGGATTTTACCTCTTGAACCTTTTTACCTTGAAAAGATTCTTAGGAAAATTGGATTTTGTTTTTTGTAGAGTCCATGTCTCCTTTGTGTCAGGAAAATGATTGGGAATAGTATTGTTAAAAAATTATACAAAATTAAAATCTTGGATTGTTGCAGGCGAAGTTGTGATAAGGGGTGGTATTCATATGCAAAGAGGGGTTGTTTTTTTATATTATTTTCATCATTATTTCATTATATTATATCAATAAAATTAATAGTATGATCCTTATCACTAAATATATTAAATGATGATGGATATTTTGATATTATGGGCTTACATCAACCATATACCATTTTTGACTCAATAATTCGTGTATTTGTTAAATACTATATATTAATAAATTTCAATATTCACCAAAATTTAACATCATTAAAAGATTCTCAAAACATCACCCTAACTAATTATCAACTATTATAATATAAAAATGAAATTCATTTTATGAAAATAATTATCAATAAATGAGAATTTGTTAAATTATAATCATCATTTATTAAACAAACCGGTTTTAAAATTATAATTGATTTTATAACACTTTGACTAATTAATTAGTGTCTCATAAAACATTATTTTAATCATACGAAAAAATATTAATTTATGAATCTATTTTATAATATTATTTTTTCTATTAAATAAATATATTATTTATAACATGTGAATTATAAATTTATGTTTTAGAAAAATACAAACACATAATATCTCATTTTTAAAAAGTTCATTTATTTATAATCTGATATATTTATCTTATATTATCATTTATAATATTGGTAAATTTTATTTATACTTTCATAGGTGAGGTTTCTATTTTACCATCCATATAAATACTCCTAATTGTGAATTTACTATTCTAAGGGTCGTATTACTCAGTATAGTTTCCTTAATTTCATAGATTTTGACTTATTTAATTCTTCATTTACAATTATAATTATTTATTTTTGATCTCTATTCTATGTAATTTTTTTATACCATATGACATAATTATTATATGGTAAATGTTATTGATAAATGATTTGGTTGTTATTGATATAGTAGATAAAGAGTATAATGATTTGGTAAGACAATATTCTATCTGAGTTATATTTTTATTACTTTTATAATCCTTTAAATATTGTGTCATATGAGAGAATATCATTTTTTAATATCTCCATGGGTTGTAATCTTTTTTTATTTCAAGTTTAATTTATTTATTATACTATGAGAAATAACACCCCACTACATAAAATTAATAAAAAATGTTATAAATGTCTATCATGTACGATCATGGTTGGAGATAGATAAAAATAATTGTATTTATAGTCCTCAAGACAAAAACATATGCCTATGTTATTACAATTTACGTCATTATTATGTAAAAGGATTAGATCAAATTTAATAGTCAAGGAGGTCACTTTATTGATCAAAATGGATTCATTCTTTATTTTTAAATGATACCATTATAATGAAACAAGATACGCGGGATTATTATTTTGAAAATTAAACACATCACTTATCAATTAGTATCATTTTTTCTTGAACTCATTGAGATGGATACCCAACCAAATCATTAGTAGGGAGTTGAAAGTTATCCTTATTTTTTTCTAATGATTTCCAAGGATATCCTGTAAAAATATTGGAGTGATTTTCTTTTTATTTTTTCATAGATCCAGACATATTTTCTCTACATATTACATATAGCACTTTAATAGTTAATGTAATTAGAAATGTGGTTGAGTTAATTTGATAAAAAATTATTTAGTTTTCTTATTATGTCACCGTTGATGACAACAATATTATTTTGTAAGAATTATTGTTGTATTTTTTAGTTATCTATTTACAAATGAAAAAAATCTAGTGATAATAATTAATAAGAATCATATACATTATATTAATTATCTATTTGGACTTTTCAAGGATTACCATTGGTTTCATTAAATTTATATCAACCATAAATACCAACAATTAAGGGTAATGGAAAAATATATTTATAAATATGGATTTATATGGTTTACATGGGAATTGTATGTTTCGTATCTTGTCTGTTATTATCCCAAACAGATCAACAGTGTTTATGAAATTAATTTGAAAAATATTCTACATGTATATATAATTTCTTTCGTTATTCATGGATGGTAACTTATTTTCTTCCATTATCAAAAGATAATCATGTTATATTCTTGAAGTTTTCTTTTTATTTTTCAATATATATACTGTCTATGAAATTAACTAAATATAAATTTTTGATTTAGGGGGTGATGTTTCGTGGAAATTGTTATTTATAAAATGTAATATTTATTAGTCTTAAAAAGTACATGGTTATGGTTTCATTAGAAAGACAAGAAAAATGTCTTTTAAATATGGCAAGGTATTACCAAATGTTAACTAAGGACTTATAAATGTTTCCTTAAATAATTATATTTTTTATATTAAAATGATTAAAATATTAACAGAATGATAGGTTTTATAAATCATTGAATTATTATAGGGAAAGCTTGCCTGAAATTGTTCACTTATTTTTCTAGAGAAGGTACATGGATATAAAGTTTATTATAATTCTTCAAACATAGGATTAGTATGTATCCTTATGAATGATGGTTAATACCTTGAATATAGATTATGGATGTTGAAAAAAAGAAGAAATATAATATGCCTGATATGTTTTATGTTATAATAGTTATTGAATTTATGATTCAGATGGAATATCTATTATATAGGAAGTATGTGATGTTTAGTGATCATAAGGGTTTGAATTCTAGCTTATCATAGTATGATCTTAACTTGATGAGGTGAATATATATTAAATATATTAAAAATGTTAACATTAAACATACACATATATCAATTTAAATGTTAAATTTGATGCCTTGAGTGAAAATACTCAAACTCTAGTTTTTGAGGATGTTAAGGATTTGTGACAGTTAATGAGTATGGTATATTATTATAATTTTAATATGGAAAATACTAATAATAGTGTGTTTATTTTGAATTATTACTTATCTAATAACACATGAAAATTTTTATTATGAAGAAAAAACTAAATGGGAGATCATTCAATCATATTCGACACATTATTTCAAAAAATGAGTGGTTTTTCCTATACCATTATATAAATAAGTTATAATTATATTTTATTATAAATATCTGTTTGTATATATTGGGTTTGTGTAGATATTCCATGGTTTAAAATAACCTTATAGGGTCTAAAAAATGATGTATAATATTAATTATGTTTCCCAATGTTTAATATAGCAAACTTTGAAGGAAGAAAATCAAGAATTGATTTTTCCATTAGAAGAATTTATTTCTATCTATATAAAAGGGATAATAAATATCAATACACCACCCTCTTATTATTTCCTATATCCCTTTTAAATGATGATTTTATTTGGTTAATGGTAGGTAAAATTATTAATCATTAATATATCATACTTATTTAGGAGACATATTCAGTAAATGATATTTGAATGATATATATAAAGGGAGTTTGTAATGTCTATAGAGTTAGTGGTATATAATTTCTGATAGAGGTAACCATTTTATATCATAATTTTTAAAGGACCCTAATAATGCTCTTTGTTCATAATTAATGATAATTATGGATAATCATAAATATATAGATATTAAAATGTAATGGAATATATAAATATTAGAGGATATAATGTGGGAATATATGTTTGATCTTAGAGGATCATAGGAAAATCATTTTTCTACAGTGATGTATTATATTAATAATATTTATAAAATATTAAAAAATTGGAATTATGTGTTGTTTTATATTATTTGAATTATCAATCATAGTTTCATTTTATAAAAATAGGTGTGGAGTGTTTTTTTGGACTAAGTATGGGGTAAGAGAAATCAGATAAATTAAACTGATTCCAATGATAATGGTCATATAATTGAATAACAATTTTATATTATTACTAATAATAATTATTCTGGTAGATCAATATTTGAGAGGATGAGTATTTACAAGCATCACCTTAGTTAATGTAAATAAAAAATAGAACATAAATAAAATTATCCCCATTCTATGTGGTTTGGTATGAGGTTATGGAATGAATTGATGAAGTGGCATATATATTTTTTTGACCACCATAGTGTGATGTTTTTTCATAATACATTTTATTTTTCTCATTTGAGAATATATGTTCAATAACCATATCATGTGTTCTTTTTAATTTTATGAACATAGACCTAAATATGAATTCCTTAAAAAATTGATGATCATTTTGAAAAAAGATGATATAAATTAACTGATATACATTTTTTGTGACTATTAGAAACATGTTAATATCTAATAAGGAAAATGGATAAGAGAATCTTATATACTACATCAAATGATAAAACAAATTGCGTAGAGAGGGTTTGAATTGCCTCAATTAATATTGGAGTTTTATATGATAGAATAATTCAAGGATACAAAGGATGTTATCATAAATTGGGGAGTTAATTATAGTATTTTGAAATATACATCATATATTCTTCACATGTCCTAAGATGTTCCTATAATATTCTATGGTGGTTGATATTTACATATAAAGTCAATGATAGTTGGATTTTTCTTTAGATTATCAGGGTATGTGACATGAATTGATCAATAAGCATGAAAATTAAATTTTTAGTGTTTCTTATTATAATCTAATATAAAATATCCTTATTTTTATAATAATTATTATCTTTTTTATATAAAATATGTATTATAATATCTGGTATGTGGTTATGCCAAGTCACATAGGGGGTGTACCATATACTATTTTTTAACTTTGATCATTACCCTTATACACATAAATATAGTTAGTTACATGGGGGTCGCAACAAGTAGAAATTGGGTCATTACACTCACTAGAGGTTCTATGTTATATTGGAGTGAACTATATATGGTATGTGAAAAATTACCTTATTCATTCCAATAATACTTAAAATTCATTTAAATTATTCATATTTTAGGACTACCCAATATTAGATCAGTATGATATCATTTATCATACAAATAGTTAAATATTTATTGAAATTAATGATTATCTTGGTGATACAACCAAAAAACTTCATCATATTATGAGTTTTCCTATTTCTAAGAAATTAATATATGAGATTATCTCTCGTATATTATTCTTTTAGGCTAGTCCTAATGTGAATTGTTAATAGTTTTTTAAATAATTATTTTACAATAAAAATTTCTATTATACTATTTTTTATATGTTTTATTTCGTTATATGTTAAAAATATTAATTTTTAATAAATCTAGGTCTTTGAAATCTATTATATCTTTTAAAGTATTTTGAGTTTTTGAAAAAATATGCTGAATTTATTTTTAATGATGAATTTGATAAATCATTTCTAAATATAGGTTGTGTTATTGGATTTTACTCAAAAAAATATATTCCAATTAAATATTTTTCACTAAATATTATCATAAAACACGAACCTTTTTAAAATTATTCAAAATTGGGTCTTTTGATTGTTTTTTTAAATTGAAAAATATATATTTGATGTTGGTTTTTTAGTTTGGATAATGTTTTTCTTATGTTATTCTAGATATAGAAAATAGATTACGATTTTTCTTATATGAGTCTATTCAATAATATATCCATTAAAAGTATTGAGGTTACCATTATAGATGGATTATATATTTTTTATCATGAATAAGTGATCCATATAGAACATCTTATATTTGGGATTTAATTTCTAGAAAGTGTACACCCATATAGTTATTTTTCATTTTTATAGTCCTTTTGTTGTCCTAATATGCTTTTATAGAAATGTTATTATGTTAAAAATTATCATATTTAATATGGTGGGTTTATGTTTAATAAAATAAAACATATTCCTTTGATTATTACATAGTGGATTTGCTCAATTTAAATTTTTAACTAAATGATGGTTTTTATTCTAAATGGAATTTTACTTATTGTTTATAAAATTATGAAATGTTTTTATATATTAGATTTTGATAGAATATCTTTTTTTTAATTTTTTATAAATATTACATCGTTATTTCATGTTTAGATCACACATTGATGGGATTATATTGGAGTTATTTCAGAATTCCATGTAATTTTATACTCACTGATTACATGTTCTAATAAGTGAATATATAATAATTATTGTTTATAATATAGTGAAAAATAAGACATCATTTTTCATTTGTGGTGAAATGTACGTCCTTGTTAATGAGACTATTAAAAATGTTCATGGATTGACGATTCATTAATTTTATTTATCAATATGTTTTTTAAATCCTCAAATCGTTCTATTGTAAAAATTATTTTTCCACTAAAATATTATATATTTTTTTTGGTTTTTAATAAAATGTCATATTAACTAACATATATTAAAAATAATTTTTGAGATATTTCGTTCAAAGAAATATTTTACACCAAATGGTTCATTTTAACCCTCATGGATAAATTTAAGCCCATATAAATTGGGGAGTAAAGATAAGGTATAATGGTCATGATATTTGGCTCTCAAAATTAAACTACTTTGATGAAGTACCCTCTAGAAAGTATACTCACATAGTAGGTATAATAAGAAGAAAATAAATATCCTCAGGTATGGAGATACTTTATACAAAACTATTCATTAATTTCCCTTATATAAAACATATCCAATGCCCATATATTACTCTATACTAGAATCATGATGCAAAATCACATATTTGTCTACTATAAACACTGATTCTTGAACAATATCACTTTAATGAACCTTTTCTTGGAATTAACCCCATTTATACCCAACACATGGCTAATTATGTGACCAAAAGGGACACTCCATTTTGGAATCTAATTATATAGAGTTCAATGAATAGTTAAAGTGTATCGATCACACACATGGAAATAACTGTCCAAAAATATTAATTTCATAAAATCTAATTTCAACTTAAAATCCAAATAAATGTTTATAATATTATATCCTAAAATAATCATAATGAAAATAAATATTTTGCATAAATTTTCTACATCAGTTAAAAATACTCAAAAAATAGCTCTTCATCACTAACTAAAATTAAACGTGACCTCAAAATACAAGTCCTCTAAAAATATTTTCATAACACATCCCAATTAACAATTTTACCCCTAGATACTTAATCTTGAATTGAAAATAGAAATGTAATAAAAATTTTCATGTAAGTCTATGAGCACAAATTTCACAACATATATTTCACAACAAATAAATCCCCTAACTGAACATAAAAATAATTTTCTACTATTAAAAAATAATGTAACTCAAGTAAAATATGAATCATATAAATAACTACAATGAAATATAAAAAACAAAAAATATTTGATAATTCACCACAAATAATCACTCAGAAATTTTTGTAATGGTATCAATATCTCATTCAATACAAAATTTTCATTAATTTAAGCATTAGTTTCATCCCATAATTCCATTAAATCTTCATCCTCACCATCTATCTGACACATCAGTTAGCCATTTTATATCAATATTAATCCCCCATGTAATGATCTTGGTTTTATTTTAAGAATGAATTATCATACATTTTATTATTGATCCTCTCACATCTTTGAGATATTTATGGGTTCTATTTTTTTAATGAAAATTGTATTGGTTTAGTTCATCTCTAAGAGAGTTTTGGTTTAAATCATCTAGATTTTAAATTCATAGAAAATGTAATGGTAAAATGATAAATTTGACATAGTAAAAGGTATCATAAAATATTCATTGTAATTTTTGATCTGGAAGAATTTTTCACACTATAGAGGATATTTTTTCAGAATCAAAGATTCAAATATAGAAAATAAAAATTTAATAATCATTTCTATTACATAATTAATTATTTTTATAACAGTAAAATGGAAAAATTAACTATTAAAATATGAATAATGGTTGTATGTAGTCCTATGGAAGACATAAAAATATAAGGAAAACCATATTCATAAACATTGCGGATTATATGTTAAAATTAATTTTTAATGTTAAAGATATATTAATATTATAATGAAATAAAATAATTTTATTGACATGATATAGTAATATTCCCAAAATCTTTTGGTAATTTTTTTAATTTTGAAAAATAATGTTAATATATATTTATTGAATTATTATGTTATGGGGAGAAATATTACCATTTAATAAGATGAAGAGGTTTCATATATCACTGTAGATAAATAATAGTATATTTTTTTGTATATTTAGATATAAATATTCTATATAGCAACTATCATATCTGAAAATTATTGAGTTAAAGTACCTGGAAATGAATGAAATTTGATGAATCTTGTGAGTATCACCATCAATAATTGTTGTATGTTATGTTGGAAGAGTTTTCCACAAATTTTGTATCTAATCATCATATAAAGTCATAATTAATGAAAATATTAATGGAAATTAAATGTTTTTGGAAGAGGTTCCTATATTTGTGGAGAATATATCAGAGGTTTTATTTAGTAAGTTGGAAGATGTTTTTAGTGTTGAATATATATTTAATGATGGTTTGAAGAAGCCTATGTGAAGTTGAAATTAAATTGGGATTGTAGGTTATTTAAATAATTTTAATTGATTAATTAAATTCAATGAAGTAATTTATAAAAAATATAAAGAGGATTGGAATTATTGTGAGAATTTATAGAATGAGTTACAGTTATTTTGATGTGATTTATGGAGATTGGGAATTATAGATCTTAATTGAAGAATTATTAATTTTATTTTAAAATATAATTAATTTATAGATAATCCTAGATAGTAGCCTACTATGAGTTCATATGATTTCTTATGAGAACCCAATAAAATATAAAATGAATTAATTTGAATGATTAATTTATATCAGTGGATGAGTGATCAATTGTTACATACTATGATAATTTCATGAAAGGATTACCATATAATAGACATTTAACACATCATAATAATAATTGATAAATAATAGTTCTATTACTATCATTATAAATGTACCTTATTACTTTATAAGGGTACCCTAGTAATTCATAAGATAAATTTAGGATAAC
This sequence comes from Viscum album, assembly GCA_963277665.1. Lineage (NCBI taxonomy): Eukaryota > Viridiplantae > Streptophyta > Magnoliopsida > Santalales > Viscaceae > Viscum > Viscum album. The sequence goes on from OY728150.1 coordinate 333,350,066, forward strand.
TAGAGTATAGGTAAATACTTTAGAAGTGTAAATTCAATTCTTTATAAGGTAAGTATGTTAATTTGGATGAGAATTAGAATACATTGTATGGGTAACTATAATAAATTAAAAAATTACTTTGGTACGTCATAGGGGTAACCTTATAAATCACAAGATTCACCGGTTTATGATAATTTGATAAATCATTAATTCATAAGTGTAATAAAAATCTTTATAAGGGCTGGTGTATCATTTTAAAGAGTAATTCTAGAGGTATTAAAGAGAGTCAATTCCTTGATGAAATTATTGGAAATTTTTGAATAAGGAATTAATTGACATTTCATGAATAGATTTTTTTATGATGAATTGAAATCATATGATTGCCAAGATAATAATTATTTACTAGAACATCACAAATGGATTTGGATTCAATCTAAATTAAGAGATAAAGATATTCCTAAACACTATAATATCATCAGATGATAAGAATATTTATATGTGAAAGAATCATATTAATGTAGATTATTTTAATGGTGATAATCGAGAAAATCATATTGGAATGTAAATTTGAGGATATTAAAGATATTATCAATTTCATTTAATATCATAATTGAATATTTTTATCTTGGTGGAATGAATTGTAATAGAATATTCACTACTAAGTGGAATAAGATCAACCTAAGATACAATATAAAAAAGATTATTGCTGAATAAACACTTGTATTTTAGATTCACTCAAAATATGAATGTATGATCCATGATATAATAGATATATTTTTTACTAAGAATTCCATATAATATTATAAACTGAGTAACTGTTTATATTTTCCACAATTTTTTTAAAAATAATAATTTATGGGTTCTTAGATTAACTTAAAATAAATAATTACATAGCATGGATAATTTGATAATAAAATTGTTAATAGTATTCCCAGAAATATAGTACATAATTATGGTTGAAGAAAATAATAATATTCCAAATCATAGGGATACATCCATGTGATAACACTAACAAAAATTTGAAAGGATCTATACACCATGATTTGTGAATATTTTATATAAAAAATATTAGGAAAATAAAATTTTTGACCAAATAATATAATAGTTAAGTATAAGACAGATATATGGATCCCCTAGGGATAAAATCCTAATCATTTAAAGAAGTGGTACTGATCATAAATTGATGAATAAAAACATTTTATGTATTGAATAAGAATATAAAGTCACCCTGATTTTGTTGATTACATTAATTTTGTCAAATTATATGAACATAGATAAGAAGAAGAAGACTTCATAAATCCAATATTGGATATGTTTGAAAGAATGAGAAAGAATAAGAAAGGAACAATAAGAATAGATGACAATAGATCAACATGTATCATCATTAATCACTAATATAAAATAGTCATAGTGATTGTGGGGATACTAGAACCTTTATGACAGTAAGAGATGAAGATTGGAGGATTGTACTGATTATATTATGAAAAATATCTAGTATAAAGTACATCTACTTGGATAGAGTTCCATGTTATTTTTATTAATGTTATTTACGATGTTTTATACACTTTGGAGGAAGATGATCATTTAATACGACTCAATGAAATTGTATAAAATATATTTATCATCTACATATAGATATGGAAGGATAACAATTGAATAGTAGTGGTTCAATTATAAACAATTCTGTTATGACTATAAGAATATGTATAAATATCCAATGGATATAATATCTAACTAACCATGGATGAGGATTAAAATATAATGTGGGTATTAATGGTTTGATTCTTGAGAAAAAATTTAATGTTTTTTGTTTGCGGGATGATCAATTTTGAGATCATTAATTTAGATTGAAAATATAAGAGTTTAAATATACCAAAATGATAATGTTTTATATATTTTGAGTCTGGATTGGTGCATTGAGTTCTTATGCGAGTCTTGGGAGCATCGTATTATGTTTGGGAGATTGTGGGATATTTTTATAGGGTGACAAGTCTTGTGTGAATGGTTTAGTGAAAACCATATTTAAACCATAGTGTGAGGATGTTTTCATTTATATTTTTATAATGCATAGTTTAAGACACAATTATCATTTGGTTTTGAAGAAATACTGATGATATTATAGAGAAATGGTTGACTTAGTGGAGACATGTTCTTTTGTAAATGATTTTTTCATGGTTGTTTAAAACCCATTAATTTTTTTTATGAGAGAATAATAAAATTAAAATGGGTTTTTAATGGGTTGGTATACCATGTGTCCCAACTATGTGAGAGGTGTGTGATTATAATGATCCCACCGTATGGCTGGGAACCTACATTGGAGCCATGAAAGCAAAAATAAAGATAATTAAAGTGGATTTATACCTTTTTCCCTTTGGAATTTTGATAGGTAAATAATTTATTCCTTATATTCCTCCTTACATGTATCCTAGGAATACCCCTATACCAAACATCCCTTTTCTCATAATATTTTAGGCGACTTTATATATATTTTCAGTCAATACTAGTTTGTTACACCATTATCTAATATCCATTTATTTTCCCTTCTATCTTTTCTACTTTTCACCTTCTTCATCTAGTTATTATTTATATAATCCACCACATCATGGTGGAATACACTATTTTTCAAGGGCCTTTCATTATTCCTGGGTTGATGGAATCATAAGATGATACTTAGGTGTATCCATTAATTATTTCATAAAAAACATTTAGTTTGTGCATTTTTTAAGGGTATTCCTTTTGACTGAAATTTTCCTTCCAATTAATTTGTAGTTTTTTTGGGGAGGATCCTTTAGTGTAGGGCCATGGATTGGAAATGAACCATTGATGTGGGTTTTGTCATGGTTTGAGTGTGGTGAACATATTTGGAAAAATTTTTGGATTTATTTCATTTTGATTTCAATGGATTGTCTATTTATAAATTACTATAATTAATTATGTATGATTACTTAGTGTGTCTTATGTTTTAGTAGCATGAGCGGAGATAGACATATAAATGGTGATCTCAATTTTACCCATTCAAATACTTGTTCGTTAATGAAATTGTAAAAAGTGAAGTGATTCACATGGGGTATGTTGTATTTTATAGTAACCTGATGGGTTATAATGCATTATATGTGGAGTGACATGTATGAGATTTCCACTTGAGGTGATGAACCATCGATAAACACGAGTACTGGATTACAAATAATTATTTATTTTAATTTTCAATGGGAATTAGCTAAATACCATGGGTGAAATGAACTATACATCAAGGCCCATGCGGGTTATTTTACACTATATTTATTTATCATTCTTTTATTTATATGTCCTTAACCATTGATATGACTTGCTTCCTTTGGAACCTTGAGAAATATGACAAACCTTATAAGGTTAAGATTTCGTATTGAAGGAGAATTGATTTTATCTTGAAAGATGTGTAATAAGACCTGATATGTTGACAAAAGAGGGAATTATGGGGCCCTTGTGACACATACATGATGGGGGTGAGGTGGAATATAAAGACCTAGGCCAGTTTAGTCCGTCATGGAACTTGGGTGTGCCTCTGATCTAATGGTCTCATGGCATGGAATGATATTTATGTTTTCATACCATTTCAAGTGACATATCCGAGGGGAAGAACCATATTCTGTACTAGAATCGGGTTTTTTATGTGGACCAACCAATTGAATCAATTGGATGGAGAGGTTATATAGTCTATCTACCTAGAATGATGAGTTTTTGGCTTCCAATTTGATGCCAAGAGGACATTTATGCATTAACCATGTCATGAATCCAATTCGTCCCATGTTATGAGTGTTTCCTTGAATGGAAATATTGTGGTAGAATATCAAAAGAGGGTTGACTATACTTAAGATTTAACCAAGTGGATTCCAAGAGGGACTCCCCAACTTTTTAACTAACCTAGAAGAGCCAAATAGTGATGCCTCAACCTATATTCTAACCAGTGGGAGAATATTGGACTCTATATTAACCAACTAACCCCATGTTGTGGTGAAATAATATATAGTTATATGAAACAATAAAAACAAGTCAAGAACCATATTAAAATTACGATCCTAAATGGTGATGTTGGATGAGGTGGTTTGGGTGTCTGATAAAAACCATTCTTCTTTTTATATGTTAATGATAAATGCCCCGAGATAATGGATTCCCTAAGAATCTGTTTTATTTTGTAGGTCAATATTCTTGGCCAAGTAATGGGTATTTTTGGTTCCTAACTATTCTTCGGTCAATCATGTGTATATTACCCATGGTTTCCTACAATTCCATGGAGATGTGTATATTATAGCTGATTGGTTTAGCCAACGTGCCAAGAGTATTGCGATATTTCCAATGATTGTCTTGTGGAATTTGTATGAATCAGGTAAGGGAATATTTCCTATGGATGGAATTATTTTAGAAGTATTTTTATGTTCCATATAGATATTTATATTATCCCCATTGGACATATCCTACATGCCTTAGGGATGTGTATATTGACCTTAGTTTTCATGCACTCTATGGAACTCCTAGCATAACCTAGGTATCATTCTGAGAGATATGTTTTATTAAGTAGTCCATATGATGTTCTCAATAAAACCATATAATTTTATAGTTTCTGAATTATATATTGTATCATAGTCAATGTTCGACATCTTTACTATGTTCGCATAGTCATCGTGATGTCATTTTTGACATTCTGACAATAGACAAAAGTACAACGATTTTGATTAGTTTTTTAGTGTTGTATTTTTATTACAGCTTATAATGTCTCATGCACATATCAATGGATATATTAGCTAGAGTGGGACCATATTGGTGGTTCCGGACTAATTTTTTTACTCACACCCTTCTCAGGTCACCATTAGACAACTGTACCCGATCACCACGAATAAATTGACTAGGTGTGGGAACATGTTATGTTGAGGCTCATAAATTATTTTTTGGATGTTACCCTATATATTTTGGAAATAATAAATCGAATTGTTGAATAATTTCACTAGGGGGTTGTGTTTCCAATTCCTTTATATCAATTTTTTTGTTTTTGTATAGGTGACCATTATATTGGCGATATGTTTTTTATTCTATATATCAGCATTTTATTTTTTTATTTTAATATCCATTATTTACTTTTTTTTAAAAAAATGTGATTGATGTGTATAAATTTTCATTACTTTTTGGTTCACATTATTTTTAACTCTTATATAGTGGGTATAGTCTCCCCACAATACCATCATAGACCCCCACTTTTTGTGGAAAACCTCTAGTATGGGGGAGGTGCCCTTGAGACCATGTGTTAAACCATTCCAGTTATTATTCATAGAGTGATCAAGGATTGGATGTTATAATTTAGTATCCAAGTATTGTTTATGCCTATTTTTTAGATTTTGTGGATATAAGTAATAAGAATGTGCTGGATCTATTGGTCAAACTTGATTTAGTGCATAATGAACTCATTTAATAGGAGAAGTATAGGTTACCATATATATTGGATTGATTATTTTTACTTATTACATTATGATTGATGTAATTTTTACATAGTATGAAACCCATGAGGTTTGATATTTATGGTTTATGAGTTATTCTTTTATCTTCTATCCCATTAGAAAGGGAAAAGTTATTGGTTTTTTCACTTTTCCAATAGAGGTAAGAGTCTTCAAATGAATCTTTTCAAGATTATAAGACTTATATGATATATAGTCCCGATAAGAATGATTATTATCATTGGTTTCTAATGTTCAACTATCTATATATTCAATAAATTTTCATAAAACATTTTCCTGTAAAAGTACATGGTTGAATTCTATTTATCATTGCCGACCTGTACATATTTTTTCATTTGATAAATGATATTTTGAATCTATTATACAACATTCAATATTAATGATGATGATCCAGTCCCTATAAGAGTGAAATTTTAGTAAAACATTGAGGCTGAACTAATATTTTTATTTCCCAGTTGTATACCCTATATGGAATGATTTTTATTCATGTTATTTTACCTAGTGTTTCATTAGTTTTTTTCATATATATTGAAATGATATTCTAATTAAATGAATTTTTGGATATTAATACTCCATATAAGACTTCTTTGTGGACATTGATATAATTATATTTCCTGATTTATGTGATGTTTACTATCTTGGTGGAATTCCATGTGTGTATGCTCCTGAGAATCAGTTCCCCTCTGGGAGGATTAGTTGGCATGTGATGCTTGTCATATATTGAGGTCCTATATATGGGTATTTTGGAATGTTATTATTATGGGTTGAGATGAGACAATGTATTAAATTCTTTAAGATATGAACTTAGTGAAAGGCTTAGACAATGGAATATATTTCTAGGACTAGTGATACTGACACAATACTTGAATTTTGTAGATATTTTGGAGACATATAGTCATTTAAAATTACTTGTACCTCAGTGGATAAGATTTATTTACAATAGAGGGTAGCTGATGAGATGGACATACCTAGTCTTACAAGTGTCTTATATATGGGAAGTGTAGGCATGTCATTTTATTTGAGACTGATTCATGGGATGTTCTTGGGGATATGGAATTGTTTAGATGAAGCATTTAGTTAATGATAAATCAACTTGATTTTTTTCATTCAAGTCCAGCGTCATACCAAATAGTCATTTAGATTCATAAACCATATTTTTTTAGTTAGATTGAAATATGAACATGGGTAATTTCATAGGGTTTTAAAATGGTGAATGATGGTGGCTACGCATGTTATTTGATTCCTGAAATGATATTTAAAATAACATGATCAATGATTTTGGAAAGTAAGCCTAGTTTTTATTTGTGTGGCTCATAAGATCGGGGGTGGGGTTTTAATGATCGGATGGTACAGGAGTGTATTCCAGTCTCTCCTAATATAATTTATGAAAATATGGCCAAATTAATCATTTTTTCTACTGAATATTAGAATCAGTTACACCCATGTCACGATCTATGACTGATAGAGTTATGATATTCATTTGTGGGCCTAGTAGATGAGTAATTTGATAAGTGCGGCATGCGATGATTATGAAATTGATCTAGAAATGAATTTTCAAGGAAATATGTATTATGGGTACTGGGATAAATTTATTAGAGTTTATCCTTATAAAGAAATGGTCTTGGATGCTTATAATCATTCACTAGATAAAAATTATGTAATTATGATACTGGTAATTAGAAAAATCTAAATACAACTAGTTTTCTCAGTTAATACAAGATGTGAATTAAAATATTCCCTTGGATGAGGTATTATCATATGACATGGAACTATAGTGAATTGAGATGATCTATGCTTGATTCAATTGGATGAGTGTCCATTCTATTGGTATGGATGAGCATCATTGGCAATTTTGGTTCGATGATGATTAAATAATGTACTTTTCCTGGGAAGGTGAGTAAGGGATTTAGTGGGTGTTCTAAAATGATTAACATTTCCTCCAGGGGTAGGGAAATCTTGATCAAGTATTTCAAGTGATGTGTTTGTAGGGTATGTCAATCATTTTTCATTTAAGACGACTAAAGGATGCAAGATCAATGTTTATTCATGTGATTGGATACAATGGGTTATAAAATACATAAAAAATTTCATGTTTGATACCAATCCCATATTTCATGGATCAATTGGGAATTATTAGGATTATGTATCTCATGGGATGATTCATTGTGGACGTACATGAGTTGTTTTACTATATATTTTGAAAATGATGAGGGATTACAACATTGAATCGATGGTTTCGTGTATTGTTTGATATATTTAGATGGAAATCACATTTAAAATCTCTTTAAAATAGGATAAAGATTTTTTTTTGTATATTATGATGTATGAAAGAATCACATATCTAAGTCATTAACTATAATATGAGTAAAATGGTTGGGGGAACCATATTCCGGATGATCAGTTGGAGAGAGAGATGTATGGTTATTAGGATAGATGAGTGTTGGGAATATTCATCTTTGTGTTTATACACATATTGAAGTGATATATCATGTTTTGATGGGTTGATAGCCTAATATATGAATTGAACACAAGAATCATATTGGGTGTTTGAAAATGGTACATTTCCATTTAAGCATGAATTGGAAACTGACATAGGTCGGGAGATCTAATTAGTTAAGCACCAATTCATCTCAGGTATGATAAGTGTTGTAGTGGGATTTTTATAATATCTTGTGTGTAATAATAGTTTGAATAATATGATTAATTTTAATTATTAATTTGGAAGTCAAATTATTTTGAGATCCATTATTAAGATCAATAATCTAAGATGTCAAGATTCCCCAAATGATGTTTTCAGATAGGGTTTGGGGCCCAAGGGTGACATTGGGTGATCGAGTGGGTCTTGGGAGAGTTATATTAATCTATGGAGTTTTGGTGTTCCTAGATATGGTGGAAGGTCTTTCTTTCATCGTTTAGGAAGAACTATAGGGAATCATGAACATGAGGAATATTCCAATCCAATTAACATAGTGTGTGGTTCTTTTGAATGGTTATCACATGGTTTTGGGGAAACTTTGTAGATTCATGGGTGAGTCATGGGGGTTATTTCGGACAAGGGTCAAGGAACATGGTGTTCACATTATTTTAGAAAAAATTTATGAAATTTTTTATACTAAAATATTTCAACTCACATGGTTGGGAAATGGTTTGGAAAATTATTTGGTCCAACCATGTGAGAGGGGTGTTCAGATAAATAGTAACACACTGTTAGTAAAATGATAGAAAAAACATGGGTCTATATCATCTTGATCGTTGAGAGTGTATTTTTTCATTTTTCCCATTCAAATTTTTATAGATTTATCCCTAAGTCATTCTCATCCTACTAGAAAATTAATCATCTATCCCTGAAACACCTTCCACCTTATTTCTTGTTGTGGGAATATTTTAAATGTAATATCCAATTATAATAATTAGTTTTCACCATCCAATAAACTATAACGATATTATATTATCTTTGTTACAATTTTCATCACCCCTATTAGTAATTAATTTTAACATACACTAAATCATGGTGGAATCACCTTCTTAATAATACCCTTTCATTATTCTTAGGATTTGGTTGGAATCAGATGACGTTTGTGTGTCTTCATTCTTTTTTTAGTCAATGTTATTTCATTAGGTGATATTTTCAATGATTCTTTTTAAATTTTATTAAATTCCCAATTGATTTTTATTTTTATTTTTTTACACTATGTATGGTTAGGAATATGAGACATTCCCTTAGGATTATGTTGGGTGATGTATAGACATGAGAAAGGAATTTCTAGTGATATTGAAAATTATAAAATTTTAGTTTAAATGCATTAATTAATTACAAGAGAAAATTGAAAATTTTGTTTAATTCCCTGGATTTTACTATGTACAAGGAGTGTGAGAGATGATGGGATTAGCCAGGATATCTCATTTGAGAATAAGAAATGAATTACTATGGACAATAAAATTTTTAAAATGGAAACGGTCCAAACTAAGTAGGTGGTATCACATGATAACCTTATGGATTATTATACTTGTTATGTAGAATGAGGTGTGTGAACTCACCACTTGAGTTTAATCCACTTTGGTAAACACAATTAATGAATTTTAATTAATTATTGAATTTGACTTTTAATGTGAATTGACAGAATGACATGAAATAACTAAACAATATTCTAGTTCCCATTTCTGGTCTTGTTTACTTACATGATTCATCTAATTCAAATGGTTGAGATCATGATCATTGAAATTCATGGTGACCATTATTCTATTGAGTGATATGATTGAACCTTATGAGGTGTGGTAGACCTAGTTTAGATTTCAAGAATACCACTTCAATACAAAAGTCATGACATTAGATGATTTTCTCATAAGGGTTGGGTGGGAAACTTGAGACACCACCTATAATGGTATTAGTCATGAATGGGAAACATTTTAATAGCAAGGACATTGTGCACCTCTTATATACCCCCCAAAATAAAGGGATCAGGGCATTTTTTGAGAGTTTCCATGGTTTACCCCTTAGTAGTGATTCAACCATGTTCGATGACATAAGGATAGTCTATGATTAGGATGGGTGAGTGGAAAAATCATGTTTAAACATATGATATATATAATCCCAATTTGTCTCCCATGAAAAAGGAGTTTACAGTTTTCCCTTTTAGTCCAAAATTTCATTCCTCTATTAACCATACCAGGTGGCGTGTTTTTTGAAATAGATGGGTGTCTCCCAAAAATGATGGATTATGATTGAGGGTCCAAATGGGGATGTCTCCAATTACATTATAGACATCAATATTCCATGATGGATAATTTTCTAGGAATAATATTATAGAGGATCCCAAGAGTGATTCCCAAAAAATGTTGTAACTATTGGATCTAAGTGGGTTCCAAATTGACCCCATGTGGAGTGAGTATGTCTATGGGTATAAAAATATATTGGTGTCACCTTATAACCCTAGTTATCTTGTGAGTTGATAATTCCATAGTGGATGATGTCTGTTAGGCATGTATCTAACCCCTTGTTTTTTACATACTTATGATTGACACGTCAAGATGATGGTCCCCCCAAGTAGGTTTTTTCCATTACTGATCACTATTGTTGGCTTTGGGATGGGTATATTACAATCTGGGCCAAACTATGATTGGACTATGGATAGGCATATTATCCCCAGTGACAAACTATTCCATAGAAATCGATATATTACCCTCTGTTATATGAGCTCATATTCTGTGGGGATGGGTACATTAAACTTGGATGGACTACAATCTATGGATGATTTGGTGGGTATTTTTTACCCATATGGTATTATGCATGAGATAGTTGACCAATGACATGGGGATGGATATATAACCCCATTTGGTTGATCCCACATGCCATGAGGATATGTATATTACCCCTAGTAGTCTTGTACTCAATGAATTTATCAAGATAACTTGGGGATCATACAGATGGGCATGTGGTCGGGATGTCCAATGCGATAAGCTTAGAGACACCTTGACACTTGCCAAATATGGTATGGTCGATAGAGATCATGAACATGAGGACTGAAACTAGTTACTATATTGGTACAGTGATCGTGAGGTGCTTATAGACATTTCTTTATCATGATGATATTGGAAGATTTTGATTACATTTACATAGTTATCTATTCGGTTTATATTAGGATATCACACACACATAAAAACATATATTGGTTCGTATTCGACCATGTTAGTTTTACATTACTGAATCTTGTACCAACACACTACATAGGATACCATTACACCTGGGTACCTAAGAAGATGATCAAATGATGCATGTAATGGTTGGGTTGAGGCCATTGGCTTATATGTCGGTCATTTAGCAACATATATTGCGTGGTTTCCAGAGCAGGGGGTGTGATATTGGTCAAAGAGGTCATGGAGTCAGAATCATTGTTATCATTTACATTAGTCGGTATGTGTGACTAGGGTAGTGGGTGGTATGTTTTTTATACCATATGTCACATTTTATATTTTATAGCCTAGTCTGTTATTTAATTCTTTGTATACTTTTATGTGATGGATGCGTATGAGAGTTGTTCATTTTTTTGTTCCTATTATTTTTCACTCTAATAAAGGGGTTATATTCTCTTCACTTTACCATATTAGACACACACTTCTACTCTATAACCTCCAGAATATGTGGAGTTTCACATTCAGTCACATGGAGAAACGATCAGGTTATAGTTCATCGAGTCTATCTGAATGATATGTTACAAGATGTTGAACCTACCCTATAGTTTTTTATAGTGTAAAATATAAAAATTCTTGAATTAATTAGAGGTTTATACCTTCTTAATAAAAATGATAATATCTCTAATGCACTATTTATTAAATTCATGACTCGCGCTATATAAAAACAAATATTTTGTAGAACTTTTTAGTAGATTTTTTTTAAAAAAAGTTCCTATATTTTCTTATTTATTATTTTTAGTTTCTGTTTTTAATTAATAACATTTAAATCATTTGTAAACAGTTTTTTATAAATAATATGATTTGGCATTGGTTTTTGATAACATCCACTAATTGTTTTATTTAGTGATGTTATTTTGAAAAACCATTATCAAATGTAATAAATATTGTTTAAAATGAATATAATATATATATATTATATAATTAATTGTTTATAATTATAATTACTCATTATCAATTATTAAAATTAAATATTTTTTTATTTGTGTTCAAATAGAAATTGAAAATTGGACTGTAACCCCAAAGAACCATAACTTTTGATCCACGTGTCCGTTTATGATATGTGAAATGTAAAATCAAATAATATGAAATGAAATTAATTAAAAGAATATTATTATTTGTTTATAATTAATAATAATAAATTAATAACTATTCTAAAATAAGTAAAAATTTTAATATCAACTTCAAACATCCATAACTTTTTATCTGATTGTCTTTTTGACAATGTGAGATGTGAAATTGAAGTTTCTGGTGAGATGTACATCATTGGGGGACATTGGTTTCTATTTTTTATCAATAAAAATCACACATAAGGTCTCCAAAGCATTTTTTAGTTGGGGTCCCATGCTTTTTGATCATTCATTGGAATTTCGGTATCTTTTAATATGGTTTTCTAATTTTCTCAAGGTTGCCTATTATTTAACTATTTGGGTTTACATTATTATCAATATGGTGCCCTTGTAATTGTTGTGTTCTTTCCACTTCTAGTGATTTATTATTTATTATATATATTTTTATGTGTTAGTATCTCAATATATATAGGTATGTTTATTTATAAATTCTGTATATTTTTTCATATTTATTTATAATTATATATAATTTATTTTATATATATACACATAGTTGTTTATTTTTATTTATGTATATTTTCCTATAAATATTAATATTTATATGTATTTATGTATTTATGTATTTATATATGTTATGTGGGTGTATCTATTAACATTTTTTGCATTTAAATTTATATATATTTATATGAATTTACGTAATGTTACATTTATTTATATTTACATGTGTTTGTATATCTGTATATATATATATTTAAATATTTTTATAGAATTATTTCTAAATATATGTTTGCTTTTACACATATTTATATAGATTTAGTAATATATATTGAAATTAATAAATATTTATTTCTATTTTTGTATATTGTTAATTATTTATATATTTCATTAAATATATTATAATGGTGTGTGTATATATATGTCTGTGATAGTAATTATATAATGCTTAGTAAATTTATTTATATTTATATTTTTTATAATATATTTATTCAAACATAACCCAACTTATATATATTTTTTAGTTATAATCATTTATTTATTAAATAGTTAACAATAATTAGTTGTTTTTGATTAATTAATAATCATTTATTTGTTATTTACTATTCATTTATTATTCATTTGTCCATTATTATTAATTTCTTGTTATAGGTGGGGTGCTAAATGATGGGTAAGGAAGCCCTTTGAGACTATATTGGGTCCAAAGTTCAATCCTAGAAAGCCCCCCCCCCCCAATTTGGTTATTTTCATAGAATGTTTATTTCACATTATACTAGAGTGACATCAAAAGTATTTTTACTAGAGTAGAGAACTGACAGTTATTTACTGCAAGGTCGGTTGTGGTATAGTGTAGTAGGGCCATGAATGGATGATGAAAAGGTGGAATCTGATCATGCCTCCTCATTAAATATATTTTTATGGTGTTGGAGATGGAACAACGCACTAGAGGGTTGGGATGGCAGGTCAGATGATGAGAGGCTACTGGAAGGGTATTAGGGTCACACCTGGTTGGGTGATGAAACTGGTTTGGGATTTCAGACATTGCACCTTCAGACTCTGTTCTTTGTGATATAATAAAAATTATGCCCTTTGGACAATATGTTGGTCCAATTAGGCCCTGTAAGGGTTCCCTATGCATAGAAAAATAGGGCCAGTTTCTTTGGTTTATTAAATGGTGTGATCCCTATAACTTAAAAAAGTAGTTATTATTTATGTACTATAATGTATTATTTATTATTTTCTATTGTTTATTATTCTTTTTTATTAAATATTTATTTTATATTTATTATTTTTCTATTTATATATTTCTATTTATATATTTTTCATTCATTTATTCAATATTCATTTCATATTAATTATTATTCATTATTTATAAAATTTTTAATATTTTTTGAAATTTTTTTATTATATATTAATTTTTATTGTTATGTAGTAGTTATTATTTATTATTATATTTCTATTATATTTTTATTATATTTATCATATATATATATATATGCATATGTATTGAAATATATTTATCTATACATATATATGAATATTAAAGTGTGTTTAGTCACCAAACAAAGAGATTGCTAGAGTGGTAAATTCATTACAAAATAACAAAGAGCTTGGGGCTTCAATTCGCACAGTACATATATATATCGTCAATTTATATATGGAATGATAAATATATAAATATATAATAAATCATTAATCATATATCATATTTCATATATTATAAAAAACAATATAATAAAAAATAAATATAATAAAGAAAAATAAAAAGATCGTCGCTAAATGATTATCAGAGGTGTATCACACAACTAGGTTTTTTATTGAAAAAAACCATGAATATATCCTCACTAATTAAATAGATACATGGATAAAGGAGACCATTTCTAGAAGGTGTTAGTATTCATTTATCTGGGACTTAAACTGATGGTTTTAAGTATAGTAGAAATATTTATCATGTCAATCCCAAATCATCATCTTCTAGATTCAATGGATTACTATTTTATAACACAATGCATAAATGAAAAGGTAAAAAATCCCAATCATATGGCAAACTAGGTCACTCAATCATATGGAATATCTTTTTAATGTTAAATTTATAATTAGTTAAAATAGATCAAAAGAAATAATATTTCATTCATCAGAACATCCTTTGAAGGAGATGCTAATTGTTTGAAATCCTTTTTAGTCAACCATAATTTCTCTTATAGGATCCAATAGTAGAATACTTATAGTAGTGATCAACTTTTTCTCCTATGATCACTGAACAATGATGATGGATTTATATGATATAGTGAGACAAATTAATTATTTTACATTACCTATCCTAATCGATATATTGATTCCATTAGGATTGAAGAATTATCCTTTCACTCTCTTTCTTGAGTTGATGTGTGAGAAAAGGGAATCATAAGAGATTTATTAATTCTTGTGTGAGACCTCTATATTTCATTATACACAATGATTCAAAATTTCGATCAATAACTACTCAATAAATATAATAGTCTATTAAAAAAGATAGTGATAGGTTTAAACTATTATTTAATTACTCAATAGACCATAAATAATATATTAATTCTTATGCTACCCAGTGCCATGTAATAATTATATTGTTAATATTTTCTAATGGTGTGTGCAAATTAGAACATTGAAAAATATTATTTTACCATCCTGAACATTTATATTTATCAACAAAAACAATCATGGTTTTCGATTCCTCGTCAGTATATATCAAATACAAGAGTAAATATTTATCCATTCAATAAATAAATAAATATTATATATCTTCATAACTAAATAATGATGCCATGAATAAATATATAATCCATTTATGTGATAAATAAATCGTCAAAAAATATTTCTTAGTCTTAAAAATAATATTTATTAAAAATATTAAATTGCATTAGAATTTAAATCAAAACTCCAGAAACACTTATCCCATGACCTACAAGGATTCTCTCTCAATTTCCATAGGAATTCATGCATATAGTCTGATATTACTATCTAGAAATTGGTTATGGAAACCAATAGAATGAATTAAATATTTCCAAATAGACAATCATACATGATCACTCTCTATGTAATATAATTTGATTGTCATGATATCTAATAAGCTTGGTTTCACACCCATGTCATCAGCCTATATTGATGATACATTTATCATTGACTATTTTAAATAGACATTTGATCACATAATGGTAAAAAAAATTAATGTGTCTATTCTATTTCATTTTAAGCACTAATATATCTAATTCAATAAATATGGAATGAAAAAAACCATTCTCAACTAATTCTTTAATAACATATCATTCAGGACCCCCAAACACACACAACATCCCAGAATCATTTAAAATTCTGGCCATGGTCAATATATCTAAGTACATGACTCATGAAATTAATTAATAATAATATGAATGTCTAAGTATTATAACACATAATTTTAAATAAGAAATATCAATGAAATAAAACATATGTAATTTCTACAGGTTATGTTATTCTCATAATCACCCAGATTAGAGGACTATCAAGTTACAACATTATGTGATTAAGTCTGATCTTCATACTAGTAAACACATATAAAATTTAACTATCTATGTGTTTTATTAAACAATTTTATCTAATCATAAAACTATATTAAAGAATATCATTAGGGAATTTCATGGTTCTCTTCATAGTAGGGTACTTCTATATCCTTTTCAATGTGACTTATACAATATTTTCTTATTATATTAATAACATTTATAATAATAAATAATATAATATACCTTATTTTAATTAACATCCACTTTTTTATAATATATAAATATATATCAAATATATTGTACTCATAGTGTATTCAAGGAAATCAACTCCTATAGACTCCCAATTAGACTACATCTTACTACAAATGATTTATATTATGATAAATAATAAAATATATTAATTTTTCTAATGATATAATGATTTTGTAAAGGGTCCCGCATTATTAACTTATATAGATGATCTTCTCAATGAAAATTCAACTACAATATAAAAATATCTAAATTGATGATATTTTTAGTGTATGAGTTTCACCACTTGATGTGATCTTTATTCCATTTCAAAAGCCACCACTATAGTATTATAACAATAGAGTGTTATAAGAGCTGTACGACTAAGAATCACATCTACATTATGAAAAAATATGTGTATCCAAAATGAACCTTTAACATCCTGAGAATTCACAATATACTCACACTCTTCTTTAGAATTTAGAGACATGAATAATTTTTTTGAGATCTTTTATCTTAAATAACCACCAATGAGTGTTAATGTGTATCTTTGTTTTGATTTCATACCATATTGATCTGTTTCAGAACTAGCCTATGCATATTATATAATCACTAAATCTGCATCTTCTCCATATGCCATGAGTATATCCGTAGTTAGTCTTATATCCTTAAGGATAGTCTTCAATTCTATCCAATGTTTTTCACTGGGAAAATATTGATATCTTCCTACCATGATTAGGGTATATGTGACATCTTTCATATTTCATGGAATATCATACATGATTTACAAAATCACAGATATTCATGGAAACTTGTATATCTTTTATTTCTCCTCATGTGTTTGAGGACACATTTTCTAAGAAATATGAATTCCATGTGGCACTAAAAACAATCTCCGATTTATTTTTTCTTTGAAGAATCCTGTTATAAATTTTTCAATATAAAAAAATTTCCATAGGCCAACAAGAATCTTGGATCTATCACAACAAATTTGGATGTCAAGAATATTTTCTTCATCATCCAAGTACATCATTGAGAATAATGTGTTCAACATGGTTTTGAAAAACTATAATATTGGTAGATCATTTATATTAAGTAAGATTTAATTGACATAATCTATTAAGAAAATAAATGTAATCCCACTAAAATGTTTTTAAACATAGTGATAATATTCATTATTTATGAAACCAAATTATGTTATCGCATCATCAAGCTGAATGGTTCATGACATGTAATCATTCCTTAATCCATATATGCATCTCTAAAACATGGATACTATTTTCAAATCCTTTGTAGTCGTAACCCTTTTGGGTTGTCTCATATAAAAATCTTCATGAAGGATCCCTTTATGAAAGGTAATTAAGAAATTCATCATCCAAATGTCATAGTAATGGAAATATATTATGGAATGTATAATTATAAAATATTTCAATATGGAAACTGGTAAAAAAAATTCATCATAGTCTATACAGTTTCAATTTTTGATCTAATATAAAACCTATCAATCCTTATAGGTTTGGAAATATGGATCCATATCCATTTTCTTCTTCATACCCATTTACAACCAATGGTATATAAATCTACTAGGGGGATCTACCATAATCCAAACATATGTTCGATACATGGGATCCATTTTATATTTAATATATTATTTTACCTTTGTAAATTATATTCCATTTATTATTTCCTTGAAGGTTACAATATAATTTTTATCAATGAATAATGTGTAATTTTCATTGGTGAGTAGAAATATATTTCCTGTAGGTTCTATAACATCTCTTGTATTAATAATCTATACATATATCTTTTGATCCCTCTCTTATTTGGGGATTTTTGGAATCTATTCCTTTAACAACTAATGTGTACCTAGATACTGGACTTCATCGAAGTCCATCTTTATCTAATAAATAATATTGATATTTTCCCCTTCTCAAGCAATGTGGAATTTCCATCAAAATTTAACATTTTGTCTAAGGGTTCATATATATAATATCCACTTGATTATTTGGGGGTATCCTATAATGGTATAAATTATTTATAGAGGTGAAAGTTTTCCACCAAAAGAGGACCTAACAATTTCTTTTCAACTCCACCCATTTAAATGCGAAACAACAAAATTATTCCCACAAAAAAATCCTATCAAACACCATTTGTCAAATTATCTACAAATTGTTTTAGTATACGTGATATTATCTATAATTTTTATCCTTAATAGGATAATGGAAGACTCGCATGACACATATGTTTTCTCACCTTGTCTAACAAGGTGTGGTTCCTCCTTCCACATACACCATTCCATTGAGGTGCATATGGAGGAGGTATTCTGGATTTAATATCAATTTTTTTTAAAACACTGGGGCCAAAGCCTCATTTTATTATTTGAAAGAAAAGACCTCTTTAGACTGGGTAGAGTGAGACCCATTACATAGCCCGAAGGCCCAAGGCCAAGTGGCCTGAATACAAGGCTTGAAAGCCCGTTTGAATGGCCCAAATTACCCCTCGGTGAACAGTATTGCTACAACACCTGTGTTGTTACAACTCCTGCTACAGTACCACCACTGCTACATTATCTACTACAGTCCCTCCACCGCTACAGTGATACCACTGCAACAGTGTCGCCGCTGCAACAGTACCTGTTATAGTACTACTACAGTAACAAGGAAATTCTCCCATGCCCGGATTTGATCCTGGGACTTTTGGATGCCAAGCAGGAGCCTGTACCACTAGGGAACATGCTCGTTGGCACTGGATTTAATATCAATGTCCAATATATAGATAATGAAATATAGATTAAGATATTATCCACCATGGACTAAGTGGATTTCCATAGTTTTCTTACATAAGTAGTTATAAACATCCTTCATGTATACATTCAATTTATCTAAGGAATCCAACTTATATCTTATTAATAATACATTCCCATATATTCTAAATTCAGTAGTAAATGTTATGTAAAATGAGTACACAACCATTGCATCAACTATAACTAACCCACACAATTCAGTATAATCTAATACAATAATATCATTATACCTTAATCATTTCCACCAAAATGGGATTTATTCATTTTATTATAAACAAGTGTGACTTAAACTATGTGGTTTTAGATTCAATGGAACCAAATATTTATCTTGGAGTAATTTGGTTAAAGGCTTTTCATTTCCATGTCCTTTTTATATATTCCATAGTTGGGTGTGGTATGATCCATCTCAAGTATTTTTTTATTGGGATTTATTATTTGATGTAATCAAACACATAAAAAGAATTATTTTAAAATATGTTACCATGACATATGATTTTTTTTAAAAATAATCTAAATTAATTTATAATTGTGAAAATAAATCCATTTTTATCATGTATGGATAATGATATAATATTTTTGGTGACTAAAGGAGTATATTAAAAATAAATTAACACTAAGATCTAACCATCATAAATGTGTGTTGTTAGTCACTAATAGAAAAAATAACAAGTCTTTCTCTGTTATCTATTCATAGGCATACCAAACCATAGGAAATTAATTGGGATAGACTTGTTTTTTATATTTAAAAACATAGGAGAAAACCAAATACCTTTTCTAATGATATGTTTTTGGAAACAAATAAATTTGACTGAGTAAAAAATTCACCTGATGATTTGGCTTAATTCTTTTTCTAGAAATATTTTTTCTTCCAGCGTCCCTTTTTTCCACAAGAAAAATAGTTAAAATATCATCCCCTTGTTCATCCCTTGGTCCTTATCTTCTTGTATTAGGGTTTCAAATAATATTTATACATAGGGATCATTTTCATAACAATACCTTTATCCACCATAAGGATAGAAGTCTTTTCACTCGTAATATTATTTTCAATAAAGGAAATTGGAGTGAGATGATGAAGGAGATACTTATATGTATGATTAGTATTGAAATTGAAAAACATTAGAGAAAATAAAATGGAGTAATGAATGAATGGGAATGGTTATTCCTTAGGAATATTAAACATTAAAGAATTTTGGAGCTTAATATAGCCAATAAGTTTGACTATGGACCAAATTGTACACCTTCTCTGTGTTTTCCCTAAAATTTCAAATTTGATATCTAAATATATTACTATTTTTCTCTCTCATGTTAAAGACCATATAGATGATGGATCATATTATGGGCATCTGCATCTTCAGGTAACTTAACGAGTTCATTACATAAGGATTAAATCATTATAAACTGAACTTAAAATTCATCACTCATGTGTTTATCATAGACATAAAGATCCTCTGTAATATCATTCAAATAAATTAGTATAGGTAGTTTTGTTTCTTGATTTTCAGGATTATGATTAAGGTGAAATACAATCCATATGAATTTGGACCATTCTTGGAGGTTACTAATAGTTAATAGATTGTCCATAATTATAATTTAATTCAAGGATAATTTTGGTTTTTACATAAAATTATTACACAATACTAAAATTGAATATTATTAGTACTTCACCACCTGATTATAATTTATTCTACGAATAACTTTATAAATTTAATTAAGTATCTCACTATTTTATCAAGTCCCATCATAAATCCCCATTTTAATTAGAATTTCAATTTTTATGGAAATTATTTTGGAAAGGTTCCTTATTCCCTTTATCATAGCCCTTGAACTTATTCATCCGTTACATGATATTCTTTAGATAGGTAGGAATTTTCTAACTACAATATTGAATCTCTTGATCCATTGAGTGGATGCCCCAATCATGAAACCCTTGATTGAGTTTCATCAGAACATTCCTCCATACTGCAACAATTATCAAAACAGACACTCTAGTTGATATAAAACAGTTATCTAAACTATGAAAAATAACAAGGAATACCTTATATAACTAAGTGTCCCAAAAAGGGTTGTTCAAACACTTATTTAAATGGCTCTATTCCTATTCATTTAATGTAAGTCCTTGTATGACAAAATTATAATTTGTGGTTTTTATTTCGCATAATTAGTTGTTATTTTATCCTCTACATGTAATATTATTATTAAATGTATTTTACTTAATTGATTATTCATATTATTTTAAAACATTTACACATAATGCTATTAGTTTAATTCTGTATTTTCACTATAGTCTATTTATTTATGTGATCATGGGATTGCATCCAAAATTATAAAGAAATGAATTAAATAAATGAATGATATGGTCATCAACTATTTTAATGGTTAATTTGTTTAGAGAATAACAAAACAACCTATGACCCTAGAGGAAAATTTATTATATAATTTTTAGAACATATTACAACATTCCTTATGTCCAACTATGTATCTCTCTTGTTTGATCCATCTTAGTTTCATATTAAACAACCTCCAACTTGGATCTTCCTTGATCTGACAACAAGAGCCTTTAGATAGTCCTTTTATTCCATATGTTTTACAAATGACATATAGGATAGGGGAAATAAATGATTCATCAAATATAATTATAAAAAAACATTGGACACATATGTCCTTTATAATAAATAAAGGAGGGATGACACATAGGCCATCAAATTTATTTTAAAATAATTTAACTAAAAACTAATGAAATATAATTAAATTAAAGAAAACCAACACATACATAGGTCCTTTTAGAGCCCATTATCATTCATACACATGAAATGCCTAAATATATAATATATCTACATAGAATTCATTTTAATTCATTATTTGAAATGAAAAAATGTTCTATAATCAATCCAATGAATTATCTTATTAACGAATTAATCAATATTATCCAATTAAATCCATTTTTTCAAAAGGTTACCATCATCATTGATCTTAAATAAAATAAAATATTTTTTTTTATTTTATTTTATTTAAAATTTATTAAAATTTTCACATAGTTTATAATTAGAATAATCATAAGAAGTACATATTTTATTAACCTGGTATTGTCCTTCTTGATTACCATGCACTCATACAACATATTTTGTACACCCATTGTGTCTTACATTAACTGTGTATACTATTAGTTTAATTAGAAATAGAACACATGAATATTACATTTCTCATATATTTTAATAGTTTGAGTCTTATCTAGGCGTTAACCATATCATATTTGTAATTTTGAAAATTAAATATAATTAATAAAGAATTTGTCATAATATTAAATCCTAATAAACAAAATGTACTATCAAAGTAATGACAAAAAAAACCTCTGAACTAAGTTTTTTAATTGAACAATGAATTAAACTTAATATTTCTATATAAATTGGTAATGTAAATGATATTTTGAGGATGGTCACATGGTGTATACTCTGATTATCCAAATATTTTTATTACATACCTATGTACTCAATGTGGACACCCAGTAGACATTTATGAAATAATTTATATGTATAAAGGACATGTGATATTTATATCATGTTACCTGGATGCCAACCTATGGCCATCACGTATTAAATAAACATGGTGTATTAATTATGTGACACATCTTCGCCAAAGGTTTTTTTTTTCATGAAAACCTATGGACTACTATATGTGTGAAAACCCTACAAGGTGATTGGTTTAGAATGTATTTAATCAACTATGGCCAATCAACACATTAAACATGAAATATACATAATGTGTATTCATTACATAAAGAAAACATGGTCTACAGAGGTGTCTAGCAGTAATGAAAAATGATTCATGGAATGAGAGATTGTAATACACATCATATAACATTATTTTATCCATCACAAGTTATTTGAAATTCTATATAGGTTCTTTAGAGGTGATCATAACTATTTATTAATATATATTTTAATGTTAGTGATAAATGAAGATGGGGGGATATCTTGAAAATTAGATATAAAAAAATTAAAAATGAAATAAAAATTAACTTATAAATGTGTGATTATAAAAAATCACATACATATTTATAAATTATTATTTGATAGATCTAATTAACCTAATCATTCTCATTATAGTGGAAGTGCTTATCGAGGCCCATAAAAATTCTATAATTGTTTGATTTTATGGATAATTTAAATATTTCACAAAACATAAACATAATGACTAATTTTTTTCCAAATTATATTAACAGAAGGTCATTAAAAATAAGAAAAGTTTTTTTTTCATCATAAAATTGTAAATAATTTAAACATATTGGAAGAAATAATACCTCGTTATTTAGATATTTTAAGGAAGAATATGTTTTTTGTGGAATCATATTATGGTAAACCATCATTAATCATGTTGTATATAACTATAGAATCCCTTTAGAAATAATCCATAGGTGCTCCTATGATTTTTCAACAATGTCGATGGATTTTCGGGTACTAGAGAAACAGATCAATCATATTGTGTAATTTTTCTTATTTGATACAATGATTACTTTGGGATAGAAAAATATTTTTCAATCCTATTCATAGAATAACGATGGTGGAAGTGAATATATAGTTCCTTATTTTTTATTTATAGTGATCTCTAGGTATATTTGTTTACAAATATTCTTATTTTGGATTTATCTCTTCATAATATATATAATAATTTATTTATAGAATGATTTTGTTGTTAAAATATTAATTAATTTCACATATTCCCTAAAATAATATATTAAACCATATATAACCCCATTAAATGTAATAATAATAATAATAATAATATATCATGTAATACTCTAACCAACACAATGATAAATATTTTTTAGGCAGCTCAAAAATTAATATGTACTACTAGAAAAAATCATGGTGTGTTTGTACTTCTTAGTTTTTATCAAATAAAAAAATAAATATGTTTTCACAGAATAAATAAATAATTATTATATATTATAGTAATTTAATAAATACCTTTTGAATGTATATTTATCTAATTTATACAATCAATGAATAAAGTATAATATTATGTCCATGTATAGATAATAATATTTTTTCCAATAATTAAATTCAAATAAAATTTAACTTAAAGAAAACATAAAAATTAGTACATGACCCTCTATTATTCATTATTATTGGAATTTTGTGGATATGTCTAAATCCTAATCTTACTATCAAACAATGGGTCAAGACACTCAAGTATAGAAGTTAATTCCACACTATTGAAAATCACACATGATCACTCACTATTTAATATAATATAATTTTCAGGATATCCCATAAAGTAGGTTGCAATCCTATATCATCAACCTATATAAGTGATACCTTTTTCATTGATTATTTGAAATAAACACTTTTTTTCACAATTTCCATGGAATGTAACAACATAATTATATTTCAATCAAAGTTATAATACATGAACATCGATAAATATTTATTAGAAAAAACAATTATTGGCTTATTATATAATAAAATGTCAGTAATGACGTGCCAAACATTCCATACATCCATAGAATATATCGTGTCATTGTTTTGTTCAATACATCAATGTGCATGTTTCATTAAATGCATTAATAATACTTGAAAAATCTAAAGATCATCACACATTTGAAGGGATTTGAAATTCCACTAACATGAAAATATATCGAATTCCTAGGAACAGTTCTATTCCCATTTTTAACTATCATAGAGATTACCAAGTACATAAATCATATTATAATGCCTCATCTTATTACGAGTACTTACACCTGATAGTAAACATTAAATTATTCCAATCATAAAATTTTCCCCAACCATAGAACTATATTTATGAATATTATATAAAATTTCAATATTCACATAATATTATGGAACCATTATTACCTTGTCAATGAGATAGATAATCTTGTAAATTGTTACATTAATTTCATATACAAAAAATGATGAATATGTAATAAAAAATATTAATTCATATCCACTTTATTGAGTACATATATTCAATCCAAACAACTCATACTGTGTTCTGGGAAACTAAATCTAACATGAGAACCTTATAAATGAAAATAAACCCAATAAATGGAGTTTTGATGTAGTGTTGGGTTAATAACATATAACTAAAATGAGTATGATTCTTATGAATGTGTATTACCTTGTAGAAAAATAGTGTCTTCTATTTAAAATATTTCCCACATTGCATGTTGTATTGTGTCCATGGTAAAACATAAACCTACTAAGATGTTTATAATATTATAATTATAGTTGTAATATATTATATGTTCATCACATTTAATTTACCACCAATATAAGAGGATCGAACCTATTTTTCTATCATACTATATCTATTTTTAGACCAAGGTGTTTTCATTTAAATCATATGAAGTGAAAACATAGAAAAATAAATACAGTGCCTCATATAGAAATTTAATTTTGATCCTTATAAAAGTAGATATTTATAATTCATAATGAAATTGAAAACAAGAATAATTTATAGTAGAATATGATTTGAAATATTTAATAATATAATGAGGAAAAAAATTAATTCAAGGTAATTAGGGTTATATTAGTTTTATAAAATATATTGGTAATGATTCCATTCATGAAAAAATTAATTATTTAATGAGAATAGTTTAATTAAATCTATTAAAGACCTCTACTATATGGTGAGATAATACTTTTAGAAATTGTATAGTGGGGTTTTAACATATATATATGAATTCTTCAATGAACTAGTTGATAAAAATAACAAATTTCAAATGAAATTGATGTTATGAAAAAAATATTTTGTGTGATAGTTTCAAAAACAAAACTCTTATCCAGGAACTACAACATTATGATAAATCCCTAAAAATTTGAAATGAAAAAATTTCAATTAATGAAGATAAATTTAAATTCAATATTCATGTGAAACTTTATGTTATAAATGCCTTTGAATAAATATTCCAAGCACTAAAATAATCAAAAAAAGATTCCATGTATGTTTAGAATTATTAATTTAATATTACATAAAAAAGTGTTAAATACCAATAATGTAATTTAAATGATATCTGAAAAAATATTGAGGTTCATATTCCAGCATTTAAGGAATAATGTAAAGATAGGGTGAGATAACATGAAGACCAAAACAATTCTATAAACCTGAGATTACATGATCTAAAGGTATATTTGATAAATTTTGATAACACCTAATAATAATCATAATAATAAATAGAAAAACAAGTTCATCCACAAGTAGTTTCATCACATGTATTTTTATGTTCTCTGAATAAACCTATAAAAAACTTGGACTATGTTAACTTTTTTCCCAAATAAATATTTTTATATTATTTTTTTTCTACATGTTTAATTTAGAAATTAAAATATATAAATTGTGGGTAGATATAAATTATAATAAATATTCTACCATAACTAATTTTGATAGATGGATGTACAAGAAGATAATTTCCATAATGTATGAAATAAAGGATGATATTTCTAACAAAAAATTGGAAGCTATCAAATATTTCTAGACTACTGATAAATATAAAATAATTAGATTTGATATCTATGAATGGTACTATTGGATGTTTGGTCACATGTACTTTAAATGTAGTCACAACATGTCAATATGTAGATATAATTAAATTCTATAATTATATGGTGGTTTAGATAAATTAAAATAAAGTAGAAATACTTAAGTTAATAATATTTCATGAAAAAAATATAAAGTATCTAGTATGAACATTTCTTAATCTTTTGATAAAATTTGTGATTATTTTAGAAACAGTTTTCATAGGGTGGAATAGTCCCAGTATATTCAAACCATGTTCCATAATTATAAAATTTAAATATAAGATACTATTAGAAAATAAATATGGTTATAAATGATAATAAGTACTAATTAGGAAAGAAATGTAATTTTATTACTGAAGAATGTACACCAAAGATGTTAATTAAAAGAGCAAAAAGTTATATCCCATAAATAAGGAAAATATTATATTAATTTTGTAGAAAATAACACATCATAAAATATTATTATTTTATTATGAACAATAACATTGATGAAATGTGATAAAATATATGAACAAATTGAAAAATGAGAAGAATAATGGGATTTGATTAGGTAAGGACACCCTAGATGAAGAACATGAAATTTACCAAATAAAGGAAACTCAAAGGCTACTAAATATTTATGTGGAACCACAAAAATTTATATCCATACAATTGATTGGTTTATTTCATAGATTCTTGAATAAGATAAGTTATTGAAGAATAAATGGAAATAACAAGGTACACAATATGCATTTACTATTGAAAGAAGAAAAGTGTCCGAAAAAAATAACGATGGTCATATAAGTAATTATTTCATAATAATATTTCCACATTATTTTGAGTTGAATAATAAAATATAGGATGCATAAAATAATTAAAGAGTTTTGAATGCTTATGTTATAATGGTTAATCCATTTTAGAGGAAATATGATCATATAATGAATTCAAATCTACCAAATGATTATATAATTTGAAAAATTTAGGGTAAAGTGATATTGAATTGTTATCAATATTTTAGTACAACAATTAAAATAGTATATGGGTTGAGAAAAATGAGTTATCATTAGTTCATGCATTGAGGTGGTGATTTAGACTCACTATATTTGAATATGTGTTAATTTGTACTACATTTTATACGCAATTGAATGATAGTCATTAAAAAATAGATTTGATATTTTTATATGTTATCTATAAAACCTGAAGTATTTATTAATCATGGAGTAGTGATATAAGGAACTGACATTGAAATGCTTTTTAATCCAGAATTTCAGTAAAGAACATACATTATTACACATTTAGGATATTTTTAGGTTTAGAGAATTAGAAAATTAGGAAATAATACAAACATAACATACAACTTTCATACAAAGAGGATACTACTAAAAATAGTATCAATATTATTCAAAACATAAAACATGATTTATTTTAAAACAACCCATCTCATTCTTCTTGAATCCTTAATTTCTCATACCAATCCTTATTTTTTGTGAAAAACATTTTGAAATATCTGGATGTGTACAAAAATTAGTAAGGGATATAAAGAATGTAATCGTTAGTCAAGTGATAACATAAAAACCAATAAAACCCATTATCCTAAAAACACATATGCATATACCATCATGTAGTTTCCTTGAGAAATATTAACCATATAACACTTACATTCACCCTTACACATGGAATAACATTTTGGTCAACTTCTATCTCCAGAGTACCCAATGAATTCCAGAGCCATGATGGGGCTCACCCGTCATATCCTGGACATTAATGGGCTCAAAACAACATATAATGATTTAAAAATTAATCAACCCAACACAAATTCTTTCCAAGGAACATATCATGAATAAAAATCTTCGTAACTCATTTACACCCATAAAAAAATACCTTCATAATTTTAAATATCATTTTCTTCATATACAAATAGTTTTATAATATAAACACCACACACATAATAATGAAATAAAATTATACAAAAATAACTCTGAAAATACATAATGGAGATATTATAGCAATGAAACATCATAAAATTATAAGATTACACTGATGATATTAAAAAAATAACAATCTCTTTGTATTTCATAATGGTTACATTTTAAAGGATTTTAGTGGAAAACTCTTTACAAATAATTTTACATTGAAGAGAGAATTGATTAAATGAAGGGATTATGTTTATATATTGTAAGTACACATAGTTAAAAATAATTTTATAAAATTACATTTCACAAGTCATATTATCATTATGAAGACAATTGATATTGGTTGTAACCCAATGAATTGAAATTACATTTAGAATCCACATACAAAATTTCAGCATGGTAATGGATGTAAATGGGAGGGATTAATGATATATAAATGGGTTATCTCATATTTTATATATCATAAGTGTAGTATTTTAATGGTGTGGAAACATAAACCCTCATTATGAATTCAAAATTATAGAACATAACAGGGAGTGATTCTTGCATAAAAGTAAGAAAGAGAGGATCCCTTACCTCTGGTTTGACTTCCCTAAATCCAGTTTAAAACTCTACTATTAATTTTCAAATATTCATATTATTATTTTAGAGAAACGTATTCTTGTTTATAAGACCTTGTATGATCATCTTATAACATCATTCCAATAATATATTAATAACATATTGTTCATTCCATTGTTTGTGGGTGCGTTCTTCACATGTTTTCAATGGTCGGTTCATAATGGATATTATTTTTGATTGGATATACAACGAAAGTATTGGAATTGAATTTTATTTAAATATTTTTAAAATATTAGATTATACCATTTATCAATTTAAATTTTAACATGAGTTTGATTCATATGTTATAACATTATTGATATTTTTTAGGTCATTTTTGCGATTGTTCAATCCCAATGAACTAATTTTGTTTTATAAATTATTAACATGTGTAAAAATTTATTATAGAACATTATATGAGATATAATAAATAAATTATAATATAGATCTACCATAAACATGGTTTCAAGACCATTCTTGATGTAAGTAAAAGAAATTGAAATCACATCGTCCATGATGTCAGTAAATCAGCACATCAAGGATAGTGTTTTAGTGTGTTGAATATGTGGGATAAGAGAAGAAGTATAATGGCGAATCTTACAAAAAAATGATGACCTCATTAATATGTATGATACTGTATCATTCATGCATCCTAGATATGGGTATGTGAGGAAAGAATAATAATATAAAATAAAATGAAAAGAAAAGTTGGAAAACAAAATAGGTTGCTTAACTCTTTGATCTCTTCTCCTTGAGATCCTTCATAAGGCCCTTGGTTTTGATTTTTTGGTGAGACCAGTAGGTATTGCAAGAAGGGACAATTTTTTGAAGTAGTATTGAACAGAATATAGGCAAGGCTCATGGCTTGATAGGTGTGGGAGGAAGAGGGTGGAGTGGGTGGCATTTATAGTGGGGGAGAGGAAGAGTTTTACATTATTTTAATAATTATTATATTATTTTGGCACAATAAAAGCAATAGTTATGATTCCAATACTATAAATAGTAATAAATGAATGTTAATTCGAACCAATTGGGCTTATATCATCATGAAATAATCTATGATATAGTAAAATATGTATTTGCATTTATCATAAATTATTGTATTTTCCTATTCATCAAAATTTTAAGAATTTTTGAAAATTCCAAAAAATTTATCCTAAACATTTATCAAATTGTAGAATTCCAAAATTATCTTCATTTTTGGAAAATAATTTTATAAATATGATTCATTTACTTTTAAAAAAAATTCATACATTATTCAATAAGTAACAATTTGAAAACTATAAATCTTTTTATATCACCTTAAAATTTTAATAATGATCTCATTATCATATAACTATAACAATATTAGATTTACTATTCATAAGATATGTGTAGGTTACTATTCATAATGGTAGGTTACTATTCACAAAAAATATAGATTGTCTTATTAGACTCCATATAACATACCGATCACAACTTCGTATGTATGTTTTTTGAAATTCAAAACATAGAAGTGAAAAAATTATGTTTAAAGGTTAGTTATAAATATCTACATAAAACTATGTTTCATGCATTTCAATTTATATTTTAAAACCATGGTCTGTTACATTATCCCCACCATCTGGAATTTGAATCCTCACAATTTTGTTTACTTATTTAAAAAGTGAGTGTACCTTTCCCTCATAGAATTTTCAGATTCCCATGTTGCTTCCCCATCCATGTGGTTTTTCCCAAAACATTTACCTGGTAGATTACCTTATTCTGTAATAATTTTTCTCTTCAATAAAGAATCTGAACATGCTTCTGTTCATTAGAAAGATGCATTTCAAGTCAAACTTCATCTGGGTTCAAGACATGATATGAATCTACCATATACATTTCTCAAGATAAAAATATGAAAAACATTATGTACCAGAGATAAAATAAGAGGAAACACTACTCATTATGCAACAAGTCTAAATTTCTCCATTATTTCAAAATGACCAATTACCTGTGGATTTAGAGTTCCTTTCATACCAAAATGAATTAAACTTTTACAATAAGAGATTTTAAGGAAAACATTGTCACCTAACATGAAGAAAAGTCCTTCCTTCTATAATAAACATAACGTTTCTGCCTGCTCTGAGCTATCCTCATGTGATTCTAGATTATCTTCACTTTCCCATCCACTTCCTCTACGAATTCTAGACCCATTAACATTATTTCACAAAATGTATCCCATAACACTGGGGTTTGACAACTCTTCCCAAACAATTCCTTAAAAGGTTTCATCTGTATACATGTATAAAAACTATTATTTCAAGAAAACTCAACTAATGATAAATGTTAATCCCAAAAACCTTGGTAGTCCATTGAACATGATCAAAGAATATCCTCCATGGTCTGAACCCTCTTTTCTGATTTCCCATATAATTTTGGATGAAAAGTTTTAATGAAATTTAATTTTGTTCCCAACGACTTCTGAAGGACCTTTAAAAAATTAGAAGTGAACATGGGATCCTTATCAGATACAATAGATAAGGGAACTCCATGAAACATGACAATCACTTAGAGGAATAATAAAAAAATAAAATATAACATTAGAGTGTCTCTAATAGTAAGGAAATGTGAAAAATTAGCCAAGTGATTAATGATATCACAAATTAAATTGTTACATCAAGAGGTCATTGGAATTCCAACCATGTAGTCCGTGGATATATTTTCCCACATCCAATCTGGAACTGGAAAAGGATAAATAATACCCTATGGTAATTACCTATATTCTTTAACCTACTGACATGTCAAAAATTTCACTATAAAATCCAAGATATCTCTTTTTAGTCCATCCCTCCAATAACAGTCTTGAAAGTCTCTATACATCTTTGTTCTGCCAGGATGAACTGAAAATGGAGATCTATGAGCCTCACATAAAAATTCTTTCTTCATTCAAGAATAAAAAAGTACACATAATCTCATTCTAATTCATAGAACACATTCATTATCAGAATCAAATTCATCCAAAATACCATTCTTGACCATTAATATATTTTTCTATATGTCACTATCATCCTTCTGTGCTTTATTGATTCAATCTCAGAGATACGACTTAACTGACACCTAAAAAAACAGTGGAATTTCCAGAAACAATGAATTCCAAACCAGAATTCATTAAATCATTAATCAAGGGGTCATGTTATATATTTAACATGGTTAATGATGCATGATGATTTTGAATCAAAGAATCTACCACATTGTCGTCTTTTCCTAGATGGTAATTTGCCGTGCAATAAAAATAATTCACTATTTCAATCCAACTTCTCTACCTGATGTTCAATAATTTCCAAGTGATTATATACCTAAAACTATTATGGTAAGTATATATTCCACAGATGACTCTGTATAAATAATGCTTCCGAATTTTTAATGAAAAAAACACAACTGCTATTTCTAATTATTGTAGAGGGTATTTTAAATCATAAGGTTATAACTAACATGAAGCATAAGAAATTACCTGATCATTATACATTATAACACAACAATATAACATCAATGAAGCTTTACTATAGATTAAAAGTTCACCATTTCTAGAAGGTAGTGTCAGAATTGGATCATTCACTAATCTTATTTCCAATTCTAGAAAAAAAATCATCACATTATTCTGTCCATATGTAGTTAACACCTTTTCGAGTTAATATAGTCATTTCACTAGATAACCATGCATTGTTTTCAACAAACTATCCGTAATATCCCTCCAAACCAAGAAGCTATGAATTGCAGTAATATTTGGGGGTCTTTTCAATTCATCAACAACTTTTTCATTTGTTGGATCAATAGTAATTCCATATTTAGAAACAATAACAAAGAGGAATGAAATTTTTGGCAACCAAAATTCACACTTGATGAATTTTACCAACAACTTATTTTCATTAATGGTTTTCAAAATAACCCTTATATGTTTCTCAAACCCCCCTTTAAATTTAAAATACACAAGGATGTCATCAATAAACACAATGAAAAGTTTATAAAAGAACTCACAAAATATTCTATTCATAGAATCCATGAATAAAATAGGTGAATTTGTCAAATCAAAGGGAATTACAACAAACTCATAATTCCCATATCTTTTATGGAATGCTTTTTTTGAAATTTTATCCTCTATTACATTCAGTTGATGGTACCTAGATCTTAATTCTATCTTCAAAAAATATAGTTCTCCCTGGAGCTGATCAAACTAGTCATCAATCTGAGGCAATGGATACTTATTCTTATCGGTAATTCTATTCAAAGCTCTATAATCTGTGAAAATTATCATTGAACCATCATTCTTTTTATCAGAAAAGACAGGATTAGCTCATGATGATGTAGTAGGGTGAATGAAGACATTATCAAGAAAATATTGCAACTAATTTTTAAATCCAATATGTTCCATTTATCAACTAGATGTGATGTTTTGAAAATTGGATTACCATTAGGGAATAAGCTAGTTATGAATTCACCTTCTGGATCAAGTATAAAACCGGGAAAATTCTGAGGAAAATCAACAAGGTATTCATTTACCACTAAAGATTCATTAATATGAATAGTTCCCTTATTTTTAATGATTTTATCAAGATAAATTTCATTTCCATAATTCAATATTCTCTCAACATCCTGATATCTTATCAATTGTTTGGGTTCATTATTGTATAAAAATTAAATTTCATTCTAGAAAAACAACTTCATTACCTCTATAGTCAATTTTTTCATGAAAATATAAATTCAATCCATACCTAGTATAACATCATTCTAAACCATGGGAAGAAAAACAATGTTTGTAGGTAATGACATTCCACCGATAAAAAATGAATTATTCTAAAAATACTATTTTTACTTAATATTTCCCCTTGTGTTTTACCCATATGTTCTAATTTTATTTCATGAGGTTAAATTCGAAATTTTCTAGAAAATTTAAAATAAATAATCGAATGTTTATACCCTTCATCAATTAAGAATTTCAAAAAATCTATTTAAATAAATAATTTAAGGCCCCAACCTTAAAAATTACTTAATCTTGAGTTATTTCAAGTATACACATTGAAGATCTTTTCAGGTTTAGAGTTTTAGAGAATTAGTTAATAAAACATGCATTGCATTCCACATTTCAATAAGGTGGTTACATAAAAGACAGTATTATTTTTTCCCATCAAAGGAGACATATTTAAAATAAAAAATAGATTCTTTATTGACACTTCCTCGACACTATCATCACATCATGTACCTTTCCCTTGACCTGTGAAAAACATTTCAAAAACTTGGGATGAACATTAAAAAGCTCAGTAAAGGACACAAAAGTACAGAATGAAAACATTAGTCCATGTATTCATAAGAATTAACGAAATCATACCTTACCCATAAAACATAATCACTTTATTATACATCATAAAATCATAATATTTATGAATAACTCATAAAAATCATAAGACATAAAGGTAACTTGAGGAATTCATAACATTCTTACGTAGGGAGTAACCATCATGGTTATGTTTGGAATACCCATCATAGTATATTCCCTAAATATCTTTGTAGAAACCTTAGAATTTAACTCCTTTGCATTACCCATTTCATTGGAGAGCTATATCGGGCTCACCCACCCTTATTTTATCATGGAACCACCCGTATTCATAAACAATACCCATGAACCATAACATAATCGTATAACATAAAACATGCATAAAGGTAACATAACATTTCCACATTTCAATCCCAAGATACCAAAAACACATTGATATAATCAAAACATAATCAAAACCATTTTCAGTACCAAAATAAATGAAAAGTAAACATGGTATTTATTTTTCATTTAAAAAAAGTTATGGCTTGTAGAGGAAGCTGAAACTCAAATAATGGTCACGGCGGTAGAGAAGTTGTTGTCACCGCATACGTAAGACAAAAATAATCCCATTTGTCATTTCGTAAAAAAATTCATCTAAAAAGTTTCATTTTGAATGAAAGTAAAAGTCAAAGGGTTTTAAAAACTGTATAAAATAAAGTTATGTATAAAACAAAATATGCCCAAATGAAAGGATATTGAGACAAAGTCCCACACCTCATGTCTGACTTGACTTGATCATTCATTAATCTCTTGAATAATAAAATAGAATTAATTTATACTTTCTTAAGAACCTTTTTCATGTTAATTATTCCTTTTATATCACTTATTACCTTGTTATAAACATTATGTAATTATTTATGTTAATAATTGTCGTTTTGTCGATCTTTGGTACTTGAGTCAAAAATAAGCATTTTGTAATTATGATTTGTTCATGATGTAAAATATCCATTATATCCAGAATTATTTTCATGATTTATATATCGTATATATCATATATATCCATTATATACATGGATTTATAATATTAC
The DNA here is from genome assembly GCA_963277665.1 of Viscum album. Classification (NCBI taxonomy): domain Eukaryota; kingdom Viridiplantae; phylum Streptophyta; class Magnoliopsida; order Santalales; family Viscaceae; genus Viscum; species Viscum album. The sequence goes on from OY728150.1 coordinate 333,385,696, forward strand.
ATAACATTTATAGGTAAGAAATGAAATGCACCGTTCATGGAGACGGTAAATCGTACATACGCATAAATGCTACTTTCGTTTCTATTTCATATTTAATGGAGTGAAATAATAATGATATAAAGGTATATTATAACTCCAGTATCATATCATATATAATATCATTAATTCCATCCTTTATATGTCCCACATATGGCATTAACGATTCAAATCACTTTGAGGGGGCGGTAGTCCGCACTTCCTAAAATGAAATTATCACGTTTACCCATAATGGAAGCCATAAAGGTAAGTCCTAAATGAAAAATAAATAAGCATAAGAAAAACATAAAAATAATATATATCATATATAAATAGAGTGACATCTTAATGGCCACCATGAAAGGTGTTAATAGAAGATTGTACCATCATCATTTCATGAGGCATTAATTCGCCACTCACAGAAACAATATGTTCATTAACCATTGGGTGGAGGTGTGTGTATGTTTAAATCAAATAATTCTCATAAAAACATCCTAGAATATTGAATATACTTGTGTTGTTACAAAATAAAAGAATAAAAACACTTTAGGGGGTTGGGGAAGAAAAATAAAACAAAAGAACATTAGAGAAGACATTACCTTTAAATCGGGTAACTCCTCTTGGTTTGAACCAAAAGGGTTTCATGAAGAGATTTCTACCTAAGGAAAGGCTTATAGGATGAAGAGAGGGATGTGGAATGATTAAATGATCAGATCATGTCCAAGTCAATGTCTTTAGAGGTGTGGGTAAGGTGGTAGAGGTGGGGGCCTTTTATAAGAGGGAGCAAGGGCACTCTTGGAAATTCATAAAATGTTAAATTATTATATAATGCGTATCATATTTTAAAGGCCCCACAATAATATATTTCTAGGATAAGGTGATAAGGGTTCTAAATACACTCATCCAATAGGGTTTTCACTAGTTTAAGTCTTATATTTTACATTATCTTTTCATTTTATTTAAATCGCCCATTAATGAGGTAATTGCTGCATCATCACGGTTTCATAAATAAATTAATTTATATAATGTATAAAAATTATAAAAAAAATTCCATGATGTAGGAAATCATTTTATCTTTACAATTAATATTTATAGTCTAATAGATTATTTACATAGAAAAAACTAAATTTTTTTACTTGGGTGATACATATTTTTGTGATATTCTCCTTTCTTTAAAAATAAAACGATAAAGTGTCACTATTACAGAAAAGTGATTCTATGGTGTCCCAATGTTTGGCACAAGGAATTACATGGATGGACATGAAACAAAAAATTAGCATTAGGACACATTTTGCGGTCAATTGTTATTATTATGATATAATTTTATTACCGTTAACTACCCATTTACAAAATAATCACGATAATTAAAGATAATTACCCTCGTTATTATTCATAATGTCCAAAAAAACAACTAAATTACATAATTTGGAGATTATCATTACAAATATGGAATCCATTTTACCAAATTCCCAACAAATAAATTGTATTAATTAATTTAAAAATAATTCCCATTGTCGAAGCAAATAGTGTGTTTTTTTGAAACAATATCTATCAAAAGTTTGACAATTGTTTCTGCCCAATTTCAAAGGGAAATTAATCCCAATGACCACCATTGGATTAAATGGTAAAAATATATTCTAATTACACTTTAAAGCCAATTAAAAAAAATCTATCCCTATAATTAAATTAGATGAAAAAGCAGTTTTGAAGTAAAATGCCGTATTTTTCATTATTCATTAAAAATGAACATTGTCAGAAAAATACCAAAAAATTATCCACAGTGAATTTCAATGTCCCCATCCTATAGAATAAGTTTATTATGACAAATAGATCTTATAAAATTTTCAAAATATTGATTTAAAAACGGTTCTCCATCAAAAAGTGGTAAAACAATATTTTAAAAATATTAGAGAACTCTACGCTTAAGATTGGATTCATTCTCATTTTAAGCATCTAAAACACTATATAAGTCATAAATAGACATAGATATGAAAATAAATAATTCATTAATTACATGGTATGTTACATCCTTCCCCGTTTTGAAAATTGTGCCCCCACAATTTATTTACTTATTGAATAAGTTGGGGTATTTATCCCTCATTGCATTTTCAGATTCCCATGTTGCCTCTTCAATCATGTGGTTTTTACACAAAACCATTACATGATGAATCACCTTATTCTGAAATACTTGCTCAATGTGGTCAACAATCTAGATCGTTTGTTCCTCATAAGATATGTTCTCTTCCAGCTGAACTACCTCTGGACTCAAAACATGAGATGGAAATGGCATGTACTTCCTTAACATTGAATCATGAAAACATTGTGTACCTGAGATAACCTCAGAGGTAAAGCCACTCGACATGAATTTGATCCAACTCTCTCTAGAATTTCATATGGTCTAATGAACCTTGGACTTAGCTTTCCTTTCTTACCAAATCACATCACATATTTCCATGGTGAAAATTTGAGGAAGACATGATCACCTACCAAAAAAGAGAGATCCTTCCTCCTATTGTCTGCATAACATTTCTTCCTGCTCTGAGCTGTTCTCATGTGTTTCTATAACAGCTGAACTTTTTCTTCCAACTCTTCTACCAATTCTGGTCCCATCAACTTCGTTTCTCCTACTTCTTCCTAAAAAGCTGCAGTTCGACACTGCTTCCCATATAATGCCTTAAATGGTTCCATCTATATACTGGAATGAATATTTATTATTATAAGAAAACTCAACCAATGAAAGATGTTGGTCCCAACTTCCCTGATAATCCATCAAACGAGAACATAGCATATCCTCCAATGTCTGAATTTTTTGTTCTAAATGCCCATCTGTTTGAGGATGAAAAGCTGTACTAAAATTTAATTCAGTACCCAACCACTTCTGAAGGCCTTTCCAAAAGTTATAAGTAAATCTAGGATCACGATCAGATACAATGGGGAGGGGAACACCACGTAACCTAAATATCTAATTAAGATACAAATGAGAAAGTTGGTCTTGGGAAAAAGTATCTCTTATAAGAAGGAAATGAGCAGATTTAGTCAAACGATCAACAATAACCTAGATTGCATTATTAACTCAAGGTGTCTTCAGGAATCCCACAATGAAGTCCATAGATATATTGTCCCATTTCCACTCTGGCACTAGTAAAGGTTGAAGCATCCCTTTCGATAACTGCCACTTTGCTTTAACCTTTTGACAAGTCAAACACTTTATAGTAAAATATGCAATATCTCTTTTCATTCCATCCCACCAGTAATACTCTTGAAGATCTCTATACATATTAGTATTTCCAGGATGAACTGAAAATAGTGAACTATGATCTTCACATTATAACTCTCTCTTCAATTGTGAATCACAAGTAACACATAATCTCTTCCCAAACCTCAAAACACAATCATTATCAATGTTGAATTCAGGTAACATACACTTCTGAACCAGCTCTATCTTTTTCTCCAACTCACTGTCTTGCTTCTGAGCTTGCATAATTCTGTCTGATAGAGAATATTTCCCTGATACCTGAAACAAAACATAAGAAAATCATGCACTAACAACTTCTACGACAAGGTTAATAATATCCTTAACCAAAGTATCACGTTCCAAACGTAACATGGTTAATGAAGCATTACTTTTTCGACTCAAAGCAGCAGCCACTTTATTTATTCCCCAGATGGTAATAAATTGTACAATCATAATCCTTGGTTAATTATATCCATATCCTCTATCTCATGTTCAATTATTTCTGAGTGAATATATGTACATTAAACTTTTGTGATCAGTATATATTTCACAATTTACACTATACAAATGATACCTCAAAATTTTTAAAATGAAAACCACAGCAGCTAATTCCAAATCATGTGTAGGGTAATTTACGTCATTATTTTTAAACTGACCTGAAGCATAGGAATTTACCTGATCATTCTGCATTAGGACACAACCAAGTCCTTTTAATGATGCATCATTGTAGATAAGAAACTCACAATTCCTGGAAGGTTTTGCCAAGACTGGAGCATTCACCAATCTTTTTTTCAACTCATGAAAACATTCATGACATTCTTTGGTCTAGATAAATATAACACCCTTCCGAGTTAGCTTATTCATTGGACTAGTTAACCTTGAAAATATTTTAACAAACCTTTGGTAATATCCTGCCAAACCAAGAAAACTACGAATCTCAATTACATTAGTGGGTGTTGGCCATTCTTCAACAACCATTGTTTTTGCAGGATCAATAGTTATTCCATCTTTAGAAACAATGTGACCAAGGAAGGAAATTTGTTGCAACCAAAACTCACACTTGCTGAATTTCCCATACAATTTCTTTTCTATTATGGTTTGAAAAATAACCCTTAAATGACATTCATGATAATCTTTACCTTTATAAAATACCAATATATCATCAATGAAAACAACTTCATACTTTTCCACGAACTCATGGAAAATTATATTGTTAAGGTCCATGAATACAGTAGGTGAATTGGTTAACCCAAAATTCATTAATACGAATTCATAATGGCTATATCTTGTACGAAATGTGGTGTTCAGAACATCTGCTTCCTTTAACTTCAAATGATGGTACCACGATCTTAGGTCAATCTTTGAAGCATACTGAGCTCCCTGGAGTGGATAAAAAAAATCATTGATATGAGGAAAAGGATATTTGTTCTTAACAGTGATGTTATTCAAGGCTCTATAATCAATGAAAACTATCATAGATCCATCTTTCATTTTAACAAACAAGATAGGATCACCCCATCATGATGTTCTAGGTCGAATGAAACCTTTCTCTAATAAATCATGTAATTGCTCCTTTAACTCTAAATGTTAAATTTGAGCCATTCGATAAGGGGGTTTTGAAATTGGCTTAGTATCAAGAACTAAGTAAATTGTAAATTGAACTTCCCGATCTGGTTTTATTCCAGGCAACTTATCAGGATACTCATTTACCATTGGCACATTATTAATCTGAATGGTTCCTTTTTCTTTCAACAATATATGCAAGGTAACATTCATTTCCATATTTTACAATTTTCTTAGCCTCTTCATATGTTATCAACAGTAAGGGTTCATTCTTGTACACAAACTAAAATTCATTCTAGATAGAAAATTCTTTAGTTCTACAATCAATCATAGCATGGTAAATAGAGAGCCAATCCATACCCTGGATAAAATCAAACACTACTATAGGTAAAACAATAAGGTTTGCAAGTAGGATATTTCCACAGATAAGGATAGTAATATTCTTATAAATTATTTTTTCCTCAACATTTCTCCATGGAGTTTTTACCACAAGTTCAAGAGTCATTTCTTGAGATGGAATTCCCAATTTACAAGAAAATCATTCAGAGATGAAAGAATGTGTAGTCCCCGAATCAAACAACACATTGGAATAATCTAAGAAAACAAAAAAAGTACTTGATTCCACTTCATTTGATTTCCCAACATCTGCTGAAGTAGTTGCAAAGGATTTCACCACACCTTTCTTCTTGTAGTCTAACTGCTTCCCATATTTTGATCTCTTTGTCAAACACTCGTTTTCATAATGACCCATCTCATTACACTAGAAACATTTCACTAACTATAAATCATGTTTGGTTTTACCATCACCCTGATCTTTTTTAGTGCAATCACGAGCCTTATGTCCCATCTTACCACATCGGTAGCACTTTCCAGAATTCAAAAGAAATTCCCCAGCATTATTTTTACCACATTTATCACAAACTGAAAACTTAGTTTTCTTACCATCAAACCATTTTGAAGGATTCTCCCCTTTCTCCTTCCAACTCGGTCTCTTCTTCTATTGGTTGTTATAGAACTCTTGATAATCAGCAAACTCCATTTCTACGTTCTCAGAAAATCTAACAAGATTTTCATAACTTTTGAACTCACAAGAAGCTAAATACCTTCGATATTTTGGATTTAATCATGAGTAAAAACAAGTCATTTTACTATCAAGGTCTTGGATAAAATTTGTAGCATACCTTGCCAATCAAGTGAACCTTTCTTCATAATCAACCACTGAGTCATCCTCTTGCCTCAATTCTAAGAATTGTTTTTCCATCCTAAGGAAAACAGAATTAGGAAAATATTTCTCAAGAAACAAACCTTTGAATTCATCCCACTCAATAGAATCAATCTCATCAGCGTCCCTGATATTTTTAAGCATCAACCACCACTAATCTGCTTCACCCTCCAAATGGTAAATAGCATGACTAACCTTTTTATTGTCTGAACACCCCATGACATCGAAAATATTCTCCAGTGCTTTAATCCACCCTTCAACTTGCACAGTTGTAGATGATCCTCTGAATGATGGGGGATGTTGCATCATGAAATGTTCCACCACTGACATCTTCCTCTACAGTTGAATTGGATGATCTCATGCATGGATACCACCACCATTTATTGCTTGAGTCAACTTTTCCATTAGTACAACAAACTGTTCACTTCCAATCACGACCATCTTAGGATGCTGATTTGGAAGGCCATTTACTTATATATGCCTTCATAGCACTGCTTCCCTATTTCCCTTGTGGAAAACCATTCTGAACAAACATGTCTTAGATGAATCAACTGGGTAATATTCAAATGCTATATTATTTCAATTTGACAATAAAAAATATTTTTGGATAATAATTTAATAGAATTCTAACTCCGGTAGTTATCAAAACCGACCTATGATACCAGCTATAAGGGCCCTGCCTTAAACATTACATAATATTGAGTTCTTTCAAAAATACACCACTACTAGAAAACGAGGTTATAGCCACGGTTTTAAACAAAATTGTGGCTATAGGGTTTAATCTCAAAGGTTATAGCCACGGTTTAGTTAAACCGTGGCTATATGTTTTTTTTCCGAAATCTATAGCCACGGTTTCACCCAAACCGTGGATATAGGGTCTTTTTCAATGGGTTATAGCCACGGTTTTGGTAAAACCATGGCCATAGGGTATTTCGTTCATGAACTATAGCCATGGTTCATCAAAACCGTGGCTATAGATCTCCCGTAGTTGCGCGTGAACAAAATTAACCCTCGAAAAAATGGCGGGAAGGTTTTCTAGCCACGGTTTACCTGCTATAGCCATAGTTTTTAATAATATATTTAACAATATATATATATATATCCAAAAAGACGTCTGTGGAGTAGTGTAAAGGTGTTTGGTGTACATAGCAGAGGTACAGAGATCGAATCTCGATGGGCAAAAATTAATTTTGGGCTATAGCCAGGGTTTTATTGGGCTATAGCCATGGTTATAAACTGTGGCTATAACCCTGTTGCCACGGGGGACAACTGTGGCTATAGCCCAACTGCCACTGTTGATAGATATCGGGGTTACATCCACGGTTTAGTGAAACTGTGGAAATAGGGCTATAGCCACTCCAATAGGTGCCACGACTAGATGGAACCGTGGCTATAGGTTATAGCCATGGTTGTTGATTGTGGCTATAGCCCAATTTTCCAGTAGTGCACATTGAGGATATTTCCAGGTTTATATTTTTATAGAATTAGATCATAAAACATGCATTACATTCCACATTTCGACAAGGCGGTAACATAAAAGACAGTATTCTTTTTTCCCTAAAAGGAGACATATTTAAAATAAAACATGGATTCTTTCTTGAAACTTCCTCGACACTATCATCACATCATTTAACTTTCCCTTGAACTGTGAAAAACATTTCAAAAACATGGGATGAGCATAAAATGGTCAGTAAGGGACATAAAGGTATAGAAGGAAAACATTTGTCCATGTATACATAAGAATTAATGAAATCATACCTTACTAATAAAACATAATAACTTTATCATACCTCATGAAATCATAATATTTATGAATAACTCATAGAAATCATAAGACATAAAGGTAACTTGAGGCATTCATAACATTTTAACATAGGGACTAACCCTCATGGTTATTTTTGGACTACCCTTCACATTATATTCCATAAATATATTCAGATAATCCTTAACGTTTAACTCCTTCATGTTACCCAATAAATTTGAGAGATATATCGGGCTCACCCTCCCTTAGTTTATCATAGAACCTCCCTTCTTCATAAACAATACCCATGAAACATAACATAATCCTATCACATAAAACATGCATAAAGGAAACATAACATTTCTATATTTCAATCACAAGATATCAAAAACACATTGATATAATAAACAAATTATCAAAACCATTTTCATTACCAAAATAAAATAAAAATAAATAATGTATTTATTTTTCCATTAAAAAAAGTTATAGCTTGTAGAGGAAGCTGAAACTCAAATAATGGTCATGGCGGCGAAGAATTCATTGTCGCCGCATACGTAAGACAAAAACATTCCCTTTTTCATTAAGTAAAGAGCTTCATATAAAAATATTCCTTTTGAATAAAAGTAAAATTCAAAGGGGTTTAAACACCGTATAAAATAATGCTGTGTATAAAACAAAATATGCCTCAATGAAAGGAGATTGAGTAGATATCCCATACCTCGTGTCCGACTTGACTTGATCATTATTTAATATCCTAAATAATAAAATAGAATTAATTTCTACTTTCTTAAGAAACTTTTCAAGTTCATTATTAATTTTATATCACTTATTACCATGTTATGAACATTATGTAATTATTTATGTTAATAACGGTCGTTTTGTCGATCTTTGGTACTTGAGTCGAAAATAAACATCTTGTAATTACAATTTGTTCATGTGGTAAAATATACATTATTTCCAGAATTATATTCATCATTTAGATTTAATATATATCATATATATCCATTATATATATATATACTCTTAATATTTCATAAAATTTGGAGATAAGAAATGAAATGTACTGTTCATGGAGACGGTAAGCCGTACGTACGCATGAACGTTACTTTCATTTATATTTCATACTTTAATGGAATGAAAACATAATTATAAATAGATATATTATAATTAAAGTATAATATAATATATAATATAATTAACTCCATCCTTTATACATCCCACATATGGAATTGATGATTCAAATCAGTTTGAGGGGGTGGTAGTCCGCACTTCCTAAAATGAAATTATTGCATATACCCATAATAGAAACCATAAAGTTTTGTCATAAATGAAAAATAATGAATCCTAAGAAAAACATAAAAAAAATATATCATATATAAATATAGTGACATCTTAATGGACACCATGAAAGGTGTTAAATGATGATTGAACAATCATCGTTTTGTGAGGCATTAATTCGCCACTCACAGAAACTATATGTTCTTTAACAATTAGACGGAGGTGTGTGTAAGTGTAAATCAAATACATCTCATAAAGACATCCTAGTATATTTAAGATACAGTTGTTGATACAAAAGAAAGGAATAAAAATATTTTAGGGGGTTGGAAAAGCAAAATAAAACAAACGAACATTAGAGAAGACATTACCTTTAAATCGGGTAACTCCTCTTGGTTTGAACCAAAAGGGTTTTTTTGAAAAACATTCTACCTTAGGTAAGGATTCTATGATTAATAGAGGTATTTTGAGGGATAAAATGTGTGGAGATTGGATGATCCAAAGGATTGAGAGTTTTGGGTAAGGTGGTAGAGTTGGGGGCATTTTATAAGAGGGAGGAGGGGCACTCTTGGAAATTCATTAAATGTTACATTATTATATAATGAGTTTCGGATTTTAAAGGTCCCAAAATGATATATTTCTATAATAAGGTGATATGGGTTCTAAATCCACCCATCCAATAGGTTTTTGACAAGTTTAAGTCTTAGATGATAAATTATCTTTTCATTTTATTTAAATCGTCCATTAATGAGGTAATTGCTGCATCATCATGCTTTCATAAATAGAATAATCTATTCAATGTCGAAAAATTATAAAAAAATACCATGATGTAGGAAATATTTTAAGAATTCCAAATTATATTTATAGTCTAAGAGATATTTTACACAGACAAAACTAAAATTGTTTTACTTGGGTGATACATACTTTTGTGATATTCTCTTTTCTTTAAAAATAAAATGATAAAGTGTCACTATCACCCAAAAGTGATTCCATGGGGTCCCAATGTTTGGAACAAGGAATCCATTGGTCGTACATGAGACAACCAGTAGCATTAGGACACATTTTGGGATCATTTTTTATTATTATGATATTATTTTATTACCCTTAACTACCCAATTACTAATTAATCACGACAATTGAAGATAATTACCGTCGTTGCTATTCAAAATGTCCAAAAACTAAAGAGTATTAATTACATAATTTGGAACATCTAATTTAAAATATGGAATCCATTTTACCAAATTACCATCACAGAAATAGTATTAATTAATTAAAAAATAATTATCGTTGTCGAAACACATAGCGGGTTTTTTTAATCAATATCTATCAAAAGTTTGAAAATTGTTTCTGTCAAATTTCAATGTCAAAATAATCCCAATTACCAAAATTGGATTAAATGGTAAAAACATATTCTAATTACACTTTAAAACAAATTAAAAAGATAATATATCCCTATAATTATATTAATTCAAAAAGTAGTTTTGAAGTAAAATGCAGTATTTTTCACTATTCATGAAAAAAACATTGTCAGAAAAATACCAAAAATTTATCCACAGTAAATTCAAATGTCCCGATCCTATAGAATAAGTTTATTATGAAAAATAAAGATTACAATATTGTCAAAATATAGATTTAAAAATGGTTTCCCATCCAAAGCTGGTAAAACAATCTTTTAAAAATATTAGAGAACTCTATGCTTAAGATTGGATTTATTCTCATTTTAATCCTATAAAACACTATACAATTCATAAGAAGACATAGATATGAAAATACATAATCATTTATTTACTTGGGATATTACAAATAATGTATCTGATACCACTTCATTTGATGTCTCAACATCTACTAATTTAGTCATGAATGATTTTCCAACAACCTTATGCTTCCAATCTTACTAATTTCTTATCTAAGTGACTAGCTTTGGAAAAACATTGTCATAATGACCCAGTTCCTTAGAGTTAAAGAATCTAAAAAATGACTTCTCATTAATTTTTCAAATCATTTTCCTTTGACTCATGAGATATTTTCCCAAACTTTCTATAACGATAGATCTTCCCTGAATTTACAAGATATTCTCTAGGATTCTTTTTTCCGCACATTTCACTAGAAGGGAATTTTATTTTCTTAACTCTAGATTTTTTTATGAGTTCTTCCATAATACCTGCCAACATGGACACTTCTTTTTCTATTAAACACGAAGAAAATATGTGTCAGAAAATTCCATCTCAAATTTTTCAGCACACCGATCATGTTTCTCATATATTTTAAACTCTTGTGAAGCCAATGATCTTTATAAAAAAATTTCAAACCAGAGTAAAATATATTAATTTTTCTATCAAAGTCTCGAGTAAAATCTGGTATGTACCTAGAGAGTCTTGTAAAATTTTCTTCATATACAGCAACAAAATCATCATCTTTCTACCTTAGATCCATGAATTGATTCTCTATTTCAAGTCAAATTGTTTTAAGAATATATTTTTCTAGAATATGACTCTTAAAATCATCCCATTCATGACAATCAAGTTTGTCTCTTTCTCTCATATTCTTAACTAGATAACACCATTAATCAGCATCACATTTGAAATGAGAAAAGGATAGTTTTACATTTTGAGGTTTGGAACATCCCATGACATCAAATATATTTTCTAGATCATTGATCCATCCATAAGCTATTAATGGATCTGTGGTTCCAGAGAATGATGGAGGATGTTTCCTAATAAAATGCTCCAAAATAGATATGTTTCTTTAGGGTAAATCATTTTCCTCTCTATAATGGATACTGCAACCATTTATTTCTTGCTTTACCAGAGACATTGTTATCACAACTGCTCAGTTCTGATTCCAACCATTCCATGATAAAAATTCAGACATGTATTAACCTCTGTGTGCCTTCTTATATTAGCTTCCCTATTTATTATATAGAAAACCATTCTGAATAAACATATCTTAGTCACAGAAACACAGTAATCCTAAAATTATATATAATTTTAAATTAACCATAAATATTAAATTATTTATTGTATTTGATTAACATCATTCTAACACATATAGTTATCTAAACTATCCTCTGATACAAACTATAAGGACCGACCTTAAAACATTACTTAATCATGAAATTAGTCAAAAAATACATTATTACACATTGAGGTTCTTTTTGGGTTTAGAGTATTAATGAATTATGATATCGTAAATAAATAATTTACCAAATTTATTCAAAGAGGATACTTCTAAAAATAGTATTATTATTTTCAAAATATAAAACATTAAAACATAAAAACATGATTTCTTTGAAAACACCCCATATCATTTATCCTGACTCCCTTCTTTCTCGTACACATCCTTATATTCTGTGAAAAATATTTTAAAATATTTTGATGAGTTCAAAACTTAGTAAGGGATATAAATAAAGAAATATTTAGTTAGGTGAAAACAAAAACCAATAGAACACATAAAAATAAAAACTCATATGCATATAAAAATCATGTACTTTCCATGGGGAATATTTACCATATAACTCTTACATTACCCCTTACACATGGAATAACATTTTCAGCAACATCCATATCCAAAGTATGCAATGCGTTGGAGATCTATAATAGGGCTCACTGATCATATCTTGAGCTATAATGGAATCAACCTAACTTATATGGAGATATAATGGGCTTATCCCAACATTAATAATGTCCAAGGAACATATCATGAATAAAACACTTCATAACTCATTTACACCGTTAAGAAAAACACATTCACAATTTCTAAAACCCTTTTTTATATATCTTTTTTTAGAATATATACATCGAAAACACAATAATGAAACCATATAATTCAAAAATAAATATGAAAAAAATATAATGGAGATATTATAGTAATGAAACCAAATAAAATCAGAAGAAAAAAATCATGCTATTTTGAAAATGAATAATATCATTCTATTTCATATAGGGAAACGTTAAATGGATTTGAGAGGAATGTTCATTAAAAATACATTAATATTAAAGATGGAATTTATTAAATGAAGGGATTATATATATATACTGTATGTATATAATATTATACATAATATAATAAAATTCCATTTTATATTTCATCTTATAATGATAAAAACCATTGATGTTGAAGGTTAACCCAAATAATTTAAATTGGGTTTAAAATCCACTTGCGAAATTAGAACATGGTAGTGGATGTACATGTAAGGTATTAATTAGATTGAAATGGGGTATATCATCATGAATATATCATATGGAACGTATGGTGGAGGTGTGAAAACATACACCATCATTAGGAATTAAACATTAATGATCATAACATAGGGGTGATTTTTGAATTAATGTGAGAATGAGGGGATCCCTTACCTCAAGATCGAATTCCCTCCAACATGTTTAAACCTCCTGTATAAAAGATAAAATATTGTTATTAATATTTTATAGAAATATATTCAGGTTTATAATACTTTCATGAACATTTTATAACATTATTCTACCAATATGTTGATAATATTTTGTTATTTAAATTGTTTTTTGGTGCGTTCTTCACATGGTTTCCAGAATCGGTTCGTGATGGATAATGTTGTTGATTGGAAGTGAAACTAAATAATATGAATGGAATGGTAATTATATATTTACCAACCATAAATTAAACCATTTATCATTTTCAATTCTGACATGAGGATGATTCATAAGTTAAAACATTATTGATATCTCCTTAGGTTATTTTGGTGATTCATCGATCAAAGTGATCTCGTTTGGTTTTATAAATAAATAACATGTGTAAAAAATGATTATAGAACCTTATATAAGATATGATACAGAAACTATAATAATTTTCAACCATTAAAGGGGTGTTATGACCAGTCTTGGTTGAAGTAAAAGAAATTGAAATCACATCGTCTAAGATGTCGGTAAATCGACACATCACAGATGAGGTTTCAATATCAAGAATAAGTGGGAGAGGAGAAAAATTATAATGGGGAATATTCAATAAACATGAGTAAATATAGAATATTTAATATACTAGATCATTATATCTTATGGAATAAGGGGGGAAGACTGAAGAATAATAATATAAATAAAATGAAATGAAAAGAAAGAAAACAAAAGATGATGTTAACCTTATGATCTCTTCTCTTTGAGATACTTCTTAAGGAACATGGTTTTTTCCTTTTATTGATACAACCGTGTCATGGAAATGGGATTGGTTTTTGGGAGGAGTATTGGGTAGAACATAGGCAAGACTAAAGGCTTGAAAGTTGTGGGAGTAAGAGGGGTTAGTGGTGTTGTACCTCTCGTTCCCCTCGTTGTTTGATTTTCATGATCACAATCACCTTATTATTTGTCTAACCTTGTTTCAAGTGTTTTTGTTGATAGGCAAAATATTGCCAAAGGATTGGCCCAAGAAAGCTGGCAAAATGGACTGAATTGCAGTCCACCGGCCAACCGGTGTGATAGCACCGGCCAGCCGGTGGACCTGGCAGAGGCATTGCCCACTGCCAGGTTCCACCGGTCAGCCGGTGGCTCTGTCACCGGCCAGCCGGTGGCACCCAGACAAAATGGAAAGCTACTGTCTTTCCCCCGGCCATCCGGTGGCTCCTCCATCGGTCAGCCGGTGGAGCCTGGACCAAAACTCTTCTCCTCTGCCAAGGCACCGGCCAGCCGGTGGAGCTGTACCGGCCAGCCGGTAGCCCAGTCAAACTAGCCGTTGGCTTTGACCAGTCAACCCTATTTTGGCCTCCAACGGCTCCGAGGCCTTTTCCAACGGCTCCGAAGACTCCCCAAGGGTTCCATGCCTATAAATAAAGGCCAAGGAAGCCCCAGACACTAAAACGGAACTAAAATCAAGCCCAAGGACACTTTGTTGATCATTCGGCAATCCTCCGGCGAGCCACCTCAAGGAACCCCAAGTGCTCCATCCAATTCCACATCCAAGAGCACCACTAAAGAAGCTTGGAAGCGGCCTTCAAACTCTCCTATCAATCAAAGGCACCCAAGGCTTCTCCAATTATGGGTTTTATTGTTTTTATCTTTTTGAGCTTAAAATTGGGTTTGTGCCTACAAACCCCAACTCCTTTTCTCATCCCTCTTTCTTTTGGGTTTCACATCACCATTAAGGTGTGAAGAGGTTTCTTCAAGACTTTCCTTTTAAAAGGCTTGTATCATAGGTGAGCTATCCTTCACCTGTAAGAAGGATAGTGGGTTCTTGCTCAACCATTAAAAGCAAGTGGGTTCTTGCTAAACCAATTCAAAAGAAAGCTGTAATAGGTCCTAGTGCTACCTCAAAGGCTAGTGGGTTTCTTGCTAAAACCATTGAAAAGCAAGCGGTAGGAATCTCTCAACGGTTGAGTTGGGAGCGGAGACGTAGGCCGGGTTTTGGCCGAACTCTGTTAACAATTTCTTGTGTGATTGTTTCTTTATTTCCGCTGCATTTCAACTTTGATTTTTAATTTGTTAATCAATTTTTTAAAAGGCAATTCACCCCCCCTCTTGCCATCACTTCCTTGCTTTTTCTCCAACCTATCAATTGGTATCAGAGGACGTATTTGAATAATTCCCTAAACCGATTTCAAATTAAAGATCCTATTTTTTTGATGGCTTCTACCGCTTCTTCCTCTCAATCCCCCGAAGGACATTCTTTGGATCGTGCTCCATTCTTTGATGGAGCCGATTATAGTTTTTGGAAAACCCGCATGACCACATTTCTTAAAAGTATTGGCTATCCTATTTTTAGAATTGTTATGCATGGTTTTACGCTCTCTTCTCCCGATGAGTCTAAATGGACCCCCGCCGACATTGCAAATTTCGAGCTTGATGGCAAAGCCATGAATGCTCTTCATTGCGGGTTAGATAGAAGTGTATTTAATTGTATTTCTACTTGCTCTACTTCTTACGATCTTTGGAAATTTTTAGAACTAACCTATGAAGGTACTAGCGAGGCCCCAAAGCAAGAATCCGATCAAAAGCAAGAACCCGACGAAAAGATCAAGCCCGTTTGCCCACCTCACAAGAAAAGGGCCAAGAAGAAAAAGAAGAAGGCTTCAAAGGCAACATGGAGTGATAGCTCCACCTCTTCATTCTCCTCCCTCTCCTCGAGTGACCAAGCTAAAAAATTCCTAATGGAAAATCATGAGGTATCATCTTCCGACTCTTCTTCCTCGTCTTCTAGTTCTTCTAATTCATTTAATCATCTATCTTATGAAGAACTCTCACATGCTAGAGACCAACTAGAAAAAGGTTTTCATGAATTATCGTCAAAATTCGTTGCTTTGAAAAAGAATTTCAAAAAACTCTCCTCCGAAAAAGAACAACTTCTCAAAGAGAAGGAGGAGATGTCTCTCAAAATCCAAAATTTCCCAAATGTTGATTCTTTGGAATCAACCATCAAAGACCTAAGGGAATATTTAGCCAAGTTCACCAATGGGGAACAAAATTTGACCAAACTCCTTGGTTCCCAACGAGTATCTAGAACAACTAATGGACTTGTCTACACCAATATAGCTTCCTCCTCCCATGCACCCACTGTTTTTGTAAGGGGGAGCTCTAGTTTTAAATTTTGCAACTATTGTAAAAAACTCGGGCACCTCATTTATGAGTGTGATTGCAAAAATGCCCGGTACGGCCAACCCAAGTCTATTTTCTATTCCGATGAGTTCTATAGGAGAAGACCCGCCATGAGACAAGTATGGATTGAAAAATCCCTTCTAGCGAGTCTCTCCGGGCCTAAAATTGTCTCTTTTCAAAATCCCACTCCCCGGTGATTCATTGTTTTTATTTAGGGGGAGTTAGGATCTTTTAAGCTTTTTTGTGTATTCAAAATTTTTCATTTCAAACTCAACACTTGGTATCAAAACTCTCAATTCAAATTTTTCTTTTTCAACTCTTGGTTTCAATTTTTTCAATTCAAAATTTTCTATTAAATTTTCATTTCTAAATTTTCAACAGTTGGTATCGAATTTTTTTTTTATTCAAAACATTCAATTCAAACTGTTATTCAATTTTTGATTCAAAATTTCAAAAATTTCAATTGGTTTAAAATCTTCACTTTCCCTCAATCAAGTTTTATGCCCCGTGCTATTTTGATAATCACAAAGGGGGAGAAATTCTTGATTGATTGGGGGAGAATCCATTTTGATCATACTTAGCATTTATTTTCTTTATCCTTAAAGCATGCCTTCAATTTATGTTTTTACGTTAATTGTTTTGGTGATTGTGATCATCAAAATAGGGGGAGATTGTTGTACCTCTCGTTCCCCTCGTTGTTTGATTTTCATGATCACAATCACCTTATTATTTTTCTAACCTTGTTTCAAGTGTTTTTGTTGATAGGAAAAATATTGCCAAAGGATTGGCCCAAGAAAGCTGGCAAAATGGACTGAATTGCAGTCCACCAGCCAACCGGTGTGATAGCACCGGCCAGCCGGTGGACCTGGCAGAGGCATTGCCCACTGCCAGGTTCCACCAGTCAGCCGGTGGCTCTGTCACCGGCCAGCCGGTGGCACCCAGACAAAATGGCAAGCTACTGTCTTGCCACCGGCCAGCCGGTGGCTCCTCCACCGGTCAGCCGGTGGAGCCTGGACCAAAACTCTTCTCCTCTGCCAAGGCACCGACCAGCCGGTGGAGCTGTACCGGCCAGCCGGTAGCCCAGTCAAACTAGCCGTTGGCTTTGACCAGTCAACCCTCTTTTGGCCTCCAACGGCTCCGAGGCCTTTTCCAACGGCTCCGAAGACTCCCCAAGGGTTCCATGCCTATAAATAAAGGCCAAGGAAGCCTCAGACACTAAACCGGAACTAAAATCAAGCCCAAGGACACTTTGTTGATCATTCGGCAATCCTCCGGCGAGCCACCTCAAGGAACCCCAAGTGCTCCATCCAATTCCACATCCAAGAGCACCACTAAAGAAGCTTGGAAGCGGTCTTCAAACTCTCCTATCAATCAAAGGCGCCCAAGGCTTCTCCAATTACGGGTTTTATTGTTTTTATCTTTTTGAGCTTAAAATTGGGTTTGTGCCTACAAACCCCAACTCCTTTTCTCATTCCTCTTTCTTTTCGGTTTCACATCACCATTAAGGTGTGAAGAGGTTTCTTCAAGCCTTTCCTTTTAAAAGGCTTGTATCATAGGTGAGCTATCCTTCACCTGTAAGAAGGATAGTGGGTTCTTGCTCAACCATTAAAAGCAAGTGGGTTCTTGCTAAACCAATTCAAAAGCAAGTTGTAATAGGTCCTAGTGCTACCTCAAAGCCTAGTGGGATTATTGCTAAAACCATTGAAAAGCAAGCGGTAGGAATCTCTCAACGGTTGAGTTGGGAGCGGAGACGTAGGCCGGGTTTTGGCCGAACTCCGTTAACAATTTCTTGTGTGATTGCTTCTTTATTTCCGCTGCATTTCAACTTTGATTTTTAATTTGTTAATCAATTTTTTAAAAGGCAATTCACCCCCCCTCTTGCCATTACTTCCTTGCTTTTTCTCCAACCTATCAAGTGGGTGGTATTTATAGTGGAGGAGAGGAGGTGTTATACATTATTGTAATCATTATTTTATTATTTTAGCACAAGAAAAGATATAGTTATGATTCTAGGACTAAAAATAGTAATAAGTGAATTTTAGTTCAAACCATTTGTTCTTACATCACTCTCGAATCAACTATGATGCACTAAAATCAAGTATTTATCATTTATTGTAATTTTTCATATTTTACTATTCATCAACAATTCATGAATTTCAGAAAAATCCCAAAAAATTACCCTATCCATTTTTCACCATGTAGAATTCAAAAATGAACTCCATTTTTTGAGAATAATTTTCTAAATATGATTAATTTTATTTTTAAATAAAATCATACTTTATTCTATAAGTAACAATTTTAAATCTATAAATAATTTTATATCACCTTGAAAAATTAATTAATAACACATTATCTTATAAACATAATAATAGTAGATTTATTATTAAGAAGAGTCATATTACAATTTATATGTGTAGGTTACTATTCATAAGGGTAGGTTACTATTCACCAAAAATTATGATTGTCTTAACATACTCCAAATAACATACTGATCGCAACTGTGTGTGTTTATTTTATGAAATTCAAAACATAGAAGTATAAAAATTATGATTAAATGATAGTAATAACTATAAGCATAAAAAATTGTTTCATGCATTTCAATTTATTTTTTAAATCCTTATAGTGTTACATTATCACTAGCTTTTGGAAATTGTGTCCCCAAAATTTTATTCACTTATTAAACTATTGAGGGTACCTTTACCTCATAAAATTTTCATAATCCGATGTTTCTTCTTCAACCATGTGGTTTCTCCACAAAACCATTACCTGGTGGATTACCTTATTCCATTATACTTGTTATTTTCGATCACAAATCATAACATGTTTCTCTTCATTATATTGATTCCCTTCCAGCCGAACTACTTCTAGTTTAAAGACATGAGATGAATCTATCACATACTTTCTCAATATCGAAACATGAAAAAATTGTGTACCTGACATAATCTCAGAGGTAATTCTACTCGGTATGAAACATGTCCATCTTTATTCACGATTTGAAAAGGATAGATGAACCACCGACATAGCTTTCTATTCTTATCAAAACATGTCACACTTTTACAAGAATAGATTTAATGGAAAACATGGTTAGCTACCTCAAAAGAGATGTCTTTCCTTCTGTTATCTGTATAACTTTTCTACCTACTATGCACTATCATCAGGTGTTACTAGATCATCTTCACATTCTAAATTAGTTCCTCTACTTATTATGGACCTGTCATCTATCTTTTAGCGACTTAATCCCAAAATGATGGAGTCTTACAACTCTTCATATAAAATGACTCAAAAGGTTCTGTATGTTTCCCGGATTGAAAACTATTATTATAATAAAAGTGAAATAATGAAAACTTTTAATCTAAACATCACTGTTAGTTCATTGAACATGATCAATTTATATCCTCCGAAGTCTGAATCTTCTGTTTAGGCTGCCCATCTGAACTTGGTTGAAAAGATGTACAGAAATTTTATTCTATTCCCAACAACTTCTGAGTCCCCTTAAAAATATTAGAAGTGAACCTTGGATCCTAGACAGATACAAAAGATATATGAACACCACGCAACATGAATATCTCATTAATGTATATTCAAGAAAGATAATCTAATGATAAAGTGTGTTTTATATTAAAGAAATGAGCATATTTAGTCAACTGATCAATAATAACCCAGACATCTTTATTACCTCGAGAGGAATTTGGTAGTCCAACCACAATATCCATGGATTTATTTTCCAATTTCCACTGTAGCACAGGAAAAGGCTGATGAATCCCATTCGGTAACTTTGTCTCTAGTTTAACCTATTGAGAAGTCAAATATTTCATAGTAAAATCAGCAATATCAATTTTCATTCCATCCCACCAATAATACTCTCAAAGGCCTGTATACATCTTTATGCTTCTAGGATAAACTGAAAAAAAGAACTATAAGCCTCACATAACTATTCATTCTTCAGTTGGGAATGAGAAGGTATAAAAAATATCATTATAGATCTCAGAACACAATAATTATCATCATTAAATTCATCCAATTTAACTTTCCTGACCATTTGTACCTCTTTCTGTATCTCACAATCATCCTTATGTTCTTTCTTGATTTTGTTTAAGAGAGACAACATCACTTACACCTGAAACAAAATAGAGGAATTTCATACAACAATGACTTCCAATAAAAAATTCAACAAATCATTAATATAGTGGTGATGTTCTTGATTTAACATGGTTAATGATGAATGATATTTTCTACTCAAATAATCTTCCACATTGTTTGCTTTTCTTGAATGGTAATTGATCATGAAATTATAATCGGTTACCAATTCATTCCATATTATATGCCTTATGTTCAATTGATTTCGTCTGAATATATCCTTTAAACATTTATGGTCAGTATATATTTCATGTTTGGATCCATGTAAATTATTCCTCTATATTTATAAATCAAAAACAACATCTTTCAATTCCAAATAATGTGTAAGTTTATTTCATTCACGATGTTTCAACTGACATGAAGCATAAGAAATTACTAGTTTATTCAATATCAAAACATAACCAAGTCCCTTCAAATAAGAATAATAATCGATGACAAACTCACCATTTCTAAAAGGTAGATTGAGAACTAGATAATTCACCAATCTTATTCTGAATTCTTGAAAACAATCATCCTATTCTTTTTTATATATGAACGTAACACCTTTTCTTGTTAAATTATTCATTAGGATAGATAACCATGAAAAATTCCCAAAAAACCATCTGTAATATCCCCCTAGAACAAAGAATGTACTAATATCAGTGCTATTTGTGTGTCTTGGCCATTCTTCAACAAATTTTGTTTTAGCAGGATCAAAATTTATGCCATATATAGAAACAATGTGGCCAAAGAATGAAATTTTTTGCAACCAAAATTCACACATTCTATATTTTCAATTCAACTTATTTTCATTTATGGTTTTCAAAACAACCCATAGATGTTTTCATGATCCTATTTTCTATTATAATAAATGATAATGTCATCAATAAGAACAACCACAAATTTATCCACAAACTAATGAAATATTCTATTCATAAGATCCATGAATACAACAGGTACATTTGGAAAACCAAATGGCATAACAACAAACATATAATGCCCATATCAAGTATGGAATGTTGTTTTCGTAATTTTATCCTCCTTCACCTTTAGTTGATGGTACCCTAATCTCATGTCAATCTTGTAAAAATACTGAGATCCCTAGAGCTGATCAAACATGTCATCGATATGAGGAATTGGATATCAATTATTAACCATAAAACTATTCAAAGCTATATAATCAATTAAAAGTATAAATGAACAATATTTTTATTTATAAATCATGATAGGGACACCACATAGAGAAGTGATAGGACAAAAGAATCCTTTATCAAGAAAATCGTGCAACTAATTTTTCTATTCAATAAGTTCTATTTGGGTCATTCGATTTGGGGGTTGGGAAATTTGCATAGTATCAGTGAATAAGTCCATTGTGAATTTGACTTCTCGATCCAGTATGACACCAGGTAAGTCATCCGGAAAAACATCAAAATATTCATTTACCACAGGAACAACATTAATATGAATAATTCCATTATTTTCAATGACATGAGAAAGATAAATTTCTATTCCTTATTTTAATAGTTTCTTAAATTCCTAATATGTTATCAATTTTATGGGTTCATTTCGGTATGAAAACTGAAACTCATTATGAAAAACAACTTCTTTATCTTTACAATCAATCTTTACCTAATAAACAAAAATCCAATCCATACCCAATCTAACATTAAAATCTACCAATGGAAGAACAATAAGGTTTCTAGGTAATGACTTTACACAGTTAACAACAAATGTATTTTTATAATGCCATTTTTCTTTAACATTTCCCCTAGTGTTTTAATGATAAGTTATGATTTCATTTCATTAGGTGAAATTCATAATTTATATGAAACTTTACCAATAATAAATAAATTTGTATACCCTGTATCAAACAATACTTTAGAAAAATCTATGTAAACAAATAATGTACCTAATACCATGTCATTTTATGGCTTAACTTCTGCTGGAGTAGTTGAAAAGGATTTTTCTACACGCTTATGCTTCCACTATTTCTGATTTAATGCATCAGTGGCTAGCTTTGGACAATCATTAGCATAATGACACATTACCTTACATTTAAAGCATCTCACCTTCTACTTCTCAATATTTTTCATATTGTTTTCCTAGAATAATCAAGTCACATTCCCAAAACATCCACAGCTGCAACACTTCAAAAAAATTACAAAAAATTCCATAGGATGTTTTGTACCACACTTTTCACAAGAAGGGAAAATAATTTTCATACAAAATGTGCATGACAGCATGACCACTTTCTATTCATTTAATCATGAGGTACATATGTGTCAGCAAACTCCAACTAAAAATTTTCATCACATCAAACATGTTTCTTATATATTTTAAACTCACTTGAATGAAATTCTCTACATATAAAAAGTTTAAAACCAGAGTAATTTTTTTTAGTATTTTTAACAATATCCCAAGTAAAATTAGGTACATAACTAGCCACTATTTTAAAATTGGATTCATATTAATCCATAGATTTATCATATTTCTGCATCATTTACAATGATTTTTTTCTCTATTCAGAGTCTAATAGTTTTAGAAAAATATTTTTTTTGGAAAACGACTCATAAAATCTTCCCATTCTAGACACCCAAGATCAATATTTTATTACATATTATTATTCAAGGACCACCAATGATTGGTTTTACCTTCCAAAAGATAAATGTATTGTATTATATTTTGACATTCAAAACACCCCCTGACATCAAATATCTTTTATAGAGCATTGATCCATCGATTACCTATCACTGGATCGATGGTTCCACTAAATGATGGAGGATGTTTCCACATACACATCTCCACAAAATACATTTTTATTCATGGTAGATAATGTTTCTCTCTATAATGGATACCACCACTATTTATTTCATGAGTAAACAGAGCCATTTCTCTTATATACTACTCGGTTCTAATTCCCACCATTCTAGGCTACTGATTCAGACACGTATCAATATCTTTGTGCCATCCTACACCTTCTTCTGTATTTCATATGGGGAAAAACATTCGGAACCTTCATATCTTAGTCAAATAATCATGGTAATCCTCAATTGATTTATCATTTTAAATTATCCATAATGTAAAATTCATTTATGGTTTTCAATTTACATCATTATTACCCCTATAGTTATCAAAACCATCCTCTCATACCAACTATAAGGACCTTATCTTAAAATGTTACTTAATCTTAAATTTTTTCAAAAACATACATTTTTACACATTGAGGATTTTATTAGGTTTAGAGTTTTTGAGAATTAGGATGTTTTACATATATAAAATACAACATTACTACAAAGAGAATAAAATTATAAATAGTATCTATTATTTTTACAATATAAAACATTACAACGTAATACATGATTACATTGATAACCCCACATATCATTCATCACAACTCCCTTATTTCTCTTACCCATCCTTATATCCCATGAAAAACATTTAAAAATCATTGGATGGGTACAAAACACAGTAAGGGTTATAAAGAAACGAATTTCTAGGGAAGTGATAACCTCAAAACCAATATAATCAATAATAATAAAAACTTATATGTATAGAAACATCATGTAGTATAATTGGGACATATTTACCATATCACTCTTATATTCACCATTAAACATGGAATAACCATTTGTTCAACTTTCACCTTGGGAGTACCCAATGCAATGAAGAGCTATAATAGTGATCACCCATCATATCTTGAGAAATAATAGACTCAACCAAACATATCATCTTCTATAATGGGCTCATTACTACTTAAATAATTTCCATGGAACATATCATGAATAAAACACTTCATAACTCATTTACACCCTTAAGAAAAACACATTCACAATTAAAAATACCCTTTTTCGTTTAAAAATAGTTTTAGAATATAAAAATTTCACACACTATAATGAAATAATATTATCCAAAATCTACGATGAAAACATATATTGTAGATATTATAGCATTTAAACATCATAAAATGAGACGATATCACTCATGATATTAAGGAAAAAGAACAATCTGTTTTCATTTCATAAAGAATACATTTAGATGGATTTAAGAGGAATGTTCATTAAAAATACATTATCAATGATGAGAGAATTTATTAAATGAAAATATTATGTATATATAATGTATTTAAACATAATAAAATATTATATAATAAAATTACATTTTTCATGTTATATTATCATGATAAAAACCATAGATGTTGATGGTTAACCTAATGATTGGAAATTGAGTTTAGAATCCACTTATGAAATTTAGGCATGGTATTGAATGTACAATGGAGGGATTAATGGAATAGAAATGGGGTATAAAAGAATTAATATATCATAATAGAAGTATGGGTTATGTCTCATTAAATACACCATCATTAGGAATAAAAAATTAATCAACATAGCAAAGGGGGAATTCATGAATAAAAGTGAGAAAGATAGGATTCCTTACCTTGGGTTCGAACTTCATCAAACATTTTTAAAACTCATGTATTATGGTTAAAATAGTGTTAATAGTATTTTATAAAAACCCATTATTTTTTATAACACCTTTTATAATCATTTGGTAATGAAATTCCACCAATATATTAATAATATTTGTTAATTCCATTTTTTCAGGTGTGTTCTTCACATGTTTTCCATGATCGGTTCACGATGAATGTTCCTATAGAAATGATGTGAAACTATAGATTTGGAATTGAATGGTATTTAAATATTAACATAACCATATATTATACCATTTATCATTCTGAATTCTGACATGAGTATTATTCATAAGGTAAAAAATTATTGATATTTGTTTAGTTCATTGAGGCTATTCTTCGATCACAATGGTCTCATTTTGTTTTATAAATTAATAACATCAGTAAAAAATTAT
The DNA here is from genome assembly GCA_963277665.1 of Viscum album. NCBI lineage: Eukaryota > Viridiplantae > Streptophyta > Magnoliopsida > Santalales > Viscaceae > Viscum > Viscum album. The sequence goes on from OY728150.1 coordinate 333,411,273, forward strand.
TATTTAACCTTATATAATATATAATACATAAATTATAATATGGTTTACCCATATAAATGGTTTTATAGCTTGTCTTGGTGGAAGAAATAGAAATTGAAATCACATCATCCGCGAAGTCGGTAAATCAACACATCACAAGCGGTGTTTTAATATCTTCATTAAGTGAGAGAGGAGAAGAATTATAATTTTTTATCTTACATAAACAAGATGAAATAGATAATATGTATTATATTGGATCAATTATTATTTTAGGATTTGGTTAGGTGAGGAAATAAGAAGAATCAATAAGAAAATGAAAAGAAATTAATGAAAAGAAAAGAGGATGTTTACCTCTTGATCTCTTCTCCTTGAGACTCTTATTAAGTCCCTTATCTTGGCCTTTTTCTAAGATCAGAAGGACTTGGACATGCAGATGGGTCTTGGTAGTAGTATTAGGACGAATGTAGGCAAGGATCAAGGCTTAAGAGTTGTTGGAGGAAGAGGAGGGAGTGGGTGGTATTTATATTGGATGAGAGGAGTTTTACATTATTTTAATCATTATATTATTATTTTCCCACAACACAGGAATTAGTTATGATTCCAAGACAAATAATAGTAATAAGTTAATTTGAGTTATATCCAAGTAGGCTTACATCTTCCTTGCATCACCTATAATGTAGTAAATCTAGTATTTATCAATTATCGTAATTTATCATATTTTACTATTCATCAAAAATAAAAAAATTTCAGAAAAATAAAAAACCATTAAACTAACCATTTCATAATGTTTAGAATTCAATATGAACTCCATTTTTTGAAAAAACTTTCAAAATATGATTAATTTTTTTAAAATAAAATCATACTTTCATCCAAAAGTAATTATTTTATTACTATAAATCATTTTACAGCACCTATTAAATTAATCTATATCTCATTATCTTATAACAATAATAAAAAAAGATTTACTATTCATAAGGGAAATATTACAATTCATAAGGGCAGTTACTATTCATCCAAAGTTATTTTTTCCTTATTAGACTCCAAATAACTTATTGATCACAATAGTGTGTGTCTTTTTTTAAAAATTAAAAACATAGATGTGGAAAAAATTATGTTTAAATTCTTGTTGTTACAATCTAATTAAAAGAATGTTTCATTAATAAAAATTTATTTTTGAAAACATTTGTGTATTAAAATTCAAATTTTTGTTTCTTTATAACACATTAATGGAAACATATCAATATGTATTTGATATAAAATGGTATAAATAAATATTTTAATTTATTCATACAAAAAAATTATCATTGGTGATGACTATTGATTTTAATATCTTAAATAGGATCTATGAAATTAAATTTGAATTGTTTATTTTTGTATAAATATAGAATTCTATAAAAATGATATAGAAAATTGATGGTTGATGAATGATTTCCACTTTACAATAATATTTTTATGATAAATATGTTATTAAGGGTCAGAGTGATTGGTAATATGGTTTAAAATATGATAAAAATACTATTTCAATTGAATATTTTTTATTTTTATATTTAATTTGCGCATAGGTTAATTAAATTAACGAAATTATGTTTTTAAAGCACCTAATAAGTAATGTTAAAGTTGGACACACATTACGAGTAAGAAATGGATAGATTTATTTTTTAAATGGATTTTTCATTTATTATATATAGAAAAAGTATAATATAAACATAGAGTTCATTATTTTGTGGAATATTCCTATGAAATAAATCTGCATCCTTCTATAATAAAAAATAGAATAATTCTCTCAATAAAAAGGATAATACAGAACGAATATGAATAAATTGGAAAAATTATTTTTTAGATTAAAGAATGTGAGAAAATTTGTAGTATTAAACATTTTAGAAAAATCATGGAATTTATTTCAAATAATAGGGTGTAGGAAAATTTCATTGAGAAAATAAGTTCTATTTACTTTAATTTTTTGTGAATATGTTAAAGGTATTGATAACTACAAATTCACCCTAGGATCATCTAGGGACACCTTAAAGGGGGGGAGTGAATCGTGCATTTTAAATTTTTTTAATTCTAATATATTATTTAAATATATCTCCCCTTTAGGTCATTGAACCTGATATTTTATTTATGAAAAATAGATCATAGTGTTTTACCAGAATCCCAGAACCATCTGCACAATATTAGAGTATGGTAATTAAATCTCATTGTTTTTTTGATTGGTAAAAATCCCCAAGTGGAATTCATATATTTATGATGATCTGGATGTCCAAGTGATATATTTTACATTATAGTCATAACATGAAATTATAGTGGTTTGGATGGTAAAATGATCTTATTATAGTTCACAACATCTTGCTGATACAATATTTTTATATTAACTCTTGCATGTTCTTCATAATCTCCATTCTCTTGATGTAATTCACTAATTTGACTATTGATTTCACTATATCAATAAATATAATATCCTACTTCATAATAAAACTTATCAATTTTTTTTATATATTCAAGAATATGTTTATGACACTATATATATACTATTTACATTATATTTATAAATATTCTTATGAATATTTTTGTTTGAATCCTATCAAATAAAACCCCAATGTCAATGACTACCAATAGATATTCAACATTAATTATTCACATCAGTATTACTCAAGATAAATCCTTTTTATCATCATTTCTATATAAAAAATCTACAACACTATGTGTTATAGAAATCAGTTTAGAAACCAGCTTATTCTTCTTCATATTCTTCTCCTATCATATTAGATTCTTATATGGTTTTCTTCTTTATCAAAATATCAACCCCTTCTATTATAATGCCAAATAGCATCTAGTCCACTTAGATATATATTATAGATGCTTCACATATATGTTCACCCCTTTGTGTATTTCTATAGAGGCATACTTTTCATTTTCAATATACCATCAATCATTTATTTTTTGGAGTATTTTCCTGGTTTCAATAAATAGAAATATATTTTTATAAGTAAGTAAATATAAATATAACACACAAGCATTTTTTCCCCTATAATCACCGTATCATTTCCTTTTACTAATTTCTCTATGAATATTTTTGAAACACCCATATATAATTTATTTATTTATTTAATCATAGCCAAATATAGATCTTCTAAAAATTCTTATGTAGGTTTGAGATATAATCTACAAAAAAATAAACCACCAAAAATCCGTATTAAATCATATATTATGGAAATATTAAATTATAATTCATTTTGTATTATGTTATCATCACACACTTCATGACAGAAGAACATTAAAAAGTACATTGGATGGAGTCTAATGATATCAAATGGAATCTTAACTCAGTGATCTTCTCATTCAACACGTATCATAATTCAGTTTTGATATTTAAACACATTATAATTGTTCCAGAAATAATATATATATATATATACCTATTAAAAATTTATTGAATATGGAATTCTTAATTTTTTCATCATTAATATTTTTAAATATGATATTCATAGTTTATGTCAAGAATATATTTTTCTCACTCAATCATCATTGAATAAAAATTTTCTATTGATATTTTAATTTATAAAAAATTTCATGAGAATCCACTAATTTAATCTATACATTAATCAATGAAATTAATTTTCAAATATTCTTATATGAACATAACATATTAAAGATACAAATATATCCTCATGGTAATGTCCGAGAATTTCAGTATAATGTTTTTCATTTATATGAAATTATTTCTACACTGAGAAATCGAATTGTGCATAATTCCGAGGCTTGGAGTGCCCAGAATGATCCATCAATAAATGATAATTTTAAAAATAGCTTGTGTGAGTGGTTTTCCTGAAAAATTGGAATAACTATTAAACAGGTTCTTGGATCAGAAATCCAAGGGCACTATTGTATTCAGGATGGCGTGTTTACCCTAAGCGTTACATAATTTTAGTCGTTGCATGCCTCCAGTAGGAAAACCTAAAAATGTCATAACCATAAATAAAATAATTAATTAATGTTATTTTATTTTTTATATTTTTATTACTCATGAATTGGGACTCGGATTGAAAATCTAAGACCAACGCTGAACTCGTGAGGGTATGCTTTCCTTAGGAAGATAGTAACATTGGCTGGCGCGGGCCACCAGTGAAAGTTAGTTTTTGTTCGTAAATAAAATAATTATGTGAATATTATATTATTGTAAAATCCAAAAAATATAAAAGCTAAATCAGATTGAAAATCCTAGAGTACAGTTGAGTTTTTTGGGGCGTGTTCTCCTTAGGCAGATCCTTACCCTGACTGAATCTTGTCTAGGGTGAACATTAATAATTTATTGAACTTTTTATTAAAGTATGTTCAGTAAACATGAGGGTGGTGTTTTCAAACTTTCAAACCAGTGCTCAGATTAAGAATATGAGGGCACCATTGAATCCTTATCGTCGGGATTCACTTAGGGGAGACTTTACATTAATGACATTAGGCCAATAGAAAATGTTATGTTTTGTGAATTTTTTTAAATTAAATGAGATAAAATAATTTTAATATTTTACTTTTCTTTCATATCCTCCAATAGATAGACGGAGTGTGGGGCAAGCGATGTGTCAATCCAATAAATTGCTTGTCCTGTCAATACTATGTAATGACATCGTTGAGGAATTAAGAACATTCCTAACTTATGATCCCCCATTAATTCCATATGTGGTACATACCCTACCCCTCTCATATATATTAGGAGCATGGGTAGGGGTATCAGTACATCCTCACAAATAAATAAAGTGTTGTAGGAGTGTCGTAATGCCAAACACTTAGAGGATAGAGTTGATCCCAGCGGGAGGTGAATAGTGACACCGAACAGCGGAGCAGAGGATGATGTACCAACGACATCATTGGAAGCCTGTTGCGGGAACGTAGAACACTAACCCAACATAAATCATGGGCATTTCTCCAATGATTTGTGGTAGGGGGTTTATTAATTTACGCAATTTATATGAAACCCTCTCCCTCATTCTTGAATTATACGATGAACGCTGATTAACCTTCTAATAGAATGATCTGTTATTCATTAGTTTTTTTGTGGGATGTTGTTACAAGGTATCATTGTGGTGTTTTTCTTGTCCTTTAATTCAAGAAATTTTTAAACCCATTTTATCCTCCCTGGGATCACGAGCTAACACGGAGGGCACATGCCTAATGAGCATAGCCTGATCCCTTCACAACAGTGCTACCCTTGCACCATACTTGGAAGACCGTCAGTGTGGCATCAACAACCGGTTACGAACGAGGTGATTTTCCAATGCATGCCACCAGTGGATGCCATGAGATGATGTTGCACTGGTCATTAGAGTGTCCAAGACCGGCCGGTCATGGAAGAGGGGGCTTGACCGTCACACGCCGCCAGTGTACAAATGGTAAAGAATCGTCAGCCACGACCGTAGGAGAATGAGGTCAGCTTATAGGCCAACCATGGAAGGGAAGGGTGGAGTACCATCACATGCCACTTCTGTGAAGGAGGTCACGGCCGAAGTTGTGGTGGAGGAGGCCGAACATGCACCTCTAGTGGGTTCCGTGGCAACCGAGCGGCGCCCATGTGGCGCATCCATTTCACCAAATCGAACAGCCTCCTGGCCATTTGGGATACCAGGGGGAAACCTCCCCCCTTGCCATATCAGGTGGATAGTGTCCTGACTGCTGTATTGTGGGCCTCGCCCACTTCGGCTAGGCCGCCCCCACACGGGTCAACCCCTTCTCAATCGGTCCACCCCTCGGGCGTCGCGCCCTGCTTGGTCGGAAAACTTTTTGTGGGCCCTGCCTCATGCGGTCGGGCCACCCCTTTGCAAACCAACCTTTTTTGGGCCTCCCTATATGGGTTAGGCCTCCCGTTGAGGGTATCCCATTGTGGGCCTCACCCTTGCATGCTGGGTCGCGTCAGTCCGATCGGGTCAGACGAGACCTGAGCCCTGAAACACATAAAGATCTATATCTTGAGAATATGACATTCATTTGGAGAACCATCATCTTTATTGGAATCATTTTATTGAGGAATTATTTTTGGTATACTCCAAATTAGTTTTGGAGAGAGTTAGAGTATGGCGGGGATGGATTGAACTTGAATCAAACCGGGCCCTTATAATAAAAACCCATATAACTCACAGACCGGGTGTCTGATTGATGCATCGTTTGTCACTTTGGAACCCTTAAGACATGGTGGTGCATTAGATTTCTCTATTATGGTGCTTTTGGAAAGTCTATTCATGACTAATATCTCAATGAAAGATTCTACAGAACTCTAGCGCATCGGGTGTGAGGAATCCACTAGCTGGGAGTGAGGCAGATGTTGGAGACAGATCATACGGTGGTTAGCACTCACTGATCCTATGTGGGTAAGCCTATACCGATCCTATGTGGGTCAGATCATCTGTGTGTCTGTTCTCAGCAGTACTATGTGGGTTTGTGCATACCGATTATGTTTGGATCTTATCCTGTGTGGGTCAGTGCTCAGGGATCATGTGGGCGTCAGTCCATACATATCCTTTGTGAGTCAGATCCTATGAGGGTTAGTGCATACTAATCATTTGGGGCTCATATCCCTTGGGGATCACTGCGGGGGTTAGTACCTATCGACTCTAAGTAGGTTAGATACTGTGTGGATCATTGCAGGGGTTAGTTACTTATTGATCTTGTGTGGGTCAGACTCTGTTCGATCAGAAGCAGTGCCTCTTTAGAGAACAAGATGATCTAGATTCTCGACTAATCATCTGTTATTCTATACTTCACGTAAAACCTAGTTTGAGCTGAGGCATTGTTTGAACTATGTCTTTTACCTATGTGGTACTTTTACCATTGTGGTACAATCTTCGTGGTGATACGTGTTTGGTACTTTTACCTTTGTGGTCCTATCTTTGTGGTGATACCTATGTGGTAATTTTACCTTCATGGATCAATTGTAATAGTGATATATGTGTGGTACTTTTACCTTTGTGGTACTATATTCATGGTGATACCTATGTGGTACTTTTACCTTTGTGGTACTATCTTCATGGTGTTTCCTGTGTGGTACTTCTACCTTCATGGTGTTACCATTTTGGTATACTTTCCTCATGTGTGAGATGAGTATATCTCGATAATATAGGTATATGTATGGCTAAATACCTATGTAAATTTGATTTCATGCTTTGTGGATTTTCTATTGTGGAACATTAGAATACCTACAGGGTCTGAGGGTCCCAACTAAGTATTGTTATACTCACCGTTGCATGGGCTTCGCATTTACCTAGTTGTGTCTTGTGCAGACGACGTATAACATTGATCAAGGCTGAGAGAGCAAGGACTGGACGGTGCCCGGAGGTGGAACATTTGGCATGACATAACATTGGGACTACGTATCATGACCTGTAACTACCCTTCAGGTAAGATCTGTGGGGGACAATTGAGTACATGCTTTTAACATTTCAGCTATTTTTAATTTTTAATTGTACATATACTTTTCCATATAGTCTTTTATTATGGCCCCATTTACTTTCAAATTTCTTTTACTACAATGGTTTATTTTTTGGTTGCCACTTCTTGCATTCTAATCTATGTATGTACAAGTTTAAATGAAATTCCTCCCCTTTTTAGGGATACTCCGTTATGGTTATAGTCACCAGCCTCTAGCCTATGGAAGGCGTGCTTGGGGTAGTCACAACACGAGTCTCGGGGGACAGGTTGTTACAAAGTGTTATCAGAGGAGTTGGTTCTACCGAAGAACTAGATCCTATATATTTTCTATGAGGAAATAGTGTTAAGTGTAATGGGAGTAGTTTTTTGTTTAGGGAATCCAGAGTTGGGGCAGACGTATCCATTCACCAGGACCATGACTTCTAGTTTTTGACTCAGTGCATGAAAACACTGATTGCATGTGTCTTGGAAATGTTTTTCTTTGGTTTATTTGGAGTTAGCTCACCAGTTATAATTAATGATCGTGGTTCCACAATTTCTTATCAGGATGCCACCACAAATACAACCATCTAGGATTCTAGAGAGAGTACACGATGACATACCACAGAGAGATGAACCTTTAGTGTAGGGCCCAATTATGTTGTTAGAACCGTTGTGTGGCGCACCAACAATGCCACCACCCATTAGAAAATAGAGGCCACCAACCCCACCCTCAGAGGGTGCACACTGACTGAGTGCATTTCATGGATTCAAGTGGAAGAGGCCTCCTAGGATTAATGGTGAGGCAAATTTCAATGCTCATAAGTGCTAGCTTGAGGAGGTGGTCAAGTTTCCATCTAGATAGGGCACCATTCGATCAGATGGCAGTCCTGGTAGAGAGCCTTCTTTGAGTCTCAACAAGATAATGACATGGATTATGTTTCCATGATTTTAAAAATAGGTGACTTTTTGTGGAAAATCATTAGAACCTTCTTCAAATAAGTGGGTCTCTTTCCACAAAGAGCTAAGGTATGAGAGTTCCTTAATGCTTATATAGATTCAACAGGACGACATATCAGTTGATGAGTCATTATCAAAGCGTAGCGACCATCCTAGGTACTCGATAAATACAGTATGATTGGTACTTCCAGGCTTGGACCTCCGAGCGAGGTCTTTTTAGGGATATCCAAGCCGACACTATTCCTCTATGCATTCCTACTTATGTAATGGTTCTAGATAGATCCTTTGTGGTTAAATGTTACATGGATTAGAAAATATAGATAGTGAATGTTAGCAGTATGAATGGAGGAATCTAATGCGAGTCTTGGAGACGTGGCCATGTAATATATTTCATGGAGAGGAAGTGTTAGGGATAGATTAATCTATCGGGCAGCAGATGATGAGGTGGATCTAGAAGAGTAGCATGAGGTGGTATACATTATGACATGTTACAACCACCACCGTAATGTGGTCCCCAACATGCTCAGTGTGCTAGAGGAAAAGGAAAGGGAGTACCAGCAAGCAGTAACATAGTGTGACCCAAGGGCTCCAGGAATGATTCATGGTACGATATGTGTCTACTACTAGCTGCCATATTAATAGACATAGGTACCAATCATTCCAAATTTTCACAAATCTTTTTTAATACCCAGAGTTTCCGATTAAGTCGTTCACTAGACCCTCATGTCTAGAGATACCCTTGGGTGTAGACTTGATAATCACTATTATTCCGACGGTGTAATCTGAACCTTTTAGGAAAGAGTTTCTATTGTATCCTCTTGGTGGCAGCGTTGAGGCCTTATGATGATAGTTTGGGTATGGACTGGACATCCACAGATCATTCTCAGATTTACTGTATTAGGAAAAAGGATGTAGTATATCTATAACATTGGAATGGTGTTTTATTTGGTCGGTGAAAGAGGAAAACTAGGAAGCAAAAGATCATCTCATGCGTAGGAGGGTGTTTCCAATCACTCTTTAGTTGGAAATCCTTACTCTCATGGCTACGTGATTTTTGGATTTTCATTCCCCTACAAGAGAGGCAGAGAGTTGGGAAATTTTTTAAAATGATGTTTCTAGGATTATCTCCCTGAAGCGAGAGGGACTTCTGCATTAGATGGGTACTACTAGTGTTTTGAACCAAACTTCTCCTAGGTAGAGTCACCCTTGTCATCTTTGACAATGAATATGGTTCCTTTCTTATGTACTGAGAAGTTTCAGAAGATCATTCAAAAGGACCTAAACTTTTGACAGTGATTATGGATAGAGTTCTTCCAAGACTCTGACTTAGAGAAATTATATACTCATAGGAATGGGAACATTGTATCAGATGCTCTCAGCAGGATGTCTTGTCTACAGTTGCTGAGTGAGGTGGCATAGCAGCTAGGTGTGTTGCCGATATCCTATGAGGATTAAGATGGAGATGCTTACCTCTATTCTATGACAATCACTCCCCCAACTTTTCAGAAAATTTGGGGGGGTGGGCGCATAGCATGAGTCGTTGACTTCGAGGCCTAACATGCTTAGATATCCTCCAGATGGTCTCCTGAATATTTTTCTGAAGGTTGGGCGGCCTTCATCCTTTTCAGAGGACGCATGATGGTACGACTTATGCTTCATAAGGATGTTTTGAGGGATATCAATACATCCATTTAGTTGTACATACTATAGTGGTGAAGGTGTACCAGGACATCCGGTGTCGGTACTGGGGGCTAGGGATCACGGAAGAAGTGGCATATTTTGTATCACAATGCCTCACTTGTCAGCAAGTGAAGACTGCTCAAAGCCAAAAGTAGTATTATGCTGACAGGTTGTGGGATACCATATCATCCTACTTTTCTCACCTCGACGAGGTTTTTAGATATTTTAAATGGGAAGCATGTTATTTCTTAGGTTCATCGGACCATTCTAGATTCTTAGTAGAGTAGGAAAGGTGGCATACCGTCTAACACTTTGCCCACAGATGAACCAAGTGCCTAATGTTTTCCTTCTCTCACAGGTGAGGAGATGCATGCATGATCCATCAAAAATTATTAACTAGGTACATTTGAACATTGGCGATTGGGTAATTTTTATGGTGTTCCCAATTGATATAGAGGATCAACTGAAGCGAGTCCTTCGTGGATGCTGGATCCCTCTGGTGCGAGTTCGTTGGCAGCACGAGAACCTTCATGAGAGTGCAAGGGAGACAGAGTCTCAGATTTGGGCTCAGTACCCTCTTTCATTTGGTTTTCCATGTTTCGTATTTCAGGTACGAAATCCATAATGTGGGGAGAATGTAATGTCCCATAATTTCGGTTTAGTTTTTTTATATGGAATTATTTCACGACCGAAATATCTGACGGATCGTAATTATGAGACATGGAGTGCCCAGAATGATCCATTAAAAAATTTTAAATTTAAAAATGTTACACGTGAGTGGTTTTCCTAAAAAAGGTAATAACTCCTAAATTGGTTACTGGATAAAAAATATGATGGAATTATTGTGTTCAGGATGGTGGGCATACCCTAGGCGTTACATAAGTTTAGTCGGCGCAAGCCTCCAGTGGGAAAACCTGAAAATTGAATATCTGTAAATAAAATATTGAAATAATGTTATTTTATTTTTCAAATACTTATAAGTCAAGAACTGTGACTCAGATTAAAAATTTGATACCACAGTTGAACTCGTGTGAGAATGCATTATTTAGGAAGATACTAATATTGGCTAGAGCAGGCCACCATTGAACGTTAGTTTTTGGCCTTAAGTAAAATAATTAACTAAAAATTATTTTATCTAATAATACATAACCATTAAACAGTAACTCGGATTGAAAATATGAGATTACTATTGAGTTCTTTGGGACATTTTCTCCTTAGGCGGAGCCTTACCACGACCGGCGCGGGTCAAGGGTGGACATTATTAATTTATTGAACATTTTAAGGTACTTTCAGTAAATGAATGGGCAGGGATTTCAATGTGTGTTACTGGTGATCAGATTAAAAATCTGAGCGCATTGTTGAATCTGTAGTGCTGAGATTCACTTAAGGGAGACTTTAGTTTGACCATAGTAGTTCTGAATAAAAAATTATGTTATGTGAATTTTTTTAAAATAAATGAACTAAAATAAATCTATTATATTATTTTTCTTTCATATCCATCAATGGAAAAATAGATTGTGTGGCCAACGAAGTGTCAAGCCAATAAATTTCTTGACAATCCAATCCTATGTAATGATGTCGTTGGGGAATTTGGAAGGATCGTAATTTATGATCCCCCATTAATTCCCCACGTCGTTAATTACCCCCCCCCCCACACACCCTCTATATATGGAGCATGGGATGGTGTATCATAATAGATTATCCATGAAACGAAGTGATGTAGGAGTTATGTGACACTGAACCCTTAGAGGACGGAGCCGATCCCAGTGGGATGTGATAGGTGACACCGAACCATGATCCCGAATATGACTTACGAGTGGCGTCATTGGAAGCATGTTTCGGGAACAAAGAACACCGACCCACATTATTGATAGGGTGTTTCTCCAAGGATTCGAGGTCGGGGGTTTATTCATTTATTCAATTTAAATGCTTAACTCTTCCATGTTCGTGAATAATACAAGGAATATGGATCAACCAACTAATGGGATGATATGTGATTTAATCATTTTTTAAGGAGGTTGTTATGGGGTATCTTTATGGGGATTTGTTTTTTTTAATAAAAAAACGGTTAACCCCATTTTATCCTCCATTTGATCATGAGATAACACAGAGGGTACAAGCCAAACAATCCCAGCCCAAACCCTCCACAACTTTTCTATGCATTTGCACTACGTGGAAGAACACCAGTGCGACAGAACCAACCAGGTACGAAGGATGCGACACACCAATGCACACCACAAGAGGAATCTACGGCACAAAGACGTGATGGTTATTGAATCGGTCGGCACTAGAAAGATGAGTAGGAGGAGCGAAATATTGTTGCAAGATGTCGGGTGCAAGGAATCATGGCTCGTCAGCCACAGGAGTGGGAGAAGGCAGTCGGCTCATCGGCTAGCCACAGAAGGAAAGGGCAGTGCACCGTCACACGCTACCGGTGAGCAGGTGGCTATAGCCAAAGCCAGAGTGGAGGAGCTTGAACCTATGCCTCTGGAAAGTTCCCCCATGACTGGGCGACGCACAATGGGTTCCGCCATTTCATGAGACAAAACAGCCTCCAGGCCGTTCGGGATACTGGGGTGAAACCTCCCCCCTTGCTAGCTTGGACAGACAGTGGATGGTCCATCGCCTCGCAGGTCACGCCCTATGTGGCCGAGCCACCCCCTCATGGGTTGTGACCTCTATGTATGGGCCAACCCTTTGTGGGTTATGCCCGGTATGGTCGAACTTATGTTTGCAGGCCACACTTCTAACGATCGGGCCACCCCTTTTTTGGCCGCCCTTTTTAGGGCCGCCAAATACGGGTCATGCCACCCATGCACCCCCACCACCCCCCATGAGGGCTGGGATTCCCCCTTGCAAGTCAGGCCGAACCTACTGCAGCCCATCCCAAACCGGGTTAGGCCGGGTCAGTCTGATAGAGTTGAACCGGACCTGGGCCCAATCAGGCCCAGAAACACTGAAAGGTCCATATCATGATAAACAAACATCTGTATGAAGAACTGTCTATGGCATTGGGATTCTTGGATGAAGATAGTCCATTTGGTATACTTCACTTGAGTTTTAGAGATAGTTGAAATATGGCCAGATTGGATTGAACCTGTATCTAACTGGGCCCCCGGAGCTAAAACACTTATAACTCACAGACCGTGCGTCTGATTGATGCACCGTCTGTCATGTTAGAACCTTTACGGCATTGCAGTCCTTTGGGTTACTAAATTTTGGAGCTTCTTGGTTGTCGAGGTATGGCCGATATCTTTAGGCCAGATTTAATAGAACTCAAGTGCATGGGGTGTGAGGAATCCAGCGCAAACCAATCCTATATGGGTCAGCACTCAACGATCCAGTCTGGCATAGCGGTCAACGATCCTGTGTGGGTTAGTGAATACCGATCCTATATGGGTCAAAACATATGTGGGTCAGCGCTCAATGATCCTGTGAGGTTTAATGCATACCAATCCTTTGTGGGCTAGATCCTGTGTGGGTCAACACCCAATGATTTTGTGTGGGTCAGTACATATTGATCCTGTGTGGGTCATTGTGGGGGTTAGTACCAATCGACATTGGGCGGGATGGATCCTATTTGGATCATTGCGAGGGTTAGTTGCCTATCGATCCTATGTGGGCCAGACTCCGTATTTTTAAAAGTTGTGCCTCTTAACATAATAAGATATTCTAGCTTCATGACTAATCATATGTACTTATATAATTCACTGAAAACCTGTTTTGAGTAGAGAATATGTTTCAACTATGAATTTTACCTATGTGGTACTTTTACCTTAGTGGTACTATCATTGTGATTATACTTGTGTGGTACATTTACCTTCATGGTACTATCTGGCTGGTCATACCGTTGTGGTACTTTTTCATTCGTGGAACTATCATTATGGTGATTCATGTGTCGTTGTTTTACCTTCGTGGTACTGTCTTCGTGGTGATACATGTGTGGTACTTTTACCATCGGGGTACTATCTTCGTGGTGTTACCCGTGTGGTACTTATACCTTTATGGCGTTACCTTTGTGGAATACTTACCTCATTTATGAGATGATGATATCTCGATAACTTAGGTATATGTATGGGTATATACCTAAGTTGAGTTGATCTCATGCTTTTTGGATTCTCTATTGTGGAAAATTAGGAGACCTACGGGGTCTCGGGGTCCTTAATGTGTATCATTACACTCACCCTTTCATGGGATTCACCCACACCTGGTTGTGTCATGTGAAGAAGACATACAACATTGATTGAGGATGATATAGAATGGACTTGGCATTACTCAGAGGTAGACCATTTGGCATGATGTGATTCAAGGACTAATTATCGTGAGTTTTACCTACCCTTCACGTAGCATCTGTGGTAGATGTTCTAGGAGCGACTTTTCACTTTTCATTTGTTTGAACTTTCTAGTTATACTTTTACTTTTCCAGTTGGGCTTGTATTCTGGAGCCCTTTACTTTCAAAACTATTTAACTACAATAGTTTAATTTTGGGTTACTTCTTCTTGCATTCTACTTTGTGTGTTTATACAGGTTTAAAGGCATCTCCTTCTTGATTTAGGGATACACCATTCTGGTGTTGGTCACCATCCTATGGTCTATGGAAGGCGGGCTTGGGTAGTCATGGCATGGGCCCCGGGGGATGGGTCATGACACCCATATTTTTTCATTTCTTCTTCTTCACCAATATAATGAATAATGAATAAAAATAATTATTGATTTTTTTAAAAATGAAATAATATAAAAATATCATTTGATATCAATTTTTTATTTACAATATTCATTCTTGATTTCTTATATTTTCTAAAAAAATCTATCTAATATATCTCAGGAAGTCCATATGCCCAACAATGTCCATGTAATCTATGAAGTAAGTAGAATTAATGCCTTTTTAAAAAACATTGAATTCATCTCTATATATAGATTCCAAATTTTCAACATTTGGTTTATTGTATATTGTGATGTCTTATGGTACCTTAAAATGTGTTGTTCTCACTCTTGGAAAGGTTTATTCCTTGGACATTGTGATGTTAGGTTTGACCCAATGATGACACCATATAAATTTTATATTTTCTCTATGAAAATAAATGTACCATATGATGGTCACCTAGGAACATTAAAAATATGTTTTTTTCAAAAAGGTTATACCTTATGAACTTTATGAACCCTTATGACCTTCCTACTGATGTACCATATGAAGATTAGGGAATATACACTATGACCTTTCTATTATACCTTATGAAGTGGAAAGCATAGAGTACTTCAAAATATTCCCAATAATAAAACAAATAAAAACCTATTCTTTCTCAAATAAGCATATCTATATGACTTCTTTGAAGCTCCTCAAAACAACTCTACACAACATTAATTATTTTCGTTAATTTTCATAATAATTCCAATGAATTAATCTTATTCCAAATATGTTTACTAAAATATTATTTATTATTATTTTATTTTGAGATATCATTTCAATTCTAAATTCTAGAACCATTTAATATATTATAAATCATTATCTATAATAATTACATCACATAACATATCTTACTTCAAAAATAATAATCTGAAAATAGTTTCTGTAAACAATAAAGATTTTTTTACTAGATAATAATATCAATTAGTCAATATCCCCATCCATATAGATGTTTAATTAATTCATTGGAAACTATTATAAAAAAATGCCACACTTTTGAGAATGTTCTTTCTATTGGGATTGGCTCCAAAATCTTCGGTCTTATGGTCTTCTAAATTAAAAGCTTCATCATTTCATGCCTTCCTATTTATTATGGTATAAAATTTTGCTTCATTATAAGGTATATCTTCCCTTTAAATTTATGATAGAAGTAAATTAAGAACAATTTTTGGTCACAAAATTCCTCGAACAAACAAAAAAACTAGAATACATTAATAAAACAAAACAAAAAACAAAATCAAACCCACAATCAAATTGGGTACATCAATCTCCAACCATTGATTTTTTTCAACACTAATTTTACTCCTTACATAATGATTCTCTTATCCCCATTGATAGAATTCAATTAAAAACTAAATAATGGTTCTTCTACCCCATATTGAGGAGCCATTAATATTAAGGTAGATATTGAAATGGAAAAAATATCCCCCCATACTCTTCTAAATTTATGAAAACCCCATTTCTCCTCATTCTCTTTGTTCTACCAATTATTGATAATTTTAGTCATGTTCTATGAAAGAATGTATGGAAAAAATTTCTTATAAATGTGCCATCAACTAATCATATCAATGTCTAAATGAGATAACCTAGTGTATAATTTGTTTTTTAAATTTCAAAAACATTTTTTTTCCAAAATCATGTCATAATGTTAAACCAACATTAAAGATCACTTATTTGGGGTTGTTCAAACTGATTTTAAACATTTTTTAATAACATGAATTAGTATTTAACTATATCAATACAAAATTTAAATTTCAACATATTTTTCTTCCATATATGGTATGATAGCCACTCCACTTTAATTACATGATTCTATATAAATAATTAAACTACATGATAATTGAAAATCATAAATCAATCATCAGTTTTACATAGTCTACATAGAAATTCACATTTAAAATGAATTATAAACTCTAGATTATTTTAATTTTATTATCCCCTAAAATATTTTTCATTCAATAACCCTTATTCTAGAATTTCATTCATAAAAATAAAATCATGTCATTTTGACACCAGTTTAAATATTTGATATAAATTGTGTTTTTTATAAGAAATTTTTTTTCAAGGAAAAAATATTATACCAATTTAAACATTACCCATAATGTTTTAACCAAGTGTTATATAATAAAAACGTCATTCATCAGATCAATATTTTTAAATATTTACATTAAAACATCCCTATTATAATTCACTACTAACACATTATGCTAATTAAGTGAAAATATATCATCTATTTTTTATGATAAACATAAATGAGATTTGTTTTCCAGCCTCAAGAATACTTTTATTTTATTATCTAGTTCATCTTGACAATTCATGATTTCATTCCGTTTTAACATTCAAAATTTACTCTTCTTTGGGTAGTGTGGTTATATTTCTTTTTTATTTTTATCTATAATTGTCTTATTCACATTATCTAGGAATTAAAAATAAAATTTTTCATCTTGGTATATCTTATTTCTAACATCTAATATTGATTTTTCTTTTTTCAATTACTCTTTTTGAATATTGATATCCATATTATTAAATGAAAAACTATTTTTATAGTTTATATGTTGTATTTGGTGTTAAAAGTTATTTCTATTTATTCCTAATTTTTCTATGAAAAAATACCATACATTTCTTGGTAATGTTCCAACATTTATTTCTCCCTCTACAAAACTATTTATTATAATTTAGGTTACCTTTCATGGAAATCCCCTCTAACTCTTCATTAGGAATGTTAATCATCAAAAAAATTCTATTATACCATTATTGGATTGATTATATCATTTTTAATAAAACATTATCTATTATTTTTTATGTTCATGTCCATAATACAATTTCCCATGATGTGTCCTCTCTTAATATATTTCAATAATTTTTTACTTTATAGGTAAAATGACCTATTTTGTTTTCATTAATTCCATCTTGGGAGTTGTTGAATTAGTTTTTTGGTTTTTTAATCATCAAGGTATGCTCACATTCATTTCATAAATTCCATAATTTTAATTATGGGACTCTCTTAACATCAGTATAAAACATGGGTATGGGATGTTTCACACAATCTCTCTTAATAATAGTGACCACTGCTATTATTATACATGTATAAATTATATACGTAATCAGATATATTTTTCAAATCTAGATTTCCCTTTGTCTACATTTTATTTATAAAAAGTTTATTATGAGTTTTGAAATAGATACCCATTAAATTATCATGACCTAATATTAACATACATGGATATTTCATCATTTTCGATTAAAATTTTGAAAAGTAAAAATGTACATGACCAAGGACCATAATAGTTTAGTGTGTTTGAAAAAAAGGGACAAAATATTCTAACCTAGTGAAAGATCATCAATGTTTCCCACAATGGTCATAACCTTTATTACTTCTACTATAATGATTTATATATGACTTAAGGAAAGAAAACCTAAGAAAGGGGTGAGCTGAGATGCTTAATAAAGGTAAACAAGTGAGATATATAAACCTAACATGAGCATAAGGGTATAAGAACATGATCTTAACATTAGAATATAATAACATGCATATCAACGATTAAAATCAAGAGTCATAGAATAAATAATGTATCTCAAGAGACATGATTCAAAAGGGTGATAAATCATCAAAAATATATCATGAATTATAGCCTCATTTAATTTATGGGTAGCACCATTTTAACTGAAACAAATTCATGTATCAAAGTTAACTACTAAGATGATTGACATATTAGACCCAAATACACCTATTTCCCATATTTTGATTAGGAAAAACTTGTTTATTATTATGGATCAGGACACACATATAGCCCTTTTTGTAATTAGGATACACTTATTTCACATAGTGGATCCTCAGACACATGTTTTTCATTTTTGGAATAGTCCTTCCGACTAGTTTCCCATAGTTGTCTCATGATATATAACTCTTTACCCGATGAATTAGGGGGAGATATTACTCTTACCTATCTCATAATGAAATCATTCTTATATGTTACACAAGATCATAAAAAGCATATTATAACCCATGAAATGAAATGGTTATAATAAAAATTTCATCATTTCATAACATACAGAAAATAGATAGGTTATATAAAAATTTCATCAAATAATAACCCATGTAATGAATTAGGTTTTATAAGAATATAACATATCTAATAGAAATTGTTTCATTAACATATAACACATTAAGTAGAAATTCATTTCATAAATATCATTCCACAAAAATAAAATGCTTCCACACAAAGAGTATGATTGGACCCTTAGGATCATATGCATAGAAAGTGTATGTGTAAAAGTATCGGATGTCATATTTGATTGAAAATAATTTTGAAATGTATTTTAAAAACATAACATGATGAAAATTTCACTCATTCATCAAAAAAATATTTTTAAAAAATAACACCTTTAAATAACCATATTCATTAAAAATAAACATGAAATCCTACAAAGGAAGCTATAAAACCATTTTAAAATATTTTTTCATAAAAAATTATAAAGGAAACATAGAAACATTTGAATAACATGTTTTGTTGAAAATACTTTTAAAATATTATCCAGAATTATTGAAAACCTTTTCAAACCCATTTTAATTGAAAATAATTTCAAAACATATAAGGATTTATTGCATGAATTTTAAAAACCATTTAATTTGAAATACTTTGAAAACTTATAAATAATGATTAAAAACATATTTAAACCCATTTACATTGAAAATAATTTATAAACTTATAAATAAATCTTGATAACATTTTGAATCCCTTTTTCTTTGAAAATAGATTTATATCCGCTATGTAAATCTTTTAAAATGTTGAAAATCATTTTAATTGAAAAAAAATTAAAAAATAATGATTAATTCATCAACAAATTATTTATTTTTTCAAAAAATTACTTATAATACATATAAATTATGTCTGAGAACATTTTGAAACCCATTTATATGAAAATACATTCAAAATGTATATATAATACTTGATAACATTTTGAGTATATTTTTCATTGAAAACTATTTTCTACATAGAAAAAATCCATAAAATTAGGAAAAAAAGCTTTAAAAAAACATTTACACATGCTTAGTAATATTCAATGAAATGATGTGTGTGCTGACATATACGTTTTTGCATCCTGATCATTCCTTTCGAACTATAAAATATTTAGAAAAGATATTTGATAAAAAAAATAACCATAATATTCATTTTAAAATTTCTTTTTATGATAAAAAATGGTTAAAAATTTCATTTAAACATAATTTTTTAATATTAAATCATTTTTTGATACTCTATTAGAAAACCCGTTTTTCAAAGATCTCAGATTTCAAATAGAAAGATGAAATAAATTATTGTTTCCATAGAAACATAATATTAATTATATTAAGTATAAAAGGTTGGAAAATTTGTACTAATTCATTAATATACCATGGATAAAAATATATAAGAAATTTAACGTGTGTTCATGTGATATTTATCAAAATATTTCATCAATGTATGTGTAATCATAAACAATCTCAATAAATGATGTGATTATAATAATAAAATATTACCACTTTGGTAACATTGACCCATACTGTACTTGATAGAATAACCTTAAATGAGGCCTAAAATATCATTAATGAATTAGATTCATGATATAACTTGTAAAAGAGAATTAAATATCACCCATGTAAAAATATACGGGCATAACAAGGCTTCTGACTCATAGAAGGAAACTTAAGTCAATAAATTACTTTACCAATTTTTTATATTTTAATCCTTAATAACCTTAAAATAATGATTATAAAATTTATTTTTAAATACCCATGAATTTATGTATAATATTCATATAATAAATTAATAGACAATATATTGACCACACAAAATAAATGATTGATGAATAAATAATGTATCTCAAATATATAAAAAATGAGATGACGGAACCCTTACCTTATGTTTTGAAATTATTAATACACATTAAAAACTCTTATATAGTAAGAATAATTTTATTAAAAGTCTATGAAAAGGCTATATTATTATAAATAGTTAGATATATGACTTTATATGAACCTATTATTAAAAATTCGATGTAATTTTTTTTGCTTTGGGTAATATCCACTTTATTTTTCTTAAATGTTTTGACTTTTTATTTTTGATCCTCTTACTTAGATATGGATTTAAATATTTCTAGAATGTAAAAAATGATATAAATATCACATAAATGCATTATATATTTATTATAAGTAATATATATAATATATAAGTATTAAATCAAATACAATGTTCCTTGGGACGGTAGGGCATATGTACACATGAACGATGATTCCATTTTATTATGATATTGAAAGAATGAAACTAAATTGAATATATGTATATATATATAATATGCATATTTTAAAATTATTAATTCATAAATATCATTTATATTTTCTAAACCCATCCCAAATACAATTTATATAAACTGTGAACGAATCACATCGCTTTGAGGAGGATGTTGCTCACATGTCCCGAAATTAAGTTATAGTATTTAAAAAAATGAAAAGTATTAAATAATTTTGTTTTATAAAAAATAGAAAAGAATAATAAATCAGAAATATCATATATCATACAAAACATATTTTCCATCGTTATTCCCTAAAATTATAGGGGGTAAAAAAATTAACAATGTCATTTCGTGAGGCAGTAGTTTTCCGTACAGAAGAGTGGTATGTTCTATACAAAATAGATAGAAGTGTTTTTATGTGTATGTATAAACCTTATAATAAAAACATATCATAATATTTTTTATTATGTTGTTATTGTATATTCAAATAATTATAATGGTTGAAGGGTGGATAATGAAAACAGAACAAAATATCTTGAGGAAGGATGTTGCCTCTTATTTAGGTAAATCTTTTTTGTTTAAACCAAAGGGATACCTTTTATGGAAATATAGAATAATTGGGGATTATACAATTATATTAGGTATTCATGTATAATATTATTTTAATGTTTTAATGATCCAACGGGATTGATAGGTGGGAATTAGTAGAAGGGGGAGAACCTTTTTATAGTGGATGAGAAGTGGCATTCATGTAAATTTTTTAAAATGGAATTCTACCCACGTTTCACCCATGAAACGTCGATCTAATATTATTACAAATCCAATAAAATGTTGTATATAGTATATATATGAACAAAATATGATTTCTGGACAAGTTTCTAGGTCATTTTGGGTCGGAATTTATGTTTCGCTATTTTGATAAGAAAATTAGTCTCATTATCATTATAATTATTTTTAAACATTTTCCCTAATAGTTTCTGTAAAATACTATGTTTAACATTTCATACATTATAAATTATTATAATTAAAAATATAGAGTCAGTTTTTTCAAATTCTAATCACTGAAGTTGACGAAATTATTTTAAAACTAATCATGAAGATGTCTAGTAAGACTGGGTTTTTTTAACAAAATTTTTTATAAGATAGGTATGTTTTAATATAATATTTCAATGTGAAATTAGATTAAATAATATATATTATATTAATTGATGTAAAATTAATCTTATTACACTGTGAATAAAATTAAAATATAATTTACCAATATAGATAAATTATATACAATAACAGTTTTGAATTAAAATTCTGAATTTTCACTGTAAATCCAAAAATGAAATTTATAAAAAAAATCCATTAAATTCACCATAATATTTTTCTGGCATTAAAATTTAAAAAATGATGTTTATTATTTCAAGTAAAAACTACAGAATTTTAATACTTGGGATGTTAAATGAATTTTCCATTAATAGATTGTAAAATGACCTTTATGTAAAACACCACTTTTTATTCAAAATATTTTATTTATTAATATATTATACGTATAAAATATATTGTATATGTGTCAAAAATATTTATTGAATAGATAAAATAGATATTTTATTTTAAATAGTTATATATTTTAAATTTACTGAGATAAAATTGTGTTTGTACCTAGAAAAATGATTTCTCAAAGAAGTTATTTCATTATTTTAAAATAGTTATTACATAAATTTATAAGTAATAAATACAAAAATGGATTCATTTCATATACATGTGTAAATTATATTTTAAAATTTTTAATTAATCTTATTCAAGATTCCTATTCTAATAGTTAGTTCATTGCTTTAATAATATTTTAATTATATTATTAATTATATATTGTAGATTGGTTAAACATGGTTTTCCATATATTTAAAGATATCAATGGTACATATTATTATGTTTAATACAATCCAGTCATACTGTTTCATGTACCAAAATCTAATTCAAGAGTTTTATATAGTAAAATATTAGCAGGGTGTTGTGTAAAACACAACCCAGACATAGAGATTTCATATAAAAAAGTCATATTATGTGTTGTGTGAAATGAAACAATATCAAAAATAAGAAATTAATTAAAATAAATTGAAAAATCACATGGTGTTGGATGAACCAGGTCTTCAAATGTTTATCAGTTATAATATACAAAGATAGAAAACAATTACCCTATTTCAAAACCTCCATTAACAATATATGTGACTAAAAAACCACATTATATCCTCTTTTAAATTAATAAAATTTGATTACAACACTTTTCATATTTAAATTGCATCAACAGTCATTTAGGAACTGTTTTGGTATATCTTTTTCATGACCCTTTTTACATCTAACCATTGTAAAATAGCGGATTTATCAATATTTTTTCTCATAGGTTTTTCCTATATATTGAACTGAAATAGTTATATACTATTGAAATAAATTTTTTAATAAATTAATCATGAGCACGCTGGGATGAATTTTTCAATATGATGAGGTGGATGATTCTATGGATGATCTCAATATCCATTTACACTTATTCGAGTCACTCTTTATGGAATACAAATCTAAAAAAATTAATGATGACACAATTCTTCTTAGAACCTTTCTAAGTACATTGTTGAGTTTATTCCACATATTAAACTTCACTGTTTACTCAAAACGCATCATGCTGAGGTAATTTTCCCCACCCTCAATTTATTCCAAAATTTAATCCAATTATTAAAATGGATTTTATATATAATTTTCATATATTCTTATATTTATAGTAAACCAGTATCAAGTTGTTGCATTTTATATTCATTACCCTCTATATGGGAAACTATAACATTTATATATGTTTTTTTAGGTCCTCTAATTCAAAAATAAATTCTTCAAATACAACATTCTCATAAGAACTTCTTTTAAATTATTCATAAATAATAAAAAATTAAAACAATGAAACATACTTATCATTTGATCCTTTTTTATTATGTCAAATTTTGACACATTGTTTTTATATTACATCTTCTACTGAATCATATTCCAACTCCAACAATTAATTCTCAAAATGTAATGATTTTAAGAAAGAAATTATATATGTGAAAACTTCAATAAGTATATTTCTCAAGTAATCGATAACTTACACCTATAAATCACTAATTAAATCATTGAATTCATATTCTTCATATATTATACTTGAATTATTTGATGGAATAATTTTAAAAAAAATTAATCAGTATATATATCAATTTATGTACCTCTATATAGTAGTGATTTTTATTTCACGTTTTATCATGGATAATTTTATTTTTATCCAAATTTTTTATATTTCATCGATTCATGGTATATGATTTGATGTTTAATGCTACATGAATACGAACAAATTAAATTGAAATTATTATATTTTAAATTTTTTACTTCATATAATACATATAAAAATATCAATAAATACATTTATTATCTAAAATTAGAGGGAACATTTTAAATGATTCTAATTTTAAAATATACATAGAGTTATTCATTAACTTCCTTGAGGTAGGAATTCCTTGTATTTCTTTAATGTCTTATATGAGTTAATGGAATTATTGATGGTGTGCATGTTTATCATGGAGAATCATATCTTTGATTCTTGATCATATGTGGTGTGTTTGTGTGTTGCCTTAACCTATGTTGTTTTGATTATATATGGATTCTTCAGATGGTGTTATTGTTTATAATGATGTGATTTTTATATATCACATTCATTATTTATCAAATGTGTTTTTTTTCTATATTCTGTAATCAAATGTGAATATTATAAATATTTAAAAAACATACCAAAATTAATGTCATATGCATTGGTTGGAATTTAATTTGGATATCCCATTTAGAATGATTTATCACATGATTTTGGTATATCCTCCGATTGAGATGTGCCATGTATTGGTCAATATATACATGGGATACACAAGATGATGGGAAGTGTAATTTGGTTTTGGGATAGCCTATGAAGAGGGAGTTTTCGGGAAGATGATAGATATTTCTTCTAAAATGGTGTCAAATAATGTAAAGTCTCCCTCTGAGAAACTAAAATTCACCAAAGTCTTACTAGAGTAATGGATCATAGATTGTTACTATAAGTAGGATATTAAGACCAAGGATGATAAAAGGAACCATTCTCAATGCCAAATCAGGAATCATTATCTCTATACCCCTTACATAGGGAAAATTATACCTCACTCAAAGATAGATAACATGATCACCATTAAATATGGATTAGATAATATTTATTTTAATATTTAAATGGTTGAATGTTGGTGATTGAAATACAACGATCTTTCATATTCTATTTTAGTAGAATATAATATTAACAATGACTAATTCCATTAGTATTGATGGATGTATATGAACCTTAGTAAATGAAATATCTAAGGTAGTGGTTGATTATTTTTAGAGAGTGTACACTTTCGATGGATTGGAAAACAATGAAAAATGGATGATAAACTAAACCCTTTCATTTTTTTGAAGTAAAATAGTGATCTAATATGAGCGACTTCCATATAGGAAATCAATGTTGCCCTCTTCTCTCATAAAATGGATAATGCGGTAGGCCTGAATATATTTTATAATAAAAAATTTATGTTATATTGGGATAAAGCATATGATAATTTGACCAATGCAATGATGGATTTATAATTCAATCCTTTATTCAATTTTTAATTGATTATTTATTTAATTTATTGATTACAAATAATTAATGGGAAATTGGCATTAAATACTTCATGTTAGTTTCCATTGGGAACATGATACGTAAAATAATTAGAATGATTCTCCTAACTTGGTTCTGAGGAATTGTAAAGGATCATATCACTCCATATAAATTAGGGTTTGTGCCATTTAGAAACAAATAGAATTATTATTTATGGCCTTAGAGAGTGTGAAACTGATGTGGATGAAAATAAATGAGGGGAATTTTTCTATCAATGTTGACATATTTGAGACTTTTTACTCATTGAAGTGGATTTTTATGATTTTGTTTTCTACAAAAATATGGCTTTTCTGAGTGATTCATTAAAATAGACACCATTATCCTTAATGATACATGTTAATACATTATTAAAAATGATGAACCAAGGGGTTTTTTTATATGTAATAGAATAGTTTTACACGTGTACCCTCTCCCATGGATTTTTCATTCTATGGTGTAAGAATATATGAGCATATATATTAATGAAAATGATCATATTTTTATTTAGAAGAGAATCAGGGATGGAAGAGGTTATTTTTATCAATCACACCATTTATATGAAGATGAAATTATTCTCTTTTGTTCACATTTAATGAAAATTGTATCTTCAATAAAGTCAATGTTTTCTCATTACAAAGAAGCGACATTATAGGAAATAAGTTGGAAATGGTCCTTATTGTGATTGGTTATGGAGTAACTATTTGATGAATAAATTAATAAAGATAATACATAAAGGAAAGAGAGATACACATTAACATTTAACTAAATTTGCGTTCCAATATTTTGAGAAACATGAAAAGCTAATACCTTGGGAAAATCTTGCATAGAATCATCAATCAACTGGATAAATGAAAGGGTAAATCCATGTCACATGTGGGAAAAGTGTGTATTTTCAATTCTATAACAACAACAAGATTTGTTTATTCTTTTCCTTATTATTGGTTTCCCGAAGCCTTCTCAATGACCCCCAGGTTATGATAATGATATTCATAATGACTGGGTTGGTGCATGATAGTATGTATATTAATGTGGCATGGAACTATTCCATCAACCCAATTAAAATGTGAGGCCTTGGAATTAATATACATTGATTTTTAATGATGAGCTAATTGGGGAATTCATGTTTAATATCACAAATTCTGATGATTATTCTCAATTATTTACTCTTAGATAGGATAGAAATTAATTTTATCGAAGGATACTCACATAATCTTGTATCATATATTTATTTCTAAATTTGGCATTCATTCTATGCCATTATGTATCAAACAGTTTGTATGGTCAGTAGGAATTCTCCTCTGAATTTCTAAAATAGATTTTAGATAAACAATATGCTTATTTGATGTCATCAATGTTACACCTAATTGAGATCATATGTTCATTTCTAATTTCATGGAACTCAAGGATAGATTTTTTGACTTTGTACTTGATAAAGAATGTCTAGAGATTAAAAAAATTATCCTTCATGGATTAATACATTTTAATATGGAGACCCACCTACAATGGGAATTTCAATGTTGAAGAGTATTATGTATTCGAATGTGAAGTCCACATGTCACCACCAACATGGTTGATAAAATTCATGGAAATATTTATATCTCTATCTCACTTTCTTCTTCTATGGAGGGTTTGTAAGTACCTTCCACCAATAGATTCTTAGTTCAAAAGAGTTGGTTAGTATATTATATCTAATTTTCCAATATTTCTAATGGATGAAGAGAACATATAGATCCTCTTTATGGACTGCGACTTCCCAGAGGGTCTCTTGAAGTATGTGGGATATCTTTTTGGATGCAATTTAACTACCGTTTTTTAGATAGATGACATAATGTTAGAGATTTTTTGAGATTTCCTTAGTGAACGGGTTAGTATCCTACAACTGGTTGCTACTACATCTGTTATTTTGATGGCATAGTAATCTAGGAATGCTTATGCCTTTGATACAATGGCAATACTAGGTTTTTTCTCTAGATTAATGATAAACCTACACATTTTTGTAACTACAAGGGTGGAAACATTATATTTGATCAAAATTATTAGTGATCTAAATATTTTGACAAATATGGTCACTTTGGGAAGGATGAGGAAGCCCCTTAAATTCAGGTTAGTTAGATAGATTCTTATTATCTCCTGATGGATTAAATTCAATACTAATGGTGAAGACCATAGGAAACTAGGGCCCTCGAGAGGTGGAGGGCTTTTTTTCACCAATGATGGATTTATGAAAGGTTTATTTCATTGGTGTATTGGAATTCAAACAACATATGAATCATATTTTTGTCCATGGTTCCTAATATCAACCATTTCATCCATCAAAATTTCATTGAATTATTGATGGAGTCAAACATTGAAAATTTATAGAAACCATTATAATGAAGAACAAGAGATGTTCCTTGGATGATTTTAAAATATTTGATTAAATCTATGGAACAAGCCAAAAAACATATTCTTATTGCCTTCCATGCTTATAGATAGTCTAATCAGGTAGAGGATGCCTTATCAAATAATGTCATTATGTAAATTAATATGGTGTGGTATTTTAGAGCACCATACTACATTACACCAATAGTGGTGGATCATATATCAGGAGATATTCACACTCTTCTTTGTAAAACCACATTATATTTTTTATCTTTATTCTTATTTAATACATTTTTAGCGACTAGACATGTTGGGATCCTAAAATTTTCTAGTATATTTGTACCTAGATGGTATTCTTGGTATACACTTGTATATCAAATAAACTCATTTTAAAGGCCATTATTCGTTTTCTAGTTAGTCGTTTACTCATACAATAATACTGAATTTATTTTACCTCATATTTATTATGCTTTGGGATGTAGTTAAGTGAATGGGAAATGAGGTGGATGGTTGAGTAGGTGATGGAGGATGATACTGACATTTCTGGATTGAGATCGAGTGAGATATTTCATTTATATTTATTTTCATGATTTACCATATACATTGGATCCCATTGTTTATTTTTGGATTATAAATCTTATATTCCATATTATTATTAAATAGGATGGTTTTTGGTTTATGTTTCTACTCTTGTGGTTATTTGTTTTTTAATTTAGTTTTGATTTATTTGTTTTCAATTCATTTATAATATATTTATGATTACCTAATACTAATGAAATACACTATCCCGTGATGTAATTAGACCCTCTATTCTAGTTGACAATTCCTATTGAACAATGAAGAAAACATGAGGTCATGTGTCACTCTTATTCGAACCCAGTGGTACAAATCTGGGTGTTAAAAAATGGTATTAGAACAAAAAGTTCACTAACATGTTTCTTATATTTTTCATAGATTGGGAATGGGTACAAAAGAAATATGGTGGTTAGAACTAGTAAAGGGGATCCATGTCAATGAATGGTCATCACTCTATGTCATGCCTCTAGTTTTTCATAAAGTGGGGAATTTATGTTCTTTCTATTTACTATTACCACTAGTTAAATTCACATTCAATGATGTTGATATACTAATTTATGGGATTTAGTGTGAATTCTTATATCATATTTGGTACTTTTATTTTTATTATAAATATAAATATAGGTTTAATTTGATATATCCCCAATAATTATATGTCCATTGAAATTGTGTTATGTGATTTAGTGCATTATTATTTTGATTCCATTATTTAATATAGTCATATTATATGATTGAGTGTAAATATGTCGTTATAAAAAATGTGATGGTATTGAAAATTTGTATTTTATTTTGGTATGTTCTTTTGGGGTTACTCCTTGATATTGTTTGTAGCCTCTTAGACTGACCCTTGTTGTCTTCCCTTATGTGTACCAGTGTTGTTTTTAGTTTTTTATTTATGTTTGTATCATTTCTCACCCTTATATTTCTCTGATATTTTTTTAAAATTGTAGGAAATAATTCATAGTATAGACCATGAATATCTATATTCACCCCTGATCATAGAGAATGATACACCAAAGTATTCTCTTCAATTACCCTAATGGTCCAAGCTATAAAACTACTCCTACTGTAACTCTTTTGACTAGTTCATGTTCAGTGTGGAGGATCCCACATGGGCGGTCATCCAATGGTTGATTATGATCACCGCTTATTTCCCCAATATACCCCATAATCTCTTAAAACTAGAGTCACATAGGTATATATGAATAGATATGGGTCATTTAAAATAACATCAACATGTTTGAAACCCCATAGAATCAAAACAGAATCTTAGGTCCTTTAGGCTTTGAGGGGTACCAAGATAATTTTTGGATGTCATGTTGTATAATGGTAGATGGGATGGGATGACACTGGAGACCTTAAATGATCTTTTGTTTGAGTATTTATTTTCAGATTCAATGTATTTAGATCAATACCAAGTGTTTATAGAGATCTAGTATATGATGATGATAGTCTCGGTCTATAAACATGCTTTCCTGGGTAGATTATCTTTGCAACTACTCTATATTGGAGTGAGATGAAAAAAATTGGATTGATTGTGAGAGGAATTCTCCCATATCTAAAATGAAAATTCAGGAAGACCAATCTAATGAACAATTTTATAGTTATTTGTAAATCACTAACCATAGAAAAGTGATTTGAGATAGAAATAGCTACATGACTACTTCTTGAAATCAGTGCATCAAGAGGTACTCTTTTGGTCCCTATTATGATTCTTTATTCGATGAATAAGAAGATAAATCTAGAAGATAGATTCTATGGTTGTGATCAATAGTAAGAGTAGAGAAAATATTTTTTGACTCCCTTTGAGGGAGATGACTTTTGTAGTTCCTAAAATTTAGGGGAGAATGGAAACATTCTCAATAAATTTACATATTATGTCAATACCTTTCATCAGTGTTCCATGAAATGGGATCTAAATCATTTATATTATAGTGATTTAAGAATGTAGTCATCAATGGAAGGAACAAAACCATAGGAGAAGGTGATAACCTCATAAGTGTCAGTAAACCAAGTGACTCATGAGCCTCTAAGGACACATGGAGTTGTGGCTGGTTAGGAATACACATAATTTCAGGCTATAGTTGATAATAGAGTCAGACCACACACTATTTGATGAATGGTCTTGATTTATCCATGTCTATCTATTTCAATGTGGTTATTTGATAATCTCTTTCATTCTTATCAGCTGAAGGGGTTATTGTTTAAGATATACAAGTTAAATACACTTCTTGTTTTTATAATGATGTTCATTCTTGGTGGCCTTTTGTTTAAGGAATATATAAATATATCTCAAGGATGATAATTCAATATTAAACCTATAATACTTGGTCTAAATTTGTTCACCACAAGACCTCATGTTCCCCTCCCTGTATGCATGAGATTTTTAACTAGAAGTGAGTGTCCAAGCCCATGTGTGGGAGAGAAGATACACTTAGGGATATCCTGAGTATCCTTGGTTGCTGCCAGAAACATCTCCCAATCTCTTACATTGGAGATCCAATCTCTTGTGTCCGTATCAAAAAGCATCATTTTAATGAGATTATTTATCATATTCTTGGATGAATCTTTAATTGTATGAAAAATTTGTTATCGTTTGGAGGGAGAATTACGTTGATAAACAGCGTGCTCACCTCCATTCCAATGCATGTTTTCTCTATTATAAATCCTCTAAAAGGCTCAGTTGGGAGGATAGAAATCATCCTTAATACTTTTATTTGGAATTCAAAGAAGGGCGGTGCCTATATTCTTCATGAAAGAATTTGGATCGACCAGTGAATGAAGGAGGGTTGTGTCTTTGTGATATTTAAGATACCATTCTTTGTTTACAAGCTCGACTCACATGGGAAGTAATTTATGGGGAAACGTTGTGGGAAATGTTCTTCCAGGCGCGCTATGACCGGAATGTACTGCTGGTCCTCACGGATCCACAGGATTGGCAAGGTACATATTCTCACATATGGAAACACTCTCTAACCATACTATATAGATCATCGGTAGGGGGATATTAAGTTCTGGGAATCTAACTAGTTTGGGGAAGCAATTGCGTACCCAGGTTTCCCTTATCCTAGTATTTCCTTCAGGGAGCCTTCTGAGTTTTATGATTTGTTCCCTGAGGTTTTCAATACCCATTAGATGAACATTTTTGAAATCATTGACATGTGGGATGAGCCAGATGTTTTCTGTTTCACGTTGTCATGTTCAAGTAGATATAACCCTCGCGACTACAAAAGGGATCTTTGGGTAGAAACCATTTCGGATGTGTGGGAGCCGGTTGCTTGGTGCAATGTGATCCCTTTGAGGATGAACTTATTAATTTGGAGGATCATGAACAAGTCTCTTCCAGCAGAGGAGAACATTCAAAGGAGGTGTATCTCCATGGCCTCTTGGTGTTACTGCTGTGATAACCCAAAGTCTGAATCGAAAACTCATATGTTTTTTCAAAGCCAATGGGAATCATAATTCTGGTCCATGTTTTCCCATCCTCAATGCATCGATTATGAACCTCTCTTTCATTAGTATTTTTTAGGTCATGGTTTATCGGTACTGATAACAGGAACACGAAGCAGATTGTTAGAACCATCATCCTTGTGGCTATATGTTGGGTTAATTATGAGGCTCTAAACTAGGCTCAGCTGGGCCCCAAATGATCCCTTTTTTCTCTCCAGGGGCAGCTCAAGCCACTCATTATTGAATTGGCTTCGCTTGGCAACGATGGATCCACACATGCTTCGCTGAACAACCTCCTCAATCGACTCTGATTGGAGAAAAGAGGAAGCAGTTGTTGGGTGAGATTGCAACCTCCAAACAAGGGATTAAAACTGAATACTGATGGTTCTTATATGGAAGGGGTTATGAGGGGCAGTGGTGTTCTTCGGGATTGCTGGGGATCTTTCTATATCGCCTTTAGTGCTTACTATGGTACGGGGATCTCCCTGGGTGTGGAGGTTCAGGCTTTTCATTCTGGTTTGTTGGTTTGTAGAAGAAGTGGATTGGAGGTGTCCGAGATTGAATCTGACTCTGAGATCCTTGTGAAGGCCTTACAGGGACGTCAGGGGGTTCCGTGGGAGATGATTTATTTTATTCGAAGATTGAAGATGGGAACTCATCATGGAAGGTTGATCCACCATAGAAGGAGGTTGACTAATTTTGTGGCTGATTCTCTTACTAATTTGGGTAGGTAGGGCAAGCCGCTGAGGATCTTTAATAGTCTCCATAATCTTTCCCTAGAGTGTTCCAGTGTAGTGCAAGGGGATTCCTTGTACAACACAACTTTCACCAACCTTGATGGGATGGTTTCTTGTTCTGGTCCCTTCTTTTGAAATAAAAAAAATCTTTCGAGTCATAGTATTAACCCACCTAATAAAACCCACCCATGTAGTAGGAATATGTCATTCTAGATATATAAACCAAATATAAATAAAATGGCCCAATGTATAGGGTAAATCTAGTAAATAAATTTAGTATGATATTTTCTTGTAAAACACTATAATACAACATCCACAACCTCTAACATAAACCTCTGAACTGTACTCCATAGTTCCCTTGACATTCTATTGATCCCTAAGCCGGAAATGTACAATGTAACTGAGAGTCTTGAGGGGGATTTAAATAAAATACTCTATAATTCACCATCATCATATCTTATTGTCAGTTACTAATACATACAATTGTATCCCATGATTTCAAATAGGGTATTTATATATAAAATAATTTAACACACAAGTAAAGAACATATGTTGGGTCCTCTAAGACCGAATCTATCTTGTTTGGAACCATGCTAGAAGAAACATTGGTAATATTCTCAACACATACCCCTCATAGGATATCCCATAAAGTATGTGTCTCATCCCACCAAATCAGATATCCAAACTAAAAATCGAACAAAGTGGAAAAAACACTCTCTTCGGATATTGTAATATCATGTGACATATATTTCTATTACGGATAACCCAAGTACATGCACACCAATTCCTGTAACATCCCTATCTGTGGATATTCCAAATCGGATCTACCTTCATGCTCAGATATAGAAGATAGAAGATAAAAACATAATATGCATGATTAAAATGATATATTAAACATCACATCAATTCAAATAGTATCATCCTCAGAACAATCCATATTCAATAAACATGATCCAATTTCATGTATAAACACAAACCTCATGTGCGCAAGCATCAAAGATAGGTTTGTAGGCTTAAAAATGTATTAAAATAATGATTATAAAACTTTGGAAAATTTAAGGGAATCTTAACCCATGTATGATGATAAATTATTAGTTTTGTTCGAGCATAAGTATATTAATTGAGGCAGATAAATTAAAATTACATTTAATAATCGTTTCCCTAATCAAAGTGAAAAGATATTTCATGTCAATTTATAATAAATTTAATTAATATCTGAGGAAATAAATAACTAGTCTTAGTAACTTTCTTCATTGATTATTTATGATCATTAAAAAATCCCCTTATATATTTCCTTCAATGTGTTTGTAAGGATCCAAGGGTATGATCCATATAATGGTGATCCACATGTGCTCTAATAATTTCTGAGCAATGCCAATCATTCTTTGGATGCTAGTGCGGCGAATAAAATGTGTTTCTTTGTTTGTTCTTGATCGCTCATTCTTCATTCATGAAGAAGTTATCTCTTGAGATTCAATTTCATAAGATGTTGAAAGGTGGAGAAGTCGAGAAATAATTTATTGTGTGGAATAATTTTCTATTCCAATATTGGTAATTGGATTCGAAATGAATTGCACAATTGGTAAAATTGTCTATTTATAGAGCTGAGATTTCTTGTACAAAATTTAATTGCATAAATACCATTAAAAATAATTATAACCATTAATGAAATAAAATGACACATAATAACAATAATAATATTATTATTATCTTTGTGTTCCAACATGTGAAAAATAGATATATAATGTTTATTATATTGTAAATAATTATTTTATCGCTAGGCATAGTCTTTGTCCGTTAGAATGCCTCGAACATTTACTGAACACCCGAATAATTTTATTTATATTACATAAATATTATATTTATAAAATTGTAAATAAATATTTATTAAATATTCTATAAAATAATTAAATATATCTTATTCACAATATGGTGGGTAAATATTTATTTTATTTACATTATCAATATAACATTAATAAAATTGGTCATTAATATTGAGAATAATATTTATTCCATTAATTAAATTCATATAGAATTTAATCAATACCAATCAAAACTCTTATAATGTGTCCCTATAGGATTCTTACTCAATGGAATTAGGATATCTTTCTTAAATTCCAATATTACTATCTAGAAACAAGTCAAGGAACCTAAGAGAGAGAACATAATGTCATAATGATGACAACCACATAAGAATGATCACTATATAATATAATACCATTATCAAAATATCCCATCAGGAAGGTTTCTTGGTGGTTTCATCGTCCAATATGATCAATAAATCATTTTTATGCTATCTAAAATAAAATCATCATTACACCATGGACATATATTTTAGTGTAATGGTTCTATTTCAATCAACAAGTTGAGATATCAACATCCATAAATATAAAAGGTAAAAATAAACCCTTGACTTATCCATAAAAGACATGTGATTCATGATTCACCCTACGTACTCTACTTCCTACGAAGAAATGCCATGAAATTTTTCATCTGTAAATCTAAATGGGAGATTCATGGCATAAATTAAGACAATATTAAAGTCAATTGAATATTATACATTCTCATAGATTGGAATATCTGATGAAACCAAATCATGTAGAATTACTACTGGTGGGTGTGTTCCTAAAATCTGTATTCATAGATATTACAATGTGAGAACATCATGAGAAGAAGTCTCATATTCTTATGAGTAATCTCATCTAATGATCTATATACTATGTGTCCAATCATATTATGTTATCCAACTTTAGAAAAATATTACGAATATTTTCATATCACTTCAATGTTTCCATCACAGTGGGGAACTACTATGACCATATCAACAGTTGAAATACTCTAGAACATTATTACAATAAAATAATTTTTAAAAATGTATAATATGTAAAAATCGTTTTATTTAATATTTAATACATAATTTATTCATGTAATAAAAGTACATATTGTTGGTTCTATGACATAAAATCTAAGAAACTCTTAGTATGACATGAACTAAATATATATGACCTTCAGTCCACTAGGCCTCACACGATAATCATGCTTCTGCAGAGTCAAGGAT
This sequence comes from Viscum album, assembly GCA_963277665.1. NCBI lineage: Eukaryota > Viridiplantae > Streptophyta > Magnoliopsida > Santalales > Viscaceae > Viscum > Viscum album. The sequence continues at coordinate 333,447,120 of OY728150.1, forward strand.
TTAATCAAGGGGTTCACCAAACTGTCTATTGTGGAAATACTTCTCACTACAACCTTGCCTATTTGAGATAAATAACCCAATAGATGATACGTCTAAAGTATTTTCGTTATCCACTGATGTAACCATGGATATTTTGTGAGAGTTTCCACTACCGTACTATCACAATAGATTGTGATGAAACCTTTAAATCTAGATATAATTAATGATATTGGAAGAAATTTTGCATCTAATCTTCTTCTTTAGCAATCTCGGAAGCTCCAATAAAATCAGACACTACAATTGAATCTGTGACCTCAACATTCTTCGGGCTCTTCCAGAACACAACACCTCCTTTCAATGTGAATATTTATCTTGTTTTTTAATTAATGTAATAAAGATAAATTGGAAAATGAGAATCTGTATATGATCTAATTACAATATCCTCATCTCCTCCATAGTCTAGGACCATATCCTTATTACAACTTAGATACTTAAGGCTAGTCTAGATTACGATCCAATGGCGGTCACCGGGATTAACATGATATCTGTCTTCTATACATAATATGTGGGAGACATGTAGACTAGTTCATAGCATAAAATATATGACTGGACCGATCATTGATTTTTATGTGATTCTATCCATTCTATTTTCATTCCTCATAGGTATAAGGACACATTTTATTTGAAGGATGAATTCCATGTGAGGTTGTAAACAATCCCCACATGTATTGTTCCATTCTGAATCTCTTTTTTATCATTTCCATGTATTTACTTTTATATAGGATAATAAAGATATTCGATCTATCATGATGGAAATTTATCCTATGAATATATGATTCATTTGCCATTTCATTCAGGGAAAATCATTTATTCAAAAATCCTTAACAGAATGTAAGACAAGTGTTTCATTTTCAAAAAGTAATATGTCATCAATATATACTATTAAGAAAATTACAGCACACCCACTATAATTTTTATAGACATAAGATTCACATTAATTCTTTATAAAACCTAATTCTATTTGTGGATTGATCAAAATTAATGTTCCATGTCCATGATGCTTTCTCAAATTTTGAAATATATGTTTCAATATTTCATATATTATTGGAATCTTTTTTAGTCACAAACCCTTTAGGTTATTTTATATATAAATATTGTATAAGGTTCTTATTATGGAAGGTGGTTTCTGAAATCCATTTTCCAAATATCATAGTCATGATAAGATTCTATATAAATTATAATTCTGATTGATTTCATCATTACAACTACTAGAAAGGTTTTATTATAGTTAATTACTTGATGCTATTTAAACCATTTTATAACTCTTCATAACTTATAGGTACTAAATGGTCCGTCCTTGTCTTGTTTCATCTTGGATACCCATTTGAATCCAATGGTCTGTCCATCCACTAGATGAGTTAGCAAAATACTGACATGGTTTTAGTTCATGGATTCCATTTTATAATTCATGAATTCTTGATACTTCTAATCATACTTGCTTCTTACTACTTTACTATAGTCTAGAGGATCATTTTTATAAACTAATACCGATTAACCATGATTAGTAACTAGGAAAAACATACCACTATGGTTCTCTAAGCACTATTTTAATCCTTCATTGTACTTTTTGCCCTGTAACAGTTTCTTCTTCCAAGGGGATTTATGTAATTTTATCATGTATCACCATTTGTGTGCCTTGAGGCTTGACATTATCATATTCTATCACTATCCCACTATCTATTCTGGAGATGTGATCTGTCAAAAGGAATATTTCTTATCTTGACACTATGACCTATTTTTAATGGGTTTTTATATTTAATATTCTTTTATTTCCTTGGAGAATCATATAAAGGTAAACTTTGTGCTTTATGGTTAAAGTTGTTTACCTGAAGAGGCCTTAACAAATGCTTCACTTCAACACACATTTAAATTTGATAGCATGGATTTTATTTCATTCCAAAATTTGTATGGAAAACTATTAATCTATTTTGTTGGTACTTGGATTAGTATGTGTGCCACTGTCTAAAATGAATATCACCCAAAGGATAATGGGAAACTCGCATGACTCATCATTGATCTCACCATGTCCAAAAATCTGTAGGTACTCCTTTAGCTTACACCATTCCACTACGTCATGTAAGGAGGAATGAGATGGGATATGATCCCAAACACCCATAAGTAATTAATGAAGTATTAATTATGATATTCTCCACCACATTCTGAGAAAAGATTATTAATTTTCATACAAAGTGAGTTATCAACTTCATTATTTTGTTCCTGGAATTTAGAAAAATAATCTAACTTATACCTCCATATGTAAATATATCCATGTCTACTAAAATCATCAGAAAAAGTTAGGAACTATTAGTACCCACCGCTATCGTCAGCGGAAAATGGGCCTCACACATTGGTATAGACTAATTAAAGAAACTCATTAGGTCATTCACCTTTACAACTAAATGGTTATTTTCTCATTTTTCCTTTTAAACATGTGTGACATACACTAAGTGTTTTTAGTTAGAAAGAATCTAAATATCCTTCATTGTAATAACCCATTTCTTATTTTTAAGGTACGAGTTTCTTCCTTTATCTTTTCCATAACTATTTTTATGAAATAAGGAAAATGGGGGAAAATACCAAATTTTGGGACTACATTCCATGTACTTATCCACATGATGTGTTCTTTGGCTGTGGGATATGAGTACACCGGGTGTGTAGCCTTGCTGGCGATGAAAGGTTTAAAATCCAACTACATGTCATGTAGAGGGTATTTACACGCCGTGTAGTCAGTCGGCAGGAAAATAGTAAGGTGGTAGAAGAAGCCGCCAGCTGAGCATCAGTACATGCTATGTACTCATGGATTACACGCTGTGTAATCATGTCGACTGATGAACAATGCCACATTGGTGAGAAGCCGCCAGAGGAACAATTATAAATTGAAAAGTACATGCTGTGTACTCAATAGTACACGCCATGTAATCAGTTTTTTTCACTTAAAATGGACAGTAGACTCCCCTGATCACAAATAAGGCATAGAACTGGATGAGGAGTCAAGAGAGAGGTTCAAACCTTTGTGGATCTCCAGATCGCATGTTTAGAATCTGTTTCTACCTCGGATAGTCTCATTTAAACCATACGGGTAAACCTCTCCTTCTCCTTTAGAAGTTATTGCCAATTCTTTCTTGAAGGAATGTTATTTATGTTTTAACAGGTTTTATTTCACCCCAGATCATTGTTGTGTTTGGTAATTTCAGGAGTCTATGTTCACGTATACCATTCAGGGGCGTTTAAGTTAGGTGGCTTGGTGTTTAAATTCCAACCGTTGTTCTTTTTTGTGTACCGTGGTGCTACGAACCCATGTTGGTGTGTCGTGTGGCTGAGGTCATGGATGTTTTGAATACCTAGAACTATAAAGGTTATTAAATTTGATAATAAACTATTGTTTTGGATCTCTGCATGGATCCAAGACCACGCCTGGAGTGCATTCCTCTGTTTACCCGTTTGGATAGGATACCTAAGGGTATGACATGTTTACATTATGCATTACTTTTTCCATGAGAGGAATTGTAAATAATTTCATGTCTAAATGTGGGTCATGGCCCAATTATTTTATAGCCTATGGTGGTGGATATTGTATAGCATGAGGGTGTGGTTATTTTATATCCTGAGGGCGTGGATATTGTATTTCCTGGGGGTGTGGTTATTTTATCGCCTGAGGGCATGGATATTTTATAGCCTCAGGGCGTGGTTATTTTATAGCCTAAGGGCGGGGATAATGTATAGCATGAGGGCATGGATATTGTATATCCTGTGGTAGTGGATATTTTATTGCCTGAGGGCGTGGATATTTTATAGCCTGAGGGCATGGATATTATATAGCCTGAGGGCGTGATTACATTATATGCCTGAGGGCATGGGTACTATATTGGCCTGAGGGTGTGGTTATATTATATTAGCCTCAGGGAATGGTTCTGATGAGAACAATAATTAAATTGAAAGGATAAATGAATAATAAAAATGGCAATATAACTGGTAAAGTTAGTTGCTTTTGATTACTGATTAATTTATTGGATTTTAATACAGCACCCTAGTGTTGCATATTTTCACACAGTTTGGCACGAGCCTTTGGTGGGTGCCTCCTAGGATTTATTTCTCACACCCTGTTTGGTCATATCATTGGACAAAAAAAATTACATTTCTACAGGTGTCGATAGGGGAAAGGGTCCCCATACAGGTTCTTGATTGTAGCAGAGAAATAGGAGAGCATGGGACCAAGCTTAGGATCGCGATGCTGCCGACTATTTTGTTTTGTTCTTTAATACCTGCACTTTCTATTATATCTTATTGTACTACTGTGAAACATGTTCTGGCTATTTTCTTAAAACACGAGACATGTTGCATCATTATCTATATAACTGTTGGTTATCTTTTACTACAGTTGTTTATTTTAAATGTGTATGGTTTATTGCTTCCGCTATTGTTGTATATTTTATTTAGTATTCAGCTACACTACACTTTGAAAAATTAGGGCATCGTTTCCCCACTATCAGACATGGGCCCTCACTACTAGTCGGCAACCTATGGTGTTTGGGGAAACGCGCTTGAGTTCATGTGACCAATCGAGTTCGGGGAACACGTTGACTGGTACTCGGATCTGGGACGTTACAAAGTGGTATCAGAGGTGTTCTTTTCTTTGACATAATATTTAGAACCTTTGTAGGTATATGATGGGAATGGTAGTAGGTAATAATTTGTGTGCGGGCGTAGATTACCCGTGTACAGGGAAAAGCCATTCTACCTCGTATTTTTTCAATTCATATGATTTTGTAAATTTTATAGTTTATTTGATTTCACCGTTGGGTGACACACTTATGATTGTGCTATTTATAATTTATCAATGGGTTCTATTGAGTTGCAGCCCGATTAGATGAGGGTATTCCATCTCATACATCATTTAGGAACATGTTATAAATCACATTCCATGCATAGTTCCATGCCATGAAGGTGCATTAGAAATTGTGCTAGAAAATCATGTTGTTGTAATAGCTGCTTGATAAATAACTGCTATGTGATAGGGTATTTCTGTGTGAGACTATTTATAGAATGGACGCCAAACTTCGGTTTTTGGGGAATATGGGGCCTCATTGACGATAATTGTGTGGATCATTGATTGTTTATCTTTTTAGAACACATATAAGATGGAAAACCATGAGTTGCGGGGAGTATGGGCCCTCATGGATCAGAATTTGGCACATAGGTTTTGTTTTTAGTATTTTCTAGGTTCCAAAGTAGTTTCATAGGTGTACTTTCTGGAAAACCTAGTATACATGTTGTGTAGTTTCTCGTACATATATCGTGTGTTCTTCTATTCAGGAGGAAAAGAGAACTTTTTGAGTACACACCATGTACCCTCATTACACGCCATGTAGTCCCTTCCCATGTTAAAGACCATGTTGGCAGGGACACAGGGAAGGGAAATGTCTGGGAAACACCTGTCGTGTACTGGATGTACACGCTGTGTAGTGATGACCCAGAGTACGGCCGTGTAACTAACAACACGGATGTAGGAGACCTTAATCAATACACTTTGTGCCTACTATAGAACACGCTGTATAGTCTGACCTAGTATTCAGACATGTAATTAAAAACACGGGTCAGTGTAATCTTTCGTGTACACACCCTATCCATTTAGAAGACGCCGTGTAGTGTGATCCATGTATCGGACCGTGTAACTAACAACACGGGTCAGTAAAGCTTGTCTAGTACACTTCGTGCACCCATGGGACACGTTGTGTAGTCTTTTTCAGTGATTGACCATGTGGACCTGATCGTGTGGCTGGGAATATGGGGTGGTGTACACACCATGTTCAGGTATAAAACGCTATGTAGTTTAAGCTGAGTAGTCAGATGTGTCACGAACGACACGGGCAGTTGGAAATTTTACAACACACGCCTTGTAGATTATATACATGCTGTGTAGTTTTGTTCAATGGGAGTCATGTGGCTTATCTATGTAGAAGTACCTGGGCATGGGAAGAGAAGTCAGGTACACGTCGTGTAGTCTGTATACACACGGTGTAGTCTTTTTGTGCAAGCATGAATGCCTTTTTCTTCATGTTCCCCTTTTGGTCCCTTTTGTTTTCAGTATTTAATAATCTTGATCTAAGGTGTGTTTTTGAACTTGTAGAGTCATGCCGCTGAGACGACCACACATTGTTCGCAAAGAGAGAAACAACGATTATACTCCAGAGAGGGTGGGTCATGGGATACCAGTGGATGCTCCAACAGAGCCAGATGTGGCTCCAGCTATTATACCGGACACATGCTTGGAGGCACAATTTCGTAAAGGCTTTATGCGGTTCATGCATACCTTTCAGGGAGCACTGTCGTCTGCCACATCTATGGATGAGCTAACTCGTATATTCCAGCAGCAGCATCCGCCTACGTTTTCAGGTGATGGATGACCACATGCTGCGGAGTCTTAGCTGGAGTCTATGCAGTCTATTTTTGAGAATCTTGAGACGCCTCCAGGGTGGAGGGTCAAGCTCACTACTTATATGCTGCGTGATTCCACCAAGAAGTGGTGGGATATTACCACTCAGATAGGGAAACACAGAGACATGGCATGGGATGATTTTTAGATATATTTCTATGAATTATTCTTCCCAGAGATGCTGAGGGTAGATAGAGCTTGAGAATTCATGAATTTGCAGTAGGGCGCTATGTCAGTGATGGAATATTCCGCTCATTTCACATAGATTCGGTGTTTTTCACCCATTATAGTGGGTGATGAGACATTGAGAGCCAGATGCTTCGAGGATGGTCTTCGTTATGAAATCCATGAACTGGTGATTGTTTTCAGGTTGCCTGCAATACATTCTATTGTGAACCAGGAACTGATTACAGAGAGGAACCTTTGAGAAGCTAGTGATGCAGGACAGGGTGGTTCGGCACTAGTTTCTAGTATTATTTCTTCCGGTATGAGGAAGCAACAGATGAGTTTCTATCATGGAGGAAATACTAGATAGTCTATTTCTTCAGGTGGCCCGGTCAGGTGCCACTACTATGGTAATGAAGGGCACAAGAGGCCATAGTGTCCACATGACCCAGTGGAGTTCCGAGCTTACGGTAAGATGGGTAATCTGCAATGGTTTTGCAGGAATTTCCTACCAGTGGCTATTGAGAGGGTTTCTGTGGAGACTCCATGTGAGAGAGCAGGACCTGCATCTTCTTACCAGTCGGGGAACTGGGATACATCAGGACATACAGGCAGAGGTGGTGGTCGTGGCCGTGGTATCCAGACACCGGGATCTTAGAGGCAGTAGGACAGGAGTGGTCAGGGTAGCCAGGAAATGTCGTAGGTTCATGGCACTGGACATGCATATGCATTGCAACATACCCAACAGGAGCAGGATCCTGAACCTTCTACTGTAAGAGGTACCATTCTAGTAGCTTCTATCTAATCTTATGTACTTTTCGATATGGGTGCTACACATAGTTTCATATCTTCACCCGTTGTGGGGAGCCTTTGGCTCTGTGTTTCTTCTCTTTCTGCTGTTATGATGCTAGACACTTCGTTGGGGAATATAACGGCTGGTGTGCATCAGTGCAAGGATTTCCCCCTTGAGGTTGGTGGGTGTCACTTTCTTTGGGACCACTATGTCTTAGAGATTATGAAAAATGATTTCATTCTTAGAATGTTCTGGTTGGATCCCTTTCGAGCCTTTGTAGATCACTATCATTGCAGGGTGAGTTACATGTCACCGGAGGGCGGAGAGTTTCTATACAAGGGAAATGGGATGTTCAGGCCTGTCAAACTGAACATGATCTATGTCGGAGGGGTGGAGTCACAGCATAGATTGAGTGTTTATATCTGGATGATTAGGGGGATTGTTAGAAGGAATTCCCTCCAGTTTATGATCGTTTCGAGGATGTCTTCCCGGATGAGTTTTCAGGCCTATCTCCGGAGCATGAAGTGGATTTATCTATTGAGCTAGTGCCAGGAGCAGCTCCAGTGTCCATTCCTCCTTATAGGATATATACAACAGAGTTGCAGGAGCTCAAGAGATAGTTAGAGGAGTTACATGAAAAGGGTTTCATCTGAAACATTACTTCTCCTTGGGGTTCGCTGGTCCTCTTTGCGAAGAGGGATGATGGTACCCTCAGACTCTGTGTGCATTATTATAAGTTGAACTAGTTTATGGTCATGAACCAATATCCCAAATCGAGTATTGATGATATATTTGATCAAATTCAGGGAGCATGCATGTTCTCGAAGATTTACATAGGATTCGGATATCATTAGCTGCGTGTTAGTCCATCGTACAAACCACTTACATATTTTCGAAGCAGATATGGTTTATACGAGTACTTGGTTTTGCCTTTGGGACTCACGAACGCGCTAGCAGTTTTCATGGATCTATTCAATCATGTGTTCCATCCTTATTTGTATTCATTTGTGGAAGTATTCATGTATTTTATCCTGGTGTACTCTCACACTCGACATGACCATTCCACCCATCTTGAGATCATATTGTGTACACTGAGAGAGGATAAGCTATATGCTAAGCTCTCAAAGCGCCACTTTAGGATGTACCAGATTCACATCTTGGGTCATATCATCTCAGAAGCAGGAGTTGTAGTAGACCCAAAGAAGGTGAGAGTAGTAGTTTCCTAGGAGAATCCTAAGAACGTGTTTGAGATACGGATTTTCTTGGTCTGTCTGGTTACTACAGACTCTTCATACAAGACTTCTCCCGCTTAGCAGCACCATTGAATGGTCTGACTGAGAAGGGTGTTCAGTTCGTTTGGTCAGAAGCTTGTGAGATAGCCTTTTAAGACCAAAAAGGAAGTTTTACATCAACACCAGTCCTGATACTTCTAGAGCAAGGGAAGTGAAATTAATTTTACTATGAGGCATCAGGTATTGGGCTAGGAGTAGTGTTGATGCAGGGTGACTGAGTTGTTGCGTACGGTTCTTGACATTTGAGGCCACATGAGATGAATTACCCAATGTATGATCTCGAGTTGGCTGCAGTTGTTCATGTGTTACGTTGTTGGTGACACTATCTCTTAGGAGAGCATTTTTTGGTTTTCACCGACCACAAAAGTCTCATTTATATCTTTACTCGGCATGACTTGAATCATAGACATCAAAGTGGGGTCGAATACCTTCAGTCCTTCGAATTTGAGCTTGCCTATACACCTGGTAAAGGTAATTTAGTAGTTGATGCACATAGTAGGAGGACTCTGATACAACAGTACAGGAGGCCAGTGGTGAGTGGAATCTCATGGATTTGTTATTTGAGATGCATTTGGAGGTCCATGACAATTAGGGGCAAACCTAAATTCCATATTTAGCTGTGACTTCTACCCTCCTGGATAGAGTAAGGATGAGATAACTATCTGATTAATAAGGCCTAGTTATATGGGATTCAGTGGCAAGTGAGGACCCTCCACCGGGATGGACGATAGGCGATGATGAGGTATTCTGTTTCCATGGATGAGCATGGGTTCTAGGGGATATATGCAAGGAGCTGATGTGGGAGTTTAATGCTTCAGCTTGGGAAGTTCATCCCGAAGTTACCAAGATGTACCGTGACTTGAGACGTCAGTACTAGTGGCTGGGTATGAAGAGAGAAGTAGCTGGTTTTGTTACGAGATGTTCCACCAGTATGTAGGTGGAGGAGGAGCATAAGAGGCCAGCCAGACTGTTATAGCAGTTACCCATCCCGGAGTGGAAATGGGATGATGTCGCGATGGACTAGATAACTGGGTTACCGAGGACACCTAGAGGTAATGATTCCATGTGGGTTTTTGTGGACAGACTCACGAAGGTAGCTCACTTTTTATATATCAAGGAGACCTTCGGTGTTGACGAGATCAGAAGGTTATATATCTGAGAGGGCGTACGTTTTCATGGGGTTCCTCATTCTATAGTCTCAGATAGGGACACCCATTTTATGTCTCATTTCTGGCCGTGTTTTCAGAGGGAACTAGGTGCATAGGTGCTTCCAAGCATAGCTTACCATCCTCAAACCGATGGTCAGTCAGAGTGTACAATACAGGTTCATCAGGACATGCTGCGAGCATGCATCATAGACTTTGGGGGATCTTGGGAGAAGTGCATACCCCAAGATGTGTTTTCCAATACTAACAATTTTCAGGTGACTATTGGGATGGAACCTTATGAGGCTTTATATGGTAGGCCATACCGATCACCCTTGTGCTGGTTAGAGGCAGGTGATGAAAAATTACTATGACCACATCTCGTACATGAGAATTTTGAGCAGGTCCAGTTGATTCAGAAGCTGATGGCTACCGTACAGTCACGTCAGAAATCTTATGTTGATCGCCGCTGACGACCCGTGGAGTTCGGGGTCGAGGATCATGTTCTCTTATGTGATTCTCCAAGGTTGGGACACAGACAGATCAAGAGATTGGGAAAACTTTCACCGACGTATGTGGGGCCATTCAAGATTCTGGAGAGTGTCGGGCGGGTTGCCTATCTGTTGCAGTTACCACAGAGGTACCAGGCCATGCATGACGTCTTCCATGTATCTCGGTTGTTCCGCTATCATTCAGACTAGTAACAAGTCATTCAGCTATAGGAGGTTGATCTTTAGACTGACGCATACTTTAAAGAGCATCTGATTCGTAACATTGATAGGAGAACGACGGTTCTCTGAGGCAAGTCAGTTACTTTTGTACCGGTGCTATGGAAGCATGGACGAGTACCGGACGAAACCTAGGAGTGGGAAACTGAGGTACGTGCTCAGTGGCTAGAGATATTCTGAGCATTATCTTCACCACCCTTGGAAGGGCAATTCGGGGACGAATTTCTTTAAGGGGGGATGTTTGTAAGAACCCGGTTTTTATTTCTGAGGTACGTGTTTCTTCTATTCTATTTTCCATATGTGTATTTAGGAAATAAGGAAAATGGGGAAAATCCCAAATTTTGGGACTACACACCATGTACTTATCCACACGCCATGTACTTTGGTGACACGAGATGAGTACACAGGGTGTGTAGCCATGCTGGCGATAAAAGGTGTAAAAATAGACTACCCACCATGTAGTGGGTATTTACACGCCGTGTAGTCAGTCGGCAGGCAAATAGTAAGGAGGTGGAAGTAGCTGCCAGCCGAGCATCAGTACCCACCGTGTAATCATGGATTACATGTCGTGTACTCATGTCAACTGATGAACAATGCCACGCTGGCAAGAAGCCGCCAGAGGAATAGTTAAGAAATGAAACGTAAACGCTGTGTACTCAATAGTACACACCGTGTAGTCTATTATTCGGTTAAAATGGGTATTATCCTCCCCTATTCATATTGAAGGATTAGAACAGGATGAGGAGTTGGGAGAGAGGGCCAAACCTATGAGGAGATCCATATCGCACACCGGGATTCCATTTCTACCTCCGATGATCTCGTTGGAAACGTACGGGTAAGCCTCCCCTACTCCTTAAATCATTCTTGCCAATTATTTTCTTGAGGGAATGTTATTTACATTTTAAAGGGTTTCCTTTCACCCCAAATATACATCGTTTATGGGTTTTTTCTAGAGGTGACATTCACGTATTCCATTCAAGGGTGTATAAGGTAGGTGGATTGGTGTTTAAATTCCAACTGTTGTGCATTTTTGGGTACTGTGGTGCTACGAACCCTTGTTGGGGTATCGTGTGGCTGAGACCATGGCTGTTTTGAATACCTAAAATTGTAAAGGTAATTAAATTTGATAATAAATTGTTGTTTGGGATCTCTTCTAGGATCCAAGACCACCCCTGGGGTGCGTTCCTCTGTTTAGACAATTGGCCAGGATACCCGATGGTATGCTATGTTTACTTTATGCATTACTTTTTCCATGAGAGGAATTTTAAATAATTTCAAGTTTAAATGTGGGGAATGGCCCAGTTATTTTATAGCCTGAGGGTGTGGAAATTTTATATCATAAGGGAATGGTTATTTTATAGCCTCAGGGCATGGATATTGTATAGCCCGAGGGCATGGTTATTTTATATCCTGAGGGCATGTATATTGTATAGCTTGAGGGCCTGGTTATTTTATATCCTGAGGGCATGGATATTGTATAGCCTGAGGGCATGGATATTGTATAGCCTGAGGGTTCGATATTTTTTAGCCTAAGGGATTGGAAATTTTATAGCCTGAGGGCGCGGATACTGTATATCCTGAGGGTGTGATAACTTTATATACCTGAGGGTGTGGTTACTATATTGGCCTGAGGGTGTGGTTATATTATATTAGCCTAAGGGAATAGTTTTCATTAGCATGTAAATTAAATTGAAAGGTTAAATGAATAATCAAAATGGAAATATAACTGGTAAAATTATTTTCTTTTTGAGTACTGCTTAGTTTATTGAATTTTAATACTGCACACTGTTGTTGCATATTTTCACATAGCTGGGCATAAGCCTTTGGTGGGTGCCTACTGGGATTTATTTCTTGCACCCTGTTTGGGTCATGTCTTTGGCCCAAATAGATACGTTTCTAAGGGTGTCGATAGGGGCAAGGGTCCACGTACAGGTACTTGATTGTTACAGATAAGTTGGGGAGCATGGGACTGAGCTTATGCTCGCGATACTGCCAGCTATTTTTTTTGTTCTGTTGTACCTGCTCTTTCTTTTGAATCTTATTGTACTACTGTGTAACATGTTCTAGCTGTTTTCTTAGAACATGAGACATGTTGAACCATTATCTATATAAATTTTGGTTATCTTTTACTGCAGTTGTTTATTTTAAATGTTTATGGTTTATTGCTTCTGCTGTTGTTGTATGATTTATTTAGTAATCTGCTGCGCTACACTTTGAAAAATGAGATCATAGTTTCTCCACTATCAGACCTGGACCCTCGCTGATAGTCGGAATCCACTGACAGTTGGGGAAATGCGCTTGAGGTCATGTGACCAACCGGGTTCGGGGCACCCGTTGAGTGCCACCCAGATTCGGGATGTTACATTCATGATGTAATTTTTCCAAGTACATTCATTTACATGTCCTCGCCAGTGATGCAAAAGTTGTGTGTGGTATGAGTCATGTGATGTAACATAGTTAATGATTTCCATTACTTGTTTCATTTAATCTAATATATAATGAATTTTATGTAAATATTCATTAAAATAAAAATTATATATTTATAAGATAAGTAAATTTTATTTCTAAATTTTAGAATGAATCCTTTTGTATCTCATTGAGAAAAAGAAATATTTTTATAGTAACTAAATTTCCACAATTAAGACTCTTTAAAACCATGGTTATTATAGTTATAAATGTGACGTGGTTGTCCCCAGCTACTTCAACAGAATGTTTAGCTCTATTGGTTTCTCTTAGATCTACCTCCACTAGGTCAATTTTCTGAATCACCATGGTTTTTATATATAAAAACTTATGTGATCACCACAAGTTGTATCTAATACCCAATATGGTTTAATAAGTAAATTTCACTTGATAAAAACATCACCTAATCATTCCCTTTCTTCTTTAACTAGGTGTAGGTTTTCTCCTAGTGACCCTTATTTACACATGTGAAATAGACAACTCTTGTTCCCCTTGATTCCCCTTTGATTTAATTATTCATTGAAGGGTTTGGATGATCTTTGGGATTAAAGAACATTTCATTCACATTATGTTTGATAAAGATAATGACAGAAGGATTTCATTATTCATATAATTATCTGAATGGTGAAGAATGATAAGACAATTTTTTCATGGACATATCAATGTTGTTCATTATAAAATTCACAAAAATATGAGAAACATTGAGGGAGTAATTCCAAAATGAGAATAGTTCCTAGTTCCTCAGTGATTTTAAACCCTAGATCCTCTAGGTTCTCAATATAGTCAATGATTTTTACTTTGTGAGGACGATATGAGGCACCCACTCCTACCTAAATCTTAATGAGTGCCTTGGAAATATCTTACTGTTCATGTCTAGATATCTCTTGGTAAATACCATGGAGGTGATCAAGCATGCTATAGGCATCCATGTTTTAAGGAGACTTCATGAGTTCACTAGACATAGATGAATTATGAGAACATTAAACATTTACTAATGAACTCATATAATTTTTTATAATATAAAAACTTCATCACATGGCTCTAGAGAAAGAGTATCATGCATTGATGATTCCAATATGTAAGATTTTTGTTCATGTAACAGAACAACCTGAAGTCATCTTTACCACTCTTGGTAGTTACATCGAGTGAGTATATTTTCTTTATCCAATAATGATCATAGGGATTGTTTGGATGATTATTTCATTATTTTACTCAAAAATTAAAATATAATATTATTAGTACTTGGTTTTATTACAAATATTGTGAGAAATAAAAAATTAATTTACTTAATTAAATCTGCCACTTTTTTATCATCCCGCAAAATACCTCAATATTGAACATGAAATTTCAAGTTTCTCGAACATTATAGTGGAACATGATCCTCAAAAAAGTTGGTAAGGTATCTTTTAGTGCATCCATGAGACCTAGGTTCAAAACTACGAGGAGGAATATGGATGGGTATTGTAGTAGTACTTTACAAGTAATGTACACTATGTAGTCTCTGTAGGAGGTGCTCTTCAAGACTGTAGCGCCAGAACTATTCAGCTTGGCCTATTGGTTTGAGATTGGAGTATTTAAGGCATTCGGGCCACCTAGGCCTTTGATTTAGTATGGATTTCTAGACACCATTATGTCATTCAGGCCACCTCAAGGTCATCAGACCAAAAGCAGTTTCCCCAAATAGACTCTACCAAAAAAGAGTATCACCAGAGGAGGATTCAGAGAAAGGTTCACTCACCAAAGTAAAACAAATGGATTTAGAAGAATATGGGGGGTATTTCTATGCAATCGACACCATCCTATGCTTATAAGTGATGCTTAGCTAGAAAACCATGCAATGGTGGAGAGCTACAAACATGATACCAATGCTGGGGAGGGTAGTTCTTTATAGTTATATCCAGGGTGAATTCCCTAGGACATTCAGGTAATTTAATTTTCTTATGCTTCTATTCCATGTAATCACTAAGCCAACGAGCCCTGTAAGGGTTCCCCATAATCCATTGAAATAGAGGTTATCAAAAAATCAATAAAAAATGATGGCCTTCAAGAAATTTCAGCTAGCGCATTCTAGTAGAAAGGATCCATATTCATCTTCACATATTTCCAACAAGGACTAGTCAAGTCCTATTGAAGTTATTTTGGTAGGAAATTATTTTGAATTTTTCTCTACCAACTCTTTGATCCATTTAGTGGACTTTTCATTCCAATAATCCATACATGGAAATTCTCAACATTTCACTCCAAATTACCCCCATGTCAATCAAGGTCTACTTCTCTTTATGAAAAATGATTAAGTAAAACTAAAACCTTCATAACAACTCACAATATAATAGTGAGTGTCCCAGAAAGGGTTGGTCAAACACATAGTTCTATTGAGTTTTGTTTCCAATCAATAAAAGAAAGGCTTAGTCTAACTTAATATTAGGTTTAGGGAATTTATTTTATTATGCATAAATTTTTATCTTTGATTATCCTTTAAATGTCTTATTAATATATAAGTGGATGTTTAATAAATAAATTAACCTTGTTTGGATAAAATTTTTATGCATAATAAATTTTATTTAAATTTTTTCTTTTCATATTAATTAATTTCATTATGTGTTTGTCATATTGCATCATTAAATATATTATAATGCATTAGACAGAAAATAATTTATTATTTAAATGACCCGGTCATGATCAAATATGATGGTTGATTTAATGAGAGGACATTAAATCAACTTATGACCTAGGGGAAATAACTTCTAATGCCAGAATAGGCCTGAGATACAACATTCTACATTTCAACCTATGTATCACTGAGTTTTCATCATTATGATTTGGCCTTACACCATCTCCATGTGCTTTGGGATTCTCCATTAATTATAAATATTTCTCAATCAAAAGCATATGAGGGGAACCAAAGGATTGGTTATAGGTAATTACATAAATATATATGGACATGAAATTCCTATATAATAATGGAGGGAGGGATGACTAGTAGGCAATTTTTTAATTTAATATTAAATAATTGGAAAAGATTGCAGTAGATTTAATTAAATAAATTAGAACAAAAATATAGGTCTTGGTCAAGCTCATAATTTGTCAATCATGCAACGAATACACAAAATATATCTGGATTGTATTCATTTATTTATTCATTATATATTATGATGAATCAGCATTTATTAGTTAATTAATAAATTAATTAATTTCATTTCATCATAAAGACAATACAAGCATAATTGAAGATACACATCAATTTGGCATTCATGAAAAATAAACAGATGAACCATTAATGGCATATTTATTACAACAAAATAATTGAGAATTTAAAATTATTTAAAACCATTATTAAATTCTCAAACACACAATGGTGTTCCAATTAATAAAATAATCTTTTAACGCTGCATTTTTTAAAATTTAATGTAATTTTAATTTATTCCATTAATGTGAGACTAAATGGAGTGTACATCCAAGAACATTGTATGTTCCTCAGTTTTCATATATCTATGTCACAAACCAGGGCCTCGGGTTTGTTAACTTGTCTTGAGTACATGACATGTACATGCCATCTACACATAGTATATCTACTTACCACGTGCCATCTCGTCCTAGTCAACATGCATTTTGAAATGAAATCACTGAGTGTTTTTAATTTCTTAGTGCATCTAAATAAAATTAACATGGGTATATGGTGTGTGTTCCATCCACACACCATTTAACCTAGCATTACCGACTATTGATTTGGAACATCCTGAGGGAATCTTTGTTTATTCTTCATTTATTCATAAATCTATAAGAAAATACAACACTAAATGAACATGATAAATAATTCTATATCATGTTATTTTTAATAAGATTAAATAATGAATAAAATGAAATGAGAATATAACCACAATTTCACATAGATCAAAAATCAAATAAGTAATTATAAATTTAATTTGACCCCTGTAATTGTACTTACGGGTTCTAAGTACAATGAAAGAATAATGAATGAAGGTGATATATTAATATTTTTCTTCAAAAACATTTCCCAAACATCTGAATAAGGATCTTTCATGCCAAATTCATTATTAATTAAGTAAATATTCGATGAAATAAATACATATTCTTAGTAACATTGATTGTTGATGATTGATGATCATGTGAAAAAGAAATTAAATATTCCCATTGTGGCATTTTTTGGGATCCATGGTTGGATTAATCTAGTAGTTATACACACGTGTTCTAATGGCCTCTGGGAAATTCCCCTCTTTCTCTGTGTGAAAGCATTGATAATAGAATATCTTTAGTTGTTCGTTCTTGATTTCTCATTCTTCAATCTTGAACACTTGGGTTTCTCATTCATGAGAGGGAGTGAGGATAAAGAATTGATAATGAATTTGTTGGGAGAAGTAATTAACTATTTAAAATATAGGAATTGGTTTCAAAATGAATTTCACAATAGATGTAGCCTTCTATTTATAATGTTGGGATTCCAGTTAGAGTATTTAATTTCATAACATCCATCAAATATAATTACAACCATTAATGAAATACCATGCCCCATAATAATAATAATAATGTTGTTTTTGTTGTTGTCGTTTAATGCCCCTACTTGTGAAAAATGTATAAGTAATATTTACTAGATCGTAAATTATTATTTCTTCACCATAAAGGTCTTGGTCCATTCAAACTCCTATTTTATTTATTAAACACAGAAATAAATATTTAATTCTATTAAATAAATATTTAATTCATAAATTTTTAAATAAATATTTATTAACTATTCAATACAAAAATTAATATATTTTATTAACAATCTGGAGAGTAAATATTTATTTAATTTATGTGATCAATATAAAATAAATATAATTATACCTTAGTCTTACAAATAATATTTATTCCAGTAATTATATTAAAAAATAATTTAATCTGGACCTATAGAAAATCTTAGTGTGTGAACCTCTAGGATTATTTATTGTTTTCATTAGACGAGCTTCCATAAAGTCCAAGATTACATTCATACAATGGGACATGGAACCCATGAGAAAGAAGATAAATTCATAACAATGAATACCTCATATGAATGATCAATGTCTAATACAATCCCTTTATCACAATATCTAATCAATTAAGTTTCGTGATGGTTCCATCAACCTATGTGCTCAAATCATTCTTCAAATATTTGAAATAAATTCATTGTTACATCATGGAGGTGGAATTTAGGGTGACATATATATTTCAATAAAAGGGATAAGATATCAATATCCATAAATATTGAAGGGAAATATACTTCATTGAATTATCCATTAATAACATGTCATTTTTTATTCACCCAATGTACCCAACATCCGACCAACATATGTTGTTGATGGTTTTCATTATAAAATCTTAATTCATGAGCCATGAAATGAATTAATGATAATATTAATGTCTGAGGACCATAACACACACAAAAAAATAGGAACATCTAATGACACAAAACATGAGGAATTACTACTAGAGGGTTTCTTCTCATAATCAATCATCATAGAGATTACGAATTTGGTACTTAATAAGGAGAACTATTATCTTCTTACGAGTACTCACACATAAGAGTCTTTATATAATGTGTCACATCATAGTATATTATCCAACCATTGAACTATATTAAGAATTTTGTCATAACATTTCATGGTTCTCATCCGAGTGGAGAACCACTATGAATTTATTAATGTGACTCATAATATAAGGACCTAACCTTAAAACATTATAAAATATGAAATTAAATTAATAATTTACATTGGGGATATTTTTAGGTTTAGAGATCTAGAGAATTAGGACATAACTATTACATCTCAAATGAATAAAAAATAGAAACTTCTACTGAGATTCCATTATTTTCACAAAAATAAAAACTCTCGAGAAATAGAGTCATGTCTAGTTCTATGTTTTAGACATCATGAATTATCCTAGATCCCATACATGACCCCATTTTTTAATTCATATGAAAAACAATTCAAAAAGAACATGGGATGATCACAGAAAGCTCAGAAAGAGTTATAAAACGTAGAATGAAAACTATAGTTCATCATTACATACATAACATAAGCTATTTAACATAACACATGAAAAAAATAAGATTTAGGAATAAAATTTAGTAATAAAAAATCATAATTTTCACTTTTGGCATCCACATCATACATACATTGTAGTTATCGCAGCTATATAGGGAGTTACATTTGGAATACCCATCACAGTATATTCCCTAAATCACTTAGGAGAAACATTAACATTTACCTCTTTCATGTGTCCCAATGCATTGCAGTGTTATATCAGGCTCACCCTCCCAATGTTTATCATAGAACCACCCATATATTTAAACAATTCCCATGATCCATAACACAAAAAAAAACATAAAATAAAGATAACATTTCCATATTTCAATTACAATATATAATTTAAATATATTGAAATAAAAAATAGATTATCAAAAAAAATTCAATACCAAAATACGTAAATAAGTATATGGTATTTGTTTTACTTTTAAAAACATTACGTCTTGTTGAAGAAGCAGAAGATCAAATAATACTCACGGCGGTGGAATGGTTTTTGTCACAGCGTACGTTAAAAAAACATTCCTTTTTGTTGTTTAGTAAATTTCATCATAGAAAAATATTCCTGTAGAATTCAATGAAAAGTAAAAGGTGCTTATACACCATATAAAATAATTTCATGTATAAGAAAATATTCCTCAATGAAAGGAGATTGAGATGAAGCCCCATACATCGTTTCCGACTTGACACTTTCGTTCTTTAATCTCCTGAATAATAAACTAAAGTTAATTTATATTTTCATAAGAACCTTTTTCAAGTTTATTATTACTTTTATATCACTCATTACAATGTTATAAACACAATGTAATCATTTAGGTTAATAATGGTTGTTTTGTCGATATTTTGTACCTGAGTCAAAAAAGGAGTTCTTATTACTACAAGCCATACATGTGGTCAAAAGTTCATTATACGGGGAATTATATTCATTATTTAGATATCATATATATAATATATATACAGTATATACATGTATTGATATTAGTACATAACATTTTGATGTAAGAAATGAAATGCACTGTTTATGGAGACAGTAAGTCGTACGTAAGCATGAACGCTACTTTCATTTTCATTTCATATTTTGATGGAATGAGAAAATAATGATAGATATGTATATTATAATTTCTGTATAATATCATATATAATATCATTAAATCCATCCTTTATTCATCCCACATAAGGCATTAACGAGTCATATCACTTTGACCGGGTGGTAGTCCGCACTTCCTAAAATGAGATTATCGCGTTTAGCCAATATGGAAACCATAAAGGTATGATATAAATAAATAAATAAATAATCCTTAAAAACATAAACATAATATATTTCATATATAAATATAGTTCCATCATAATTTCCACCAAGAGAGGCGGTAAGAGATAATTAAACAATCATCGTTTCGTGAGGCATTAGTTTGACCTGCATAGAAACATTATGTTATTTATCCATTAATTGGAGGTGTGTGTAAGTGTTGTTTAAATAATTATAATAAAAACATCCCATTTTATTTGGGATACTGATTTTGTTATAAATTAAATGAATAAAAAGTGTTTAGGGGGTTGGAGAAGTACAATAAATCAAAATAACTTTGGAGAAGACGTTACCTTTAAATTGGGTATCTCCCTTTGGTTTGAACCAAAAGGGTTTTTTGAAGAGATTTATGCCAAAGTTGAGGAATCTAAGATGAATAGAGGGATATTGGAAGCTTATTGAAGCATAGTATGGATGAGACATGGGCATGAGAAGTGTGATAAATGGGTTGGAAGTGAGGGCTTTTATAAAGGAGGGAAGGGGCTCTTTTAGAATGTTTGAAAATAATATTTTTTATAAAATGATTTTCGGTTTCTAAAGGTCCCAAAAACATTAAACTAAAATATAAGGTGTCCCATGTTAAAAATAAAATCATCCAATAATAATTGTAAATGTTTTGAATATTTTTTTAATTTTTATCATCTTATTTATTTAAATCATTCATTAATGATATAAACACTACATCACCATTGTGTCATAAACAATTTTATTTATTTCATGTCTAAAAATTATAAAAAAATCACCATGATGTAGGGAATATTTTTTTATTTCTAATGAATATTTATAGTAAATATATCAATTATATAACCCCACATTAAAATTGTTTTATTAAAATAATATATGTTTATGACATTTTTATTTTTACTTTTAATAAAAGTAATTTATGACATTATTTTACCCATGTGGATCCATGGGGTCCCAAAATTGACCCATGGATTTTCTTGGTCAGCCATGACTAAACCAATTGGGTTAGAAAAAGTGTCAAGGTAATTTTATGTAATTATAACATTATTTTTACCTTAATTACCCAAATTACCTTTAATCGTGGTTAATAAAAGTCAAAAATTACTAATAACTAAAAACTATTTTCATCCCATTGAACCAAATTTTACATAATAATGACAACCATGTGTGTTGTATTTTTTATATTCAAATTGTAGATGTGGTAAAATTTCATTGAAATGAAAAAGTCAGTTTTTTTAAATACTACTTAGTAGTTTTAGTATTCATCAAAAATTGAAGGTTTCAGAAAAATTTCAAAACATTTTCCTAAGATAACATTGATATTTTGAATTAAAAAATGATGTCTATTTTACCAAATTCATGGTTAATTAATTAATTTGATATAAATTCTCATTGTCAAAACAAATAGCGTGTTTTTAAGAAATTTTATCTATTAAAAGATTTACACATGTTTATGTCCAATTTCAAAGTGAAATTAATTCCAATGAACACTATTGGATTAAATGGTAAAAATATCATCTAATTACACTTTAAAACCAATTTAAATGATAATCCAATTGTATAAATAAATTATATTAGAAAAAAATATTTGATTTAAAACACCATAGTTTTCACTATTTATTAAAAAATAAATTTTATCAAAAAAATACCAAAAAAATACAGAAAGTAAATTTTGATGTCCCAATTCTAAAGAAGGATTTTATTTTGTCAAATATAATATATAAGAATGAAAAAACCCGATTTAAAAAATGTTCTCCATCAAATGGTGGTAAATCGACCTTTTAATGAATATTAGAGTACTTATGCTTAAAATCAAATTCATTCTTTTTTCAATCCCTATAAAATTTATTGGATAAATGTAAAATCATTTAACAAAAATGTATAATAATATTATAGTTATTTCAGTTAATTCCCACCAAAACAATGGCTAGGCATAAACATCCTTTTAAAATAAAAATATTATATTGTTAGTGTCAATCGTAAGATTTCAAAGAAACCCGTTGTTGCATATTGGGTATGCTATCAAACCTAGAAACCCCTTTAAAGTTAAATTAATATTTAATTAAAAAAAATTAATAAATATGTAATATATCTTATTCTTTACTTACCTGGGATTTTACATCCTTCCACCCTTTCAGAAATTGCATCCTCACAATTTTATTCAATTATCAAATATGTGGGGATATTTTTCCCTCATTGCATTTTCAGATTCCCACACTGCCTGTTAAACTATATAATTTTTCCAAAAAAACCTTTACCTGGTGAATTACCTTATTCCACAACACTTACTCTCTGCAGTCAAGAATCTGGACTGGTTTTTCCTCATAAAATAAATTCTCTTCCAACTGAACTACCTCTAGGCTTAAAACATGAGATGGATATGGCATATAATTTCTCAACATTGAAACTTGAAAAACACTATGTACCTGGGATAAACATGGAGGTAATGCTACTCTGTACGCAACTGATCCAACTTTCTCTATGATTTCATAAGGTCTAATGAACCTTGGACTCAACATTCCTTGATTATAAAAACACATCACACTTTTCCATGGAGAAACGTTGAGAAAGACATGATCACCTACCACGAAAGACAGATATTTCCTTCAATTATCCCCATAACTTTTCTATTGACTCTGAGATATTCTCATGTGCTTCTAAATCAACTGATCTTTCACTGCCATCTATTCCACCAATTCTAGTACCATCAATTTCCATTCACCTATTTCATCCCAAAATGCTAGAGTTCAACAACTCTTTCCATATAATGCCTCATACAGATCCATCTGTATACTAGAATGAAAACTGTTATTATAAGAGAATTCAGAAAAATTAATATGTTGATCCGAACATCACTGATAATCCATCGACAAGGAACTTAACATACCTTCCAAGTTCTGAATTGTTCATTCTGACTTCCCATCAGATTAGGTAGGAAAAGGTTTAATAAAATTTAATTCACTACCCAATGACTTCTGAAGGCCTTTCCAAAAGATAGAAGTAAACATGGGATCATGATCAGATACAATAGATAGTGGAACTCCATGCAACCTGACTATCTCCTTAACATACAACTGAGAAATTTGATCTAGAGACAAAGTATCCCAAATAGGAATGAAATGAGATGATTTATTCAACATATCAATAATAACCCAGATTGCATTATTACCTAATGATGTCATTGGTAATCCCAAAACAAAGTATATGGATATATTTCTACATTACCACTCTAGATCTGGTAAAGACTGGAAAATCCTTTTTGGTAACTACCGCTCTAGTTTAACCTATTGACAAGTTAAGAACTTCACAGTAAAGTCAACACTATCTCATTTCATTCCAACCCGCCCGTAATTCTCTTAAAGATATCTGTACAACTTAGTACTTTCGTGATGAAATGAAAATGGAGAACTACAAGCATCACATGACAACTCATTCATCAACTGTGAATCATAAGGCACACATAATCTCTTTCTGATCCTCAAAACACAATCATTTTTCTTTGTTAAATTCTGGAAAATGTTCCTTCTGAACCAATTCTACCATTTTCTGTAACTCACTGCCTTTCTTCTCTGCTTGATTAATTTTGTTAGATAGTGATGGTCACACTAACACTAGAAATGATACATAAGAACATCCTACACCAAAACCTTCTATGCCAATGTTCATCAAATAAAAAACCAAAGGATCTCTTTCTAAATATATCATGGTTAATGAACCATTAATTTTTCGACTCAAAGCATCATCCACTTTATTTTCTTTTCCCGGATGGGAAAGGATCGTGCAATAATAATCCTTGTTTAATTCTAGACATCTACTCTATATCACGTTCAATTCTTTCGGAGTAAATATATACTTTAATCTTTCTTGGTCACTATATATTTCACAGTTTACTCCATACAGATGATGCATCCAAATTTTTAATGAAAGAACAACACAGCTAGTTCCAAATCATGTGTAGGGTAATTTAACCCATTAGGTTTCAACTAACATGAAGCATAAGCAATTACCTGATCATTTTGCATAAGAACACAACCATGTCCTTTCAAAAAAAGCATCATTGTAGATACAAATTTCTCTATATTTGGATGGTATTGCCAAAACTAGTGAATTTAATGATCTTCATTTTAATTCACAAAAACAATCATCACATTCTATTTTCAAAATGGAAAAAACACATTTTTGAGTTAATTTAGTCATTATAATAGATAACTATGAAAAATTCTTAACAAACCTCCAGTAATAACCTGCCACACCAAGAAAACTATGAATATTGGTAATAATTGTAAGTCTTTTCCATTCATCAATAACTTTTGTTTTAGCAGGATCAATATTTTTTCCATTTTTGGAAACAATGTGACCAAAGAAAGAAATTTGTTGTAACTAAAACTCAGACTTGCTGAATTTTTCATAAAGTTTCTATTCTTTTAACGTTTCCAAGAAAACCCTTAAATGACTATCCTGGTCCTCTTTAATTTTATAAAAACAAAAAATATCATTAATTAAAACTACCACAATCTTATCCACGAACTCATGGAAAATTCTTTTCATAAGATCCATGAATATTGTAGGTGCATTGGTTAAACCAAAAGGCATAAATACAAATTCATAATGTCTATATCTAGTAAGAAACATGGTGTTTGGAATGTCTGGTTAATTTACATTCAACTAATGGTACCGTGACCTCAAATAAATCTTTAAAAAATATTGACCCCCCTGGAGCTGATCAAACAAATCATTGATATGAGGTAAATGATTATTGTTCTTAACAGTGATGTTATTCAATTCTCTATAATCAATCCAAAGTCTCATTGAACCAACATTATTTTTAACAGAAAAGTCATGTGCACCCCATGGTGATGTGCTAGGTTGAATGAAAACATTATCAAATAACTCCTGAAATTGATTCATTAACTCAAAAATTTCAAATTGAGCCATTTGATAAGGGGTTTTTGAAATTGTATTAGCATCATGAACTAAGTCAATAATAAATTCAACTTCCAAATCAGGTATAATACAAGGCAACTCATCAAGAAAAAACATCAAAGTACCCGTTTACCACTGGAACATCATTAATCTAAATAGTTTCTTTATTTTCAACAATATTTGCAAGGTAACATTCATTTCCATCATTTACCAGTATCTAGGCTTGATGGTATTATATCAAAATTAAGGGTTCGTTCTTGAATACAAACTGAAAATATTTCTGAAAAGAATCCTCTTTAGCTATGCAGTCAATCATAGCATGATAAAAAAAAAATCCAATCCATACCTAGACTAACAACAAACTTTACTAGAGGGAAAACAATAAGTATTGTAGGTAGATTTTTTCTGCACACAAGGATCAGAAGGTTATTATAAATTCATTTTTTTTCAACAGATCCTCCAGGTGTTTTTACCATATGTTTATGATTAATATCTTGAGATGGAATTCCCAATTTACTAGAAAATTTCACCAAAATGAAAGTTTGTGTAGACCCTGAATCAAATAACACATTGGTATAATCTAAAAAAACAAATAATTTACCTGATACTACTTCATTTGATGGCCCAACATCTACTGATGGTGTTTCAAAGGATTTCACAACCCATTTCTGCTTGTAGTTTGGCTGCTTTCCCTCAGTTGAGTTCTTCATCAGACAATCACTTGCATAATGAACCATTTCATTACACTTAAAACATGTTACTAATTATAAATAATATTTTGTCTCACCATTACCCTAATATTTTTTAGTGCAATTATGATCCTTATTTCCCATTTTAACGCATCATTAGCACATAACATAATTCAAAAGACATTCCCCAGCAAGCATTTTACCCCAATTTTCACAAACTGTAATCTTAAGATTCTTACCATCAGTCTTTTTTGAAGAGTTATTCCCTTTCGACTGCCACCATGACCTCTTATTCTGTTGTTTGTCAAAGTACACCTTATCATCAGTAAGCTACAGTTCCACCTTCTCTGTACATCGAACAAGTTTTTCAGAACATTTGAACTCACAAGAAGCAAATGCGCTTTGATAAATTGGCATTAATCCTGAGTAAAAACGGTTTATTTTAATATCAAGATATCATATTAAATTTAGAGAATACCTTACATGTTGAGTGAGTTTTTCTTCATAAGAATCCACTGAGTCATCCTCATTCCTCATTTCTAGGAATTGTTTTTCCATACTATGTTGAACCACCTTAGGGAAATATTTCTCAAGGAACATACCCTTGAAATGATCCCAATCAAGTGCATCAATATCCCCATTATCCATGATATTTTTCACTGTTGAACTCCACTGATCATCTTCACCTTAAAAACGGTAAACAATGAGACAAACCTATTGATGTTCTGAACACCCCATGGCATCAAATATTTTCTCCAGTGCTTTAATCCACCCTTCCGATAGCAGAGGGTCATATAATCCTATGAATGATGGGGGATGTTTCCCCATGAAATGATCCACTACTGACATGTTCCTTTGGGGTTATTCTGGCTAATCTCATGCATGGATACCACCACTATTTATATCCTTAGTCAACTATTACATTACTGCAACAAACTATCCAACTCTGATTCTGTCCATTGTAGGTTTCTGATTTTGAAGGTTGTATTCCCCCTGATGTCATCCCGACATAGCAGCCATGTTTCCGCTGCGGAAAACCATTCTGAACACAAAAATATCTTAATCGAAGCAACATGTAAATCTTTAAATGCTATATTATTTCAATCTTATCATAAATTAATTAATAGATATTAACTTAACAATACCGTAACTCCTAAATTTTTCTAAACTGACCATTGATACCAACTATAAGGACTCGACCATAAAACATTACATAATATTAAATTAAATGAATAATTCACATTAAGGATCATTTAAGATTTAGAGTTTTATATAATTATAACATAACCATTACATCTCAAAAGATTAAAAAGTATACACTTTTATTCGGTTTCCTTTTTTTCACAAAAAAACATGAGAAAGTGTCATGCCTAGTTCTATGTTTCGGACATCATGACATTTTCTGGATCCCATCCTTGACCATAATATTTAATTACTGTGAAAAAAATTCAAAATAACATGGTATGAGCATAAGAATCTCAGTAAGGGTTATAAAACAAAGAATGAAAACATTAGTTCACCATTACATACATTACATAAGCTCTTTAACATACCTCCTAAAACATAAGATTTATGAATAACATTTAGTAGTCAAAAATCCTAAATGTAAATTGTGGCATCCATATCATAGTTACATTGTAGCTACCACATATATATACATGGAGTTAGATTTGGAATACCGATCATTGTATATTCCCTAAATCACTTAGAAGAAACATTCACGTTTACCTCTGTCATGTTACCCAATGCACTGGAGAGCTATCTCAAGCTCACCCACCCTAGGTTTATCATGGAACCACCCGTATATGTTAACAATGCCCAAGAACCATAACACATAAAAAAAGATAAAGGAAAGATAACATTTCCACATTTAAATAACAATATATAATTAAATTTTATTGAAAAAAAAAATACATTATCAAAACCATTTTCAATACAAAAATATGTAAAATAGTATTTGTTATTTATTTTACTCTTAAAACATTATGTCTTGTTATGGAAACCAAAGATCAAATAATTCTCGCGGCGAAAAAAAGGTCTTGTCACCACGTAAGTTAAATAGACATTCCTTTTTGTTGTTTATTAAAATTCACTGTAGAAAAAGATACCCATTGAATTCAATGAAAAGTATATTTTTTATACACCGTATAAAATAATGTTGTGTATAAAACAAAATATGCCTTAATGAAAGGAGAATGAGACGATGTCCCTTACCTCGTTTTCGACATGACCCATTCGTTCTTTAATCTCATAAACAATAAACTAAAGTTAATTTATACTTGCATAAGAACATCTTTCAAGTTTATTATTAATTTTATATCATCTATTACAATGTTATAAACATAATTTAATCATTTATGTTAATAATGGTCATTTTGTCGACATTTGGTACTTGAGACAAAATTGGACTTCTTATTACTAAAAGTTGCACCTATGGTCAAAAGTACATTATATCCAGAATTATATTCATTATTTATATATCATATTTAACATATATATCCTGTTTATACATGTATTTATATTAATACATAACATTTGGAGGTAATAAATGAAATGCTCTGTTCATTTAGATGGTAAGCTGTATGTACGCATGTACGCTACTTTCATTTTCATTTCATATTTTGATGGAATAAAAACGAAATGTTACATATGTATAATATAATTCCAGTATAATTTCATATATAATATCATTATGTCCATCCTTTATACATCCCATATAACACATTAATGAGTTATATCACTTTGAGGGGGCGGTTGTCCGCACATCCAAAAATGAAATTATCATATTTACCCATTATAGAAACCATAAAGTTATGAAATAAATGAAAAATACAGTATCATAAAGCAAAAATAAACATAATATATATCACATATAAATAAAGTTCCATCATAATGGCCACCATGAGAGGTTGTAGGAGATAATTGAACAATCATCATTTCGTGAGGCATTAGTTTTCCCTCCACAAGAACATTATGTTCTTTATCTATTTGATGGAGGTGTATGTAAGTGAAGTTAGAATACTTATCATAACAAAATACTTGTATATTTAGGATATTTTTATTGTTATAAAATAAAGGAATAAAAAGAGTTTTGTGGGTTGTAGAAGTAAAATAATACAAAAGATCTTAAAAAAAGATGTTACCTTTAAATCGGGTAACTCTGTATGGATTGAACCAAAAGTGTTTGTTGAAGTGATTTTTCCCTAAGGTAAGTCTTCTAGTATGAAAAAAGGGATCTTGGGTGCTTATTGGAGTCTAGGATGGACGATCTAAGGGGATTAGATGTGTGAGAAATGGGTAGGAAGTGAGGGATTTTATGAGAGAGAGGAGGGGCTCATCTGGAGAGATTGAAAATATTATTTTAATAATAATGATTTTCAATTTTTAAAGGTCCCAAAAACATTAAAGACTATGATAATGTGTCCCATGTTCAAAATAAAACCATCTGAGAATAATTTGACATTTTTGGATATTTTTTTAATTTTTATCTTCTTATTTATTTAAATCATTCATTAATGACGTAAACATTGCGTCATCATTGTGTCATAAATAATTTTATTTATTTGATATCTAAAAATTATAAAAAAATTACCATGATTTAGCAAATATTTTAAGCTTTATAATTAATATTGATATTAAAATATATCAATTATATAACCCCAAATTAATTTTTTTTGTAAAATAATACATGTTTATGACATTTGTTTTTCTTTAACTAAAAGTTATTTAGGACATTATTTTACCTTAGTGGCTCCATGGGGTCCCAAAATATACCCCAGGATTTTCCTGGTAGTCCATGACACAAACAATATAGTTAGGATGAGTGTTTATTTAATTCTATATTATTATAACATTATTTTTACCTTAATTACCCTTTTTACCATTAATCGTTGTTAATAAAGGTCAAAAATACTATTCACCAAAAAATAATTTCATCCTATTGAACTAATTTTAACTTACTAATGACAACCATATTTGTCAGAGTTTTGAAATTCTATTCATAGAAGAGGTAAAATTTCATTTATATGAAAAAGTCAGTTTTTTTAACTACAACATAGTGGTTTCACTATTCATACAAAATTGAAGGTTTTCAGAAAAATTCCAAACATTAACCATAAGATAAATTTGATATTCAAAATTCAATAATGATGTATATTTTACAAAATTAAAAACATATCAGGAACATTAATTAATTTAAAATAAATTCTCCTTGTCAAAACAAATAGAGTGTTTTTAAGAAACTATATCTATTAAAAGATTCAAACTTGTTTATAACCCATTTAAAAGTAAAATTAATTCCAATGACCACCATTGGATGAAATGGTAAAATATATTCTAATTAAACTTTAAAACCAATTAAAAAGATAATCTATCGATATAAATAAATTAAATTCAAAAACATATTTGAATTAAAATACAATATATTTGACTATTATTTTAAAAATGATTTTTATCAAAAAAAATACCAAAAAATTAGAAAAGGTATATTTTTGATGTCCCGATTTTAAAGAATTATTTTATTTTGTCAAATAGAGCATACATGATTGACAAAACTAGATTTAAAAGAGGTTCTCCATCAAAAGGCGGTAAATCGACCTTTTAAAGAATATTAGAGTATTTATGCTTAAATTTGAATTTTTTCTTATTTTAATCCAACTAAAATTTATTGGATAAATATAAAAACCTTTAAAAAAACATTTATAGTCATATTTTTGTTTTTTTGTTGATTCCTTCCAATACAACGTCTTGGAGTTAACGACTATGTAATATAATAATATTAAATTGTTAGTGTGCAACGTAAGATTTCTAAGATACTCGTTGTTGCGTATTGGGTACGCTATCGAATGTAGCAACCCCTTTAAAGTAAAATAAATATTTAATTCAAAAATATTAATAATTATTAATTATGTCTTATTATTTATTAACCTGGGATGTTACAAATAATATATGACATTATTACATTAAAATCTTGCAAAATAATGAACAATATGTTATAATTAGATTACATTAATAATTAACACGTCAAATATTAATATAATAAAAGTTAAAATAGTTGGTTATAGGAAACCTACTATAACACAAAGAACACAATGTTTCATTAGCGAAACATCTTCAAATTCACATCCCCATGTTCTTCATCTCAATCCACTCACCAAGGCTTCCTAGAATATTTTCCATATATATTATTTCCAAATGAAATAAAAATATCAAATTTGATATAAAATTTTTCTCTCCTATATAATTTCTAAATTAAATTTTTTTTCCATATCATGTTCTTAAAAATTTCTTTGTTAACATTTAATATAATCTCATATGAAATAATATTATATCTCTGTATAATAATCCATGATAATCATGATAATTTTTATTTAGCATTGTTTTATAATTTTAGGTTCTTATCAGTTAATAATTATTTATAATTTTTTAATAATGTTTCTAAATGATAAAAATCACAAATTTTCAATGAAAATGGAGAAAAATAATATGGATTCGAATATTTAATTATCATTGTGAAACACAACACCCACAAATAGAAGAGAGATGTTGAGGTATCTGACACACTTGGAACCCAGAAGAAGAACTCATATTAATTGAGGAAATATTCAGTAATCATGAGAAAGTGAATTATTTTGATTCCATATGCTAAGAGAATATCCAAATAATAAAGGAGAAAATTATCTAGTATTTTAAAAAAAGGAAAATTATGTACCTATTTGTGGAATTAGACCCCCCAAATTAAATTTACAATTTAATTTTACATTTTACTTATTCATAAATTTGGAGTATTTAAAATATTTTATAAAGGTATGTTTAACCTTTAAATGAGTCAAAACAGTAACTCCAATTATTTAAATCATTTTAAAACATGTGTTATGTGCTACAACTATGAAAATGGAATATTGAGGCAAAACGTTATGTTTTAAAAACATTATTCTTCATAGTGGGCATTGTGTAAAGGGATAAAGGTATAATAAATCTATATCAATGATTTTATCACAAAAGGAATAGTTTTTGATGGTCATCAAGAATATTAAAATGACTGGTTTTTAATGCTAATCAACCCTCCCTGATAATCATGTTATGAATTCTAATAAAAAATCACAATAAATAGGCATAGAATTTTGTGACATGGAATTTTTTTCTTCACATCACCTATTGTATGTTTTATGTATGCAACAGTGTTCACATAACTAGACACTGCTTTCTCAATGGGATATTTTGGTCTTTTCAATTAAAATCATGGGAAAACATTAGAAAGAATTATAGTGGATCATTAAATCCATGGAATGATCAAAGTGGGTGTATTTTTGTTTCTATGATTATGATCAATTTAAGGAATTTTTATATACATATTTTACGAGATAATTTTATTCTTGGGAAATTAGATAACGGTTTGTTTTTAAATTTGGTTGATGAATGGATTTCATTATGTATTAGTTTTAGCCTCTTATTACATTATCTATAAAAAATGAAGATTATATTACAATAAATAAATAATATAAAAAGTTGATATAGTTGATACACATTCTAAAGAATCTTCTAAAAGTATATGATAGAGTAAATTTATTCAATGATAAATAAAGTATTATTGTTCTTCTATATAATCTATTGTTTCAAGAATGAATAAATAAAATTGACAAGAAATGTAATCCTATATGAATCCTACTAGAAGTTAAAATCTTTGGTGTTAGATAATATTACAAGAAAGTTGAATAATTAAGATATGTTTACAATGGTTATAGGCTAATAGTGGTTGATGAAACATTATTCATTATGTATACTTCACTGATCAGATATAAAAGAGAAAAATAAATGCATCTAATAGAGGATGAGATCAGGTATATTGTTGGAAGAATTTTTAATCCATAGGAAACCTATAAATTGGTGATTTTTTATATTTTTGAAATTTTTTTAGTTCTACCAAAGAGTGTTTTATGGGTAGATATCCTTAGATGTAAGTTTCCTACTAATGTTTTTAAGGAATTTGGGAAAATGGATTTGATTGATGTTTGTCATATTAAGATCCAATGGACTAAATTATCTAATATAGATAATGAATGCGTGGAAAATAAGAATGGATACAAACTATTCTCAATATCATTGGATGTTTCAACATTCTATCATTATTTTCTCTTTGTTAATCATTGATTGACCATAATTTTGTGAAATGATTGTGACCATTTCCTCTGATTAATACCTCTATAAATAATGGTGGATTCCTTATTTTTTATGTTTGGTTTCATTATTGACATTATGTATGTTTCAGACATCATTGTCTACAATTTTAGAAAATAGAGAAGATGTGAGTGATGTTTTTTCCATTTTCTTTTATCTTATCATTTAAAATGTTTTTGTTGTTATATCAAAGTTTAAGTATAATTTTTTTAACCACATAATACTTTATTAGTTTCATTTATATTGTTTGGATGATATTTTTTTGTCATATAGTTGTGGTGATTGTGTGGGTCCTCAAACTAATTAATTAAAATAGGACTACTGAAATAGTTTTTTTAGCCAACCTTTTTTTAGTTATTCATATGTTGTATATCTATTTTTTTTATAACTTTTCACTACTAGTAATGAGACTATTAGTATGAACTTTTGTCTAATGGTTTTATAAGATTCCATTATATTTTTGATGTCATAAAATTTTCTATATGATGATCGATGGAGTTATGTTCATCCTTTATTTTCCGAATAAATTGATCTTGTCAGTTTATTTTCAATACATATTCTTTATAATAATATTGATATATGGTTAAAAATTTGTTTATGGTGTTTTGAAAATGAAAGAATATATTCAGTATCTTCTAATATCGATTTATTATTTAGAAAATTCATTCTAGATTTTATATATTTTAATATATTTTTTCCATATAATGTAGCCTAGGAATTTAATGTACCATACCATATGTAAATACCCTATGAAATCCGTATATTTCATTCCTTTTTCTGAAATGTCGAATTTATCTCAACATAATCATCTTAATGTTTCATCCAAAATTATCTTGTTCCCTATAAAGTCTCGTGGTACCTTATAAAATATAGTTCTCACCCAAAATAGTTTTCATTACCTATACCCTATTAATTCCACATGTACTCTATAATGGAACCTTCTGATGTTGATATATAATCTTCAAAGAAACAAATACCTTATGAAAATTATATAGTATCCTTAAAAAATAAATTTCTCACAAATTGACGAACCGTACAATGTTCAAGAATCCATGAAATGTTTCTACTAATGTTATCTATGATGATTGTGTAAAAAAAAATATGATATTTTCATAATACCAAACAAAGTGAATATGCTTAAAAAATTTATAAAATTCTCATAAATCAAAAAGAACATCTTTAATCCAACTATACTCAAAAAACATTCAAGACTTCTCTTACACACTTCAAGTCACCTCTGATCGACTACATATCTTTCTAGTAATTTTCATAATAATTAATATCCATTCCTTCTTATTCAAAATTTGCTTTTAGAATGAAAATAATCAACTATAGTATTTCAAGAATTCATCAACCTTCTCAGTTATATATTTATTTCATCCTTTATTAAACATCACCCATAAGATTTCCATTACATAATATATTATATTTAACATGTAATATATAGACCCAATATTAAAAAAATAATTTCAAAAATATTCAAATTTATTTCTAAAAATTATAGTCCAATGATCTAGAGGACTAGTGATAGTGAAATACTAGAGACATAAATACAACATCTTAAACATTAAATAATAATAATTAATTAGAACTCCAAAAAGTCCTCCTAATACCCATGTATCTTCTAAAACAATATAGGATACCCAATTGAAAATACATAAGTAATATGGTGAAAAATAAATCCCAGTAATGGAATATTAATGGAAATAAATCCTAATGTGACATTCAAGAGACATAACATGATAGCATAAAGAGACTGATAAATAGAATTTAAACATGGGACAAGGAAATTAAATCATATGATGAAGGAATTAGTGAATATGTGGATACAACCATTGGCATGATATCAAAAACATATGTCAAGGGTAACTATAAAGGCTAACATAAAAAGGTGGCTAATGTCCTATGGTAGATTATGTTCACTCCCTAATAAGTTATATAAAATATTATGATATATGAATCTTTATATAATCTCTTGGAGGGATATATACATAGTTCATGTAAATTCAATCAAATAATTAAAATCATACATTTTTCTTCCATATGTTTAAAATAATGTATTTATAGACTATAAGCACAATAAAACTTATGATAAGGAAGTGAGTTTTATAATTTTGATTCATGAATTATAGAAGGCTAAATGATAAAGATTCCCAAAATAAGTAGGAATTAATTTTTTAACTTTAATAATTGAAAAATAAAAATGGGTCTTGAACATGGAGTTCCAATGTAGAAAATTCACGATAATATTAATTATAGAAAGAATAAAAATGATATACTTGCATGATGCTTTTTGAAACAAGAAAATGATAATTTTGAATAATGAAAAAGTTTATTTTTCTATAAAAACCATATTTGAATCAGGTGGGTTACCTATATAATTATGTTGTATTTATAAAATCTATAAATTATTTAAAAAAACTAATAGGGTGATTATTGACAGGAGACGGTTAATATAAATGTTCCTCTAAATTGATTTTTCATTAATGTGGGAGTTCTAAATGGAACTAAAAAAATTTATAACAAAAACATTAAAGGAATATTTTATTATATGAATATATAAGAGGAATGTGTACCAAAATATGTTCATTGGAATGATATTACAAAAATGTATTGAAATAATGAAAATGTGTAACTGACATGTAATGAGGGTTCTATAAATGATCACTTACATTGTTTCTATATTATATATGATATTGGGAATAACAACATAAAAAAAATAAATTAAATTCATTTATTAGATTCCCAAAAATGTTATTGATCTATATTCAGTTTCCTGTAGTGTATTTATAATCCTTTACTAATTACATTTAAAATAAATTATGCTTACATTGCTTACTCAAGGTTGTTCAGTAACTTTTATATAACAAAAGTTTTCTATTGAGTGTATAAAAACGTGTTGTAAAATAACATCCTAATATATAAAATAGATGATGTTTTTATAGTACTATTCCATTAGAAAAAATATTATACAGTTTTAAAATATATCCCCAAATCAACCAAAATTATAGATGGTTCCTTGAAAGGCCATTTAGGATGTTATATTATTGTAGTTTTTTCTTCCTAATCACACATATATAATTCTGAAACATATTTTTAAATAATATTAATGTTTTGAAAAATATTATTTTTACATACTAAAAATATTTTTCAATGAATCTTTGGTAGGTGGTTATGGAAAACCAAATAATTTGTTTCATGGAGTTTGTAGTCTACACATTCACACAAAAGACACTTTAATTTTCATGCAGTTATAGTGGGTAAAAAATTAAATAGTTATCCATTCAGAATAATAATAATTTCATAAATATCATATTAGTTAGTTAAATAACCTTTTTGAACCTACCATTTATGTTGGTGATGAAATGATCAATATATTAATCATGGGGGTGGTTGTCTTCAGATATGCATGATGATGTTTTTTTATCAATGATTTTAGAAGAAGGTAGAAAATTGATATTGTGACAAAACCGACCCTAGTAACCAAGATTTGGTGACTATTTTATCAAAATTATATAGATGAAAAATGGAAAAAAAATTATATTGATTGGTTTAGTATTATTTAATAATAGGATACATATATAACCCCCTTATTGCATTTCTAAATATACATAGAACATAATAGAGGGAAATAAACAGGTTCCTTGACATTTATTCAATGATTTCATCCTCATGAACTGGGTGGGGGAAAAAATAAAAGGGTGAGATAAAATTCTCAATATGTTTACATACAATAGAAACATGAATCAATATTAAATTACTCCTAACCAATAAGGAATAATTTATATGGAATGGTAAATGGGGAAAACACACCCCATTCAATCAATAAACTGAGAATTCAAATACATCAATAGATTTAATCTTATTGAATATATCATGTATAGTAATAACTAAACAATGCATGATGTAAATAATAAATTATTAAAAATAATGTATCTGGAATATGAACCACTACATTCAAGACCTTTCCCAAGATGGCTTTAGTCAATGAGTTGAATCATGCCAGATTCTTATTACAAAAAGATGTGGAAGGTCTATCACCAACAATTTTCTCACATGAGAAATGTTGATTCATTAAAGGGATATAAAATGGTGGGAAGCACCCATCACTGAATGTCCAAATCATTCTTCATACATAGATTTAATTTATAAAAAATATAACATCTAAATAGATCTATATTTTGTAGAGCATATGGATTTTTCAATATTTTTCAGTTAAAATAACATTAAATGTAAACAATGTATTTAAAAAGTAAATATTGATATGAAAATTATCTTATACATAAAACAAAAAATATAGATATTTAATGAAATATTCAATTGATGATGACAATAAATAAATATGGCAGTAAAAAAACACCGAACATAATAAATAAGGGGTGAATAATTCATGTCACATATAATCAAAAGTGACATCAGAAACCCCTTCCATTATGTCCAAAAGAAATTTTTACTTCTACTTAATGTCCTAGATAATAAAATTAATTTCATTAATTACATAATTAAGAACGTTTTCACCAAGTATTTTATTTATTTGAAATATTTTATGTTTATTTATGGCCATTTTTTTTATAATGTTTAATTTGTTTCTTCCATGAGTGTTTATTTCATGGTCTTATGGCCAGTTCCCTTATGTATAAATATCAGAGTTATTTTAAATTGGAATAAAATATATATATGTGTAATGTAATGGTATTAATATTATTACATAATTTTAAATTATCCCTTAAAATCTATTGGTTATACTTTATGAGGATAATTCATTATACAAAACATTAATTGAAAAAGAGATTTTTATTTTGGAGGTATTTATGACCAACACAATCTTGTATCAATTTATAAAATATTATGTCTATGTACTGGTTACAAAAATTTAAATATGATTTAATACATATATTATAATATCATTTAACCATAAAAATTGTTTTATATCCATCCGAGAATGATTTAATGAAAAAAGGAAACTCGTTGTCCATGAAGGATGTGAATCGACACCTCAGAGAAGATATTTTCATTAAAAGAATAGGATAAGAGATTTGATGATGAATAGTTCATTAAAAAATAAAATTATAGTATATATATCATAATGTGGTTACCATTACACTTTGAATAAGGTACTTTAGAATAAGATATGAAATGAAAAGAAATTAAAATAGAAAGATAGAGGATTTTACCTCCCAAATATCATCTCATAGGGATCATCCTTAAGTCACATGAATTTGGTGTTTAAATAAGACCAGTTGGTCATGGACATATAGAAAAAAAATTGAATGTACATGGGTAGAATTTAGGAAATATAAAAGTTCCATATGGTCTGAAGATAAGGGTGATGGGGTGGTTTTTATAGTGGAAGGAGAGAAGTTTATTTTTTTATTATATTAAATTGTTTATTATTTTTAATTATGGCTATTAATATTGTATTTCATGTGACTATGTACAATAAATAGTGATCATAAGTTTTAAATAATTTTTTCTAACTTCATCCACGACTAAAAAATTCAAGTATTTGGCTTAAAATGTAAAATATTTTAAGTTATTGTATCTCACTATTCTCCAGTAATTTTACTATTTCAGAAAAAAAAACCCAAAAACTCCCTCTAACTAGTTTTCAAATAGTAGATTACAAAAATATACCCCATTTTATGATAATAATTTTAAAAATAAAAAAAATTATTTTCTAATTAAAATCAAAATTTATTAAAAAAATATTTCAATATTATACCTGATTTTAAGACACATTGAATGATTAATTATGGTCTCATAAATAAATATCATAATTATAATACATCAACAAAATAAATTATTAATCTATTTTATGAAAAAAAATTATATAATTTTTTTTATAAAATTTTATATAAACATTTCTCATTCACAATAATATCAATGCTTTATTTTTAATTTAAAACTCTTTTATTTACATATTTTGTGATATAAATATATTGTATATTCATTTATGAGATTACTAAACTTTATTTATACTTCCATAGGTGCAGATATTTTGATAATGGACACATTATTAATCCCAAATGATCTCATTATTATTCCAATGTCCATGTCAATATTTAATGGTATTCCATGGTTCATTTAAGCTTGGTGTTTCATTATAAGTATGATATTGAATAAATTTATTTTATTTTAGAAGATACAAACCACAAAATATTTGGTTATTATATTCTTCCCTCCTTCAAAACTTTTTTCCTCAAATTTTTCCATGAATACTTCCCTATAAACCAATGAATGTGATTCTTCATCATATCATCCTCATGTTCCCAAACCACATCTTCCATTTTCTGGTATTCCCAAAGATAATTTACCCACTGATTCATCTGATTTATCAATACATTATTTCTACTTTGTACAATATTGATAGGATCTTTGCATAATGCTAAATTAGGTTCCATTTCTATTTCTTCATAGTTGAGTAAATGTGTTGGTTCTTTCATGTACTTCTTTAACAATGATATATGAAAGACATCATCATCTTTAGAGAGAAATCATGACATTAAAAATTGGAAATCTACAGATCTAATTTTTTCCAAAATTTATAATGGCCAGATATACGTAGGGATCAATTTCCCTTTCATCCCAAACCATTTGAAAAACTTAAAAAAAGATACATTAAAAAAGTCCTGATATCCTTCTTGAAATTTAAAATGCTTCCTATTTTTTTCAAACTAACACATTTCCCTACTTTGAGCTATATTAATATGACGGTGAATATTTTTTTCCTTCTTCATTTTTGATTCAATATGTGAAGGGATTATAAATTCTCTCTATCCATCATTATCCCAACAAGTTGGAGTATGTCATATTTTTCTATATAATGATTTATTTTACATCATTTGAATATATTTGGTCCATTATGTCAAATAAACATAGACGGGGGGATTAGGGTATGATTGATTAAAACAACTCACCTTTTCGTCTGGTTTTGTTTTTTTAAAAACCCTCTTTTCCTATTTCCCATAGAAAGGTATGTATAGAAATTAAATCATGCACAAGGCACATGGATTTTACTTTGTTCACCCTCACAAGGCTACATCCAAGGAGCATACAATACTGATGTGCCGATGTTCTTAATCAACTAAAAGTGAACTACTGTTTACAATGTTTGGAGTGGACTTACAATCCCTCCTGGTTTAAAACTAGTCACAATTTCAAAGCACTCTACTCTCTCATCTATATTATTCTCACTACGTCTTTAGAATATCCAGTCATTGTTTATAGAAGTTTAGGTCCCATTATTTTCTTTAATGAATTCATCCTCCACTGTATGTAGATTCTCTATTGATATCCCACTTTACCCACATAAGAATATCTCATTACTGTAGATGTATTGGGGAACATGAAATATTTCATACAACCATCAATTAACCTTTCACACAAGTTTTATTCTCTCAATGAAAAATGTCCTCTTACACGCATCGTCAATATAACATGCAATTCCAATCTTACCCACAAATTCTTTAGCTTGCACACAACTCCATTTGATTAAAAATATTACGTGATCTAGAGCTCGTATTCTCTATATGTGTGGAGCTATATAAAATGAGGGGTTCAACCCTTATTTATAGGCATTTCTATCCCCAACACAGAATATTCGACATGTCATACAAGATCCTCTCTGTTGGAGTAAAACCCAATTTGGCATCGCATTGGATGCAAAAGATTTTTTTTTGCATCCTCATCTGTTATGCACATTTTGAAATATTTAATGCACCTAATTCCATTTCCATTTTTCCACATTTTGATCCTAAAACATGACTTGCATGAAATTTTCCATATCACTTGAAATATTTCACACAATATCCTTTTCCAAAAATATGTTTCCCCATTTTTGGATTTTGAGGCCCAAAAAATATGTTAGACACTAGAATACGATGAAACATTATATAACTTCTTTTTGTTCCATGTCCAGATCATCCTTTCAATTATTATAGTTCCTTCTCAAAATAGGATTTAAAAACTATCTTGGGGATACCAAAATTGGCCATGGAAACCCTCATTGTCAAAAAATACAATCAACCCAAAATTTATTCAAATATACATTGAGGGAATGTTTCCCAATACAATACTATAATGGAAACTATTATTGTTGGGAAAATATTCCAAATGTTAATACTGATCCCATGTGCCTTTAATGTCATGATAGAATGATCCTAACATGTCTTCCAATGATTTAATAGTATTTTTTGATTGACCAAATAATTGAGGGTGGTATGCAGTACTCAAATGATGTTTAATATCTGAATCCTACCGTATACTCTCTTATAATTTTGATGTAAAGTGAGGCTCTTGATCAAACATAAGCGATAGGGGTGCATAATTATGTTTTAAAAAATCATTAATATAGAGTCATTCTAGGTGATCAAGTGGTTAATCTTCTTTAATAATAATTAAATGATCCTATTTTGTAATATGATAAAAAATAACCCATTTAGCATCATCCCTTCAAGAGTCCTTAGTGAACCTCCAATGTAATATAATACTAATTAAACATCGAAATAAGTTGTATAGTAAACCATTATTAAAGTAAATATTGATTACATCAATTTTTTGGAATATATAAAACATTATACACATAGATACCCAAAGACTCTATTAGTTTAGTACCTTAGGAAAAGGGGAAACATAAACATTTGCACATGAGTGAACTACATTATCTCCTACCAGTTTCTCCAAGAATAGAACACCAATTAAAAATATCATTGAAGAAATTTATATTTATGACCTCAGAAAGGAAACATAAAAATTGGTGAGATTATGTTCTGAGTAAGGGAAAACAACAGAGACATGTAAATATATAAATGAGCATATAAGTATGAAAACTGAATCATAACCTTAAAATATCACACCCTGAATATCAAAGATCATATAAATGAATCATTGTATCATGTATCGTAGTTAATAAGACATCAATCATAAGGAAATAAATAACATAATCCATGAAATCATTACATTTGAATATGACATGGAATTGTGGAAAATAAAGAAGCACATAAAAATATTTCTATAGTAGTCAAAGATTTCTACATTGGGCATCTTAGTAGCATGGTTTAACTCCCAAAACCATTTGGGTAGTCATGGTTCACTCCCATGGCCATATTATATGCATGATTTCACTCTACAAACCATCTCGATGTAATGGATAACTACAATGGTAATCTTAGTTGTCAAGGATCACTCCAAAGACCATATTAGTAAATATAATGAGATATTAATATTTATAAAATGGATTGGAATGTGATCTGAGTCCAGCCCATATCCTGGTGAAATCATACATAAATGTTCCACAAGATCATTTAAAATCAAATCATAACCCATGAAATTTAATTGGTATCATAAACATGTATTCATATCGTAATCTATGAAAAAATACATACATTTCATAGTCATTTCATCAAAACCATAAACTGTTAAATGAAGTGGGTTTCAAAATCATATGACATATTAAATTGAAACAAGTTTTATAAAAATCATTCCATCATAACATAATCCATTAAGATAATGAATATAGATGGAAAAAAATGTCATTTCCCCAGAAAGTGACATGAAACATCAATGAATGGCGTTTTAGATGGGAAAAAATTCTAAAAAATCATTTAAAAATATGTAACATCCCAGATCTAGGAGCCACTCAATAGGTTCCCCAAACCCGGTTGGTCAAATAACCTTATGCGCATTTCCCAAAATGCCAGAGGCTGCCGACTAGCAATGAGGGTCTAGGTCTGATAATTGGAAAACTATGACCTCATTTGTCAACGAATAGCGAAGCAAGAAATAAATATAAACATACTACAGCAGAAGAAATAAACTATATAAAGAAGAAATGGAAAACATAAGGATAGATAACTAGCATTCATTCATAGATGATGATGTAATATGTCAGATGTCTATGAAAGCAGTTAAACAAAATACACTGCAATCAAATACAAAACAGTACAAGTACAACAAAGAATGACAAAACAGTGCAGCTGGAACTCAGCAGCATCTCAAGACTAAGCTTGGTCACATTCTCTCATACATCTCTACAACAATCAAGTACCTATATAATTTACTATTCCCTTGTCGACACCAGCAACAATATAATTTGTTTGGGCCCACGAAATGACCCAAACAGGGTGTGAGAAATAAATCCTAGTAGGAAACCACCAAAGGTCCGTGCCCAACTGACAGTGAAAAAGTGCAACAACAGTATGCAATAGTAAAATTTAGTAAACTAGGAAGTACTCAAAAGTAACTATCCCTACTAGTTGAATTTTCATCTTAATAATTATTTATTACTTCCAATCCTGAGCATTATCTTGTCAAGATCGACATGTGAAAATCAAAATAGTGAATATTCAAGGGAAACCATGTCCTCAGACATGCATATCCTAACCCTCAAGTAAAGAGATTCGGGACACACAAGTGAATTCCCATAGGCATAACCAATATTACCCTCAAGAACGAGGTATTAACCTCAATCATGGAAGTAAAATCCTCATACATACAAAAAATTTCCCTCAGGCTAAATAGGACACTTCTCTCAGGCTAAACACACAATGCCCTTAGACTAAATAGGTAACTGAGCTTAGCCCAAAACATAAGCAAGAAATTACATAAGTTCCTCTCAATAAAACTCAAAACATGTTATAGATATGGTATACCCTCGGGTATCCTATCCAAACAACTAAATAGGGGGATCACACCCACTGGGTAGCTTTGGACCCAAGTAATGATCCCAGACAACAGTTTATAAATATTCATTAAATTAACTATTCAATTCTAGTAATTTAATTAGTTAAGGCCTCAGCAATACGACACCCCAACCATGGGTGCATAGCACAAAGGTACACAAAAACAACATGAAAATTGGAATTAAACATATGGGATAAATGTTAACTCATTCGAACTCAAATAACGTCCCCTTGGGAAATAATTGGAAGGAATGGTTCACAGAGTGGGATGCCCTTACCTCTACAGCTCTGAAAAGATCGACAGAAGTAGAATCTAAGTTCTAGCATGCGATCGAGAGCTCCTCCAATGTCTGGCATCCTTTCCTGAGCCCCTCTGGCATTCTATGATTCCTCTATCGAAAGAGGAGGCTACTGTTCGTTTTAATAGAATAAAAACTACACGGTGTGTACTCTCAAGTACCCAGTGTGTACTTTTCATTTTTCTAACTGTTCCTCTGGTGGCTACTTTTCACTGTCGAACTGTTCATCTGTCGACGTGAGTACACATCATGTATTCCTGAGTACAC
The DNA here is from genome assembly GCA_963277665.1 of Viscum album. Classification (NCBI taxonomy): domain Eukaryota; kingdom Viridiplantae; phylum Streptophyta; class Magnoliopsida; order Santalales; family Viscaceae; genus Viscum; species Viscum album. Next base: position 333,491,540 of record OY728150.1, read on the forward strand.
GGCATGTACAATCACTCTACTTGTAGCTGCTTCCACCGCCTTACTATTCACCTACCTACTAATTACACGACATATAAATACCATGTACACAGTGTGTAGTCATTTTTTACCCCCATCATCTTTGACAGGCCTACATGCCAGGTGTACTCATCCCACACGTCCAAAGTACACGGCGTGTGGAAAATCACACTGCATGTACCCACAAAATTTTGGATTTCCCCCATTTTCTTTATTTTCACAAAAACACTTAAAGAAAAAGGAAAATAAGAAACTTGTGCCTAACAAATAAGAACCGATTTCTTACACAATATTTCAAGATTAAGGTATACTTTCATATTTTGAAAATTATATTTTTAAAACAAGAAACGTTTTGAAACACATTTTTGTGAATATAAAGATGAAAAAGTTAAACTAATATTTTAAAAATAATTAATAACTTTTACTTTGAAAACATCATGAAAACATATAATGAAATATCGAATTTTTTTTGAAACCCATTTGGATGAATAAATTTGAAAACATATAATGAAAGATTTAATTTCATTTAAAACCATTTATTTTAAAATACATTAAAAATATATAAATAATGATTTGAAATTTTTTCAAGAAATTTTTGTAAAAATATATTAAATAGTCATGAATAATGTTTTATTTTTTTAATACCATTTCTTTAAAAATAATATGATTATATAAAAAGAAATCTTAAAAAAAATTGAAAAACTTTTTACTTGAAAACTTTTGAAAGAAGCATAAAAACATTTTAAAACCCATATTCCCCATGAAACTTGTAAAATAATATTAATAACAATTTGGAAACCATTTTCATGAAAACTACATTAAAACTATGAATTTTTAGATTATTAAAAAATAAAATTATATTATAAACAACTTTTTAATCTTTAATGGAAGCTTTAATTGAATTTTTGTCATGAATTTTGGTCATTTGTACATTCCAAACAATCCTATTACACTATAAAAAATTATAAAAGTAACTCAACAGGTAAAATAAAATAATAATATTTTTCTAAATACCATTTTAAATGTAAAAAATGGGTAAATTTAGAATTATAGATCATAATATAATTGAATTATAATTTTTAATCTTTTTTAAAACATGGTTTAATGAAAATATGTTTCATACTGAAGAGGGAGGTATATTTAGACTTTCATAAAAAAATATTTTTCATCAAAACATGTACAAAAGAGTGAAAAAATGGTACGATTACTTGGATATAGCATGATTAACTAGAGGGTAAAAAAATCATGATATTTTTTCAGAAATGTAGTATAATATTCCATAAATGAAATCATAACAATTGAAATTCTCAATAAATGATGGCATTATTTCAACGAACTCTTATTGTTGGGTAACTTTCAATCATACACCCAATATAAAAAAAATTATGTCACATGAAGTATTAAATATAATGAGAAGAAAGATAATCATGATTGAAAATGTCATATCTAAATATATATGCCTCAAAAAACAATGTTGGTGCATTTCAAAACATTTGTCTCAAATAAGGAAAACTGAAACTAAATTGTCTTACTGTTTGGGTTACTTTTGAAATATTAACCACAAGAAATAAAGATCATAGAATTTATATTTAAACACACATATATTTAATAATACTATTAATATAATTAATTAATGGTGAGTATACACACCATTCAAATGAAATGGGAAGTGAATAAGGCATGAATCTCAAAAAAATAAAAAGTGAGATTAAATTCCCATACCTTGCGTCTTGACTCGTGTCGTACTCATACATAATTTCTGTATAATAAATAAAATTTTATTATATATCTAAAATTGTACCATATTATTATATATAAACCATATATGGTTTTATTATAACTTTATATAACCCTCTTGTTAACAATTCTATTTTAAGGTTTTACTTCGGGTATTATCTGTTATGTTCTTAACAAGTATCTTAATATGTTATAACTTTGGTCCTTATACCTAGATTAAGATTTATTGAATTAAACAAATATTTAAATACAATTTATATTTATTATATGGAGATTATAATAATCTAATAAATATATATGTATGGAATTAAATACACTATTCATAGAGATGGTAGATCGTACATACGCATGAAGGTTGTTTTCGTTTTTTTGTTGTATTGAAAGAAAGAACAAAAATGAAATATATGTGCATATGTATATAATATAATTCCAGTATCATTAATATATTATATATACATATAATTTCAATAAACCCATCCTTAATACATTCCTTGTAGTGTGTGAACAAATCACATCGCTTTTAGTGGGCGGTAGTTTAGACTTCATCAAACGAAACTATCGTATGTACACAGAAAGGAAATCATTAAGATAATTATTGTAAAATAATTATATAAGATTAAAAAAAATTATTAATATCATATATATATATTTTTAAATATATTTTCCTTCTTAATTCCTAGAATTATAGGTGATAAAATAAAAATTAATAATCATTATATCGTGAGGTGAAAGTTCATAATACACATAAACGGTATGTTCATTGACCATTAGAAGGAAGAGTGTGTAAGTGTAGGTAAAACCCATATAATAAAAAATATATCATTATATTTAGGATACTATTATTTATTATAATTTAAAAAGTATATTTTAGTGGTGGAAAATTAAAATGAGACAAAGGATCTTAAGTAATGAGGTTACCTTTTCTTCAGATAACTGTTTTTGGTTTGTACCATATGGATTCAATGGATTATGTTTGGAAAAATTTGAGGCTTTTAGGATTATTTAAGGATATTTCAGAGCTATTTGGGTAGATCATGATCGATCCATTGTGTTTTCATAGGTCTGTGGAATTGGGAGGATAAGGGGCCTTCTATAGTGGAAGAGGTGTGGCACTCTTATAAATATTATGAAAAAGAATTCCACCCACGTTTTTCCCTTGACAAGTGGACCCAATAATAGTCAAAAATAAATAAAATGGAGGGTTTTGTTTAAATATGGCCATTAAAAGGATTTTTTATGTGTTTATATATGATTTTGGGTCTTAAGATTAAGGTTTAGTGCTTTGTTAATCAAATGTTTCTCTTAATCATTGCCAATAATTATAATTACATTCAATAATATTTTTCGTAAAAAACAATGTTGACCTTATTATAAATTATAAATTATTATGATTCAAAATATGGAGTCCATTTTCCTTAACTCCTATAAAAAATATTTCCAAAATTAATATAAATTGAATTCTGTAGACGAGATTGGGAATGTGGGGTTTTAATGTAAAAATGTTCAAAAGTTTGCTTTGTTTTTATGTTCGATTTCGATGTGAAATTGATTCAAATTATGAAAATTATATTAAATTACAAAATTTTAATCTATTTATATTTTAAAGCTAATTAAATATATGATTTCAACATATTAATAAATTAGATGAAAAATATGTTGGGATTAAAATTCATTAGTTTTCACTATTCTTTAAAATATGAAAATTCACAAAAAAATAACAAAAACTCACTCTAACATAATTTTAATGTTTATCAAAAATCTATTAATTATATTTTGATATATATGTTTTATAAAATGGCTTAAAATTGGATTTTAAATAGGTCCTCCTTTAAAAGGGATATAAGTTCCTTAATAAAAATTAGGTTTTTATGTGTGACATTAGGTTTGTACAGATATTAAGTTTATAAAATCTATGAGATTAATATAAAAATTAATGTAATTGAATATATATATATATATTTAATTAATTATACTGAGTAATTTTAATTAATTTAGTCGTTTATAATAAAAAAGAATCATATGAATAATAATAGTTTTATATAAAAAATACCCTTTATATTAAATTGGATCTTATATCCATTTTTAGTTAATTTTTAAATAACGATTTCAAACATTTATATTTATATGTTAGTAAATCATAATAATAACCATAAACATAATGACTAGTTTATATCTTATTATATTAAATTCTAATATTTTTAATAATATATTATTGTCTTGTAACACTCGGTCTTGTGTGTTACGCAAGACATCGAGGGAAGTTACTGTTGCATATAACGTAAGATAACCTTAGTATTCCAAAAAAAGAAAGGTAAACATTTTCTTTCATGTAGTGCATGATTAATGTCGAATGATTTAAAATGTAAGATATACACGATGCTTTAATATAAAATAAATTATTTTCAATATTGTGTGAAACTCAAAATATCAAAAAGATTAAATTAATTTGAAATAAAATATTACACAAATTCTCAGGGTTTTACATTCATCCCCAATTAAACTTAATTTCATTCGCAATTTTTTTGGGTTATCAAAGGTTTAATAGTTCAAATATCCCTTCACAAAAATCCACATCGTAAAAAATCAAACATTTGAAAATTGAATATTATAAACTTAATGGTAACCAAAAGATACATATAAATAGGATTCCATATATGGAAACATATGTGGAAAGTGAAAACATTGATTTAGAGGAAAAGAATAATTTTTTGTTGGGACTAATAGAGGACATTAGTTACAAAAAATTGAATGATCAATAAAATGTTGATGAACTCAAAGTCAAAAATCATTGATGATTTAAATGGCCATTGGTTCAATCGAAATAAATGTATTATAACAACATTATTTTTTTTGATAATTTTCGTAAAATTGTGTAACTCTTTTATTAACAATGAATATGAGGAAATATATATAAATGATATTTTTTTTATAAAAAATTAATTCTTTGGTATTCCTTTAATAAATTTCCAATTATTCCATTAGATCAAGAAATGGATGTTCAAAAACTAGATTCAATGCTTGAAGTACTAAAATACATATTTAGAAAAACTTAAAGACCCTAAAACTTTGAGAAATATAACTAGTTTCCCTAAATAATCCTAAAAATCAATATGGTTGAAACAATAATATCTAAACATAAAATGTAGCTCTACTACTTTATCATTAATAATTATATATAAAAAATAATTACACATTAACCTTTATATCGTAAGGGCTAGTGGAATGTGTTAAAACCTTATCATTATTTGGTCATGGGTTAATGAACCATATTTTTGAAATACTTGATTGGTTTTCACTCAACATAAATGATTTATTTTTTCTAAATCCACACTAATATAATTTACAAATAAAAGATTCTGGACATACTTGATATAAGGTTAAACACTAAATAGCCTTTTATCCAAGGTTTTCAATATAATCCCAATACAAAATACTCTATATGAGGTTTTACATAAACTTTTCATGAATTTTTAACCTTATAACCCTTCTTAATATGAAAATCCAAAACTGTAGAATATGGGTTATAAAATTAGCTTAACATTAATCACCCATCTATAAAAAGAATCACATTGTTGATACATTCTGAAAATTTGAATACCTTCATCAATTACCCTATTAAATAATGTAAATGACATAAAGTACAATAAATAATTATTGAAAACATGCATGTTTCCTTATTCCAATGTATATTGGATGTATTCCATAAATCCAAATAAAATTAAACTTCATCAATAGAAGAAAAACCTACTTTTCATTAAGTCCTTAATTAGTTCCAATGTATCAGTACAATCCAAATTACTTATTCAAATCCTAGATATATTTACACAAACAATAATATCATAAAATTAATAATATATTAATATTTTTGTTCCCATAGTAAACATATCACATTTCCATTAAATCACTTTTGAAGTCTATCAGAAATGATCAAAATTATGTTATAAATCCTAAGAAAAAAACATCAATAGGACAATCCCTATTTCTTTCATCAATAATTTAACATAATTCAAGAATCCTAATACATAAAAACATTGATTGTTCCACTTTATCCTTAATAAAAAAATATTCAAATATATCATATTCCATTCACATTTCATCTCTAGGTATCATCATTATCAGTAAAAAACCATTACTCATACCTCCTTGTAGTTTTTGTTCAGGATCCCTCCACTTGATATATTGATTTTCCCAATGACTATTCATTTCACACATAAAACACTTATCCTTCGATGATTTATTAGGGAGTAAAATATTTCGCTACACCTCATTAACTGAACTCTTCATTTTCCCCTTAAAATCAAATACTTTTTGTTCTTATTTTCCACAATAAAAACACTTTATTATTCATCTGAGTAATTCACATAGGTGATTCATTAGACATTCATGAAACAAAGGAAACTAAATCTTCATTCTCCAATGGTCACAACAACCTGAGATCTTAGAAAAAAACCTTCATTGTCTTCAGTAGTGAGTCTGAGAGTTATTTAAGGTAGACATTGTGAATAATGTTTCGTGGAAACTAAATTTTCCTGATCAAAAAAATAAATCAATATAATTTTTATATCATTTGAATTTTCATTAGGAAATTTTTCATCAAATTCACCATTTACCCAGTTCCTTCTATATCCAAACATTGACTAATAATAGAAATCATAGTTTGAGTAACCCTTAGTATAGTGTCAAATCATGTAATAACAAAAAATAACAACTTATTGGAGGTATAATTAATGAAACCATCATTAAAATAATACACCTAAAGTTTATGAAATGTTACTTATAGCCAACATCTATTTAAATCAATCGCGATAGTTCATGAGGAGTCTAGGAATTCCCAACCCATATCCCATAGAAGTGTCAAACCAAGGGGGAAACAAGGTCCATTTTCATGCACTAGGATATGTTGAGTCAGGCCCGACACACTTTGTTTGAGTTTTTATTCCAAGGTACATTTATTCCAATGAATGTTCCACTTGTATTATCTATAAAGGCATGGATTTCTAGAAAAAAACTCATTATATCCTTTAACAAAATTATAAGACATTTTCCTAAACATTAAATCATCATTATATTTACACTTAGAGACATCCCTATATATATCATTATAAATTTACCTAATGATATCACTAGTATTTTATCATCATGGTTTCCAATGGATGACATGAACTTCACTCTAATACCAACTATAATGAACCAGTCTAAAAATATAATGGTATTACATAATATTCATAGTATACTTAAAACATTATACAAAAGAATTCCCAAATTCCATATTAGTTTAGCACCTTTGGAAACATGGATATGTAAAAATTGGTAAATGAGGAGAAACATTATCTCTTACTAGATTCTCCAAGAATATAACCGTCTTATACATATCACATAAGAAATGTATAGTCATATATTGGGGAAGGAAACAAAAAAAAGGGCTGATCTCAGATGCTCAGTATGGGTAAAAAAGGGATACATAAAACCATAAATATGAGCATATAGGCCTTAGAACTTGAAAATTATATTAGAATATCACAACATATATATCAAAGATCATAAAAATAAAACATGGAATAAATCATGGTTATTAAAAGACACGAATCATAAGGAAAAAGAACATAATCAATAAAATCTTGAAAAATCAATAAGACAAAGAATTAGTAAAAACACATAATCACCTAAAATTATATCCATAATAGTCAATGAATTTTATCCAAGGAAATATCGATGAATGGGTTCACTCCCTATAACATCATGGTAGTCATGATTCACTCCCATACCCTTATTAGTAGCATGACTTCACTCCTCATACCATCTTGGTATTCATGGTTCACTCCCATGGATATATTAGTTGTTAAGGTTCACTCCCAAGACCACCATAGTCTATCTCATGAGTTATAAATCATTACCAAATTCATTGGATAGAGATATAAGTCCAACCAATCCTATTGTGAAATCATACACACATGTAATGAAATATCATTAAAAATAATATTATAACCAATAAAATGAAAGGGGTATAATAAACTTCAAATAAAATCATAACTTGTGGAAAAAAATATAGGTTTCTTAATTATTTTATTAACACCACAATCCATGAAAATAAGTTGGTTCCAAAAGAATATAACTCATTAAATATAAATGGGTTTCATTATCATCATTCAATCAAAAAATATATCATTTAGAGAAAGAATATGTATGGAAACATTGAATAATTTCCCCCAAAATGAATGAGTAACACCAATAGATTTCATCAAATTTTGGATATAATTTTGATATATATTTTAAAAACATTTTTAAGTGAAATTACCATTCTTATTTGTAATTTTAAAACATTTAAACTTTTTTAAAACCATTTTCATGAAACTAATCATGAAATATTATAAAGGAAGCATTGAAAACATTTTGAAAACCTTTTCCATTGAAAAATCCATATAAATATACAATGAAATCATGAAAATTATTGAAAATCCACTTCATTGAAAAGAATATTAAAACATATAAATAACTCATTAAAAGATTTTGAAAACCATTTCATTGAATATACTTTGAAAACATATAAATAATGATTGAACATGTTTTGAAAAGCCTTTATAAAAAATAATTCAAAAATTATAAATAAAGCATGAAAATGTTTTGAAAACAATTTCATTATGAATAGTTATATAACTTATAAAGAAATATTTATAAATTCTTTAAAAAAATTTTACATGATAACTTATGAAAGAAGCTTGAAATCATTTTGAAAATTCATTCCCCCTTGAAACATGAAAAAAAACATTAAAGTTCTTTCGAAAACCATTTTCTATAAAAATAATTAAAAATATAAAATTTTATAAATATTTGGAAAAAATTTAATTAAAAAACTATTTTTTAAACCCATAATGGAAGATGGATTGGAATTACTGTCATTATGGTGGTAAATCTACACATGTCAAACATTCCTTTTAAACCGTAAATGTTTTAGAAACTTGCATTGATCAGATAATGGAGATAAGATTTTGTATATAAAATATCAATTTTTTAAATGTCAAATGTGTGGAAATTTTTATTTAATTATAATTTGATAGTAGTATATTATATTTTTAAATGATATTGAAAATTTGGTTTTGAAGGAACATAGATTTTCGACCAAAAATGGTGGTAAATTCATACTTTCATAAAAACACCTTCTTGATCGTATTATATACTAATGAGTGAAACAATGTGATTATTACATGGAAGTAAAATTTATAATAAAATGGAAAAAAAATTCATGAGTGTTCCTGGTAGATGTATCATTTATTTTTATCAATGAATGCACAATCATAAACAACCTTGATAAATTATGTGCTGTTTTAATAAACTCTTAACATATGGTAACATTGGATCATACTTCCCATGTAAGAAAATTAAATTAAATGAAGCATAAAATATCATGAAATTAAGTATAATAATTTTAAAAAATGTTACATGGAAGTTCATACACCTCAAGGAATAATTTTAGTGTTTAACAAAACATGTGACTCAAAGAAGGAAAATTAAAACAAAACTATTTTACCAATTTGGGGACATTTGAAACATTTTCCCCATGAAAGAAAGAACCTATAATGGAATATTAAATACTATTATAATTATGGATAATATTCATAGAATATATTCATGGGTAGTATACACACTACACAAATGTGATGAGTGGTGAATAAGGCTAAAATCTCTTTAAAATAGAAAATGAGATGAAATTCACTTACCTTGTGTATTGAATCTCGACATAATTCAACAAAAATCATGTATAATATTTATAATATTATTATACATCATTAAAATAAATTTATTAATAAAAATAATATGGTATATTGTTTTAATATCCCTTATATCACCTATTTGTTTAAAATTATATGTTACTGTTTCTCATCATGTAATATATGTTGTGTTCTTCACATGTGTCTTAATTTGTTATATATTTGGAACTTATAAATATATCATTATTTGTGGAATTTAAACCATGATATTAATATCATTTTTATTCAGTATATTTTTATTATAAAATTTTATATTATATAGAAGTATGATATTAAATACACCGTTCATGGAGACTGCAGGCCGTACAAACACATAAAAATTATTTCATTTTTTTGTTTTCATATTTAATGAATTAAATAAAATTATATATGTGTGTATATGTGTATATTATCATTATAATTTTATTATAATGTTATATATATCATAAAAGTTCACTAAACCTCTCTCTAACACAATTCCATATAGTGTATGAACGAATCACATCGCTTTGAGGGGGAGGTTCTCCTCCATTCCTCAAATGCAATTATCACATTTTCATAAAATGGAATGTATAAAGACATGTCTAGAAAATAATTATGAATTATTAACAACATTATATATCAAATATATTATATATAAATATAATTTCTATAATAATTTCTACAGATAGAGTTTGTAATGAAAAAAACAAACAGTCATGATTTCATGAGGCGGTAGTCCATCTTACCCATACACATTATGTTCAGTGTAGGTAGAACCCATAACATAAACAAATATCATTATATTTAGTATACATTATTTGTGTTATACTCATGTAAAAAATATATTTTATTTGGTGTAGAATAAAAAGAGATTAAGGAGCACGAGGAAGAAAGCTACCTCTTCATCAAGTAACTCTTTTGGGTATGAACCAAAGGGATTCCATGGATTTATTTATTCCAAATTTATGTCTTGTAATATTATGGGAGGTTTTTTTAGGAGACATATTTTCAGATGATATTTGAGCCAACGTTTCATGAGATGTGTGAGGATGTTGGAGGAGAATAGGCCTTTTTAATGTGGGGGAGGACTTTCACTATTGAAAATATTTGGAAAAGGAATTCTAGTAACATTTTTTTCAGGAAATTTTGGTCTAATAATTTTCTTAATGTGAAAAAATAAAGGACAGGGTTTAAATATTCCAATAAAATGTCTCTTGGAAATTTATATAGGTCTTTTGTTCTTTAATATTATGCTTTAGTCCTTTGTTAAGCTAATTTATCTCTTAATCATTGTAATTATTTTTAATTAACGCCACTAATATTTTTGGTCAAAAACTGAGTTTACCTTATTATAAATTATTAATTATGATTATTAAAAATATAGATCCATTTCTCATAGATTTAATAAAATAATTTTTATAATTTAATTTAAATTTAATCTCACAGACTATAAGATAATTTAGTGTTTTAATGTAAAAATGATCAAAACATTGTTATGTTTCCATATTCAATTTAATGTAGAAATTGATTCCAATGGCTTAAATTGGACTATTTGACTTATTTTTAATCTAATTAAAAATTAAAACCGATTAAAAATATAATTTAAAAATATAAAAAAATTAAATTAAAATGCTATTTGAAATTAAAATTCATTATTTTTCACTATTAATCAGAATATGAAACATCACAAAAAATCACATAAATTTTATAATAGCATAATTTTTTATGTTTCTATTTAAAAGTGAATGTTTTTTTGTAATATAATCTATATAAAATATCCAAAAATAGGATTTAAAATATGTTCTTTATTAAAAGGCTGTAAAATATCCTAAATAAAAAAATAGTTTTTATGTGTGAATATCATTTTCTTCTTATGTTTTGAATATAAAATATATTGGGTGAATATAAATAAAATTATTGTACAATATATATATATATTACATTTATATCACTATCTAATTTTAATTAATTTAAATTATTAGGATAAAATATCATTATGAGCAACAAAAAAGATTTCTATAAAAACATTCCATTTATATTATATTGGTTATTATATCAATTTTTTATTCATTTGTAACTAATTAATTCGATTATATAATTTTGTATGTTAGCTAATTATATTAATATACATCGACTTAAATGCTATTTTATATATTTTTATATTAAATAGTAATATTTTTGTTAAAATATATTTTTCAGTAACACTTAGTCTTGTGTGTTACGTAATCCGTCGAGGAAGGTCATTCCTACATATAACATAAGCTAACCACAATGTTCTGTGTAAAAAAACATAAACATTATTTTTCATATAGTGCAAGATACACATGGAGTTTAGTATAATATAATCCTCAGATGGTTCTTGAATAAATAAACATCTATTTTCAGTGTTGTGTGTAATTCAAAATATCAAAAAGATTACATTAATTTGTAAGAATAAATTTTAGACACTCTAGGGGAGTATCATGTAGTGGTCACATTAATCATATTGGAGGCTAGATCTCATACATAACTTGTTGAAAAAATATATATCCAACTATATCGTAAGAAATATTGCACATAATATTATCCCACAAAAAATCTCCCTTGATATCTCTATACATCTCGGTACTAAAAATTTTATATTGTGAAATTTTACCTACGTGAATCGAACTATAGTACCATTTTGATCTGTGTTATTCATGAAACACATTTAATCATTCAAAATTTCATAATTAAATCATCATACATGAAGTTTGTTAATTTTCCATTATTAATGGTTTAAATTTTATTTTGAAAATTATCATTATCATATTGAATTCTTTTTATCTTCTCCAATATAGATGGATTAACAATCATACAAAAAAGATTGAATATTCTCCTTCCATAAAATTAACATATACATATTTAATAAATCCATATTCAATAGATCTACATAAATCCTCATCTTGTTCAACATTCCCTAAACATTCTTAGTCAATGCATTAGCTACATTATTTCTTATCGTCATTAGTAGTGTACTGATAAATTATAATCTTTGAGTAACTCAAGAAATCACCATTGTATCATGTTGAGTAATTAATTTGTAAATATGTATTTCAAACTCTTATTATTACTAAATATATCACATATTTTACCATATATATTGTGTCCCCATATTTCCATAGTAAATATTATTGCTTCGAGATCATGTTTAGGAGTTGGATAATTTTTTTGTGAATCTTCAACTGACTTATTGCATATAAAATAACTTTATCATTTTTATAAGTAAAAAAACCAATAAATTATTTGATACATTAATATATATCACAATACAATAATTTCCAAATGTTAGAGTAAAAATTGGATCATTGAATAAAATTCTCTTTAATTCATCAAAACATTATGGTCATTCTTTTTTCTATATAAAATTAATCCCTTTATGTGTTATCATGGTTAACAGGTTATCCAATCGAGGAAGCATCTAAAAAAAGACTATAAATACATAATAATAAAATTAAACAACTTACCTTAGTTATTTTCATTGATGTAGTCTATTCTTGGACTGCCTTTATCTTCACAATATCAATTGGAGCCTTATCCTTAGAGATAATACGGTGATGAAAATAAATATATTGACTCCATAATTCACACATGAAAAATTTACCATATAAAAATATTATTTTATGAGCCTCATGAATTATATTCAATTGATTCTCATGGGCATTATAGGTTCTAGAATATACACTAATATATTCAATGTATACCACAAAAATTCATCAAAGATATTCATTGAATATTCTGTTCTTCATATCCATAAAAACTGAGGTTGCATTCATAAATCCAAATGGATTGTTGTAGACTTGTAATTTTCATACCCCATCCAAAAATATATCATAAGAATTTCATCATTGTTTGAAAAGAATTTATGATATCTAGAAAAAAGGTAAATCTTTGAAAAATATTTACTTCTATGAAGTTAATAAAATAAGTCATCAATGTGCTGCATAGGATACATGTTCATTATTGTAATTGCATTGATTTCTCAACAGTAAAATAAAACCTCATGGTTCTTTCATTCTTATAAACAAATAGAATAGAGGCTCCCCGTAGAGAAACACGAGGGTTAATAAATCCCTTAGTACTCAAATCCAATACATGTTTAATCAAACCCATTAATTCTATAGTGTCCATTATATATGGAGTATTTGATATTTGTATTGTATCTGGGATTATATCAATGGTAAACTCAACCGCATGCTCTTGGGATTATCTAGGTAATTTTTCAAGAAATTGTTTAATATAGTATTTTATAATAGGTATATTCTCAGTTTGAATATTTTCTTCTTCATCTATAGATATTGTTTCTCTTCCTCCCCTATAATTTCTTTTAGTAGAGATACTAGGGGTCAATCTAGAGGAGAGTGAGATTATGAAGATGATTCTCTGAAGCTATGAAAATCTATATCTTCCTTAAAAATTATAAATTCGTTTTTCGAGAAATAAAATTTCTCATCAAATTTTGGAAGATAATCTAAACCATGGATTATATAAAATTCAACCACAGGTGTAATGATAAGTTCAGTAAATAATGCATTCTTTTATACCATAATGGGGTCTTCCTAACACGTCACTGATGCAATGAGACATCTCTTAAGATTTATGACTAACCACACCCTTATTAAATTCAAAGTTAAATATCTAATTTTCATGAAAAATTTGTTAGACATAAAATGTTGTGATAATATGGAATTAAATAAAGCAATGGATAAATTTGATGTTAAGAATAATATACTTCATACCAAATCATTCAATACTTCAACCTTAGTTGTGTGCATCTCATAATCATGGATATCTCCCATTTCCATATTTTGTGGTAGATTAACATGATTATTAATACATTGGTTAGAATAATACCCCATTTGTTTATAGTTGAATCATTTAAAATCATTGATTTTTGTCAACTTATTGAATAAATTTCCTCAAGAACCCTTTTATCTGCACTTTTAAACTTTCTCTCATACATTTAAAGTATTTCCTAGGACTGTTATTTCAACAAAAAATCTCATAATGAGATTTTTTTGTTTTCCTTTTCTTCTTTGATGGTTTTCCATTTTCATGGTTATCATAAGACCTCTTCTTTTAATGATTTACCAAGAACATATAGAATCTATAAAATTGATTCTCCTATAGGATTCCACATAATAATATTTCATCATTTGATGGAAATGAAAGAGATCATAGTTCCCAATGCGGACTTGGCTTAATACGTTCAATGAAATGATCAAGCATTTCTCTAAATCACATAATTAATCTCCAACATTCCTAACTAGTCGTGTAAGGGGTGTATCATACTCTACAACACTCTCTTCTTCCTTCTCCATTAATATAAGGAATTTTATCTTTACTTATATTCATTCCTTTAAAGGGAGATATTTTTGTAGGAATGTTTATATAAAATTTATACATTCCATGCCTTATATTTTATCTTCCTCCATTGAATTTGATATCCAAGACCCTTATAGGTCAACATATTCCATGAGGTAGTATACATCTATCACTACCATCTTCCTTTCATCACATCCCAATTCTAGAAATAACATTTTAATAGGCTTCATCGATCTCTCATCTACCACTAGATTAATATTCCCACCAAATTATGGGGGATTATAAAATAGGAAAAGATCAAAGAGAGGTGTATTATGGTTATTCAACATAACATGACTAAGATATCCTAATATGATCTTGATCATCTTATCTCCAACAAAAACTGTATTGACTTTCTCAGTGGGGAAATACCTACACTATCTGCAGGTATTAATTCTATATTATCCAATAGGATTCATCACTAAATAATGTAATATACTAATTTAGTTCATAATCATCACATTTATTTTATCCAAACATTCAATATAATGAATTATTATAATTCTCATGTTTATTTAACATTCAGTTCTCAGTGTTTCTACTAAACCTTCCTTGATACCAAATATGAAAACCCAGACACTAGTATCCTAGAGTCTATGATTTTTATTACAATGGAATATATTCAAGAGATAACTTCTCTAATGATCTGTAAATATAGTAGTCTTTTTGAATAATATATATACATAGTACCTTTAATAAATTTTAAATTAAACATATAACATAATAAAGTAAAATAAAAAACTTCCTTGACACTAATTCAAAGGTTACAACATAATAACTAGGGATGTAAAACAAATAAAAGGGTGGGAACAAATGATTATTCAGTGTTAAATATAATAGAAAATAGAACTAATAATAAATGAAGCTTAATCAATAAGTGATCATAAATATGTTAAGGTAAATTCTTAAAACAAACATGCCATTCAATCAATAAACTATGAATGAAAATGAATTTATAGAGTTTTTCATTATGAAAAAATCATAACCAGTAATTAATGAATACATAATGAAGAAATTATTAATTAATGGATGTCATTTATATAGAGAATAAACCACTACCTTCACAATCTTTCAAAAGATGGTTTATGTTTGTGGGTATAAACTCAACTGATTCTTCCTAGAAATAAGTGTGAAGGGTTTGCCACCAACATTTTTGGTTAAAAAGGCTAGTCAATGCATCAAGGGGAAATATAATGTTGGGCCCCACTCGTCAAAGTAGGTAAAATACATTATTTAAAAATATATTTAATTAATGAAAAATATTCCTTTAAAAATATATTATATTGATTAAAGTTTATAGATTTATAAAAATTTCCCAGGTTAAAATAACATTCAATGTAATAACTATATATAAAAATGGTATACTGGTAAGAAAATAATCATATCCATGAATAAAAAAAGAATATATTTAATGAAATATTCAATTAATGATGATCATAAATAAATTTTGTAGTATACATATAGTACAAACAAGAAATAAATGGTGACTAAGGCATATCCTATAAAAAAAGATGAGAAACACCTTACATTATGTCCAAAAGAGTTACTCACTTGTAATTAATTTCTAATATAATCACATTATATTCATTAACTAAATAATTAATTACCATTTAAACATATATTTTATTTATTATAATTTTATTACATTCATTTATGGTCATTTATTTGTGTTATAATGTTTAATGTTTTTGTTTCGAGAGCATTTGTTTCGTGGTCTTATAGTCAGTTCCCTTGACAATAATTATGGGAGTTCATGTAAAATGGAAGAAAAACTCTAGTGGTTGAATGGAATGATATTTTTATATTTTTCTATGATTTTAAATTTTCATCATATATCATATTTTTAAATGGTATGAGGATGATTGATTGGATAAAATGCTAACGATAAATGTTACATTTATTTTTACGGTTTTTAGGACCATCACAAACCTGAATTGTTTTATTTTATATTATTAATATAATCTTCTTAAAAACATTATATATATTTTAATACAAATATTATAATCCATTTTTCCATAAAAATTGTTTTATGATTCGCCTTAATGGCGATAATGAAAAAAAACTCTTCATCCATGGATGTGGTGAATCGACACCTCACATATGATGTTTTCATTAAAATGATTGGAGAAGAGGTTAGATGATGAATATTAGATTAAAAAAATTAAAATTACAATATATATATATATATCATACTGTAGGTATAATTCCCCTTTGAATAGGGGTTAGGATATAAAATGAAAATAAATGAAATTAAAAGGTAAAGAAGGTGGATTTTACCTCTTTAATATCATCCCCTTGGGTACCTCCATAAGACACCTGGATTTAGAACATTGATAATACCAAAAGGTATTAGTCATGGGGAAGAGGCAAAGGAATGGATTTATGAATCATTTATACAGTCTTCATGTCTTAGAAGTTCTGAGGAGAAGGGGTGGTGAGTGGTTTTAATTATAGTGGGAGGGGATGAGTGTTTTTTATTATTTTATTCATCTGTTTATTATTTTGGCTCAACACTATCAATATTGTTGATTCATGTTACTCATAATAGTAAATAATTAATGAGAGTTCTAATTAATGGTTTCTTATATCATCCATGACTTAAAAATTCATGTGTTTGGATTGAAATTAAATTTTTTGAAAATTACCATATTTCACTATTCATGAAATAGTTAACTATTTTAAAAAATTCCCAAAAATTATCCCTGAATTTTTTATGAATAGAAGATTTTAAAAAAGAACTCAAATTTACAGAAATAAATTTATAAATATTATAAATTCAATTTCTACATTACATCATAATTTTTTTGAAAAAAACATATCTTACTATTATAACTGATTTTAAAAATCAATAAAAATTTAATTAAGGTCTCCTTAAATTATGGTATAATTAAAATAAAACTAAATATTAAATTTTGATTATATTTTCTGAAAAAAAAAATCACTTTTAGAACATTATATTAATTATAAAATTTTAAATAAACATTCACGTCTTCGAAAAATACCAACACATAATTTACTATTTTTAAATCATTTATTTACTTATTCCATGATAGAAATATATCATATATTCATTAATGAGAAACAAAAAATTTTATTTATACTTTCATAGGTAATTTTATTATTATAATGGCCACATTACTATTTCTAATAGTCTCATTGCTATTTCCATGTCTATGTTAATATTTAATGGTAGATCATAGTTTTTTTAAAGCCATTGTTACATGAAATGTCAGCTATCAAATAATTTGATTTTATTCATGAAGACACATATCATAATATATTGTGGTGTTATAAATATTAAATTATTATAGTAAAACATAATCATAGTATAAATTATTTTTTATCATTCATTCAAGGCTAGGGGGACTTGAGGGGTGTAGAAGAAAAAATGATTCAAAAAATTTGGGTTGATAGTATTAGATCTCCTATAAAATTTATCCCACGGATAATTTTGTAAGGATTACTGTATTTGTCTTATAGTACAACCAATGGATCAACATTGACATGATGGTGTTCAGGATATAATAGAGAATAGTTTTGGATGATCCAAATATTTTTAATGTATAGAAAAATTGGTAGGTGGTGCGATAATTTTATAAATAAATAGTGCGGAATTTTTTAAAAAATCTTTAATTTAAAAAGATTATTTTCATTATTCAAGGACAAATGATCAAAACATTCCCAATAATGTCATTTAAAAATATATAATGTAGTGAATCACTCAAAAATTCAATATGAATTTTTTTTATATTTTTCATCAATTTCTGTATGTTAAACAACATTTTTCCAATATATCAATTTCATATAAGCTCTATTTTCATACTCGGTGAATAATTTTAATGAAAAAAATAAAAATCGAAATTATTCACTAATTTTAAAATTTTGAGTTCAATCATGTAAATATTTTTTTTTATTTTGTACATTGAGTTATTTGATTTTAAAATTAGTGTACATATCATATTAAATACCTTTAGTAGAATTTTTTTAACCTAAAATTTCTATGTATGATAAGATTATAAATTTATTATGTTTTGATGGAAAAAATTATATTTTATAAATTGATATATATTTTCTATTTTTGGAAAAAAACAAAACCAAATATTGCAAAAATATTGTATAATTTAAATGAAACACAAAAAAATAATTTTATTATGAATAAATATTAGTTTTTCCCAAAACATATAAGCATATGATTTTTAATTTCAACCTAATAATTTAAAAATCATATATTTTATCCCATAAACACATGAAATTTATGAAAATTTCCAATTTACGATTATATTATGATAAAATCATAAAAAATAAATAATTTGGAAAAATAGTATTTTCATTGTTCACCATAAAAATAAACCATTTTATAAAAACCCAAAAAATTAATCATATGATTAATTATATACGATGAATTCAAAAAAGATGAAATTTTATTTTATCCACCATATTTTATTTACAAAATTAATGTTAGATATAATTTTTTAAAATGAAATAAATTATTTTTTTATAATTACATTCAAAGCATGAAATATATTTTTATTATTACTATTTCATAAATAAAATTGTTATACCAATGGTAATTACAAAATCCTATTGTTTTATGAATAAATTACAAGGTGATGATAGTTATTTTGATATATATCACATTATATGAAAGATGTATATATTCAGAAGGTAAATGTTTTTAAATATCTTTAGTGTAGTTAGAAAAAATCATCATCAGATGGTATCCCAAAAATTTGATGCCATATTTTAAAAGAAAATAATATGAATTATAAAATAATCTAATTAAAATATCCATTTCATCACTTTTTTGAAAAAAATTTATGAAACTATCATCACAATATTTGGAAAATGTATTTGCAATGAAGACTATATCAACATTCACCTAATATAATTGTTACTCACCAAGAATATTCTTCATTTTATCCATTTCCATTTATGATGGAATCAACCTAAATATATTCATTGTGTAGATATTACCTTTCAATTTCATATGGAAACAAATTTATCTTCATGGTTGGGTGGATACGTCCTTCATCCACTGACACACCTGTTCACAATCCATTCCGTTAAATTGGATAAAAATGACAAAGGGAAATAATTTGTAAAGAAGAGGGAAAAATAAACGAAGAAAATCAATATTTTCAAATACATGAACATGGGATATCCCTACTAAGGACTAGAGGAAATCTGGTCATAGAAAACGTATGCACCCCTATATGTCACACAACCTACTTGTGCACCACATTTTTTGGTGCAACATACTTGTGAAACCAATTTCATTTCACCCAAGGTCACTTATTTTTTTATAAATAGACCATTGGGGCCTTCATTTGTACAGAAGAATTTTCTTAAAGCCCAATTGTTTCGCTGGTCTCCCTAGTGCTTCACCCAAGTCATCCAAGTCATTAAAGGTAGTTCATTAAAAGATAAAGTTGAGGAATTAAAGGAGGATCATAGAACTTAAGTCCTTTTAGTGTTTGAAATCCATAACAATTGTGTGCTTAAAGCACCCAACCTCTCAAAACCAGAAACACTTGGGCACTACCTATTCCTTTCACCAAAACATGACTGACCACTTCTGGGATCACCGGTGAATAATACTAAAGGCTTGAGCATGGTCTTTTCTAAGTATTACCATGTAATGGTTTTGTTCCTCAAGTGAATATCAGGTCACCCAAGCCTATATTCATGCCCATACTTGCACGACCTTATCTACTTTGTCACCCCTCTTTGATTCACTTACTGTATCAATCTAAAAGCCATCAATACCACTATAAATCCATTCATAGAAATGCTTCTTCTTCATTGTCTCCCTTGACTAAAAGGTATTTTGTTGATACCTCCACCAAAACCTCATGAATTATCAAAACCTTTGGGAAGGACACATCAACATGTCTCCAAATTGGGTTTTTATATCCATAGTCAGAGGTTTCCTGCATTTTATTCACAATGTCTTTAGGATTCATGGAGTGTCTATGGGTTTCAATATCCATAGTCACATCGACCATTCTCCTAGGAAAAGTTCTTAGAAGTTTTCAGTTCAGGGAATAAGAATTTGGGTCTTAAACTCTCCCTTCTCAAAGAGCCAAAACCTCAAATTTTTTGTTGGGAATGCAAGGTTCAATTTTTCTATTCCCTACCCTAACAGGATCAATTTTATGGAATCCATATAGTTGTAATCCATTAATACTTAATACCTTCTTCCATTCATTGGACCCTTGTCCAGTGAAAAGTGAATAAAGGGATGGCTGGTCGCCTCGCCCAATGCCCAGGTTGCCTTTCCCTCATCCACCATTTCGACCATAGGTGCATCTTATACCACCTACGGAGGATTAAAAGTGTATGTGTGATTGTTGGATCATTCACATCCTCTTTTTTCTCACCCAAATAATGAATCATGTGGGATTAGAGATTTATGATGGTGAAAACATGTGGAAAACACTCACATTTAATGAACTACAAGAACTCTGATTCCCAGCATAGTTGGGATGCGTAAGAAGCCTTCTTAGGGAATGCGCTCATAGGATATCATCATTAAGAATTCAACCCCAATTTCATTAATATATGAATCCACCTTAGGAATAAGCCCCAAATCAAACACCCAAAATCATCAAAGAATCCTTTTTAGGAAGTAATCCCAAACTCCTTTCTATCAAAGAAAAATTCTCTCCAATGGGATTCAATTAACTACAATGGCTTTGATTCCCATCCAAATGGGATATGTAGGAAGCCTCCTTGAGTTTCAAAACCAACACTTCAAATCATCCGTTTAATCCTTGGGAAATATTCCCAACATGGTATAATCATACTTGGAAGCCCATATTATTTCCAAGTTCCTTATGCTGCTTAGGTATAAGTCCCACATTAAACATTGACTAAGCACCTTCACATAGATGTCCTTACCACATGAAATTAAACTTTATACTCAAGTCCTTATCATATAACCTTAAATAGGAATTATGTGTCCCATCAAGTGGCACCGAACTAAGAGGGTTCTAATTCCTCTCACAAGGATATGTAGGTCACCCATTGTATGGGTACAATCCCAATATCAAGACAATCCTTCATCTCCTTGGATGACAATAAATTCCAGAGTGCCCCAGTGAGTAGCATAAAACTAGTATAATCATAAAAATGATTAAAATAATATTTATATAGTATATGAGATGATACGATTTATGGTGATCCTCGAATACATATAGATATCTCCACTAATGAAGATCCTTGACTACATAATGTTGATTCTATATTTTACACATGTTAATAATTAATTGAATATTACAATGGAAACTTTTGTTATGCTTGGTAACTTAATAAGGATTCATGAAAATATTTTAAATTTATAAATAGTTTCCTGAAGTAGAAAATAGTTCCCCCTAAAAAAATGTGTGATGAGTTCGACCTCCCATATTCTAGACCAATGCAATATTCTAAGTATCGTAATGTTCAAACATAATGAACGTATTCCGTTGAGAGGTAGGTCCCTTTTGGATAAATAATTGATGAATGTTTCTGGTTCCATGAATAAATCCAATGGGAACCTCCTGGAAACAATTATTATTAAAACTAGAACACATTTTTCACGGAACTACGAAACAAAACAATCATAAATTGAATTTTATATTAACCAAAAGTATAATATCTTCCCTGGAATCTATTTGTATAAATCAATAAAAATCAGGTATAGAGATATTGAAGTACCCAATGGTTTTTTGGGTTTTATATATTTTTAATAAGGATGTAAATATGAAAAACAATGATTTTTGTGTGATGAAGGAAGAACAAACCAATTAAATTAGATTAAAAAGCTACCCAAACCATGATGGACAATAAGAGTGAAACTACTAACATTGAATTACTAGCTATATATATTATAGATTTTAGTTATCATATTTGATGATTAAGAATATTATTTTTTTATAAATCAATGAAATGGGTTAATGATTATATGATAATAATTATAATGAATTTTTAAATGAATTTTGAAGAGTTTTATATTGAACATGATACTAAATAGCATGAATATATATAGTTTTAGTTGAGATCAATGGAGTTTAAATATATTCAGATATGAGATAGGGAGTTATGGTGAAACCATCCAATTATTTATATGAAATAGGAACAATGTTTTTAATTTTAATTATCTTATAGATGAATTTTTCACGAAACTTATGATATGTTGAAAATAAATTGGAAGTGTAGGCTGTGAAAATACTAATAATTGAGTAATTAAATGATTCAAGGTACTTCATAAACAATATGTTGAGGTATGGAATTATGTAGATAGTTGTTATAAATAAATGATTTTTTAGAATTCATTTGATGAGATTACTAAATATAAGGGTTTAATTATTGAATCATTGAATTTATTTCAATAATCACATAATTGTTAGCTAATGATAAATATTGAAATTATATGACTTCATAAAACTCATTTAGAGAAACCCAAAAAAAGAAATAATGATATGATATCATTTTTTTCATTTTTGTCTTCATAAGATTCATCCAATGTAATTGTTATTATTTATTTAATAAATACATGAATTTATAAGAGTAACAGGGGACTTCAAAATAGTTTTTAAGAATTTATAAGGCTAACCCATGACTTCATAAGGGTATCTCAATATTTTAAAATTGTAATTCAAGACTTTGATAGAGTATATACCAAATATGAAAGTGTAAATCAACAAATAAAATAAAATAATTCCATACAATATAAGAGTTACTCTACTACTTTACAAGAGTACAATGTTACTTCATTAGGGTAATTTGAAACTTCTTAAGAGTCTTTGGTTTGTGAGAAGTTGATAACATGAGACTTTATAGGAGTAATTGTAGACTTCATAATGGCATATGTTTGATTAAAAAGAGAAATTGTAGAGTTCTTCATAAGATCCAAATCCTTTTAGAAATTTTAGTACCTATAATCTATTGCAGTTCTATTATTATGGGGGTGGGTGAATCAGTTGTACAAATTTTTTTAAAGATTCTCCCATTTGAGTTATACAATTATGTTTGATTAATGTCATGTGAAGACCCAACTCTTGGCCCCTATAAACGAGTACATTCAATACCCATTGATAGGAAAAGGAGGATAGAAGTAGACACATACACCTACTCAAGATACAAAATGGACGTATATTCTCATTTAGGTTATTGAAGTCACCAATGACATATTTTCAATGGTGAAATAGCAGACACAAATTTTTGTCCTTATTCGGGAAGCATGCCAAGATATTAAAACAACTACTTCAGCAGTACCAGGGGAACATACACATAAATCTATCCCCACACATAGGATGACACATTGGCATGTCATCCCAAATAAGATACACACCTCTGTTCTAGTATAGTAGGGTCATGGGGAACACTCCCCCATATCATACAGACAATAGGATTAGGAACATACACCATTTCCAAATGGAGGTAATTGGTTTGTTCTGATAACCACTCCAAAGCAGGCACATACACCTACCCATGAATACCAATTCTCCTTGTAATGGGTCCCAACTAAGTTTAAAAGAACATCCAAGAATAAATTTAATCAAACAATGTCGAAAAATCAAGAGTCAAGCTACAATTTGACATCTCTTAATTCTAGTGTTCTTTATTACCTTAGACATTTATCTATTGCACCTCAAGATCCTACTATCTCATTACCAAATTATGGGAGTATTAGCTATAATTATAATGTTTCCCATTAGAAACTTCCTCAAGATGGAATTCTTGATGATATTTTAGTCAATCCGGAGATCATATTTCTAAATTAGTTCCACGATAACCCTTAGTGTGGCTAGAAGACCAAGGAGAAAGTGGTTTTATCCCTTACTTTAATCCACCAAGGCGGTACTCCATATGATGGAATTCAATGTGAATGTCCTCTTTGCAGTGGTATTACAAATTATCAAGATAGTTATATATTTGATAATGTAGCCATGATAATGCCATCCTATCTTGAGGATCTTGAAATCGCAAGGCTAGTCATGTCTGATTCCTTGTCATTGATAGGTGAAACACTTTCTCAACCAGAAGAAATCTTAGGGAAACAATCATTCCCCAAACCTCCCATGGGTAAATTACCTTTTAGTACAGAGTGACCACTTTGGTCAGACCAAGAGGAGAATCCTCGAGTGAATGATGATGAAGATATATTAAACATGATAAAAATATTGTCTAATGGAGAAACAAATCATGTTCTGGCCTCTGGAAAATTCTCAGTATAACATTCCATAATTGATGTCAGAAGATTGTATTCCTGATATTCTCCTCAACTTATGGAAGAATATTCATCTTTTGAAAACCAATGTATTACCATATGATGAATATAAAAATCATTTAAAGGCAATAGAAGGGTTGAAATTCAAAATTGACATGGCATCTCTCACAGTTTGTAGACATCCATAGGTTGAAAAAAAATAGATTACCCTTCATTGTTCATGTCGCAATGCTCTAAAGAGGATATGAAAATTAATTTCGGATTCCCCATCTAGTGTTCATATCAAAGGATGGGGTGCACATTGAGCATTGCATTTCAATACACTATAGAATCAGAGAATCCCTCAAAAAGTGGTCTCATTCCATGTTATTTCTCACAACAAACTACAATGAATTGATTTTGTATGTAATCAAATGTACTCTCAAGAACAAGCCTCAAATAGCTCTCATTAGAGTAAGGCCCATAGAAAACAAATTGTTGAGTTACTTTTACAACAATCACAGGAGAATCTTGAGCTGGCCTCCCGCTTAGAGGATGTCAGCCAACAGATAACACTAATGTTTGATATAGCACAATCATCATCCAATATAGGTGATCTATGTGTTTGTCATATATTGCACCCAACTAATGTCAGAACTAAAATTTGAAAAATTAGAAGACCAGCTGCACAGATGTCAGCCATATTAGTTCATGAACCACCCCAACTTGGAGGAATGGGGACTTATTTTATTAAACCATCAAATTCAATAAACAAAGTTCAATGGTTTGATGAATATTAATAGAAATAGACCCATCCTACAGGGATATGGGATTTTTCACATCTACAATCATGTCCTCTTCAGAAGTCAGTTTTCTCCCAATTAGGGATGAAGCCACAAAGAGGGCACACAAATGAACTATCTAAGAACTCCCTTCTGGTTACTATCCATCAAAAATCTGTTGAGAATCGATCATATAGGAGAGCAGAGTCACATGGAAGATATAGAGGAATATAATCTTATAAATATTTTGACAAAATTCCATCAATTAATTATGCATATGTAAATTTCATTAACACCATTACAGAAGATCCTCTAGAAAATGAGTCTAGTTTAGGGAAATAAAAAGGTGACATTATTGAACATAACATGGTATGTACTGAAGAAAATGAAGAAGATGTACATACTTAAAACCCGATTCATACCCAGAATCTATGTATTACTTCAAATAACCAACTCATATCCCTCCTAAATAAATCTAACAAGGAAAAAGGTAAATTTCATATTGCATATCAATTATATAATGGATATGGTCATTCTCTTTCACTTGAAGAAATATTTTCACAATAATAAGAGGAGATGAAAGAGTTGAAATGAATCAATACAAAGTTAATTTGATGTAGTATTTTTATTAAATGTACTCCCTAGGTAGATCCTCAACTTTACTGTCATGTAGGAGATCCTTAGAAAGGAGGATTTGTGGTCATTACAGTTTCAGATAATGGATTTCCTCCATTAAGTACAGTACAAGGACATGATTATACACATACATATTGACTTGTTCCCGTGGGTTATCCACGGAAAATACCAGCACCACATATTTTGGTTTTTCCAGTCGTTGCACTAGTTAAAGATCTAGCTTCTATACCTGTATATATCCCAGCTCATCTGGATATTCTCTATGTGATTTAGAAAATACTTGAGGCATTAAAGACTCGATCAGAATCCATGGAGGAATGATGTGCACCATTTTAGTTGGAAATGAAAGCTTACCCAAAGTGGGTGGAACAGATTTCTCCCCCACCAAATTTTAGGAATACCACATTTCCATTCATTAATGGTTCTGGAGATCCAGAAAAACACTTAATGCATTTTTTCACGTTGTAATCCCATGATAGGAACTCCTCGACAATAAGATGCAGTAATTCTTAGGTGTTCTAGGAAGTCATTACAAGGACCAGTTTTTGTATGCTATTCATGTTTTCAATCCTGATCAATTATTGATGTAAAGATCTCCATTATAGATTCCTTCTTCAAGTCAGATCAACATTACCGAAGACAATATTTTTTGTTCATTCAAATTGTAAACAAATGGAATTTGAAAGAGTTTCAAATTTCATTACTCAATGTAAAGGATTAACATATTCATTAATTATGGAACTTAATCAAGATGATTTACTTCCAATTTCTGTAGAAAATCTACTTGATGAGTTACAAACACCATTGATCACTCTGAAATACAAAGGAGGGTTTTGAGATCTAGCTTGAATTGTTCAGCAGATTGATGATTCCATAATGGAAAGTGTGTCTAAAACTTGTGTAATTCCATCAACATTGGGATGGAGAATAGGGAATTCAATGGATTCTATAGTTACACTCAAGAAAGAACCAATACCTGCTCCCACATCAAAACCTTCATCATATCAAAGGTATCCACCACTAGAGCTTTAGTACCTTTGGTCGCCTCGTCAAGATGATAAAAAATATCTAAGGTAGAAACAGTTTGAGAAATTAAAGAACATATTTTATTCTTTACAGAATAAACAAGTTCATGGTTACATCATCTCAACTTTGGAAAATCATTTTGCACGGATTCCAATGATGAAGAAATAAAAAAATTAGGAGAAGAAGATCTTCCAAATTTCTTTCCCATTTTGTAGATGTTGGGGAATCCCATCCATGAGTGTTTTGCTTTCAAGGACCTCCTAAAAAATATAGTAGACTCTGGAAAAGTGATACTGAAATATTCATCTTCTCAAGTAGTAGGTGTTACAACTATTGATCCAGAGGTAGAAGGTGAATGGAAGGAAGTAAAATGCAAAAATGTGTAGAAATATGATGACTGGATGATTAGGAAA
The DNA here is from genome assembly GCA_963277665.1 of Viscum album. Classification (NCBI taxonomy): domain Eukaryota; kingdom Viridiplantae; phylum Streptophyta; class Magnoliopsida; order Santalales; family Viscaceae; genus Viscum; species Viscum album. The sequence continues at coordinate 333,519,453 of OY728150.1, forward strand.
ATGATCAACCAAAATCATGCCACTCTACGAATATAGTTAAATCACCCGATTGTGTCTTCCACCACTCCTGCCACAAAAAAATAACATTTTTTAAAAGGTCAATCCTTAAAGAAGAGAAGGATACAGAGCAGTTAGAAAAATATGAGTTTATGTCAAGTCCAATGTTGTCTTTCAATCTGGTAGATTTCATGTCATCTATGTAAAAAAAAACAGGTACCACTCTGCCAAATGGAATAACCAAAACTGACCTGTCAAATAGAATCATTATCAAATGAAGAATTGATCTTTGGTTCTGTCATAGTTATCCATTTTATAGATCCTAATGCAAATGGTGATTCTGATTATAATGATCCAGAGTTCCTTGTACCTAATTGGGGATCTATAGGAAGAGTCCAAAGTTGAATATATCAGCGAGGATGCGAGAATTCTAGAGGCCACTATTTAAACTCTACCCCTGATCAAACCATATATGCAACAGAATGTCATGGAAGAGTTATTTAGTGGGCTCAACATGAACATGGAGTTTGTTACATGCAAGACATGTTCGGTCCTGACATGATTATTATGGAGGAATGATTAGAAGGCAAACCATCTTCCTCTAAGAAATTTAACAGACCATATTAATATAATCTACCAAAGGAAGGAGTATTTCAAGCATCTTCATTAACATAGGGAACATCAACATTAGAAGCGTCAAATTTTAAGTCACTTGACAAACCTCGTATCAATGTTGGGAAACACATACCCCTGAACCAAAAGTATGATGCCTTGAAATAGTTGGCCAAATTACTAGCCATGTTCTCAATTTTGGATGCCTTGAATCTTTCAAAATATCATTGAGAAGCACTTATTGAGGCTTTGTTAAGTCCTCAATAGTTTGAAACTAATGTTTCTACTGTTGAGGATTATCGTATTGAAAATGATCCAACAGAGTGTCTTTCTATTTTATACTTTATAGAGGAAGATGAAGATGATGTTGTACATGGATCTATAAAACCATTGTATTTATTTGGAAAGGTCAATGAAAATGACATCCAACGAGCATTTATTGATAATGGCACCGGAGGCAACCACATTCATGTTCGTACACATCATCGATTGGGCCTTATTGAATCAGACATACATCTTTATAATTTAATTTTTCAAGGATATGAAAATAATGAGAAGGAACCTATGGGAAAATTAAATTCAGAAATGAGTTGGGAGATATTGTATCTAATTCAAATTTCCTCAGTGTTCGTTAGGACACATACTTCAACATTTTTCTTAAAAGGCCTTAGCTACATTAACATGTGGTCATACCTTCATCATAACATCAATGTCTCAAATACTATTCCTGTAGTCAAATCAGGACATTGTATGATTATAAGGCTCCGTTCAATACCTATAAATATAAATACATTGAGGCAGAGTTTTATCATTCAAAGGGAATGTGGTCCATGAAAAATGAAATAACTAGAATTAATGCGCAGAATGGAGTGGAAAAGGTACCAGAAAACTCATTCATACATTTGAGTACAGATAATGTTTACCATTCAATAAAATTTAAAGGGTAAAACCAAATCCAAGAACTCGTACAATAACACCCACAATTTCAATTGCGGGAACTGAGCCTAATAGCATTAGGGAAATTGTTGATTCACTAAGCAGTGATGAAAGAGTAAATGGAGATGTTTTCATTTCATCTGTTCAACTATAGAATGACTCTACATCGTTAATCAGAATATAAAAAGTTGTAGTAATGATAGAGGAATCCGAATATGTTTAATCCCAATCCATCATATCCTTTTTATTATCATAGGAAGACCCTTCAACTTCATTAAGGTTAGAAATAGTGGCCTCTTATTTAAGATTTCCAAATACTGACTCCTCCCCTACCTATAGAGATTTTTTCTCCATCATTTACTATGAAATTAGAAATATAAGAAGTATCACATAATTAATAAGAAGTGTATGATCTCAGGGATACTCCTCCATCATTTGAGGAAGGTGTCTCTACCACTATGGATGAGCACGATGAAATAAATCTGGGTACAGAAGAAGATTGATTCCCAACTCTAATTAGTTCGAACATGACATTTAAGGAGCAAGTGTTGTTTAATTCAATTTTTAAAGCAACATTGAGATATTTTTTTTGGAATTATATAGAAATTATAGGACATAATCCAAATGTATCCACCCATCATTTGGTTTTTCCAGAAGAACATCACGGATTCAAGCGGGCAGCAAGAAGAACGCACCCAACTAATGCCTCTAGAATTGAAGCTGAGGATGATAAACTTATAAATGCTAACTTTGTCAGGGTTGTTCAATAGCCCAAATGGATGGCCAATGTTTTCACCATCAAAATGAAGAATGGGAAAATCAGATTATTCAATGATTTTAGAGATCTTAATTAGTATTTTCTTAATGATGAATTTTCAATTTTGATCACTGAGCTTTTAATTAATGCAACAACTAGCTATTAAGCTATTTTATTCCTAGATGGCCACTCTGGGTAAAATCAAATCATTATGGCCCAAGAGGATGAAGAATATACATCCTTTATAGCCTCTTATGGTTTTTTTCTATAGGTTAATTCACTTTGTCCTAATGAATTCATGTACAACATATCAATGTGCCATGCACCATATCTTGAAACCCTTCATAGGGAAATTTGTTGAATGTTATTCAGATGATTTGGTGATCAAATATAGATAACGTTTCAATCACATGGATGATCTAGAGAACATATTCAATAATCATTGGCCACATGATTTGAAGATGAACCCCTTGAAATGTGCTTCCAGGGTATCCTTATGAAATTTGCTTGGATTCGTTGTATGCCATTGTGGTATTGATGTTTATCCTAAGAAAAAAAAATATGTGGCCTGAAACCTCCTGAAAATTTGAAATAATAAAGAGGAATCCAAGTAACCATGGTCTGTATTCAGTTCTTTATCTCTAATTTGGAAGTAAAGTGTTTTCCCATCACTAGATTAATTTATAAGGGTGTTAGATATCAATGAACTAAATACTGACAAGAAGAATTTGATTCCATAAAGAAATATCATTTTTGTACACCGGTATTAATGCCACCTATTGAAGGAATAACACTTATTCATTATGTGACATCTTTAGTGTGATCAATGGGTTCCTTCCATTCCAAAATGAATGTAGCAGGGAATGAAAACAACCATTATTATCTTTTTCAAACTATGCTTGATGCTGAAACTCGGTACTCAAGTATTGAAAAATATTTCCAGGAAATAATATTTGTATTTAAGAAATTGAGGAACTATCTGTAAAATCATGAGTTCCAATTGGTATCTTAAAATATCCCTCCAAAATTAATCCCTAGTCTTCCTATGCTGACATGACATTTGGAACAATTGGCAGTTATTTTGCAATAGTGATATCTAGTTTTTTCAATAGAAGGCAATAAAGGGCGAATATTTCGACGACGTCCTTGCCGAACATCCATCATTGGAAGATGCATCGTTGAATACTGAGCATCCTAATGAATATGTCTTCTCTATTCAATATAATCCCAAAACATGGGAGATATACTATGATGGTGCCTCCAGAAGTCCAATAGGAAAGAGAATGGAAAACCCTAAACTCAATAATGTTTCGTTACGAATTCTACATATCTCCCCAGAAAAGGTAGTACGTCCTTATTCTTTAAAATTATCAAAAGTAAGTACCAAAAATGAAGTATAATATCAAGCTTTCATCTTAGTAATGGAATTGACACTTCAGATGCGAGTAAATCACTTGAAATTGCAAGTTGATTCACAATTGGTAATCAAATAGATCAATGGGAAATATTCTATTAGGAAAGAAGAGTTAATTATTTGTGTGATTACATAAGAGGGTTAATGTATGAATTTACCTTAGATTCGACATTGTCTTATATCCAAAGAACACAAAATGCTCAAGATGATGCACTTTATAATGCAGTTATAGCCTTGGTAGATCCTAATCGGGATGAGATAGTCATCTATATAGCCCATCATTGTGTGGTCTCACCTTTTATTCAAACCAAAATGGATGAAATTAATGAAATAATCCCTATTTCTAAGACATATGGTCATACCACCAGATAGATAATACCCATCATGCAATACCTTAAAAATGGAGTACCTTTAATAGATAGGGATGCAAAGAAACAAATACAATGACAAGCGACCAATTTTATATATTATGATAGTCCAAATCACAAGACAATCCTCTACAAATGACGATTTAATGGAATCATCTTTAATTTTATTTATGGAGAAGAAACCTTAGCTATCATCAAAGATGTACATTTAGTAGCTTGTGGTGTTCACCAATCTCAGCCTAGGCTTTCTGATCAAACTAGAAGGCTGGGATATTATTGGCCTTCAATGACACGAGATTGGAATGATTTCACCAAGAAATGTCATCCTTTCCCAGTGCAATCCAACATCATTCATCAATTCCCAGTTTTTCTACATATAGATAAATACTCCTAGCTATTTTCCACATGGGCAATGGATATAGTAGGGCCTTATCCTCCAGCTACAATGTAGAAGTTCATGTTTATTCTTAATGATATTGACTTATTTTCTAAATGGGCTAAGGCAATTCATATCAAAGTAGTAGAATCCAAAAGCATTTTTAGTTTTGTCAAAACTAACATCATCACCCGATTTGGTGTCCCTCATACTTTACTGATGAACAATGGGACCAATTTTTGTTCTATTGAGGTAAAGAAGTAATGTCAGGAGCACAATATCAAATCCAACCATTCATATCGTCATCAAGAAGCAGCCAATGGACAGATAGAGGCTTTCAATAAACCCTATCAAATATACTCCAGAAGATGGTGGATAAAGATAATAAATATTGCCTTATAAACGTTTTCATGCTTTATGGGATTATCTGAATACTACTTATATTTCCACCAAGGAAACTCTTTTATCATTTCTATTCATAATAGAAGCAATTTTTTCAATTGAAATGCAATTGACTTCACTTAGTGTTTCAATCTAGTATCTGTTTTCTATAGATAAGATGTCTTAGAAGCGGTTTGATGAGATATAAAATTTTGACAATAAACATTTTCATACATTTCATCATTTATAATTCAATCAAAAAAGATTAGTGCAAGCCTTTAACAAGAATGTTCAAATGGATAATTTGTATTGGACCTATGGACTCCAATGATACTTGGAAAGATACCTCCAAAGCTTGAGTCAAGGTGGGGAGGATCTTATTCCATACATACGGTATATTCAAATGGAGATTATTCCTTAATATCAACGGATAGAGATATTATTACAACTCCAACCAATGCGAGATTCTTAGCTAAATACTTTGAGTAATTTCCGCATCATCCTTGCTGTAAGACAGAAAACTACACATCACCCCTGATCTTTTCTGAAGCACTAAAAACTTCCCACCACCCCCATCCCCACTATATAACTAACAACTGGACAACACCCCTCGTCCTTGCTACAAGACTTAAAACTACACAACACCCCCCATCCTCACTACAAGATTGAAAACTTCACAGCATGCATCATACTGGCTGCAATACTAAAAACCATAAAGCCCCCATAAACTCAATGAATGACATAAAAATTCACAGTAAAAAGTCCTAGTTTGAAGACGTTAAACTACACAACAACCATAAACATCCATGATGCATGATGTTAAAATGAGTAGTATATTTTTCCTTGTTGCACTAGGTTAAACTGCCTGCCATAATTTTTCCTCGTTACATGACATCAAATTGTATGACTAACATCTTCTCTAAAATATGTTAGGATCTTCCATAAACAAGCATCATTGAAATCATTACTACTCCTTAGTGGAACATGATTCCCTCTCTTCACCATGTCCGAGTCATATCTAAAAAGGGACCATGATTCTTGAACTACGTGTGGATTGATTCTCATTTATTTGAGATACATAGAGATGCCTGGATCTCTGATCATTGGCCTAGTCACAACCATAAAATTTTTATTTCCATTTTCGACTGTTTTATATGAATCAGATCTATACAGAGAGTTCCCTTAAGATACATGGTTTGATCATTATTCCATTTTGTGTCTTAAGTTTAACCGTTCATCCAGAACCTGTAAAAACACCCATCTCCCATATCAAACTCAATTGGTGTGGAAAATGATTGTTTAATGAACTACGTACTTATTTATTCTCATCTATATAATATTTGTAGAGATTCCTATATCTCCAATCTTGGGACCATCCTTGATAACCCCCCTTATTTCCTTATATACGAATCAATCCTTCTTAGGGAATGTTTAAATAACTATGTTTGGCTTGATTCTTGCCCCCATCAAGCCACATATTGACACAAAAGTTTTATTACTTAATCCCTATAGGATATTTATATCTTTTCACATCGGTTCATCTTCGTCCTTACCGCCTGACTTTGAACTATATAGAAATATAAGTCTCCTATTCTTCACATGTGTAATCTTTTTGTTATAAAATATATCCATACTGCTCCTTGTTTCTCACATTGAGAATAGCTCATGTGGTCTTAAGAATTGTGTAAGAGGATTCTCTATATAAATAAGGTGTTATAATTTTTTATGGGGTTATCAATGTCCTTACTGCAAGACATTAAACCACACATCATAATATTAATTCAAAGGAGACCATGAAAGTCTCCATTTTAAATATGATTCAGATCTATGTAAAGGACATAAAATCATGGACAATATTGAGTAAAATATTTCTCATTTTCATTGAGCATAACCATCTTCCATATTTCACCCACTTAATCTGGAATATTTTTAGATCTTCATAAATTTTTTTACGGTTTCTGGTGAAAGATGTTCTAATATTTGAAAATTATTTTCCCGACTATGAAGTACGTGCCCTTAGGTAGCCTTGCATAATTTGCCTACATAACAGGCCTGTTATTAAAAAGATTCCACTATTTAGCTATGTAGCATATTCCCTAGATTTCCCTGCATAATACAGCCCCCACAACAGGTTTTTCAAATAATGGTAAATTCATTCATTATTACAGTTCCTTTTCCCCTTTAAACACTGAAGACAATAGATAAGAATCTTTATTTTAAAATAGTCAATCATGTATATTCATCCCATTAACATTCACTCAATATAAAAGTTTTCAAAACCATGGTTTACTCTTTTAATGATCTATTTGTTCAAAAAAATATAAAATAACCTTGGATCACATTACCTCACATTATAAAATTTTTCCACTTGGTGTCCTAGTTGTATGACATAAAACAATAAACATAATACATCCTACATTTGGGTCAGACTATCGTATGAAATTCCATTCCTTAGTTTGATTGGAAATCATGATTTGAAATACTCTCTTCATAATCAGGTACCTTTATTCATAATCAAATCCTAGTTATTTGTATATTCTGAATCTCTATTAACATTCTTCATATTTTAGCAATAGAATGTCATAATTTTGAGAGTTCTTTTTCTTGATTGTATAGTACATTCCTTTAGGCGACCTTGCAAAAGTTTCCTACATAACAACTTTGTAAGTCAAAAGATTAAACTATTTAAATATGTAGTATTTTCCCCAGTCGTGCATGCCTAATACAGCCCCAATAACGGGTTTCCCAAATAATGTTAAATTAATTCTTGTAAAATAGTTCCTCTAATGCTTTTATCCCTTTTCCCATATCATTCCACAGTTCCAAAAATTCATAAAGATAGTTTAAAATTTTCCCTTCTATATGAAAATATGGTAGTATGTTTTCAAACAGATTATAATGAAATTGGGAGAGTTTTGTACCATTGGTCATAACTAAAGACCTTAAATTAAAGCTACACAATGTCCTCACTACATGACTTAAAACTACACAGTACAAATGTTTTCACTACATAACTTAAAACTGCACTATACAAATGTCATCACCGCATGACTTAAAACTACACAATATGATATCAGAAATTCCCCTTTAGGAAAAATCTTAACCATTCTTCATTCACTAAATTTTTATAGAAATGGTTTATCTATTCATGACATATGTCTGCATAAAACAACCCTCTAATTATTGAAATTCATTTTTTTAGATAAACAACCCACTGTGGTCTTGAGTCACCCAATTTTTATTTTCCCCTGTCTATCATCAATAAAATGTTAAATTACTAAGAGATATTTTGCTCGAATATGTAGTATGTACCCTTAGGTGGCCTTTCATAAGCTTCCTATATAATAGTCCGATTAGTAAAATGATGCCACTATTTAGATATGTAGCACATTCCATAGTTGGCCCTACAAAACAAAATACCATTATAAGTTCATATGATAATTGTAACGTCATTCTTGGAGGAGACTCCCCTTATGCGGATACATTTTTTAAATTTGGTGACCATAAAAAAATCATGGCCTAAGATTTCCCTTGAAAATATTTAATATATATTAATGAAATTTTTATCTACTGAGTTTTGTTTGGGATCTAATTTAAAATTTATGGTCAATGTTTTTTTTGACTTTAAACACTGTCCCTTTATACTTCAACATGCATGACTCTAAACTGCCACCAACAAGAGACATGGAACATACATGATTGAGAACCTGAAAAGGGAATTCTAAAAAAATGTTGAGTCCCAGCTCACTAAATGTAAATATTGTATGATTTTGGTAAATATTGAGAAATAAGAATTAAAAGATACAATGTATTTGGTGTTTTCTATATAGCCCTAGAAAAAGTAAAACTATGCTTACTAGGCCCAATGACTAAGGTAATAAAATGAAACTAGAGATAATGAAAACACTGATGATTGAAGATAAAAAGCTTTTCATTTATGAAAAAACTTTTCATGGAGGTGATTCCAAAAATTGGAGTCTCTCTCTTATCCGAAAATCACAAATGGTTTTCAACATAACACTTTATTTTGTTAACAAACTCTTGAGCCTCATCAGTTTCCCATTAAAGCTCGATAAGTTGACCAGCTCCGCTCAATTCAACATGATGATGTGATCCTCTAGCATTAGTAATGGATGTTGCACCATCCTTATTGTCTTGTCCTAATTAGTTATGAAGTTGGTCAAGATCCCTTGTAATGAAATATAATTCATTATGGAGATGTAGCTGCTGAACACTCTTTTCCTCAATCTTTTACTTCAGTTCCATTAACTTTGTTTTATGATTAGCCTCAGCGCAGGTCAACATTTCTTGGAATTATTCATTTTTGATATACATATTAAATTTTATCAAGTCTTGCCGAAGCTTTTGATCTTTTTTCCTCCATCTAATACTATATTTCATTGTGGTATGAATTTTATGGTATTCCAACCCTCCAAATCCTAGTGTGATAAATAGAGATGAGAGTTGTGGAATTCTTGAAGGCAGTTCCTCAATGAAAATTGATGATATTATCTTCCATATATAATTCAATGCATTACGACGTGAAAAAAAAGATCCTTTTATAAATTTTGGTCTAATTTAAGATCTCTATCATAAGGAGGGATGTATTTGGTGATTAACTCTGATAAATAAGTTCCTTGTTCATCGCCTTCATGAACAATGGATGCATCACCTTCTAGTACAGTTTGGGCTAATGCTGAAACATCAATTCCATACCTATCCATTTAAGATTATAGCCCTACATGGTAAATAAAAAATTATGTTTGTATTTAGCTTCAAGGGATAACAAATATGAGTATAATCAAAATATCAGTATCTCTTACCCAATAAAAGGTCACTATCTTGATAAGACTCCTCCCCAATATTCTCAGTTTCAACATTTCTATTTGATGTTTCTATTTGGGGGATTCTATCTTTAATTGGATCAGGTTCATCACAATGAATCTCAAGAATATTTTCTCTCTCATGATTCACCTGAACCAATGTCTCCATAATGATGTGATTGGAATTAATATCAATAATTAATTCAAGTATCCTTATAACAATAGTTTCTTTAGAGGGAACTTTATATTTCAACCAATAAGGAATATAGATTTAATTATAAGAAGATTAACATGATGAATAATGAAAACTCACATCCATTTTTATTATATACAAGTAACTCCAAAATATTTTAAATCATTTGTTATGTTAACATGTTTTAATAACTTTTTAGAATACATTAGAGGGTTCATCATTTCATCTAATGAAATCCCAGATCCCAGGTTAGTCTCACCTAGGGGATAACTCGACATGTTTTCTTCGCAACCTTCTTCCGACATCTTTTGACCCCAAATAGATTCCTCAGTAATAGTTGTGGGTTCACTGTCAATCATGGTTGGATGTTCTAGTTCATGTGATGAACCTAAATGTACAATAGGATGGAATTCAATTTTTATTACATTGGATGTCCTATAAAGAATTTTTTATTTACCAAAATCTTCATCACCTCTGATTTCAGGAACAAGAGTTATGCTGCAAACATATGTTGGTTCCTTTGGCCATAATGACTCTTTAGGAACCACCAGATTTGCAGGAATTTGTACCTATTCAGCAGTACACTCCATGGTTCTTTGAAGCTTATCAGTATTTTCTTTCAAATAAGAAACAAAACAATCCCATGAAATCATATGAAGTTTAAACATTTTTTTCTTCAATAAGGATAAAATTCATGATTATCAGAAAATCTTACCACTACTGAGAAAGTGTTTAACTATGGATTTTGATCTTCGATGATTTTCAATCATTACCTTCATAGGTGGAATGTTATAATCATCTCCAAAGACAGATATTGGAGACGACAATACTCTTTCAATATCCTCCTCCATGGCCTGCTGTCCTGAAGATATATCTCCCAATTCACTGGGTTATCTAGTAGCTCCAAGAGCAGTACCACTAGGGCTATACCCTGGAGAGGGATCTTCAATTTATTTTTCATTAACAAAATTCATATTAAAAGTGATATTTTCCCTGAGAAACAACACATTGACTAAATATAAACTAACTCACATCTTTAGGATCCACAAAATCACACCATCTTCATCAATAAAGGATTAATCCCTTCAATGGTACTATGATATATCATTTTTATCACTCACTTCATGGTGTGAATTGATTCATTAGATATATATATGAGCATTTATAGCTATCAAATATATGTTCTTAATATATTGGGATTTTCCTTAAATTAGATTTCAGAAGAGGCCCATAGATCCCCTACTCCTAGAATATGCAGCCCATCACACAGATCCACCCACATGGTTTCAGCATCACAGTATAAACAATGCCATATTTGAACTGATTTTGGTCATAAATATTCAGAGTACATGCCAGAGGGTTGTGAAGATGATCCAGTAGCCTTGGATTTATGTTTCTTCCCAAACCCAGTAGTCATGGATGGGTAATGATAAACGGGGACTCATCGCTCTTCAAAATGATGATGAATATATCGCCTCGGTACAACCACAGTATAAATCGATGGATTGGCTCTCAAAACTCTGGAAGGTGTATTATATTTGGCATGAGGTCTCTTCGCTGAATTTGGAGCTTCATAACCCCACCCTATGACTGTAATGAGTCATCCCCTGATGATGAAGAGTTATTTTCCAAACAATGGGGTCCCATCCTACTACTTTTCTTTACCCCCCACATGAGGGAAAACATGGTTTAATACCCCTTCAGGGTATGATACGACCCGGTTTTTGGCTTACCAAATAGTCAATCTACTTACTGCATTAATGACAGGAGAATTAAATGTTGATCCATTCTTCTCTACAGATGTTAGTAACCATAGTTGTTGGGAAACAATTGGATATTTCTCTAATATGACATGCACAAGGGGATATACCATAATTTTTTTTCAGAAATTTGAATTGATGTGAAAATCTATAAGGATAATAGGCCTTACATATGATTTCTCCATACATCATAGTGGCCAATACTCCATCTATGCATGCTAGCATATATTCCCTCAACTCTAAATTGGACATTCCATAATCAATGATTCTCCTAGTATGAGGATTCTGATATGTAGATAAATTGAATTCCTTAAACATAAATAACCAACCCTTGATGTCGTAAGCATTACGGGAAAAGGGTGAGATTCTAGAGAAATCCGGAATAGACAGATTAAAAGAACTTCCAAACACATGTACCCCACTTTGTACAAAATACATTCTGATGCGGGTAGGGATCCATCCCTATAACACCTTGAATGGGACTGCTATTCGAAAAAGTGAATTCACTCTGTAAATAAGTAGTAAAATCCGATGAATCTTTTCCAAAACAGGAGTGTCCAACCTTACCATCATTCTATTAGTCATCATGTCCATGATAATAGATTTTCTAGGCCTTAAACCTTCATTGCAATGTCAGACTGGTAATAAGTACACACAAATCCACATGGCCAGGAAAGCTACCAGATACATTTTCATAGCTATATTGGGATTGAATTCGTATCCACACTTTTCAAACTCCACTTTCTATAGTGTTGTCCAAAAAGTGTCAGTTGTACCTATTTTCTCTACCTTTGGACAAATGGTGGGACAAGAAATGGTTTTCCTCCTTTCCTTCTTCTTTTCCAAGAATATTTCCATCCATTACTCTAGATAAATATCCCCTCCTATATGGTACATCATACTAGTCATGTTCTTGAGTTTGTTATATATTTTCATCAACTCCTGAACCAAAATTGGTATCCTCATTGAGTCATTCCATGTTACACTGGGAGGAATAAATTCATCATATATATCTCCAATGATTGGTGCTCTATAAATCTTGTAGACATTCCACAATCTAATGCATACTACTCCACGTGTTTAGAGAAATGAGTTAGTTTATGGGATCCATCAGCTTAGTAACTCTATAAAAAATAAACATTCTTGTACACATATCTTTCCCCAACCTAGAAAACCTTGTAAATATCTAGACCTTTTATGTATTCTATAAATTCTGCACACATCTTCCGTACCCATTATGCCTTCATCCGCGCAGGTTTTAAAGATCCTCCTGGGTAGAAATCCCAACTTTTCTTCCATCCATTGGATTCATACATCTGATAATTTTGAGGGATGGATGGATAACAACGTAGCTGCTTCTCGGGTGTGTTTGCTTTAAAATATTAAGCCCATGGGCTACGATGCAAGATAAGATCTTTCACTACTATCCCAACCGTAGATAAATGATCCCCAAAAGAAACATTAACAGATGAGAAGTTGGTATAATCTTGAAACCAAAAGAAAGGGATGTAGGTTTTCAGGTCTGAGATATTGACTTCATGTAGATGACCATAGCTATATAGAGGCATAGAAGTGCATCAAGGAATGCTGAGGAGATATTTTGTTAGATATTTTCCCATCTCAAGATGTTTTTTTTCATAGAAATCATTGTAGTCATGACCGACATCATTCATTATGTCATCCATCCTCTTACTGGCTTGTTCATCTGTTGTTCTAGTTCTTTTGTGAGCCGCTGAACCAACATAAAAGGTTAAATAAAGTCATCTTTTATGTAAATACATTCTTGTTGTTTTAAAATTGATTTAAAAAAATTGTCAAAGGCATTAATTCATGTATGTATAAAACCTGTCGTGAAAATGTAAGACGGAGCACAAGGGTGGCGCTCTAATTATAGTGTGAAACTAAAAACTTACAGAAGAAGCATGGTAAAAATTGGATCGTTCGAGTGAAGAATGATTTTCATGCCGAGAGAAAAAATTCCAGATGTCAAAGAATTTTTAGGGAAGTGTAGCCACAATATATAAGTGATACAAGTCTCCTTGTGTTCCAGAATACTGCATGCTACTAACTTACATGACGAGTTTCCTTGGGCACCCATGTGCCCTCTTCTTTCTCCATCATTACATTACCACAGTCTAGAATTGTCTTTTCATTCCAAATCCAATTCTGAAGGGGTATTTTATTGACACTCTATAATGTCAAAGAGTCTAGGAAAATGTAATGGTAAATACTTTAGAAAAAATAGGAGAAAACACATGAGGGAAATCCAGATTTACAAAGGCATGAACATTGGATCACCCTACTTAAGCCTAATGGTCGTCATCGCGTGTCCTTCCTGTGCGCCCCTATATGTCATGAAACCTACTTCCGCACCACCATTTTTTACACAGCACACTTGCACACACAATTTCATTTCACCCATGGTAACTTATTTTCATATAAATAGACCCATGATGCCTAATTTATTACGGAAAAATTTCCATAAAGCCCAATTGTTTCTCTGGTGTCCCAAGTGCTTCACCCAAGTCCTCTGAAACATTCAAGGAAGTTCCTTAACACATAAAATTAAGGAATTGAAGGAGGATCATAGGACTTAATTCCTTTTATTATTTGTAATCCATAATACTTTTGCACCTAAAGCACACAACCTCCCGAAATAAGAAACACTTCGTGCCACCTATTCCTTTCATAGGGACATGAGAACCCCACTTTGGGGATCACCTATGAATTATACCAAAGGATTCAGCTAGGTATCACCCATGTATTACTATACAAGTTGTTCATCACTTAATTGAATGTCAGGTCACCCAAGCCTGCTTGTGCGCCCATACTTGTGTGCCCTTATTTACATGGGTGCCCCTATTTGATTCACTTACTCTCTATAGTCTATAAGCCATCAATCCCTATGAAAATACATTCATGGAATGCCTTCTCCTTCATTTTCTCACTTGTCTGAATGGGATTCTATTGAGACATCCCACCAAAAAATCCTGACTTACCATACCATTGGGAAAGAAACATCAATATGACTCCTATTTGGGTTTGTATTTCCACAATCAGAGGTTTCCCACATTTTTTTCAAAATGAGGTTAGGATTCGTGGAGAGTCTATGGGTATTTATATCAACATTCACATGGACCTTTCTCCTATGAATAGTTCTAGGATGTTCCAGGTACTCAAAATAAGGGTTTGGGTCCTTACCTATCCATTCCCAATGTGCCGAAACTTCAAATTTTGGGTATGGAAGGTAATGTTAACACTTGCTTTTCCCTCCCATACTAGGATCAATTTTTGGGTGTCCATCCTGGTGTAATCCATAAAAACATCATCTTTTTTTCTTTAATTGGATTCTTGTTCAATGAAATGTGAATAGATGGAAGTCTGGTCACCTCGCCCTCTTCCCGGGCTACCATTTCCCCATCCACCATCGCCATAGTAGGTGCGGCCTCTTCCACCTATGGTATAAGTCCCCAACCTTAAACCTTACTTAATCTTGAGTTATTACAAGATTACACATTGAGGATATTTTCAGGTTTAGAGTTTTAGAGAATTAGATCATAAAACTTGCATTACATTCTACATTTGAACAAAGTGGTTACATAAAAGATAGTATTCATTTTTCCCATCAACAGAAACATATTTAAAATAAAACATGGATTCTTTTTCAACACTTCCTTGAAACTATCATCATATCATGTACCATTCCCTTGACCTGTGAAAAAAACATTTCAAAAACTTAGGATGAGCATAATAAGCTCAGTAAGGGTTATAAAAATATGAACTGAAAACATTAATCCATGCATGAAATCATACTTTACTCATAAAACATAATCACATCACTCATCAAGTCATTAATAAATCATAGAAATCATAAGACATAAAGGTAACTTGAGGCATTCATAACATTCTTACGTAGGGATTAACCCTCTTGGTTACATTTGGAATACCCATCACAGTATATTCCCTATATATCATCGGAGAAACCTTAACATTTAACTCCTTCGCGTTACAAAATGCATTGGAGAGCTATATCGGGCTCACCCGCCCTTAGTTTATCATGGAACCACCCATCTTCATAACAATGCCCAAGAACCATAACATGATTGTATCACATAAAACATTCATAAAGGAAACATAACATTTACACTTTTCAATCAGAAGATATCAATACAACACATTGATATAAAAAAATTATGAAAACCACTTTCAATACCAAAATAAAAGAAAAGTAAATCATGGTATATATTTTTCACTCAAAAAAAGTTATGGATTGTAGAGGAAGACGAAACTCAAATAATCGTCACGGCGGCAGAAAAGTCGTTGTCACTGCAAACGTATAACAAAAAAAATTCCCTTTTTTCATTTATTAAAGGATTCGTATAAAAATATTCCTTTTGAATAAACATAAAAGTCAAAGGGGGTTTATACACCGTATAAAAGAAAGTTGTGTATAAAACAAAATATGCCTCAATTAAAGGATATTGAGACAAAATCCCTTACCAAGATCATTTTGTAAATAAAATAGATCAATTATGTGTATTCACTTTAAGTACACATAAAGAAAGTATAAATAAAATATATAATATAAAAATTCATTTATCACATAATCATATCATGAAATAAACAAGAAGTAGAAGATCAACCCAAAGAAAGGAATTTGGGTTAAGAAGTTCCCCTACCTCGAGTCCAACTTGACTCGATCATTATTTAATGTCCTGAATAATAAACATGAGTTAATTTTTACTTTCATAAGAACCTTTTTCAAGTTAATTATTATTTTTATATCACTTATTACCAAGTCATGAACACTATGTAATTATTTAAGTTAATAACGGTCGTTTTAACGATCATTGGTACTTGAGTCAAAAATAAACTCTTTATAATTACAAGTTGTTCATGTATCCATTATATACAGAGTTATACTTGTGATTTAGATATCATATATATCATATATATCCAGTATATACATGAATTTATAATATTACTTAACGTTTAGAGGTAAGAAATGAAATGCACCGTTCATGGAGATGGTAAGCTGTATGTACGCATGAACACTACTTTCATTTCTATTTCTTATGTAATGGAATTAAAACATAATGATAAATAACATTATTATAATTCCATTATGGTATCATATATAATATCATTATATAAATCCTTTATGCATACCACATATGGTATTAACGAATCAAATCACTTTGAGGGGGTGGTAGTCCGCACTTTCTAAAATGAAATTATCGTGTTTACCTACAATGGAAACCATAAAGGTATGGCACAAATGAAAAATACAGAATCATAAGGAAAACATAAACATAATATATATCATATATAAATATATTTTCATATTAATGGCCACATTTTAAGGTGTTAGAATAATATTGAACAATCATCGTTTCGTGAGGCAGAAATTCGCCATCCACAGAAACAGTATGCTCTTTAACCATTAGATGTAGGGGTGTGTAAGTGTAGCTCTAATAATTCATATAAAAACATCCTAGTATATTTAATATACTGTATTTTTTATAAAAGAAATGAATAAAAAGACTTTGGGGGTTGTAGAAGAAAAATAAAACAAAATGACACAAGAGAAGACACTACCTTTAAAATGGGTAACTCTTTTTGATTTGAGCTCAAAGGATTCCTTGGTAAGACTTCTGCCCAAAGTGAGGCTTCTAAGAGTTAGAGAGGGATGTGTAGAGACAAAATGGGAAGATTTTGGCCGAGCAAAAGGCTTTTAAGTGTGGGTAAGGTGGTAGAGGTGGGGGCCTTTTATAAGAGGAGACAAGGGGCACTCTAGGAAAGTTATAAAAGGTTACTTTATCATAAAATGATTTTCGGATTTAAAAGGTCCCAAAATTATATATTTCTAGGATAAGGTGATAGGAGATAGAAATATACTCATCCAATAGGTTTTTTACATGTTTAGGTCTTATATTTTACATTATATTTTCATTTTATTTTGAATCATTAAATAATGAGGTAATCACTACATCATCATGATGTCATAAATAATTTTATTTATTTAAAGTCTAAAAATTATAAAAAAAATACTATGATATAGGAAATAGTTTTATATTTCCAATGACTATTTATAGTCCAATAGATCATTTATGTAATCAAAATTAAAAATCTTTTACTCAGGTGATGCATTCTTTGTTATATTTAACTTTCTTTAAAAATGAAAAGATAAAAAGTCACTTTCACACAAAGGTGATTCCATGGGGTACCCAAGTTTGGCACAAGGCATAAAATGGTCGTAAATGAGACAACTAGTAGCATTATGACACATTTTGGGGTCATTTGGTATTATTATGATATTATTTTATTATCCTTAACTACCCGATTACTAATTAATCAAGATAATTAAAAATAATTACCGTCATTACTATTCATAATGTCCAAAAAAGAGTCTTGATTACATAATTTGGACCATATGATTCCAAATATGTAATCCATTTTACCAAATTCCAAACACATAAATTGCAATAATTAATTTAAAAATAATTCCCGTTGTAAAAACAAATAGCGGGTTTTTTTTGAAACAATATCTATGAAACATTTGGCATTAGTTTATGCCCAATTCCAAAGTGAAATTAATCCTAATAAACACCATTGGATTAAATGGTAAAAATATATTCAAATTAAACTTTATGACCAATTAAAAAGATAATCTATCCATATATGTAAATTATATGAAACAACAGTTTTGATGTAAAATGCAGTATTTTCACTATTCATTAAAAAAATAAACATCATCAGAAAATTACCAAAAAATTATCCAATGTAAATTTCAATGTACCAATCATAAATAATAAGTTTATTTTGAAAAATAGATATTATAAAATTGTAAAAATATATATTTAAATATGGTTTTCCATCATAAGTCAGAAAAACAATCTTTTAAAAATATTAGAGAATTATATGCTTAAGATTGGATTTAATCTCATTTTAAGCCTCTAAAACACTATCTAATTCAAAAATAAACATTAATAAGAATATATATTATTCATTAATTTCTTTGGGTGTTACATACTTCCCCCCTTTAGAAAAGTGTGTCCCCGCAATTTATTTACTTATCGAATAAGTGGGGGTATTTATCCCTTATTGCATTTTCAGATTCCCATGGTGCCTCTTCACTCATGTGGTTTTTCCACAAAACCATTACATGATGAATCACCTTATTCCGCAACATGTGATCCCTATGGTCAAGAATCTGGACCAGATGTTCCTCATAAGATAGATTCTCTTCCAACTGAACTACCTCTGGACTCAAAACATGAGATGGATCTGACATATACTTCATTAACATTGAAACATGAAAAATATTGTGTATCCAAGATAAAGTGGAGGTAAAACCACTCGGTATGCAACTGATCTAACTCTCTCTAGAATTTCATATGGTATAATGAAACTTTGAATCAGCTTTCCTTTCTTACCAAATCGCATCACACTTTTCCATGGTGCGACTTTGAAAAAAACATGATCACCTACCTCAAAAGAGAGATCCTTCCTCCTATAGTTTTCATAACTTTTCTGTCTGATCTGAGCTGTTCTCATGTGTATTTGGTTCAACTGAACATTTTCTGCCATCTATTCTACCTATTCTAGTCCCATCAGCTTCCTTTCACCCACTTCATCCCAAAAGCTAGAGTTCAACATCGCTTCCCATATAATGCCTCAAATGGTGCCATCTGTATACTGGAATGAAAACTGTTATTATAAGAAAATTAAACCAATGATAGATGTTGGTCCCAACTTCCTTGATAATCCATCGAACCAGCATGTACCATATCCTCCAAAGTCTGAATTGTTCGTTCTGACTGCCCATCTAATTGAGGATGAAAAGGTGTACAAAAATTTAATTCAGTACCCAATGACTGCTGAAGGCCTTTCCAAAAGTTAGAAGTAAACTTGGGATCAAGATCAGATAAAATGGAGAGGAGAAATCCATGTAACCTATCTATCTCTTTAAGATACAAATGAGAAAGTTAATCTAGCAAAAAAGTATCTCGTATAGCAAGGAAATGAGCAGATTAATCAAGCGATCAATAATAACCCATATTGCATTATTACCTCGAGATGTCTTCGGTAATCCCACAACAAAGTCCATGGATATGTTTTCCCATTTCCACTCTGGCACTGGTAAAGGCTGAAGCATAAATTTCGATAAATACCACTCTACTTTAACCTATTGACAAGTCAAACACTTCACTGTAAAATCAGCAATATCTCTTTTTATTCCATCCCACTAGTAATACTCCCATAGATCTATGTACATCTTAGTACTGCCAGGATGAACTGAAAACGGAGAACTATAATCATCACATAACAACTCTCTCTTCAACTGTGAATCACAAGGCACACACAATCTCTTCCCAAATCTCAAAACACAATCATTATCAATGTTGAATTCAGGCAACATACCCTTTTGAACCAGCTCTACCTTTTTCTGCAACTCACTGTCTTGCTTCTGTGCTTGCTTGATTCTGTCTGATAGAGAAGATTTCACTGATACCTGAAACAAAACAGAAGAACATCCTTCACAGACAAATTCTATGCCAATGTTCATCAAATCCTTAACCCAAGGATCATATTCCAAATGAAAAATTGTTAATGATGCTTACTTTTACGACTCCAAGAATCAGCCACATTATTTGATTTTCCCGAATGGTAATCAATTGTACAATCATAATCCTTGATCAATTCTAGCCATCTCCTCTATCTCATGTTCAATTCATTATGAGTGAATATATACATTAAACTTTTGTGATCGGTATATATTTCACACTTTACTCCATACTAATGATGCCTCCAAATTTTAAAAGTGAAAACAACTGCAGCTAATTCCAAATCCGGTGTAGGGTAATTTACCTCATGATTTTTCAACTGACGTGAAGCATAAGAAATTACCTGATCATTCTGCATTAGGACACAACAAAGTCCTTTCAATGAAGCATCACTGTATATTAAAAACTCCCCATTCCTGGAATGTAGTGCCATAACTGGAGAAATCACCAATCTTTTATTCAATTTTTGAAAACAATTATCACATTCTTTTGTTGAGATAAACTTAACACCCTTCCGAGTTAGCTTAGTCATTGGACTAGATAACCGTGAAAAATTTCTATCAAACCTTCGGTAATAGCCTGCCAAACCATGGAAGCTATGAATCTCAGTTACATTTGTGGGTCTTGTCCATTCTTCTACAACCTTTTTTTTTGCAGGATCAACAGTTATCCCATCTTTAGAAACAATATGACCAATGAACGAAATTTGTTACAACCAAAACTCACACTTTCTGAATTTCCCATACAATTTTGTTTCTTTCATGGTTTGAAAAATAACCCTTAAATGCCTTTCATGCTCCTCTTTACTTTTCGAAAACACCATAATATAATCAATAAAAATAACCAACATTTTTCACCTGATTCAACTGAGACATCACTGCAGTAAACTGCTCAATTGTGATTCTGACCATCTCAGTATGTTGATTTGGAAGGTCATTTCCCTCAGTATGCCTTCCCAAAAAAGCTTCTATGTTTCCTCTACAAAAAACTATTCTTAACACCGAAATACCTTAGGTTAATCAACATGGTATTCTATAAATACTATATCATTTCAATTTGACCATAAAAAAATATTTTTCGATAATCATTTAATAGAATTATAACTCCTAAAGTTATCTAAACCGACCTCTGATACCAACTATAAGGCCCCATCCTTAGGCCTTACTTAATCTTGAGTTATTACAAAATTACACATTGAGGATCTTTTCAGGTTTAGATTTCTAGAGAATTAGATCATAAAATTTTCATTACATTCCACTTTTAAACAAAGTGGTTACATAAAAGATAGTATTCATTTCTCCCATCAATGGAAACATATTTAAAATAAAACATGGATTCTTTCTTGACACTTCCTTGACACTATCATCATATGATGTACCATTACCTTGAATTGTGAAAACCAAATTTCAAAAACTTGGGATGAGCATTATGATCTCAGTAAGGGTTATAAAAATATGAACTGAAAACATTATCCCATGCATGAAATCATACTTTACTCATAAAACATAATCACATACCTCATCGAGTCATGAATAAATCATAGAAATCATAAGACATAAAGGTAACCTGAGGCATTCATAACATTCTTACATAAGGAGTAAGCCTCTTGGTTATGTTTGGAATACCCATCACAGTATATTCCCTAAATCTCTTCAGAGAAACCTTAACGTTTAACTCCTTCGCGTTACCCAATGCATTGGAGATCTATATCGGGCTCACCCACCCTTAGTTTATCACGAAACCGCCCGTCTTCATAACAATTCCCAATAACCATAACATAATCGTATCACATAAAACATGCATAAAGGTAACATAACATTTCCACATTTCAATCACAAGATTTCAATACAACGCCTTGATATAAAAACATTATGAAAACCATTTTCAATACCAAAAGAAAAGAAAAGTAAAACATTGTATTTATTTTTCGTTCAAAAAAAAGTTATGGCTTGTAGAGGAAGCGGAAACTCAAATAATCATCATGGCGGAGGGGAAGTCATTGTCGCCGCATACGTACGACAAAAGAAAGTTGTCTATAAAACAAAATATGCCTCAATGAAAAGATATTGAGACGAAGTCCCTTACCTCGGGTCCGACTTGACACGATAGTTCTTTAATCTCCTGAATAATAAACTTGAGTTAATTTATACTTGCTTAAGAACCCTTTTCATGTTCATTATTCCTTTTATATCACTTATTACCATGTTATTAACACTATGTAACTATTTAAGTTAATAACGGTCGTTTTAACGATCATTGGTACTTGAGTCAAAAATAAACTCTTTTTAATTACAAGTTGTTCATGTATCCATTATATCCAGAGTTATACTCATGATTTAGATATCATATATATCATATATATGTAGCATATACATTCATTTATAATATCACATAACATTTATAGGTAAGAAATTAAATGCACCGTTCATGGAGACGGTAAGCCGCACGTACGCATGAACGCTACTTTCATATATATTTCTTATGTAATGGAATTAAAACATAATGATACATAATATTATTATAATTACAGTATGGTATTATTTATAATATCATTAAATATATCCTTTATACGTACCACATATGGTATTAACGAATCAAATCACTTTGAGGGGGCGGTGGTCCGCACTTCCTAAAATGAAATTATCGTGTTTACCCACAATGGAAACCATAAATGTATGCCACAAATGAAAAATACAGAATCATAAGGAAAACATAAACATAATATATATCATATATAAATATAGTGTCATCTTAATGGCCACCTTTGAAGGTGTTACAAGAATATTGAACAATCATCATTTCGTGGGGAAGAAATTTTCCATCCACGGAAACATTATGTTCATTAACCATTAGATGTAGGTGTGTGTAAGTGTAGCTCGAATCCTTCTTATAACAACATCCTAGTATATTTATGATACTCTAGATGTTACAAAATAAATGAATATAATGATTTTAGGGGATTGGAGAAGAAAAATAAAACAAAAGGACACAAGAGAAGAAACTACCTTTAAATCAGGTAACTCTTTCTGATTTGAGCTCAAAGGCTTCCTTGGGAAGACTTATGCCCAATGTGAGGCTTCTAAGAGTTATATAGGGATGTGCAGAGACAAAATGGGCAGGGTTTGACTGAGCCAAAGGCTTTTTATGTGTGGGTAAGGTGGTAGAGGTGGGGGCCTTTTATAAGGGGAGAGGAGGGGCACTCTTGGAAAGTTATAAAAGGTTACTTTATCATAAAATGATTTTCAGATTTAAAAGGTCCCAAAATTATATATTTCGAGTATAAGGTGATTGGAGTTCTAAATATAGTCATCCAATAGGTTTCTTACCTGTGTAGGTCTTATATTTTACATTATCGTTTCATTTTATTTAAATCGTTAAATAATGAGGTAATCGTTGCATCATCATGATGTCATAAATAATTTAATTTATTTAAAGTCTAAAAATTATGAAAAATATACTATGATGTAGGAAATCGTTTTACCTTTCCAATTAATATTTATAGTCTAATATATCATTTATGTAGACAAAATTAAAAATGTTTTACTCAGGTGATACATTCTTTGTTATATTTAACTTTCTTTAAAAATAAAAAGATAAAAAGTCACTTTCACACAAAAGTGATTCATTGGGGTACCAAAGTTTGGCACAAGGAATCCCATCATTGGCCATGAGACACTCAGTAGCATTAGGACACATGTTGGGGTCATTTTTTATTATTATGAAATTATTTTATTATCCTTAACTACCCGATTACTAATTAATCAAGATAATTAAAGATAATTACCATCGTTACTATTCATAATGTCCAAAAACAGAAGAGTATTTATTAAATAATTTGGACCTTCTTATTATAAATATGTAATCCATTTTACCAAATTCCCAACACATAAATTGCAATAATTAATTTTAAAATAATTCCCGTTGTCAAAACAAATAGCAGGTTTTTTGGAAAAAATATCTGTGAAATGTTTGTCATTAGTTTATGCCCAATTCCAAAGTGAAATTAATCCTAATGACCACCATTGGATTAAATGGTAAAAATATTTTCAAATTACACTTTATGACTAATTGAAAATATAATATAACCATATAATTAAATTATATGACAAAGAAGTTTTGATGAAAAATGCAGTATTTTCACTGTTCATTAAAAAATGAACATTGTCAGAAAAATACCAAAACATTATCCAATGTAAATTTCAATGTACCAATAATAAATAATAAGTTTATTTTTACAAATAGAGCTTATAAAATTTTCAAAAGATATATTTAAATATGGTTTTCCATCAAAAGGCGGAAGAACAATCTTTTAAAAATATTAGAGAATTCTATGCTCAAGATTAGATATATTCTCATTTTAAGCCTCTAAAACACTATCTAATTCATAAATAGACATAAATAAAAATATCTATTATTCATTACCTACTTGGGATGTTACATACGGTGGAGGAAAATTTTATGTGTCATTGTTGAATCTTTCACATCCACTTTTTTCTCACACCAATCACAAATTACATGGGCATAGTGATTCGTGATGATTAAAACATGTTCACAAACACACATGGTTAACAAACTAAGAGAAATCTCATTCACACTATAATTGGGATATGTTGGATGCCTTATCAAGGCCCGAGATCATTGGATATCCTCTTAAATACATCAAAAATAATTCCCTTAATTTGGGAATCCTCATTTGGAATAAGCCCTAAATTAATCCCCCTAAATTTTCAAGGAATATTTTTCAAAAGTGTGCCCAAACTCATTTCTCATGAAGGACTATACACTCCCATGAGATTAATTGAACTATGTGGGCTTTGATTCCCATCCCAATGGTATACATAGGAAGCCTCCATGAGGATCAAACCCAACACTTCAAATCAATCATGTTCTCCATGGGACATATTGACAATAGGGTTGAATCTTACTTTGAAACCCATATTGTTTCAATGTTCCTTGTGCTCCATTTGTATAAGACCCAGATTACACTTAGACTAAGCACACTCTGCATAGATGTCCTTACTACATGACATTAAACTGTATGGTCGGGTCATAATCATATGACCTTTAAAGGCATGATGTGTCCCATCAAGTGGCATTTAACTACGAGGGTTCTGATTTCATTCACAAGGATACATTGGCAGCCCATTTTAGGGGTACGATCCCAATATTAAAACAAAATGACATCTCCCTAGATGACAATATATTCCATAGTTCCCCACTGAGTGGTTTTAAAACTAGTATCATCACAATGATGATCAAAATGATCATTAAATAGTATATGAGCATATACCATTGATGAAGAACATAAAATATATAATGATATATCTTATAATAAAAATCCATGAATACATAATGATGATTCTAAATTTATATATGTTAATAAGTGATTGAAAATTCAATAGGAAACTTATATTAAACTTGGTGAATTAATATGGATTCATGAAAATATCTTAAATTTATAATGAGAGTCCAAAAGTATTCAATAATTCCACCAAAAAAAATGGGTGTGATGAGTCTGACCTCCAATCCTCTCAACCAATGGATGTTTCTTAGTATCATAATGTTCAAACATAAAAAACTCATGAATTTAGAAAACATCACCCTTTTGAATAAAGAAATGTTGGATGTTCCCAGTTCCATGAATAAATCCAATGGAAAATTCATGGAAGCAGTGATTCTTAAAACTATAACACACGTTTCAAGGATATATGAAACAACACCATCATACATTTACTATTTCATTAAACAAAAATATAATATAATCCCCATAATCTATTTATATAAATCATAAACAAACACATATGGAGATATTGATGTAACCAATGGTTCATTGGGCTGTATATATTTTTAATAAGGATGTAAATATATAAATCAACAAGTTTTAGTTGATGGAAGAAGGACAAAAAATTTGAATAAGATTAAGAGGCTACCCAGACGTTGATCGATAAAAATAGTGAAACTATAATTTTGAATTACTAAATATATGTTCTAGATTTTAGTTATCATATTTGTTGATTAATAAGATAATTTTTTAGAGATCAATGAAAAATGATAATAATTATATGAAGAAATTTATAAAGCGGTTTCAAATGAATTTTGATGAGTTTTAAATTGAACATGCTACTGAAAAGCATAAACATATATAATTTTAGAAGTGATCAATTGAGGTTCAAAATATTGAAATATGAGATATGGATTTATGGAGAAACCATACAATTATTTATCATGGAATATGATCTTTTTTTTCTATTTTAAATATCTTATAAATGAAGTTTTCAATAAGCTTATGATAGGTTGAAAATAAATTGCCAGTGTAGGCGGTAAAAATACTAATAATTGAGTAATTAAATGCTCCAAGGTACATTGGGAACAAGATGTAGAGTTATGGATAAAAATTAACATTTTATTACTTCTACACAATTTTAAGGATCAAAGTGAGAAACCAAAAATATAACCACAAAAGATTCATGTACTGAAAGATTGATTTAGAGAAACCCAAAAAAATGTAAAAGATATGATATCATTTGAGTTATTTATGTCTTTATAAGATTCATCCAATGTAACTGTTATTATTCTTTTAATAAATTCACTAATTCATAAGAGTAACTGGGGACTTCAAAATAGCTTTTGAGATTTTATATTGGTAACCCATTAATTCATAAGGGTAACTCAATATTTTAAAATGGATATTCAACACTTTGAGAGAGTAAGTGCCGAATATGAAAGTGTAAATACTACATATCAAGAAACATAATTCCATACATTTTAAGAGTTACTCTAATACTTCACAAGTGTACAATTTTACTTCATCACAGTAATTTTATTCTTTTTAAGGGTATTATTTTTGTGAGAAGTTGATAATGTTTGACTTTATAAAAGTAATTGTATAGTTAAAATGTGTATATGTCTACTTAAAAGGAGAAATTATATAGTTCTTCATAATATCCAATTTCTTAGAAAAATTGTAGTATCTAGATTCTATTATAGTTCTATTAATATGGGGGTGGGTGAATTATTAGAACCATTTTATTTGAAATATTATCCGTTTTGAGTTATACACATATGTTTGATTAAAATCTAGATTCTTTTAAAAGACTCTAATCCTCACCCATATATATTAATGGTAAGTAAAAAAATAATACAAAAATATAATGTTTTCCCTCACTAGGAGGGCCTACTCTTTTCATTATCCATCCTTTTATTGAGACATCAATATAATATTGTATTTATCATAAATTTAATCAATGTTCCATTAAACATTTGAGTGTTAATTATACACATTACTATGATTGTAGGTACAATCCACATCCCTAGTAATGCATGTCTTTATTTAGACTGGAATCATTAGTTTTTCCAAATTCCCCCTTTTATATCATGATTTAGTCAAAACATAAAATCTTTGTCAGATGCCTCAACCCCAAATAATGGATCATATTATCCAGTGTATTTGATAAACTAATCAATATGAATATATTAGCTTCATATCACCCTTCCTATCACTAGTTTATAAGGAACAACTCATTCATGATATCCTACATTCCTGATATGGACTTCTTACACCACATCAAATTCGCATTCATATATAGAAATAGAGATATGCTTCCCTCAACCCTTTAAGACTACTCAGGTGGCATGTAGTTTATATTCTTTATTTAGTTCTAGGATATAGATGATATTTTCTATAGTTGTGTATTGACCTTCTCTTATTCTATAACAACTTTTTTCTCATTTATCCTATTAATATTCATAATATTTGTTTAATATTACATATAGAATAATTATGTATAACTTGATATTTTTAATGTGAAATAAATCTTCTAGTGAATAATCTTAAACAATAATCATACTAAATCAAAATGTATGGTTTAAAATTTTTTAATTTAAAATATATAAAATTATTTTATTAAATTATTATTGAATCCTAGAGAATTTTTTATTATAGGTCACATTGAATAATAGAATAACCCCCCCTTAACATCCTCTATAAAATCTATATGAAAAAAAAATTATCCATGTTTTCATGATTATGCAATTTGGAACTCATATTTGTTGGTTGGTGGAATGATCCAAGAGGCGTGAGTTCTCTCCATTGATCACGTCATTAATCACAAAAACATTGTAAGTCTTAATCAATGATCAGTGTAGAAAAATGCTTACAATATCATCGGTATCAAATTTTATCTATTTTTGAATTATTGGTTATTTAGTTTGTATATGAACTATACATAGAAACATAAAAAATAAAATTACACATATATATTTCATAATCATATGTGGATCATTCATGAATAGACCCCAAAATGTGATTCAATAACTCTTATGTTGAGGTCTATCCTCCATACCAACATAAATATTATTTGATGTATGAAGTTTTTATGGTTACCCTTACTATGATGTCTCAAATGTGAATCACCATACATAAACAATCATTTATGGATACCTTTATTGGGATCCCCTTACATCAATGTCTCAAATATGGATCCTCACACCTTAATCCCTATTACAAATCAATTTACATGGATCTCTATGGTCATTTATTAGATTACATTAGTTAAACTCAAAATAATTTATATTAATTATAGACCACTTATAAACATGTCAAAAATAAATGAATCTTGTTTTATGACATTCTCTTCATCCTCTTACAAATAGATGGAAAAATACTAATCTTTAGACCATTCTAAGGGGACTTTAATATTCTCGTTTATATATATTTTTGAAATCATGAAACTCTTTCATAAATAACTATTAAAACTCATATTTTAATCAAATAGATAACTAATCAAATCTTTTTTAAGTGATAACCATATTTATACCACACCATGGGTTTGTGAAATATTATTGAGAAAATTATATCTCTCGATTAGAAAGAGCATTTTGGAAACAAGATAAGATTATATCCCCTAAATCCAATCATTAAAAACTATATATATATCCCCCTATTCAGAATAAAAAAAGACAATATATTAAAAAAATATAAGGATAGAAAATACACCAATTGAAAAAAATTTATTCCATAATTTCCAAGTATATAGATTTGAATTTACTTCTCCCCCTAAGAAAAAATAATAAAAGTTACATTATGTGTCTTCCAAATGTATTTAAATATTATTGTTGTGGATTAAGATTCATTTTCACCAAAATATTATCTAATATACCTTTAGGGAGATCCTTGGTGAAGATATCGGCCATGTGGCCCATGATGGGAATAAATTCTGTATTGATATCAACATTTCAATCTCTCTATTTTATGGAATGAATCCAAATTTCAATGTGATTTAATATGGAATTCTGAAAAAAAATAGAAAGATATATAGCCTTTCTATTTACATAGATAATTCTGAATGGCCTTCCCATATTCACCATCTCTATTGGAGGAATCACATTAATACAAATCATCTAAGTGTTAGCACGCATTTTAGTAAAATATTAATCCATTATATTACATAGAATGAATATAATATATATCATATAGTTAAAACTATAATAACTATTCCACTAATAAATAAACCTCTTGAATTTGAATTTCAATCACAACAATCACATAAGAAATATTCATAATTGATTCTAGACGGATTCAGCTGGTCCCCTTTCTGGAATAGATCTCCAAAGTTCAACATTTATTTTATGTATTTAAGTATTATCTTAGAGGACATTAAATATGATTCTATAGGATCATGTCAGTTACTAACATATATACAATCAACATATAATATATATAGAATAGATGTAGTGAGACTGACAAACATTTATGTTGACCCAGAAGAGACTGTTGGCCATCTTATATAGTATTAATAGTTTTAATAATCATAAATCATGTCGACTTCTATTATTTATGACAAAACACTTAAATCATGATTATTTATGTTTCAATATGTAAAATTATATTTATATATGATCTCTACTATATTTAGCACATTCTGTAAATATTTATATTACAAGACAGTCTAAACAAAAATATTTTCTAAGTGTAACAGACTGACACCAACAGAAGAGATGAGATGCTGATAGATCAATTGAGACACGGATAGATGACATAATGATACAAATGCCCTACGATGAAAATAAACTGACAACACAAATGACCTACCAATACAGATTAACTACTAACATAGATGACCTATCAATGCAAATAACATACTCATGCAAATGACCTACCGACATAGATGACCTACCGTCTATTAAAATGACCTACTAATGCATGGTGTTACTAACAAAAGGTCTCACCAACAGTTAAAATGAGTCACCGAAGCATGGAATGACTGGAAAAATGATAAGTCAATGGAATGAGTCACCAAAAAAAGTTGATACTCATCGACAACTCATCGACATACTATTTGAAATTCCTTCTATTTAAAAAATATTTATAATGTTCATATTTTGAGTTTTTTAAATGTGACTAGTTAATTTAATTCATTTTGGCAGACATCCTAATTGTGGATGTTATAAATACTAGGTACATTATCAACCTAAAACATTCCCATTATTGATATGAAATAATATATATACAAATAATATCACAAGAATGAAACACAAAGGTAGATTGACACAGACCCACATATATAAGAAGATACAAGAAAAATCACCACAAGAACCATACATTAAAACTGAACGCATGAGGAATTAATCATTCCTACTATCTGTAAACTAGAGGAATGATGATCATAAATGATCTATAATCTTATAGGCATCCAATTTAAAAAAGGGAGGAGAAAATCTCACCCTCTATGAAGACCGTACATAGTGCTCAATGACAATATATCTTTGGAGTTTGTTTCTAGAAGAGGATTTGAGGTTCAACTCTGATACATCATAGAGTCCAGAGATGAATTTAATAACACTTTGAGTATCTATAATCCATTATTAATATATTCTGCTTTGTTTTGTTCTATTTAATTCTACATTCAAGATGTTTTTGTGTCTATACTAACAACACACTCTGTCTCCTACACTAAAATTGAGGATACTTGATATCCTCAGACAAATATATTCTTAAACTTAGTTGTCACACGATGAACTATAAAAGAGGTCATCTGTGACCAGACTGTAATTTTTGTACTCACATTGAACATTGGTAGAGGTCTTGTGAACTAGATAGTTTAATTACTATTGTGTAAACCCAGATCTAGGGTGTGTATCCACGATTTTAAATATATTGCTTGGTGGGAGGTGATCACCAAGTGGAGAGGAATGTCATTGTTTGAGAGCGAAACACATTTCTGATATCAGCTGTGTTTTCAATTTTGTCTATCTCTATTTTAATTCACATTTTAGAAAACTAAATTTTACATTAATAGTTAGTCATGGATAGTATTCTTAAGTATTTTCCTATATAATATTAATTTCCAAATATGTATTAATATTTCATATTGTTATAACTGATAATTAATCAATTATTTGAGAAACTATTTGAACAGTCATCCTATTCTAATTTTACTTCATTGGTAAACCAAATAGTTTTATATTAAATTAGGTTAACTTTTAAATAATCTTTTTAATATAATTTTATATAGGAACACAATTCACTAACACATGAGTGTCCGATTATGACCATCATTTGGTATCAAAGGTTGTTTTTCAAGTTGCAGTTTTTAAAAATTTAAAATTATAAATCTATTTTAAAATAATTTACAACTATAATTATAGTTTTATTTTAAAGATATTTAAATTTTTTTAGTTTTAAATTTATAGTTCTTTAAAGTATTATTTTATTATCATTGATAATTTATTGAAAGGTGTTGCTACCAATAGACCTCCATTCATTAATTGAAAAAACTATGCACAATGGAAAATTAAAATGAAAATGTACATAGAATGTATAGGTTTGGAGATATGGTCATCAATTATAGATGAATATATGATTCCATATATTTAAAGAAATAGTTGGGATGACCCAGCTAATGCTTCCTTTAAAAATAATTACAATTCCATGAATTCCCTACACTATTATTTAGTTGATGAAGAGTTTAATAGAAATTTTTCATGTAAAAAACCTATGAAATTAGGGATACATTAATTTTTTCACATGAAGAAACCTCTAGTGTTATTGAAGTTAGAATTAACACATACACTATTAAATATGCTAACATTAAAATAAAGCCTTATGATCCAATTTCTGGCATGTATCTCATGTTTTATGAAATTTTGAAAACTATGATCTATAAGGGAAGATATGATACAACCAAGGAGAAAATTAGAAAAATACTCATATTCATACCATATTGATGGAGAGGAACCTCTGTATTAATCACAGAATCATGTGACATCTGTAAGTTACCATTGAAAGAGATTATAAGAATGTTTATAATGTGGGAGGATGAACTAAAAGTCAAAAATTAAGAGGATGATGAACCCCAAATAAAATCTTTTGCATTGAAATCTACGTCCTCCAAGAAAAATGGATATGTTCAATATGAAACTAAATGTTCACGTGAGGAACTATCATCAGTAGACAGTGTTGAAAAGGTGGATCAAATATCCATAGGGTTTATGAAATTTTATAGAAAGATGAAATTCTTTATAAATACCAACTAAAATGGTAAGATTTATCACAAGGGCCATTAGAAAAAGGATTTGAATAATGGTGATACTTATATTTAAATAATCTATCTTGAATGTAAGAGGAATGAACACGTAAAGGGTTACTATCCAAAGCTAAAGTACTAGATGAAAAATGATGATAGGGAAAGAAATTATATTATAGCCATGAAGGAATTTTAGAGTGCTTCTAAGGAGAACTATAGTGACTCCAAATCCTTCCATGAAAAGTCTAATAAAGAAAATATGTTTTTTATAGAAAACACATCCAAGGTAACACTAAATTCTCTTAAACATAATTCCTATTATTCTGGATATTTAAGTGATTATTAAAATATGACGACTAAAGAAATGATTGAATATTTGAAAATACAAAAAAAAAACATATAATAAATTGAAATACAATTAAAAATAATTTAAGAAACAATATGCTTTGACTACCACTGTTAGTTATGAACTTTTTATGGAAAATGAGAAAACATTTCAACTGCAAAAGAAGAACAATGAATATAATTTATCACATGAGCAATTGAAAAATGATCTATAGAGGATTACCAATGATAATGAAAAATTATTTCAAATGATTGGTAAAATATTATATCTTTTGTACACTACTAGAATAAGATACCAACCTAGAAAGAGGAATTTGGAAAAAAATCATTTTGTATCAAAATCTAGAAAAACAGTTTTATACCGAGTTTGGAATTTTTTTTCAAGTTCCAACTATGAAATATCTTATACTGTCTCATCTTTTTAGGGATGAAATAAACTATATTTTTCAAATAAGTTACATACTACTTATAGTAATCCCATGAAGAAAATGTGAGTTTCCAAAGCTCTTATTACTAATGTTATTTGACCCAAACAAATATTGGTTCCAAAATCATTTTTGGTATAATTATTTTGGTATGAAAACTGTTTAAAATGGTCCTGTAAAAGCTTATGGATCTTGGATAGTGGATGTTCAAGGCACGTGATAGAATATTACTTATGATTAAAGAACATGAAAAATATTGATGGTGGGAATGTCATCTTGGGTGACAACGCCAAATGAAAAATAATTATCCTCATCCAGATTAGTTACTCTAACTCAAATAAAATTTATAATGTACTTTTTATTGATGAATTTAAATTGAATTCACATTGTATATCTCAGTTATTTGCTGATGGTTTCAATACTAAATTTTTAAATGGTCCATGTAATGTTTTTAACAATAAAATTAATATATTAATTTCTGCACGTAGAAATGAAAATGTATATGATATTAACTTAGATTATTTAATTTATCATAATGTTTGATTCCTTATTCTTTTTTATAAAGAATACTATCTTTGTAATAGCTTATTAGGACATTGTAATATACACTCCCTTAGAAAAATTACTAGAAATCACTTAGTCAAGGATCTACCGAAACTTAAGAATCAAATTGAAAAGTTATGTAATCTTTGTCAAAATGGTAAAAAAAAATCTTTATCAATCCAAATAAATAAGGTTTAATTTCTCATCCTATTGAGTTGGTTCACATGGTTTTGTTTGAAACATATAGATTCTAATGACTTAATGGTATGCTCTCTGTCTATGTTCTTGTTGATGACTTCTCTATATATACATGGACCTTATTATTGCCTCACCAAAGTGAATATTTCTCACATTTTACAAAGTATGCTAGGACTATATAAAATCTTAGTGGTCGTAGAATTAAAAAAAATGTGACCATGTCTGTGAGTTTGAAAACCATGGGTTTGAATCATTTTTCTCAGAAAATGGATATAGTTATAACTTTTCTACTCATAGGACACATCAAAAAAATGGTGTAGTAGGAAGAAGAAATAGAATACTACATGAAATTTCATGAACCATGAATAGTTATTATAAACTACCAATATAATTTAAGGAAGAAGATATCAATAAAACATTCTATATTATCAAAAGAATTAGAACTATCCTTAAAAGAACTCCATGTGAGTTGTAGAACAATATAAAACCCATGGTTGACAAATTCATAACTTTTGGTTTAAATGTCTATATTATTAACACTAAGGATAATCTAGGAAAAATTTCCTCTAAGATTAATGAAGGAATTTTCCTAGGTTATTCAATATCTAGTAAATTTTATAGAGTCTTCAATAAGAGAGCCAAATTTTTTGGATGATTTTTTACATTTCATGTTTGATGAGATAGATCCACATGTGCCAAAGACATCTATTGAGAATCTTGAGGATGATTTTTTGAACTGGGAAACAAATAATAAATATTCTGACAATCCTGCGAAAAAATTTGTTAAAACATTATGTTCCATAAATTCTAGAGATTCTTGTATTTATGAACCTGAACCTATTGAAGAACCTGATGTGTATATCCCTTCGTTTTCTAAAATTGTTAGAAATATCAAGAAGCATCCTTTAGATGCTATTGTTGAATATTTAGATAAAGTAACACAACCTAGAACTTCTCTATGAAATTAGGTTGACCATCGGGCTTTTCTGTCACAACATCAACCTAAGAACATCCATGATGATATCAATGATGAATTTTGGGTGAAGGCTAAGCAAGAAGAGTTAAATTAGATTTAACAAAATAATTTCATGGAACTTGTAAATAGTCCAAAAGGCACATTGAATATAGGTACCAAATGGTTGTTTATGAATAAAGTAGACAAAGATGGTAATAAAGTAAGAATTAAAGCAAGATTGCTTACATAAGGTTACACTCAAGAACAAGGGATTGAGTTTCTGGAAATTTATTCACCAATATCTAGATATGAGTCCATCAGAATCCTTCTTGCATATGCAGCACATCAAGAATTCGAACATTATTAAATGGATGTTGTGGGTTCATTCTTAAATGGATATACAATTAATGATTTATTTTGTTGAAAAACCCCATAGTTTTAAAAACCCTCATTTTCCAAATAATGTTTTTTAATTGACCAATACTTTATATTGTTTAATAAGAGATCCAAGATATTTGTATGATAGGATCAACACTTTTCTTATTTCTAAAGGTATTAAGAAAGGTATAGATGATAATAATATTTTTATAAAAATAATTTCCATAGATATTTTATTAGTAAAAAATTATCTAGATGATATTATTTTTGTATAATCTAAAAAATATTTATGTGCTGATTTTTCAATGATCATGCATGGTGAATTTGAAATGATATTAATGGGTGAACTCAAATTCATTGATGAATTCCAAATACTTCAAAATAATGAAGGTATTTTTTTTGAATCAAATTATATAAAATAAGGATATTTTTAAAATATTTGGATTTGAATACAATAAGAGTAGTTACACTCTTATATGTACTGCTTGTAAGTTAGATCTTGATGAATATGGTAAATTTGACGATCAAACCACTTACAGAGGAATGATTGGATGTTTACTTTACATAACTACTAATAGTCTTGATATTGTGTTTAGTGTAAGCATGTTTTCATGTTTTCATGAAAACCCAAACGAATATCATCTTCTTTGTCTTTAAAAGATTATCAAATACCTCAATCATACACCTAACCTAGGACTGTTCAATCCTTGTGGAAAATATTTTGATTTAGTGAGTTATTCATATGCTGATTTTAGTGGCTGTAAGATTGAAAGAAAAAATCACTTATAGAACATGCCACTTTTTGGGAAAGTATCTAGTTTCATGGTGTATTAAGAAACAAAAATCTGTAGCATTATGTACTGGTAAAGATAAATTCATTACTAGTCGTTGTTGTTGTGTAAATATTTTTTGGATGAAATACACATTACTAGATGATGGATATAAATTCATATATTTTCCAATAAATTGTGATTACAAAAGTGCTATTAATATTTCTAATAATCCTATTTCACATTCTAGGATGAAACACATTTATGTAAGGCATTAATTTTTGGCAGACCATTACAAGAAAAGTGTTATAACATTAGATTTCATTGGAAATGAACAAAAGCTTGCTGACATTTTCACAAATCCATTGAACACTGAAAGAATGAACTAAATCCTACATGTGTTAGGAATGATCATCCTATAAGACTTTGTGTTTCTATTACATTGTCCATTTTAAGTGATCTTTCCATACTGAAACTCACTATATGAAATAAATAATGTCATATTGACACAGGTTCCATGTCCAAACCAATAAATATCTCGTGTCGAGACAGTTCTCATGCCGACATCGATGCTTTGTCATGCTGACATAGTTTTCATGCATACATCAATGATATGTCATGATGATATTATTTTCTTACTGACATATATACATTTTTATGCCAACACCTTTCTGTGACTACAGAGACGCCTTGTCCAGCCAACATTATTAGTGTTACGAAAATTCATTCATGCTAACACCAATGACTCCCTTTTTAATACTTTTTATGTTTTTTTCCAAAGATCATTGTTTCATTGATTTTGTTAAACCTGGTTATCAATTTAACTATTTGGTGATTTCAAAAGCTCTAAATGATATAAATTTTAATTGATCCACTCTACTCCTTTACCCGTACACAATCTCAGCCAATGCTCTATCTTCCCACAACCTTTCATATTCTTAACGTCAATCCCAACTCTTAGAATGGTGCTTGTGAAGTGATCTCTTGGTTGAGGTGAGTCTAGTGCATCTATGAAAAATAAGGGTGAATTGGGAAAATGATATAGACATGTAAATCATGCTCCAGGGAACCGTGTTGAAACACCATAAAAAAATTTATTGATGAATGGATTTTTGAAACCATGTACTTTCCACTCAAGGTACTACAAGATCAAGGATGGCTCGTGTGGTTCATATATAATGAAGGAACCATTTAAATTAATTTAGTTCATGAATTATACCTGAATATGGAGTTCCTTCATGATGGAAGTGATGTTTCTTGGATCCAGCCCATAGTAAGAAGAAAGATAAATTCTTTCCTGCAATAAAATGTTTTGAATGTCATTAAGTTCCTCATGAAGGGTTATTGGTTGATTATTATGGTACCTATAAACCTGAGAGTGATATGTTCTCTTTTGATATAGCTCTGAAGGAGCTTACTAATAATGAGGAGAACATGAGACCCATTTCTACAGTGTTATGTGGGGAATATGAAATCTTTTTTAACTTTATTGATAATTACATATTTCCAAAGAAAGGGGACTTCTCTTCATGAATGTATCATGATTTCTACTTGTTTATCTTCTATAAAAAGGGATCATGGTAAATTTCTGAAGATACTTTTATGTGCACATAAATGAAATGATACAACCTTCCTAAAAAACTAATTCTATGTTCTATCTAACGATGATCACAGCTATGCTAAAACAGAATGGTTGTGTAAATGAAGGAGAAGATGTTTTTTAGGGCAGCGAGATCTTCTTCAATAATGAAATTTGTTAGAGGATGATAATCAACTGGAAGCCATGGTGGAGGGAATGGGTTGTAGATAAAGATAAAATCTATGATAAGTAAAATCTGGTGGACTATCCCAAGAGGCCTAAGAATATGGCTAATCCAAGCCTGGGAAAAAATGAAGAAGTTGTTTATTATTTATAAGAATAAGAAGATCTAAATAATCCAGTTTGAGGTTATGGGTCACCTATCGATGATAAGAGTGATATTGATCCCAATGAACCTCAAAATGGTTTTTATTTTTGACCTCCTAGTCCTCCACTTGCCTTACCCTCTGATGTGCCCTCACATGACAACAATGGAGATGAAGAGATAGAAGTCTCAGGTAGTGTCGAATATGTAAGTAGAGCTAGTAGATCTAATGAAGAATAAGAAAGTGAAAATGATGAAATTTGTAGTGGTAGTGAAGAGGAAGAAGGTAAAGAAGATGGTGAGAAAAATGGAAATGAAGAACATGAATCTAGACACGAAGATGATGAAAGCACCAAAAGTGATGATGACCATCCTAAGGATGATCAAGGTGATGAGGTTGAAATAGCTTAAGTTGTGGATCATGTTCAGTTAGAAGATCTTCTTGATTTTTGTTGAATTTAGAGAAAATCATGATGTTGTTATAGTAATGTAAAATGATGAATTTGTAATTGATGTGGAAGTTCAAGAAAATAATGTACCTAATTTAGTCTATGAAAGATGAAAAGCTCATTCTAAGGATGGGCAACTAGTGAGGAGTGATTGGAATGAGGGGGAGCTTCAAAAAATATAAGATCAACCTGGTGAAGAGAATCAACATGGAAGAGTAAGACTTGATACTCTCACTCTTATAGATGATGATATAATTGTTGAATGGGTAATAAATACTAGGTATGTAGAACTATGATTCAATTATGAAGATTCAGATGATGAAGTTAGTGTACGCGTTGCAAGGGAATCAGTGGATGAGACCCTACCAATTTACTATGTCACTAAATAATATTTTGATTGGTTTAAAGAAGAAATCTATTTAGATATAAGTATATCTATTCAATCTCAGATGGTGCATGAGATTCAAATAGATAGAAGAGGAAACACTATGTTGAGTGATGAATTAAACTTTCTTAGATATTTAGTAGCAGAAATAAGGTAGTCTACGAAATGGATTACTATTCAATGTCAATAAATAGGTATATATGAGGCTGATTCACTAATGTTGCAATGAAAGTGATATGGGATATTCCACCAAACCTAATTACAACCACTGGGAAAATTTTTTCAAGTACTTCCAAATTGAGAAAATAAATGACTGTTCTTTTTTCTATAAAAATACTTTGACCTTATAGTACAAGGTCTCTGTAGAGACTGTTCTTAAAACATTGAAGAATCATACCTCATCTCTTAATAGTATTTCTTCTACATCTTCTCATATTTATTAGACTCTAAACATGTAGGTAGTCAGAAATATCATATAGAAGGAGATTCATGCTCTATATGTGGCCTCTAGTTTGGGAAACCATTATAAGATTGATAAGAATAGTGATCATGTTCATGATATGGTCAAACTCGGTTCCAAGAGTGTTGAAACTGAAAATTGGAAGACCATAGAAAATGTGGACTACTATTTCAAAAATATCATTACCATGCATCAGTTAACCAGTCTGTCGAAGTATTTGATAGGGAACCTGTCTTTGCCTCCTATAACTAGTGCTTTTAAATATCAAGTATAGAATTTGAAAAACATCAACCCACTTGTGGAAAAATTAATGGATAATAAGGATGAAATAGGTAAAGTAATAAATTATAGTGGTGGTATTATTGAGGATTTCATCAATATTTTAATGATATACATTCATGTAAAAAGTAAAGCAATTTTAGTTCCTAAGACAACACCTATTGGACAACATTGATTAATGTCTCCACCTCAAATGTCAGTTTCTTAGGCTGTGACTCAGATTCACCCAGTGATCCAAGCGTAGATTCAACCTCTCGTGTTGTCCTAACACAAACACATCCTCTTATTTATTGTTTTAGGTGGAGTCATCCTTCCTCCTATGAGTATTTTTTCAAACCATATGGATTTTCAAATAACTCCTACTAGACCATAAATTAATCCCTATAAGAAAAAGAAGGAAAATCTTAATCTTTAGCCATAGTATGGATCATAAAATGATAGTTCTATTTTCTTGGATTTTGTTATTTATATTTGATGACATGTAACACATTTTACTTTATTTATTTATGGAAATTTATGTACATGTATTTCCTATAATTCTCTTTTATCTATTACTCTATGAAAAATTCTATATAATTACTACATGTTTTCTTCCTGATAATCCCAAATGGGGTAGAAATAGTTTAACATTATCATTATCTCCATTAACTTGGATATCTATATTATATATCTTATTTTTCTCTTTGATACCATTACTCTATATTTTATCTCTGATCCTTATCTATGTTATAAATAATCATCTATAATGGGATATGATAAAGATAATGTTTACATTCTAAATCACATGATTATACTGAGTAATTCAATGATTTTTTTTCATTTAAAGTGGGAGTATATTGGACCATATGACACTCTTGGCCATAATCTCTAGTATTAATAGTTTGAATAATAACAAATCCTAAAAACGTATATTAATCATGTCTAAACACATCAATCATGATTATTTACATTTCAATATGCGAAATTATGTTTTTTTATTATCTCATATAAATTTACTACATTCCGTTAATACTTATATTGTAAGATACTCCTAAAAAATATTTTATAATTGTGACAAGCTAACAACAATAGAAGATATGAGATATTGATAGTTCATCTTAGACACCAATAAATGACCTACCAATGCAAATTACCTACAAATGAAAATGACCTACTAACATAGACGACCTATTGATTAGGATAATATACTATCACAGATGACATACTAACATAAATGACCTACCAATGAAAATTACCTAATAACAAAGATGACATATTGTCAATTCAAATGACCTACCGATGTATGGTGCTACCAACACAAGTACTCACTCACAATTAAAACGAGTCACCGATCCTATAACACCCTGATATTTTATGATATAGATTCTATTTAATTTATTTAATATATTGTTCTTTACACTACACCAATATTATCTTTCACTATATGCAACACCATGTTAGCTTTCGGTATATGCAACACTATTCTTGGCTTGTGTTACACACAATTTCAATTTCTTTTGATAAAATTCATTTCATGCAACACTAACTATAGATTTTGTTAAATGTATAAAATATCCATGTTTTGATTATGTTATAAAAAATAGAAAAGGAGGCTTTAACTACATGTAAAAATTACATGGATTATGTTACCCACAAGAGCAACCTTCCTCGATAGCTTGCATTGTAAGCAATACTGAGTTTCACTAAACAACGATATATTATTAAAATATTATTATATAACTGGATATAAAATAGCTGTTATGAATAGTATAAACCAAATTTTTTATTTTATATAACATTATCATTCACATTATTTATTTTCAATAATAGTATATATGAAAAAAAAATTTGGATAAAAGAAATTTTTTTCAAGAAAATGCAGTTTTAGAACCTTTTGATGGCACACCCTTTTTAAATCTAGTTATATACACTTTTATTAGTTCAATTTGACAAAATAAACATCTTATTTATATTAGAGATATAAAAATTAACTTTTTTATGATTTGGTATTTTCTCAAAAATAATCTTAATTTAATGAATAGTGAAAAACACTGCAATTTAATTCAAAATTGTTATTTCATCAAATTTATTTATATAGTTAGAATAAATTTTTAATTGGTTTTATAGTGTAATTGGATTATGTTTTTATCATTTAAACTCATTTTGATATTTTGATGTAATTTTATATTTAAATTGGACATAAAGACAAGGAAATCTCTTAATATGTTTTTACTTCCTAAAAACACATATTTTGGTTTTAACAAAGGGAATTAATCTTAAAATAATTCAACCAATTATGTGTATTGAATTATGAAAATTGGATTCCATATTTTTAATAAGTGGTTCCAAATTATGTTAATAGATCACTTTTATTTTTTGATATTGTTAATAGTAACTACTGTAATTTTTATCTACCCCAGTTAGTGATAAATTTGATAAATTAGGGTAACTAATAATAGAACATGGACACAATGTTTTTCTTAAATCCTTCCAAAATACTATTCGATGAATTAATGTATAATATTAACATATTTCGTTTGAAGTTTAGTCATTTAAGTACTAAATTACAATGAAAATGTCAAAAATATTAATAAAACCATTGAATGTGACAAAATGTCAAACTCACATTTCAAATAAGTAAAATTATTTTAATATAGGGATAACTAGGTGATATATTTGAACATAAATATTATATTTGAAAGATAATATAATTAAATACATAACATTTATTTATTTCCAATTTTTAGGAAATAAATAATAACCTTAATGTCTTGTTTTTTATTTTGTAAAAATTAAATAACTGATGAGAAATCAATAAAACAATTTTTTATATCAAAATAAAAATAAAAATGTCTAAACTGAAGAAACTATTTTATTGGGAATGTATATATCAACCAAAATCATCCAATGGTAGAATTATGGACAATTTAGTTCCCTATGAAACAGATTATGACAATTATTTTATTTTATTTAATGTTATGTTAAAATATCCGCATTCAAACTTTAATAAGTATAAAACTTTTAATTTTGGGTTCCAAAGTAGAAAAACTAAACTACATATATTATTATAAAATATTTTAAATTTATCTTCATAATATAATTTTATTTTTAATTATTCTTCATCAAATAATTATATTAAATAATTACAAAATATTTATGTATTAATTATATTATTAAGGGAAATATCAAATAAATCTTAATAAAAATATTAAAATAAAAATAATTTGGGGTAATTATTTTGTCCAATAAATGTTCTAAAATCCCTTGACCCCTTAGATATATAATAAATTTTTTGTTCTGAGGATAAAACCATATCAAGATATTTC
Source organism: Viscum album (assembly GCA_963277665.1). NCBI lineage: Eukaryota > Viridiplantae > Streptophyta > Magnoliopsida > Santalales > Viscaceae > Viscum > Viscum album. The sequence goes on from OY728150.1 coordinate 333,562,557, forward strand.
TAAAAATCCATGAAATAAATACTGTCAAAATTGACATAGTTGATATTTTGTTAAAATAATGATTCATAAAAATATTTAAAAAACGTAAAACAATTTGAAAAATATAATAATTATGATATTGTATATATTTTTAAAAATTAATCATTTATTGTATAATTTAAATCAAAAAATAAATATTTGACCCTTTTAATACTGAAATAATTTTTATCTTAATTAAAATTAAATCGAATAACAAATTTTCAATTAAAATGATAATGTCTAAAAAGGCAGAATAGTTTATCTAGCTTATATTGGTTTATGAGATATCAATATTATAATAAATTAGCATTGAATATATCTCATTTTTAGGAATTTCAATTGATTGTAAAATTGTTATAAATTAATATTATTGAGGTTTCCAAAAGTTCCCCTCGCCTCAATTATAGAAGGGAACTTCCTCCCTCAACTCTTCACTTAATTTTGAGCCTTCAAGCGAATCCATACCATTAAATTTTTCCTTATAAGATTCATTATTTTAATTCTAGTGGTTATTTTCATCTACAAAGACCAACTCTAGTTCATTAATTAGAGATTTAGAGGAAGCATGTCAAGGAAGAGGTAATCTCTTCTACTAAATCTTTCAAACTTATTTCTTCTTCTTCTTCTTATACATTATTTTTTAAATTATAATTTAATGACATATGAATCACTAATATAAAATTATGTTGTTATAATTATGAATAAATCATATTAACTTTTCTATCTATCCTCTAAATATCAAAATCACCACGTGTGCATACGTATGACTTACTGTCACCACACCATGGTGTACTCTTTTTTCACCACCTCCTTACATGGATGGGTATAATGATGGAAGTAATAACTATTAATAATTATTATAACATAATGTTGATTATCAAATTTTATACACCATCGACTTCAAAACCATTCAAGAACTATATTTATTATATCGTCACTTGTGCGTGCGTACGACATACTCTCACTACGACGTGATGTGATTAATTTTATATAATAGCCACTAAAGCATGATTAAATTAATATACTAAAAAATATGATATTAATTATGTTAATATCATTTTAAAATGATATAAATATGATCTAATAATAAGAACTGGAACATATTTGATAAAACAAGAAAATGATTAGAAAATAGTAAAACCACACATAACAAGTAATTATGAATTATTACAAAAAAAAGAACAATATGACCATATATGATGACTACAATTATATATTAAGTTAATAACATTATATAAATCAATTTAACAGAGGTTAGGATGCATAGGAAGCATATTGGACATAAAGTAAGGGATTATTTTGTCTCATTGTTGTTTGTGGGAAAAATGCATTATACACCCTCTAATTTATTTTGAGTGTTTTTATGTTACCCATGAATGTTATTATTATTAATATTATAAAGGTTATTTTATTTAAAAATGTGTATAAATTCCTTTATTTTATTAGGCATATGATTTGACTAATTATAAAATGGAAAGGGATAATTTTGTAATCTCATTTTTATTTGAGAATGTTTCTACATATGTATTTAATGGGTGTATATATATCATCCTTTTCCAAGTTTTCATAAAATGTTTTCATAAAATGATTCATATTATTAGATTTATATTTAAAGTCAATTTTACCCATTTTTACTTTAATACAAGGTAGGTAAGGAATCTTTCTTTTGTTTACAAAATGAGATAATTTTTTGTATTTTTTGGAAAAAGTATGAGGAGAATGTTTTATTACTTGAACGGAAAGAACAGATATTAACATATTCATAACACATTATTTCCGTGATGTTTCCCAAAATCATTTTCATGAATATTTTCAACTAAATTATTTTTGTCTAAAATTCATGACATTTTGAGAGACGAAAACATTTTTGAAGAACAAATGATATTTTCCTTATAAATTAAGTTCAAGTGTTTGAAAACATTTATTTTCTATTTAATAGGACATATGATTATGGTTCTATACCTATTATTACATTTAATTGATTTTGTTTATGATGGAGTTATTTTTATGAGATCTATTTATTTTATATGTATTATGTTATGATGGAATGTAGTTTAAAAAACAAATTTCATTTCATGGAGTATGCATGATGATTGATTGATTTTTTTGTAGAACACATAAGAATGATTTAATTATGAGATTGGTGGGACCTATATATCCCCCCAATTCATTGGGTAAAGATTCATATTTCTTGAGATAAACATGATTGAATGTAAATTAAATCCGGTTTAGAAATAAATGGCTGGAAGGACAAGTAAACTTGGTTCAATAATACATGGATGAAATGACAAATAAACCTGGTTCAGAAACGGACCATGTCCACTATACTGGTCTTGGGAGAAATGCCTTGTATTATATGGAAATCATATTATGTTCATATATATTTTCCAAAATTATATGTTTTATGCCAATTCTAGATTACAATTTTTAATGTTACTTTATGATACATGTCTTACATACTGCCAACAATTGTTTCTTGAGTCAATATTTTTATATTTGAACTCTGTGTTCATGATATTTTTTACATTATTTTACTTATGGATTATTTTATTTTCTCAATGTTTACCCTTACAAGAAATTTGAGCTCACCCTTTTTATGTTTCTTTTTCACCAGGATATAATGAAAGTTTTATGTATGAAAAAAGGGGAAGATCTTTATGGATTATATAGAAGATAATTTACCAAGTTAAATTGTTATATTCTATGTTTACAAAGACACCAAACTAATATGGTTTTTGGGGGACTATTGTGTCATGTGTTAATTATTCTATAAAAATAAGATAATGTCCATATATATCAATATTAGGTCTTTGCAGTTCATATTAGAGCGAAGGATTAGATAACTTTTAGAAACTCGGATGCGAAATCTATATTCAGATTCCATGAGATATTTGTAAGGTATGTATATGGATGTCCCTAAGGGTATGTCTAACTATATGTTACAATCATATAATTATGTTATTGATCATGAATAACCAAGTATTAATCCTAAGATGTTAGATATTGAATGTACACCCCCTTGATTATGTTGTATTCCTTGTATGATTTTTTCTTCTCACATTCTTCTTTTTGGGTTTTAGAAAATGGCTCTAAATAGGAGGATCCATGTTAATGGAGAATATTATAGACAATGGAATGATTTTATTTTTGAGAATCCAAATGAAATGGGAGTTGGAAGTCGAAACTTCATTATTATGACTAATTAGATATATCATAATATGTCCAATATTCTCAAGATTGGTTATTTTCCGGACCCTCTTAATAATAGGAAGATGAAGATTAATGGTGATAATAAAGGAATGAAAGTTCATCATTCCCCATGTAAATCATGTTGGAAGAGGCATCAAGAAGATTGTTTTAAAGGAAATTGTAGATTAAATTAGGTGTGGAAAATAAGGACACAAACCTAGTAATTGTAATGGAAAATGTGGAATTAATACAATGGAAACAGATAATCGTATTGATAAGACATCAACAATAGTTAAATGTTTAAAATGGAGAATTTAGAGGCATTATACAAATAGATACCCTAAGGGAAAATCTAATGAAGAGAATTAGAATGGTCATATGGGTAGTAATTATGTTGAAGAAGATGAAGAGACTACAAATGATATATTAGATGAATGATGTGTGGAGGAATAAAATGATAAAACTCAGTCAACATTTTATAAAAATAGTAGAATGATTGCATGTTTATAAAAAATAATGATTTATATGTAATTTTATGGTACTATGTAATAAAGAAACATCAAATTATTGTTACACTATTTATTTATATATTTTTGGAAGACACAATATATTATAATAATTTTGAGATAAGGAGAAGATTGGTTATTTGACAGTATTAATGTCCTCAGGACTGATATAAGGCCACAATCATATCTTGGTTTGAGTATATATATTTTTTGGTATTTTCGGTATGTGGAATGAGTTAATTTTGATAGAATTCATGTTTTCACTTATGTTATATGGTAATTTATATTATCACAATGTTTCAAGAGAGTACATGATTAAGGAATTCACATGATTGGAATGTGACAACCATGAAATACCTTATATGAAAGTGGAGATAAATGTTATGTCAGTTTAGTTCACCTATTTCTAATGTTTTATATTTTTAGTTTATGGAAATATTTCAAGGTTATACATTTATGGATGGTATTATTTATACTCTCGTTGAAGTTTTTTAGATCAAAATATTATCTCACTATATGAGGACATATGCATATTTTATTACCTCTGATAACATTTTTATTGATAATGATGTAATAACCAACCATTCAATCCAATTATCTATTAAAACTTTATGAATGAAAAATAAATCATCACTTATTGAAAAAAAAATGATGATGTGGAAATTGTCCAAGGAACAAACAACAATGAGATTATACCAAAATCAAGTAAGTATTTATTCTCCTAAAAAGTTCTTCAACATTAGGAAAATGATATTGAAAACCAAAAATGTTATCATAATACCATCTTATCTTATAAATCTGATGGTCTCTTAAGTCTTTGCATATTTATGGCTTTTCAGTTGTTAGTTTTCTCTAAACCATATTCTCTATCACTATCCATCAAGATTTTAGGGTTGGATTTCTCATCCATTTCTATTTCACTTCCCACCTATATTTTCCTATGTGGAATCCTAATGAGGAGTTACATTGGGTAACTATTATGTTTCTAAATTTCATTTTTAAATCGATGTTTGATTATTCCAAGTTATGATTTGGGTTTCCCTGAGAGAAGAATTCAAGTAGTAAACCGTTTATAACCATGACATATTTCGAAGGAAATATTCATTTAAAGGGGGGTAGAAGTGACACCCCTATATTTTAACAGTTATATTAAATTTAATTTCATTGATTTATTCTGTTGTATTCAACAATAAATTGTCTTAAACTATATAGAAAACCCCATTAACTTGTAGTTTAACTAGGCTATTCTGGGCTTGTGTTACACAGAATTTCATGTTCTTTTGGTAGAATTAATTTCATGAAACACTGAATATAGATTTTGGTCAATGTATAAAAGAAATACATTTAGATTATGTTATAAGAAACACCAAAAGAGGCTTTCACTACATGCAACAATAACATGGCTTCCGTTACACACAAGAGAGACCTTCCTCTATAGATTGTGTTATACACAATACCGTGTTTAATAAACAACAATATATTATTGAAATATTTTTATTTAATTTGGTATAAACTAGCCAATATGAATATTACTAACAAAATTCTTAATTTTAAATAACATTATCATTCATTATATGTTTTTATAACATGATATACGAACAAAATCCATTTTCCAGATGAAAAAGTATTTTTTTTTAAAATGCATTTTTACCACCTTTTCATGGAGCACATATATTAAATCTAGTTTTTACACTTTTAAAAGTTAAATTTGAATAAATAAACTTATTTTATATAATAGGGACATATAAAATTATCTTTTTTTTAAATGGTATCTTTCAGTTAAAATTCATATTTTAATGAATTGTAAAAAAATTTACACTTTAATTAAAAAGTGCATTTTCTTCTATTTTTAATATATAGTTGGATTATATTTTTAATTTTATTTAAATTTTCATTTGATTATGTTTTAATCATTTTATATAATTTAGGTAATTTTATGTAATACATTTACATTGGAAATAATCACCTGAAAATCATTTGATAACTTTTTACTCTTTAAGATCCGGTTTTTAGTTTCGACAAGTAGAATTAATCATAATTTAATTTCTGCCAATTATATGTTTCGAATGATGAAAAATGAATTCCAATATTTGGAATCAGTGGGTCAAAATTATGTTAATGGGTTAATTTTATTTTTGAATATTATGAATAGTAACTATGGTTATCTTTAATTATAATAGTTAAAGGTAAATCAGGTGAATTAAGGTTACTAATAATATAATAAGGGTAATAAAATTATCATAAAGCCTAACAAAATCCCATTAAATGAATAAAAGTATAATATTAACATCATTGGTTTTAACATTTGTCATCTGAGGGCCACATCACAATTAGAAGAACATAAATATTAATTAAACCAATGAATGTGAAAAAATATCAAAATTGCAATTTTTAAAAGTATAATAATTTTAATTTGGGGATATCTAGGTGATATATTCGATCAGAAATAGTAAATCGAAAGATAAAATAGTGTCCTACATCATGTAATTTATTATCAATTTCGAGGAAATAAATAATTACACTAATATCTTATTCTTTGATGATGTAAATATTAATTAATTGATGAAAAATCAATGATTTTTTTTATTAAGATACTAAAGACAATAAAACTATCCAAACACATGACCAAATTTTTTTATTCAAGTATATATCAACCATAATCATCCAATAGTAGAATTATTGACCATTGGGATCCATATGGAATTTATTAGCACAATTATATTATTTTATTTAATGTAATACTAAAATTGCCACCTTCATTCATTAATAGGTATAAATTTTTAGAATGATTGGTTCTCATGTCAAAAGATTTGATAAAATATATTCTTCTAAAATATAGTAAATTTATCTTCATAATTTTGTTTTATTTTTAATTTTTATTCACCAAATATTTATATAGAATAATTAACAAATATTGATGTAGTAATTATTTTATTAAGGGAAATATCAATTAAATGTTAATAAGAATATTAAAATAAAGATAATTTGGGATAATTAATTTTTCCAATGAATTTTATAAATTCTATTGAACCATTTTTGATATAATAAATATTTTTTGAGGACAACACTTAATTTTTATTGAAATGAAAAATACATATAATGAATTGTTTCAAAATTGTCACAATTGATATTTTGTTAAATTAATGTTTTATAAAATTATTTAAAAATCCTGAAACAATTTAAAAAATATAGAAAAATTATAATATGTTCTAGAATATTCTAAATTATTCATTTATTGTATCATTTAGATCAAATAAGTTAATATTTCACTCTTGAAATATTAAAAAAATTGTTATCTAAATTAAAATTAAATACAACATCAAATTGTCAATTAAAATGATAATGTTTAAATTGAAATAAAAACTTGTCTAAATCCTATTAATTTGTGAGATATCAAAAAAATAATATCATATTTTAGAATATATATCATTTTGGATGTATTTTATTTATTTTAAAATAATTATAAATTGAAATTATTGAGGTTTCCAAAAGTGCCCCAAACCTCAATTATAAAAGGGCACTTCCTCCCTTAACTCTTCACTTTCATTTGAGCCATCATGCTCAGCTATAACCTGACTTTTTTCCTTCTCAACTTCAATATTTTTATTCTATAGGTTATTTTCATCTTCTAATACTTACTCTAGTGCTATAAAAAGATATTTAGAGGAAGCACGTAAAGGAAGAGGTAATCTATTCTACCAATTCATTCAAACTTCTTTCTTCTTCAATATCCACTTCATTAGTTTTTTCATTAAAAACTAAGAAAATAAGTATGACTCATACAAATATATTTTATTATAATTATGAAACAACCAAATTCAACTTTATATCCATCATAATAAAAACTAAATCACTACTCGTGCGTAGGTACGACTTACCGTCTCCACGCCATGGTGTACTCTATTTTTACCGCCACCATACTTTGATAGGTATAATGATGGAAGTAATAACAATATATTATTATTATTGCATGATAATAATTTTATAATTTTATGCACCATCCACTGCATGACGATCCAACATCTATTTGAATGATATCATCGCTTGTACATACATAGGGCATACCATCTCCAGGACGAGATGTGATTTGTTTTACATGATAACCACTCAAGAATGATTATATTAATGTAAATAATTAATAAATATGATATTTTATATGTTAATATTATTTTATAATTATATAAATATGACCTAAAAAAGAAAACCATAAATTATTTGACAAAACAGGCATGAAAATATTAAGCAGTTAAAATAGTGATAACATGTAAAAATGAATTGTTACAAAAAAACAAAAGAGAATGTGACCATATATGAGGAAAATGATTCTATAATAAATTAAAAACCTTATATAAATCATTATACCTGAGTTTTTTATAGATAGGAAGCCTGTAAAACCTAAGGTAAAGGATTATTTTGTCTCATTTTAATATCAGTGGGACATATGCCATATACACCATTTAAATGTTTTGACTGGTGTTTATATTTTCCATGAAGGATTTTGTTATTATTATTATGACAGTTATGATATTTTAATATGAATATAATTTTATTTATTTTATGAGGCATGTGATTTGAAATATTATAAATTAGTAAGGGATAATTTTGCAATCTCATTTTTTTCTGATATTGTTTATACGAAACTATTTACTGGGGTTATATTTATCATCCATGTCTATGTTTTATAAAAATGTATTCATAAAATGTTTTCTATTTATATATGTATGTTTAAATTCATTTATAACAATTCATTACTTTTACATCATGTTCTTTATGGAATATTTTTTTTGTCTACCATATGATGTACTTTTTGACTCTTCTGATTAAATCTGAGGAGAATGTTTTTTTAAACTTATATGGCATGAACGGATTTAACATATTCATAATTCCTTATTTCCATGAAGCTTAATTTACACATTTTTAAGCGTATTCTCAACTAAATTATTTTCTTATGAAATTTCACTAGATTTTGAGAAAAGAAAATTGTATTGCATAAGAAAGGATATTTTCCTCGGGAATTATGTTCAAGTGTATTATCAAAATTATTTTCCATCTAAGATGATATAGGGTTGTGTTTTTGTCTTTTTTATTACATTTGATTGGTTTTTTTTGTGATATAATATTTTTATGAAAACAATTTATTTTATATGGATTATGCTATGATGGAATGTTGTTTAAGAATATCATTTTATTTCATGTTATATGTTGGGATGAATGATTTATTTTTTTGTAGACCATATAAGAATGGTTTAATTATGATATGGGTGAGAACTATATCTCCCTCTAGTGCATTGGGTAAATATTAATATCACATGAGATATATATGAATAAAATGATAAGAAAAAAACATTCATTAATATATGGTTGGAATGGGATGTAAATCTAGTTCAATAATATATGGTTGGAATGACAGGTAATCCCGATTCAGTAATGGACATTTTCCACTATAATGGTCTTGGAAGAAATGCCTTGAATTATATGGAAATCATATTATATGATTATTTGTTTTCCAAAATTCAATGTTTTTATACCAATGATATTTTACCATTGTTAATGTTCTTTTTTGATCCATTCCTTACATATTATCATTATTTATTTAATGACTCAAGATTTTGATATTTAAATGTTATGTTCATGTTTTTTTACATTCTTATAATTTTGGATTGTTTTATGTTCTCTGTTTTTACCCTTCTTGAGCATCTGAGCTCACCCTTTTTATGTTTTCTTTTCCACATGATATAACGAAATGTTTTAGGTTGAAAAAAATGGTATGATGTTGATGGGATATGTTGATATTATGTCACCAAGATAGAATATTATGTTCCATGTTCCCAAAAACACTAAACTAATATGGTCTTTAGGCATCTGTTGCATCATGTATTAAGTATTCCTCAAAAGTAATGTAATGTCCTTTTATGTCAATCTTGGGTTTCTACCGAACCAATGAGTCATCAATGCTTGGAATGACCGAAAAATGACACATAGATGGAATGAGTCACTAGTATAAGGGGATACCAACCGAGGACTCATCCATAGACCATTTAAAATTTATTTTATTTAAAATTATTTCTAATCATCCTATTATGTGTGTATTAATGTGACTTATTAATTTTATGCATCATTCACAGACATCATAAATTAAGATGTAAAAAATAGTAGGTATTATGTCAACATCAAACATGCACATTGTCATGATTCGATAATATATATTCAATGAAGAGCGCATGAAAGAGACACACAGGAAGACTTGAAAAAACACACATACACAAGATGATATGAGAAAAAACACCACAAGCATTATACATAAAAGAAAAACACAAGAGTTATTCTTCATTCTTACTAGAAATAAAATAGATAACTGTTGATCATAAAAGTTCCATCATCCTAGCAACATCCAACTAAATTTAAGGAGAATAACCTCTCACCATTCAGGAATACAGAACACAATACTCCATGACACTCTGTTTTAACTGGTTGTTTCCAAAAGAGGACTCGAGCTTCAACTATGATACATCAAAGAGTCCATAGCTGAATTAAATAACACTTAGAGCTTATTTAATCACTTCTTAATATATTATAATATTTTTTAAACTATTTAAAAATAAATTCAAGATTTTTGTGTGTTTATACTAAAAACACACACTGTCAGCCACACTAAACTGGAGGATACTTGATATCCTCAAACAACTATCTTATTACACTTGTTTGACCAATGAAGAACTACGGAAGAGGTCCTATGTGACCTAAATATAATTTTTTCTCCCACATAAAACTATGGAAGTGGTCTTGTGACCTATAAAGTCTATGTAATATTTTGTTTACCCTAATCCAGGGTATGAAACCTAGAATTTGAATGTATTGCTTTCTGGATGGTGGTCACCAAGTGGTGGAGACTAAGTATATGATTGAGATTGAACCTATTTGTTTATGTATGATGTTTTTTCAATTAATTCTTTCTCTGTTTTAATTAACATTTTAAAAAACTAAATTTTACTTTGATAGTTTGTCTTTTATTGTAGTTATAACTGATTTTCTCTATTAGAGTAGTTTCAGAAGTTATATCAATATCTCATATTGTTATAAATAAGAATTAATCAAACATCTGTGAAACTATTGGAACATTCCACCAATTTTACTTTTATTACATAGGTTAACTGGATAGATTTATTTTAAATTGGGGGACCCATTTAAATAAACATTTTAATAGAAATTTTTATAAGAACTCAATTCACCCATCTCTATAGTAACATAATCTGACCAACACTTCAAATTATTTTTATGAACACCCTTTTATTAACACTCTCCCATATAATATGTTTTATAATTCTATCCACATTCTAATTGGCGGACAAACTATTGTTGATTCTTCCATATCTATCTTATTCAATCATTATTTATAATATTTTTCTTAGGAAAATATGATAATATTCTTAGGCTATATCACTTATAATCCAAAAAAGTATCTAAACTCTCCTACAATGGAAATCTCAAGTAGTTACTTTATATTCTGCAAGAATTATATACAAGTAATTTATTTATAGCTAATAAATGATTACATCTGCAGATATTATCTAAAAATGTGTATATGAATTTAATTATTTAGTATACATGTTATTATACACTATCCCATTTTTTAATTTTATGTTCTTAAATCACATATACAAGATTTAATAATGTTCCCTTTTGGACAAATCCAATCCATATAAGTACTCTTTCAGATAGAAAATTTTAGATACATATTTATCAAGTAAAAGATCGTTGTGTACTCAATAAAATCCTCTTCTACCATCTCACCAAACAAGAAGTAACATTAAACATAAATATATTAATTTTTTACTACTTATAAGATGAAAATACAAGTAAAATTAGAATTATATATAATCTTCAAACTGTAGAGAAGTTATATTCAATGTAAACACCATATATGATGACTTTCACATTCAAAAAAGTCTCACAATGATTATTAGTATATATCCCTTGAAATTTAATTTAGTTTGGAATACTCAAATTGTCCCAATGTAATTTTTATTATCAGATCTTGAGAAAGGGTCCCATGTTGAATTTTTACCTATCATGTTCATCTCCAAAAACATAATTTCCATTTAATCTTCATTTTGTAACACTAAAACCACAAATTAGGGATCAATATAAGAGATAATTTAGGGTTGATTGTCAAACCACTTCCTTTTCCTACATGGTTGCTCTGTTTGACTGTCACACCTCAAGTTCCTTTTTCTTTAAACTGATTAAATTTTATTTCAAATTCTATTATTTAACACAAAATTCATATTAAGCATTAGATACCACGTTTTTCATTCCCAATTTCCACTTATTTGTAAATATTTTAAAATTAATATTTAGGAAATAAAAATTCAAATTTATCTTGTGTAGTACCATCTTTTCTTGAAATCTACCATCTATTTTCAGCAGAAATTTAAAAATATGTTCTATCTAGAACACAATTTTTGAGTTGTTTAAATTTTGTTTTACAATAAATCATTAGAAAACATTTTAATTCCTTCAATTCTAATTATTTTACCCTTTTTTATTAGACTAGTATACATGAAATACGCCACTATCGGCTTTCTCATCGAATTATATCATATTAGATTCTTTTTTATTAATTATAAAAGGGATTAAAAAGAAACTAAAATAACTATAATATTTTTATATCATAATTCACATGCTTTTTGGTTTTAATTTTTTGTTAGTAAAAATGTACTCTGAAGACATACTTCTCTACACATATATTCCCTAATGAACAATTTTGATATATTATACCTAGAAAGAATTTTTATTCCCATTTTAACAAATATTTTATGAATCCTCTTTATATATCCGTTAAATTATTTTTTATGGGGATCTTTATTAATTTTCATCCTTACAATTTGAAATATATGAATACAGAAATTATTATAAATTCATTCTCGTTCCTAGTCTTTATATTCTTGTGAATTATATTTAAAAATTTCCCCACTAGTTCATTCTCATTTCGTAATGATTCTAGAAAATTTATAACATTTAATAAGGAATAATTTTTTTTATATTTTTACATTTCTGTGATCATCATAGTGTTTACTCACACCCAGAATGTTTTTTGGGTCTATTAACAAATATAACTTTATGTTAATTCATCATGTGTGGATCAATTTCACCTAGTCCAGTTATCATGATCTTAAAAGATCACATAATACCAAAGAATAAAATACCACCATCATGATCATGGATTATTTCAATTTAATTGTATCACCCTTCATATGTGATGAGAAACCACTCTCAATAGTCTAGGGTTGTCTCCTCTTAATACCATTGAGAGCTGACTCTACAATCATTAACATGCCTATTTTGTTTCATGATTATATACTCATTACTATTGAAGTTGTATTTTAATTGGAAAAATCATAATACTAAAATATCATACAAATTTACAGCCATATTTATTTTTTGAAATATTTCCTCAATCCTATAAATCTTATTTTTATTAAGTACCATAGGTCGTCCACTATTTATTATATTTCGTTATAGATCTATTTCTTAAATATTTTAAGTATCTCTTTTTTTATTATTGAACTATTTGGTTCTAAGCGTGATTATATTAAACTGTAATGTGTTGGAATTTTTCTTTTAATAACAACTATTTATCCCAAGAGGTAGTAAGAGAATTGTTGTTATAAGCTAGGTTGAAGAATTGGTGAAGAAGATATATTTGAATGTTTTATATTTTTTAGAATATGTCAATCATTTTCTAAGATAAATTAGTTGATTAATTATAATATATCATTATTTGATATGTATATATATATCATGAATTGATAATCGTGAATTAATATTTTTATGAATATTGAAGAATGATACAGAAAGGAGGGCCAAGCCTAAGACAAACACACCCTTTATAAAGGGAATGTGAGTGTATCCATGCAAGGTCATGACCATGGAATATGGTATTTATATATCCAAGTGTGGTAAAAAATTACAAAACATTAATATTCCATGCCCTATGTTTGATCATGTTTTATTAGAGGAATTACAATGGAATCATTCAAAGGAAAAATGGTCATGGGGAACGTTGTGGTATGAAGAGTGTACTACATTGAAGACTATCTATTCAAAATATCCAAAAAAGGAGTAAACATTCCCATGGTACTTGTCATGGTGCTTATAATGTATCACTATATAGACAAGAGATTCCAAAAATAGGCATAGTGGTATTCTATGTAGGTCATGGCCAATTAGTGTAGTAATAGACCGAAACTAAAAAGGATAAAGAAAATGTCCTTGGTTTTGAAGAGACTTGTTCGATAAGTATTATTACATGAATTAATGGTCAAATTAAGGAATTTGTTACCATGGTTATTGGTATTTTGGAGTAAAAGAGGGAAATGGGTTTTCACCATGTTAATGTGAAAGATGTTTTGGAATATTATGGTTTCCATGTTTTTTGGAATAATTATACCAATATGGTGTCAAACAAACTATTAAAAATACAAGGCGAGCGATTTACATCTAATTTGAGAAGGCATGATGACATTACTCATTGGATGAAAAAATGGTTGTCTTACATGATATGTGATGTCTTTTTGGATATAAAAATGATATCAAAACAATATATAAAGATACAAAGATGCATAATGAAGTATAAGTATTTTATTTATTTGGAGGATGTTGATTCTTTTATTTGAAATTTAAAAAATAAAATTACCTCATATAAATTGTAATTGTAAATATATATAGTAAGAGATAGTGAAATTTAATGATTAATATGTTTTTAGTTTATGTGATGTGGATAAAGAGAGAAAAAAATAAGTGGAAGAAAAATTGGCCATAAAAATTGACATAGAGTGAATAAATCAATCCTCATTTTATACATGTTAATGATGTGTTGTAAGAGCGGTGATAAAATAATAAATGAAGGATATGTCTATAAGTATTTATTTTTTAAATGATTATGGTTAGTAATTTACCATTTCTTAAATCATTTATGTATATAATAGACTTTATATAACATGAGTACAAATATATGATTTTCTTGTCATACCTACTTATTAAAACTAGTTAGAAGAATGATATTGGATAAAACATAATCATTCCAAGGACTGAAATTCTTATTTTAAGAGTTGAACCTTGTAAATATACATTTACTTTCATGTGTGTGGATTGGAAGGTGATCATTATTAACATTAATCAACGATGACGGTCATTTTACCAAGGAAACCTGAAATTTTTTTGAATCTCTAATTCAATCCCACATAAAGGAATTATTACTACTATTGTCGGATCCTATTCATGGTTTATTTGAGAATGATGCCCCTAAATTTAGATTATCAATTTTATATTTGTAATGTAATTTCGATCTATTCAAAGTATTTTTCACTAATGTTTTTATGGAATCATAAATAATAATATAGGGAATGCCATGGGTTAGTAAAATTTTATGGGAGAATCTATAATATATAGAAAGATAGTATTTTTCTTTCCCTATGTTATATTAGTTATTTTTTTGGAAGATACAACAACTGGAATATTTCCTCTGGCTAATGGGTTTTGTCACACCCGTCTTTTTTTTAATAAAAATTGTTTTAATGATGATAATAATAATATTATTAATAATGTTAAGAATATAAAAAAATTATTAAGTTATTAATATTGTCATAATAATTATCATTGTTAATATTATGATATGTTATGACTTTTTATTATTATAAAACTATTAATACAATTAAGGTTGTTATTGTTATTCACATAAATTATAATTCATTAATTAACGAGCGAACATAAAAAAAAATTTAATTGTATTAATAATAATAATAATGTTATTATTATTTGAGTTTCTCATTCCTGTTATTAGTATGATTAATTTTATTAAGATGTTATTATTACTACTAATATTATTGATGATAAGTTACTTTATTTATTATTATCATTCTTATTTTAGTTTATTATTATTATTAGGTTAAGTTAGAATTTCCTTTTTAGGTTTTATTTTATCTTTATTTCCCATCTCTTCATTTTTATTTTATTTTATTCCATCTTCCTTTAAATTTTTATTTTCTTTTATTGAACTTTTTCATTATTTTCTTTCCATTTTTTTTCTTTTATCTCCTTTCTCTTTTCTTTTTTTCTTCTTCCCGCTCCCTTCCTTTCCCCCTCTTCTCATCGGACTCCCCCCTATCTTGCGCAAAAAAAAAAACCCTAGCGTACTCTCCCTTTCAAGTCGCGCCGCCCTTTCTCCCCATGGCCGACCTCCATCCAGTAGCACCGGCTCACACCGCATCGCCAGCCACCGGCCTACCTCTTCACGCCGTCGCCCCGACTCCCCATCGCCCCCCCTACAACCCCGCTCGGCCGACCACCCTGCCCCCCCTACTGCCTTCCTCATCAGCCAAAACCGCACCCCCCCTCCCGCTGGAACCCCTCGTCGTCGCCCAGTCCCGGCCAGCCGCTCCCTCCCGGCTCTGCGTTGCACCCGCCGCAATCCCGCGCCGCCTCCTTATACCAGCCGCCGGCCTACCTCTCCACGCCATCGCCTCCGCTCCCGTCTGGCCTCTGCTCGGCCCGTCACACCTTCACCCTAGCCGAAACATTCTCCCAGTGCACAACGTCTCCCTCTTTTAACTTATCTACTGGTCTCGTGATTGGAATTGATATGGTTACTTTGCTGATCCTGCTAGTGTTGAGTTGTTTGATCTTCTTTTGCTGCAAGAATAAGAGAAGGAACTCTGTATCATCGGATTACTACGCACCAGCCTCCCGTTGCCTCACAAATGGTGCGTTTTCCCTCGCTTTGTTGTTTTTCCTTTCTAGTAAAGTTGCGGGTAAGCATTTCACTTTGTTTGTGGTCTGGATTGTGTTGTTTTCGGTTCGATTTTAATGTTTTGTCGTTATATTGTTTTTTTAAGGTTCATTTTGAATTTGTTGTGGTGCGTGTGATGAGCTTTTGGAGTCGTGCATCGAATTTTCTGAAGTCGCGACCTCCTGGTAGGTGGTTCCATGCCATAACATCTTTAGATAATTTAATTGCTCATTAATTAAATTATATTGTGTTCTAGTGATAAATTGCATGATGCGAATTCTGATTTTGGACGTGCTTCGATATGAATATTGATGAGTTAGAGTTGTTATTAATTAAATGTCAACTTTTTCTTGTGCGTTGTGTTGTTGAAATGTTTAGACACGTTATAGTTAATTGTTTAGGGTGTGAAAATTTTGTTTTCAAGAACGCTCGAGGTACGGGTGATATTAAACTGAGTTTTTCAATATAAGGTAAACTATTTTCGATGTGTGAATTTTTAGCATTAACCTTGAGTATCTTTTAGGGGTGCGTATGAGGTTTCAGAAGGGTTGGAATGTGAAATTGATTTTCAAATAGTTCTGCCATTTAAAATTTGTGTGTTTTAAAGTGAGGCCTTGTGGTATGCATATGTGATGTTTTATTAATATAGAAATTGTTTAATTAAGTGACGTTTGAGATGCGGAATATGGTTGGTAAGGTTTTTGGGGTTGTTTGGTGGGTGCGAAATGTGTTTTCAAGTTCTTTGAGGTGTCTGTGTCATTAAATGTAGATTTTCAATCAAAATGAGTCACATTGGGTGTGTTTGCCGTGTGGCGTACTTTTGGAACTAAATTGAAAAATCGTTTGAACAATGGGAAAACATGTTTTAGTTTGTATAAGCTGCACATTGGTTTTAAAGTGACGTTCGTATATGAAGTTGAGTTCGTCGTTCTGGTGCAATCCTTTTCTTTCTAATTTTAAGTGTTTAATAAATTGTTAATTGCACTTATTAAATTATGTGTGGAGCGTGAGAGTTGTTCTTGACAGAATTATGTGTGTGTTAAGTTTTAAAGGTATTCTTACATGTGAAATTGGAAATGTCTCATGTGCAAAATCTTATTGTGATGTTTTGAAGTGTTCCTCTAATTGTTTAAATAGTTTATCAAGTCACGCAAGTGATCTGGACTATGTGATAAAATGGTTTTGGTGTGCGTGTGTTTTTTTATGGTGTTTGGGTATGCAAACGGTGACGTTTATGTGTAATGTTTTGTTTGGTTCGAGATATGTGAAAGTGATATACATTACGTGAATGTGAAACTTGATTGAGCACAAGGGAAACCCTGGGTATCTAGGTGGGCAGACTAGAACTAGTGTGCTAGTGAACCGGATGGGTATCGTCCATGTTTCACTTAGCGGGATTGACGATTGAAACACTAACAAAACATGATATCTGAGGGTCGTGGCCTTCTAAGCCACGTGTTCTGAGGGTCGTGGCCTTCTAAGCCACGTTTTCTGAGGGTCGTGGCCTTCTAAGCCACGTTTCACCGAGACACGAGGTTCCTAGGGTCCCACACGAGCTAGATGAACCTTAGGGGTTTTACCCACAGTGCTCTACCATCAATGGTGGTGCCTTCCGTCGACATATGGGGGACCACTTGGGTGTTAGCGTGTGTGTGTGTGTGTGTGTGTGAATGTGTGTGTGAGTGTGTGTGTGTGTGTGTGTGTGAGAGTGTGTGTGTGTGCCCATAATGAACCATCCTCTTCCTCTTTAAAATCATGTTTGTGAAATGAGTCCCTTTTTAGTGTTTTTCGTTAGCATTTGGTTTGTAAATGTTTTCTTTAAAAGCATTTTGAAAGTATAATTTTGAATAAGCACTTTAAATTGTCTTTTGATGTTTTGGCATGGAACTTTTTCTCGGTGGCATCCTGCTGGGCTTTTAGCTCACACCCTACATACACCCTTGGGTGTATGTAGATCCTTGTTTCTTGTGTATTCCAGGTTATGCGTCGTGCTCATCGATGGTGGTTCTGGTCGTTGATGGTCTTCTCGTGCAGGTTGGTGTTGTGGTGTGCGGATGCTACACCACTCTTGTCGCTTGGAGGTTTGAGTTAGAGTTCTGGTCTCTTTCGTTGTCATTTATTTTTGGATGTTGGCTCTTATTGTAAACCTTTAAATTTGATTTCAGTTCAATGGTCTCGTTGATTTTCAATTTCCTAGTTTCATTTTCTTATCTTGTTAGTGTTTGTGCATACCATTTCGGGTAAACCGTTCCCACAGGTTACTCTTAATACCCGGGCACTTGTGCCAGCCCGTGGGGATCGGGAACGCCCTTCGGGCCTTGTCGCGGACCGGGTCGGGCACCGGGTCGGATGGCGACCCGGCTTGGTTCGTGACAAAATGGTATCAGAGGGAAAGGTTTGCTCTCTTGGATCGTTTTCTTTCAGGATAGAGTCACGATATACTTGAGTTAAGGTTGACAGGACTCGATGTCCTGGCTGCGAGTAAGGTGCCTGGCCAGCACACGTCGTGGCAGGACTCAAGTTACCAACGTATGTTGAGGTTTGTCTGAGTTTTTGGTCCTTGTGGTTAATCGTGTCTAAGGGAAATGAAAAAGGGGTAAGGTCAGTGGTCCTAGTGAGCTCGCAGGGTCTGGCAAGCCCTGCGGAGCTGGGGACGCTGTCCTAGAATACCCTCCGTGGCAGTGGCGTGACTGGCGTATGGCCGCCAACCATATGTTCCAGTCACCCGCTGACACAAGTTTCTATTGCGTCATTTCTCATCCCCTTGTTTTGGATTCATGGAAATTTGGTTTTTAAGTAAAAATGTTTTGGTCTTGGAAAATGTTTTCAAATGAAGCGCTTTGAAAATGAAATGATGTGTGAGGTTTGAAAAAATGTGGGTTGGATGTTTTGGTTTTGGAAAAAAATGGAAAGGTTTGGTTTTGATCATTGGCGCTCTCATGGGCAACCACATGCATGGGTGTATGCAAAAAGGGAAATGGTTAATGGAACGAACGGATGAGTGCCTAGATGGACATAAGGTGCGTGCCGGTGCGCTATGAGAACATGCATGTGCGAGGCTCATGGGACGCCATTGGTGTTTGTGGAACCCGCTGGGTTTTCTTATTTTCAAAATGTTTTGTTAAAAAAATGGTTTTTTAGTAAATGGTGTTTGTGTGGCACGTCCTTGTGTTTTTGAGATGTTGGATGTGTGGCGTTTTGAGCTGAGTATTCTTTCTGAATGGTTTGTGTCCCGAGTTTGAGTTCTTATTTGTAAGTTGGTATGCAATCATGTGGTTAGTAAATTCCTTTGAAGAGTACATCGGGGAGCCCTTGCAGTGGTTTCCCCTGCACGTTTGGTGTTTTCTTGTGGTATGTCTTGATCATTGGACCAGTTTGATTTTGGTCCATGTTTTTTTTCTTGAGTAGTGTACGCCCCCCACATAAAGTGTTGACATGTGATTAAAGTGTGGCCACGGACAATTCGCCATTGGCCGACCCTCCAGTTGATCAGAGGAAAATCTTCTTGAATTCTAGAATGGAACTCACCTCTCCTTTTTGCAACTAAGTGGATCCTCTCGCAGTGGGATGACAGATGCGAGAGGAATTGAAGGGAGTTTTGGTCATTTGAGTTGTTCGATTCATTGGGTATGAGGTTTGACACTGTCATGTTTAAAGGTTTCCCCCTGGAATGGCGAAAGGAAATCTAGCAGGGAAGGGTGAAGGCGGTTCAGAATTTTTCGTGACGACCAGTGTCTTGAAGGGATTTGTAGTATTTACAGCGGCCGCAAGGGTCATGTTCAGTGACGTCTTGCAGCGTGAGACCTCTTTGATAGTCAACGGTGGTTTGGAAGCAACCCTAAGTCGTCGGTGTAGCCTATCATTCTAAATGACCTCTGGTCTGTGGTTTGTTTTGTTTAAAGAAGGGTTCATGTTAGACTACTAGTTTGGCAGACCCAGTTGTATGAGACTTCTATGGTCATTTGCAGGAATCATGTGTTTTTCAAGATGCAGTCTAAAGCCTTTCTCAAGGTAATGTTCCTCTCGACAGCAATGATCATTCTCAGCGACAATTTTTGGTGTCATGTTCTCATTCAGTGTAACCAGGGATGATGCATGTGTATCATTTAAACTCTCGTTCGGGTGAATTTTCAGTGTGAGAGTAATTGGATGTCATGGTGTGTTGTGTCCGATGGTGTATCCTCAGGTGCAATAGGATTTCGTGTGACACCAAAAAGGAGAAGCTCCGTTTCGGAGTCTTCCATGCCTGACTACGAGGCAGAAGATGCTTCAAACATCAGGGCTCCAGCCATAGGCCTCGGAGTGAAGCTGGCGCGTGGTCAGGAACCCCGAGAGTGTATGAGACCCCGACCTTATTTCTGTCATCGGTGTTGAAAGTGAAATCAGCTTAAATTGTCTTCCATGGTTGTTCTGCTCCGAACGAACCATCTGGTTGCCTAAGGTTTTCGTGACCATGTGGAGGCGTGTTCATCTCATTGCCTTAAGTCTTGGGGGTTGCGTCCCACTGGAAGCAATCACTTTTAGTGGTCCTTGAGAGTCTGTTGGGAAAACATCGATCCCAAAATTTTATAATGCTCATCCCGGGATGTGGATGTGTTGGTCAGGTCTTAGGTCGTGCTTTTGATGCCCGGGTAGTCGGGCCCCTCCCTCCCCGCCCTTGCGGTGGGGTGTTTCGTCACCATCGAGAATCTTTTTTCTAAAGGTTTTGTACCTGCTGTTAGTTCTAATGGCGTGAATACCCACATCGGATCTCGTACAAATATCTCTGTAATGTATCGATGTTGGACTCTTCTTTAATGGTGGAGAGTCCGTTCGGACCTCCCGATGTCGATTTCCCAAAACCATCTTGGGCGATAGTAGGTTCTTAATGGTGGGGAGTCCGCCCGGGCCTCCTCGTGTCGATTTTCTAGTCTCGTCTCGAGCGTCGGAAAGTTTTTAATAACGGAGGGCCCCATCGGTCTTTCCTGTGGTGGGCCATTCAGTTTCGTTCCCAGAGATGGTTTAGTGGTAGGTTATTGAGGTATTCCTTGGATGGGGGTTGATCTTGTATCTTCGTTCCAGTAAAGTAGCGTGTTTTACGTTCAGTGATGCTTGAGGTGTTTTGGTTTGTGAGGTTGGTTTCTGAAGGTACGAGAGTTGCTTCCCTGAATCAATCGACTGGAGGCATTCCAGCTTTTTGGGGGAAGGCACCTCATATCAAAAAGTCTTTTTGCATGCTTCTTGAGGTTGTCATTTGAGTCACTTCTTCTGAGCACGTTACTTTTGCTGCTTTCCGCTTGTTGGTTGTAGAGATCCTTTTTGAACTTTAGTGGGGTATCAGTTTCCTCTTTGTGCCTCAACCATAGCTGTGGCTTTCTGGGGACGGAAAGTTTTAATGGTGGGGAGAATTGTCACACCCGTCTTTTTTTTAATAAAAATTGTTTTAATGATGATAATAATAATATTATTAATAATGTTAAGAATATAAAAAAATTATTAAGTTATTAATATTGTCATAATAATTATCATTGTTAATATTATGTTATGTTATGACTTTTTATTATTATAAAACTATTAATACAATTAAGGTTGTTATTGTTATTCACATAAATTATAATTCATTAATTAACGAGCGAACATAAAAAAAAATTTAATTGTATTAATAATAATAATAATGTTATTATTATTTGAGTTTCTCATTCCTGTTATTAGTATGATTAATTTTATTAAGATGTTATTATTACTACTAAGATTATTGATGATAAGTTACTTTATTTATTATTATCATTCTTATTTTAGTTTATTATTATTATTAGGTTAAGTTAGAATTTCCTTTTTAGGTTTTATTTTATCTTTATTTCCCATCTCTTCATTTTTATTTTATTTTATTCCATCTTCCTTTAAATTTTTATTTTCTTTTATTGAACTTTTTCTTTATTTTCTTTCCATTTTTTTTTTCTTTTATCTCCTTTCTCTTTTCTTTTTTTTTCTTCCCGCTCCCTTCCTTTCCCCCTCTTCTCATCGGACTCCCCCTATCTTGCGCAAAAAAAACCCCTAGCGTACTGTCCCTTTCAAGTCGCGCCGCCCTTTCTCCCCATGGCCGACCTCAATCCAGTAGCACCGGCTCACACCGCATCGCCATCCACCGGTCTACCTCTTCACGCCGTCGCCCCGACTCCCCATCGCCCCCCTGCAACCCCGCTCGTCCGACCACCCTGCCCCCCCTACTGCCTTCCTCATCAGCCAAAACCGCACCCCCCCCCTCCCGCTGGAACCCCTTGCCGTCACCCAGTCCCGGCCAGCCGCTCCCTCCTGGCTCCGCGTTGCACCCGCCGCAAGCCCGCGCCGCCTCCTTATACCAGCCGCCGGCCTACCTCTCCACGCCGTCGCCTCCGCTCCTGTCTGGCCTCTGCTCGGCCCGTCACACCTTCACCCTAGCCGAAACTTTCTCCCAGCGCGCAATGTCTCCCTCTTTTAACGTATCTGCTGGTCTCGTGATTGGAATTGATATGGTTACTTTGCTGATCCTGCTAGTGTTGAGTTGTTTGATCTTCTTTTGCTGCAAGAAGAAGAGAAGGAACTCTGTATCATCGGATTACTACGCACCAGCCTCCCGTTGCCTCACAAATGGTGCGTTTTCCCTCGCTTTGTTGTTTTTCCTTTCTAGTAAAGTTGCGGGTAAGCATTTCACTTTGTTTGTGGTCTGGATTGTGTTGTTTTCGGTTCGATTTTAATGTTTTGTCGTTATATTGTTTTTTTTAAGGTTCATTTTGAATTTGTTGTGGTGCGTGTGATGAGCTTTTGGAGTCGTGCATCGAATTTTCTGAAGTCGCGACCTCCTGGTAGGTGGTTCCATGCCATAACATCTTTAGATAATTTAATTGCTCATTAATTAAATTATATTGTGTTCTAGTGATAAATTGCATGATGCGAATTCTGATTTTGGACGTGCTTCGATATGAATATTGATGAGTTAGAGTTGTTATTAATTAAATGTCAACTTTTTCTTGTGCGTTGTGTTGTTGAAATGTTTAGACGCGTTATAGTTAATTGTTTAGTGTGTGCAAATTGTGTTTTCAAGAACGCTCGAGGTATGGGTGATATTAAACTGAGTTTTTCAATATAAGGTAAACTATTTTCGATGTGTGAATTTTTAGTATTAACCTTGAGTATCTTTTAGGGGTGCGTATGAGGTTTCAGCAGGGTTGGAATGTGAAATTGATTTTCAAATAGTTATGCCATTTAAAATTTGTGTGTTTTAAAGTGAGGCCTTGTGGTATGCATATGTGATGTTTTATTAATATAGAAATTGTTTAATTAAGTGACGTTTGAGATGCGGAATATGGTTGGTAAGGTTTTTGGGGTTGTTTGGTGGGTGCGAAATGTGTTTTCAAGTTCTTTGAGGTGTCTGTGTCATTAAATGTAGATTTTCAATCAAAATGAGTCACATTGGGTGTGTTTGCCGTGTGGCATACTTTTGGAACTAAATTGAAAAATCGTTTGAACAATGGGAAAACATGTTTTAGTTTGTATAAGCTGCACATTGGTTTTAAAGTGACGTTCGTATATGAAGTTGAGTTCGTCGTTCTGGTGCAAACCTTTTCTTTCTAATTTTAAGTGTTTAATAAATTGTTAATTGCACTTATTAAATTATGTGTGGAGCGCGAGAGTTGTTCTTGACAGAATTATGTGTGTGTTAAGTTTTAAAGGTATTCTTACATGTGAAATTGGAAATGTCTCATGTGCAAACTCTTATTGTGCTATTTTGAAGTGTTCCTCTAATTGTTTAAATAGTTTATCAAGTCACGCAAGTGATCTGGACTATGTGATAAAATGGTTTTGGTGTGCGTGTGTTTTTTTTATGGTGTTTGGGTATGCAAACGGTGATGTTTATGTGTAATGTTTTGTTTGGTTCGAGATATGTGAAAGTGATATACATTATGTGAATGTGAAACTTGATTGAGCACAAGGGAAACCCTGGGTATCTAGGTGGGCAGACTAGAACTAGTGTGCTAGTGAACCGGATGGGTATCGTCCATGTTTCACTTAGCTGGATTGACGATTGCAACACTAACAAAACATGATATCTGAGGTTCGTGGCCTTCTAAGCCACGTGTTCTGAGGGTCGTGGCCTTCTAAGCCACGTTTTCTGAGGGTCGTGGCCTTCTAAGCCACATTTCACCGAGACACGAGGTTCCTAGGGTCCCACACGAGCTAGATGAACCTTAGGGGTTTTACCCACAGTGCTCTACCATCAATGGTGGTGCCTTCCGTCGGCATATGGGGGACCACTTGGTTGTTAGCGTGTGTGTGTGTGTGTGTGTGTGCGTGTGTGTGTGAGTGTGTGTGTGTGCGTGTGTGTGAGAGTGTGTGTGTGTGCCCATATTGAACCATCCTCTTCCTCTTTAAAATCATGTTTGTGAAATGAGTCCCTTTTTAGTGTTTTCCGTTAGCATTTGGTTTGTAAATGTTTTCTTTAAAAGCATTTTGAAAGTATAATTTTGAATAAGCACTTTAAATTGTCTTTTGATGTTTTGGCATGGAACTTTTTCTCGGTGGCATCCTGCTGGGCTTTTAGCTCACACCCTACATACACCCTTGGGTGTATGTAGATCCTTGTTTCTTGTGTATTCCAGGTTATGCGTCGTGCTCATCGATGGTGGTTCTGGTCGTTGATGGTCTTCTCGTGCAGGTTGGTGTTGTGGTGTGCGGATGCTACACCACTCTTTTCGCTTGGAGGTTTGAGTTAGAGTTCTGGTCTCTTTCGTTGTCATTTATTTTTGGATGTTGGCTCTTATTGTAAACCTTTAAATTTGATTTCAGTTCAATGGTCTCGTTGATTGTCAATTTCCTAGTTTCATTTTCTTATCTTGTTAGTGTTTGTGCATACCATTTCGGGTAAACCATTCCCACAGGTTACTCTTAATACCCGGGCACTTGTGCCAGCCCGTGGGGATCGGGAACCCCCTTCGGGCCTTGCCGCGGACCGGGTCGGGCACCGGGTCGGATGGCGACCCGGCTTGGTTCGTGACAGGTTTCCAATGACAATATTAGATAAGATGAAATTGGATAAATATATCTCTATAATTAATGAAATTCATTCATCACACATGAGTTTCTGATAGTAAAAAAAATTTAAAACATAAAATTTATTTGGGAAAAAATTTGAATATATTTGAAGGTGTGTATAAATTAAATTAGGTTGAATTGAAAATTTAGAAATGTAAGTGTGATTATATTTTGTACCATGATGATAAAACTATTCAATATTTATTTACAAGTGTTCTTGATTTTTTGTGTACTATTAAATTTTATATTAGGAAGGAAATATAATCTATTATTTTTTAATATAATATGTATATATTATAATATTATTTTTATTCTAATGTTTCTTTTTTTTAATGAAATAGATCTATGATATATTAATCTTGATCATTTTGATAGTGTTTTAGTATCTAATGAAATGTGGAATGATAGTAAATTAAAAAATAATTTTAAGGCTAAAAATAATATCTTTATAAAATTTTCAAAGAGTTTGAATCATACAAATATGGATAATGAAGATGATGAATAACAATGTAGAATCATTATGAAGCAATAATCAATGTTTTAATAATTGGGGTTTTATTCTAAACTGAAGAAATTAATTTCTCAAATTTCAGTATTGAAAATTTATTCCAAAATTTTTAAAATAGCCATAACCAATATAAAGAAGAATAAATAGGCATCTGAAGATATGGTGACGAAAAAACTACAATTTCTATGTTTAATGAAGAATAATTATATTAAGAATTCTATATTAATGTTGAGGATAATAAATAAATAGAGAAATAATTATTACTGAAAATATAACTCAAATAATGTCCCTTAAATATCACTTTGTTAAAAAATGAGATGAAAAAACTAATGGAGGAAAATAAATCTTCCAGAAATGAAGATTTAGCTCAAATTAAATATAAATACATGTTTTTGAAATATGATTATGAATTTAACAATGATTGAATATAATAATTTAACAATCAAGATGCAAGATGAAGGGAAATAAAAAATATATTTTTTAGTTTTCATAACAAAAAATGATTTGTATGGAAAAAGACCTCTAAAACATTTTATTCAACCTCAAGAACTCTATTCACAAATTTTGGGAAATCTCATGTAAATATGAGGCTCATGTACACCAAAAAAGACTTGTTTGAAGTGAAGAGAATAAATCTAATTGATTATATGTTGTTTTTTAGAATAATAATCAAATAAAGAATACCAAGTTTATAAAAAAGTATACTGATTTTCCAAATTCTTTAATTTCAAATTAAATTTATTTTAATTAAATAAATTATTATAATATAAAATAAGAGAATGGATGAAGTTATCTTATATGTAAATATTAAATGTTTATGATTTCGACAATGTTTTGTACGATAAGAAGGTTCCATGATTAATTTTTGGATGTTGGTTGAAAGATACCCTCATAATTTTGGATAGCATACTAGTTTTATAGTGAAAATATGGGTTTTATTGGTTTTAATATCCACTATATATATTTTTGTAACATAGATAGTATGTTGTGTTTTAATGGACAAAAACTGATCAATTTAGAATGTTTAGAAGATATAAATTTAGAAGTAGTCACTACATTTAGGGGATAAAATTTGGGAGACAACCCAAGAAATATGGAATGAAAATTAATTAAGATTTCAAAAATAGGATTATGTTTGTAAAAGATGTGAGAAAAATTTCCATCTTTTGAAAAGTTATTTAATTAAGATACCGCCCAAAATATTCTTAATTGATAATGCTATGAAGTCTCATTAGATTATTGATAATGGAAAAGAGAGATCTTTAGTTTGTAAACATTATTATAAAGAATCCAAAGGATCATGCCTATGGATAATGGGAAAAAATTCTTCACATATGATATAATAATTTAATATCATCAGGCTTGTTTAAAATGGGAAATATGTCTTTTGACAAATTCAAAATAATGTCTCACTCATAATCCAATGAGTTGGATCAGTATTGATTTGTAATTATCAATTAAAATACAAGACTGAATTATATATTTGATGACTAATACAAAATATTCTTATTGTGTATCAATTTTTTTCTGAAGAAAATAAAATTATATTTATTAAATAACGTTTTTATGTGAACTAATGATTTGATGGATGTATCATGAAAAGTGAAAAATTTAAAGTAAGAAATTTGGTTTAGATTAGTGAGTCTATAAATTGTTGTTATTTGACTATGGGTGAAGAAAATAAAATAATTCATTAAAGCCTATAACATATTAAACAAAATAATATGTTTATTAGTATTCATGAATAATATTTTCTATATATTCTTATGTCTAAAAATAAAGTAAATTATTTTTTTAACATTTAAAAATGGGATTATTATGAGTACTTCACACAACTAGGATTAAATACAATCCACTCATCCTTTGGCGTTAATTCACTATGACATATGATGGCCCAATATGAATTAATAAAAAAATAGGTATTAGGATTTTATTTCCATTAATAAAATCATTTATCTCATTACATTTATTATGTTTGATAATTATAAATATGTGGATCTGAAAAGGATAATGAGTGTTTGGTGAAATTATTATAAAGTGTTTAGTTACTAAATAAGTAATAATTTAGAAAAAAATGATTTTTAACATACATGTAAAAAAATTGAAGCCTATATTTAAAAACATGGAATTCTTATTGAAATCAGTGCACCACACACACCTAAACAATTGGTTATGCATGATGAACAAGTAGAATTATTTTTCACATGTATCGTACTATAATGTTACAACTTAACACATCTCATTATTTATAAAGATAATCTATTGAATTCTTTATTAATATTCAAAATCAATATCTATATAGGCTAATCTTTTATATGTCATAATATGATGTTTATTATAATAAATATCCTTGTTTAATGTATTTAAGAGTATTTGGAATCCCTTTTATTATTAGAATTAATAGTGAAAATCTGGAAAATTTTATGTGAAGTGGTGTTAATGGTATCATCCAATGTTATACGACAAATAGAAAAATATGTCATTGTTATAATTATAAGAAAAACTATATTTTTTATTCTAAAAATTTTAAATTGATATAACACAAAAATAAAGTTTCATGAAATATGAAAAAAGTTCCAAAAATTGTTGATGATGAATATATTTCTGTGAAATGATGAGGTGAAGTTTCAAAAAATTGATAAAATTATGATGAGTTCAATTTAAATATTTTTACTAAAAAATAAAAGTGATAAAGAACAATATTTTTCACATTACCGAAGGATTAGAAGGAAATTCCACGTTCAAATAACATTTGGAATCATGGGAAATAGATTAAAATAAGAATAACATTGAGGAAAACCCCTAATATCAAAATTCTCTTTCAAGTTGAACATCTATTTGTGTAATAAGAAATTAAACATAATGTTTTGGTTGGGGTTATGAATGAAGATATAGATTAAAATTAAAGAAATGGTCATTTTTATTTGGTAACCATGCCTAAAGAGAAGAAAATTATCAAGACAAATTTGGGGTTTCAATTGAAGATTAATGAATCATGTGAAGAAGATAGAAATAATACAATATTGGTGATTAAAATATATTCATAGGTTAAATGAGATGACTTAAATGAGACCATTTCCCATGTTTTAAGGCTTGAATCTAAAATAATTTTATATTACTATATAGATCAATTTCAATGCATGATCCTCAAAATAGTTTTTTAGTCATCCTTCTTCAATAGTGAAACAGAAGATGAGGTATATACTTAACAAACTTGTATTTTCAAACATAGTTATGTTGATAGTTTGTTTATTTGTTTAAATAGGAATTATATGGGCTAAATCGTTCCCAAATATTTTTTTATTCTATTTTACACACATGTTTAAACAATTTTAAATTTATAAAATGAATTGTTTATAAATATAAATATATATATATATATATTATATGTGATCAAAACGTACATGTAAATATTTTTACATATAAATTATATAATATTATTTGAAATTAAATGGATACTTTTTACGTTCCTATGAGATAAATAATTATTTTTTTGAAATATTTATTTGGGGTGATATGAGATACTTTCATAGAATACAGTTTTCTTGAGGAAACAATTTAATTTTTCAATATCCTGTGAACTATTAAACTGAAATGTTTAATAATTTTAGAATATAAAATTTGAAACCTAATTCAACAAAAAATTTCCTTTTGAAAAATTTATATAATGATGAATTTGGAAAATAAATTGTTCCATGATAATTCATGAAGATGATTAGAAGTTTATTATTCTTAGAAGTTATAGGACCAGATGTTTCCTACATTATTACAATGTGTTCTTCATATTAATGTATACCAAAAGTGTCTCATTTATTGGTAAAAAAGTGTATGCTTATATGCATCAAATTCATACTGAACTATGGATTGAAATTGTGATGAAAAATAGAATCCTGATCTAGTTGGTTAAAAAATTGGATGTTGGGAAAGATGTGAATATGAAAGGATGTCTACTTTTAGTTAAGCATAATATCACATAGAGTAGTTTGTTTGTTTTCAATGAAGGAATCCGGATTTTGTTACATTGAACACTTTCACCGTTGAATATGTGGCCTCCATCCGTTCATAAATTAAACTTAAGTGGATGATGTAAATTTTTTTAATACTTAATCGTTTAAGGGACATTACTATTAC
Source organism: Viscum album (assembly GCA_963277665.1). Classification (NCBI taxonomy): domain Eukaryota; kingdom Viridiplantae; phylum Streptophyta; class Magnoliopsida; order Santalales; family Viscaceae; genus Viscum; species Viscum album. The sequence goes on from OY728150.1 coordinate 333,592,744, forward strand.
TCATGGGATTTTATAATCAATGTGATATGAGTCATTAAATGAATCTACTTCATCCTTCAAGATCCAATCATATTGATATAACATATAACATTATCAAAGATATTGTGGAGTAGAATGTGTTCTAATTTTAAATATTCTTTAAAAAGTAGTTGAATGAGGATTATTTTACCACAGAATTTTGATAGGAATCATTTCAAAATATGATGTTGATGTTGATAAAACAACATCATTCACTGTTTGGCTAGGGAATGGTTTTTTAATCCCATCCCCCAACTTGTCTTCAAATATTATTTTTAAAGGGTTGAAAAAATACAAACCATTTATTTATATTTATCCATTTATTTTTAACAAAGGGGTAGTATATAATTTATGGGGAGTATTAATTATTATGTGTTACATTCACCATGGAAGGAAACATATATTAAGGTGGAGTAATCAATTTGGGTAGCAGTGATATTATAATTTCTGAAATTTTATATCATTTTATTTTCTATAGTTATAAAAAACATGTTTAAATTTTTTATGATTTCATTATGAAGTACTAGTTGAATATTATGAGGATTTTGTCAATGATTCTACATATAGTTCACTATATAATAGACAACATGGTATTTTTATTCAATGTTGTTATTGCTCACACCATGTTCTATCATGGGGGATTTTATTTATTAGATAGTGATCTATTTCTATGTTTTTAGAGTTTTATAGTGATTTATATTCCTTGGATGAAAAAATATGAAAGGGGAGATTTTTGTGCCTAATATGTTGCAACATGGTTGTTGTGATAAGTGTGGTCAATGAATTGGTGAATAGGATATGATGGAATGTGTTTGGTTTTTTTGTTAACATATGAATTTTGTTCTATGTTAAATCAAATAATTCAATATAATATATAATCTATTGATATATATCATGATTGGATTATCATTATTAACGGTTTTTTATAACATTGATGAAGGATGGAGAAAGGGGGGCCATGCTAGGTAAACCTTGCCAACGATAAAGGATATTTTAAAGGTTGTGGGTAATGAAAATTTACCACCATTCTTATACAACATCCTAGGGTTGATAACAATGCTTTCTAGGAATTCATGTCTTAATTGGCCAAGTTGGAAATGGATATGGGGTGGATGTGGTATGAGGAATGTTCTAAAATTAAGAGACTATGTTAAAAATAGGCAACATAGATATTAATGTTCAAATAGTGCAAGATGTGGTGAAATAATGTATCCTTATGTGAAACGAGGGTTCCCATAATGTATTTAGTGATGTTTTAAGAATTTTGGGGTTCAGAGGTGGAGTAGAAGGCACAAATGGCCTAAATAAAGGCCTCAACCATGGATTGACTTGCTGTGGTGAATAGTTAAGGATGAGTGAAAAAATTGACCAATGCAGGAGACTACACATATAGAACATAGTATTATGGTTGTAAAATATAAATATACCATTAAGAAGGATGTGGTTTAAGGTATTTTTATTTGTGATAGTTCCCAAGTGGTTCAAAATAGTTATACTAACATAAGGTCTAGTAAAACATTGTACAATTTATGGTCAGTGATTTACATTTTTTTGATAGGATTTGATGACATGTATTAGTAGAATAATAATTGGATCAAATATTTGGTTTGTGAAATCTTATATATGTATCAATGATATCTAAACAATACAGAAAGATACAAATTCTCAAAAAGAAGCAAGAGTAGTTGATATAGGTAAATGGATTTGAATATTTGTATTCAAAATTGTACATTTTGAGCTGGAAAGTATTCATTGTAATTGCAATTTTACATTGTAATATAGTGAATGATCTGATGATTAATATGTTATTTGTGAATGTGAATTAGAATAAGAAAGAAAGAAGAAATAATGATAATGTGGAACATTTTTTGATAATTTGAACATATTTTTGAAATCATACCCATGTTCTTATAGGTTGAATTATTATAGGATGTGTAGAAATTCATTCATAAATGAAGTCTATAGATAGAAAACATTCTTATTATTGATATAATTTTCATTATGAAAGAAATAGTGTGGGACTCACTATAATAATTGAGAGACTTATCATAACAGGAGTAAAATAAAAATCCCTCCTTGTTGCACCTACACAAATAAAATAGTGGGTAGTATGATTTTAATGATGTCTTGATCATTCTAAGAACAATTGTTCTGGTTATTAGAGTTGAACCAAGTAAAGATTTTTTCACTTCATGTGTGTGTATTTGATAGAGATCAAGAGTCATATTGAATAGTGATTAGGGAAATTTTTTAAAAGAAACATAAATGGAAATTTAATCACTAATTCACCACCCAACACTCCCCTCTTAGTTATTGTAATTGATCCTAGAGGTTTATTTTCAACCAAAATAAATAATATAGCCCCTAAAAATGGTTCTTCAATGAAACTAATGATTTTTTCTTCGAAAATATGTTTACTTACTTGGGGAAACATCCTTATTATTTTACATAGTTTTTATCTAACATTATTGTTTTGAGAATTCTCAACTAAAATATATGTATTATTTATCTTCTGTTGGTTGTCCTCATCCAATGTTTCCCTAAAATATATGTATAAACATACATTATTAAATTAAGAAGATTTAAATTTTTTACTTATAGTGTATTCAAAATTTTCCTGGTTGATTCAATACCCTATGATGAATCATATTTCACTTTAAAAAAAGTAAAAAAGTATTTATAATGGTCTTATAAGACATATGAAAACATTATTATACCTTGATAATTTCTTTTTCATATGTTTCTATCTTATTTTTATACATCCACACAATTTACCATATTCTATAAACCTTTTTTGAGGCTTTATATATTCAATGTCATTTTTCACATATTATGAAACCCAAACATGACATGATTTATCTTTTTATCATCCTTCTTATGATTTTTGACTTCCATATTTTGTTGAGTGTATCTATAAATAAAACTAGATGTTTAGTTAATATCATATAACACACGTAGGATTACTATCCTTATCCTTCATTACAATATGATATTTCATTAAACATTTAATTATATTCTGTGAAATTTATATATTTTCTAGAATAATCATTCACAGAAATAATACTCAATGAATAACTCCCTTCATCCTATTTTCAAAACATGTATATCTTCTTTCTTCCCTAATTTAAATTCTACCTTCATCGTAATTCTTATAATCTTTTGATTGTATGTTATCAAATATTCTATGAGCATTTTCTTCCTAGTATTTATAATCATAACACTCTTATTTATTCACAGATAGATATTTATAAAGTATCCAATCCTTCCTTACATAAATAAAATGGGGTAAATATTTTGAAAATATTTCCCTTTGATTTTTGATTATTTTTGGAAACTATTTACATAACCATCCTTTGTTTTCCTTACTCTCATTATATATACATGAATTAGTTCAGGATCTAACTTTTTCTCCTTTAATCCTCACATAATTCACTTATATAAATTCAATTTCCTCTTTAGACATCTTTTTAAAAATTACATCCTTTATCATTTAATAATTGAGGCGAGTATTTTGTTTACTTTATATATTGGTTCTAATTCTCTATCTTTAATTTCGAAAACATTTATAGAATGTTTTTCTGAAATGTTAATAATTAATATTTTTAAAAATAATAGAATCTACCATCATGTCTCCAAAGACATTAATACAAATAACTTCCTCATTTAACATGATAAATTAGTCTTACATAATCACATCTTCATCTATTTAGATATCATCCAATTTGGATATCAATATTTATAGTTTTTCCTCTTTATTCATGGAATTTAAATTAATATACATTACATATTATTCCACATATATTTAGCTATATGTAGCCCTATAAAATTGGTTAATTAATAATTTTAGATAAATTAATGTATAACATTTATATGATTGCCATCACCTTAAATGTTCATTTTTTTCATCGAAAGACATATGTGCTTCAGTTCACAGTGGAGGATAGTCTGCTATAATTGTATCACTGACATCCAATTCATATGATTGAATAAATGGTAAAATTTGGTTCTTCTACCAATGAATTTATTTCCCACAAAATATGTGATGTAATATCTTATTCCTATAAATAATATGGTCCCTGATAACTAAAAAATTATTATAATATCAACGGGACATGGTTTTCTCTAATAACACTAATAGATCATAAATAAAATTGTGATACTACCGAGGGGGGATTAGTGGAACCTAATTTTTCCTAAAAATTATCCATTTTGAAATAAAACCTTATGACCAATTAATTTTCTAATTTATTCAAAAGGATCATCATCTCTATCATTTATAAGAATGGTAAATAAACAAAGCACATATGAAATCGTAAAAGGTTCATCATTTACCCGAGATCATAAACCCTTATGTGTTAAACATCTTATTTATATATGGTTTTTATTTTTACTATGAAATTGTACTGATAAAAATTGTACAATATGGTCTATATATGGTTTGAGTTGGTATTGTGCACTTCTCAAAGTGGGAAAGGTAGTACATGATTCCCATTAAATGCATTGAATAATTTATACCAAAACAAATAGTTCTTTAAGATCCCCCCTATCTCATGTGTTTGAATGAGATCTTCCAATCATCATTGGCCAATTCAAAATTTGTGATTAGATCTCATTCAATTAATAAACCAACCACTAGATCAATATAAATGTTGCAATTTCATATTGAACATCCTCTCATGAGTTTAGAATAATAATATAATGAATGATATAGAACATTAGAAAGAGTATCTTCTTAATCATTGACTATAATCACCTAAATTAATAGAAATATAGATTAAATTTCCTTAAAAAAATTTGGAGAAAGTATATTGAATTCTAGTCTTGATATTTTATTTTTTTATAAGTGATATTTTACACACTAATGTTTAAACACTCTATCAATTTTATAACAACCTCTTCCTCATTTCTCTCATTAAAATTTATGATAATTTTTTAGTACTATTTTTAAAATAATTATGGATGCTCTATATTTTTCTTCTTTAATAATATATCAATTTAACATTTATGGGAAATATTCTAAAGATTTTATAAAGGGTGATTTGAAAAATTTAAATTTTAAATATCATTGTACATCACTGAATCATTGTATTTAATCCTTCCAAATTATTTTAGTTAAATAATCATGAATCTTATGATAATCCACCCTTATATGTATACATAAAATCTAATGGATATATAAACTCAACAAAGATGTAATGGTTATATAATTGACATAACATATCAATAGTTTTAGGGAAATATCCATGAACTGATTGTTTTATAATTTGATCTCAACTTGAATCATATACACATAATTTGTCACGGAAAGTGATCATTAAAGAATAACACTTTTTAAATTGTCTAGCGTGAAATGTTTCATAATTGTTAATTAAGAATTAAATTTTCTAAAGGTCCCTTGATCAAAATTCTAGGTTATTTATTAATAAAAAGAAATTAAAAGTTCCCAAAAAATGGGATCTTATTACAATTAGTTTAATAGAAAAGTAGTAATTTGACTTGGAAAATGATTGACCAGGTAAGATTCATACCAACTCCCATGTTGGAAGGCCCATCTAATACTATGTTTTGTTCCTAAAAAAACATGTGTGATAATAAAGATGATCCTCATTAGAGTATCCATGCATTAGATCCATTTTGATTCTATCCTCCATGAAATAAAATACTCTCCATCTCTAATGGTATGCACAACAGTATAGGAGTATCTTTATAACCAAATGTTATCTAAACATTTAATATTATAAAAAGATACAACATGTATGATCCCAAGCATCACCACTCCAAGTTAATAGTTTTTACCTCCAGATCTATAAAAACATCCCTTACTTGGATCCTTGTTTTGGATCCCTTTATGTGGTTCTATAGTTATTAATTATTCAGATTACCTCACCTAAACTCAGGATCCCCTAGAATCATTCCAAGACACTACCAAAAATTTCAACAACAATGAAAAATATAATTACCCAAAACACAGTTAAATGTATATAAAATTGATTTGAATAAAGTTAACATAATCAATAATTACAAGGGAACCCAAAAAATTATTTATAATTTAAAAATAATTAATTTATTGTTATTTTAAGAATAAATATTCTAAAAAACTATGAATCTTATGTTGGTCATCATTGATTATAACATCATAAATGAATTTTCATTCATGATTAATTAATAAATTGTAATAAACATACCATAAAGAATATTATAACATGATGAGAAGAATTGAACGTTGAATAATCAAGGTGATGTTTATTTTTTAAAAAATAAAAAACCCTATAATATAATTAGATAATGTAAATATTATTATGCTTGGTCTATTTACATGTGTTTTAAAAATAAAAATTATATTTTAGACCCTAGTAAAATTAATGAGAATGTTATCTTCATGATCTAAGAGAAGGTGACTAGGCAGAGATTGAATATTATAAATAATAATTTAAGATGAATCCACATTATGATTTTGAGGGATCTCACATCACAATGACTATAATGAAATAGATGTATTGTTGTATGATTTCCTTATAGTTATGAAAATTGATTAATTGTGTTAATTTATGAAAATGTTTTGAGAATATTTTTCTTAAAAGAATTGGCTATATTTAAAATAAAAATTTACTCTAATGGGAGAAATTATAATGGGAATGAGAAAAATATATTCATGGAAATAAATTTTAGTCAATTGGTCATGGAAGAAAATGAATATACGTGATAATGGGGAGACACCCATGTGATAGAGTATTGATAAATTGTAAGTATCACCACACCAATATCATGGATGATTAATGAGACAATATATATATATATATATATATAATATTTTGTGAACTGAGAAATATAAAGGTCAGAAGAATATATATAAATGTTTTTCCAGAAGATAAAACATGAAACTCTCAAAGAAGAATTGCAGAAACAACACATATTAAGAAAAACATCTTGTAATTGAGGTATAAAAATAATTTTTCATAAATATATAGATCAAATAAATTCATTTTTATAATATGGAGTGGGAGAAAAAGAATAGTACCTTTGATACTCTATATTTTACAAACCTAATTTATAGAGAAATATTGAATAATGAAAATAATAAATTATAATATATTGATAGGTATAATTCTTGATAACTTATGTAATATAGTCATAGTAACTAAGGATATTTTTGGTTTTTGAGGACCACCAGATCTATGGAGTGGGATGATATTATGATCAGATTCTCAATAAGATCTGTGAAAATGGAAATTTATAGAGAAAAATGTTTCATGACTTAATATATAAATATCTACAACATGTCGAAGACCATATTGAGGAAGAGAATAATTTAATTTGATGTGGTGACATCATATTAAAAAATATTATTAACATAAAATGTTTTTGGAAGGATAACTATCAGATTCTATTAGTCCTAGTGTAAATAATGTTGTGAATGTTATGGGATGTAATATAGGACCGAAACCAATAAGATAAGTGATGATCATAGGGATAATATTTTTTACCTTCCCTAATGATTAAACTATAGTAAAATCAAATAATATAGGATCTTGTTGGATAATAATAACTTATTAACCCAAATTGTAATCAATTTTAAGAACTAGTAATAAAAATTGTGATTGGTGGGGAATAACTAATCACCATAAAGAGGAGGTTTTCCAAAATGGGGTTGAACATTGTAAAAATACCATGATTTGATCTTTAATTTATTTTAAATTTTTTATGTGTCATTATGTTCTACGTAAAAAATTTATGTCAACCAATCTTAACTAAATACAATGATTAAAATATCAAAGGTGGTAATGTTTTATAAGAATAGTTAGAATTTGGTAAATGTTTGTCAAAACTGATTCGCCCCTGCCTCTAAGGTGATAAAACAATTTCCAAAGATTTATATTTATAAACTAAAATAATTATATGAATAATTGTAATTATATGAATAATTGTATAGGATTATGTAAAGTGTATCAATACAAGGAATATGACCATTGAGAAGGTAGGGTCACCATTGGAATAGAAACATGATGATATAACCATTGTAATAGAAATGTAACTATTATGATTAATAGATAGGTGTTCAAAAAAATACATAACAAAATCTGGTAATATAAAAATCAATATTTAAATTAATTTATATTTATTGATTAATATTTATTAAATTAAATATATATATTTATAATAGTATAAAATATATTAATAAATGGTTTTTTTACTTTAATAACCAATTTTTTTGAAATACTTAACATTTATTTATTTAATAATTTAATATATCATATAAAAAATATTTCATTAAAAAGGATCTCAACACTAAAATAAACACATAATAATTAACTAATTAAATTTTTTTGGCAATTTTATAATACATTTTACTTTTTATCTAAATAGTAAAATAATATATATATATATGTGTGTGTGTGTGTGGTTTGTATTATGAAATTATGTTTATCTAAAAATTATGTGATAAATAATATAAATAAATTTTTGACCAGTAATATGTTAATTTATAAAATGATTTTTTGTAATTTAAAAATGATATATTCCAAAATAATAATAGATTTTCAAATTTTATAATCAAACATATGGTTTTAAAGAATTTTTTTAAAATGATATTTTCACGGCCAAAGTAAAATTTTAAAAAATTACTTTATTATCATATGAATAAATGTAATTTAAAAAAAATTATAACAGTGTTAAAAACCATGGTTAATCTCACAATATTTCATTTTATACAAAAATTATTTTTAAAGAAGAAGTCCCAAAATTAATAAAAAAACATTATCATTTTCATTAAATACCTACTCATCCCTACATTACCCTTCACCTAATTATATTTATGAATTTCACTCATCTCAATATCCCTCTTAAGAGTTAATTTAATTATTTATTATGGTTCCTAGAATTACATTCACATGTTTTAGGAATCTACTTTTCAAGGAAAGGGTTATTAATCACTTCTATCCATTTTTTTAATAATTTTTAGTCCCTTTTATTTAAATATCTGATGTTTTAATGCAAAATTATTATAATTGTATTTTTATATTATAAATTATTTTTCATAATTCCCTCTCATTATTCCCCCTTCATGGATTTTTAAAATATTAAAATATTCACATACAGATGAACTCCATTGTCCAAATCTCTATGTCTGTCATGTATTTTTGTTATTATTGTTATATTATTTCATTTAGTAGGGATTTGTCAAAATAAGGATGATGAAAATATAATGGATGGTTACCCCATGGGTTATATAGTAGATTAAAATATGAATTGGAAAAATTTCAACTTGTCTATCAAATCATACTAATATATATGTTTCTCCATTAATAATTTTTAAATTTCTCATACGAGTACAATATGTGTGTTTCATAGTCATATTTTTAGAAGGAATTTTTTATCATTTATTTGATCTCCAACAACTAAAAACTGTTATGATCATTAATTTATTCATGTTGATATCAATATTCCATGGAAGTACCCTCTATTAATACTCAATTATCATTTATTTGATAAGGGTATTATCCATTATATTATGAATATCATATAGCTTCTTCATCATTTAAGTAATATTTTCTATAATTTAAAAATTATTCTATTAGAAAGGTAATCCTTAATGAATCATATATACATCACTTATTTATGTAATACTTTTTATTAATTAGCCATAATATTTTAAGGAATTCCTTAAGAAGTGACACATTTTTATTATCTGGAGAATCGCTTCGTATGATATATTTTATAGACTTATTTTTTCATGGGTGGGATTGAAATATATATATCACTTTAGTGCATTTATATGTATCATTTGAAATAAATGATTTTTTATTTTTTATACCATCCCAATTATGTATAATGTTTTTTCACGAGGACATGAAAGTAAAATTATGATGTATAGTGTTATGTATTTACTCACAATAAGATAAATTATTATTTCCTATATGATTATTTAGTTTCATGAATATGTTTTCCATGGATATATTATACTCTTGTTTTTATTCATTTGAAATTATTTAATTATTTATTCCTTTAAAATTATAAACATCATGATTATTCCATTTGAGGTTATGTTTTATTCAACCACTCATTGGATTCTATGTAATGATTATATAGCATTCCCCTATTTACTAGGAATCCACACCCATTTTTATATATGATTTAAGTATGTTCAATGAAAAAAATAGTATTTCTTAGATGGTAATGATATTTTCAATTTAATGCACAAATCATGTAGATATCTTTTATCTTGAGACTAATAAACTTTTTATCTAATATATAAATGTCAATAAATATAATGTCATAATAATAAATTACCACAATATCGGTTTTACTATATTGATTATTTTTTCAATTGATATCATATAAATTTTATTTGATTCTATATCAACTAGTCATAGATCAACCTATCAAGATAATCGAACCTTTTAGAAACCCCTTCTGAAATTCAGGAAATTTATATCAAATGAACAGAATTATATATAATAATTATAAATTATTTTATATAATTAATTATTTTATACATGAACTAATTCTTTATATACCATTGGTTATAACTATATCCTATTAAAAAGAATGAATATTGTAAAAACACTTATAATTACTACATGGATTTTCTGATCAATGAATTCAATAAATCTAGTGTATGATCTTAATTGATTATCATTATATTAAGGTAGTTGAGTCAGGTTATTCAAAATAATCTTTCCTATATAAGACAATTTATTTACCCTCAATATGCTTCAATAATGATTGATTATTTCTTGAGTAGTAAAAAAACTCATTAAATGGTAGAAGAAATTCATTAATGGTATGGAAATAGATAAATTATCATGAGATGAAATTCCGTACATTGGCATGATGTAAAATGGAGATTATAATCATGGGTGTTCATTATCTAATGGGGATTATAATCAATGGAGTTAATTTATTAAAAATAAATAATTGATAAATAGATAAAAATAATATGGAATAAAATTTTTTATAGTGATAATCCTTGAAAAGTATTTTCACTGATATAAAAGATCTATCATGGAAAAAATTCTTGAAATAAATAAAAAGGAAATAAGAAATAGTTCATTACTATGCAGTCAATTTTTCTTGGTTAGTGCAAAATGTTATAGATAATGATTGTAATCTTGAAAGATAGATTAATCACCTGTTTTTTTAATAATGTAAATAATTTTAAAGAAATTGAAGTCTCATGTATTTTCTTCTCATAAGCATAATGTGGTAAGTATAGTCAAAAATAGGAAGTGGATTTTCAAGTCTAGTATTTTAATGTAATTTATGAGTAGAATTGTATCCCAGAGATCTATATAGAAATATGTTTATCAAAAGAGATTAATAAAAGGATATAATTTACAATATACATTAATTATTGAATAATAAACCCATGGTAAAGATTTATGTTCTAAGGAGTGTTCGTAATGTTTGTAAACAAGTTTCATCATTTTCATGAGTGAAACTAAAATAGATAAACCACTAATGATTAGTAATTTAATTAGATGGAGATAAAAAATAATTCTATTATTTTCCCCAAGAATCAATGTAATTTACTTTAGAAGAGACTGAGGGAGAAAGGATGGGACTATTTAATTAATATTATATAATTTTATGTTCTAAATGTTAATCTATTTGATAATTTTATCATTAACTCAAATATATCAAATACATTATTTGATTATGTATCTACACACTCCTAAAAATCTTTCATGTTTTTTGAAAATATTGAATCTTCTTATGATTATCTAAACAATGAGTTTTATGTTAAACAATATGGTTAAAATATTATATTAATAAAAATATATAACATTATATCTATTAGAATGCATAATAAGTTTTCTATTTACAATAATGGTTGTTATATAAATTTTATGATTTTAAATTATTCTTTCATTGTCTTTTATATGAAATCACAAAGCATGAATTCTTGCGATGATAAAAAGATTACATGTTTTGATGTTGGAAAATATTCCCATACATTTAATAGAGTGACATCATTTCTACAGTTTTTTTTAAAACCACAACATATAAATCATCTTAATGAATTTCTTAACAGTGTAGGATAAATGATACAATGAAATAATGATAAAACTATCACAGTAAAAGTGCATATGGCTATCATATAGAATCTAATTGATGAATTTCCTGCATAAATTTTTTGATATCAAGATGATCATAAATTATAATTCTCCACTTACCTTACCCATAATGAAAATACCATATTTAAGCCTAAATATATATTTCATATGAATGAATTTGTATATTTAAATATGGAACTACCAAATTTGTGACATAAGAGATTCATTCACAATATTATTAGTCTATAGGGATTACATGTTCTATTTTTGAAGAAAAATGATTGTTATATGTGGGTTTTCATTTCATACAGATAATTTACTATCACTGATATAATTTAATGGTACAATTTACTTTAATTTATGATTTATTTGATTAAATTGAAGAGGATTATCACTTATAAATAATTATTCTACATTATAGTTACCACCAGTTAAAAATTAAGAATGATTATTTACTATATATGGTTTTAGTATACTGTATAATAATTATGATTTCATAGAAATGCCTTTTGATTGAAAAATCATTCTTATGTGTTCTTGGATATAATAAATATTCTATTGAAAGATTTGTTTTTCTTAAAATTGTTTAGTATTTATTAGTGATATATTGATAAAATCAAAAAGATATAAATATTGTTAGAACAAATAAAATATTATTAGTGAGGCACTAACAAAAAATGTTTTATATTTGAAATTTAGTAAGAGTGGCATTTTTCTAAAAAAAATCCTTTATTACCTATAATATCTCTATAAATAGAATATCAATTTATTTATTAAAACCCATCATGGCTTGATAATTTTCAACACCATTCAATATAATAATGATATATTGTTTCCTATGATTAGATAGTTACCAAAAATGTTCTTTTAAATAAATATCCATGTTATAACTTTTTTTAAACATATTAATATATAAAGGGTTCAAATTCCCATTGTTAGGGGAATGCAAATAAATTTTTAATAAAATAATGAAGAAATTAATTTTTGGGGCCACACTAACCATAAAATTTAGAAATGATGGATTCATTATAAAATCTTATTATTCAAGGAAGGTACTGGGGTTTTCATTATCAAAAAATCATGATGTACTAATTATATATCATAAATATTAAAGGACCATGAAAAAAATTATCCACCACATGATCCATAGATGGAAGTAGTGATATTTCCCATGAATATATAGTGCTCGTATATATATATATATATATTGTAAATGATATGACATTAATATTTGTCTAATAGTTGGATGTTTATATTTACACATAATGTTATCAATACGAGATAAAGTATATTGATAGAGCTACTCAAGGACTCTAACTATAAGAATAATAGAACCATATGATGACAAACGGGGTAGGGAATTCACAGTTTATTATATACTATAGAGTTTTATACATGATGAGAATAAAAAATGGATCCAAATATTAAATATTTAATAAATGTTTACATTGTAGTAATTAGGGATGGGGAAAAGTAATTCATTCTTTAATTAATTGTCTAAAAATATTTAATATATAAGATAATTTATTCCCAAAAATACTAAAATTATCAAACCCATAGCAACATTATAATGAATTATTTTATTGTTAATTTTTATACATTATTTTTCATTCATTTCAGTTCATTTTAATTAATATTTTTCTGTTAAATGGGAATATAGATATGGTGTATAGTTATCACATTGTTAATGCTAAAAAACCCCAAATATGTGTATTAAGAATATGTTCTATAGATTGGTGTGAATAGTTGGTGTAAAACCCCATGCTTCCATGGCACACTTCTCGTTGAAAAATACAGTAGCGTGTATTGTACGCAACTTCGAGTTCTAACACACACCACAACCAATCAAACTATCCATTATGAATAGTAATACCCACTTTTTGAAATTTTATAAATTTTTTCATTCAAAATTGACTTCATTTTTGGATTTTAAATATCAAAATTAGCTCAGGGTGAAATTTTGGTACTTTTCTGATAACTTTCATATTTTGATGGATAGTGAAAATTACTAAATTTTAATTAAAAACAACTCTTTTAATCAAAATAATTAATAGACATAAATTATGAATTTGAGTGGTTTTAAATTATATTTAGAATATAGTTTTACCATTTAATACAATTTTGGTCATTGGACGTAATTTCACATATATACCGGATATAAACAAGTGTTAATATTTTGATAGTTGTAATTTCTTAAAAACGCCCTTTTTGTTTTGACAGCAGGAATTAATTTTAAATTATTTTATGACACTTTTTTGTTTCGAATTTAGAAAAATGGATTCCATATTTAGAATCAGGAGGTTTGAATTGTGTAAATAGGTAACTTTTATTTTTAGACATTTTGAATAATTACTTCGGTAAATATTTTATTTACCATGGTTAAAGGGTAAATCTGGAAAATAAGAGTAAAAATAATAATAAAATATTAATATTAAATTTCCCTAAAACGTTTCATAACCCTATTGGATGAGTCATGGCCTACCATGGGAATATTTGGGTCAATTTGGGGACCCCATAGATCCACTTGTATGTGATAATGACACTTTATATTAATTAAGTTAAAGTAAATACAAAAATGACATATGCATATATCTTTTAGAAAAACAATTTTTACACAAAGATATTTAAGTTATATTTTAGACTATAAATATTCATTATTAATATAAAACGATTTACTATGAAATCGTATTTTATTTATAATTTTTATACATTGAATAATAAAATTTATTTATGACACAATGATGATGAAATACTTTCCTTACTATTGAATGAATCAAATAATAGGTATTATAAATGTTAAAATAAATATAATTTAAAATTTTATATGCCATACACGAATTTAATTGGTTAATATAACATGTTATAATTACATAAATTGATCTGGTTCTAATTAATAAATTTATTAATACTTTAACAAATATCAACTATTAAATGGTGTCAAAATTGACCCAAAGGGGTTTTTAAAACGAATAATATATTCTTAATTGATATAATATTCCTAAAAATCTAATGTCATCCAATGGACATATATAATGATAGTTGTATCATTAATGGACCACATGGGGGTCTCCTATAAGTATATACTATGTTTATTAACTATATAATATAAAAATACAAAGAGACATGTTAAATGTCAAACTAATTAACTAAGAGTTAAAACTAAAAGATAAGGTCAATAAAGTGACCCAAACCTATCTAAAACCTATTGGTTGAGTGGTTTTCGACCTATCCCCACCTTATCCTTTAAATAAGTCAATTTGGATCCATCAGAAACTGAATATGAATTTATTATAAAATAATATTTCTAGTTTTTTCTAAGGTGCCCCTCGCCCCTCTTATAAAAGGGAACTCCCCCTTCTCTCTAATCCACACATTAAAAGCCTTTTTCATCAGACGAAACCTGACCAAATATCATGTAAACATCCCACAATTAATCTTAGGGGGCCTCCTTTGGTCAGAAAGGCAACCTATGGATCCCTTTTGATCAAATCAAATGGATTAAGTTGAAGAAGAGGTAATAATTTCACCACCCTCTTCCAAGTTCATTACCGCTTCCACATCTTCTTTTTTTGTTATTTCCATTATAAAATAATAATTATAGTGCTATCCATATACTTTGAAGTTATTATAAATATTTTACATCCATCTTCGTTATTCTATCCATCCTTTGAATAACGTGTCACCATACGTGCATACGTACGGATTACCATCTCCACGCCGTGGTGTAATTGTTATACAATGATTTATTATTTGGATGGGTATAATAATGATGTGTAATTCATATAAATAATAAAAATAAAATGATAATGATTTTTTATATATGATATTCTATCCAATTACATAATATTTTAATATCAAAAGAGTCATACTGTCGCTCGTGCATATGTACGGATTACCGTCTCCACGAACGCGATGAGATTCATTCCCCATCATATCCATTAAATACTAAATTTCATTTGATGATTAAAAATAATTTTTAGAGACATGATATCATTCTGAATATGAATAATATACATCCCATCCATGACAAATATGGCTCACATAACAAACAATATAAAGGAAAATGAATCCGTTGACACCAAAAACGACGATAATACTAAGATATTATTAACAAATCAATTTTAAAAGATCATATATGATATCATATTAATGTATATAACACATGTATAATTCAATAAAAAACATTTCACCATTATACAAGAGGTTAACCAACCCTTGACCAATGAAAATGCATAATGTAAGGGGTTTCTTATCTCACTTTTAATTCTGTGAGATTTTTATTATTCACTACTTATGTGTTGCATGTGGTGTGTGTACTGCACATGATTGTATTCATTGTGTAATATAAATTAATTTGTTTATATTTACATTATCATTATATGATCCATCTTTCATGGGATTTGTGTTTTGTAATTTACCAAATTGGTAATGGAATTACAAATTTCATTTTCCACTCATTCGGATTTACGCATAATTCATTGATAATTGTACTCTAAGATTATATGTGGAATAACTATTCATTTGTTTATTTCATAATTTCCACTCCCATTTCTATGGATATACTTTTGGTACACATAATCACTCCATTGATAAATTATCAAGTCCTCGATATGAGCTTGATAAGAGTAACTTTAACTCAATCTCCATTTGTTGAGTTAAATTTCCAATTCATTGGTGTTTTTTAAAAGAATATGTGTGAATGTCCTCTGATTGATTTACACTGAATATACAATCATATTGAGTGTATTTATATTTTTCACACATTATTATGTTGTTGATTTATCCTTATCCTATGGATACGGTCTTTATAACATATTTCATCTCAATTTACATTCCATTGAGACTTTTTTGTTGTTATACACTAAATCACTTTTATATGGTGTATATAATGTACATTGACATAGTATTTCATGAATCACTTTATTCTCATGATATTATAATGTTTTGATTACCTCAACAATTTCTATTCATGTGTCTTTCTTTTGATTAGGAACTCTATGTAAAATATCATTTTAAATGTTTTAAAGATTTATTACTCTAAATCATCCTCATTAATGTCCATGTTTTTAAAATGGTGTTAAGGATTTATTTATATGCACATTACATTTTTAAAATGCAATTTCCTTTTAAATGTTTCATAGTTTTATGGGACACATTGATTCAAAAATATATTTTTAAATAGCTTCTTGACAAATAGTGTGACTTTTAAATGTTTCCAAGAAAAAGGGGGATATTTCTATCAAATAGTTTTGATGATTATTTTCATCTATGTTAAAAGCCTTCATTATATTCGATTGAGGATAATTTGTTAGAATACAATCTTCCATATTGTATTTAATGAGTTATGTTTGACTGTGGATGTGCTATTTTTATACCATTCATGGTTTCTGGATAAAGTATTGACATTTCTTATGTAGTTTTAATAAAAAAATTTATGTTATGTTTCAAACTTTTCATATGATGAATTCATTGGACTTAGTATGTGACGGGTAGAGCCCACTATAGCTTCATGATGCATCGGTAGGTGTCATGAGACAAACTAGTGTCTTGTCATAAGGCGTTGACAAAATCTTATTTGTAGTCTTAACAGAAGGCCCTAACTATGTGGTTATGATAGTATGGCATTATGCATTCCATCATTATGAATGTGGTTATTTATATTGTATGTGATTATTCGATTAGTAGAATATCCATGTGAATAAGGCTTTTTTATTATTTAAAAGGCTTTTGTTTTAGATATACATTTCCTTAAATGGGTATGCTTATTTATGAAAGTTTCTGATATATTGTTATCCTTACTGAGCATCTAAGCTCACCCCTTTTTAGGTTTTATTTTTCCCAGTATGTGAAGAACTATTTTATGAATGACCTGGAGGGATAGTATGAGGGGATATGAGTGTGGTATAGAGAGACAATATGTTGTTGTAGTTTTTCATTTAATAATGTAATGTAAATTTTATAAATGTATCTAGTTATTCCAAGGATATTAAACTAATCGGTCGTTCAGGACATGATTTCCTTGTATCATACCAATGTTATGTACAAATGAACTGACTCTAGGTAACTGGGGTCGGGGTGTTAAAATTGGTATCAGAGGAAGTTTAGTACAAACCTTGGAAGATATATTTAGATAAACTCTGATTAGAGCACATAGACCTATGATGGAAATTGAGGATTAGTATAGAAGAACATCATAGAATTTTGGTGTTGTATAGATTTTGTGAGTTTTCTGAGCAATACATCCATGTCTGGATACAAGCAGGTAGAGTCATCTCTGGCACAGATGTACCTAGGGGTAAAACCCAAAAACACCTCTTTGAGCTAGCCTCAAATGGGAACTGGTGCACAACAACGGGCCTTACTGCACTCTTGGTTACGACACTCCCAAGAGATATTATTAGGATAATTCACATTTCATTTACAAACTGATTTGAAGTATTTTAATATAATATGAGAATAAATTTCCTTGGTTAATCATAAGGTGTTTCAAAATTGAACATATAGTGTGATGATATTATATAAATGATTTTATGGCTACTGTTACTCACACAATTCTTTCTAGATTTAGTCAATGGATGGATTCCAAGGAAGTCATATTAACATTGAGAATGATGTACAAGGTGGGAATTGTGGTGGAAATGAGAAACAAAATGGAATATTGATAGGTGTAAAAGATATCTTGTCCATGAAAAATCAGTTTTTCAAAAATATGATCAACATCATATATATTAACCAACTCCCAGACTCAATAAAGAAGAGAAAGGCAGTGAACGATAAGAGCTCCAGCTATAGAGACCATGGAGAGAAGAATGCTAAATTTCCATCGTGCTGAAAATTTGGAATGAGACACCCAGGAAAGTGTCTCAGTGGAATAATGAAATGCTTTATGTGTGGGAAAGTAGGGCATAAAGTGAAGATTATCCATGAAAAAATGAAGAGCACTATGGAAGAAAATAATAATGGTCCCAAGAATACATTTACAGTCATTTTCCGTAAATGTAGGGGACTTGTCCATTACTGAAGTGAGTTCCATATTCTATAGGATATTTTCATTGTCAAAGAAGAAGATATGTGGAAATAAATGGTTGGAGAAATTTTTAAAAGTACTAGTGGTCCTTATTGATGGGATTACGTTGGAATACAATTCTCATGTATTTGTAACCCTTCAGTTTGTCATGTGAAAATGATATTTGAGGAAGAATTATATTTTCTCTTGTGGATATAGTTATAAATAACAATTTTGTTTTATATGATCATTGGGTTTGATGCAATTACATGTTATTATATTTTGGGATTAAAATGAAAGGTATGAGATAACATTGGTGGTTAAAATATGTTATGGTTATTTTGAGGAATTAATCTCATTTTATTAATGTTATAAAATATATCATTTGGAAAAGGACAACACGTAGACTGTGTGACAACCTGTCGCGTCGGACAAAGCTGTTGGAATCAAACCCACAACCAAACTGCAATCTGGATTTATCACATACCACTAGACTACATGAGGTCCCTGGTTAGTGTGACTAATTATTTTTAGTTAAATGATTTTATTGATCAATAATAAGTTGATTTGGGATCTTATGTCTTATCAAATGAATACCCTTATTATAGGATAATGATTTGGTGATTAAGTGATAAATGTTATTTTGGAAGATGTTCACTTTGTTAGGAAAACTATATATTCAAGGAAAATAGAATACTGTGGTATTTTATTAGAGGAGTAATGGTGTATTTTTATCTATTTTTTTTATTGTGGATTTCTAGTTATTTTGGTTATTTATGGAAGTGATTAACCTATAATAGAGAATATGTGATTAGGTTAATTACTTTTAATTATGTGACTTTAAGAAAATTTTATGTCATTTGGAGATATAATTTAACGTGGAAGACCACATAACCAAATTCTTATATGTTTTGGGATTCAATATTAGTTTGGATTACAATGAAAGACTTTAAGGACAATTGTTTATTGAATGGTATTTATTTAACTTTGGGGTATTGTTTGTTTAATTTTAGAAATTAAGACTAGTGTTTCTTTCTCTAAGGGAATATACTTTTGGGGGACCATTAGATCTTGTAATAACATTCATTGTTTTGATTAATCTCAAAATACAAGGTAAATATATAGTTTATCCTTTGTGGATCATGTGATTCTCTAGAATTTTATTCATGCTCTTCCAGTGTGACCACATCTTCTTGAATACTCATCGTTTAAATAAAAATCAGTTAGTGGTAGAAATATATTAAAGAATGAAACTCTACTTAAAAAGTAAGTATTTCTCTTTATGTTTTTAGTCAATCTCATAAATTAATTCCTCTTCTTTATGTAATGTAACTTACAACAAAAAAATGTTTTTCGTTTACTTTTCATACTGGGAGACTAATGACTGTTTGTCCCATCACAAGTTTGTGCTTTTCTTGTTGTTAAATTTCTCATGATCATGTCTTCTATCCCTCTCCATCAGAACATGACACTTAGTTTATCATCCATATCCATGTTTTCCTATATGGAATCCTTGTATAGGTAATCTCGAGTGAACTTTGCACCTCTCTTTCTTGGTTTTAATGTGATTGTTTTATTAACTCTTTTTCCGATGTGGGAATTTCCATTATATTCCCATGTGTAATTTTAAAAATTGCGAGGAAGCAATTTATTGAATGAGGGGAGAATGTAACACCCAATAATTCCATAGTACGCTTCTCTTTGTATAATACAGTAGCATGTATTGTATGCAACTTTGAGTTCTAACACACATCACAACCAATCAAACTAGCCATTATGAATAGTAATACCCAAATTTTGAAATTTAATACATTTTAACTTTCGAAATGGACTTCATTTTTGGATTCGTAATATCGAAATTATCTCAGGGTAAAATTTTGGTACTTTTCTAATAACTTTCATATTTTGATGAATAGTGAAAATTACTAAATTTTAATTAAAAACAACTTTTTTATTAAAATAATTAATAGTGATAAGTTATGAATTTGAGTGGTTTTAAAGTATATTTAGAATATAATTTTACCATTAAATAAAATTTTTGTCATTGGATGTAATATCACATTTAAACCGGACATAAACATGTGTCAATCTTTTGATAGTTATTATTTCTTAAAAACTCGCTTTTTATTTTGACAGTGCGAATTAATATTAAATTAATTTATGCCACTTCTGTGATTTACATTTAGAAAAATGGATTCCATATTTAGAATCAGGTGGTCCAAATTTTGTAATGTGGTAACTTTTAATGTTAGACATTTTGAATAATTAAATCGTTAAATATTTTTTTTACCATGGTTAAATGGTTAGTCCGGTAAATAAGGGTAATAAATAATATTATAAAAATACTAAATTACCCAAACACGTGTCCTAAACCTATATTATGAGTCATGGCCGACCATGGGATTATTTGGGTCGATTTTGGGACCTCATGGAGCCACTTCTAAGTGATAATGACAAATTATATTAATTAAGTTAAAGTAATTACAAAAATGACATAAGCATATATCTTTTAGAAAAACAATTTTTACACAAGCTTATATATTTTATCTTTTATAATCTAAGTATTCATTAGAAATATAAAATGATTTATTACATAATTTTATTTTATTTATAATTTTTAGACGTCTAATAAATTTATTTATTTTTGACACAACGATGATGCAGTATTTTCCTTATTAATGAAAGAATCATATAAATGTTATTATAAATGTTAAAATAAATATAATTTTAACTTTTTGATGCAAAAAAAAAATTATTGGTTAATATTACATTTTAGGATCACATAAATGAATTTTTATATAATTAATAAAGTTACTTTGACTATAACAAAAATCAACTATTAAATGGTGTGAAAATTGACACAGTGGAGTTTTTAAAAACATATTATATTATTAATTGATATAATATTAAACAAAACTATAATTTTCGGCCAAATGACTTATATAATGATAGGTTTATAATTAATGGACCACTTGGGGGTCTCTTGGAAGTATATATTATGTTTTTTAACTATTTAATATAAAATTACAAAGAAACATGGTAAATGTCAAACTAATTAACTAAGAGTTAAAACTAAAAGACAAGGTTAATAAAGTGACCCAAACCTATATAAAACGTATTGGTTGAGTGTTTTTCTACCTATACCCACCTTATACTTTAAATAAGTCACTTTTAAGCCATTATAAACCTAATATGAATTTATTATAAAATAATATTTTATCTTTTTCTAAGGTGCCCATCACCCCTCTTATAAAAGGGAACTCCCCCTTCTCTCTAATTCACACCTTCAACACCTTTTTAATCATCCAAACCCTGACAAGATATCCTATAAACATACCTAAATTCATCTTAGAAGCCCTAATTTGGTCTTAGATCCAACTTAAGGAGCCCATTTGATTAAATCAAAAGGAAGAACCCAAAGAAGATGTAATAATTTCACCACCCTCTTTCAAGTTAATTTCTTCTTCCACTTCTTCTTTTTTTGTTATTTCCATTATAAAATAATATTTCCTGTGTCATATATATATTTTGAAGTTATTATAAATATGGTACATCCACATTCATTATTCTATCCATCCATTGAATTACATGTCACCATACGTGTGTACGTACTGATTAAGGTCTCCACGTCGTGGTGTAATTGTTATTCAGTGCTTTATTATTTGGATGGGTGTAATAATGATGTGTAATTCATTTAAATAATAAATATAAAATTATAATAATTCTTTATATATGATATATCATCCAATTACATAGTATTTTAATATCAAATGATTGATATTGTCACACGTGCGTACGTACGTATTACCGTCTCCACGAATGCGACGAGATTCATTCCCCATCATATCCATTCAATACTAAATTTCATTTGATGATTAAAAATAATGTTTAGATATAGGATATCATTCTGTATATGAGTAAGATACATCCCATCCATAACAAATATGGCTCACATAACAAAGAATATAAAGGAAAATGAATCTGTTAACACCCAAAACGATGATAATACTAAAATATTAATAACCAATCAATCTTAAAAGATCATATATGACATCGTATTAATGTATATAATTCTTGTATAATTCAAAAAAAAATTCACCATTATACAGGAGTTTAACCTAACATCGACTAAGGAAAAAGTACAATGTAAGGGGTTTCTTATCTCACTTTTAATTCTATGAGATTTCCATTATTCACCACTTATTTGTTGCATGTGGTTTGTGTACTGCCCATGATTATATTCATTGTGTAATATACATTAATTTTTTTAATATTTACATCTTCATTAGATGATCAACATTTCATGGTATGTATGTTTCTTAAGTTACCAAATTGTTAAAGGAATTACAAATTTCAATTTCTACTCATTAGGCTTTACGCATACTTCATTAATTAATGTACTCCAAGATTATGTGTAGAATCACTATTAATTTCCTTATTTCGTAATTTCTAAACCCCTTTGTGTGCATATAATTTTCATACACATAATCACCCCATTGATAAATTCTCATGTCATTGATATGAACTGGATAGGAATAATTTTAACTTATTATCCATTTATTGAGTTAAATTTCCAATTCATTGGTGTTGTTTTTTCAAGAATATGTGTGAATGTCCTCTGACTTATTTACCCTGAATATCCAATAATATTGAGTGTATTTATATTTTT
Organism: Viscum album; assembly: GCA_963277665.1. NCBI lineage: Eukaryota > Viridiplantae > Streptophyta > Magnoliopsida > Santalales > Viscaceae > Viscum > Viscum album. The sequence goes on from OY728150.1 coordinate 333,616,490, forward strand.
CACACATAATTATGTTGTTGATTTCTCCTTAACCAAAGGATACGGTCTTTATAATAGATTTCATCTGAATTTACATTCCATTGAGTCTTCTTTGTTGTTATACGCCAAATCACTTTTATAGGGTCTATATAATGTACTTTGACATAGTATATCATGAATCTATTTATTCTCATGATATTATAATGTTTTTATTACCTCAAATTTTTTTATTCAAGTGTCTTTCTTTTGGTTAGGAACTCTATGTAAAATATCATTTTAAATGTTTTAAAGACTTATGACTCTAAATCATCCTCATTAATTTCCATGTTTTAAAAATGGATTTAAGGAATTATTTATATGCACATTAAATTTTTAAAATGAAAATTCCTTTTAAATGTTTCAAAGTAGTATGGTACACTTTGATTCAAAAATATATTTTTAAATAGCTTCTTGACAAATAGTGTGACGTTTAAATGTTTTCAAGATAAATGGGGATATTTCTTTCAAATATTTTTGATGATTGTTTTCATCTATGTCAACATCCTTCATTAATTTGATTGAGGTAAACCTTTACATTAAAATCTACCATCTTGTATTTAATGAGTTATTTTTGACTGTGGATGTGTTATTTTTATACCATTCATGGTTCTTGGATAATGTATTGACATTTATTATGCTATTTTTTATACGAATGATTATGTTATGTTTCAAAATTTTCATATGATGAATGCATTTGTCTTAGTAAGTGATAGGTGGAGCCCACCATAGCTCCTCGATGCATTGTTATGACTCATGAGACAAACTAGTGTCTTGGCACAAGGCCTTGACAAAATCTTATTTGTAGTCTTGGCATAAGGCCTTGACTATGTGGTTATGATAGTCTGACATTATGGATTCCATCACTATGAAAGTGTATATTGATATTGCATTTGATTATTCTATTAGTAGAATATCCATTTGAATAAATAAATGGGATTATTTCATTTTATTTCTGCCATATTATGCTGAATTTAATGTTTAAAAGGCTTTTGTTTTAATTAAACATTTCCTTAAATGTTTATGCTTATTTATGAATGTTTTTGCTATATTGTTATCCTTACTAAGAATCTGAGCTCACCCCTTTCTCTATTTTATTTTTCCCAGGATGTGAAGAAGTATTTTATGAATGACCTGGAGGGATAATATGAGGGGGTTTGAGTGTGGTCTATGGAGACAAGATGTTGTTTTAGTTTTTCATTTAATGATGTAATGTAAACTTTATGAATGTATCTAGTTATTTAAAGGCTACTAAACTTATCGTTCCTTTGGGACATGATTTCCATGTGTCATGCCAATGTTATGTAGTAATGCACCAACTCTGGGTAACTAGAGTCAAGGTGTTACAGTTGGTATCAGAGGAAGTTTAGTACAAACCATAGAAGCTAGATTTAGATAAACTCTTATTAGAGCACATATACCTAAGATGGACTTTGAGTATTAGTATAGAATAACTTCCTAGAATTTTGGTATTGAATAGATTTTGTGAGTTTTCCGAGAAATACATCCATGTCTGGATACGATTAGGTAGAGGTGGATCTAGAACAGATATACCTAGGGGTAAAACCCAAAAACACCAATTTGAGCTAGTCTCGAACAGGAACTGGTGCATGACAACGGGCCTTTCTGCACTCTATGTTATGACACTCATGAAGGATATACTTAGAATAATTTACATTTCCTTTAAAAATTGATTTGAAGGATTTTAATATAAGATGAGAGCAAATGACCTTGCTTAATCATAAGGTGTTTCAGAATTTAAAATATAGTGTCATGATATTCTCTAAATGATTTTATGACTACTGTTACTCACATGATGCTTTCTTGTTTTAGTAAATGTATGGATTCCAAGGAAGTCATAGTTACTTTGAGAATGATTTACAAGGGGAAATGTTGGTGGAAATGAGAAACAAAATGGAATGTTGATAGGAGTAAAAGATATCATGTTCATGCCAAATAATTTTTCCAAAAATATTATCAACAAAATATATATTAACTGGCTTCCGGACTCAACAAGGAAGAGAAAGGTAGTGAAAGATAAGAGCTCCAGATATGGGGACCATGGAGAGAAGAAATCTAAATTTCCATCACGGAAGAAAGGTGGAAGGAGACACCCAGGAAAGTGTCTTAGTGGAACAATGAAATGCTTTACGTGTGGGAAAGAAGGTCATAAAGTTAATAATTTCCATGTAAAAATGAAGATCACTATGGAAGAAAATAAAAATGGTCCCAAGAATCTATTTATAGATATTTTCCATAAAAGTAGGGGACTTGGCCATTACCCGAGTGAGTTCCCCATTCAATAGGATATTTTTCATGGTCAAAGAAGAAGCTAGGTGGAAATAAATGGATGGGGAAATTATTAAAAGTACTAGTGCTCCTTATTGATGGGATTAATTTGGAATAATTTTCTATTGTATATGTAACCCTTCATTTTTCCATGTTAAAATGATATTTGAGTAAGCCTTATCTTTTCTCTTATGCATATAGTAATAAATAACCATTTGGTTTTATATGATCATTGGGTTTGAGGAAATTACATTTTATTATATTTTGGGATGAAAATGAAAGGTATGAGAAAAAATTGGGGGTTAAAATATGTTATAGTTATTTTGAAGAATTTATCTCATTTTGGTAATGGTATAAAATATACTTTTTGAAAAAGGACAACACGGAGACTGTGTGATAACCTATTGCGTTGAATAAAGCTGTGGGAATCGAACCCACAACCAAAGTGTGATTGGTATTTATCGCCTACCACTGGACTATGTGAAGTCCCTGGTTAGCGTGACTAATTATTTTTAGGTAAATGATTTTATTTATCAATAATAAGTTTATTTGGGATCTTATGTCTTATAAAATGAATACCCTTAGTATAGGAAAATGATTCGGTGATTAAGTGAAAAATGTTATTTTTGAAGATGTTCACTTTTTTTGGAACATAAAATACCCAAAGAAAATAGAATACTCTGGGATTTCATTTGAGTAGTAATGGTAGATTTTTATCTATTTTTTTATTGTGTATTTCTAGTGATTTGGATTATTTATGGAAATGATTAACCTATAATAGAGAATATTTGATTAGGTTAATTACTTTTATGTATGCGAATTTAAGAGTAGTTGAGGTCATTTGGAGATATAATTTATCATGGAAGACTAAATAACCAAATTCTCTTATGTTTTGGGTTTCAATATTAGTTTGTATTATATTGATAGACTTTAAAGACAATAGTTTATTGAATGGTATTTATTTTACTTAGGGGTATTGTTTGTTTAATTTTAAAAATTAAGAATACTGCTTATTTATCTAAAGAAATATCCTTTTGGGGGACTATTAGGTCTCTTAGTAACCTTCTTGGTTTTGATTAATCTCTAAAGACAAGGTAAATATATAGTTTATCCATTGTGGATAATGAGATTCTCTACAATTTTATTCAAGCTCTTCCAGTGTGACCATGTCTTCTTGAATACTCATTGTTTAAATAAAAATGAGTTAGTGGAATAAAATAATTAAAGAATGAAACTATACTTAAAAAGTAAGTATATATCTGTATTTTTTAGTCAATCTCATAAATTAATTCCTCATCTTTATGAAATGTAACGTTAAACAAAAAAAATGTTGTCTGTTTACTTTTCCTACTGGGAGACTAATGATTGTTTGTCTCATCACAAGTTTGTGCTTTTCTTGTTGTTGACATTATCCTGATCATGTTTTTTATCCCTCTCCATCAGAACTTGACACATAGTTTATCATCTATATCCATGTTTTCCTATATGGAATCATTCTATATGTTATCTTGGGTGACCTTTGTACTTCTCTTTCTTTATTTTAAAGTGATTGTTTTATTGACTCTTTTTCTGATGTGGGAATTTCCATTATATTACCAAGTGCAATTTTAAAAAATTTTAGGATTCAATTTATTATATGAGGGGAGAATGTAACACCACAATCTTCCACAGTACGTTTTTCTTTGAATAATACAACTGTGTGTATTGTATGCAATTTTGAGTTATAACACACACTACAACCAATCAAACTCGCCTTTATGAATAGTAATACCCAATTTTTGAAATTTTATATATTTTATCTTTCCAAATAGACATCATTTTTGGATTCAGAATATCGAAATTAGATCAGGGTGAAATTTTGGTACTTTTCTGATAACTTTTATATTTTGACGAATACTGAAAATTACTAAATCTTAATTAAAAAAACATTTTTAATCGAAATAATTAATAGTGATAAATTATTTATTTGAGTGGTTTTAAATTATATTTAGAATATATTTATACCATTTAATACAATTTCAGTCATTTTATGTAATTTCAAATTTAAACCAGACATAAACAAGTGTCAATATTTTGATAGTTATTATTTCTTAAAAAAATGATTTCTGTTTTGACAGGAGGAATTAATTTTAAATTAATTTCTGCCACTTATATGTTTTGAATTTATAAAATTGGAATTTATAATCAAGAGGTAAATATTGTGTAAATACGTAACTTTTATTTTTAGGCATTTAGAATAATTACTTCAGTAAATATTTTATTTACCATGGTTAAAGGGTAAATCCGGTAAATAAGGTTAAACAAAATAAACTTATAATAATAATAAATTGCCCTATAATGTCTACTAACCCTATTGGATGAGTCTTCGACAACCATGGGAATCTTTGGGTCTATTTTGGTACCCCATGGAGCCACTTGTAAGTGATAGTGACATATTATATTAATTAAGTTAAAGTAAATACATAAATGACATAAGCATATATATTTTAGAAAAACATTTTTTACACAGGGATATATATGTTATATTTTAAACTATAAATGTTAATTAGAAAGATAAAATGATTTCCTACATAATTTTATTTTATTTATAATTTTTATACACTGAATAATTTAATTTATTTTTGACACAATGATGATGGAGTATTTTCCTTATTAATGAAAGAATCAAATAATTAGTATTATGAATGTTAAAATAAATATACTTTGAAAGTTTGGATGCCATACACGAATTTTTTTGGTTAATATGACATGTTAGGATCACATAAATGATTTTTTTTCGAATTAATAAATTTATTAAGACTTTAACAAAAATCAACTATTAAATGGTTCCAAAATTGACAGATTGGAGTTTTTTAAACCAATATTATAATATTAATTGTTATAATATTCATAAAAATATATGGTTCGGCCAAAGGACATATATAATTATATATTTATAATTAATGGAAAACATGGGGGTCTCTTGGAAGTATATAGTATTTTTATTAAAAATATAATATTAAAATACAAAGAGACATGGTAAGTGTCAGACTAATTAACTAAGAGTTAAAACTAAAACATAAGGTTAATAAGGTGACCCAAACCTGTCTAAAAACTATTTGTTGAGTGGTTTTAGACATATACCCATATTATACTTTAAATAAGTCACTTTGGAGCCATTATAAACCTAATAAGAATTTATTATAAAATAATATTTCTAGTTTTTCCCATGGTTCCCCTCACCCCTCTTATAAAAGGGCAGTCCCCCTTCTCTCTAATTCACTCTCTCAAAGCTATTTTGATCAGAAAACTGCCATCCAAATATCCTCTAAACATCCCTAAATTCATCCTAGAGGTCTTCCTTTGGTCAGAAAGCCATCTTAAAAATCTCTTTTTCTCAAATTAAAAGGAAGAACCCGAAGAAGAGGTAATAATTTCACCACCCTCTTTCAAGTTCTTTTCTTCTTCCACTTCTTATTTTTTTCCATTATAAAATAATAATTTCAGTATCATCTATATACTATGAAGTTATTATAAATATGGTACAACCATCTTCATTATTCAATCCATCTTTTGAATTACATGTCAACATACGTGCGTACGTACGGATTACCGTCTCAACATCGTGGTGTAATTGTTATTCAGTGGTTTATTATTTGGATGGGTATAATAATGATGTGTAATTCAAGTAAATAATAAATATAATATTATAATGATTATTTATATATGATATAACATCCAATTACATGTTATTTTAATATCAAAAGAGTTATATTGTCGCTCGTGCGTATGTACGGATTACCGTCTCGACGAATGCGATGAGATTCATTCCCCATCATATCCATTCAAGACTAAATTTCATTTTATGATTAAAATTAATTTTTAGAGCCATGATATCATTATGGATATGAATAAGATACATCCCATCCATAACAAATATGGATCACATAACAAAAAATATAAAATAAAATTAATCCGTTAACACCCAAAACGACAATAATACTATGATATTATTAACAAATCAATGTTAAAAGATTTTATATGATATCATATTAATGTATCTAATTATTTTTAAATTAAATAAAAATTATTTACATATTATACAGGAGGTTAACCTACCCTCTACCATGTAATAAGTACAAAGTAAGGGGTTTCATATCTTACTTTTAATTCTGTGAGATTTCCATTATTCACAACTTATTTGGTACATGTGGTGTGTGTACTTCCCATGATTGTATTTTTTGATTAATATACATTAATTTTTGTATATTTAAATCTTCATTATGTGATCCAACATTCAAGGGATGTATGTTTCATAAGTTAACAAATTGGTAAAGGAAATACAAATTTCAAATTCCACTCATTCGGCTTTACAAATACTTCATTGATTATTTTACTCCAAAATTATGTGTGGAATCACTATTAATTTGCTTATGTCATAATTTCTAGTTCTTTTTATATGGATATACTTTTTATACACATAATCACACCATTGATTAATTCAAATGTCATCGATATGAACTTGATAATAGTAATTTTAACTCATTCTCCATTTGTTGAGTTAAATTTCCAATTCATTGCTGTTGTTTTTACAAGAATATGTGTGAATGTCCTCTGACAGATTTACACTAAATAACCAATCATATTGAGTGTATTTAAATTTTTCACACATAATTATGTTGTTGATTTATCATTAACCTAAGGGTATGGTCTTTATAAGAGCTTTCATCTCAATTTACATTCCATTGAGACTTCTTTGTTGTTATACACCAAATCACTTTTATATGGTGTATATAATGTACTTGACATATTATACCATGAATCCCTTTATTCACATGATATTATAATGTTTTATTACCTCAATTATTTGTATTCAAGTTTCTCTCTTTTGGTTAGTAACTCTAAGTAAAATATCATTTTAAATGTTTTAAAGATTTATTACTCTAAATATTCCTCATTAATGTCCATGTTTTAAATATGGTTGTAAGGATTTATTTATATGGAAATTAAGGTTTTAAAATGTAAATTAATTTTAAATGTTTCAAAGTCGTATGGTACACTTTTGTTCAACAATATATTTTAAAACTGCTTCTTGACAGATAGTGTGACTTTTAAATGTTTTCAAGAAAACGGGGGATATTTCTCTCAAATAGTATTGATGATTATTTTTGTCTATGTCAGCATCCTTCATTATTTTAGATTGAGTTTAATATGTTACAATACAATATTCAATATTTTATTAAATGAGTTATGTTTTACTATGGATGTGTTATTTTTATACCATTTATGGTTTCTGGATAAGGTATTGACATTTTATATGCTAGTTTTAATGCGAATGTTTATGTTATGTTTCAAACGTTTCATATGATTAATGCATTGGACTTAGTAAGTGATGGGTGGAGCCCTCTATAGCTCATCTATGCATCGGTAGGTCTCATTAGACAAACTAGTGTCTTGGCATAAGGCCTTGAAAAAATCTTTTGTGTAGTCTTGGAACAAGGCCTTAACTATGTGGTTATGATAGTCTGGAATTATTCATTCCATCATTAAGAAAGTGGTTATTGATATTGAATTTGACTATTTGATTAGTAAAATATCCATGTGAATAAGTAAATGGAATTATATCATTTTATTTCTGCCATATTATGCTGATGTTAATGGTTAAAAGGCTTTTGTTTTAGTTATACATTGCCTTAAATGTTTATGCTTATTTAAGAAAGTTTCTGCTATATTGTTATCCTTACTAAGCATCTAAGCTCAACCCTTTAAATGATATATTTTTCCCAGGATGTAATGAAGTATTTTATGAATGAACTAGAGGGATAGTATGAGGGGATATTAGTGTGGTCTATGGAGACAAGATGTTGTTGTAGTTTTTTATTTAATGATGTAATGTAAACGTTATGAATTTATCTAGTGATTCCAAGGCTAGTAAATTAATCGGTCCTTTCGGACATGATTTCCTTATATCATTCCAATGTTATGTAGTAATGCACCAACATAGGGTAACTGGGGTCGGGGTGTTACAGCTGGGGTATAGTTTCCCATATAGTGTAGCCAAACCATTGTGGGAAAACACTTGAGAATAATTATGTATATAAATAAAATAAAACCACATTAACATCACATGTTTAATGGAAAACCATAAGGATTACATATATATATTAAGATGAAATCAGGTGGCCAATTTTTACATATGTAATTTCCCTTTATGAATCATGTATGGTTTACCAAACCGTGAAGCCTCAACTCAGTGTGTTTGGTTCATTCCAAAAAAAAATAATGAACTTTTAAAAAATAGAGCAAACCATCTATACAACATAGATTTTTCGGATTTTGAATTTAGTAAATTAACTCTACTCATTTTACTTTCTCATAGCCTCTCCTCTCACCCCATTTAAACATCTCATCCCTTGGACATGTTTCCCTCAACATATATCTTCTTTTTTATTCTTTTAAGTGTGTCTTTCCTTTATTCATATTATAATCATCGAGTAAGTGGATCATTCTCTCTTCCTTGGTACTCTTATATTTCCCATCATATTTTATATCATTCCTTAGGGCAATAGAAAACTAGTTTTTAATGAAATCTCTAAGAGCCTAGTATGATACACTCATCAATTTTCTTATTTCTAAAGGATTTATAAATGGTATAAATGATCCTAATCTATTTATAAAATGAATTTCCAAATATGTTTTAGTAGAACAAATTTATCTAGATGATATTTTCTTGGATCCTCTAAAAATTATTTATTTGTTCTTTTTTCAAAGACGGTGAAAAGTGAATTTTAAATATGTTTAAAGGGTGAACAAAAATTCATTCTTGCATTTCAAATATTTCAAAATGAAGAAGTTATTTTTTTGAATAAAAGTTAATACACAAATGATATTTTAAAATTATTTTCATTTGAATGCACTGAGAGTAGTGAATCTACAATGAGTACAACATGTTATTTGGACCTTGATGAAGATAGTAAATCTGTTGATCAAACCACCTACAGAAGAATGAATGGATGTTTACTCTACATACCTTCTAGTATACCATATATTATTCTTACTGTATGAATTTGTGAACATTTTCAAGAAAACCCAATAGAATATAATATTCTTTCCCTTAAAAATATTTTCAAATTCCTCAAACATACTCCCAACCTATGAATATTATATCCTAGTGGAAAAAATTTTCATTTAGTGAGTTATTCATATGCTGATTTTGGAGGCTATATGTTTGACATAAAAGAACCTCTAGAACATGTCACTTTTTGGGTATGTCTCTAGTTTCATGATGTAGTAAATAAATATGATGCATCATCTACTACTGAAGATAAATACATATTCACTAGTATTTGGTGTGTCAAAGTTTTTTGGATAAAACATGCATTACTAGATTATGGATATCAAATAAGACATGTCCATATTAATTTTGATAACACAAGTGTTCTACATAATTCTAAGAGTCCTATTTTACACTCTTGGACAAAACACAATGATGTAATGCATTAGTTTTTGAGATACCATTACCAAATAGGTGATATAACATTATATGTAATTTGCACTAAACATCATCTTGCTGACATTTTCACTATGCCACGGGATACTGAAAAAATGAACTATATCAGACTTGAGTCAGGAATGATCAATCTATAACACCTTGACTTGTTATTCCATTGACCATTTAACTTGAACTTTTTATACCAACCATGACATTATGAAATAGACAATGTCATATTGACACGGTTGTTATGCCGATAATGATAACCATGTCATGTCGGCACTGTTTCAGGACGACACCAATGCTATGTCATGTCGACAAAGTTGTTATGCTGACATCGATGCAACATCATGCCAACAAAGTTATCTTGATAACATTGATACATTGTTATGTCGTTACCCTGTCAAGATGGAATTTATTCCGTATTAAGACAAAAATGTTAATGTTATGAAAAATCTGTAATTCCAACACCTATGACTCCCAATTTTTATTCGTTTTATGTTTTTTTCCAAATCAACACTATTTTATTGATTTTGATGAACCCGATTCTCAATTTCACAGTATGGTGATTTCAAAATCCCTAAATTATATACATTTTTATTGATCCTATTTACTCCTTTACCACTATACTCTCTTGGTTGTTTCTCTCTCTAACCTTAACCATTCAACTTCTGGCCTTCAAATGAAACTCTCAGAATAGTGCGTGTTGTTGGATCGAGTTATACCAAATATGCAAAAGAGGGGTATGACTTAGAAATTTTAAAATTTCATCAATAATTAGGATGATTTTCCAATATTTCATTCATCTTTATCATAAAATTTATGTAGTGGAAAATATAAAGATTGAAGAACGCACATATGTATAGTGGTTTGGGGAATAGAAGGCCCCTAGTCCACTCCTCCAATTATCTACTCCACGAGTTTGGTGATTTTCACTAACTCGTCGTCTTATCAATAGACCGTCCAAAAATGAGTGCAGGATGTTGACACCTTTAATGGTTAAGGCTAAAACAGAGCCTTCTAGTTCAAACAGGGAACCCAATAAATAGCTTATTACAATAATCCAGTTACTCAATATGAAAAGGGTATTTGACTGAAAATACTTTCCAGTATTTCTTCATAGTTGAATTAGGATGAAACTAATAGAAGATGGATCGTCATCTTCAAAAAATATATTCTTTAGGTAAGAGCAGTTCTGAGTCTATATAGTTGAAAATATATCATGAAATAAAATCAGCATCTTTAACATCAACAAATTCACAATAGATCATTGATGTAGAATAATAATCTTTAATGATTTTCCTTTTCTTCAGAAAAACAGTGTCTGATAGATCATGGTAGTAGCAGATCTGTGTGACTCGTATATCTCTATAAAAACTGAAGTCTAAAAACTTGAGATCTTTTTCATGTAATATTTTTTTCATGATGATTCATCTCTATATTTGTAATTCAAAATAACCCTGATAGAAAAATAATAAAGGTGAGTGTTTACCTTTCAAATTTATATCTACAAATGTCGCCTTAAGAATCATGATACTCAAATGTTTGAATAACAGATAATTCAAAACATTTATTTATAATCAACATGAAATCCTCCTCTTACATAGATCCCTTGAATAAAAATTAAATGGCTTTAAATCATTCAAATATGTGCTTTAATATCAGTCCTTGAATCAGGATAGAAATCAGCCTGATATTCAACATAGAGGAGGTTGCATGATAAAGTTGTAAATTCATATCTTTGACACCTAATGAAATAAAATGTAGGGTTCCAAACATAAGGTTGATTACAAACGTAAGGTTCATGATCTATAATTTATTCTTTGACTTTATCATATGTTATGTTATCCATACATTCATTTTTATCACAATGTATGATACATGATCCAAAAATTTCGATAGAACATAAGGATCATTATAAAAGAAATGTTGATGATCCATACTTTTTTAAGAAGAATAATTGTTTCATACTTACATAAGGTTATTTTTCTATATTTTTCAGATATTACAAATTTAAGGTTCCTCTACCATATTTTTCTGAACTCTTCTAATGTAAATGTATAATTTTGTCCTTATGCTACGCTCTTCAATGTATGTTATTAACAATGTTTCTAGAACATACGAAAATGATTTTCAAACACATTTTCAAATATTACACAAGGATTAAAAGCATTAATATTATTCCAAAATTTAAACATAAATAATTTTATGTTCCTAAAATATAGTCTAAGTAAAATAATTATAATAACAGACAAGTATATTTGTGAGCATAAAAATCATCCTAAAAAGATAGACTATTGTTGAAACAATACATGTTCAAAAATCGATCCTTGTCACAATAGTATAAAGTATTGTTGAAAATAAAACTTGCTCAATATTATCCACCTTTTTGATGATCATAAATCCTAATAAATAACCCCTGATATTAATTGCAAATAATTTAGAATTTTGCAAGGATAACAAAATATTTTATTTTAATAGAATATTATCAATAAGAAATAAATAACGTGTTATCCATAGATCTCACATATATAAAGAAATTATTTTTTAAAAATTTCTTTAAAATTTATTCTAGAAATTTCACCCCCTTTATAATGTAATATAAATAAAATAATATTTTTTAGTTATAAAAATATTTCCCATAGAGGTAAAACATAAAAATAATATAAAATGATGTATTGTACCCAAATATCTCCCCCTGAGAAAAAGATTTATCCATTTTGTTAAAATAAAATAACTTGATTATCCAATTTCTCCCCCTATTGTGATGTCAAATAAATGATAGAATAAGGAATATAACAAATTTAATGTAGAAATGAACTTAAGTAAATTCTATCATAAATTTGATATCATTAATTGAATCTGGGTTCTTTTATTTTATCATTGACATCGTAAAAAAAATTGTAAACACATAAAAAAGAGATTCAAAATTTTTCTATTGAAAATATATGTACACGTATATAAATGATATAGGAATCAAGTACGGGATAAAAGGGATGAAAATGAGTTTCAGTGCCCCTGAATTATTAGATCTTTCCTTCCTGTGTCAAATGAATATCTAAAATGAGGTTTACTCTGAAATATTTATCCAGTCGTTCTTCCTTCTCCAAAAACATATTTAGTTTCTCAGTGAATCAGTCCAGTAATAGGCTAATACTCGTCTCACCTGAGGTAAGCTTCTCAACAAGATGCTTTTGGTTATCCAAAATAACAGAAAATGGTTCACTATTACATTGTGAGTACTATAACCTATCATCCATATTTCTCATTACATATGTATTGGCTTGGAATCTCTTCATCATATTAGGTGATGTTCCTAATTTAATTTCTTGACATCCAATGAATGTTTCCAAATGTTTCTCCAGGAAGGTTTTGAATTATACCAAATATAATTTTATTACAACTTTATATTTTAATTTTTCATCTTCAGCTAACATCACCTTCTTAAATACATCAACATCCCTTTTTTGAAATGGAATTATCTTTCATGTAATAAAACTTTTGTCTCTCCTTTTCTAATTCTCTTTACAAAGAATCATTTTCAGCTTGAATTCTATTAAATGTTTGTATTAATTACTCCCCATGATTATTCTATGAATTAGAGGCACCCTATGCATGATTCTCAACTTAATTTATCAAAATTAAATGCAATGGATGATCATAGGATCTCTGGTCTGTAGCCTTCTCCACTAGTTACACAACCAATTTTCCCTCAGATTCATGAATTGACTAATCCATATAATAATTTTCATTTAAAATATTTGTATGATCCTTATATGGACTCTCTCCTCTATTAAAAGTTTCATCAGTTTTTTGCTCTAAATGAGTATCTTAATTTACTTCCACTAAAAAAGGTTTTTCTTCAAATGTTTCTTCTTGATTAGCTTCAGCAAGATGTGTAGACTGTTCATAAACAGATTCAGTTTGTGGAATTTCTACTTCTCTATCCTTTTTCACTGCTTGAGGTACAAGATCCTCTTTAATTTGAGGTACCATACCAATCTGATAAACAACTTCTCTTACAAATATATAGTTTAAAATTTCTCTATTTGTAAGAGAATTTTTTTGAACAGGCTCATTATTATCTTGATCCACTCTATGACTTTTCTTCTGAATTCCCTCTTGAATTACCTCATTAGTATGTACAATAAATGCATTAAATCTAATTCTTATTGATGGTTTTGAAACATCACTGGTTCTTTATTTTGATATTCCTTCTTTGAATTTCCCTATTTTCTCTCCCTAAGAAGACTCTTAATCATCATCAGTTCCAAAAGCCATAATCTTTCCTTTCACAGTTCTCTTGAGAAATATTATTTTTCATAATGTTCACGAATTTAACATGTTACTATGAAGGGATATCACTTTGCCATATACTAATCTCAACTCATCAGACCTAAAAAATAATTTTGAAATGAAACTCACATAGGGATAGAAGTTCATTTTAACCTCTGGTTGATAGAAGTAGTTCAAATACCTTATCATTTAATGAGGAAAATTGAACTTTATGTCGCTAAAAAATATAAACATCAAAAAAATATCAGGATATAAAATCTTCTCCATTTCATACATCCTTCGGTAAATCCCTATCTGAACAAATTATATAAGAATTTTCTGATCTGGGCCCAAATCATTGACTAATATCATTATGATATTCGTAAAACCAAATATAAATGATATTATTTCCTCTAAAATTTTTTAATTATCTATAATGGATTTCAATTTAAAGTCATAAACTCCCTCATGAGGGAAGATTAAGATTCTAGGTATTTCTACAGACGAAAAAGAAAAATTATGATCATCAATTTTTGTGACTATAGAGTTCTATGTATCTCCAAAATTAAACTGAAAATATTTAAAGAAATTTCATAACTCTACCTCATATAGAAACTCAGTGTTATCATCATTTAACTTTAGTTCATGAATCTTAAAATCTAAATCATGCTTCAGCCTTAGATTGTTCTGGTGCAACCAATTTAAATATATTACATTTCCATATAAGTTCATCCTTTCTGACGAACGTTGATGCTTGGCTTTACTATCTTCTACATCCTCAATTCTATATGTCTTGGCCATTTTTGTATTTAATGTTCTAAAGGCTCAATGGTTTATCATTTCAAAGGATTAGTCAAATGTAGATGAAGTCGGTAATGTAATCTGTGTTTAGAATGGTTTTAAGAAATTGAATGGTTTTTGAATTAGAAACGGGTTCTAATAAAATTTATTCCCATGTAATTACATATATAATAATCATTACATTTTTTATAAAATGTAAAAAAGTATTTGGAAATAAAAAATTATAAAAATACATACGAAATTTTAAATTAATTTAAAAACAAAGAAAATAAATTATTTAAATAGTGAAGATTAAAATAGAATAAAAATTAATATAATCAAATAAGTAAAATAAAAATTTAAAATTTCATTTAAAAATAAATAAACCTACCTCCCCATAATAAAATTATCAGCTAACTGAATTTCAGTAGTTACAAATTCAGAGAATATATCATTTTTATGAACATGATTTCTTAGAAAATGATGTCTGATATCAATATTCTTAGTCCTAGAATGATTAATAGTATTTTTTGAAATATTTATTATGCCTATATTATCACATAAAATAGGTGTATTAAAAAAATATAGTCCAATGTCTATAAATTTTTTTTCATCCACATCACTTGTGCACAACAACTGCCTGCAGACACATCTAATGTCTCGGTTGTTGACAAGGCAACTAAGCGTTGTTTATTACTAGACAATGAAACTAAAGATTTTCCTAAAATGTGACAGGTTGATAATATTTTTTATCTTATCTAAATACTCCAAATTTAACATTTTAATATGAAATTAAATTAAAATCAAAGGTTTTTGGATACAGAAGATATTGAAAAATAGTTCCTTTTAAATATCGAAAAATTATTTTGACCAAACGTAAGTTATATTCTTTAGGATTTGATCGAAATATTGTATAAATACATACTAGGTACATTATATCTGTCCTACTTATAATTATATATAATAAACTACCAATGAAACATCTATATAAATTTTTGTCAACTGATTTTCCAGTTTCATACAAATAATGTTTTATATTAGTACATATATGCATTTTATATCTCTTTTTGTTTTCAAGTCCGAATTTCTTTAGTAAATCAGTAATGTATTTTCATTGATTCAAAATATTTCAAAAAACTTTTTGATAATTTTGTTTCGCTAAAAATAAATTTAGTTCTCTCATCATTATCCTTTCTAATTCTTTATGCATTAAATATGAAAACAAATTACAATGTTTTTTCTTTTTTGTCCAAAAATTACATCATCAAAATAAAAACCAATAAAATATTAGGGTATATAGTTTTCTTAAATAATATTGGATATTCCAGTCCCATAGTAAATTAATTTTTCAAGAGAAAACACCATAATATTTCATACAAATATCTAGATGCTTGTTTATGGTCATAAAAATCTTTCGTATGTTTAAATACTGAATATGGTTTTTGAGAATTTTCAAGACTATGAGGTTGTTTAACATAAACTTCCACCAATAAATAAAAATTTAAAAATGTAGACTTAACATCCATATGAAATAATTTAATGTTCATATGATATGCAAAGGCTAAAATGATTCCAATGACTTCTAACCTAGATACATGTGCAAAGGTATCATCATATTCTATACCTTCTTCCTGATTATATCCTTTAGCTACTAGTCTTGGTTTATTTTTAGTTATTATTCCTTGATCAACCTCTTTATTTATAAAGACCCATTTAGTTCCTATAATTGGATATTTTTGTGGTCTTTCAGCTATATTCCAGAATTCATTTCTCTTAAACCAGTTTAGTTATTCATTCATAGCTATCACCCAACATTCATTTTCTAAGCCTTATTCTTTTTATTTGGGTTCTAATTGT
Organism: Viscum album; assembly: GCA_963277665.1. Classification (NCBI taxonomy): domain Eukaryota; kingdom Viridiplantae; phylum Streptophyta; class Magnoliopsida; order Santalales; family Viscaceae; genus Viscum; species Viscum album. The sequence continues at coordinate 333,633,177 of OY728150.1, forward strand.
GATAGAATGGTAGATAATTCAATAATAATTCCTACATTTCTACTATTTTTTCCATTGTCTAGGTTACCTATTACAGTTTCTAAATGGTTATTCTTTAAGGTTCTAGACAATCTAGGTAATACACTATTAGGTTCATTAGTGTCAAGTTCTTCTTATATGGACTGAATTATATTTATATCATTTTCAAAATAAACTTTCATGTTCTCAAGTAACATGTTATCATTAGAGTTAGATTTTTCAATTTGATCATTTCTTTTCTCAAAGGGTTCAGATTCATCGAATTTCTCATGAACCGATTCTTCAATAATCCTAGTCTTTTTATTAAAAATTCATTAAATTTTGGAGTTAGCCTAATAAACTAGGAAAATGCCTTCATCATATTCTGGATTGAATTTACGAAGATTTTCCTGGGGGTTCATGTTGTGAACCTTGCATCCAATAACATTAAATTATTTTACTTCTGGTTTTCTGTTATTCCAAAGTTCATAGGGTGTATTTTTTAATATTGGTCTAACTAAAACTCTATTCATTATATGATAGGTCGTGCTTACAGCTTTTTCCCAGAAATTGGTAGGAAGACTGTATTCATTTAGTATAGTCGTCACAATTTTTTTAATAGTTCTATTTCTTCTTTCAACATTCTCATTCGTTTGAGGTGTTCTTGGTGCAGAGAAGGTGTGTCTAATATCTAAATTTGGGAAAAGTTAATTGAATTACAAATTATCAAATTCTCCACCATGATCACTTCTTAATGAAATTATTTTAATATCTTTTTCATTTTGAAGACCTTTTCAAAAACGTTCAAATATAGTAAAATCATCATTTTTATACTTTATAAAATAATTCCAAGTAAATATAGAATAGTAATCAGATAAAACATATACATATAATTTACCAGTGAATCATTATATTCTTGATGGTCTAAAAAATATATTTGGATATGTTTTAGAGGATTAGATGTTGCAATTTTGTTAACAGATTTGAAGGATGATTTCGGCTGCTGGCCAAGTTGACATGCATCAAAAAATATGTCACTATCAAATTTATTACTAGGTAAACAAAAAAATGTTGATTCTTAGATAACTTATGTAAATCATATATATTTAAATGTCCAATTCTTCTATGCCAGATCCACGATTCATTTATCTTAATAGTTAAACAATTTACTTTTTGTTTACATAAGGAATTTTTGTCTAGAGTATAAACACTATCAGTTTGGGTGCTCTAAATCCAATCAATTTATCCTTAAAAATAGTACAAGAATTGTTAGAAAAATCAACACAATAAACATCATCAAAAATATTATAAATACTTATCAGATTGTGTTTCAATCCTTTTACAGAGAGTACATTATTGATTAAGACAACTTATGGATCTTCAACTGTTCAAATGCCAATAATTTTACCTTTGGCATTGTCATGAAATGTGAATAATCCTCCATTATTTTGAGTCAATGTTTTAATGTTTTAGTAGTTCCCCCTCATATTATAGGAGCATCCACAGTCTATATACCATATTTCTGTTCAGCTTCTGTGACATTCTTCCTTAAAAGGTATTTAAAAAAATTTACTTTTATACCCATATTTTATTAGGTCCAGTCCTATTAGCTAGAAAAATCATGGATTCTGGACATGCATTTTTCATATATAATCAATATAATCATATAAACTTTGTGCAATAATGGTTTTCTTAATCTGACTTAATTGAGGTTGCCTAAAATAATTGTTTTTAGAAATGTGACATTTTGTTCCACAGTAGTTGAAAATTATATGTTTTGTACTTGGAACAAATTGTTCTTATACATGATGGGTTTCTCACCTTTACTACCTATTCTATATATTTCCTTTTTAATCACATTCTTTAAAATAATTTAATTTAGTAAATATTCTCCTTTTGTTAAAATAAGTGATGCATTTTTTATATCTGCAATTGTGTATGTATTGTTTTTATTTTAGCTTCATTATCTGTATAGTTTGTAATTGATGAGATATATTTTGAATATAACCCTTGAAGTTTTAGTAGGAGAGTGTATATTTCTCTTAAATAATTATTGTGATTTTTTTAGTGATTTATGAATCATAAATAAAGAATCAAATTTCTCTTCTAGCATACTATAGTAGCCTATAAGTTTATAATTCGAGTAACTAAAACTATAATCAGAATCATATCGGTAATAAGATTGTACCTCATTATCATTTTCCATAAAGTATATATTTCATTTTACATTCAAATCATCCCTTTTTGAGTCAGACTAAGATGAACTATGGGAGTCTTTAGAAACACTCCATGTATCATTCATTTCTTTTTTTCTCTTTTTTCTCTTAATCATTGTTTTTTAAAATTTTCTATTCCTTTTCCCATTTTAATTGAGGATACTAATGTCTTATGTTACCCATCTTTTAGCATTCATTGCATCTGAATTACTTTGGTTCTTTTTCTAATTTCTTGAAGTATTTTTTGAATCACTTCTTCATTCCATATAATTTACTAAATTTCCAAGATAACTGAGCCAGTTACTCATCAGAATCAGATGAATCGGATAATTCATGTTTTCTCGTGATCTCTTTCTTCATATTTATACACTTATTTTGGGATGATAATTTTAAATAAGTATTTTCCCTCTGGATCAAGACTTTATGATAATTTTAATCTTCTTTCATCTTAGTTTCATACATCTTCGGGGTTCTAATTAATTCTCTCATAGTTAGATCTCTGACTGGTGATGATTTTCTAATGGTTGCTAATATCCCATTCCATTAGGTTGGAAGTACTCTCAGTAAATTAAAGTCTTCATCTTCTTGGTTAATTATTTCTAGTATGTTATTTATTTTGTTGACTATTACTGTAAGAATTCCATTCATATGAGTGATTCTATCAACATCAAACATTCTAAAGGTATCAAATTTTTGTTTTATTGTAGCATACATCATTTTTCTAAAATTGTTAGTTCCTTCATAGGAAACTGCAATTTTCTGCCATATCTTACATGCAGTAGGGCATTGAGATACACAATTAAAATTTTCTCTTCTTATATCACAGATGATATCATTCATATCTTTTGAATTTATGTCATACTCGTCTTCAGTAGCTACACTCCATGTTTCAGTTTTCTCATGAATTTAATAAGGATTAAATTTTTTTGAGTAGGCTCTATATCCATGATTCTATAGGTAGATGATTATCCTTGATTTCCAACATCCATAGTTTTCACCATTGAAGTACAGATCTTGAACCATTAACATTCCTTATTATGTATCATCCCTTGAGATATCAACATAATTCTTTACTCTCACCTTCATATAGCTTTAACAAAAATATCCCTTCCTATAATACCAATTTTTTGATTGGATTATACAAAAAATGCACAAGAGCGGGGGTGTATTTTTACTTTTACAAATTAATCGGGAATCGTGATGATTTCCAAATATGTCCTTTATCTTTATCAAAAAAATTATGCAGTGGGAAATAAATATATTGAAAAATGCCCAAATGTATAGTGGATTAGAGAACAGAAGGCCCCTAGACCTCTTCACCAATTCTCTACTCAATGAGCTTAGTGATATTAACTATATGGTCTTCTTATCAATAGACCATCCACAACCGAGTGCAGGCAGTTGACACCTTAACATGTTAGGGCTAAAAAAATCCATTTGGTTCATAGAGAAAACTTAATACAAAACTTAGTATGACAATACAGTTACTAAAAATGATAAGATTATTTGACTAAAGATACTTTCCAGTTGTTCTTCAGAACTGCACTTGGAAGATACTGACAGTAGAAAGATCATCGCCTTTAGAAAAGATGTTCTTCAGGTAAGAGAAGATCTATGTTGATCCAGTTGCAAATAGATCTTCAAATAAAATCAGAAACATTAACAACAATAGATTCCCAATATATCTTTGATGTAGAATAATAATATTTAATGATTTTCTTTTTCTTTAGAAAAATAGAGTCTGGTAGGTCTTGGTAGTAGAGGATCATTATGACTCATATATGTCTATAAAAAAATGAAGTCTAAAAACAAGAGATCTTGTTCTTATAATATTTTGTCCATGATGATTCCCCTCTTTATTTATAATTCTAAATAACATGTATATATAAAAATAAATACATGTGTTTTCCTTTAAAATGTAGATCCAAAAAAATTTCCTTAAGAATCATGATATTAAAATGTATGAATAATAGTGCAGTTGTAACATTCCTTAATAATCAGCATGAGACCCACCTCTTAGATCGATCCTTTGAATAAAATAAAAACAAATTTAAATCATGTCAAAGATGTCCATTAAAATCGGGTTTTGAATCTGTCTTGAAATCAGCCTGATATACTACATAAAGACAGTTGCTTGAAAAATTCATAAATTAAAATCTCAGACAACTGATGAAATCAAACATAGGGTTCTAAATGTCTATTTGATTACAAATGTATGGTATATGATCCATACTTTTTTCTTTGACCTTCTAACGTATTGATTGTTAATAATAATTTCATCTTTAGAAAAATGAATGACACATGGTCCATACTTTTTGAATAAATGTAAGGTTCATTATACAAGCAATGTCGATGATCAATAATTTTGTGACAAAAACATAAGGATCCTTTAACAATCATTTCTGAAATCCTGTAAAGTAAATGTAGAATTTTATCCTTGTGCTAGGCTCTTCAACATAGGGTATGAAAGGTGTTTCTAGAATATGAAAAAATGACTTCCTAACACTTTTTCAAATATTGTATGTGTATTAAATTCTTTAATATTATTCCAAAACCAAAATATAAAGATAATTAATTTTCTGCAATATATTCAATGTAAAATCATTAGAATAACAAACAATGGTATTTTTGTGTATCAAAATCATCATAAAAAGATATAGTATTGTTGAAATAATACACTCTCAAAAATATCCCTTAAAAATAATAGTATAGAGTATTTTTGAAATAAATATTCTCTCAACACGTGTGAAGTGAGCTCCTAATAGAGGAAGGTCTTGTGCATCTATGAAATAGATGGGTGAATAGAAAAAATGGTCTGGACCTATAAATCCTGCTCTCGAGAACCATGTTGTAAATCCAAATAATTAGTTCTTTCAAAATGGGTGTGGGAAATAAATTTCTTTCTACTCAGGTTACTACAAGATTAAGGATGGATAGAGTGCTTCTTAGATAATGAAAGACCATTTTAACCGAAGCTCGATCATGAATTTTTCATGAATATGGAGTTCCATCCAGAAGAAAGTTATACTTCTTGGATCATGTATAGAGTAAGAGGAATGATAAACTATTTATCATCAAGACAATGTTTAGAATGCCTTAAATTCCATCATCAAGGTGTATTTGATGATTATCAAGGATCCTCTCCACCTGAGTGTGATATGATCTCTTTTGAGATAGCTATGAAGTAGCTTACTAATAATGACGAGCATAATAGAACCATTGGGACACTATTAAGTGGATAATGTAGAATCTTGTTTAAGTTTATTTAGTATCAGATATATCCTAGGAAAGGGTACTTTTCATCTCTGATGTATCAAGATGTCCACTTGGTTTATCTTCTAAGAAAAGGGATTAAGGTAAAAAAAATTATATACCTTGTTGTGCACATGATTAAAATGGTCCAAACAACCTACAAAACTAATTCCCTGTTCTATATAAGGATTATATCAACTATGGAAAAAGAGATATGTTGTTTAACTGAAGGAGAAGAAGTTTTTTCTGATTTCATTGGGATCTACCTAGTAAAGAGTTGTTTAAGAGGATGAAATTTAACTAGAACACATGGTAGAGAGAATGGGTAAGAGAAAAAGATAATATCTATGATATGATCAATCTGGTTGAATCTCTATCTAGGATTATGAATATGGATGATCTGGGTCTCGGACCATATGAATATGTTGTCTAAAATTTAGAATAAGAAGAAGAATAAAAAAGAAGAAGAGGAATCTACTCTAGTTAGAGATCATGGGTCACCTATTGATGATAGTCCTCCACTTAACATACCCTCTGATGAGCCTAAACAAGAAGACTATTCATATTAAGAGATATATGTCTTTGGTATTTTGGAATATGTACGTCGATCAAGTGGCTTTGAAGATGAATAAGAAAGATAATATGATGAAATTGGTAGTGAATGTGGAGAGGAATAAGGTGAAAAAGATGGTGAAAAATCAGAAATGAAGAACATGTGTCCGGACATGATGATGATGAAATTTGTGAAAGTAATGATGACCATCATTGGGATCATCAAGTAAAATATGTTGAAATGATTGATGTTGTGGATTAGCCTCGGTTAGAACAACCTCTATATGTTTTTTGTTGAATTAAGAGAAAATACTAATGTTGTTGATGTAGGAGAAAATATTTTATTTTATATTGAAGTAGATGTTCAAGAAATTAATGTACCTCGTTTAGTCTTTGAAAGTAGAATACCTCATTCTGAAGATGAGAAACTATTGATAAGATTTTAGAATGAGGGGCATCCTTTAGAAAGATAACATCAAGCTGGTGAAGAGAATAAACATGGAAGAGTAATACTTGATAATCTCACTCATATTAATGAGGATATAATTGTTGAATGGGTAAGAAATCCGAGGTTTGTAGCACTAGGATTTGATTATGAAGATTCAAAAGATGAATTTTGTGTATGTGTTGCAAGGAAATTTGGTGCTGAGACCCTTCCTAGTGACTATGTCACTAAACAAAATTTTGAAATTTTTAAAGAATACATATATTTTTATGTAAGTATATCTATCTAATATTAGATGGTGCATGAGATTCAAGTAGATATAAGAGAAAACACTAAGTTTAGTGATGAATTACACTCTCTTAGATCATCAATAGCATATATGAGGTAGTCTAGGAAATAAATTTCTCTTCTATATCAAATAGTAAGTATAAGTTAGGTTGATGAAGCTAATGCTACAAAGAATGTGATAGAAGAGATTAAACCAAACCTAATTTCAACTGTTGAGACAATTGTTGCATGTATTTCAAAATGTTGAAAATAAATTACTCGGCTTGCTTCATGAATAAATACATTGACCTCATAGTACAAAGATTTTGTAGAGACTATTCTTAACACATTGAAGACTCAATCCTCAGCTCCTCCATGTATTCCTTATATATATACAGAATTTTATCAGACTTTGGACATTGAGGCATTCCAAACTATTATAAAGGAAGAGCTTCAAGCTCTCTCTAATTCATCTGGTTTGAAAAACCTTGAAAATATTGATAAAAACAGAGATCATTTTTAGTATATGTTCGTACTATATTCCATGATTGTTGAAACTTTTAATTCTCAGATAAAAGAAAAGTTGGACTACTGTTTCAAAACGATCAGAACCAAGAATCAGTTATCTAGTTTGTTTATGTATTTGACAGAGAACTTTTCATTGGCTCTAGTAACAATAGATTTTAAAGATCATATATAGAAATTGAAAGACTTCAATCCTCATGTTCTAAAATTCATGGAGAATTTGGATGCCTTTGATAAAGAAATGAATAATGGTGGTGATATTATTGAGTATTTCATCAAGATGTTAAATCTATACCAACATGTACAACGTGAATAAGTTGTTGTACCTACTGCTCCACCTATTGGACCTCCTCGATTAGTGTCTCCACCCCGAATGTCATTTTCTCAAGCTATGACTACGATTCAACCAGTGATACAATAACAGTTTCAACCTACTATATTGTCCTCATGAAAACCCATCCAAGTACATAATGTTTTAGAAGGACTGATCCTACCTCCTCTAAAAGTTTCATCATACCCTCATGCTTCTCAACCACCACCTACTAAACCCTCTATTGATCCCTCTATGAATGGGAAGGAAAATCATAATCCTTAGTCATAGTATGGATCATTCTATGATAAGGATATTTTCTTTCTTTTTGTTCATTATATTTGAAGACTTGTAACACATTTTACATTATTGATTATTGGAAATGTTTGTTCTTGTCTTTCCTCTATTTCACTTTTATCTAATAAATTATGAAACTTTTTATATCGTTGCTACATTTTTTTGATAATCATAAAAGGGGGACAAATAGTTTGGAATTATAAATATTTAATTTACCTTTGATATCACCCTTATATGTGTTATTTTTTTCATTGATACCATTACTCATCATTTTACCTCTAAACCATATCTATATTATAAATCGTCATCTATAATGGGAGATGATAAATAAAATTATTACATTCCACATGAAATAATTTTACTGAATAATTCCATGATTTGTGACTGTGAAAAAATTGAGAGATTGTGGGCCCATAGGAGACTCTTGGACACCCTCTCTAGGATTAATAATTTTAATAATCACAAATCATGTCAACTTCTATTAGTCTTGTCTAAACACTTATATCATGATTATTTACATCTCATTATGAAAAATTATGTTTATCTATGATAATATATAAATTTAGTACCTTCTGTTAATATTTATATTATTATATAGTCCAAACAAAATTTCTATGTTCAACATACTGACACCTACAGAGGAGATGAGATACATATAGTTTAACTGAGACACCAATAGATGACATTCCGATGAAAATGAACTAGTGATGAAAATGACCATCTGACACAGATGAACTACTAAAAAATATGACCTTCTAACTCATATGAACTACCAATACAAATGACCTACCAATGAAAATGACCAACCAAAACAGAATACCTACCGTTAGTTCAAATGACTAACCCATCCAAGGTACTACCGTCACAAGGACTCCATGACAATTAAAATGAGTCACAGATACTGTAAAACCCTAATATTTTATGAGATATATTCTATTTAATTTCTATGATGTCTTTTGTTCTATGCTACACCATGATTATATTGCACTATATGCAACATTTTTCTAGCTTGAAGTATATGCAACACAATTATTGGCTTGTCTAAAACACAATTTAAATTTCTTTTGTTAAAATTCATTTCATGCAACACTGAGTATAAATTTTATTCAATTTATAAAAGAACGAATTTTGGATTATGTTATAAGAAGCATCAAAGGAGGCTTGTGCTACATGAATCTTTGACTTGGCTTATGTTACATGCAAGAGTGACCTTCCTCGATAGCTTGTGTTGTATTCAATACCGAGCTTCACTAAACAATGATATATTTTTAAAAAATATATATATATTTAATGGGATATAAACCAATATTTATGAAGTTTATTAACCAAATTTTTAATTTTAAATAACATTATCATTCATCTTATGTATTTTTGAGAATATGATATAACAAAAAAATCAATTTTTCTGATAAAAGATGTATTTTTTAGGAAAATGCAGTTTTATCATCGTTTGATGGTGTATCCATTTGAAATCTTGTTTTGGACACTTTTATAAGTATCATTTGAAAAAACTAAAATTTTTATTTAGAATAGGGGCATAAAAAAATTCCTTGTTTTTGAATTTTTTGTATTTCTCTACTAAAATTCATATTTTAATGAATAGTGAAAATTACTTCATTTTAATTCAAAACGACAATTCCATCTAATTTATTAATGTACTTATATAATCTTTTTTATTTGGTTTAAAAGTTTAATTGTATTATGTTTTTATCATTTAATCAAATTTCTGGTCATTCGAAGTAATTTCACATTAAAATTGGACATAAACACATGGAAATATTTCTGTATGTTTTTACTTCTTAAAAATCGTCTTTTTTGTTTTAAAAAAGGGAATTAATATTAAATTATTTTCTGTAAATTATGTGTTTTGAATAATGAAAAATGGATCCCATATTTAGAATCATTGGTTCAAAATTATGTTAATAGGTTACTTTTATTTGTGTATATTGTGGATAATGACTATGGTAATTTATATTTACCACAGTAAAATGTAAATCAGATAAATTTGGGTAACTAATAATATGTTTAAGATAATAAAATTATCCTAATACCTGAAAAATTCCAATTAGATTCATTAAATTCTACACATAACATCTTTTTTTTGAAACATAGTCATTTAAGGGCCACATGACTATGAAAATAACATAAATATTAATAATTCTAATGAATGTGACAAAATGTCACACTCAAATTTATTATAAGTATAATAATTTTCATATAGAGATAACTGGGTTATATATTCGAACATAAATATTCCATGGAAACATAAATTAATTGAATTCATCATAGTAATTTATTATAATTTTTAGGAAATAAATAATTTCCATAATGTCTTGTTTTTTGATTATGTAAAAATTAATTAATTAATGATAAATCAATGAAATAATTTATATTAATATCCTAATAATCATTAAAATCTCCAAACACATGAAAACATTTTAGTTTTTTAGTATAAATCAACCCTGCAAATCCAATAATCAAATTATGGATAATTTAGAGCCATATCGAAACGATTAGGATAATTATATAATTTTATTTAATGTAATGTTAAAATTTTCACATTCATAATTTAATAAGTAAAAAATTTATTGTTAGGTTCTCAAGAAGAAAAATTCAACAAAATAGATTCTTATAAAATATAGTAAAATTATCTTCAAAATATATTTTTATTTTTATTTTTTTGTTCATCAATTATGTTTATTAAATAATTAAAAAATATTAATTTAGTAATTGTTTTATTAAGGGAAACATCAAATAATGGTTATTAAAAAAATTAAAATAAAGATAATTTTGGTTATTTATTTTTTCCAATGAATTTTATAAAATCCCTTGAAAACATATAGATATCATAAAATTTGTTGTTTGAGGATAACACCTTGTCCAGATATGTATAGAAGATTTATTTAATGAATTGTATCAAAATTAATACCATTTATATTTTGTTAAAATAATGATTTATGAAATTATATAAAATAATTTATTTTTTAAAAAAATATCTAATAATTATTATATTGTATAAAATTTTATAAATTATTCATTTATAGGATAATTTAAATCAAATAATTAAATAGTACATCACATTAACAGAGAAACATTTATTATCTTAACTAAAATTAAATATAATAACTAATTGTCAATTTAAATGATATTTTTTAAATAGATATAAAATCATATCTAAATTTTCTTCTTCGGTGAGATTTAAATATTATAATATCTCATATTTTAATATATCTAATTTTGGAGGTATTTTTATTGATTTTAAAAATATTATAAATTAATATTATTGAGGTTTCCCAAAGTACCCTTCACCTCAATTATAAAAGGGAACTTCCACCCTCAAATATTCACTAAATTTTGAGCATTGATGCTCGTCCTTCCCCTACCCTTTTTCATTATAACCTTTATAAATTTCATTCTAGATATTCTGGTCATCTACAAAGACCAATTATAGTGCTTTAAGAAGAGATTTAGTGGAAGCAAGTTAAGGAAGAGGTAATCTCTTCTACCGATTCTTTGAAACATATTACTTCTTCTACTTCCTCTTCATTAGTTTTTTAATTATTAAGTAATAATATAAGAATTAATCATATACAAATATGTTATTATAAATATGAAACAACCATATTTAACTATCTATCCATCCTATGAAAAATGAAATCACCGTGCGTGCCTATGTACGACATATCATCTCCACATCGTGGTGTACTCTGTTTTTCCCCACCACCTTAATTGAAAGGGTATAATGTTGAAAGTAATAACTATATATGATTATTATATCATGATATTGATTATAAAATTTTATACACCATCCCCTTCAGAACCATTCTACAACTATTCGATTGATATCATCGCTCTTGCTTATGTACGACTTTCAATCTCCACGATGCGATGTGATTCAGTTTATATGATAACCACTCAAGCATGATTAAATTAAAGTAAATATTGAATAATTATGATATTTATTATGTTAATATCATTTTATAATAATATAAATAGGACAAAAGAATGGGAAATTAATCTTATTGGACAAAACATGCATATGATTATAAATATGTAAAAACTCGGATAATGAGTAATAAAGTATTATTACAAACAAACGGTGGTGGATATGATGATATATGGTGACCATGAACCTAGAATAATCTAATAACGATATATAAATCATTTTACAAGAGGTTAAGACACATTAAAAGAATATCAGACCTAACATATGGGATTTTTTTCTCACTTTTATTTTTGTGGGACATATGCCTTATACACTATCTAATTCATTTGAGCGGTGTTTATATTACTCATGAATGTTTTTATTATTAATATTATAGATGATATGATATTTAAATATGAATATAATTTTATTTATTTTATGAGGCATATGATTCGACTGAATATAAATTGGTAAGAGATAATTTTTCAATGTAATTCTTATCTATGATTGTTTATACATAAGTGTTTATTGGTCGAATATTTACCATCCATGTCAATGTTTTCTAAAACTGTTTTCATAAAATGTTTAGTATTACTATACATATGTTTAATTTCATTTTTAGTCATTTTTTAATTTTATTACATGGTATGGAAGAATTATTTCTTTTGTTTACCATACAAGGTATTTTTGGCTTTTCGAGTAAAAGTACGAAGAGAATATTTTTTAACTTATATGACATGAACAGATTTTTACATCACCATAATGATTTATTTCCATAAAGTTTACTCTACACGTTTTTGTGTGTATTTTCAACTAAATAATTTTCTTCTAAAATTAACTTCATTTTGAGAAAAGAAAAAAAAATTGAAAGAGAAATTTTATTTTTCTATGGAATTAATTATAGGTGTTTTATCAAACTTATTTTCCATCTATAATGCCATAGTGTTATATTTCTATCCCCATTATTACATAGATTATCTTGTGTTTATGATAGAACTATTTTTATAAAATCCATTTATTTTATATTCATTATGATATGATTGAATGATATTTGAGAAACCTATTTTATTTCATTGGTTATGCATTGATGAATTATTTATGATTTTATGGAACAGGTAACTATGTTTTCATAATGAGATGGGTGGGACATATACCTCCCTCCAATTCATTGGGACATCATTTATATCTCTTGAGATAGTAATGAAATAAACATCATGCAAATCTAGTTCATTAATACAGAGTTGGAATTTCAAGTAAATCTAGTTCAGTAATACCTGGATGGAATGAAAGTAAACTCGATTCAGTAATGGATCGTGTCCACTGTGATGGTCATGGAAGAAATTGATTAGATTCAATGGAAATAATATAATTTGGTCATTATTTTCCACAATTCAATATTTTATGACAATTCTATTTTCACTTTTTTCATTTTCCATTATGGTCATACCTTATATACTACCAAGATTTATTTCTTTACTAAATATTTTGATATTTGAACTTTATTTTAATGTTATTTTTTACATTCTTATGTTTATGGTTTGGTTTATGTTCTCAATGAATACCCTTAATAAGAATTTGTTCTCACCCTTTTTATGTTTCCTTTTCCCCATGATATAATGAATGGCTTTATGCAGGAAAACAGAAGGGGAAGATCTTTATGGTAGATGTTGAAGATCTTTCACCAAGTTAGAATATTATGATCCAAGGTTCCAAAGACACTAAACTAATACAGTCTTTGGGTGACTATTGTGTCATATATTAATTATTCTATGAAAGTAATGTAATTCCCATATACGTCTAGCATGGGTCTCTACAGTTTTTATTAAGGTGAAGGTTTAGTTATCCTTTAGAACTTGGATGCGAAAAAATTAGTGATATCCTTAGAGATATTTCGACTGTATCTATATGGATTTCCCTAAGGGTGTGTGTAACTAAATGATATAGTCCTAGAATTATCGTAATGATCATGAATAACCATGGAATAAACCTATGATGTTAGATATTGAATGTACTCCACCATGATAATGTCGTTTTCCTAGTATGATTTTGATTCTCACACTATTATTTTTGGGTTTTAGAAAATGGCTAGAAATAGGTGGATTCATTTTAATGGAGAATATGATGGACAATGGATTGATATTCTTCATGAGAAAACAAATGAAATGGGATTCAGAAGGAAAACATCATTATTATTCCTAATCATAAATATCATTATATTATCAATAATCTCATCATTGGTTAGTTTCCTAACATAGCTAATAAGATGAAGATATAGTTTCATGGTTATCATAAAGGAATTAATGTCCAATTTTACTCATATAAATCATGTGGTAAAAGTCATCATGGATAATGTTTCCAAGGAACTAGATGTTTTTTTGGGTGTGGAAATGAAGGACACAAACCCTCTAACTGTAAAGGAAAATGTTCAGTTAACAAAATTGATAGGGATAAGGGAATTTCTTAGACATCAACAATAGTTAAATGTTTTAAATATGGAATGTACATGTAGTATGCAAATCGACACCGTTACAGAAAATATCGTGAATATATTCAGTATGGTCATATGGGTAGTATTTATGTTAAAGAGGATGAAGATAATACAAATGATATATGAGATGAAATAAGTGTTGAGGAATAAAATGATGAGGCTCAATCAATAGTTTAAGAAGTTAATGGAATGATCTAATGTTAATCAGGAATTTTGTTGTATAAGTAATAATATAGTTCTGTGTAATAATGAATCATCTAAGTATTTTTATAATATTTTTCTTTAAGTATTATAATGTATATGTTGAATGGTACTGGTAACCATGAAATTTTATTCAGATATTTTTGGAAAACACATGATATGTGAATAATGATGGGATAAAGATATAATGAGTAGATTGATAGTATTGATGACCTTAGGAGAAATATAATGACAATGTGATATAATGGATTGGGTATATAGATTTTTTTGGTATTTTTAGTGTATATAAAGAGTTAATTTTGGCAAAATGCTTGTTTTCACTAATGATATATGCTAATTCATATAATTACAATGTTTCGAGAGAATCAATGATTAAGGTATTCAATTGTATGGAATGTGAAAACCAATAACTACTTTATAATATATTGCATATATATGTTAACTAAATTTAGTTAACCTCTTTTTAACTTTTTTTATTTTTTGTTTCCCTGATGGATTGTAAGGTTATAAATTTATGTATAGTATAAGTTATAATCCAGTTGAAGTTTGTTAGATCAATATATTATCTAACTATAGGTGGTCATATGAATATTTGATTACATGTTCTAACCTTCTTATTGAGATATATGGAATGACCTATAATTCTATCGTATAATGTGGCAACACTTTGTAAACGGAAAACTCATCTTCATTTCATTAAATAAGATTTGATGGGAGGTTGTTCAAGGAACGATCAATAGTGGGATTGTACCAAAATAAACGGATTATTTATTATGAAATAAAATTATTCCACATTAGGAAAAGGATCTTGAAAAACCAAAAATGAAATCATGGTACCTTGTTATTTGAAAAATCAGATGGTCCCTTAAATAATTGCAAATTTAAGGCTTTCCTGCAGTCATCTTTCTCCAAACCATATTATCTATCACTATCCAACAGAACATGATGGTTATATTACTCTTCCATATCCATGTATTCACTTCCCACCTATACTCTCTTTTGTGGAAACCCAGTGATAAGTAACTTTGGTTAACCATTATGTTTATTACATTCCTTTTTAAAATTAAGTTCTACAATTCATTTTTACAATGTGTTTTCCCATGAAAGAAACTTTCAATTAGTAATCATTTTATAACCTCGACAAATTTCGAGGGTGAAATTCATTTTTAGGGGTTTAAAATTTAAGACCCCAATTTTTTATTATATTGTATATATTTAATTTCATTGATGTATTGTGTTTTATGCTACACAAATATTAGCTTGTGCTATATGAAACAATGTATTAGTTTTCAGTATATGCATCACAATTCATGGATTATGTTACATGCTATTTCAAGATTTTTTGATAGAATTAATTTCAAGAAACAATGAGTATAGATATAGTTCATTGTATAACAGAACTATAATTGGATTATGTTATATGCAACACTAAATAAGTATTTCACTACATGAATCACTCACCTGGCTTCCTTTATATACATGAGAGGCCTTCCTCGATATCCTGCGTTGTACGCAATACTGAGTTTTACAAAATAATGATATATTACTAAAATATTATTATTTAAGGTGATATAAAATAATCATTATGAATAGAAGTTACCACATTTTGAATTTTATATAACATTGAAATTCATCATTTGTATTTTTTATGACATGATATATGAACAAAATCAATATTTCAGATAAAAGAAGTATTTTTCTTCAAAATGTAGTTTTAATGAATTTTAATGGAAGACCCATTTTAAATATAGTTTTTTATAGTTTTATAAGTTTAATTTGATAAAATAAACTAATAATTTAGAATATGGAAAAAATATACTTTTTTAAATTTTTTTTGTATTTTTTTATAAAATTCATATTTTAGTGAATGGTAAAAAACAGTGCTTTTTAATTCAAAATGGAATTTTAATATAATTTATATATATATATTTAGATTACCTTTTTAATTGATTATAATGTTTAATTAACATATTTTTTTATCATTTAATCCTATGATTGTCTTGGAATTAATTTCATATATAATTGGGAATAAACACATGAAAATCTTTTGATAAGTTTTTACTTTATAAAAAACCACTTTTTGGTTTTGACAATGGGAATCAATCTTAAATTAATTTTAACCAATTTTATGTATCGAATAATGAACAATGGATTAAATACTTGGAATCAGTGGGTCCAAATTCCATTTATAGGTTACTTTTATTTTTGAATATTCTGAATAGTAATTACCGTAATTTTTATATACCATAGTTAATGGTAAATCGAATAAATTATGGAAACTAATAATATGATAAGACAATAAAATTTAACTAAAACATGAAAAAATACTATTAGATGAATGTGTTTCTACCCATAATATTTTTTTCATGTTTCGAAACATATTCATTTAAGGTCCAAATGACAATTAGAAGGAAATAAATATTAATAAAACCAAAGATAGTGACAAAATGCATATCTCAAATATATTATTAGTAAAATAATTTTAATAATTGTATAAATAGTTAATATATTCAAATAGAAATATTAAAAAAGTAGATAAAAGATTATCCTATATTATGTTAATTTATTTATAATTATTAATAAATAAATAACTACCCTGATGTTTTATTCATTGATGATGTAAAAATTAATTAATTAATGAGAAACCAATGATTTTTTTAAATCCTAATAACCAAAAAAATGTCGGAACACATGAACAAATTTTACTAGTAGAGTATATATTAACCATAAGAAACCAATAGTATAATTGTTGACCATTTAAAGCCATATGGAATTGATTAGGACAATTAAATTATTTTATTTAAAGTAATGTTAAAATTTTCACATTCATACTTTAAGAAGTTTTATATTTTTAATGTTTGGTTCTCAAACTGAAAAATTCGACTTCATATATTCGTCTAAAATATATTAAATATAAATTTATAATGAAATTTTGTTTTTAATTTCTATTCATCATATATGTATATTAAATTATTAAAAAATATTGATGTATTAATTATTTTATTAAGGAAAATATCAAATAAATTTTATTATGAATATCAAAATAACGATAATTTGGGAAAGTTAAATTTTCCAATGAATTTTATAAATTACCTTAACCACATAGGGATATAATAAAATATTTTTTTGAGTATAAAAATTTATATTTACTAAAACTAAAAATCCATATAATTAATAATGTCAAACTTGACAAAATTGATATTTTGTTAAATTAATATTTTAAAAAATTATATAAAAATCATAAAACAATTTATAAAATATAGAAAAATTGTGATTTGTTCTAAAATATTATAAATTATTTATTTTAAGTATAATTTAAATCGAATAAGTAAATATTAAATCCTTTAAATATTGAATCATTTGTTAGCTTAATTAAATTTAATTAGAATTACTTTTTGTCAATTAAAATGATAAATGTTTAAATTGATATCTAAACATGTCTGAATTATATTGGTTGGTGTGAGATCAATATTATA
Organism: Viscum album; assembly: GCA_963277665.1. Lineage (NCBI taxonomy): Eukaryota > Viridiplantae > Streptophyta > Magnoliopsida > Santalales > Viscaceae > Viscum > Viscum album. Next base: position 333,651,128 of record OY728150.1, read on the forward strand.
ATATCTTAAATTCCTATATAAATAATTTTTGAGGTGTTTGGATTGATTTTGAAATTATTATAAACTTAATATTTTGCACTTTCCCAAAGGTCCCCTCACCTCAATTATAAAAGTGCATGTGATCCCTCGACTCTACGCTTCATTTTGAGAGTTCAATCTTAGAAATACCCTACCCTTTTCCCTTATAAGATTTCATATTTTAATTGTAGAGGTTATGGTCATCATCAAAGACCACCTCTAGTTCTTTGAGAAGAGATATAGAGGAAGTGCTTCAAGGAAAAGGTAATATCTTCTATCGATTCATTCAAAATTATTTCTTTTTCTACATCATATTTATTATTATTTTCATTATAAAGTGATAAAATTAGTCTCAATAATACATATATATGTTATTAAAATTATGAAACAACCATATTCATGTTTCTATCCTTCCTATGAAAACTAAATTAGAATGCATACATACATATGCCTTACCATCTACACGTCATGGTGTACTCTGTTATTCAGCACCACCATACTTGGGATGGGTGTAATGATGGATATGATAACTATATATGATTATTATAACATGATATTGATTCTTATATTTTATACACCATACAATTCAAAACAATTCAATATCTACTCGAATGATATCGTCGCTCGGGCGTACGTACGGACCACCGTCTCCACGACGTGATATGATTAATTTTACATGATAACAACTCAAACATGATTATATTAACATATATAATAAATAAATACTATATTAAATATGTTAATATTTTTTATAATTATATAAATATTACCTACGAAAGATAATCATAGATAATTTGATAAAACATGCATACAATTATAAAGCTGTTCAAACCCAGATAACGAGTAACAATGAATTGTTAAAAGAAAAGGAATGAGAATATGACCGTATATGATGACCATTATTCTGGAATAATTTAAATAATTTTATAAATAATTATACAGGAGTTACAGACACATATGAAGCATATCAGACCTAAGGCAATGGATTATTTTTTCTCACATTAATTTATGTGGTACATATACCTTATACACCATCTAATTGTTTTTAGTGGTGTATATATAGCTCATTAAGGTTTTTATTATTATTATTATTATGAACCTTTATATATTTAAATATGCATGTAATTTTCTTTATTTTACCCAGAATGTTATTCTACTGATTAGAAATTGGTAAGGGATAATTTTTTTCGATCTCATTTTTCTCTAAGATTGATTATACATAAGTATTTACTAGGGGTATACTTATCATCCATGTCCATGTTTTTTTTAAAAAAATTCATAAAATGTTTAATATTTTTATATGTATGTTTAAAGTCATTATTACCAATTTTTTACTTTTACTACATGGTATGGAAGGAATATTTCTTTTTTATCATTAGAGGTAATTTTGGACTTTCCTGGTAAATGTACGCGGAGTTTGGGTTTTTAAACATATACGACATGAATGGATTTTCACATCTTCATAATGCCTTATTTACATGAATTTTCCTCTACATGTTTTCAATTTTATTTTCAACAAAATAATTTTCTCCTAAAATTGTAGGAATTTTTATAAAGGAAATCATTTTTAAAGAAGAAAGGATATTTTCATCTGGATTTATGTTCAAGTGTTTTATCAAAATTATTTTCCATCTATGATTATATAGGTTTATGATTATATCACTATTATTAATTTTTATTGATTGTGTTTATGATGGAATTATTTTTATTAAATTCATTTATTTTCTATGGATTATGTTATGATGGAATGATGTTTAAGAAATCCATTTTATTTGATGGGTTATTATATGATGAATGATTTATGTTTTTGTGGAACACATAATAATGGTTTCATTATGAAATGGTTGGGACCTATATCTCCCTCCAATGCATTGGGTGAAGATTTATGTCTCATTAGATAGACATAAATATAATGGCATGTATATATTGTTCACTAATATAGGGCTGGACTGGGATGTAGATCTGGTTCTGTAATAGATGGCTAGAACGATAAATAAACTCAGTTCAGTAATGGACTTTGTCCATTATAATGTAAATTACATCAAATCCTTGGATTATATAGAAATAATATTATGTCATTAATTATTTTCATTAATTCAAGGTCTAATTCTAATAAAATTTTACTATTATTAATGTTATTTTATGATCCATGCCATACGTACTGTCATGATTTATTTCTGGACTATAGCTTTTGATATTAAAACTTTATATTCATTTTTTTACATTCTTATGTTTATGGGTTGTTTTATATTTTCAATTTTTACCTTCAATGATAATTTAAGCTCAAAATTTTTATGTTTTATTTTCCCTAGGATATAAAGAAATGTTTTAGGAAGGAAAAAAAGGGTGAATATCTTTATGGGATATGTTGATGATGTTTCACAAAGTGAGAAGATTATGTTTCAAGTTTCCAAAGACACTAAACTAATATGGTATTTGGGAATCTTTTATGACATGTATTAAGTATTACAATAACATCATGCATTGTCCATGTAGGTCAATCATGGGCCTCTACTGATCTAATGAGTGACCAATCCATGTAATGACAGAAAAAATGACACATCAATGGAATGAGTCACCGACAAAAGGAGATATCGACTGATGACTCATCGATAGATTGTTTAAAATTTATTTTATTAAAAATTATTTATAATAGTCATATTTTGGGTTTTTTAATGTGACTGATTAATTTAATACATTATTTTTAGGCATCTATAATGAGGATTTCATAAATACAAGGTACTATGTCTTCCTCAAACATGCACATTTTCAACCTTTAATAACATATATAAAAAGAAGAGTGCGTGAAAGAGTCACACAGGAAATCTTAAATAGACACACATACATAAGAATATGTGAGATAAACCCCCAAGAGAACCATAAAAAAAGTATAACACACCAGTAATTTCTTATTCCTACATTCCATAAACTATAGAGCCACTAATCATCAAGGTTCAATCATCTAGTAGCATCTAACTAATCCAAAGGTGAAAAACCTCTCACCCTCTATGAAGACAGAACACATTAATCCATGACACTATGTTTATAGTGTCTATTTCCAGATTAGGACTCGGTCTTCTACTATGATACATCAATGAGTCCATTGATGAATTAAATAACACTTAGAGAATCTCTAATCCATGTTTAATATATTCTACTATATAGTGAACTATTTAAATATACTTTTGAGTTGTGTGTGTGTCTATACTAAAGACACACACAGTCTCTTGCACTAAACTGCAGGATACTATATATCATCAATTAAATATCTTCTTAAACTTTTTTGTCCCAAGAAGAACATTTAATGTTGTATTGTATTACCTAAATCTAGTTTTTGTTTCCATATAGAACTGTAGTAGAGGTATTGTGACCAAGCTAGTCTGTGCACTATTGTAATATCCTCAATCCAAGGGATAAATCAAAGTTTTTTAATATATTTCTTTGTGGAAGGTGATCACCAAGAAGAGGATACTAACTATCTTTTTGACAATAAAACTCATTTTTTTATATCTAGCGTGTTTTCAATTTATTATTTATCTGTTTTAATTAAATTTTTAGAAAACTAAATTTTACTTTGATAGTTAAACTTTGATTATAGTTATAACTATTTTTCCTTATTAGAGTTATTTCAAAAGTGGTATCAATATCTCATATTGTTATAGCGGATAATTAATCAATCTTCAATGAAACTATTAGAATAGTCCACCTATTATAACATTACTACCTGGGTTACATAGAAAGTTTTATTTTAAATTGGTGGACACATTTAAATAAACTATTTAATAGAAATTTCTATAGGAACTAAATTCACAACTTCTTTAGTGTCATACTCTTAACAACACTTCAACTTGGTTTTATGAACATCCATTGATTAATACCCTCACCTTTAGTATGTTTTGATAATTCCATCCCCATTCTAATAGGAGTACAAACTATTATTGACTATACCATATCAAACTTCTTCAATCATTACTTATCATATTAGTCTTATGAAGATATGATAATGTTTTGAGGATATATCACTTTTCATCCCAATAAGTATCTAAAAAATCATACCATAGAAATATCAAATAATTACTTTATCTTCTGTAATAATTATATACAAGTAATTTCATTCAGCTAAAAAAATAATTACATTAACATATATTGTCACAAAATTTTATCATAATTTATTTATTTTTTATACATGTTATTTTACACTATCTATTTTTTCAATTTTATGTTCATCAAAAACATTTCCACTATTTAACATCATGGCCTTTAAGAAAAATAAAATACATATATGTCCTTTTTAAGAATAAAATATTTTGTTACATCTTTTTCAAGTAAACGACCTTTGGGTACTCAATAAAAACCTCTTCTCCTATGTCACAAATCAAGAACTGAGATTTAACATTAATTTATTAAATTTTATACTACCTATAAGATGTAAATTCAAGGAAAATTAGAATCAAATATAATCTATAAACTGTTGATAAGGTATTGTCAATGTGAACACCTTATATGATGAGTTTCACATTCAAATAATCCTCACCTTGTATCTTATGACTTCTCCCTTAAAATTTAATTTATTTTTCAATACTCCAATAGTCTCAATGTAATTTATATTATCCGATATTGAGAAAATGTCCGAAGTTGGATTTTCCCAAACTTGTTCTTTTCAAAAAACATAGTTTCTATTTAATCTTCATTGTATAACACATTAACCAACAATTGGGGATCAATATATGAGACAATTTAAGTTTGATTATTAAACCACTTCCTTCTTCTACATGGTTCTTCTGTTTGACTATCACACCTTAAGTTCAATTTGGTTTAAAATGGTGAAATTTTACTTCAAATTCTATTATTTTACACACAAAAAATTTCATCATTTGATTCAACTTTTTCCATTCCCAATTTATACATCTTTGGAACATTTATTAGATAAATTTTTAGGAAACACATATTCAATTATATATTCTGTAGTACCATCTTTTCGTGAAATATGAATAAAATTATCTGTTCAAATTTCCAAATATGTTATATATAGAACACTATTATTGGGGTTGTTTTCTATTTTTGACATTAAATCTATCCAACACTTTTTCAATCCTTTAGTTCTAATATATATAGCCACTTTTATCATAGTAGTATCCATGAATGACACCCATGTCTTCTTTCTCATCGAATTATAACATATTTGGGTATTTTTTATTAATAATCTGTGGTATTAAAAAGAAAATAAATTCACTCCATTTTTTCTGATTTTTATATCATATTTCATTTTCTTTTGGGTTTTAATTTTTCATTAACAAAAAAAAGTTCTCTGAATATGTATTTTTACACATATACCATCCTTCAAGAACAATTTTGATCCATCATACCTAGTAAGAATTTTTATTCCCATTTTAAAAAATATTCTATTAATCCTCTATATATGTCCATTATATTATATTTTTTGGTGGAACTATATTAATTTTCAACATCACAATTTGAAATATATGAATAAAAATCATTATTAATTCATTCCCATAACTAGTATTTATCATCTAGTGCATCCTATCTGAAAATTTTTCCACTATTTCACTATCATTTCATATTGATTGTAACATATTTATAACATTTATTGGGGAAGGTATTTGTAGAATATTGAACTATTGTGATCATTATTGGGTTGAATCACACGTAGAATTTGTTTTGGGTCTACCAACAAATAAAACTTCTTGTTATTTCAAAATTTGTGGATCAATTTCACCCAGGTAAATTATCATAATCTTCAATGTACTCCATATAACAATGGATAAAACCCCACTATCATGATCGTGGAATATTTCCATTTAAATTGCATCACCATTCATAGGGGATAAGAAACCACTCCCAATTGTCTATTGTTTGGTCCTCCTACCAATATTGAGAGGTGATTCCACAATCATTAACATGTATATCTTATTTCAAGGATATTCATTCATTACACTTGATGTTTTATTTTATAGTATTGAGAGAATAGTAATAAAATAACACACATATTTTCTCCTCTTGTTATTTTTTTGAAATATTTCCTCTAGCTAATAAATATTATTTGGAGTAGGTACCATAGGTAGTCCTCCATTTTATTGTGTTTCTTTATAGCTCAATAGATTCTATATTTTTCGTATCTTTGACTTAATTCATGAACTATTTGGTTCTAAGGGATATTATGTTTAGTATGTAAGGTTTTTATTTATTCCTATAAGAACAACTATTAAACCAAAGAGGTACTAAGACTGTTGTTTTTATATGTTAGGTTAAATAATTGGAAAAGAAGGTATGATTGAATGTGTTATATTTTTTGAATATTTAAATCATTTTCGATGTCAAATTAGTTGATTCATTATAATGTATCATTATTTGATATATATATATATATATATATATATATCACGACAGGATGATCATGATTAAATATGTTTATAAAGATTGATGAATGATGGAGAAAGGAGGGCCAGGCTTGAGAGACCACACCCGTTATAGAGGGAATATGAGGTAATCCATGCAAGACCATGCCCAAGGAAGATAGAATTTATATATAAAATGGTGGTGAAAAATGGCCAAAATTATTATACCATGCCATAGGGTTGATCATGGTTTATTAGAGGAATTCCAATGTAAAATTTAAATGGAAAAAATGATCATGGGGAACATTTTGGTCTGAAGTGTGTACTATATTGAATACTATCTATTCGAAATAGCCAAAATTGGCTTGACCATTCCCAGGGTGAAAGTTGTGGTGCGTATAATGTATCAGTATGTGCAATAGAGATTCCAAAAATAGCTTTAGTGTTATTATATGTAGGTCCGAGCCAATAGACAGTGTAATAGAATGAAATTAAAAAGGATAAAGAAAATATCATTGGTTTGAAGAGATGTGTTTGACAAGTATTTTTGCTAGAAGGAATATTTAGATATAGGAGATCATTCCCATGGTTCTTAGTATTTTAGAGGCAAAGAGGGAAAAAAATTTCACCAGTTTAGTGTTCACGATGTTTTGAAATATTATGGTTTCCATGTTTTCAGAATAATTGGACAAATTTGTTGTCTAACACACAATTTTCAAATCCAAGGAAAGTGATTTACATATGATTGAAGGGTATATGATGAAATTTCTTATTGGATGAAAAAATGGTTCTCTTACATGATATGGGATTTCATTTTGGATTTAAAAATGATATAAAAACAATCTAGTGTGATACAAAGGATCATAATAAAGAAGATATAGTGGATTTATTTGGAGGATATTTAATCTTTTATTTGAAATAATTGAAAAAAAACTTACCTCATATAAATTTTAATGTTTACTCTATGTGGTAAGATATTGATAAATGTGAAATTTATGAATTTATTAGTTTATGTGATGTGTATGACGAGAGAAAAAACCAAATAAGTGGAAGAATAAGTGGCTGTAAAAATTAGAATAGAGTGAATAAAAAATACATAAGCTTCTACATGTTATTTAATTAGTGGAAGAGATATACTACATCCTGAAACAAAGGCTATGTATATAAGTATTTATTATATTTTATATATATCTCTTTATCATTGAAACATTTCTTAAATCACTATTATAGATGGTAGACATTTTATAACATTAGTACAAGAATAAGAATTCCTTGTTTTACATACACGTTAAAACTAGTTGTAAGTATGATCATGTTTAAATATTAATCATTACAAGGACTAGAAATCTTATTTTTAGAGTTAAACCTTGTAAATATACATTTCTTTTCATGTGTGTGTATTGGAATGTGATCAAAATTAACATTATCTATCGATGAGGGTCATTTCACCAAGGAAACATGAAAATAATTAAATCACTGATTCAAATCCATATCAGTGATTTTTCACTAGTCTAGAAGGTTCCACTTTAGGTTGTATATAAGAATGTTCCCCTAAATTTCCATTTTCAATTTAAAATTTGATATGTAATTTCTCCCAATTTAATGTATTTTTCACTGAATTTATTTATGGAATGTAAAATAATAATTTAGGTAATGACAATTGGTTTACAAAATTTTATAAGATAATCTATAATATATAGAAAGATAAAAATTTTCATACATGTGATATATCAGTTATTTTTTTAGAATATACAACTACTGGGATTGTTCCTTGAGGTAATAGGGTTTTAATTAAAGTAGTAGATAAAAATAATTTGGAAAAATATATTTTTGTAATGAATGAAATTCTTTTATCCCTCATGAGTTTGTAAAAGTCATAACATCGAAAACCATAAAATATATTTCATATAAACATTAAAATATATATAAAAGAATATATAAATTGAAGTATGGTGAATTGAAAATTTTGAAACAAAAGCATTAAGATATTGTGTTCCATGATGATGATGTTATTCAATGTTTTTTCACAAGTCTGATTGAATTTTTTGGTACAATAAAATTTTATAGTGGGATGGTGTATTATTCTACTATTGTTAAAACTAATATGTATATCTTATCATTTAATTTTTATTATAATGTATCTTATTATGTAGAAAGTTATCTATGATATATTAATCATGATGATTTTTATAGTGTTTTATTATCTTATGAAATGTGGAATGATAGTACTTTCAAAAATCATTTTATGTCTAAAACTAATATCTTTATAATGTCTTCAAAGAGTGCAAAGTATAAAAATATGGTTAATGAAGAAGGAGAATCACCATGGATATTTCTTATGTAATAATAAATATTGTAAGCACTATGGTTTTCTTCTAAAGTTATGGAAAATAATTTCTCAAAATTAAAGATAGGAAATTTCTTCTAAAATCATTAAAATATTTTTAACTATTAAAAAGAAGATGAAATAGTTATGTGGAGAGATATTGATGAATATTTTCTCATTACTATGTTGAATGAAGAATAATTCTCTTAATAATTCTATAGGAATTTTGAGGATAACAAAAAAACTATAAATGAATTTTTATTGAAAATATAACTCAAAGAAAGTCTCTCAAATATCACTATGTTAAAAAATGAGATGAAAAAACCTGATGAAGGAAAATCAATCTTCAAGAAGTGAAGAGTTACCTCATATTAAAGATAAATAAATATTCTGGAAATAATTATATGAATTGAGTAACTATTGAATAGAATAATTTAAGAATCACAATGAAAGTTGAATAGAAATAGAAAGAGAAAGATTTCTATTTTGTATAACAAAAAAAATTTAGTATGAAAAATGAAAATTAAAACTTTATGTTAAACCATGATAACTTTATTCACCAATTTCGGGAAATATCATGTAAAAATGAGACTCATGGACATTAGAAAAGACCAGTCTGAAATGGAAATAATAAATATAATTGATATTATATTGTGTTTTAGAATTGTAATCAAATAAACAATACCATGTTTATAGAAAAATCTAATGATTTTCCAAATTCATTAAATTCTAAGACATTTTATTTTAATTCACAAATTTTTTATAATATATAATTCAAAAGGATGAAAATATTTTACATATAAGTAAGATAAATTTATGAGTTTGACAATGTTTTTTTCTATATGAATGATCCACAATTAATATTGGGAAGATGGTTGAAATATACCCTCATATATTTGTGTAGAATAATGGGTTTATAAGGGAAATATTGGTTTTATGGTTTTTATATCTATTATAGATATTTTTGGAACATGGATAGGATGTGGTGTTTTAATGACCAAAACAATGATCGTTTTAGATGGTTTAGAGGATATAATCTTTGAGGAAGTCAAATTATTTAAGGGACATACTTTTAGAGGCATCCTGATAATTATATAATGAAAATAAAATTAAGATTTCTATAATTGGATTCTGTTTGTATAAGATGTGAGAAACATGTCTATCTCCCAGAAAGATATTTCATTATGATATAGCCCAGAATATTATTAATTAATAATTCTACGAATTATCATTAGATTATTGATATTGGAAAAGATAAATCCTTTTTTGTAAAGAATATTATATAGAAACCAATGGATCCTGTCTATGGATTTTGGGCATTTTTTATTCATCGCATATAATATTATATATTAATATCCTCAAGGTTGTTTCAAAATGTAAATATGTCTTTGTGAAAATTTAAAACCATGGGTCACTCAAAATCAAAGGAATTGGATCATGATTGATAGGTAATGATCAATTGATATCCAAGAGTGCATTATATATTTATGGACAAATGCACAATATTCTTAGTATGTCTCAATTTTGTGATGAAGGAAATGAAATTATCTTTAGAAAATAATGTTTTTATATGAATTGGTGATATGATGGATGTATCATAGAAAGTGATAAAAAAATTAAGAAATTTGATATAGACTAGTGAGGCTATAAATTATTGTCATTTGACTATGGGAGAAGAAGATAAACTTTTTCATTAAAGTGTCTAACATATTGAAAAAAATAATATTTATATGATTATTCATGAATAATATTTTCATGACATACATATGTCTAAAAAAGAAAGTAAATGTATTTATTACATTTAAATACGGTAGGATTTTTGGTACTCATCGGAATATAGTTGATATACAATCTACTGATCCTTTAGAGTTAATTCACTATGAAATATATAGCCTAAGAGGAATTAATCAAAAAATTTATATTAGGGTATTATTAATATTATTAAAATATTTTATCTCATTACATTTACTATTTTTGATAATTATAAATATTAGGCTCTAAAAGGATAAATAATTTTTAGATAAATACTTATAAAGTGAGTAGTTACTACATAATGAATATTTGAACAAACAATGGTTTCTAACCAACATGTGGGAGACATTAATCCTATATTGAAAATCATGGAATACTTATTGAAATTAGTGCACCATACTCGCATAAACAAAATGGTGATGTTGGATGATAGAATATGAGTCTTGGGCCAATGGATAGAACTATAATATTACAGCATGACACATATCATTATTTATAGATATACACTTTGAAAGTAGATATTAATATTTAAAATAAATATATCTTTATGATAAATTTTTATATGCCATCATATGAGGTATATTACAATAGATCTCCATGATTTATGTATTTGATAATATATGGCATCCATTGTATTGTTAAAATAAATAGTCAAAATATGATAAATTTTAAAAGAAGTGGCGTTGATGGTATCCTCCAAGGTTATCCATCAAAGAGAATATGATATAATTTTTATACTAATGTGATAAATAATATTGTTGATTATGATAATTTTAAATTGATATAACACACATACAATGTTTCGCACATGATGAAAAATGTTCCAAAAGTGCTGATGATGAATCTATTTCAGTGAAATGAAGAGCTGAATATTCAAAAAATGGATAAAACTATGACTATTTCCAATTAGAAATGTTGATTAACTAAATAAAAGTGATGAAGAATAATATTTTTCACATTATCCAAGGCTGGGAAGGAAATTCTAAGTTCAAAATATCATTTGGAATCATCGGAAATAGATTCAAAATAGAAGAACATTAAGGAAAACGTCACATATCCCATTTTTCATTCAATTTGAACAGATATATTTGTAATAATAAATAAAAAATCATGATTTGGTTGATGTTATTAATAGACAGTTAGACAAAATAGAAAGGAATTATTCTTTTTTATTTAGTAACCATGCTTATAGAGAAGAACATAATCAGGACTATGTTAGTGTTTTAGATGAAGATGAATGAAAAATATGAAGTGCAGATAAATAATACCTTATTAGTGAGTAAATGATATTAATTTATTATAGGAGTTCATTTCAATGAGACCATTTCATGAGATTAAACTCTTGAAACCATAATAATTTTACATTAATGTACAACACAATGGAAATGAAAGATCCTTCAAATGGTTGTTAAGTTATTATTACTTAATGGTGAAATGGAAGATGATGTGTATATTTAACAAACATGTATTTTCCTACTTATTAAAGTTGATAATATTTTTTATAGGTTTAAATAGGAATTATATGGGCTAAATCAATCCCAAATTAATTTTTATTCTATTTTAGACACAATTTTGAAGAATTTTAAATTTATAAAATGAAGTATTTATAACATTATCTATATTAAATGTGATAAAAATATATTTTAATTATTTTCACAAATAAACTATATAATATATATTGAAATGATATAGATATTTTTTATGTATGTAGGAATAATGATATATGTTTTTAAATTTTTATGTGTGGTGAGATGAGATACTTTTTTAGACTACAAATTTCTCAACGAAATATTTTTATTTTTCAATATCAAGAGTACTATGGAAATAAAAGTTTTAATAATTTTAGAATATATTATTTGAAGCATGTTTCAACAAAATATTTCATTGGGAATTTTTTTTGCTAATGATGAATATGGAAAATATAATATTCCATGATAATTCGTGAAGATGATTAGAATTTTACTTTTCATAGAAGATATTGGACTAGATATTTTATACATTAGTATAATCTATTATTGATATTAAAGGATACCAATACTGTCTAATTTAATGGATAAAAAGTTTATACTTATTTTCATCAAATTCACATTTGAAATATGGACTGAAATATTGAAGAAAAATAGAAGATTGAACTAGAAGGATATAAAAATAGAGATTTTGAAAGATGTGATAATGATAGGAGGTCTAGTTTTGGTTGAAATTAATATCTTAGAGAATATTGTGTTTATTTTTAATCAAGAAATCAAAGTTCTATTACATTTAACTCTTTCAATGATGAATATGTGGTCTCCACCCATTCACCAATTAATTGTATTTGGATGAAGTTTAATTTTTAATATTTAACTGATTTAGTGAAATTAACATTACTAATGGGATTTTATAATTAATATGAAATGATTCTTTCGATGAATGTAGTTTAGAATTCAATATGCAATCAAATTGACATAACATATAACTTCATCAAAGAGATTGTAGTGTATAGTAAGTTATAATTTTATTCTTTCCATAAAAATTAGTTGAATGGGGTTTCATTTACCTAGATACTATTAGAAGAATCATTTCAAAAATCGATGTTTTTGCTGTTAGCCCAATCTCATTCGTTTTTGTTTCTAGGGTATGGTTTTTCAATACCATCCCCAACTTTTCTCTGAATATTATTTTTAAAGGGTTGAAAAAACATAATCCATTACTTTATGTTTATCCTTTTACATTTAATAAATGGGTAGTATATATTGTAAGGGGATGATTCACTGATATGTGTCACCTTTACATTCGAAGGAATCATATATTACAATGGACTAATCAAAATGGGTAAGCTGTGATTTAAGAATTTATGAAATATTAATCATTTTATTTTTTCTAGTTGCAAAAAAATCTTGTTAGAATTTTTTATGATTCCATTATGAAGTACTAGTCGAATATTATGAGGTTTGTGTAAATTATATTGCATATTCATAACTGTATAATAGATAACATGATATTTTTATTCAATGTTATTGTTTCTCACAATATGTTCCCTCATGTGGGATTTGATTTATTATATGTGGATCCATTTATATGTTTTTATAGTTTTATAGTGATTTATATTCATTGGTTAAAAATAATAATATGGGGGATATGGTTGAGCCAAATATGTTTCAAGATGGTTGTTGTGATATGTGATGTCAATGTATTGGTGAATTGGATATGATGGAAGGTGTTTGGATATTTTGTTAATACATAAATCTTTTTCTATGTTACATAAAATTATTCGTCATAATATATTATATTTTGATATATATCATGATTGGATGATCATGATTGAATGTTTTGTAAAATATTTATAATGTGTGGAGAAGGGGGGGATAAGACAAGAAGACCGTGCCAATGATAATGGGTATTTTAATGGTTATGGGTAATGCAAAACTACCTACATTATGATACCCCATTATAAGGTTGATAATAGTGCTTTCGAGGAATGCATGTGTGAATTGGAGAAGTTGAAAATGGTCATAGGGATGGATACAGTTTGAAGAATGTACTAAATCGTACAGATGAAGTTCAAAATAGGAAACACAGCCACGAATGTACCAATTGTGAAAGATTTTGTTCTTATGATGTATTCCTATTTTAAATGAGGGTTCCCATAATGGGTGTAGTGATGTTTTAAGAAGGTTGGGGTTCATCAGTTGAGTAGAAGACTAAAATGACCAAAATAGAATGGCCCCAAACATGGATTGACAAGGTGTGGTGAATAGGTAAAGATGCATGAAAACAATTTTCAAATGTAGAAGACAACACATGTTGTTTTTAGTATTTTGTAAGTAAAATGTAAACATACCCTTCACTATGAGGTGATTTAAGGTATTTTGGTGTGTGATAGTTTCCAAGTGGTTCAAAATGGTTATTCTAACATAATTTAACGACCCGAAGTTTCACTAATGGAAATCCATCTTGATCTAGTTAAATGTATATTTATGTAAAAAGTTTATATAAAATGTCAACTTCTTTGGTTTTATGTTATGAATTGTGATCATTGCTTTTATTGTAACATCCCAGGTAAATAAATAATATTAAATTCTAATGTTTATCAATATTTTTTAATAAAATGTTAATATTATGTTAAAATTAATTCTATGCTTGATGGCGTACCCAATACGCAACAACGAGTTTCTTTGAAATCTTACGTTGCACACTAATAATATAATAATATTATAATAGTTAATGCCTAGCCATTGTAATGGAGGGAATGAAAAGAAATAACTAAAAAATGTTACATATGTTTGTTAAATATTTGTACATTTATCCAATAAATGTTAAAGGCTTAAAATCCAAATGAATCCAATTTTATAAATAAATACTCTAATATTGTTAAAAGATTCTTTTACCGCCTTTTGATGGCGAACCATTTTTCAAATCTAAATTTTGATAATTTTATAAGCTATATTTGTCAAGATAAACTTATTCTTTATGATTGGGACATTGAAATTTTCTTTGGTTACAGTTTTGGTATGTTTCTAACATTGTTCATTTTTTTAATGAATAGTGAAATAATACTGCATTTTACATCAAAACTGCTTTTTCATCTAATTTAAATATATTTTCAGATTATATTTTTAATTGTTTTTAAAGCGTAATTGGAATATATTTTTACCATTTAATCCAATAGTGGTCATTTGAATTAATTTCACGTTGAAATTGGACTTAAACTAGTGACATTCTTTTAAAAAATATTATTTCTTAAAAACACGCTGTTTGTTTTGACAGCGGGAATGAATTTTTAAATTAATTAATTCAACTTATATATTTTGAATTTTGTAAAATAGAAATTATTTTTTAATTCGGAATATCAAATATTTCTTAGGGTGAATTTTTGGTATTTTTCTGAAAAACTTCAATTTTTGATGAATAGTGAAACCACTAAGTGGTAGTTCATGAAACTCATTTTTTGTTTAAATGAAACTTTACCACAGATGTGATTTTATTTTCAAAAATCTGACATAAATGGTTGTCATTTGGATGTAAAATGTGGTTCAATGAGATTAATATAATTTTTTGTTGAATAGTAACTTTTATGGTTTATTAATCGCGATTAAAGGTAATTAGTGTAATTTAAGGTTAAGATAATGTTATAATAATATGAAAAGACCTTGTCACATGTCCTACATTTAATAGATGAGCCATGTCTGAAAAATAATACCCATGGGTCAACTTGGAATCCTTATGAAGCCACTTTGGTTGGAAAATGACATTAATAACTTTTCATTTAAAGTTAAAATTAAAATGTCAGAAACATGTATTGTTTTACTAAAAAAATTACATGGGGTTATACAAGTAATATTTGTTACTAAAAATATTCATTATAAATCATAAAATATTTCCTACATCATGATATTTTTTATAATTTTTAGACATTAATTAAATTAATTTATTTATGACACCATGATGATGTAGTGATTACCTCATAAATGAATGATTTAAATAAAATGAGATGATAAGGTGAAATATAAGTCATAAACTTGTCACAAACCTATTGTATGGGTGGATTTCGAAACCTTATCACCTTAGACTTGAAATATATCCTTTTGGGACCTTTGAAATCGGAAAATCATTTTATAATAAAGTAATAGTTTATAACTTTCCAAGAGTGCCCCACCTCTTCTCTTATAAAAGGCCCCACCTCTACCACCATAGCCACACCTATCAAGCCTTTGGCTCGGCAAACCCCTTACCATTTCATCTCTCCACATCCCTCTCTTAATCATTGAAGCCTCACCTTTGACAGAATGCTCTTCAAGAAGCCCTTTTGGTTCAAACCAAGAGTAGTTACCCGATTTAAAGGTAATGTCTTCACTTGTGTTATTTTTTTTATTTTGCTTCTCCAAACCCCTAAACTCTTTTTATTACTTTAATTTGTAACAAAAACAGTATATTAAATATACTAGGATGTTTTTATGTGAAGGATTGTAGCTACACTTACACACACCTCTGTCTAATGGTTAAAGAACATATTGTTTCTGTGGATGTTGAATTACTACCTCACGAAACGATGATTGTTCAATGTTCTCTTAACACCTTTCATGGGGGCCATTATGATGTCATTTTATTTTATATATGATATGTATGGTATTTATTTTTCCCATATTCTTCTTTATTTTATATTTAAAACACACCTTTATGCTTTGCATGTTGTGCAATTGCAATTATTTTATATGAGGTAGTGTGGACAAAAGCCCCCTCAAGTGATGTGACTCATTCATGAAATACATGGAATGTATAAAGAATGAAACTAATGAACTTGTGTGACCTATAAAACATATATATTATTCTTTAATTATAATATATATATATATATATATCTCTCAATTATTTTTAATTCCATTAATATGACAAAGAAATAAATGTAGCGTGCATGCGTACGTACGGCCTACCGTCTCCATGAACAGTGCATTTCATTTCTTTTTATCTCCAAATGATATAGAATAGTATAAAATGAATATTTTCTGGATATATATGATATTTAAATCATTAATACTATTATGTAGATGATTTACTTATAACTAAATGGACAATCATTTTCAAACAAGTTCATTCTTGACTCGTGTACCAAACATCGACAAAAACGTCTGATATGAGCTCACATTATTAACCAATTATTATAACATTTTAATATGTGATATTAACTGAATAATAATAATTAAACGAGTACCTTAATCAAATATAAATTTCCCATAGTTTATTATTCAGGAATATAAATAAATGAACAAGACAAGTTAGACTTGAGGTAAGGGATCTGACCTCTCTCTTTCTTTTCAAGTACCCTCTTTTATGTCATTTCATTTATGCTCCATGTTCCTATTTTGGAGGATGTTCTTTTATATTAATCATACTGTATTTTTTATTTTCATATAATTTTATACCCCATATTACTCTCACCTATTCATTTATAGAATTTTTAAGTGGCGCCGTTAGACTGCCGAATTTTCATAAGGGGATTTTCAT
Source organism: Viscum album (assembly GCA_963277665.1). NCBI lineage: Eukaryota > Viridiplantae > Streptophyta > Magnoliopsida > Santalales > Viscaceae > Viscum > Viscum album. Next base: position 333,668,561 of record OY728150.1, read on the forward strand.
CTCACTTTTTATTCTCGTGAGATTCAAGCTACATTTTCCACTATTTCCTTTTGTGTGCTGAATGTACTGCCCATTATTTTACTATTTTTATAGTATAATATCATTTATTGGTATTTTCATCTTCATTGTATTACCCTTCTTTAATAGGCTGTACGTTTTGAAAGTTTCCCAAATCGGTAAGGGAACCTTTCACACTCCTCTTTTAAAAGACTTATTTTGTTATGTCTTTTAATTTACATATTGTTATGTTGGGATGTGTTATTATATATCCTTATTGATGTAAATTTTATGTCCAAGTGATGAGTTACCATTTTCTCTCTCATCAACAAATTTTATGAACTTTAAAGTGACGTCGTTAGGCTGTCTAATTTTAACAAGGGAACTTCTTAATGCAATTTCGATTTCTTTGGTTTCAAAATGTAGTTATTGAATATTCCATCCTATGAATATGTGTTAATGACCTATTTTTGTTTTACACTTAATATCCAATTATATTGGGTGTATTATATTTTTCACACATAATTATGAGATTGATTTATCCTTAATTTAACGATACCTTCTTTATAAGGGATTTCATCTCATTTTACATTTCTATTGAGAATTCATTGTTGATATGCACCAATTCACTCTTATAGGTTTTATATACTGTCCTTTGGAATATTATATCATGAATCCTTTTTTTCTCATGATATTATAAAGTTCTGATTAAATTTTATTCCTCAATTATTAAATCTAAGTGTCTCAAATTATTTTTTTAAATGTTTTAATGATTTGTTATTATTAATATCAATGTTTCCAAAGTGGTTTTATGGATTTATTTATATGGATATTAATGGTTTAAATGTTAAAAACTTCAAGTAGGTATGGGACACATTGATTAAAAAATCTCTTTATTAAATGTTTTAAATGGTTTTGAAAATGGTTTTTTGAATGGATTCATTATTTCAATATCTTAATATGTAATATTGTTTTTTCAATGTGGAAATGTTATCTTTATTTTATGCATAAGTTATGTGCTATGATTATGTTTTGTTTATTGGGCATTATTTATTAAAATAGGTGGTTCCATGATAAACTAAGGGCTGGTGATCTCGATATAGCTCTCCAATGCATTGGGTAACGCGAAGGGGTTAAAGTCTATGGTTTCTCCGAAGAGATTTAGGGAATATACTGTGATGGGTATTCATAACATAACCATGAGGGTTAATCCCTATGTAAGAATGTTGTGAATGCCTCAATTTACATTTATGTCTTATGATTTCTATGAGTTATTCATAAATCTTATGATTTCAAGAGGTATGTTAAAGTGCATATGTTTTATTAGTAAAGTATGATTTCATTGATTCTTATGTATACATGTACTAATGTTTCCATTCCGAATTTTTATATCCCTTACTGAGCTTTTTATGCTCATCCCGAGTTTTTTTGAAATGTTTTTCACAGGTCAAGGGAAAGGTACATGATATGATGATAGTTTCATGTAAGTGTCAAGAATGAATCCATGTTTTATTTTAAATATGTTTCCGTTGATGGGAAAAAATGAATACTATATTTTATGTAACCAATTTGTTTAAATGTGGAATGTAATTCATGATTTATGATCTAATTCTCTAAAGCTCTAAACCTGAAAAGATCCTCAATGTGTATTCTTGAAATAATGCAAGATTAAGTAAGGTCTAAGGCCGGGACCTTATAGTTGGTATTAAAGGTCAGTTTAGATAACATTAGAGGTTAGAGTGTTTTTTAAGCATAAGTGACAAGTTGTGTATAACCACAATGGTTATTATATTAGATAGTGTCTTTGTTATTTTTGAAGGTTGGAATGAGTTTGAGATAACATGGATAATTATATCGTAGTGTTTATCTTCCTCTTTAGTATATGATGATTTTTTTGATATACTCACACTGACCTTTTTGGTTTTAGTAAATGGATGGATCTAGTAGGCACCAACATGACAATGGGTTTGATGGAAACTGTGGTGGTTCTCTGATTAAGAGACTTGATGAAATGGGGGATTCAATGAGAAATCTCGTGGTTATTCTAAACCAACTATCAGGAGTCATGATCAACCACTTGAGCCTTGGTCAGTTATTTAATGCCTCTTGTATAATAGAACCAACTAGATGTGGAAGTTCATGTGATAATTATAAAGGTAACCATTAGGGTTTATATGATCCTTACATTTGAGTGAATTATGGATTACTATATGTTATGATGGAAGATGAAAGTCATGATGTAGAATTGAGGTTAAACTATGTTATGGTTATTTTTGATGATTTTATTTCTTATTGGGGAATGTTTTAAGAATTATATAGTTCTGGAAAGAGGACAACATGCAGACCATGTGACAACCCGCCGCATCGGACAAAGCTAGGGGAATCGAACCCACTACCAAAGTGAAACTGGTATTTATCGCCTACCACTGGACTACGTGAAGTCCCTGGTTAGTTTTACTAATTATTTTATTTAGTTAGATGATTTTATGAATCAAGAGTAAGTTTATTTTGGGTTATCTATGGAAATTATTAACCTATCATGGAGGATATGTGATTAGGTTAATTACTTTTCAATATGAGAGTTTAAGAGCAACTGATGTTATTTGGAGATAAATGTTAATTTGTACCTTGGGAAACTATGTGATTAAATCCTCCAAATGTTTGGGTTTCAATCTTTGTTGGGTTTACCATGTATAATTATATAAACAAATTGTTTATTAAATGGTCTTCGTTGAACTTTGGGTTTTGTTTAACAAATTTTAGAGATTATGAGTAGTTTTTTTTTGTAAAAAAATATCATTTTTGGGTATTATCTGACCTCATACTAAACATTTTGGTTTGGTTTTGGTTGAGATCTAAAGACATGGGAAATATATATCTCCCTTTTTTGGATTAGGTGATTCTCAAGAAGTTGATTATTGTACTCTTAATGTGAACATGTCTTCCTAAATACTCATCTTTTGGAGAATATGTGAGTTTGATTGAGGAATCTAGTAATAGTTGAAAGTCTACGTGACAAGTAAGTATGGTTAATTATGATTTAGTTAAGCTCAAAAATAAATTCCTCAATGAAGAGTAACTTAAAACAATAATATTGTCAGTTAACATTTCCTACTGGGGAATCGAATACCGTTTAACCCATCACATGTTTGTGATTATCTTGTGATTAATTTTCTCCTAGACATGTTTACTATCACTCTCCATCAGAACATGACCCTTTGTTTTCTCCTCCATATCCATATTTACATATGTGGAATCCTAGTATGGGTTTACTCGGGTGACCTTTGTACTTCTCTCCCTTTCTTTTAAAGTGATAGTTTTACTGACTCTTGTTCCGATGTGGGACTTTCAATGAAGTTTACAAGCCCAATTTTGACATTGCGAGGATGAAATTCCCAAAAGGGGTAGAAGGATGTAACATCCTAGGTAAATAAATAACATTACATTCTAATATTTATCAATATTTGTGAATAAAATGTTAATATTACTTTAAAGGGAATGCTATGCTTGATGGCGTACCCAATACACACCAATGAGTTTCTTTGAAATCTCACATTGCACACAAATAATATAATAATATTATAATAGTTAACGCCTAGCCGTTGTAATGGAGGCAATCAAAAAAATAACTACAAAATGATTACATATGTTTGTTAAATATTTTTACATTTATCCAATAGATGTCAGAGGCTTAAAATCCAAATGAATCAAATTTTAAGAATAAATACTCTAATATTGTTAAAAGATTGTATTACCGCCTTTTGATGATGAACCTGTTTTTAAAATCGTACTTTTGAAAATTTTATAAGCTTTATATGTCAAAATAAAATTATTCATTATGATTGGGACATTGAAATTTACTTTGGTTAAATTTTTGGTATGTTTCTGACATTGTTCATTTTTTTAATGAATAGTGAAAAATTACTGCCTTTTTCATCAAAACTACTTTTTCATATAATTTAAATATATTGTCAGATTATATTTTTTATTGGTTTTAAATTGTAATTGGAATATATTTTTACCATTTAATCCAATAGTGGTCCTTGGAATTAATTTCACATTGAAAATGGATTTAAACTACTGTCAATCTTTTAACAGATATTGTTTCTTAAAAACATGCTATTTTTTTTTGACAGCAGGAATGAATTTTTAAATTAATTAATGCAACTTATATATTTTTAATTTTTTAAAATAGACATTATTTTTTAATTCGTAATATCAAATTAAGCTTAGGGTGAATTTTTGGAATATTTCCTGAAAAACTTCAATTTTTGATGAATAGTGAAACCACTAAGTGGTAGTTAAAGAAACTGATTTTTTTGTTTAAATGAAACTTTACCACATATGTGATTTGATTTTAAAAAATCCGACAAACATGGTTTGAATTAGGAAGTAAAATGTGGTTCAATGAGATTAAAATAATTTTTTGGTGAATAGTAACTTTTATGTTTTATTAATCGCGATTAAATGTAATTAGTGTAATTTAAGGTTAAGATAATGTTATAATAATATGAAATGACATTTTCACATGTCCTACATTTATTGGATGTGTCATGGATGACCAATACCAACCATGGGTCAACTTGGGGTCCCTATGGATCCACTTTGGTTGGAAAATGAAATTAATAACTTTTTTTTAAAGTTAAAATTAAAATGCCACAAACATGTATTATTTTACTAAAACAATTAATACATGGGGTTATAAAAGTCATATTTTTTACTATAAATATTAATTAGAAATATAAAAATATTTCCTATATCATGATATTTTTTTTATAATTTTTATACATTAAATAATTTAATTTATTTATGACACCGTGATGATGCAGTGATTACCTCATAAATGAACAATTCAAATAAAATGAGAAGATAGGGCGAGATCAAAGTCTTACACATGTCACAAACCTATTGGATGGGTGGATTTCAAAACCTTATCACCTTAGTATTGAAATATACACTTTTGGGACCTTTGAAATCCGAAAATCATTTTATAACAAAGTAATAGTGTATAACTTTCCAAGAGTGTCCCCCCTCATCTCTTATAAAAGGCCCCCACCTCTACCAACTTATCCACACCTATCAAGACCTTGGCTCGGTCAAACCCTGCCCATTTCATCTCTCCACATACATCTATTCATCATTGGAGCCTCACCTTTGGAATAATGCTCTTCAAGAAACCCTTTTGGTTCAAACCAAGAGGAGTTACCCGATTTAAAGGTAATGTTTTCACTTGTGTTATTTTGTTTTATTTTGCTTTTCCAAACCCCTAAACTCTTTTTATTCCTTTCTATTGCAAAAACACCATTATATTAAATATAATATGATGTATTTATATTAATTATTAGAGCTAAACTTATAGACACCTCCATCTAATGGTTAAAGAACATATTGTTTTTGTGGATGGTGAATTACTGCCTCATGAAATGATGATTGTTAAATCTTCTCTTAACACCTTTCATGGTGGCCATTATGATGTCAATTTAATTTATATATGATATTTATGGTATTTATTTTCCCCATATGCTTCTGTATTTTATATTTATAACATACCTTTATGCTTTGCATGTTGTGCAATTGCGATAATTTTATATGAGGAAGTGTGGACTACCGCCCCCTCAAGTTATGTGACTCATTCATGGAATATATGGAATTTATAAAGAATGAAACTAATGAATGTATATGAACTATAAAACATATATATTGTACTGGAATTATAATATATATATATCTCTCTAAATTATTTTTAATTCCACTAATATGATAAAGAAATGAATGTAGCGTTCTTGCGTACGTACGACCTACTGTCTTCATGAACGATGAATTACATTTCTTTTTATCTCAAAATGTTATGGAAAGTATAAAATGAATATTTACTGAATATATATGATATTTAAATCATTAATACAATTCTGGACATGAATTACTTATAACTACATGGACAATCCTTTTCAAACAAGTTCATTTTTGACTCATGTACCAAACATCGACAAAAACGTCTGATATGAACTCACATTATTAACCAATTATTATAACATTGTAATATGTGATATGAACTGAATAATAATATTTAAATTAGGACCTTAAAAAATTATTAATTGATCAATGTTTATTATTCAGTAATATAAAGAAATGAACAATACAAGTCGGACTTGAGGTAAGGGATCTGACCTCTCTCCTTCTTTTCAAGTACCCTCTTTTATGTCATTTCATTTATCCTCCATGTTCCTATGTTGGAGCATGTTATTTTATATTAAAAATAATTTATTTTGTATCATCATATAATGAGATACCCCCTCTTACTATCATCAATTCATTTTTAGAATTTTTAAGTGGCGCCGTTAGACTGCCGAATTTTTATAAGGGGATTTTCATCTCACTTTTTATTCTCATGAGATTCATGCTACATTTACCACTATTTCCTTTCGTGTGGTGTATGTACTGACCGTTATTTTACTATTTCTATAATATTATCTCATTTATCGGTATTTACATCGTCATTGTGTGACCCTTCTTTCATGTGGTGTACGTTTCGAAAGTTGCCCAAATCGGTAAGGGAACCGTTCACACTCTTCTTTTAAAATACTTTTTTTGTTATGTATTTTAATTTACTTATTTTTATGTTGGGATGTGTTCTTCTAAATCATTATTGATGTAAATTTTATTTCCATGTGATGACTTACCATTTTCTCTCTCATCAACTAATTTTATGAACTTTAAAGTGTTGCCGTTAGGCTGTCGAATTTTACCATGGGATCTTCTTAACCCAATTTCGATTTATTTTGTTCAACTTGTAGTTATTTAATATGTCATCCTATGAATATGTCGGAATTACCTATGGTTGTCTTAAAATTAATATCCAATTATATTGGGTGTATTTATATTTGTCACAAATAATTATGAGATTGATTTATCCTTAATTTAAGGATACGTTCTTTATAAGGGATTTCATCTCATTTTACATTTCTATTGAGACTTCATTGTTGTTATGAACCAATTCACTATTATAGGGTGTATATACTATCCTTTGGAATATTATAACATGAATCCCTTTATTCTCATGATATTATAATGATCTGATGAAATGTTATTCCTCAATTATTGAATTCAAGTGTCTCTAATTATTTTTTTAAATGTTTTAATGATTTCTTCTTATTAATATCCATGTTTTCAAAATTGTTTTAAGGATTTATTTATATGGATATTAATGGTTTATAATTTTAAAAGCTTCATGGTGTTATGGGATAGTTTGATTTAAAAATATCATTATTAAATGTTTTAAATGTTTTGTTAAAAATGTTTTTTTTTTGAATGGATTCATTATTTCAATATCTTAAAATGTTATATTGTTATTGCAATGTGGAAATGTTATCTTTACTTCATGCTTAAGTTATGGGATATGATTATGTTTTGTTTCATGGGAATTTTTTATGAAAATGGGTGGTTCCGTGATAAACTCAGGGCGGGTGAGCCCAATATAGCTCTCCAATGCATTGGGTAAGGCAAAGGGGTTAAACGCTAAGGTTTCTCCGAAGAGATTTACAGAATATACTATGATGGGTATTCAAAACTTCACCATGAGGGTTACTCCCTATGTAAGAATGTTATGAATGCCTAAATTTACCTTTATGTCTTATGATTTCTATGAGTTATTCATAAATCTTATGATTTCATCAGGTATGTTAACATGCTTATGTTTTATGAATAATGTATGATTTCATTGATTCTTATGTATACATGAACTAATGTTTCCATTCTGAATTTTTATATACCATACTAAGATTTTTATGCTCATCCCACGTTTTTTTGAAAAAAATTTCGTAGGTCATGGGAAAGGTACATGATATGATGCTAGTGTCAAAGAAGTGTCAAGAAAGAATCCTTGTTTTATTTAAAATATGTTTCCGTTGATGGGAAAAAATGAATACTATCTTTTATGGAACCACTTTGTTTAAATATTGAATGTATTGCTTGATTTATGATCTAATTCTCTAAAACACTAAACCTGAAAAGATCCTCAATGTGTGTTCTTGAAATAACTCAAGATTAAGTAAGGTTTAAGGCTGGGTCTTTATATTTATAGTTATTGAATAGTGATCAGATGATTAGTATAAATATAGGGATTTAACAAATCCAATTTAATCAGATAAAGGAAGCGATGGAATCATCTAGTAGAATTACTCTATACGAATCCCATTTGTTGGATCTCAGAAAAGAGGTGGCATCTTTGGGATTCGCTCTTGACCAAGCCCAGGCTGAGGTTCATCATGTCAGGCTCGAAAAATACCATCTACGAGAAAAGTGGAAGTTGATAGAGATTACCACTCGAGCGATGTTATGTGAGCCACCACAAGAGTCTGTCAGCATCAGACACCTTACCCTTAGGTATTATGCGGTTTTTTAAGGGGTTATGTTACAAATGGCTAGTAAAATTTTCAGTTATATTAATTTATTTGTATATAATAATGAATATACCTTCTTGTCATTATTGATACCTTGTAAATAGTTTTTAAAATACAAATAGTGTTTTTAGTTATTATTTAACTAAGAAATATATTTTACTAAATTAAGGTATTTTTGAATTAAATAATATTTTAATAAAATAATATTATTATTATTAAATTAATTTTATTATATATAAATAATCATATAATTTTATGAATGCAATTATAATTTTTATTAAGGTTGAAAACCATTTCTATCAAAACCCAAGAATTTTTGACAAATTTCGGTTTTTATTTTAAAAGTGAAAATTAAAATATTTAGAAAATTATTTAGATAAAATAAATGATATTTCTGGAATCAGGATATCGAAATTATCCAGTTGTGAAATTTTCATAATTTTCTAAGACAGTCAAATGTTTGGGTAAAAATTAAATACCGTTTAAATATATAATGTGTTTTATGACATCATAATGTCGCAATAGTGATGTAATAAAATACTATAATCTTTATGTTCAGCCAATATATGTTTGACCATTAAAATACTGTGGTTTTGGGTTTGTTTGACTTAATTTTCAAGGCATTAATGGACCTCTCAAGACTTATTAAACATCTTGTCTTTTTGAATCATTTTCCATGGGAGTGTAACTCACCTCCACAGAAGCAACCCCATTATTTTAAGAAGTTAGGACTTTGACATTATAAAATATTTTTTTCCTCTTCCCTTTTCCAAAAACCATGGGAAAAAACCATGAGCTTATTTTTGGTTTGTATTAGTTTAATGTAAGGGCTCCCAAACCTAAATAATAAAGAATTCACTCACCTTTCCTATATATACCCACCCATGCTCCCACTTCCTCCTCACTCAAACCATTTTGAGTTAATCCAACCTTTTCCCTAATCTCTGTATAATCATCCCAAGGTACCCCATGCTCCCAAGAAGCCTCAATCAAGCCTCTCTAAAGCCTTTGGAAGCACACTTCCAAGTAAGGGTTTTTTCATACTTTATCAATTTTGTCCAATTTTCATTAAGTTGTTCTGCCCATTTAATTTCAATTATGAATGTTGGGTTATGGTTCCCCACCTCCATCATACTTCCCTCTTTATGTTTTAATGATGGTAGACCCCTTTCTCTCTCATTAGATGCCTCCCATGCACACCTTTTACAATGATGAAATTCCTCAAGAAACTTCTCTCTCCTCATTTACATTCAAGAAATACTTTTGTATCATGAAACTAAATTCCATTGCAATTGTTGGGACATGTATCTATATAACCTCATTACTGTCTATTACATGTAAATATGATGAGGAACCGCTTTCTCTCTCATCAACCATTTTTATGAATTCTTATGTCATGCCTTTACGTTGCCGAAATCGCACCGATTTTCTAAGCCAATGCCATTGTGTAGTGAATACCATTCCCATTTCTCCATCATGGGTATTCACATTTATGCACATTTACTTATTGATTACAAAGATTAATGTATGAATTCCACATTCCTTTACCGTGGAATAAATGATTATGTTTTATGAATCCATGTTTTATGACCCATGTGGCACACTTATGCATGAAATGAAATGCTTAAGAAGGGTGCACCATTATAGCACTCCAATGCATTGGGTAATGTATAGTATCATGATACATCATGTAAAATGAGTGTTGAATCATGATAATTCAAGTGAAATGAGGGTTTTCTCATGCATCTTGTGTAATGAGGATTTACTCATGCTCCAAGTGCAATGAGCCTTGGATCATACTAATTCCATGTTAATTGTTGTTGCCACATTTCGATGTTATGACTATCATGCTTTATCATGCCTTTAGGTCCATGTTTCTATTGTTTTCTATTGATATAACTATTGTCTAACATGTATTGTACTCCTCATGTATTCCATGTTTATTCCCTTACTGGGATTTATAGCTCACCCCTTTTCTTATGCATGTCCTTATGTTATCCCATGCAATGCTAAGTACGAGGTAATGTAGTGGTCATGTAAAGGAATTTTTCAATATAGATGTTGTATATCATGTTTTAAGTTTTTATGTAATGATCCTAAGCCCCAAAGTCACTAGACCTCTCAATCTTCCATGTTGTATCAAGTGAATAGTTTATGTAATAAATCATGTTTTTGTTTGTAATAAAAGTAGGGTTGTCATAGTTGGTATTAGAGGATAGGTTTAGTTATTTTTGGGATTAGGATTAGAAAACCCTAGTAAAGCCTTAGAGATAAGACTAATAATAATAAAGACATCCCCATGATTTGGTAAGTACTGAGTAAGTGTCTTATCAAACAAATACATCCCTGTCTGGATAAGAGCAGGTAGAGGAGGCTCTGGAACAGATGTATCCAAGGGGTAAAACCTGAAAACACCGCTTTAAGCTAGACTCGAATGAGAACTGGTGCACGAAAATGGGCCTTGATAAACTCTTGGTTATGACACTCTTGGGGGATATGTCTTGATAAATTCACAATCTTAGTATGAACCCTTATTAAGGGAATAAAAAAATTCCCCTAAGAATATATGTTAGAAAGTAGATCATGAAAAGGAAAGACTGAAGCATATAGACTCATGAGTTAAGATGATAAAATATTATTTATAAGTCATCAAATTTTGTCTTTGGATTACCCTTCATGTGTTACCCCCTAACTTTCCTTTTATTCCATCCAATTGCCAGTAATAGGAGGAATCGGGCTAACAACCGATGTGAAGATCAGTGTGATGACTGTACTAATGAGATGCCCAATCCAATGGAAGTGGGAATCACGAACTTTTTCATGCTTCTATCTAAGCTAACTCAAACTTTGAATAGAGAAACAGGTCAAGAGGAACGTTCACCCCCCCCCCCCAAGAACGAACAAGTCCTTATCGAGAGCTTCATGAGAAAAAGGCCTCCTAATTTTAGTGGATCATTCGATCCCACGATCGCTGAACAATGGATCAACTGTATTGAAAATATCTTCTCTAACCTCCAATGTTTTGAACAAGATAAGGTTCTCTTGGTGGCTTATCGTATGGAGGGTGAAGCTGATCAATGGTGGACGTTGATAAAAAATAGAAAGCCTGAGGAGGATATCGAGGAGTTGGAATGGAAGTTTTTCGGGAATATGTTTTTCGATAAATATTTTCTACACACCCTCCGGCTTAAGATGGAATGGGACATCCTTTCCCCCAATAAAAAGGATGAATAATCTATTGAACCGTATGAGACAAACATCAAAAGTCTTGCACGATATGCTTCCAACTTTGTTGTTACCCCCAAAATCAATGTTGACCGCTTCTTTGGTGGGATGAAGCCTAGCCTGCAGAAAGAATTAGCGATACGTGACTTTGGTAGCTATAAGTAAATTGTCTGATGTGCCCTCAAGGTCGAAATGGAATCGGGGAATCACATGGGTATCATGGGGACAAGAAGCGTAAGTTAGACTTCAATGCTAGTGGTACGATGGGTAAATCCAACAGTGTTAAGAATATCCATCACCCCACTTTCCCATATTGTGGAAAGAATCACCCTGGAAATTGCCTCAAGGGGATAAAGAAATGTTGTAGGTGTGGAAGAGAAGGGAACCTAGCTGTTAACTATTTCCAAGAATGAACCGTGGCAGCAACAGAGGAGTGGAATTCTTTATTCGAACCTCAATGGATTGTCCATTTCTACAACTACAAAGAACTGGGTCATTTTCCAAATCAGTGCCCTAAACTAGGGGTTTTCAGAGGCAACCAACGACCACCATGGCAGTAAAGAAGAGATTTTTCCATCACTTGTACCGAAGTGAACCCCGACAATGAAGTTGTGACAGGTACGCTAGTTATTCATTCAAGAATAGTGAAAATACTTTTTGATTCAGGTTCTATGCATTCTTTTATATCTTGAAAGATTAGTAGAACAATCCCAGCACCACCACAAATCATGGAAGTGAAGATGTCGGTGAGTACGGAAAATGGGGCAATTATTGCATCCCATGAATATAATTCCTCCCATGTGATAATCTGTGGATTGAATTTCCCGAAGAACCTTTACATACTCCCTCTGGTGGAAATTGATGCAATTCTTGGCATGGATTGTATTTCCTTATATAGAGCCAGCATAAATTGTCGGGAGAGGGAAATCACACTCCATATGGATAATCGACCCCCAATTATTTACAAGTGTATGGAGGAAGATGAATCTCATTTAGCACCATCATCTCAAGCATGGATATTACTGCCCTATGAGCACACATATCTGGCTTAGATGATTGAGTCCAAGGAAGAATCCATCCTTGAAGAAATGCCTATTGTGAGGGAATTCGCTGAAGTGTTTCCCGAGGAACTTCCTGGTATTCCTCCTAGAAGAGATGTTAAATTCGCAATTGAACTTAAAACAAGGGCGCTACAAATATCCAAGAATCCATATAGAATTGCTATTGTGGAGCTTAAAGAATTGATGAAACAACTACAAGAGAATCTGGATGAAGGGTTTATACACCCAAGTGCTTCACCATGGGCTGCACAAGTCCTGTTCATCAAGAAGAAGGATGGGTCAATGCGGCTTTGCATCGATTATCATGAACTTAACAAAATCATGATAAAGAAAAATTATCCTCCGCCATGGATCGATGAATTGTTTGATCAGCTACGTGGAGCACAATACTTCTCCAAGGTAGATTTGTGGTTGGGATAATATCAAGTAAGGGTGAAGAAGGGAGATGTCCCCAAGAGTTCTTTTCGTACAAGATACAAGCACTATGAATTCATATTAATGATTTTAGGACTCACTAATGCTACAGTAATATTCATGTACTTGATGAATAGTGTCTTTAGAGATTACCTTGACAAATTTTTTGTTGTATTTATAGATGATATTCTAATATACTCCAAAACCAAGGAGTATCATGAGGAGCATTTAAGAACTGTACTAGAGACATTGCGCAAGGAGAAACTCTATGAATAGTACACCAAGTGTGAGTTCTGGTTAAAGGAGGTCTCATTCTTTGGCCATATCATCATAAGAAATGGGATATCTATGGATCCCTCCAAAACATATTAAATTGAGGGATGGTCGAGGCCAACATTGGTAACAGATATCTGTAGCTTCTTGGGGTTAGCTGGATATTATTGATGATTTGTGAGAAATGTCTCACAATTGTCCAACCCTCTTACAAAGATAACTTGAAATAGAGTAAATTTTACTTGGAGTTATGAATGTGAAGAAGGATTTAAGGAGATGAAAAGTAGGCTTATCAATGCGCCCGTCCTCACTTTACCCAGAAGTGGGGAAATTTCTGTGGTATTCAGTGATGCTTCGAAGAAGGGATTAAGATGTGTGCTGATGCATAATGATAATTTGATATCCTATGCCTCAAGGTAGTTGAAAATCCCTAAGCGAAACTATCAAATACATGATTTAGAGTTGGTGACGGTGATCTTTGCCTTGAAAATCTGGCGGCATTATCTCTATGGGGAGAAATGTGAGATATAAACTAACCATAAGAGTCTTAAATATATATTCACGCAGAAAGAGAATAATATGTACCAGAGAAGATGGATAGAGCTCATCAAGGATTATGAATGTTCGATAAATTACCACCCTAGGAAAGTGAACAAGGTTGCAGATGCCCTTAGTAGAAAGGACGCAGCGATTCTATCAATGATGAGAATTGAGAAGGATCCAATATTCTTAGACTTGATGAAGATGGACATGGGAATCATAAATAAGGGAACATCATCAATCCTTTCACAAATTATTTTCTCAACGGTCTCTTTTGGAATGGTTAAAGGATTCTCAAAAGGATGATGTGGGAATTCAAGAAAATTTGAAAGCTACCAAAATGGGGAAATCCTCAGAGTTTTATGTTAATGAAGAATGAATTGTGAGATTTGGGAAAAGACTATGTGTTCCATCAAGTCCGGAGCATAAGAAGGAACTTTGGGATGATGCACATAGTTCAAAGTGCCTAGTGTGCCATCATGTGAAGGAAGAGAGGCAGAAGTATAAGGGGATGATGCAACCATTGCCATACCAGAATGGAAATGGGAAAACATCACCATGGACTTTGTCATCCGAATTCCAGGGACATCCAAAGCCAACAATGCAATCTGGGTTGTTGTGGATAGTCTTACAAAGACTCCACACATCATTGCTATTCGGGAGGATTTCTCATTGGATAAACTAAGACAGATATATATCAGGGAAGTGGAAAGGATGCATGGAGTTCCACTATCTATTGTGTCTGACCGAGATCCAAATTTACCGCTAATATTTGGAAGAGTCTTCAATATGCTCTGAATACTAAACTGAACTTCAGTACAACCTATCATCCTCAAACTGATGGCCAATCTGAGCGGACTATCAAAACACTTGGGACATGTTGAGATCATTCTCAATAGACTTTGAAGGAGTATGTGATCAACAACTTCCTCTGGTTGAGTTCTCTTATAATAACAGTTTCCTCTCGAGCATCCAAATGGCACCATATGAATCCCTTTATGGGAAAAGGTGCAGAACACTGGCGTGTTGGGATGAGTTCGGTGAACGTAAGATGCTTGGACCAGAAACGGTCAAGGAAATGGTGGAGAAGGTGAAATCCATTCAACAGCATATCAAGGTAGCCCATAGTCGGTAGAAAAGGTATGCAGATAATCATCGACGAGACCTTGAGTTTAAATTTTGAGGCATGGTTTTTCTATGCATATCTCTGTGGAAGATGGTCATGAGGTTTAGAATGAAAGGGATGTTAATTGTAAGGTACATCCACCCCTTCGAGATTCTTGATCATGTCAGGGTTGTGGCCTATCGACTAGCACTTCCACCTACCATGGCCAAAGAACATGATGTCTTTCATTTATCCCTCTTAAAGAATTACATACCGTACCCTTCACATGTACTCTCTTCTGAGGTTGTACAATTGGAGGATGATCTTTCTTATGAGGAGAAACCAGTGAAGATCTTAGATCATAGAGAAAAAGTTCTACAAAATATGACAATTACCCTTGTCAAGGTGTTGTGGAGAAACCACAAGTTTGAAGAATAAATATGAGAATCGGAGGAAATGATGAAGCTGAGTTACCCAAATCTGTTTTAGTGTGGGAAAAAGGAAATTTCGAGGGTGAAATTTCTTAAGGGGGGAATATTATAACGACCCAAAGTTTCACTAATGGAAATCCCTCTTGATCTAATTAAATATCTCTTTATGTAAAATGTATATATAAAATGTCAACTTCTTTGGTTTTATGTTAAGACTTGTGACTGTTTCATTTATAGCTGTTGAGCAATGATCAGATGATTAGTATAAATATATGGCTTTAACAAATCCAACTTACTCAGACAAAGGAAGCGATGACCTCATCTAGTAGAATTGCTCCATACGAAGCCCATTTTTCAGAGCTCGGAAAAGAGGTGGCATCTTTGTGCTTCCCTCTTGACCAAGCCCAAGCTGAGCTTCATCATGTCAGGCTCGAACGAGACAATCTACGGGAAAAGTGGAAGTTGATAGAGATTACCACTTGAGCAATGTTATCTGAGCCACCCCAAGAGACTGTCACCATCGCACTCCTTACCCTTATGTATTATGTGGATGTTTTAAGGTGTTATGTAACAAATCACTAGTAATATGTTCATGTATATTATTTTTTTGTATATAATAATGAATATACCTTCTTGTCATTATTGATGCATTATAAATAGTTTTTAAAGTACAAACAGTGTTTTTAGTAATTATTTAATTTAAGAAATCTATTTTATTAAATTAAGGGATTTTTTAATTAAATAAGTTTTAATAAAATTTTAATATTATTAAATTTGATTTATTATATATAAACGATCATATAATTTTATGAATGCAATTATAATTTTTATTAAGATTTGAAGGCCATTTCTGTCAAAACCCAAGAATTCTCGATAAATGTCGGTTTTTATTTTATAAGTTAAAATTAACATATTTAGAAAAGTATTTACATAAAATAAATGATATTTATGGAATCAGTATGTCAAA
Organism: Viscum album; assembly: GCA_963277665.1. NCBI lineage: Eukaryota > Viridiplantae > Streptophyta > Magnoliopsida > Santalales > Viscaceae > Viscum > Viscum album. The sequence continues at coordinate 333,684,973 of OY728150.1, forward strand.
ATTATCCAATGGTGAATTTTTCATAATTTTCTAAGACAGTCAAATTTTTGGGTAAAAATTAAATACCATTTAAATATATAATGTGTTTTATGACATCATAATGACCCAATAGTGATGTAATAAAATTCTATATGCTTTGTGATCAGCCAATATATGGTTTAACATTAAAATAATGTTATTTTGGGTTTGATTGACTTACTTTTCAAAGCATTAATGGACCCCTCATGACTTATTAAACATCTTGTCTTTTTAAATTATTGTACATGGGAGTGTGACTCACCTCCACATAAGAAACCCCATTATTTTAAGAATTTCTGACTTTGGCCTTATAAAATATTTTTTTCCTCTTACCTTTAACAAAACCCATGGGCAAAAACCATGATCTGGTTTGTGGTTTGTATTAGATTATTGTAAGGGGTCCCAAACCTAAATAATAAATAATTCACTCACCTTTCCTATATAAACCCACCCAAGATCCCACTTCCTCCTCACACAACGCCTTTTTATTTCATCCAAAATCTTCCCTACGCCCTCTCTATAATCATCCCTAGGTGTTCCAAGCTCGTAATAAGCCTCTCTCAAGCCTCTCTCAAGCCTTTGTAAGTACACTTCCAAGGGTTTTTTCTTCCTTTCTCATTTTTGTCCAATTTTCTTTAAGTTTTTTTTCCCATTTAATTTAAATTATGAAAGTTGGGGTATGGTTCACACCTCCCACATGTTAAAATATTTATGTTTTAATGATGGGATACCCCTTTATCTCTCATTATATGCCTCCCATGTACACCCATTACTATGCTGAAATTCTGAAAGGAACTTCTCTCTCCTCATTTATATTCAAGCTATACTTTTGTATCATGAATATAAATTCCATTAAAATTGTTGGGACATGTATCTATATGACCTCCTTATTTTCCATTACATGTAAATATGATGAGTAACCCATTTCTTTCTCATCAACCATTTTTTTGAATTCTTATGTCACGCTGTTACACTGCCGAAATCGCACCGATTTTCTAAGCCAATTCCATTGTGTAGTGAATACCATGCCCATTTCTCCATCAAGGGTATTCACCTTCACATTTACATAATTATTATACAGTTTCATGTATTAATTCTACATTCATTTATCGTGGAATAAATGATTATGTTTTATGAATCCATGTTTTATGATCCATGTGGCACACTTATGCATGAAATGAAATGTTTAAGAAGGGTGCGCCCTTATAGAACTCCAATGCATTGGGTAAAGTATAGTATCATGATACGTCATGTGAAATGAGTTATGAATCATGCTAATTCAAGTTCAATGAGGTTTTACTCATGCATCATGTAGAATGGGGATTTACTCATGCTCCATGTTCAATGTTGCTTGGCTCATGCTAATTCCATGTTAAGTGTTGTTACCACAATTCCATGTTATGATTATCATGATTTTTCATGCCTTTATGTCCATGTTTCTCTTGTTTTATATTGATATTCCTATTATCTAACATGTATTTTAATCCTCATGTATTCCATGTTTATTCCCTTAATGGGCATTATAGCTCACCCCTTTTTTTTATTCATGTCATCAGGTTATCCCATGCAATGCTATATACGAGGGAGTGTAGTTGTCATGTAAAGGAGATTTTCAATAAAGATTTTTTATTTCATGTTTTAAGTTGTTACGTAATGATCCTAATCCCCATATACACTAGACCTCTTGATATTCCATGTTGTATCAAGTGAATAGTTTATATAATAAATCATGTTTAAGTTTCTAATAAAAGCAGGGTTATCATAGTTGGTATCAGAGGATAGGTTTAGTTATTTTTTGGATTAGGATTATAAAACCCTAGTATAGCCTTAAAGACAAGACTAAGTATAATAAAAACATACCCATGTTTTTTTAAGTACTGAGTAAGTGGTTTATCATGAAAATACGTCCCTATCTGGATACGAGCAGGTAGAGGCGGCTCTTGCACAGATGTATCCTAGGGGTAAAACCCGAAAACACCACTTTGAGCTAGACTAGAACGAGAATAGGTGCACGACAACGGGACTTGCTTCACTCTTGGTTACGACACTTCCGGAGGATATGTCTTAAAAAATTAACAAGCTTAGTATGAACCCTTATTAAGGGAATTAAAAAAATGCCCCTAGGAATATATGTTAGAAAGTAGATCATGAAATGCCTAGATTGAGGCCTATAGACTCATGAGTTAAGAAGATAAAAGTTTATTTATAAGTCATCAACTTTTGTCTTTGGATTACCCTTTATGTGTTACCCCTTAATTTTCCTTTTCTTCCAGCGAATGGTCGGTAATAGGAGGACTCGAGCTAACAAATGATGTGAAGATCAGTGTGATGACTGTACTAATGAGATTCCCAATCCTATGGGAGCGGGAATCGTGAACTTTGTCACGCATATCTCTCAGCAAACTCATGATTTGAATAGAAACAAGGGTCAAGAAGAACGTTCACCCCCCCCCCCTAAGAAAGAACAAGTCGATATCGAGAGCTTCATGAGACCAAGGCCTCCTACATTTAGTGGATCATCCGATCCCACGATCGCTGAACAATGGATCAGCTCCATTGAAATGAACTTCTCCATCCTTCAATGTTCTGAACAAGATAGGGTTCTCCTGGTGGGTTATCGTATGGAGGGTGTAGCTGATCAATGGTGGACGTTGATAAAAAATACAAAGCCTGAGGAGGAGATCAAGGCGTTGGAGTGGAAGGATTTCCAAAATATGTTTTTCGATAAATATTTTCCACACACCCTCCATCTTAAGATAGAAAGGGACTTCCTTTCCCTCAAGAAAATTGATAAATAATCTGTTGGAACATATGAGGAAAATTTCACAAGGCTTGCACGATATGCTTCCAGCTTTATTTCTACCCCTGAATGCAAGGTTGACCTCTTCTTTGGTGGGGTGAAGCCTAGCCTATGGAAATCATTAGCGATCTGTGACTTGGACAACTATGAGTAAATTGTCCAATATGCCCTCAAGGTTGAAATGGAGATCGGGGAATAACAGAGGTATCATGGGGACAAGAAGCGTAATGTGGACTTCAATGCTGGCATATGATGGATAAATCCAATGGTGCTAAGAAGATATAGCACCCCACTTGCCAAAAGTGTAGAAATAAGCACCCTGGAAATTGCCTCAAGGGGATGAGTAAATGCTTTAGGTGTGGAAGAGAAGGGAACCTAGCTGTTAACTGTCCGCAAGAAAGACCTGCTGTTGTGACAGAGGAGAGGAACACTCCGTTCGAACCTCAACGCTTTGTTCGTTGCTAAAACTACAAATAATCGGGGAATTTTTCAAATCAATGCCCTAAACCAAGGGTTTTCGGAGGCAACCAACATCCTCCATGGCAGCAAGGAAGAGGTTTTGTCATCACTTCTGCCGAAGTGAACTCCGACAACGAAGTGGTGACAGGTATGCTAGTTATTCATTCAATAATATAGAACATACTTTTTTATTCAAGTTCTAATAATTCTTTTATATCTTGAAAGTTTAGTAGATCAATCCCAATACCACCACAAATCATGGAATTGAAGATGTCGGTGAGTATGGAAAATGGGGCAATTATTTCATCCCATGAATATAAGTCCTCCCCTATTATAATATGTGGATTGAATTTCCTGACAAACCTTGTCATACTACCTCTGGTGGAATTTGAGGCAATTCTTGACATGGATTGGCTTTCCTTATATAGAGCCAACATAAATTGTCGGGAGAGGGAAATCACACTCCATATCGAGAATCGACCCCTGATTCATTACAAGTGTAAGGAGGAAGCTGAATCTCCTTTAGCTCCATCATCTCAAGCATGGATATTACTGCCCTATGAGCATGCATATCTGGCTCAGATGATTGAGTCCAAGGAAGAATCCATCCTTGAAGAAACGCCTATTGTGAGGGAATTTACTGAAGTGTTTACCAAGGAACTGTCTGGTCTTCCCCCTAAAAGAGATGTTGAATTCGCAATTGAACTTATACTAGGGGTGCTACCAATATCCATGAATCTTTATATAATGGATGTTGTGGAGCTCAAAGAGGTGAAGAAACAACTACATGAGAATCTGGATAAAGGGTTTATACGCCCAAGTGCATCACCATGGGGTGCACCAGTCCTATTCGTCAAGAAGAAGGATGGATCAATGCGGCTTCGCATCGATTATCCTGAACATAAAAAAATCACGATAAAGAACAAATATCCTCTACCACGGATCGATGAATTTTTTGATCAGATTCATGGAGAACAATACTTCTCCAATGTAGATTTGTTGTCGGGATACTATCATGTAAGGGTTAAGAAGGAAGATGTCCCCAAGACTGCTTTTCGTATAAGATACGGGCACTATGAATTCATAGTAATGCCTTTCGGACACACTAATGCTCAATCAATCATCATGTACATGATGAATAGAGTCTTTAGAGATCACCTTGACAAATTTGTGTTAGTCTATATATATGTAATTCTAATATACTACAAAACCAAGGAGGAACATGAAGAGAATTTAAGAACTGTACTAGAGACTTTACCCAAGGAGAAGCTCTATGCAAAGTACAGTAAGTGTGAGTTTTAGTTGAAGGAGGTCTCATTATTGGGGCATATCATCAGAAGCAATGGGATATATGTTGATCCCTCCAAAATGATGCAATTGAGGGATTCTTGAGGCCAACATTGGTAACAGATATCCGTAGCTTCTTGGGGTTAGCTGGATATTATCGACGATTTGTGAGAAATTTCTCACGACTTTCCAACCCTCTTATCAAGATAACTTGAAAGGGAGTAAAGTTTTCTTGGAGTGATGAATGTGAAGAAATCTTCAAGGAGTTGAAAAGGAGGCTTATCACTGTACCCGTGCTCACCTTACCCACAAGTGGGGAAATTTTTGTGGTATTCAGTGACTCTTCGAAGAAGGGCATAAGATGTGTGATGATGTAGAATGATAAAGGGATATCTTATGCCTCAAGGCAGTTGAAAATCCATGAGCGAAACTATCCAATGCATGATCTACAGTTGGCGGCGTTGATATTTGCCTTGAAAATCTGGCAGCATTATCTCTATGGGGAGAAATGTGAGAAATATACTGACCAGAAGACTCTTAAATATATATTCACATAGGTAGAGCTTAATATTCACCAGATAAGATGGATGGAGCTCATCAAGGATTATGATTATTCAATAAATTACCACTCTATGAAAGTGAACATGGTGGAAGATACCCTAAGTAGAAAGGACCTAACAATTCTATCAATGATGAGAATTGAGAAGGATCCAATCTTATTAGACTTGATGAAGATAGACATGGGAATCCTAAGGAATGGAACATCATCAATCCTTTCACAAATGATTGCACAACCGTCTCTTTTGGAAAGGTCAAATGATGATCAAAAGGATGATGTGGGAATTTAGGAATAAGTGGAAGCTATGAAAAAGGGGAAATCCTCATAGTTTAATGTTAATGAAGAAGGAATTGTGTGATTTGGGAAAATACTCTGTGTTCCATCATGTCCGGAGCTGAAAAAGGAACTTTGGGATGATGCATAGAGTTCAAATTTCTCTATTCATGTAGGGAGAACAAAGATGTATCGAGATCTCTGAGAAACCTTTTGGTGGGATAATATGAAATAGGATATCGTTGAATATACATCAAAGTGCCTGGTGTGCCAGCAAGTGAAGGAAGAGAGATAGAAGTCTAAAGGGATGATGCAACCATTGCCCATACCAGAATAGAAATTAGAGAACATCACCGTGGACTTTTTCACTGGAGTTCGAAGGAAATCCAAATGCAACAATGAAATCTAGGTTGTTGTGGATTTTCTTACAAAGACTACACACTTCATTGCTATTCGGGATGATTTCTTAATTGATCAACTGGAACAGATATATATCAGCGAAGTGGTAAGGATGCAAGGAGTGACACTATCTATTGTGTCTGACTGAGATCAATGATTCACCTTTATGTTTTGGAAGAGACTTCAACATGCTCTAAATACTGAACTAAACTTCAGTACGGCCTATCATCCTCAAACTCATGGACAATCCAAGAGGAATATCCAAACACTTGAGGAAATTTTGATATAATTCTCGATGGTCTTTAAAGGATAATGGGATCAACATCTTCCTCTGGTTGAGTTCACTTATAATAATTGTTTCCAATTGAGCATCTTATGGCACCATATGAAGCCCTTTATGGGAAAAGGTGAAGAACAATAGTGTATTGGGATGAGGTCGGTGAACGTAAGCTTCTTGGACAGGAAACGGTCGAGGAAATGGTAGGGAAGGTGAAAACCATTCAGCAGCATATCAAGGTAGCCCAGAGTTGATAGAAAAGTTATGCAGATAATCTTCGACGATACCTTGAGTTAAAAGTTGGAGACATGGTTTTTCTATGCATATCCATGTGGAATAAGGTCATGAGGTTTGGAATTAAATGGAAGTTAAGTCCAAGGTACCTCGTCCACTTCAAGATTCTTGATCGTGTCGGGGTTGTGGCCTATCAACTAGCACTTCCGCCCACCATGGCCAAAGTACATGATGTTTTTCATGTATCCCTCTTAAGGAAGTACATACCGTACCGTTGACAAGTACTCTCTTCTGAGGTGGTACAGTTGGAGGATGATCTTTCATATGAAGAGCAACCGGTGAAGATCGTAGATTGTAGAGAAAAAGTTCTACGAAATAAGACAATGCCCATTTTCAAGGTGTTGTGGAGAAACAAAACGTTTGAAGAAGAAACTTGGGAATCAGAGGAAATGATGAAGCTGAGTTACCCACATCTATTTTATTGTGGGAAAAATGAAATTTAAAGGGAGAAATTTCTTAAGGGGGGAATATTGTAACGACCCTATGTTTCACTAATGGAAATCCCTCTTGATCTAGTTAAATTTATCTTTATGTAAAACATTTATATAAAATGTCAAATTCTTTGGTATTATGTTAGGAATTGTTACCATTTCTTTTATAGACATTAAATTTTGATCAGATGATTATTATAAATAAACGTCTTAAACAAATCCAATTTACTCAGACAATGGAAGCGATGGCCTCATCCAGTAGAATTTCTCCATACGAAGACCATTTTTCGGGGCTCCGAAAAGAGGTGGCGTCTTTTGGCTTCACTCTTGACCAAGCCCAAGCTAAGCCTCATCATGTCATGCTCGAACGGGACTGTCTATGAGAAAAGTGTAAGTTGAAAGAGATTACCACTCGAGCGATGTTATCTGAGCCACCCCAAGTGTTTGTCACCATCGCACACCTTACCCTTAGGTCTTATGTGGATTTTTTAAGGGGTTATGTAATAAATCTCTAGTAATAAGTTCATGTATATTATTTGTTTGTATATAATAATGAATATACCTTCTTGTCCTTATTGATACATTGTAAATATTTTTTAAAGTACAAATAGTGTTTTTAGTTATTATTTAATTATGAAATCTATTTTATTAAATTAAGGAATTTTTTAATTAAATAATATTTTAATAAAATATTATTATTATTATTATTATTAAATAAATTTTATTATATATAAATTATCATATAATTTTAGGAATGAAATTATAATTTTTAATAAGGTTTGAAAGCCATTTCTGTCAAAACCTTACAATTTTCGATAAATATCGATTTTATTTTAAAAGTGAAAATTAACATATTTAAAAAATTGTTTAAATAAAATAAATTATATTTATGGAATCTAGACATCTAAATTTTCAAATTGTGAATTTTTCATAATTTTCTGAGACAGTCAAGTTTTTTGGTAAATATTAAATATCGTTTAAATATATAATGTGTTTTATGACATCAGAATGACCCAATAGTGATGTAATAAAATACTATAAGATTTATGTTCGGCCAATATTTGCTTTACCATTAAAATAATATGATTTTTGGTTTGTTTGACTTACTTTTCGAAGTATTAATGGACCCCTCAATACTTATTAAACATCATGTCTTTTTAAATTATTTTCCATGGGAGTGTGACTCACCTACACATAATAAACACCATTATTTTAAGAAGTTCAGACTTTGGCCTTATAAAATATTGTTTTCCTCTTCCCTTTGCCAAAAATCATGGTAAAAAAACATGATCTTATTTTTGTTTTGGATTAGTTTATTGTAAGGGGTCCCAAACCTAAATAATAAAGAATTCACTAACCTTTCCTATATAAACCCACCCAAGATCCAACTTATTCCTCACTCAAAGCCTTTGGAGTTCATCCAACCTCTGCCCTACTCTCTCTAAAATCCTCCCAAGGTGCCCCAAGATCCCAAGAAGCCTCTCTCAAGCCTCTCTCAATCCTTTTAAAGCACACTTCCATGTAAGGGTTTTTTCTTCCTTTCTCATTTTTGTCCAATTTTCATTAAGTTGTTTTGTCCATTTAATATCAATTATAAATATTAGGGTATGGTTTCGCACCTCCCTCATACTTCCCTATTTATGTTTTAATTATGGGAGACCCCTTTCTCTCTCATTAGATGCCGTCCATGTACACCCGTTACTATACCGATATTCCGAAAGGATCTTCTCTCTCCTCATTTACATTCAAGCAATACTTTTATATCATTAATCTAAATTCCATTACAATTGTTGGTACATGTATCTATATGACCTCCTTACTTTACATTACATGTAAATATGATTAGTAACCCCTTTCCCTCTCATCAACCGTTTTTTGGAATTCTTATTTCACGTTGTTACACTGCTGAAATCGCACTGATTTTCTAATCCAATGCCATTGTGTAGTGAATACCATGCCCATTTCTCCATCAAGGGTATTCAGCATTATGCACATTTACATATTAATTATAAAGTTTCATGTATGAATTCTACATTCCTTTATCTTGGAATAAATTATAATGTTTTATGAATCCATGTTTTATGATCCATGTGGCACACTTATGCGTGAAATGAAATGTTTAAGAAGGGTGTGCCCTTATAGTGCTCTAATGCATTGGGTAAAGTATAGTATCATGATACATCATGTGCAATGAGTGTTGACTCTTGCTAATTAAAGTGCAATGAGGGTTTAATCATGCTTCATGTGAAATGAGGATTTACTCATGCTCCATGTGCAATGAGCCTTGGTCATGCTAATTCCATGTTAAGTGTTGTTGCCACATTTCCATGTTATGATTATCATGCTTTATCATGCCTTTATGTCCTTGTTTCTCCTATGTTCTATTGATATTCCTCTTTTATAACATGTATTTTACTTCTCATGTATTCCATGTTTATTCCCTTTCTGGGCTTTATAGCTCACCCCTTATCTTATGAATGTCCTCAGGTTATCCCATGCAATGCTAAGTATGAGGGAATGTAGTGGTCATACAAAAGATGTTTTCAATAAAGATGTTGTATTTCATGTTTTAAGTTGTTATGTAATGATCCTAAGTGCTAAATACACTAAACCTCACGATCATCCATGTTGTATCAAGTGTATAGTTTATTAAATAAATCATGTTTATGTTTGTAATAAAAGTAGGGTTATCATACATAAGGTCTAGTAAATCATGGTATATGTTGTGGTCAGTGATTTACAATAGTTTTGAGAGGATTTGACGTCATGGATTCTTAGAATAATCAATGAATAACATATTTGAATTTTAAATTTTATTGATGTATCAATGATATCTAAAAAATAACGAAAGATACAGATGATCAAATTGAAGCAAGAGAAGATGAGTTGGTTAAAATAATTTGAATCCATGAATTCAAATTTGGACATTTTGAACTGGATCATATTCTTTGAAATTACTATTTTATAATATAATATAGCCTAAAATTTTATGATTAATATGTTATATGTTAATGTGAATTAAAATAAGAGAGGAAGCAATAATTATGATAAAAGAGAATATTTTTTGAAAATTGGAACAAATATATGAAATCATACCTAAGATCCTATAGGTTGTATAAGTATAGGAAGTATAGAAATTCAATAACAAATGAAGGCTACGACTAAAAGGAATTATTATTATTGATATTATTTTCATTATCAATGTGATATTGTGGGAAGGACCATAATAGATGAGAGACTTATCAAAACATGTGTAAAATATTAAACCATTCGTGTTGCACCTACATAATGAAAATAGTGGGTAGTATGATTTCGGTGAAGTTTTTATCATTCAAAGAACTAGTGTTCTTGTTTTCTGAGGTGAAACATGTAAATATTCTTTTTCACTTTATGTGTGTGTATTGTATAGTGATCATGATTTACATTGACTACTGATAAGGGTTATTTAATTAAGGAAACATAAATTGTAATTGAATCATAGATTCACCACCCACGTCTCCCATCTTAGTGATTTCAACTGATCTTTGAGGTTTCTTTTCAACCAAAATAATAGAAGTAGCCCCTAAAAATGATGCTTCAATGAGTCTATTGATTTTTCCATGGAAAATATATTTATTTCCTTGTGGAAACATCCTTATTATTGTGCCTAATTTTAGACTAAGCTTATTTAATTGACAATTCTCAACTAGCTTATATGTAGTATTTATCTTCTAGTTGTTTTTCTCAACCTAATATTTCCTCTATTATGAGTAAAAACATGTATTATTCGATAAAGATGATTTAAATTTTTTAGTTATAGTAGACTCATATTTTTCATGGTTGATTAAGTACCATATGATGAATCATATTTCTCTTCAAAAAAATTATAAAAAAATTTATAATGGTCTTATAAGATATAAGACAACTTTATTCATCCGGGATAATTTCTTTTTCTTGATTTTCCATCTTCTTTTTATACATCCCAACAATCATCCAATATTATCTCACCTTTATGTTTTGATGATTTATCTCTTCAGTGCCATTTTTTCTCTATTATGAAACTGAAACGTAACATGATTTATCTTTTAAACCTCTTTCTTACGGTTTTTGACTTCTATATTATGTGGAGTGCCTTTATAAATCAAACATGATTGTTGGTTATTATCATATATCACAAGTAGGTTTATTATCCTTATACCTCTTTACAACATGATATTACTTACCAAATAATGATATTCCATGAAATTGAGATATTTTCTCAAATAATCATCCTTAGAAACACTACTTGATAGGGACTTCCTATATTTATATTTCCTCAACACGTATCTCTTCTTTCATTAATTAATTTTCATCTACCTTAATTGTATGTCTTTTAAAAATTGGATTCTTAGTTTTAAAATATTATTTGATAATTTTCTTCATAGTATATGTAACAATACACGCACTTATATATTCATAGATATCATTTTACAAAGTATCTATTAATTTATCACATAAATAACATGGGGCAAATATTTCTATAATTTTTTCATTTTAATTATTAATGATTTTTAGAAACCATTTCATAACCATCCATTATTTTCATGAATATCATTATCTTTAACTAAATCACATCAGGATCTAACTTCCTCTTGTTTAATCCTCACCAAATTCATGGATTTAAATTCAATTTATTATTTAGATATTTTTTAAAAATTAGATATGTCATCATTTAATAATAGTGAAAATTATTTTTTGATTCATTTTGAGGTCGAAATTCTCTATCTTTAATATCTAAAACATTTATATAAATTGTATCTGGAATTTTCATCATTCATTTATTCTAAATTAATTTAATCTAACATCATGTATCTAAAACCTTTAATATTAAGAACTAACTCATTTAACATGGTAAGGTAGTATTACATTGTATAGACCCAAAGCTTGACATATATTGACATTACATTAATTTTTTGAAATAATTAATACATAACAATAACCAACACTCAAGGACCGTAATAGTTTAGTTTCATTGGAATCTCAGAACATAATCTTCTAATTGGAGTCGAAGATCTTCAACATCTCCCAAAAAATTCTTACCCTTTGTGTTTTCTTACCTAAAACCATTCTTTATATCCTGGGGAAAGGAAATCATAAAAAAGGGTGAGCTCAAATGCTCGGTAAGGGTAAGTATGGAGAAAATAAAAAAAAATCATATACATTTGAACATAAAAACATGAACATAATGTTTAAACAACAAGATCTTGAGAAATGACATAAAACATGTCAGTACGTAAGGCATAGATCATAATGGAACATCAATCATGATAAATAGCATGGGAATAAAACATGTAATTGTGGAAACCATTAAGCTCATGTTTTGATTTCCACAGTAGCCAAGTCATTGCTTCCAAGACCATCTTATTGGACAAAGTCCCTTACATAATCGAGTTCACTCCTCATTTCAGTCTTGTAACACTGAATCAAAATATCTTACCATTCCATCCATGTCTATCTCATGAGATATAAATATTTACCCAATGCATTGAAGGGAGATATAGGTCCCACACATCTTATAATGAAATCATTCTTACTTGTGCCACAATATATACATAAATCATTCATCTAAACCCAAAAAATAAAAATGGGTTTTATAAACATCATCTCATCAAAACATAATCCAAATAAAACAAATGGATATCATTTCATCATAAGAATAATCGAACCATGTAAATAATAGATACATTATAGTTGAAACATAATCATACTAATAAATGTCATCTTAGATGGAAAATAGTTTTGATAAAACAAGTGTAATGAATTCTTGAGGAAAATATCCTTTCTTTTTCAAAATCATTTTCTTTTCACAAAATACCATTCAATTTCAAAATAAAAGAATTCTGTTGAAAATAATCTTGAAATCTTGTGGAGTAAGATTCATGAAAATAAGGCTTTATGAAACTTTAAAAATCCATTTATACTGTATAATTAAAAAAATACATTCTTCTCATACATTTTCTCGAAAAGCCAAAATGTAATTTATATGGTAAACAAAGGAATGCTTCCTTGAATACATTGGGGTAAAAGTAAACAAAGGGTAAAAATGAATTTAAACATACATGGAATAATAGTAAACATTTTATGAAAATAGTTTTATAAAACATGGACGTGGATGATAAACATAACCCCTGTAAATACTTACGAATAAACAATCTCGAATAAGAACGAGATTGGATTAATTATCCCTTACCTTAGGTATGATATCCTTTATATGTATCTGAAACTCCTGTATAATGATTTAAATAATTTCTTTGACTTATTACAGAATCATATTTATTGTTATGATATCATATATGGTTCACTTATGACTTTATATTACCCGTTCTTTTGAAAATTCCATGTTAAAGCAGCATTTTGGGTAAAATCGTTTCATTTATCGTACGTTTTTCGACATGTAGTTCTTGAAATTTTTACTTATATACTGATATACTTAATTCCTGAATGTAAAACATGGTTTATATATAATATATATTTAGTATATAAATATATATGATAGATTGATAAATGGAATGAAATACACCGTTCATGGAGACAGTAGGCCGTGCATACACATGAAGGCTATTTTTGTTTCCTTATTGAATTAAATGCAATTATTTAAATGAAACATATATGTTAATAAATCTAGTATCATTATTATATAATATATTTAATTATTATTTATTATATATACTTTATAATCATACATGAAGGGTTAATCATGGAAAATGATTCTCATCGTGTTCGTGGAGACGGTAGTCCGTACGTACGCACGAATGATGATATCATTCCCATGGTAATGGAATTGTATTTTAGTGTTTGTATAATATTTCATAATCATTATCACTTTATAATAATCATATATAGTCATTTATTTACACCATTATACTCATCCATGTAAGGTGGTGGTGGAAAACAGATTACACTATGGCATGGAGACGGTATTCCGTACGTACGCACGTGCGGTGATTTCATTTTCTGTCGGATGGATAGATGAAGAAATTGGGTTGTTTCATATTTATAATAACATATAAGTATATTAGTGATAATAATTTTATTAATTTATGATTAAGAAAATATATAAAAAGAAGTAGATGAAGAATAAAATTTGAGGGAATCGGAAGAAGTGATTACCTCTTCTTCGACGCACCTCCTTTAAGCTTACTCTTAAGGAACTAGAGTTAGACTTTTGAGAATACTAGAACCTATATTATGTTTCTAGGTAAGTGGATAAGAGAAATTGTATGGGGTTTTCCGAGATTCAAGGCTCAAAAGGTTGTGACGGGAAGAGGGAAGGGGTGCCCTTTTTATAAGGGAGGAGAGGGGCACCTTTGGAAAAACATAAAATATAATTTTATAATGAAGTCATATTCGGTTTATAATAGCCCCAAATTGATATATTTCAAAGATAATGTGGGGATGGGAAGATATAATCTCAACCAATAGGTTTTAGAAAAGTTTATGTTACTATTTCAACCTTATCCTTTAGATTTAACTAAAAGTTAAATAACTGTACTTTTACCGTTTCTTCTTATTTTCTTACACTATATGGTTAATAAAATAACTATAACCAGCCAAAAAAATCCCACATGTTTCATTATTAATATATATAAACTTATCAAAGTAATTTGGCCGAAACATATATTTTTAGGAATATAATAACAATTAGTAATATAATATTTCTTTTAAAAACTATTTTATGTCAATTTTGAAACTATTTGTTAATTGATTTTGTGAAAATAATTATAGAATGATTAGTTAGAAAAAAGTTAATTAAATCAAAAAAATTTCATATTAACATATAAAAATAGTGGAATTCATAAAAATTCTCAAATTACATTTATTTCAGTTTTTATAATATCAATTATTGAAATATTTCATTATTTAGGTAATTACTACATCACCGTTGTGTCATAAATAAAATAAAGTATTTAATGCTTAAAAATTATAAATAAAATACCATTAGGTAGGAAATAAATTTATTTTTTTAATGAATATTTATAGTCGAAATTATCTTGTGTATAACTCTATATTAAAAAAAATTAGTTATTAAACTTTGATTTTAACTATTTTAACTCTTTTTTTAAATAAAATAATAATAAATGTCTTAATCTAATCCAAGTGGTCCTAAAGGGTAATATTTTATTCCTATTTTTGATTTTGGTCGAATTACACTTATCAAATAGAATTAGGACAAGTGTTAGGGTAATAATAATATCATTTTTACCCATAATTAACCTATTTACTTTTAAACGTCGTAAATAAAAGTAAAAAGTTATTATTCACCAAAAATTATTTTTATCTTATTGAACCAAATTTTACTCCTGGATATTAACCATGTCTCTCTGATTTTCTAAATTCCACTCACAGAAGTGGTAAAATTATGTTTTATGTATATTTTCAAATTCTCATAGGAGGTGGGTAAAAGACGGTGAAAAGTTCAATAAAATTTTTATATATCTAAAATTATTCTAAAATGACTCAAATCAATTACATTGAACTTATATATTTATTATGTATAAATTTTTACCTAAAATAAATTTAAATAAAAATTATAATTATTTAAATAAAAAGTCGGTTTTTAAATAGTAACTATGTGTTTTCATTATTCATCAAAAATTGAATGTTTTCAGAAAAATACCAAAAATTCACCCTAGGCTAATTTCATTTTCCCAAATCCAAAAATTAAGCCCATTTTGAAAGATAAAATTTATAAATTTTCAAAAAGTGTGTATTAATATTCATAACGGCTAGTTCATAATAATATTATAATCATATCTCGTTTAGTGAAACTTGGTATTCCGTACTACACATGCTATCTAAGAAGGTCTTGAATACGTGTAATGCAAGCCATGTCAGGGTTGCGTGTAGTGAAATCTCAATTTGGTGTTGCGTATAACATAATCAAAACTTATTTTATTTATACATTAAAAAAAATCTATACATAATGTTGCATAAAATAATTTCCACAAAACGAACTTGAAATTGTGTGTAACACGAGCCAAGAATAGTGTTGGGTATACTGCAAGCTAATACGGTGTTGTGTATAGTACAAGCTAATCTTGGTTTAGTGTATAATAGAAGACATCAAAGAAATTAAAAAATAATATATCTCCTAAAATCATGGGGTGTTACATTATACCCCCCTTAAAATGAATTTCACCCTTGAAATTCGTCAGGGTTATAAATCGTTTACGACATGAAAGTATCATTCATAGAAACCCACATCGTAAAATGGAATACCAAAACTGAACTTTAAAAACTAAATTTTGAAACGTAACGGTTACCTAAATTTACTAATCACTGGGTTTCCACATAGGAGAACATAGGTGAAAATATGGATATGGAAGAGAAATCTAACCATAAATTTCTGATGGAGAGTGGTGGAGAACATGTCTATGAAAAAGCCAACAATCACAAAGCCATAAATTTGTGATTATCTAAGGTACCATCTAATTCATCAGATATAAGAGCAGTAGGACAACATTTTTGGTCTTGAAGATCATTTCCCTAAAGTTTAAGAAATTTGAATTAGAAGAAATACTTTCTTGATTTTGGTACAATCTCACTATGGTTTGTGCCTTGAACAATTTACACTTCATATATTAAAGAAATTAAGTTGAATTTGTCTTCCGTGAAGTGTTAGCAGATCATGCGATAGAATGATAGGTCATTCCATCTGTCTCCAACATAATGTTAGAAAAAGTAATTTACACAAGTCCATATATGGTGAGGTTAATCATATATGGTTCCTAAAATGGAATTATACTTCATCTATCATACCGACCAATAAAATATTACTAGTTTCTACTGACTAGTGACTTTCTTTAGGACAATGGTAGGCGATGTGGTCCTGTTGCACTTCGGTTGTGGGTTCAATTCCCATAGCCTTGTCCAATGTGATGGGTTGTCGCCTGTCCTACAGGTTGTCCTTTTTATAAATCTAAATTATTATAACATCCCATTAATAATATCGAAAAAAAGTTCTATCCTTAAACAATACTAACTTATGTCCAACATAATCCATTCCAATCTTTAGATTTATATAAAATACTTCTATCCAATCTTATAGTATAAAGAGAATGATTAATAGAAATGTTATCAAAAAACCATGTGAATACCATCATTTATCCCCCATATATCATACAATATATCTTGTTGGTCACATAACAAACATGTGAGTATCTTAATCATGTATTCTCTTGAAAAATGGATACCCATTGAACCTTAGGGAAAATATGAATACTATCAAAAGTTAACTCTTTACACATACCAAAATCCCAAAATTTCTCAATAATAAAACCATGATATCAGTCATGAGATTATTTCATTTTATCGGTATCCCTTCATTATGCTCATATCATCTTCTTTCTAAAAATATATCAATCACTTTTCCTGGTTACCAGTACTATATAATTATTGAAAACCAATAAATAGATATTCCAAAATTCCATAATACCATAAATGAGATTCCATGATACTATTTTAAAATCCCATTAAATAAACACTTAATCATTACACAACATCATTGTCATACTCAACA
The DNA here is from genome assembly GCA_963277665.1 of Viscum album. Lineage (NCBI taxonomy): Eukaryota > Viridiplantae > Streptophyta > Magnoliopsida > Santalales > Viscaceae > Viscum > Viscum album. The sequence goes on from OY728150.1 coordinate 333,702,307, forward strand.
TCACAAATAGTGATCGCATGTGACTTCTTTTTATCCTTTTCCTTAAGAGGTTTCTCACGTTGATCATCATCATCCCTTGGATTAGGGCATTGATTAGCATAATTCCCCATTTCCTTTCACTTGAAGCATTGAAGTGTTGGTGGTGCATTCTCTACTGTATTTTCTTTATTCACATCATTAGAAACCCTATTTTCCATTACTTCTACACTCAGCTTCTCGAAACCCTTCTTTAACACACTTAAAACATTTTCTAGTCCCTTTAATACAATCTTCACCATGATTCTTTCCACACTTTGTGCATAAAGAAACATTCATCTTCTTTTCACCACTATTATGAGATTTCACATCGATCTCCATCATTCATTTTTTGTCAAAACCATGATATGGATAGGTTACACAAACTTCCAGTTCTACCTTGATAGCACAACAGACAATTTCTTCATAGATACTAAAGTTTCTTATAGCTAATGCCCTTCGAAGACTTGGTTTTAAGCCATTGAAGAATCGATCAACTTTACCTTCTGGTTGGATGATAAAGCCAAAGGCATAACTTTCAAGTCTTGTAAAATTCACTTCATATATACCAAAAGATTCATCATCCTTCTACTTAAGGTCAATGAACTCCTTTTCTATCTTTGTTCGAAGAATACAAGGGAGTACTTACTGAAAAACATGTTCTTTAACTCATACCATCCCATGGATACAATTTCATCTTGGGGCCTTGTATTATTAATTAGAGTCCACAATTGATCTGCTTCACCTTCTAAATTGTAAATAGCCAGAATGACTTTTTCATGTTCCAAACAGCGAAGTATGGAAAATATCATTTCAATGGTACTAATCGATTGTTCAGCAATAAGTGGATCAGAAGACCCCTTGAAAGAAGGTGGATGTTGCCTCATGAAGGACTCAATAGAATACTATTCCCTTTTATGTTCATTTGGATGTCCAGAATGATTCATAGACTGTGCAAGTATAATAATAACATTTTTCACTCCATCTCCCATGACATTGGTTTGTTCATGAGGATAATCATTTCATTTTCCATTACATTGATCAACACGGTTCCTTTGGGTTCCATCTATCATCTAAAACTCAAAAAGAATAGTGTGAGAGGAAAAAATCATGCTAGGGAAAACAAATAATAAAGGGGGAGTACCTTCAATATCAAACATCTTACGTTTAATTATAAGACTATTTTCACAATTATAGGACTATAACCTATACGTATACTAAACCTTAGGGCCATCCCTAGACATACCTTAGAAATATATCTAGGGATCTCACTAAAGTTTTCGCATCCAAGTTTCCAAAGGTTAACTGAACCTTTCCTCTGATACCAACTGTAAATACCCAAAGCATGTCGTACGTAGACATTACATTAATTTTTTGGAATACTTAATACATAAAAATAACCAACACTCAAGGACCGTAATAGTTTAGTGACTTTGGAAACTCGGTACATAATCTTCTAATCACGGTGAAAGATCTTCAACTTCTCCAATAAATATGTTCCCATTTTTGTTTTCTTACCTAAAACCTTTCTTTAAATCCTGGGGAAAAGAAAACATAAAAAAGGGTGAGGTCAACTGCTTAGTAAGGGTGAGCATGGAGAAAATAAAACAAATCATATACATTTGAACTTAAAAACATGAACATAATGTTTAAACATCATGATCTTGAGCAATGACATAAAACATGTTAGTACATAAGGCATAGATCATAATGGGACATCAATCATGATAAGTAACATGGATTAAAACATGTAATTGTGGAAACCATTAAGCACATGTTATGATTTCCATAGTAGCAAAGGCATTGCTTCCAAGTCCATCTTAGTGGACAAAGTCCCTTTCTGAATCGAGTTCACTCCTCGTTTCAATCCTGTAACACTGAATCGGAATAACATATCGTTCCATCCATGTCTATCTCATGAGATATAAATCATTTCCCAATGAATTGGAGGTAGATATAGGTCCCACCCATCTCATAAAGATATCATTCTTACTTTCTCCATAATATAAACATAAATCATTCATCTAAACCCAAATAATAAAAATGGGTTTCATAAACATCATTCCATCATAACATAATCCATATAAAAAATGGATATCATTTCATCATAAGAAGAATCGAACCATGTAAATAAGAGAGGCATTATACTTGAAACATAATCATACTAAAAAATTTCATCTTATATGGATAATATTTTTGATAAAACAGGTGAAATGAATTCTTGAGGAAAATATCCATTCTTTTTCAAATTCATTTTCTTTTTATAAAATGCCATTCAATTTCAGAAGAATATGATTTTGTTGAAAATAATCACGAAATATTTTGGAGTAAGATTCATGAATATTAGGATTTATGAAACTATAAAAGTCCGTTTATGTCATATAAGTTAAAAAAACATTCATCTCGTACTTTTTCCAGAAAATTTGTAAAGTACCTTATATGGTAAACAAAGGAAAGATTCCATGAATACAATGTGGTAAAAGTCAACAAAGGTAAAAAATCACTTTAAACATACATGGATGAATTGTAAACATTTTATGAAAATAGTTTTAGAAAACATGGACATGAATGATAAACATAACCCCAATAATTACTTATGAAAAAACAATCTCGGATAAGAACGAGATTGGAATAATTATCCCTTACCTTAGGTCTGATATCCTTTGTACGTATCCGAACCACCTGTATAATGATTTAAATAATGTCATTGAATTATTATATAATCATATTAATTGTTATGAAATCATATATGGTTCACTTAGGAATTTATATTACCTGTTCTTTTTTAAATTCCTTGTTAAAGCAGTGTTATGGGTAAAATCTTTTCATTTATCGTACGTGTTTCGACATTTTTTTCTTGATATTATTACTTATATCTGGATTTAATTAATTCCATAATGTAAAATATTATTTATATATATGATATATTCAGTATATAAATAAAATGATAGATCGATAAATGGAATGAAATACACCGTTCATGGAGACGATAGGATGTGCATACGCATGAACGCTATTTTTGTTTCCTTGTTGAATTAAATGGAATTAAGTAAATGAAACATATATGTTATTAAATATAGTATCATTAATATGTCATATAATTCATGATTATTTATTATATATACTTTATAATCATACTTGAATGATTAATCATGGAAAATGAATCTCATCGCGTTCGTGGAGACAGTAGTCCGTACGTACGCACAAATGATGATATCATTCCCATGATCATGGAATTGTATTGAAGTGTTTGTATAATATTTCAGAATCATTATCACTTTACAATAATCAAATTTAGTTATTTATATACCCCATTATACCCATCCAAGTAAGGTGGTAGTGGAATACAGAGTACACCATGGAGTGGAGACGGTATTCTGTACGTACGTACGCGCGGTGATTTTGTTTTCTGTAGGATGGATAGAAGATGAAATTAGGTTGTTTCACATTTATAATAACATATCAGTATATGAGTGATAATGATTTTATAAATTTATGATGAAATAAATAGAGAATAATAAGTATATGAAGAACGAAACTTGAGAGATTCAGAAGAAGAGATTACTTCTTCTTCGACGCATCTCCTTTAAGCTTCCTCTTAAGGAAGTAGAGTTGGCCTTTTGAGAAGATCAGAACCTCTAGAATGTTTACAGGGAAGTGGAAAAGTTAAATGGGTAGGGTATGGCCGATCTTCAAGGCTCAAAAGGTTGTGAAGAGAAGAGGGAAGGGGTACCCTTTTTATAAGGGATGAGAGGGGCACCGTTGAAAAAACATAAAATATTATTTTTAATAAAGTCATATTAAATTTATAATAGATTAAAATTGATTTATTTCAATGCTAAAGTGTGTATGGGTCGAAATCCCCTCAAATAATAGGTTTTAGACATGTTTAGGTTACTATTTTAACCTTATCTTTTAGATTTAACTCTAAGTTAAATAATTAAACTTTTATCATGTCTTCTTTTTTTCCTACACTATATGGTTAATAAACATACAATAACCAGCCAAACAAACCCCAAGTGGTTCATTATTAATATATATAACCTTATCTAAGTCATTTGGATGAAAATTCGATTTTGATGAATATAATAACAATTAATAATATAATATTTGTTTTAAAAACTATTTTATGTCAATTTTGAAACTATTTGGTAATTCATTTTTGTGAAAATCATAACAGCATGATTAGTTAGAAAAAAGAAAATTAAATCAATACTAATATGTCATATTAACCTATAAAAGTAGTGTAATTCCTAAAAAGTCTCAAATTACATTTATTTGGGTATTTATAATATCACTTGTTGTAATATTTCATTATTTAGGTAATTACTTCATCACCATTTTGTCATAAATAACTTATATTATTTAATTTTTAAAAATTTTAAATAAAATACCAGTAGTAGGAAATATTATTATATTTATAATTAATATTTATAGTTGAATTTATCTTATGTTTAACCCTATATTAAAAATGTTTTAGTTATTAAACATTGATTTTAACTATTTTAACTCTTTTTTTAAATATAATAATAATAAATGTCCTAATGTAATACAAGTGGAACTAAAAGGTAATATTTTATTCCTAAGGTTTTTTGGTCGAATTAAACTTATCCAATAGAATTAGGACATGTGTTAGTGTAATAATAATATCATTTTTACCCTTAATCACCCTATTTACTTTTAACCATGGTAAATAAAATTTTAAAAGTTACTATTCACCAAAAAAATATTTTATTCTTATTGAACCACATTTTACTCCTTGATATTAACTGTGTCTCTCGGATGTTTGAAATTCCACTCACAGAATCGGTAAAATTACGTTTTATGTTGATTTTCAAATTCTCATAGGAGGTGGGTAAAAGACGTTGAAAAGTTCAATAAACTTTATATATATATAAAATTATTCTAAAATGACTCAAATGAATTACATTGAACAAATATAGGTATTATGTATTAATTTTGACCTAAAATAAATTTAAATAAAATAAATAATTATTTAAATAAAATGTCGGTTTTTAAATAGTAATCTAGTGTTTTCACTATTCATCAAAAATTGAATGTTTTTAGAAAAATATAAAAATTCGACCAAGGCTTATTTCGATATTCCAAATTCAAAAATTAAGTCCATTTTAAAAGATAAGATTTATTAAATTTAAAAAAATTTGTATTACTATTCATAACGGCTAGTTCATAATAATAATATAATAATATCTCGTTTAGTTAAACTTGGTATTGCGTACTACACACACTATCGAAGAAGGTCTTGATTGCGTGTAATGCAAGCCAAGTAAGGGTTTCCAGTAGTGAATGCTCTTTTTGTTGTTGCGTATAACATAATCAAAACTTATTTCATTTATACATTAAACACAATCTATACATAATGTTGCGTAAAATAATTTCCACAAAACGAACTTGAAATTGTGTGTAACAGGAGCCAAGAATAGTGTTGCGTATACTGCAATCTAATACAGTGTTGCATATAGTACAAGCTAATCTTGGTGTAGTGTATAAAAGAAGACATCAAAGAAATTAAAAAATAATATATCTCATAAAATCTCGGGGTGTTACATTCTACCCCCCTTAAAATGAATTTCGCCCTCAAAATTCGCTGAGGTTATAAATCATTTACTAGTTGAATATTTCATTCATAGAAACCCACATCGTAAAAAGAAATACCAAAACTGAACATTAAAAACTAAATTATGAAACATAACGGTTACCCAAATTAACTAATCATTGGGATTCCACATAGGAGAACATATGTGAAAATATGGATATGGAAGAGAAATTTAAAAATCACGTTCTAATGGAGAGTGGTAGAGAACATGGCTATGGAAGATCCACCAATCAGAAAGCCATAAATTTGTGATTATCTAAGGTACCATCTGATTCATTAGATATTAGAGCTCTAGGAAAACATTTTTGGTTTTCAAGATCATTTCCCTTAAGTAGAAGAAATTGGAATTAGAAGAAATACTTTCTTGATTTTGGTACAATATCACTCTTGTTTGTGCCTTGAACAATTTACATTTCATCTCATAAAGAAATGAAGTTGAATTTGTCTTCCGTGAAGTGTTAGTAGATCATGTGATAGAATGATAGGTCATTCCATCTGTCTCAAACATAAGGTTAGCAAAAGTAATATACATAAGTCCATATATGGTGAGATTAATCGTATATGGTTCCTAAAATGGACTTATACTTCATCTATCATACCGCTTAATAAAATAAAACTAGTTTCTACTAACCAGGGTCTTCTTGTAGGACAATGGCAGGCGAAGAGGGCCTGTCACACATCGGTTGTCTGTTCGATTCCCACAGCCTTGTCCAACGCGACGGGTTGTTCCCCATCCTGAAGGTTGTCCTGTTTCTAAAACTTCATTAGTATAGCATCCCATAAATAATATCGAAAAAAAATTACATCCTTAAACAATTCTAACTTATGTCCAACATAACCCATTCCAATCTTTAGGCTTATCTAAAATACTTCTATCCAATCTTATAGTATAACGGGAACAATTGCTAGAAATGTCATCAAAAAAGCATGTGAATACCATCATTTATCCCCCATATATCATACGATATATCTTGTTGGTCACATTCCAAACATGTGAATATCTTAATCATGTATTCTCTTGAAAATTGAATACCCATTGAATCATAGTGAAAACATGAATGCTGTCAAAAGTTTACTCTTTCCACATACCAAAATCCCAAAATTTCTATATACTCAAACCATTATATCGATAATGATATCCTATCATTTTCCTTTTAACCCTCCATTATGTTCATATCATCATCTTTCGAAAAATATTTCAATCACTTTTCATTGTTACTGGTACCATATAATTATTGAAAACCAATACATAGATATTCCAAAATTCCATAATACCATAAATGAGATTCCATGATACTATTTTGGAATCCCATTACATAAACACTTAATCATTACACAACATCATTTTCATACTCAACATCAACAATAGTGATCGCATGTGACTTCCCATTAACCTTTTCCTTAAGTGGTTGCTCACATTTATCATCATTAACCCTTGGATTAGGGCATTAATTAGCATAATTCCCCATTACCTTTCACTTAAAGCATTGAAGTGTTGGTGGTGCGTTCTCTATTATATATTCTTTCTTCACATCATTAGAATTCCTTTTTTTCCATTACTTCTACACTCAGCTGCTCCATGACCTTCTTTTCCACACTTAAAACATTTTCTAGTCCCTTTAATATAATCTCCACCATGCTTCTTTCCACACATTGAGCATAATGAAACATTTATCTTCTTTTCACCATTATTCTGAGATTTATCTTTGAACTCCATCTTTCATTTCTTGTCAAAACCATGTTATGGATATGTTACACCAACTTCCAGTTCTACCTTGATAGCACAACTCACAATTTCTTCATAGCTACTGAAGTCTATTATAGATAATGACCTTCGTAAACTTAGTTTTAATCCACTGAAGAATCGATCAACTTTACTTTCAGGTTGGATGAGAAATCCATATTCATACCTTGAAAGTCTTGTAAAATTCGCTTCATATATACCAACAGATTCATCATCCTTATGTATAATCTCAAGGAACCATTTTTTATCTTTGTTCAAAAAATACGAGTGAAGTACTTACTAAAAAACAAGTTCTTGAACTCGTCCCATTCCATAGATTCGATTTCATCTTGGGGACTTGTATTCTTAATTAGAGTCCACCATTGGTCTGCTTCACCTTCTAAACGGTAAATAGCCAGAATGAGTTTTTCATGTTCTGAACAGCGAAGTATGGAAAATATCTTTTCAATGTTACTGATCCATTTTTCAGCAATAAGTAGATCAGAAGACCCACTGAAAGAAGGTGGATGTTGCCTGATGAAGGACTCAAAGGAATGTTTTATCCTTTTATGCTCATTTGGAAGTCTAGAAAGATTCATATCTTGTGTAAGTATAGAAATAATATTTTTCACTTCATCTCCCATGATATTGGTTTGTTCATGATGACAATCATTGCATTGTCCATTACATTGATCAACACAATTCCTTCGGGTTCCAGCAATTATCTAAAACCCAAAAAGAATAGTGTGAGAGGAAATAATCATGCTAGGGAAAACAACATAATAAAGGGGGAGTACCTTCAATATCTAATATCCTAGGTTTAATTATAAGTCTATTATTGCAATTCTAGGACTATAACCTATATGTATACTTATCCTTAGGGACTTCCGTAGACATACCTTAGAAATATATCTAGGGATCTCACTAAAGTTTTCACATCCTAGTTTACAAAGATTAACCAAACATTTCCTCTGATACCAACTATAGAGACCCAAAGCTTGAAGAACATAGACATTACATTACATTTGTGGAATAGTTAATAAATAACAAGAACCAACACTCATGGATTGTAATATTTTTGTGTCTTTGGAACCTCAGAATATAATCTTCTAATCATTTTGAAAGATCTTCAACATCTTCCATAAGCATCTAACCTTTTTTTTCTTACCTAAAACCTTTCTTTAAATCCTGGAGAAAATAAAAAGTAAAAATGGGTGAGCTCAACTGCTCAGTAAGGGTATGCATGGAGAAAATAAAACAAATCATAAATATTTGAACTTACAAACATGAACAAAATGTTTAAACATAAAGATCTTAAGCAATGACATAAAACATCTCAGTATGTAAGGAATAGATCATAATGGGACATCAATCATGATAAATAGAATGGGAATAAGACATTTAATTGTGGCATCCATTAAGAACATGTTATTATTTCTATACTAGACAAGGCATTACTGCCAAGACCATCTTAGTGGACAAAGTCCCTTTCTGAATCGAGTTCACTCCTCATTTCAGTCATGTAACACTGAATCAGAATAACTTACCATTCCAACCATGTCTATATCATGAGATATAAATATTTACCCAATGCATTTGAGGGAGATATAGGTCCCAACCATCTCATAATGAAATCATTCTTACTTGTTCCACAATATAAACATAAATCATTCATCTAAAGCCAAATAATAAAAATGAGTTTCATAAACATCATCCCATCATAACATAATCCATAGAAAAAAAAGGATATCATTTCATCATAATAAGAATCGAACCATGTAATTAATAGATACATTATACATGAAACATAATCATAATAAAAAATCTCATCTTATATGGAAAATAGATTTGATAAAACATGTGAAATTAATTCTTGAGGAAAATAACATTTATTTTTCAAAATCATTTTCTTTTCACAAAATGCCATTCAATTTCAAAAGAAAATAATGTTTTTGAAAATAATCATGAAATCATCTTGAGTAAGATTCCTGAAAATAAGGCTTTATGAAACTGTAAAAATCCATTTATTCCATATAAGTAAAAAAACATTCTTCTCAAACTTTTGCCGGAAAAGTCAAAAAGTACCTTTTATGGTAAAAAAAGGAAAGATTCCTTGAATACAATGTGTTAAAAGCCAACAAAGGGTAAAAATGAATTTAAACATACATGGAATAATATTAAACATTTTATGATAACATTTTTAGAAAACATGGACATGGATGATAAACATAACCCCAGTATGTACTTACGAATAAATAATCTCGGATAAGAACGAGATTGGAATAATTATCCCCTACCATAGGTCCAATATCCTTCGTACGTATTTGAAACTCCTGTATAATGATTTAAATAATGTCATTGAATTATTACTGAATAATATTCATTATTATTATATCATATATGGTTCACTTATTACTTTATATTACCCGTTCTTTTATAAATTCCATGTTTAAGCAGCGTTTTGTGTAAAATCGTTTCATTTATCGTACATGTTTAGACATGTTGTTCTTGAAATTATTACTTATATCCTGATTTACATAATTGTAGAATGTAAATCCTGATTTATATATAATATATATTATGTATATAAATATATATGATAGATCGATAAACGAAATGAAATACACTGTTCATGGACACGGTAAGCCGTGCATATGCATGAATGATATTTTATTTTTCTTATTGAATTAAGTAGAATTAAGTAAATGAAGCATATATGTTAAAAAATCCAGTATAATTATTATTTAATATATTTCATGATTAATAATTATATATACTTTATAATCATACTTTAATGTTTATTCATGAAAAATGAATCTCATCGTGTTCGTGGAGACGGTAGTCCGTACATACGCACGAATGATGATATCATTCCCATGATCATGTAATTGTATTGAAGTGTTTGTATAATATTTAAGAATAATTATAACTTTACAATAATCATATATATTTATTTACTTACCCCATTATACCCATCCATGGAAGGTGGTGGTGGAAAAAAGTTTACACCACGACGTGGAGATGGTATTCCGTACGTACGCATGCTCGGTGATTTCGTTTTCCATAGGATAGATAGAAAATGAAATTGCGTTGTTTTATATTTATAATAACATATTATTATATGAGTGATACTGATGTTATTAATTTATGATGAAACAAATAGAGAAGAATAAGTAGAAGAAGAAAGAAACTTGAGAGAATCAGAAGAAGAGATTACCTCTTCTTCGACACACCTCCTTTAAGATTCCTCTTAAGGAAGTATAGATGGTCTTTTGAGAAGACTAGAACCTAAAATATGTTTCTAGGGAATTGGAGAAAATAAATGGGAAGGGTTTTTAAGAGCTTAAAGGCTGAAAAACATGTGAAGAGAAGAGGTAAGGGGTTCCCTATTTATAAGGGAGGAGAGGGGCACCTTTGGAAAAACTTAAAATAATATTTTATAAAAAAATCCATATTAAGTTTATAATAGATCAAAATTGACTTATTTAAAATCTAAAGCGGGGTGGGTTGAAATACTCTCAACAAATAAGTTTTAGACATGTTTAGGTTACTATTTTAACCTTATCTTTTAGATTTAACTCTAAGTTAAATAATTTACCTTTTACCGTGTCTTCTTGTTTTCTTACACTATATGGTTAATAAATGAACTATAACGAGCCAAACTAACCCCAAGTGGTTCATTATTAATATATATAACCTTATCTAAGTCATTTTTCAGAACCTTATATTTTTAGGAATATAATAACAATTAATAATATAAAATTTGTCTTAAAAACTATTTTATGTCAATTTTGACACTATTTGGTAATTGATTTTTTTGAAAATCGTAACAGCATGATTAGTTTGAAAAAAGGTAATTAAATCAATACTAACATGTCGTATTAACCTATAAAATTAGTGTAATTCATAAAAAGTCTCAAATTACATTTATTTGGGTATTTATAATATCAATTATTGTAATATTTCATTATTTAGGTAATTACTGCATAACCATTGTGTCATAAATAACATAAATTATATAATTTATAAAAATTATAAATAAAATACCATTAGGTAGGAAATATTTTTATTATTTCTAATGAATATTTATAGTTTAATTTGTATTATGTATAACCCTATATTAAAAATATTTGAATTTTTAAACTTTGATTTGAACTATTTTAACTTTTTTTTAAATAAAATTATAATAAATGTCCTAATCTAATCCAAGTGGACCTAATGGGTAATATTTTATTCAAAATGTCGTTTTTGGTCGAATTACACTTATCCCATAGAACTAGGACATGTGTTAGGGTAATAATAATATCATTTTTACCCTTAATTGACCTATTTAATTTTAACCCTGGTAAATAAACGTAAAAAGTTGCTATTCACCAAAAATTATTTTTATTTTATTGAACAACATTTTACTCCTTGATATTTACTCTGTCTCTCGGATTTTTGAAATTCCACTCACAGAAGCGATAAAATTATTTTTTATGTACATTTTCAAATTCCCCAAAGAGGTGGGTAAAAGATGATGAATAGTTCAATAAAATTTTTATATATCTAAAATTATTCTAAAATGACTCAAATGAATTAAATTGAACATATATAGGTATTATGTATAAATTTGGACCTAAAATAAATTTAAATAAAATAAATAATTAATTAAATAAAAAGTTGGTTTTTAAATAGTAACCCAGTGCTTTCACTATTCATAAAAAATTGAATGTTTTCAGAAAAATACCAAAACTTCCCCCTATTCTAATTTTGATATTCTGAATCCAAAAATTAAGTCCATTTTGAAAGATAAAATTTATAGAATTTTAAGAAGTGGGTATTACTATTCATAATGGCTAGTTCATAATAATATTATAATAATATCTCGTTTAGTAAAACATGGTATTGCGTACTGCACATGCTGTCGAAGAATGTCTTGATTGTGTGTAATGAAATCCAAGTCGGGGCTGCGTGTAGTGAAAGATTTGTTTGGTGTTGCCTATAACATAATCACAACTTATTTCATTTATACATTAAACAAAATCTATACTTAATGTTGCGTAATATAATTTCCACAAAACGAACTTGAAATTGTGTGTAACACGAGCCAAGAATAGTGTTGCATATACTGCAAGCTAATACGGTGTTGCATATAGTACAAGATAATCCTGGTGTAGTGTATAATAGAATACATCAATGAAATTAAAAAATAATATATCTCATAAAATCTCGGGGTGTTACATTCTACCCCCTTAAAATGATTTTCACCCTCAAAATTCATCGGGGTTATAAATCATTTACTACTTGAATGTTTCATTCATAGAAACCCATGTTGTAAAAAGGAATACCAAAACAAAACTCTAAAAACTAAATTATGAAACGTAATGGTTACCCAAATTAACTAATCACTAGGTTTCCACATAGGAGAACATAGGTGAAAATATGGATATGGAAGAGAAATCTAACCATTAAGTTCTGATGGAGAGTGCTAGAGAACATGGCTATGAAAAATCCAACAATCACAAAGCCATAAATTTGTGATTATCTAAGGTACTATCTGATTCATCATATATAAGAGCACTAGGACAACATTTTTGGTTTTCAAGATCATTTCCCTAAAGTTGACGAAATTGGAATTTGAATAATTACTTTCTTGATATTGGTATAGTCTCACTATTGTTTGTGCCTTGAACAATTTACACTTTATCACTTAAAGAAATAAAGTTGAATTTGTCTTTCGTGAAATGTTAGCAGATCATGCTATAGAATGATAGGTCATTCTATCTTTCTCAAACATTAGGTTAGCAAAAGTAATATACATAAGTCCATATATGGTGTGATTAATCATATATGGTTCATAAAATGGACTTATAATTCATCTATCATACCACTTAATAAAATAAAACTAGTTTCTACTAACTAGGGACTTCTTATAGGCCAATGGTATGCGATGAGGGCCTGTCGCACTAATATTGTGGGTTCGATTCCCACAGCCTTGTCCAACGCAATGGGTTGTCGCCCATCCTACAGGTTGTCATTTTTCTAAAACTACATTATTATAACATCACATCAATAATATCGAAATAAAGATCTATCCTTAAACAATAATAACTTATGCCCAACATAATCCATTCCAATCTTTAGGCTTATCTAAAATACTTCTATCCAATCTTATAGTATAAAGAGAATGATTGATAGAAATGTCATCAAACAAGCATGTGAATACCATCATTTTCCCCCATATTTCATACGATATATGTTTCTAGTCACATTCCAAACATGTGAATATCTTAATCATGTATTCTCTTGAAAAATTAACACCCATTGAAGCTTAGTGAAAACATGAATGATGTCAAAAGTTAACTCTTTCCACATACCAAAACTCCAAAATTTCTATATACTCAAACCATGATATCAGTCATGAGCTCATTTCATTTTCTCTTTATCCCTTCATTATGCTCATATCATCTTCATTCCAAAAATATTTCAATCACTTTCCATGGTTACCAGTACCATATAATTATTTAAAACCAATACATAGATATTCCAAAATTCTATAATACCATAAATGAGATTCCATGATACTGTTTTGAAATCCCATTACATAAACACTTAACCATTACACAACATCATTGTCATACTCAACATCACAAATAGTGATCGCATGTGACTTCCCTTTATCCTTTTCCTTATCATCATTAACCCTTGTATTAGGGAATTGATTAGCATAATGCTCCATTTCCTTGCACTTGAAGCATTGAAGTGTTGGTGGTGCGTTCTCTACAGTCTTTTCTTTATTCACATCATTAGAAACCCTTTTTCAAATACTTATACACTTAGCTACATGATGACCTTCTTTTCCACACTGAAGACATTTTCTAGTCCCTTTAATACAATCTCCACCATGATTCTTTCCACACATTGAGCATAAAGAAAAATTCATCTTCTTTTCACCATTATTCTGAGATTTCTCTTTGAACTCCATCTTTCGTTTCTTGTCAAAAATATGATATGGATATGTTACAACAACATCCCGTTCTACCTTCATAGCACAACGCACAATTTCTTCATAGATACTGAAGTCTCTTATAGCTAATTCCAATAAAAGACTTGGTTTTAAGGCACTGAAGAATCGATAAACTTTACATTCAGGTTGCATGATAAAGCCAGATGCATACCTTGAAATTCTTGTAAAATTCACTTCGTATATCCCAACAGATTCATCATCCTTTTGTTTAAGCTCATGGAACTCCTTTGCCATCTTTTTTCAATGAATACGAGGGATTTACTTACTGAAAAACAAGTTCTTGAACTCATCCCATTACATGGATTAAATTTCATCTTGGGGACTTGCATTCTTAATTAGAGTCCACCATTGATCTGCTTCACCTTCTAAATGGTAAATAGCCAGAATGACATTTTCATGTTCTAAACATCGAATTATGGAAAATATCATTTCTATGTTACTGATCCATTGTTCAGAAACAAGTGGTTCAGAAGACCCATTGAATGAAGGTGGATGTTGCCTCATGAAAAACTCAATAGAATATTGTTCCTTTTTATGATCATTTGGAAGTCCAGAATGAATCATTTCTTGTGTAAGTATAGAAATAATATTTTTCACTCCATCTCCAATGAAATTGGTTTTTTCAGGAGGACAATCATTGCATTGTCGATTACATTGATCAACACGGTTCCTTCGGGTTCCATCTATCGTCTAAAACCCAAAAACAATAGTGTGAGAGGAAAAAATTATTCTTGGGAAAACAACATAATAAAGGTGGAGTACCTTCAATATCTATCATATTAGGTTTAATTCTAATACTGTTAGCTAAATTATAGGACTATAACCTATACATATACTTAACCTTAGGGAAATCCCTAGGCATACCTTATAAATATATCTAGGGATCTCACTAAAGTTTTCACATCCTAGTTTCTAAAGGTTAACTAAACCTTCCCTCTGATACCAACTGTAGAGACCCAAATCTTTATGTACATAGACATTACATTACATTTTTAGAATATTTAATAAATAACACGAACCAACACTCAATGACTGTAATATTTTAGTGTCTTTGGAAACTCAGAACATAATCTTCTAATCGTGGTGAAAGATCGTAAACATCTACCATAATGATCTTCCCCTTTTTGTTTTATTACCTAAAACCATTCTTTAAATCCTGGGGAAAAGAAAAAATAAAAAAGGGTGATCTAAAATGCTTAGTAAGGGTAAGGATAGAGAAAATAAAACAAATCATATATATTTGAACATAAAAACACGAACATAATGTTTAAACATCAAGATCTTGAGAAATAACATAAAACATGTCAGTACGTAAGGCACAGATCATAATGGGACATCAATCATGATAAACAGCTTGGGAATAAATCATGTAATATTGGTAACCATTAGGCACATGTTATGATTTCGATAGTAGCCAAGGCATTGCGGCCAGACCATCTTAGTGTACAAAGTCCCTTTCTGAATTGACTTCACTCCTCGTTTCAGTCTTGTAACACTGAATCTGAATAAATTACCATTCCAGCCATGTCTATCTCTTGAGATATAAATCATTACCCAAAGCATTGGAGGGAGATATAGGTCCCACCAATCTCATAATGAAATCATTCTTACTTGTGCCACAATAAAAACATAAATCATTCATCTAATCCCAAAGAATAAAAATGGGTTTCATAAACATAATATCATCATAACATAATCCATATAAAAAAATGGATATAATTTCATCATAAGAAGAATCGAACCATGTAAATAATAGATACATTATACTTGAAACATAATCATACTAAAAAAATTCATCTTAGATGGAAAATAGTTTTGATAAAACACGTGAAATGAATTCTTGAGGAAAATATCATTTCTTTTTCAAAATAATTTTATTTTCACAAAATGCCATTCAATTTCAAAAGAAATGGATTTTTTTGAAAATAATCATGAAATCATGTGGAGTAAGACTCATGAAAATAAGGCTTTATGAAATTGTAAAAATCTTTTATGCCGTATATGTTAAAAAAACATTCTTCTTGTACTTTTGTTGGAAAAGTGAAAAAGTGCCTTATCTGGTAAACAAAAGAAAAGATTCCTTGAATAAAATGTGGTAAAAGTCAAAAAAAGGGTAAAAATGACTTTAAACATACATGGAAGAAATGTAAACTTTTTATGAAAATAGTTTAGAAAACATTGACAAGGATGATAAACATAACCCCAGTAACTCCTTACGAATAAACAATCTCAGATGATAACGAGATTGGAATAATTATCCCTTACCTTAGGTCTGATATCCTTCGTACGTATATAAACCTCATGTATAATGATTTAAATAAAGGCATTGACTTATTACAGAATCATATTAATTTTTATGATATCATATTTGGTTCACTTATGACTGTATATTACCCGTTCATTGCTAAATTCCATGTTAAACCAGCATTTTGAGTAAAGTCGTTTCATTTATCGTACGTGTTTGACATGTTGTTCTTGATATTATTACTTATATACTGATTTAATTAATTCCAGAATGTAAAACATGATTTATATATAATATATATTCAGTATATAAATATATATGATAGATCGATAAATGGAATGAAATACACAGTTCATGGAGACGGTAGGCCGTGCATACGCATGAATGCTATTTTTGTTTCCTTATTGAATTAAATGGAATTAAGTAAATGAAACATATATGTTAATAAATCCAGTATCATTATTATGCAATATATTTAATGATTATTTATTATATATACATTATAATCATTCTTGAATAGTTAATCATGGAAAATGAATCTCATCGCATTTGTGGAGACGGTAGTCCGTACGTACGCACGAACAATGATATAATTATCATGATCATGGAATTGTATTTAAGTGTTTGTATAATATTTCAGAATCATTATCACTTTAAAATAATCATATATATTTATTTATTTACACCATTATACCCATCCATGTAAGTTGGTGTTGGAAAACAGATTACACCACGGCGTGGAGACGGTATTCCGTACGTACTCACACGTGGAGATTTTGTTTTCCATAGGATTAATAGAAGATGAAATTGGGTTATTTCATATTTATAATAAAATATCAGTATATAATTGATACGGGTGTTATTAATTTATGATGAAACAAAGAGATAAGAATAAGTAGAAGAAGAATGAAACTTGAGAGAATCGTAATAATAGATTACCACTTCTTCGATGCATCTCATTTAAGCTTCCTCTTAAGGAAGTGGAGTTGGTCTTTTGAGAAGAACAGAATCTCCAGAATGTTTCTAGGGAAGTGGAGAATAGGAATGGGCAGGGTTTGTCCGAGATTCATAACTCAAAAGGGTGTGAAGAGAAGAGGGAAGGGGTGCCATTTTTATAAGGGAGGAGAGGGGCACCTTTGAAAAAACATAAAATATTTTTTTATAATAAATTCATATTCGGTTTATAATAGCTCCAAATTGATTTATTTAAAAACTTGAGTGGGAATGGGTTGAAACCCTCTCAAAAAATATGTTTTAGATAAGTTTAGGTTACTATTTTAACCTTATCTTTTAGATTTAACTCTAAGTTAAATAATATAACTTTTACCGTGTCTTCTTGTTTTCTTACACTATATGGTTAATAAACTTACTATAACCTACCAAAAGAACCCCAAGTGGTTAATTATTAATATATATAACATTATATAAGTCATTTGGCCGATCATTAGTTTTTTAGGAATATTTAACAATTAATAATATAATATTGTTTTAAAACTATTTTATGTCAATTTTGACACTATTTCGTAATTGATTTTTTTTGAAAATCGTAACAGCATGATTAGTTCAAAATAAGTTAATTAAATAAATAATAACTTGTCTTATTAACCTATAAAATTAGTGTAATTCATAAGAACTCTCAAATTACATTTATTTGGGTATTTATAATATCAATTATTGTAATATTTTGTTATTTAAGTAATTACTGCATCACCATTGTGTCATAAATACCATAAATTATTTAATGTCTAAAAATTATAAATAAAATACTATTAGGTAGGAAATATTTTTATATTTATAAATAATATTTATATTTGAATTTATCTTATGTATAACCCTATATTAAAAATGTTATAGTTATTAAACTTTGATTTTAACTATTTTAACTCTTTTTTTAAATAAAATAATAATAAAAGTCCAAATCTAATCCAAGTTGACCTAAAGGGTAATATTTTATTTCTAAGGTTGTTTTTGGTCAAATTACACTTATCCAATAGATTTAGGACATGTTTTAGGGTAATAATAATATCATATTTACACTTAATTACTCTATTTACTTTTAACCGTGGTAAATAAAAGTAAAAAGTTACTATTCAACAAAAAACATTATCTTATTGAACTACATTTTACAACTTCATATTAATCTTGTCTCTCAGATTTTCGAAATTCCACTCCTATAAGAGGTAAAATTATGTTTTATGTAGATTTTCAAATTCTCCTAGGAGGTGGGTAAAATACGGTGAAAAGTTCAATAAAATTTTTATATATCTAAAATTATTCTAAAATGACTCAAATGAATTATATTGAACTTATATAGGTATTATGTAAAAATTTTGACCTGAAATAAATTTACATAAAATAAATAATTATTTAAATAAAAAGTTGGTTTTTAAATAGTAACCCAGTGTTTTTACTATTCATCAAAATTTGAATGTTTTCAGAAAATACCAAAAATTCACCCTAGGCTAATTTCGATATTCTAAATCCAAAAATTATGTTCATTTTGAAAGATAAAATATATAAAATTTCAAAAATCTTTTATTACTATTCATAACGGCTAGTTCATAATTATATTATAAGAATATCTCATTTAGTGAAACGTGGTATCGTGTACTACACACGGTATCAAAGAAGGTCTTGATTGTGTGTAATACAATCCACGTCAGGGCTGCGTGTAGTGAATGATCTATTTCATGTTTCATATAACAAAATCAAAACTTATTTCATTTATAAATTAAAAAAATTTATACTTAATTTTGTGTAAAATAATTTCCATAAAACGAACTTGAAATTGTGTGTAACACGAGCCAAGAATAGTGTTGCATATACTGCAAGCTAATACGATGTTGCGTATAGTACAATCTAATCTTGGTGTAGTGTATAATAGAATAGATCAAAGAAATTAAAAAAATAATATATCTCAAAAAATCTCATGGTGTTACATACATAATTCAATCTTCATCCATTTAGAGATCTTCATATTTGGCTATAAAGATTTATAGTTTGGCCATGTTATTCATGTAATTTTAATTATATTCATATTATATCTTATCCCACACATCTTTAGTTCTATGTATCCCAATAACATTTATTTTTTTGATAATTTTAGATAGATTAATTCAATACATTTATACCATTCCCATAAACATTCATGTCCATTTTTTAATCATAAATAATACATGCATTACTTCAAAGTGGTAGAAACTCCACCATAATAGCATCAATGACCACCAATACATATAAAAAAATTAATGGTAAAATTTTTTTATACATCAGTTGAATTTATTTCCCATAAAATATTTGAAGTAATCTCATATTCCGTGATATTATGATATCCATGTTACCTAAAAAATGAGTATAATCTCAATGGGAAAATGTTTCCTTTGATACCACTAATAGATCCCAAATCCAATTGTGATACCACGGAGTGGGTGATCAGTGGAAACTATTTATTCATAAAAATAATCCATTTTGAAATAAAACCTTTTGAACAATTAATTTGCTGATTTATTCAAAATTATCTTCATCTCTATCATGTATAATAATGGTAAATAAACAAGGCACATATGAAATTTTCAAAGGTTAATAATTTACATGAGATCATAAACCTTGATGTGTTAGACATATTTTTTGTATATGGATTTTATTTTTACTTTGAAATTATAGTGATACAAATTGTACAATAGGGTCCATATATGGCTTGGGAGGTTATTATACACTTCTCTATGTGGGAAATGTAGTATTTTATTCCGAATAAATGCATTGAATCATTTATACCAAACCATGACTTCTTCATGATCCCAATCTCTGTTGTTTTTGAATGGGATCTTCCAATCATCATTGGATGATTCATAATATGGTAATAGATCTTATTTAAGAAATAAATCAACCATCAGATCAATGTAAATATTACAGATTCATATTGAACATCCTCACATGAGTTTAGATTAATAAAATAATGTATGAGGGACAACATTACCAAGAGTTTCTTCTTAATCAAACACTATAAATACATAATCTAATAGAAATAAAGAATATATTTCCTTGAACATTTTAGAGAAATTATTTTTAATTCTGGTCTTGTTCTTTTATTATTTTATTATACCGGATAATTTACACACAAATTTTTAAACCCCCTCTAAATTTTCTAACAACATCCTCCTCATTTAACTCCTTAAAATTCGTGATATTTTTTGGAATACTATTTCTAAAATATATATTGAAACTTCATATTTTTAATGTTTTATAATTTCCCAGTTTAACATTCATTATTAATATTCTAATTCTTAGATACTGGGTGATTTCAAAAATAGAAATTTTATATCTCATTGTATATCACACAATCATTATATTTAATCCTCTCAAATTATTTTAGTTAAATAATCATGAATTATATGAAAATCCCCCCTTAAAAGTATATATAAAATCTAATGGAAATATACTTGCATCTAAGCTTGAATGGTTATACAATAAGCAAGAAATCTCAATAGTATTTTGGAAAGATCCATGAATTGATTCTTTTATAATTTGACCTCAACTTGAATAATATACACATAATGAGTCATGGGTAGTTATCATCAAATAATAATACTTTGAAAATTCTCTAGCATAATATTTATTAGAATAATTAATGAATTATTATATTTTTTTAATGGACCATTGATCAAAATTCTATGGTATTTATTTATTAAAAGAAACAACTATTATCAAAATAATGGGATCTTATTACAATTAGATTCATAGAAAATATGCGAGTTGATCCGAAGCATGTTTAACCATGTAAGAATCATACTAATGCCCAATTTGAAAGTCCCATTTATAACCATGTTTTCATCCTAAAAAATGGGTGTGGTAATAATGTTGAGGCTCATAAGAGTATATAATAATTAGATCGATTTAGTAATTGGCCTCCATGAAAAAAAATATTCTATATCTCTAATGGTTTGCACAGTAGTATAAGAGTTTCTTTCAAAACAAATTTTATTCCAACCCTTCATTTTAGAAATAGATACATCATGTATGAAACAAAATATCTCCACTGTATGAGAAGAATTTACACCTCATGATCCGTAGAAACATCCCATACATGTATCCTTATTTTGGATCCCTTTATGTTGTTTTGAAGTTATTCATTTTTCAGATTACATTACATAAACTTAGGATCCCCCAGAATTATTCCAAGACACTATCCAAAAATTTCAACAATAATGAAAAACATTCTCCCAAACACTCTTAAATGTCTAAAAATTTGATTAAAATAAATATAACATAATCATTAATTCCAATGGAACCTACAAAATTATTTTTAATTTCAAATAAATGAATTAAATGTTATTTGTAGAATAAATATTCTAAAAACAATGACTCTTTTGTTGATCATAATTTATTATAACATCATAAATGAATTTTTATTCAAGATGAATGAATATATTTTAATAAAAAACCCTGGAGAATGATATAACATGATGAGAATATTTTAATGTTGAATAATCAAGGTGATACTAATTTTTTAAAAGTAGAAACTCTATAATATCATTCTAGAATGTAAATATTGTTATGCTAGATCTATTCACATGCGTTTTAAATATGAAAAGTTTATTTTAGACCATAGTAAAACTAATCATAATTGTATCTTCCTGGCCAAGAAGACGGTGATAATGTGGAGATTGAATATTAGAAATCATAATAAATGATGAATATATCCAGGTATTTTGAGGGATCTCACACAATGATGACCAAACTAGAATAGATGTTTTGTTGTATAATATTCTTATAGTTGTGAAAATTTATTAATTGTGATAATGTATAACTATTTTGAGAATATTTTTCTCAAAACCATTGGAATTTTTTTAAATAAAAAGTTTTTCAAATGGCATAAATTTTGAAGGAAATGAGAAAATTTTATTCATGGAAATATAGTTGAGTCTATTGGCCAAGAAAAAAATAGAATATATAGGATCTATGGAGAACACCCATGTGATAAAGAATAAGAAAAACTGTAAGTATCACCACAAAAATTTCATGTATGATTAATTAGATATTAAACACACATATATATATACCTAATATTTTGTGATCTTATAATTTTAAAGGTGAGAAGAAGATAAAATAACTGTCTTGAAGAAGATAAAACATGAAACTAACAAATAAGAATTGTAGATACTATAATAATTAACAAAAAAATTATCACAATTGAGGTATAAAAATAATTTGACCAAAATCTATTAATCAAATCAATTCATTTGTAGAACATGGAGTGGGAGAAAAAAAATACCTATGATATTATATATGTTACAAGCCTAATTCTTAGATAAATAATAAATAGGAAAAGATGATCAGATGCTGATAGGGGTTATTTGTGAAAACTTATGTTATATAGTCCCAATAACTATGGAGATTTATGGTCATTAAAGACCATAGGATCTCAAGAGTGATATGATATTGTGATCAAATTCTCCATAAGATCTAGAACTAAACAAATACGTGGAAACAAATGTTTCAATATTTTGTACATGAATATCTAAATGTAGTTGAATTCTCTATAGAGAAAGAGGATCATATAATTTGATGTGGTGAGTTCATATAACAAAAATTTTATCATATCAAAACTTTTTGGAAGGATAACTATTGGATACTATTGGAGGTAGAGAAAATAATGCTTTGAAAATTATGGGATGTATTATAAGATCTATATCAATAAGATTGGTGATTATGTCAGGGAAGTGTATTTTTACCTTCCATAATGATTAAACTAAGGTAAAATCAAATAATATATGTCTTTATATGATAATATTAACTTATTATCCCAAATTGTAATCACTTTTATGAACTGGTGATAAACATTATGATAGGAGGTGAATAACTAATCACTAGAAAGAGTAGGTTTCCCGAAATAAGGTTGAACATTGTAATAATAACAAGTGATTCAATTTAATTTATTTCTAATTTATTTTGTTTTATTATGTTCTATATAAAAAAAATATTTCCACGTGTCAAAACTGGAAACAATGTTTAGTATACAAACATAGGTAAATTTTGATAAGAATGGTTAGAATTTGGTAAATATTGGTCAAACCTGATTCACGTCAACCTCTAAGGTGACAAAACCATTTCCCAAAATTTATATTTATAAAATAGGATAATTATATGAATAATTGTATAATATTGTGTTATGTGTATTAATACAAGTAATATGACCATTGAGAGGGTTGGGTGACCGTTGGAATAATAACATAGTTATATGACCATTATAATGGAAATGTATCTACTATGTATAACAAATAGGTGTTCAAAATAATGAATAGCATAATTTGGATAAATTAAAATCAAAATTTCAATTAATTTTTTTATTTATTTATATTTATTAAATTATATATATATATATATCTAAAATATACATATATATTAATATTGTGATTTTAAATTTTTTTCCCAAAAAATTAATTTTGAAATACACCATGTTTTTTATTTAATAGTTAAATTTCTTGTATAAAAAAATTTTCATTCTAAATGACTTCAACCCTAAAATGAGCAAATAAAAATTAAAAAATGTTAAATTTTTTATAATTTTATAAGATAATTTAATTTTTATGTAAATAGAAAAACAATATCTATATATATATGGTATGTATTATGACACTATTTTTATTTAAAATTGATGTAATAAGTAATATAAATATATTTGTGACCATTAATATGTTAATTCATAAATTAATTTATTATAATGTAATAATGATAAATTCTAAATAAATAATAGATTTCTAATGTCTCTAATTGAACAAAAGATTTTAAAATAGTTTAAAAAATGGTATTATCATTTAAAAAAGTAAAATAGTAAAAATTAATTATTTTACCATTTGAAAAAATGTCAGAAATATTAAAAATAATAATAGGGTTAAAAACCATGGTAAATCTCATGGTATTTCATTTTCAACAATAAATATTTTTAATGATGAAGTCCAAAAATTAATAAAAAAACATTGTCATTTTTATTAAATACTCACTCATCCTCACATTCCCCTTCACGTAAATATAGTTATTAAATTCAATCCTCTAAATATCCCTCTTAAGAGCCCATTTAATTATTTATTATCATTATAAAAATTACATTCACATGTTTTAAGAATCTAATTTGCAATGTAAGGGTTCTTAATCTCTTCTATCCCTTTCTTTCTTTAATCATCTTCAGTCCCTTTTATTTAAAGATCAGATGTTGTTATGCTTAATTATTATAATTTCCTTAATTTATTATAAATTATTTTTCTTCATTACCTCTCTTTATATACTCTTCATTTATTTTTTAAATACTAAAATATTCACATGGATATGAACTCCATTATCCAAATATCTATGTTTTTCATGTTTTTTTTGTTATTATGGTTATATTATTTCATTTAGTTAGCATTTGTCAAAATAAGGATGATGGAAATATAATTGATGGTTACCCCATGGTTTCTATAGAAGATTAAATTTTTTTATGGAACAATTTCATCTTTTCTTTAAAATCATACTAATATATAACATTATCATTTAATAGTTTTATATCCCTCATACATGTTCAATATGTGTGTTTCATAATCATATTTTTTAGAGGGAATTTCTTATCATTTATTTGATCTCTAACCACTTAGAAATGTTATGATCAATACATTATTCATTTCGATATCCTCATTCCATGGAAGTACCCTATATTAATACACCATTATCATTTATTTTACTTGGGTATTATCCATTGTATTATGAATATAAAATAGTTTTAGTTCCATTTGAGGGATATTTTCCCAGATTTAAATATTATTTTTTTAGATTAGGATACATTAATAAATCATATATACATAACTTATTTATATAATACATTTAATTAATTATAAAAAATTCAATAATAAATTCATTAAGGAATTATACATTTTTATTATTCAGGGAATCTATTCATATGATGGATTGTTTGGACTTGTATTGTCAAGGGTGGGATTAAAATATATATATCTCTTCAGTTCATTTATATGATCATTAAGAAAATATATATTTCGTATTTTCATACCTTCCCAATTATGTATAATTTTCTTCATGAGGACAAGAGTGTAAAGTTATGATGTTTAGTGCTTTGTATTTTATCATAATAAGAAATATTTTTCTACGTGATTATTTTTTTCATGGACATATTATACTCTTGTTTTCGTTTATATGAAATTATTTAATTATTTATTACTTTAACTTTATATATTCTGTGATTATTCTGTTTTAGAATATGTTTTATTATACCCCTTACTTATTTCTATGTAAATCATATATATTATCCCCCCTATAAAGAAACCATGTAGAGTTCTATGTATAATTTAAGGAAGTTCGATGAAAAATAATAGTATTTCATGAAGGGTAATGATATTTTTAATCTAATGCATTGATCATGTAGATATTTATTACCTTGAGACTATTAAACTTTAGCTCTTATATATTGATATCTAACAATTTATTACCATCATAATAAATTACTATTATATATATTTTATAATAGTGATTATTTTTTCAATTGATAGTTTATCATGTTTAGTTGATTCCATATCAACTATACATAGATAAACAAGTTTGTAGAATGGAACCTTTTGAAAACAGCTTCAAAATTTCAAGAAATTTATATCAAATGAATATATTTTTATAGATTAATGTTTTTAAAAAATCATAATAATTATATGTTATTTTTCATAATTAATTCATTTATCAATGAATATATAATTTATTTACCATTGGTTAGAAATATTTCATAATAAAAGGAATGAATATTTTAAAAACAATCATAATTAGTATATGGATTTCCCTAAAAAAGAATCTAATAAATCTAGTGTTGGGTCTTAGTTGGTTATCATTATATTAAGTTAGATGAGTCAGGTTATGAAAAATAATGTTTCCTATATAGAATAGTTTATTTACCCGAAACAAGTTTAAATAATGAATGATTGTTTCATGAGTAGTATACCACTTCATTAAATGGTATCATTAATTCATTAGTTGAAGGGAAATAGATAATGTCTCTTGATATGATATTCTATACATTGGCATGTTGTGAATGAGAGATTACTTTTTTGGGTTTTTATCATCTAAGGAGAGATTATGATCAATGGAGGCCATTTATTACAAATAATAAATTGGATGAAAAGATAAAAATAATATAAAATTAAATAATTTTATTGTGATAATCCAGGAAATGTATTTTCAATGAGATAAAATACCTTACATGGGAAGAAATCCAAAATTTATGAAAATAGAAATAAAGAATAGTTTCTTACTATGGGGTTAATTTTTCTAGGTTAGTGAAAAATGTTAAAAATTATTATTGCAATCTATAAAGATAGATTAATCAATTTATTTATTGAATAATGTAAATACAATTAATGAAATTTATGTCTTGAGAATTTTATTCTCATAAAAAGATAGTGGGAAGTGTTGTAATTAATAGAATGTGGTTTTCCAAGTCATGTATGTTTAAAGAAAAATAAATAAGATCTATGTAGAAATAATTTTATTAAAATAGAAGAATGAAAGGGTATAGTTAACATTGTACATTAATTATGGAATGATACACACAAGGTTAAGATTGAGTGCTTAAGAGTTTTCTTAATGTGTGGAAATAAGGTTCACCATGGTTATGAGTGATACTAAAATAGAGAGGCCACTAATAATTAGTGATTTAATTAGATGGATTTGAGAAAAAATTATATTAATTTCCTCAAGAATCAAGGAAATGTACTTTTAAAAAGACTGAGGGAGAAAGGATGGACATCTTTAATTAATAATATAGAATTTTATGTTCTAAAAGTTAATTTACCAAGTAATTTAATCATTAACACACATATATCTAATATATTATTTGATTATGTATCTGCACACTCTTATGCATCATTTAATTTTTTAAAAAATATTGAATCATCATTTGATTCATTAAACAATGAGTTTTATGTTAAAAAACATTGTGAAAATATTATTTTAATAAAAATATAAATCATTATATCAACTAGAATGCATAGTGGTTGTCTATTAAAATAATGGTATGATTTTAAATCCTTATTTTCATTGTATTTGATCTGAAACCATAATGTTTGTGTTTTTAAAATGAAAAAGAATTTATATGTTCTAGAGTTTTCATAAATTCCATTACTTTTAATAGAGTGACTTTATTTCAATAATCATTTTCAAAACCAACACTTATAGATCATCGGAATGATTTTCTTCACAGTGTAGGGTATATGATACAATCAATGAATGGTAGAAATATCCTAGTAATAGTGGATGTGTTTATCATATAGTATTTAATTTATTTATTTCTTAAGGAAATTCCGAGATATATATATGATCATGAATTATCATTCTCCATTGAATGTACCCCTATTGAAAAACCCATATTTATGCCTCAATATATATTTCATTTTTTTAAATTCATATATTTTAATATGAAACTACAAAATTTATGTGATAAGGGATTAATACACACTAGTAATAGTATATAGGGATTATATGATCTATTTCTGAAGAAAAATGATGGTTATATTTGGTTGTTCATTTCATATATAGAAACCACTATCACTAATAGGAAGAAAAGTTACACATTACTTGAATTGAATATTTATTTGATTAACATGAAGAGGACTATCACTTTTAAAATATTAATCTACATTATAGTTATAATCAGTTAAAAATTATGAATTATTATTTATATATATTGTTTTTGTATAAGGTATATTAATTATGAGTTCATAGTAATGCCTTTTGATTGGTAAATTTTTCTAATATGTTCATGGATCTAAAAAATATTGTATTATAAGGTTATATTTATAAAATTTTCTAATATTTATTGATGATATATGGATACACTCTAAAATATATAAATAATGATAGGAAAAATTCAAGATTATTATTAAGGTGTTGAGAAAAAAAAATTATATGGGAGATTCAATAAGAGTGAAATATTTCTGAAAAATATTTTTTTTCTTAACCATAATATCTATATAAATGGAATATCAGTTGATATTTTAAAGATCATAGTGGGTAGATAATTTTCAACATCATTAAATATATTAATGGTACATTGTTTCATAAGATTAAATAGTTACCAAAAATTTCTTTTAAATAAATTCCCTGCTATAATTATTTTAACCATGTAAACATTTACTGGGTTAAAATTCTCATTATCATGGGAATGAAAATAAATTTTTATGGAACATAAGAAGTAATTAATTTGGGAGACCACACTAAACAATACATTATGAAATGGTGGATTTTTTATAAAATTTTATTATTCAATGAAGTTATTTGGTTTTTTAATTATGAAAAAATCATTATATACTAATTATGTATCATCAATATTAAAGTCCCTTGAGAAAAATTATCCAACACATGATCTAGGTTTGGATTTAGTGATATTTTCCATGAATAAATGGAGCTCGTATATATATATATATATATATATGATAGAGGATAAGAAATTAATACTGGCCTAATAGTTGGATGTTTATATTTTGACATATGGTTCTTAATATGAGATGAAGTAGATGGCTAGATCTACTCAAGGATTATAACTCCAAGAATAGAAACACCTAATGATGAAAAACAAGGCGGAACATTTATTAAGTATGAAGGACCATGAATTTCAATACATGATGAGAAAAAAATGGATAAAAATGGAATTTTAAATAAGTTTTTACATTGTAGTTATTAGGGGTGGGGAAAAGTAATTTTTAAATTAATTGTGTGACCATATTTAATAGACAAGAAAATGAATTCCCAAAAAGGTTAAAATCATCACACCCATATCAAAATTATTATGTATGATCTTATTATTGTTTCAAACATTTATTTTCATTCATTTCTGTACATTTAAATTAATAAATTTCTATTAAATGGGAAAATAGAGATGTTGTATGGTTATAATATTGTTAATGATAACCACAAACCCAAAATATGTGTAGTAGGACGATGTTCTATAGTTTGGAGGTAATAGTTCGTTTATGGTTCCCTTTACTGCATAGCCAAACCCTTTTGGGAAATCACTAGAAAACAATTATGTATATATATAAAATAAAAGCACATTTACATCACATAGTCTAGGAAATTTTTTGAGGACAACATATATGTATTAAGGAGAAATTATGTGGCCTAATTTTACATATGAAATTTCCCATTCATGGATTGTGTATGGTTTACCAAACCGTAAATCCTCAACTGAGTGTGTTTGGTTTATTCTAAACAAATTCATAATGATTTTTTAGACTATAGAGCCAAACCATATGTAGATCCTAAGAATTTATTAATTTAAATTAATTAAATTACCTCACCTCATTTTAATTTCCCTTAGCATCTCTTATCAACCTTCTCAAATACCTCATCCATTGGACATGTTTTTCTCATCATCTCTCTTCCTCTTTTTATTTTATTATATTTTCACCTTTGTTCTTATAAGAATAATCATGTAATTGGATCTTATTTTATTCCTGGGTACTCTTTTGTTTCCCTTCATAGGTTACATCATTCGTTTGGGGTATTGAAAACTAGGGTTTACATTTATTGAATATTATGTAATGGTTATCAATGATAGGGGATTTAAACTGTGTAGAAATTCCCCTTAAATATCTTATATTTTAGATTTGACCCATTATCTAGTAGTTTCACTTGTTTATGTTAGGTGGTTTCATGAGATAATCTAGTTTGAGGAACCCTAGCTACAGGTTTTCATTAAAAAAATTAAATTTCTTAAATAATATTATGAAATATTTTTCATCTAATATATATATGATATAATTAATTATTATTTTTATATTTTAATATGGGAAATTAATGTGGTTTAAAATACATATTAACCTATGAAAAACTAGTGATTAAATGTGTTTTATGAAATTATCCTTCCAATGAATATAATTTTAATGGTGAAATTATGATTCATTGAAAAGACTACGGAATTGGAGAGTATCAAGTAAATATGTATGGATTCTAGGATAAGTATTGATAGGAATTTGATAATATATTCCTAAAATTATATAAAACAACTAATTATAAATCTACAATTACATGGATGAGGTGGTTATATTGTTTCAAAATCTGTGTTAATATACTACTAGGAATTGGGCATATCTCTCCCAAGAATCTTAGGCATGTTTAAAAAAAATCTCTGTATATTAGAATTCATAATGATCTTAGATTGGAAATAACTTAATTACCTTATTGTTTCTCTAATGGTTCTTATTTTTAAATGATGTATTTTTTGGATTTACATTAATATATCAATTTTTATAAATCGATTTATTTGGTACTTTCCTTCTAAATGATTATGTGATTTTTTTATAATTTATTCCCACCAGCATACTTAAAATTATCAAAAAATATATTTCTTATAGAACACTTGGTGTCTATGCCTTTTTTTAACAGATATTGGTCAAGGAATGGAACTTCTTGGAGGTGGTGTATATTCTTAGAGTCTTTATGGAGTTTTAGATAGTGACATTGTCTGACTGAACTAGAAAATCACATGGATATGGGTTTTTGTGTTCTCAAATATTTTGATATTTGATATTTTAGTATACTTATTTATTTTATATCTCTACATTGGACTCCCAAAATGTTTTTTCCCTTTTTATATATTTTGGATGATCATACATGTTTCATTGAGATTTTATTTATATTTAATATTGTGAATGATTTATATTTTTCCTTGTTTATTATTATAATTTAATTTAATTAAGAAAATCACTCACTATGATGAGGTGGGGGTAATTTCTACTTCTCAAATAGGACCCACATTGTGTATTTTGTTTAAAAAAATTGATTTTTCCAATGGTATATTATTGACGAGGAAACAGTAGTTCCTTTACCATGGGGATTAAAAAAATCATATTTTCCCTTCTCAAGTACTGGATAGGATATTGGGGTCAGTGTTAGTTGGGATGATTCATAGAAAATTCTATGAAAGTTTTTTTTTAATTTTGATATTTGGAATGTTTGGGATGATAGGAGATAGGATCTTCATGAATTGTAAGGTTGTTTTTGAGTAAGTTTATCCCCAATAAACATCATAACGAGACTTAATTATCAATGGGTTTAAGGGAAATGAATATTTTGAGATTTATTTTTATTTTTCATTGTATTTTGAGGATTTTTATTAAGATAATGGATGAATGGTAAATTTTTTCATAGTGCACTATCAGGGTCACAAGTTTCAGACTATAAAATTAATAGTGCATCCCATGTGGAGAAGTCCTGTTGTCTTTCTCTCATTTATGGAATATCATTTATAAATTTCTATAGGAAAACCACTTATCGAATCCCATGAACTCAGAAAGACCCACACATTTCTAGAATGGTTTATAAATCCATGAATATTGGCAATTTAAATGATTCAATAATTTTTTTCCTCTAAAATTAGATGGTATGATTATTATATCTACCTGATTAATATTACTACATTAAATTGAGGACATTAATTTATTTTAATGATATATTATTCTTTATTTGATTTCATATAATATTATTCCTTCTCAGATACCCTTAATAAACCATCTAGAAGAAGTTGTGTAATATTCCATGCATTCCCATCCTCAATTTGACTAGAATATCATAAAAAGTGTGGTACAAATGATCTGAACCATTGATCTAGAAGGATTCTCTATCCCAAATTGAGATAAGTAAGAGATTCATATCTCAATCAAGATAGATATTGGTATTAGATGTTCATTCACTATAATTCGTAATCCATTCTAGAAAAAATGATACTTAGTAGTGGAATGGTGTATCCAAACTTGTTTGGATGAAGTCATACTGGATTATGGTGGCCCAAAATGAATACTTAACCATATATCTCATGGTTTCACAACTATAGTTAGTTTGTTGGGGGTTTCAAGGGAAAATGTTCCCCTACTCAGTGGGCTAGGCTATTAATTCATCAAACCAAATTTTGGGGATTGTAAAAACTATTAATTGATAATAGAAGGGAATATTTAATCATTGTAACAATAAAATCTTATAATTTTATAAAATTGAATTGTAACTCTGTTGAATTCTATTAATAGTTCACTGTTGAATAGTGGACTTAATGTATGGTTGGTAGAACATTTGAATCATTTTCATTATGAGTTCTCATAGGATAGGGAATCAATGTTTCTTAAACTTTGACATTTCCATCTACTTTTATTCCAAATCCTAGTGAAATATTTTCCTCTTAATAGATGTAGGGATCATTTCTTGGAGAACATAAATCATTATTTTTGTATGTTCGTATTCTATTTATTATTTCCCCATCTACTCTTATATGAATAATCTGAAATTTTCAATTCTAGATTTTTTTGTAACACTCGGGATGTTAGGGATTGGATAGAGAAGGTTGAAATAATTATTTACTTACAAATAATCATAATGATATTAATGTTAATTGTACCACTTTTTTTTTGAAGAACCAATCCAAAAATTCTTTTTTTATGATAATCTAAATAAGAACATATAATGAAAATATTTTAATGTTCTTCATGTGGGGGTTATATAAAAAATCAATTTTTGAACCAAAGTAAACTGTAACAATAGTAGGACAATTGTAGTCTCTAGAGGAGAGGTGATTTTTAGTATTCTTTTTGTATAATTTTTGGGTACATTTCTCTTTGTAAAATAGAAATAAATTATATTGGATAATTAAATTAAATAATTGTTTAGATATAGTTTCTGATGAAATGTTCCAACCTATTATATTCCCACATATAGAAATTAGATCACGATTCATTCAAATGTACATTCATTATCTCTATCTCCCCAATCACATAAAATATCAACTGATCAACCCCAACTAATAATTACATATTGATGAAAATAAAATAAATAATCACTAAAATCCCACATATTGACAATCCTATTGATCAAACCAAATGGATTACTATTAAACATAGCCTCACTCCCCTCCAATGAGTGGTAAATGAAATGAGGTGAGCATGTATATGTGTGCATACCAGAAGAAGAGAAAAATACTTTTCATTCAATGCATAATGAGGAATTATATTTTATACAGAATCAAACACTTAAATAAAAATAAGTCAAAATATAAGATTTAACTAATATTATCATTCAATAACATTGGTGGGGGATATCACCTTGCCAATAACCCTATAGGACTAGTGTTCCACAACAAATAAATAATTATTTAATAAAATAAATATAATAAAATAATATAAAAATGGTAATTAATCCCCCAAAATAGTGAACATTTTGTAATTAAATTATTAAGGAGGACTATCAAAATAAAAATAAAATGAAAAATATATAGCAGAAATCTAACCACGGGTTTATCCCTCATGGATCAAATCAATGATTTTTCACCAATCTTGAACATATGATTTTTTTCGAATTTTAAAAATAGTATAGAATGAAATTTTTTTTATAGATGTTTTATTTTTTTTTGAAATGATAATAAATATAATTATAAAAACATAAACTTGAGTTATCGAGATGTATATATTTTCATATGGTGAATTCAAAAATCTTTCAAAATGATTTTTATTTATTCTAAATAACATAACAAAATAATCTGGATCATTTATCAAATTATCTTCAACAATCTTCTCATATATGTGAATAATAATATTCTCAAGAATCTTCATATATATCAACAACCAGTTTTTCCCAATATGAATAGTAAATAACACTCCTCAAAAGAGATAATGAACACTCCCACACAACTAGAAGAATCCAGACACCATTTCTCCTATGAAAAAACCCAACTTCAATCATATGATTTTTTATTTGATTTGAGGTAATATTTTATGTTCAATGGGGTAGTTAAATGATTTAACAATTATAGATAATGGATTTTGAATCAACTTCCTTACTCATAACAATCACATCTGCACTAGTATCATTAAATTAATTATGGAATTAAAACATTAACAAATTAATAAGAAGAATATTGATTACCCTAAGATAGCTACTAAAGGGTTAATACATTATAATAATTATGAATTAGTTTATTTATACTTCACATAGTTGAAAAAAACATAAAAAATGGAGATAATAGAAGAACCCATCATAATAATAATAACATAATGATGATTTAACACAAATAAAAAAACTAAAATACATGGAAAATATTGTAATAAATCCAGTAATGAAGGATTGAGGATCATCGTTTTTATAAAAAAAGATGGAAACAAAATTTATATCATTTCTGAGTCTTCATCCCCATTTTTTATTTTTTATTTTTTTATTTTATAGCATTTTTAGCTAGTGGATGGTTTCTATATTCATAGAATGAGGGTGTGGATTTTTTATGGTGGGAATCATGAATGATCCCATTGCATAAAAATAATTCCCAAGATTATTAGCTTGATTTGATAATAGATTCACACAATGAAAAATAATGTGTTAATTTATAATTGATATTATAAGACAATAATAAAAAAGGCTTTGGGATAAAAACTTTTCTTCATTTTGAATTTAATATTTTAATTTTACTCTTTTAATTTTGGATAGTAAAAAATATTACAATTATTTATTGATATAAAAATCTGTTATGTATCATCTATTCTCTTTTAAAATATCTTACATATCACGTTTTCTCATGGAAAAAATTTTACATATTTTTTTCTTTTGTGTAATTTATATAATATAAGACTTCAACTGAATTTCACATTGTTAAAATATAATAATAATCTGTTTCACTAGGGAATAATTATCGTATAATTGATCCCATTATATGAAATTCTCTCATATATTAGAATTTGGAAAACTCAAATACCATATGTATCATTTATTTCCTTTATAAAATATATAATTCTTGATTATGGATCTAGAAAATAATGTTAGGTATTTCATCCTCAGAGAGAATTTGTGTTAAATATGTATTTTCCCCTAAAAAATTATATTACATGTTAACCCTATATCATCAAAAACGATGTTATACATCCCACTATGTGGCTACTTCTACTCATTCTTAAATTCATTAAAAATAAATACATTATTTACACATTGTTTAAATTATCATATAATTGAATAAAAATTAAAACCATGTTATCAATATAAAAATATAATTCAAAAAAATTGAGGTATTGAATTATAACTAATTTTAATAATAATAATTAAACCCTTCAAAACAAATTTATACATTTAAGAATTTATTTCCAAATTCGTAAAATTTATAAATTTGTTAATTTATAAGGTATTGACTAAATGTTTTTGGGTTAATTGTTAAGAAAAGTAACAATAAAATATTAATAATAATGGCCCTCATTAGTGATTCTTATATAGTATTATTAACCTCACACCATGTTTTTGGAAAAATAATAGGAGTTTCTATAAATTTAATAATCGAATCAATTGGTTTTGGTATATTGTAACTATTTTTACCATGTTTAGTCTTCTACCAAGATGTCCTCATATGACAATTTTAAATCCTTTTATATTTACCTAGGCCTTCGACTAGACATTTGGACATGGATCTTCTTATTTAATCTCCAAATTTTTTTGAAGTCATGTACCAAAAAATAATTATGTATAACAATTTGGATTACAATTCATGATTGATTATTTATTCCCGTATTACTTATGGATGTGAATTTAGTGTCTCATAATTTAATAGGACCTAGGATAAATCTTGATGGTGATGTGACATTAGCCCTATGCACTTGTCTTAGTCTTTCTCAATAGTATCTATGCCTAATTTACCAAATAAATTTTATTATTGTTCCTATTATGAGAAGTTGAGATCTTCATCAAAAAAATAGACTAATTTGTTTTACTCATGTGGGAGTATGGACTCTCTATAGAGAATTTGTATATCCAAACGCTCTCCTTGATGTGGTGTGGGTTCTTCAGATCATAGGGGATAAGTAAAGGTTTTACTCATTCATGGTAGTGATATAGGGTTCTCATGGATGTATAGGTAATGGTGGTTTATCTTATGGTAATATTATGTTTTGGCTTATGCCTCAAGGTATTTGGATTTTACTGGACCCTTCATAGGTGAGGCTATTACATGAGGTAGAAAAGTGTCTTCAGAATCAAATGCAACACCCAACACATTAGGAGGTAGCATTATTATTTCCTCATATATCAATTCTATTTTATTTAATACATATTAAACTAAATCATATATATTATCTATTTTCATGGAATGTTAGAGTACTTTTTCTATATGTATCCCATAAATCCTGGAAATATCTACTCCTCTTAAAAAGAGTAAGAAGCAAGAATTCTAGAGTAAATGGATAATATATATATATCTAAATAATAATTCTCTAGGATCATACTTATTATTGATATAGATATATTTTATATTATTATTAGGATGTAATAGATGATAACATTTAAAGTTCATATTTATTTTTTAGATATGAGTTTAACCATTAATACCCTTTATGGAAGATCGAATTTCTTTCAAGGAGATTAGCACCTGCGGTCTTATTATAAAAGATATCATCATCAAATGGTTTTGAGATTTATATAATGTATGTAATCTCCTTTAGTTGAAGTTAATTAATGGAAATTCATATGTCATATTCCTCTAATGGTTTGGGTGTTTCCCAAAGTTTTTGCATATTACTTTTTCGGGTTATCACATAATCAAGAAGTCATAATTTTTATTGACCATGTATCTATAATACGGTTAATTTTATTTCCATTATATCATATTGAACCATATTAATTTAAATACATTAATAATTTGTTGGGATTACTAGATGAATTTTATTTATTGTTTAGGAATTTTTCTATTTTTTGACGATACTCTATTTTGTATAGGAAATAATATGGAACTCCTTTCTTAGGCAAAGTCTAAAAGAAGATAAAATGGGTGACTTGTAATAAAATAACCATTTTCACACATTGGTAACAACATTGATTAGTTGACGAGGGAATGTAGTATATAGAATACTGAAATTATATTATGGTATCACTATATTATAGAGAGAGTGTATAATATTGAAAAGTCTAATATAAAAATTAGTTTTAGTCATTATAAATATCAAGTGATGGTATTTTGTTTAACCAACTATTATATGGTATTTATATCTCTTAAAAATCATATAATTTTGTCTAACTTCAATAAAATGGTCATGGTATTCCTGGTTTATATTTTTAAAATTTAATATAGAGAATTAAAATCACTTTTGGATAGTTTTGGGAACTCCCTACGATCATAAATTTATGAATTATTTCCAAAATGTAGCATTTGGATTTAAAAATTTAGGTTTAAAGAAAATGTTTTATTAGAACACACCTCTTTTTTCAACCTAGTAATGTAAAATATTTTACCTCGTTGGAAGAAAAAAAAGATATATTTTAATATACATATATTCATATGTTAATAATACTACTACTATAGATTTATTTAGGACATCTCTCTGATTTCATCACCCTTGACATCTCTCACTCTGAAATGAGTAATGTTTCTATAGATCCAATTATGACATATATTCATTGATCAGTAAAACTATAGATTTACTGAAACACATACCCTAGTACAATTTTAAGTAGGTTTTGGGTATTTAGTTATATTGATATCTCAGTTATAGGTTTATTTTATTCTTTTATAGGGTATTCATGTGTTTCATTAGGGTTCTCATCCACTTTAACAACATGAAAATAATTATCCAAACTATTTCCTCAAGATAATATCAGTTATTCGTGATCATAGATATTATTTTATGTACTGCATTAGTGATTAATTCATGATATATTCCTATCATCAAATATTATTCTCTATTGTTTTCAAAAATTAATGGAATCGTAGATGATGTTGATGGGTGGAGCACCTGCCAAAATTTGATTT
This sequence comes from Viscum album, assembly GCA_963277665.1. Lineage (NCBI taxonomy): Eukaryota > Viridiplantae > Streptophyta > Magnoliopsida > Santalales > Viscaceae > Viscum > Viscum album. The sequence goes on from OY728150.1 coordinate 333,740,697, forward strand.
TGGTCTCATCTATAAATCACAAAAATGTATTTTTTTGGAATATCATAGTTGTAATGTTCCTTATGATTTATTTAGTTAATCTAGATATTAATTGAACATGATGAGCCTATTTTTTTGGAAGAACCTGGAGGTAATAGATGTGATGGAGGATATGTTTATTCCTAGTATTCCAATTAATTATTATGTTCATTTGATTATTTTTCTAGATAAACTTATGTATGATTTTTGTTTCATAACATCTCGATTAATAAAAAAGTGGTGAAGCCATAAATGAATGGTCTTTATCTCCCATGTACATTTTCTAATTCTAAAACTAATATGTAATTTAGTCATCCAGGAAAAAAGTATTAAAGGTGTATTTCTATTATTCATAAGGGGATTTCCATCAAAGATCAATTAGGATTCTCTATGAAATAAAATTACCGTATTTGTATCATAGTATAAATTGTGACATAATTCTTTTATGTTGTTATACCTACAATAAATTTAAATCAGGGCATCATAATCCTTCCATTTTAATTTTTCATCTTCTGTTACCCAGCCTAATATGGGAAGAGACATCCATGGTTTTGTATATTGTATCAAACAATAACCTTTAGGGAAATAATTATATTGAAACATTAATATATTGAGTGATGAAATCATACCATTTAATTCTATTTAATGATACAAATAATCTTAATTATCGAATCAAGACGTATGTGTAATATATTATAAAAATACATGATGTTCCATATTTTAACAACCCTAGATGATTCCATTTATCTAAATCCCAAGTTTGAAAAAGAATTATAGATAATGTGGAGTCCCAACTAAATCTAATCATTGATTATGATCAATAAATATATGAGAAAATATAGTATAGAATATAGATACTTATGGGTATGTTTCATTATTTAGTTTTATATTATTTAGGCATGTGGGATGTCCATACGGATGTTTTTGAATTCACATATAATCATATATACATTTATTCTATAAATATTTATACTTTAAAATCTTTTTATGGTATCCATGTTATTTTCAACAAAATTTGGCTTTGGTGGGTGAGATTTCATTACTGGGACCAATAATCATTCATGATAAGATGGAAAAAATTAAAATTATCTAACTATGATTCGATATGAATTAGAGATACCATAAATCATACATTGATTCTTGTAAAAAATTTCTAGTAATTTTTTTTTATATAATATTATTATAGATGTCTCCGTAGATGGGTCACTTAATTCATGGTATGATAGGGAACCTTACTGTAAGGTATATGGTCCCCTTGAGGATCACATAAAGGATTATAATGGTCACTAAATTTTTAGTTTTTTTCAATTAGTTCATTTAAATTCAGGATATATTCTATGTATATCAATTGAGTTGGTATAATTCCAAAATATAACATGTCTTAAACTTATAATAGAGGGATCTAGAGTTGAATGGTTTTATGATTATGCAACTAATTCTGATTGTTGATTCCCGTAGTGATTGGAAACATGGAAACTATATTCATTTATTTGGGTTTTTTAGAAACACAGGATTGATTATCATGATATTTAATAATGGGTTATTTTTTTTATGGGAGAAATATCCTTTGATTATAGATCTTTAATATTTTAATTCAATTTATATGTTATGAAATAGATATGGTCTATAGGATTTTCGCACTAATTATGTGATTTTCATGATTGATTTTTATTTATTCCATATTTTTTACTCCATTTCCATTATGGGTTTCACAAGAATATGTATAGGTTAAATGGTTATATAAAATTTAGTTATAACCATGTACCCCAAATATATATATGGGAGAGGAATATTTATTGTGGAGTGCGAACAATTGTTGTACAGTTCTCAAAACTGTGTTTCCAGTCATTGTGGGAAACCCATTAAAAAATAATATTTCAATAAGAAAATTAATTTTCTATAGAATAGCATCGTTTAGGGGAAAATATGTGGATTAAATATATATATATATATATGAATTAGAAACCATGTTGTACATGTTAAATTTTAATTCGACGTTCATGATTTCAGAGTAGTTTTCCAAACCGTATATCCAAGAAAAGAGATGTTCTCTAACTATGTTTTGTGCTATATGGATTTTTCAAACCTGGATTTTTTAATATTTCATGGTTACCATTTTTACATCCTAGGTTTTTAAAACTATGAAATTACTAATCTATCCATACATATTTTAATTATTCTATTTTTTCACTCACCCCATTTAAACACCGCATCTAGTGTAACTGTTCATGCCCTCTTGTCAATTGATTTAGCCTTTTTATTATTTTTCACATATATTCATTATGTAATGTAAAATATGATAGACCACAATTGCATGGTCCTATTATCTTCCCCATTGTAGTTTACTTAATTATATTGGGAAATGGTGTCCTATAGTCTCCTTTTTCTAATTTGTATCATTGTTTTTTAATGAATTAGTCATTAAACAAAGTGGTAATGGCCCTTCTCATCTATTATTATGGAGTCAACCCATTTACAAATGTTTCACTCATTTAAGGTGGGCCGTTTAATGAGAAATTTTTTAGTGGAACCCAATGTGATTCCTTTCATTAAAAATAGATAATTATATTTTCCATAGAGAAATGTTTAAAATATTTTATCTATGATATATGTGATATAATTGGTTTAATTTTTTATTTTCATTTAGGATTTTTTAATTAATATTTAAATATTGAAATTGAGAACTTCCCACTATGGGTTTATAAAATGAACCTTTTAATGGAAACAATTTTAATATTGAAATTATACTTCATTAAAAATGTAATGGCAGCTGGAAATATTTGAATCATTGGTTGGGAACCATGGAAAATTATATCTAGGCCTTTTATATGCACTATCTAAGATTATATTAATGAAATAACTATAAAATCACTATAACATGTCATGTTTAAATTTACATAGATCTCTATTATTGAATGTACATGGTTGGATATGGTTAGTTTCAAACATAATAATGTAAAATTATATTGTTGTTCCATGGAAATATTTACCTTACGAATTCTCCAATGGTAATTTTAAAAAAATACTTGATTTTATAATTCTAAATAAATGATAAAAATATAACAAATGTTTTGATGTAGTAATTTCATATTAAAATGATTAATTTATATTTTAACATGGTTTATTTTAATACTAGAATAAATATATTTATATTAATAGTTTCTTAAGGAACACATCATTGGATACTGATGTGTGTGTTCTGATGACTCCTAACGTAAACCTTCTAGATTATGTAGACAGATTTTACTAATACAGGTATAGGAAAAGATTCATTAGAGGAAATTTATAGTCTGGCAAGTTTTCATTATTTTGGAGGTGGTAATATAGTGGGGTTGATCCCTTGTGTCATATGGATATCATTACATGTTTTATGATTTTATGTTTTTTTACATTTTATACTTATTTCTGTTGTATTTTGACTTCAGCTTCCTAAATCTTCTTTTACCATATTGTATATTGTGGATGATCGTTATTTTTTTCTTGGGAGATTTATTATTTTAAATATTATTCATAATATTAATTTTTTTTATTCATTTATGTTCCTGACATTAAATAATGTCATGATGACATGAAAATTACTCATTTAGAGTCCAATTGGTGGATTTTTATTGGAAAAACTATTCCCATATGTACGTTATTAATGGATAGGTACCAGTTTCCTACCAATAAGAATCATAAATTCCATTAGGGAAATGCCACATGACAAATAATTTTCCCGACTCTATGATTTCCACATTGGTTCAAGATAAAATGTTCAATAAAATAATAATAAATCCATGAAAAATAGTAAATTGCTAAACATAATTTATAAATATGGGTTTTTTAATTTTGTAAAGAGAATATGTGTTCCATAAATACTATATTTGAATATTTAATTTCCTAATTAATCCCATATATAATATTTCCATATCCATCATGGTCGCACTATAATGAGTAGGAATTTAAGAGAACATTTTGGGTGTAAAAAAATGAAAAATGAAACGGAAAATAGTTTTTCAAGATGCATTGTATTCAAATAAGTATAGGCTTAGAAAAAAAATCCAATGGGTTTAAAGAATCCTATCCCTAAAGAATGTGGATTTGGGAAAATATAATAATTAAAAACATCATTAGTATTAAAAGTATTTCCATGAAGAATACTAAAATATTGTTTGTTTTAGTCATTTTAAAAAATCATGCACATTTATTAGTAATAAGATAAGATTTATCCCTTGAGTGACTTACAAAAAATTATATTAATGATGTGGTGATGATTCCTAGAGAAATTATATATATTTTATTTGATCATAACCCCTAATACATATAAGAATATGGAGGATTATTCAAATGACCTCGAACACTATAAACCATATTTCAACCACTATAATCCTCAATACGATGACTAGTCTAAAATGAATATAAAATTATAGATTTTCTATGAATATACATATAATAATAATCATTAAATTGAAAATACATATATATGTGTGTGTTTGTGTGTGTGTTTATGAGTGTTTTCAAAATTCATTTATTTTACTTTATTTTTAAATATATGAATTTAATATTTACTAATTACTTATTTATCACAAAAATAAAAAATAAATTTTTATTTAATAAATATTTATTCTATTAAATAAACCTAATTCAATAAACAATTTATATTAAACTTATAATGACAAATTCCATATTTTATTTCAGCAATATAAAACATTACATGGGAATGATAATTACACGCTATAAAATTACATGTACTAATTATGGAAATTAAACACATGTTAATAACAATATAAGATTTCAAAATTCTATAATAGAGTGGACTCTTAATATTATCTCACCTATGAATGAAATAGTAAAAATAAAAACATAAAAAAATGTTTGTCACATTTTAAATGATGAATAGATAAGCTTCAAGGATAACTTAATTAATAACATTTATTGGAAATATGGTCATGTATAAATATTATAAGTGTTGTATATTCACTAGAATAATATTGATCCATTTTTTGACTCAATATAGATTTTCTATTTTATTTATAATTAAAATCAGAACCACTATAAAAATTACAAATGAATGATAGTGGGGTCTAGAATATTAGATCCAAAGGGCTTATTGAAGAATATTTTGGTATTATTTAATAAATTGGGGTATCTATACATGGAAAAAAAGTTGGTGAATCATTTGGGTTTCATTTCTATGCCAAAATTTCATGGAACACAGTTCCTTTATTCTAGGTATGATAGATCCTCACATTTTGATTTATAAGTCATTGAAATTACTGAATAATATAACCCATAACCCATTGAGGTTAGGTGTATCCCCAATAAAAATTCCAAACCATCATTGATCTTCATTCAATTACTGAGAGGACAATGTTTAAGAGTTTTATATATGGGGTTCACTTTACATGGAAAAATATTCCCTACTAAGAGATTTCCCATCACCAAAATAGGTCACAATTAATGTTGAAACTCTCTCATGATGAATTTTTGGATGCCCATAACCCATGAAAATATCTCGTAACTTATGTGTATGAAAAGAAGATTTAAACATGAGACATTAAAACGAATTAGCCATGGTATTCCCTCAGAATAGTATTCCCAACACTAAAATTATTGGCAACACTTTGTGTTTCAGATGATCTCAACACAAACATGAATCCATATGACTGAAATCATTCCAAAAATCTCATAAACCTCAATAACCAACTGTAAAGACATAATTGTGGGTATGAACATTATCTGATGATGTTTTTACACTTTTAAGATATTATATCATAAAATTGATTTAATCCTCTATAACAGAGGTCAAATCCCATGAAACATCCAAATAAAAAAAAATATTACAATCACACTCTTCTTTTAGAAATTTTTTTCCAAAAGTATTGATATTAGTGTTTCCATAATAATAATATTTTAAGTTGATTAAGATTAATTTCCATAAATAAATGTTTTAGTTTGAATTGCATTATTAAAATTAAACTAAATAGAAAATATATATTTAAATGGTATTTATTTATTCTGAATTTCATTCACATTAGGATTTTCTATTGGGGAATTTTGATAGTCATCTGATAGTCTACAGTGGGAGAAAGTCATAATAGAGAGGTAGTGAAAATAGGTTAGTCCTCATCATCATCCAACCTCATACTATAGAAAAAACCTCTCTTCAATTCATTAAGAATTGAATAGTGAAATATGGCCTGTAGAATGGATTTAGTAAAAACACATATTGGTGTTTAGAAAACTATAGAAAGAGGTAGAGTTGCAAAACCAATTGTCATACTAGAAGGATTTGTTTACAAAACCAATAATTACACTTGATTTGAATATAATGACCTAGAAGTTATCCATAAGACTCTTCTAAATAGCATATTCCAATCCACATCTCTTTCTCATAGCTTTTGGCATACCCCTACATTTTTTTGTACCATTCCACGACTATATATATTTCCCATCCAAGGAATCTAATTTATTATTATCATTAAAGAAATGTTTTACATTACTTATATCTTTTCATGTTGGTATCAACTTCCCCTAATAGTTTATCCAATGTGCACACCTCTCCAAATGGATCCACACCTCTTTCTGTGTTTCCCAAAATAATATGTTGAATTTATTTCCAATAATCACGATGATGATCCTATTAAAATGGATCACGAAAATTCATGAATCCTCATCGATTTTACGAGTCTATTTAAAAAGGAGATATTCCCCCAAATGAAATTTAACTAAGTGTTGGAATAGAAAATAATCATTGACAATAATGAAATTTATGAATAGTATTTTTTTTCGATGATTGAAATAATTAAATATAAATATTATTATACAATAATATGATTTTTCAAACAACATAACAGAAATTATTTATTTGGGTAAATTTTTAATAAATCATTTCTCAACATATTTATTAAAAAAGTAATCTATTATTAAAATTTTCATAGTGCAATTACATGTTTTAGAAAATTATTTTGATTATTGGGTCCCCAATATTAGATTCATCATAACAAATTTTTAAAAAATATGATTTTTATTGAATAGTAAAAAAAAATTTCTTATATACCATATATTTTATAATATCATAATTATAGAAAAAGGATAAAATAATTTATAAAATATTTTAATGGATTACAATGGATTTTTTTAGTCCAATTACTTATTAAAAACAATCAACATAATTTCAAATCCTATAAATTAATTTAAAAAAAGAAGTTCATATTTTCTTCTCATATTTTTTTATTCATTAAATTTAAAACATTTTACTGATGATATCATTCTATTTTGGGAGTATTTAAAAATAATTAAAAACTATATATATATATAAATATTTTTAGTCACCTGATTATTTTCTTCATAGCCATGAGAATAAATAATATTTTATTCAATATTTTATATTGACACAACCTTATCTTATATAAATAAATACACCCATTCCCCCCTATAATTATTTCATTCCAAAAATATTATCTAGATTAATCAACTACCAAAGATATCTCCAAAATATCTATAAAATATTTGAAATACATATATTAAACAAAAAACATCCCATCGAATCCTTAAGGTGAATAACAAAGGAGGTGTCTAGAAAATCATGCTAAACCTTTAAAATTCCCATGATTTAATTTTTATTTCTTATCTTATTATTTATATATAACTATATATTATTATAAATACTAAAAAAATGGTGTATTTATATTATAAACTCTTTATTAATTATATATATTGATCTGTATTCATTCTTCCTACAATACTAATAAAATCATTACTCACGCCATGATAGTTTTATGAAAACTATGTGAGTGATGATTTTTCCCATTAAAAATTTTTATTTATCAATTTTAAAATGTTTTTCATGTATTATTATAATATTAATAATAAAATAATTTTATAATTATAATTTTAAAATTATAAAATTGGACTAATTTTATTAATATGAAAAACCCATAAATGTCAATTTATTCATTCTGAAAAAAGCTTACTGAGCTGTGTTTTTAAACCTAATTTTCATTAAATATATATTAAAAAAATAAATTATACAGTACTAAAAAGAAATGAACAAAATATGATAATTCATTTTGATATTATCAAAAAAATTTCTAATGGCCACTCACTATTACCGTGATACCAACATGATTTTGGAATTGGGGAACAAACATCTTCGAACTGTCATTGTGAAATGAATGAATCAAAAAAATTGATTAAAATATAATAATTAAAGAGTTTAGTAATTTAGATAATAATTAATTCTTCAAATAATGTAAAATTAATATATTTATTTAAACTATTCAGGAGGTTAGATAAGAATGTCTAGAGAAACATGACACCAGGTAAGAAGAATTCTCTCCCTCATATTCTATTTTCTTATATTGTTTCTCAATTTTTCTATATTTTCTTTAATTTATTATCTATAAAATATTGAATGAATGTATTAAATTTTCTATTAAATTTTTATGTATTACTATTCTCCTAATGTCTCATGTATATTACAAGTTCAGACCATACATTATTTATATTTTTTGTTTTCAATTCCTCATCATTTTTAAATTTGTGATCTCTATCACCCCTTATTTATCACCCTTTATTTCACCTATTTTTAATCTCATTCCTTTATATAATTCATTTTGTATTACAATTATTATTTCTAGGTATATTTTGGCCATTATTAAATCATTTTTTTCGACTTTCTATCTCAAACCCTATGAAGTTTATGAGGGAATATATTCTAAAATCTATCACCCTTTGAACATTTATACCACATTAACTCTATTTCATTCATGGGTTATTTTATTGGGAAATTTTATTATAAAAAATAATTTTCTAAGAAATCAACATTTTTTGATAATTTTTCTTGAAAATAAATTTTTCATGTCAAAATTTTAATATATTATAAAATTTATTTCATATGTTTCACTCAATTTTCCTCTATATTATTGTAATAATTATTTTTATATTATTTATTTTCAGTACAGGTTTTAAATAGTCGTCTTTTTTAAGATAACTTTTATTATAAAACAAATTTTCAATTATTTCCCTCCACAAAATATCTTTTTTTAATTATATTAATGTTTCATAAAAATGAATCATTAATTTTCTTAAAGAAACTATATTTTTTATCTTCACCTTAATAATTATTTTCCAATGTAAACACATTATTATTTTCTACCCTTCGAACAATTTATATATTTTATCACCTCTATATACATCTCAATCATAAGTGGTAGCTATGTACTTTTTTGTATCCAGGTAAATATGTAGTGTGTTGGAAATGAAATCCATCTATTATGAATGATCAATTACAATACATTTCTGAAATTAAGATTAACTAAACATTAATATAAAACTTATTAAAATAACATTCAATTTTGAATAACTTATAATTAATTCTTCTGATTGAATTATGATAAAATAGATATCCATAAATTTTATTAATGAAGTGAATTTTTTACTATGCCATATACATATTATTATAAAAAATGTGAATACCATTAATTTCATTATTAATATTTCAATAAAAATTTAATATTCAGATATAAATATTTTTATAGTACTATGGATAAAACTAAATCTATGATATTAATTGGACCACAGAGTAAACCCAATACACTATGATAATATGGTCTTGAAAACGAAATTTGACTTATATTTTGATTTTATTTTCTTATAAATGTTTTGCATTCCTATATTATGTCACCCTAATTTATTATTATTATCGTACATTTTGATAAAAATTCCCATGGTTTATGAAATGTTTCCATGATCATCCTTTGGGGTTATAATTCTATATGAAATGTTTTAAAAATATGTTATCATTTCTTGTAATCATTTATTATTAGTTGACGATCACATTCAGTTAGTAAATAAAATTATCATATGACTATATCTCCCAAATGTTTTATGATTTGTTAATAACTCATATATTTATCATTGTTAATGGTTAGTCTCTTACTAATCATTTTATTTCTCTTATTTTTTTGTTTCTTGATTTCCCATGTAATTCTTGGTGATAAAGAGATATGGATTGTTTTAAAAGTGTTCTTTTATAAATGATTTGATTAATTAATGTTATTATATAGTATTTTCATGTATTGTGTTCAATGTACCAAAAGATACTACAATTATGATAATGGTATTGGGTTGTATCTTTTATAGTGTAATAAGTCATTTTATGTTAAAAACTAATTCTGGAGGTTCAGGCATAGATGAATCTCATTGGGTAATAGTGAAAGGGATGTTGTCCAATACTTTCCAACTCCCACATGTTAATTTTGGGTATGTAATGGATCTCTAAATATTGTATTCATAATTAATGTCTTTTAATGATGTTTTTTAATTTAAGAATGTACTATATCTTAATATTAATGAAACATTTTGGTTTAATAACATGGTTAATGAAAATAAGATAACAAATTGGTTATTATTCTTTAATGAGTGAAAATTTTAAGGTCTCCATTTATATATGAGGGTGGAATGTAACATATCATACATTTAGTAAATAACTTTAAGACTTTTCATCATTAAATTATATATTTAAATTTTAAATTAATATATTTTATTTTATTTTTAAAGATACAAATCTATAATATTTACTAATAATTTAATTATTAAGACTTTATTGACTAAACATTTAATTAATATATATCGATTCAAGTAAATAAACAGTTTATCATAAATAAGTTATTTCAAATATATTAAGAGAAAATAACTAATTTATTTCATCAAAATATCACATAACAAATGAAGGATAAATATACTTTATAATATTGAAAATTTTCTATTGGGATAATAAAAAAATTAAAATAATTTAATAAGGACTTTGAATTTTTCAGTGACGTGCTTGTTGGTGCTCGATTTTAGGAAAAGAAAGAATTCAATCACACATTTAGAAGATTAAACCTACTGAGGGAGAAAGATGTTAATTGGGAACCTAGATCATTAAATGACTAACTCCATAAATAATCCATGTGCCTTATCAACACCGCATTATCCACCAGGTTCCCCATCTCATAATGTTATATCATGTTTCTAGCCCTACATTGTGCCCATGACTTGTGGCTTTCTCCAAGATATAATTATAATCACAAAAATAATATCACTTGGGTTATTATATAATGAGGCCTATTTTAGGATACCACCTCCTTTAAATTGTTACTTGAAGTAAGATGGAGTATAAAAAGTAGAAACATGGTCACATTTCTACCATATTAATCACTTTAAAAAGACATATGTAGGATTGTTTTTTGTCTAAGCTAAATAAAAAATCATATTAGTAAAGGATAATTATGTTGTAATAAATATGATTTTTTGAAGTCCCCTTTGAAGAAGTTGTCATCATTACCAAGGTGAAGTTCCCTCACTAATTTTTCTATTTAAGGGACCACGATGTGAAATTACTGTTCAATAACTATCCTTGTAGTGATAAACTAATTTATTCCCTAGGATATTGTTTATAGCTCCCAAGGGCCACACAATTGAATGCCTATTTACTAATACCTCTATGATTATATAACACAACCACATTAAACCCTCCTTTCCCTGGAACACAGGCATTCAAATAGGGAATAATGCCCATTTTTTTCAAATATGGACAGTCATGGGTCATATACTTGGGTGCCCATTTTACCAAGTCACCCCTTTAGAACCTCATATTCCAAGGTCGCTAACATGGGATCCAAAGTAATCAATTTTACTACATGGGATCACAATTCACCTATTTAACCTTATTGGGTTCTTTATAATATATCTCTCTTTAATGGCATCTTGATATACATTAATGTGCTATTTGTAACAAAATTTTCCACTTTCATATTGATTTTCTTTGATAATATACCTTTCACAGTTTTCCTCCGAGAATGATAGTTCTCTCATGGTTATTATAATATTCTATTCCAAAATTATTAATAGTTTATTTACTTATGTTTTAAGTAAAACATAATATGGATCACGAGGATCATCATGTCTACCCAAGTGTTGAGTTGGCCTCCCCGGATCAATCAATGTGTCTCGAATCAACACATGGGCCTCCTATTAGGTGTATTCCCCACACTTATCCCCATTTTTCTATATTTGTTATGATTCTAGTACTCAATCCTCATTATTTTATAAACAAATAGCATTTAGTCATGCATATAAAATTCTAATATTGGGTAATCCCCAAAAATGGACTCACATGTGACTATATTCATGATGAAAAGGGATGGGTCTCAATGATATAATTAGAAATAATTACATCAATATTGAAATCATACCATTGATTTATCAATCATCTATATGTACATCAGATTTTATTACCTAATCCTAAAATTCTCATAATTGTGAAATAAACCCTCATATAATCTCTTCATTAATTGAATATATTCCTAGTGAGACAACATTCCTCATTGGTTCAAATTTCATACAATAATTTTTTCAATATCATATTATATCCCAAATGAATAACTCTTCTTAAGTGGGTTATATTTCCTATAAGTAATCATTTCTCAATTGGTTATATCACCTTCAAGTCAAAGGGCCATATCCCATATAAGACACTATTCTTTAATAGGCCACATTTCTTGTGGGAAACTCTTAATTATTGGTTCATATTCCTTGTGATCCTCTCTTCCTCATTAGGATAAAAATCATATGGGTCTTATAATATTTTATATATTCAAATTATATATTGAAAGGATGAAAAATAAAATCACAAACATGAGTAATTCACACTCAATCTCTTTTCTAACCTCTTTCAAAAGTCAAATGTACTTATTTCATGATGTTAAACCATATAATCTGATATTTTATAAGACCTTATACTTGGAAACTCAAAAAATATGGGTTTTGATTACTGCTAACTGTTATAGATTAGACACCTATCAAAGGATCAATTCTAATATATAGATGGTTCTAGATGTACAAACATATAAGGAACATCAATAGTTCTTAGATGAATAACCACAATATAACTTCAAATGTTTATAGATGCATGAACCTAATAGGTACATAATATTTATTGGATTCATAACCACAAAATTCACCACATTAGTACATGTCAAAATAGCTTTAATGGAATGAATGTCATCTGAAAAATAATTCAACTACATTGTTTTTTATTCTATTTATATGGATTTATAAAATTCCCCACACATGGGACTGATCCCAACACCACAATTCCTACCACAAACCAAGTTGGTGGTAAATTCTAGAGCTCCCGACTAAGAATATTTAAAACATTTTATAATATAAATAGAAATAAATATTTATAAAAACTAATATATTGATGTGTTCACACCAATATAGGGTTTTGATCAGTCACATGAATAATGATATCTAATAGTAATACAATTATTGGGAAGGATTCAAAAATCAATCATATGTTTTTATAGAATCATAAAATATACACAAAAACCCTTAAGGGATGAGAAAATATAATTTCGACTTGAAAATTTTCTAACCCAAATATGTATTGTATAATCCTAGGGAAAACCATCCTTGGGAAAGTAGATTCACATCAAATAAATGTGTCCCAAATTCTACACTTCATCTAATACATAATAGTGAACCAAAAGGGAATCATATATTTACAGTAAGGTGTAATGAAATGGATTCATTCTAAAAAATACTCAAAGTAAGAATCTTCAGGACCTTTTCACCTACTCAACACCTTAAATGAAAATTAGTGACAACTCTAGTCGAATATTACAATCTCAAAATCTAAATAATAACACTATATTAGATTAATGAAATCCTATAAAAAGACAAATCATCTTTGGTTATACAATGAGCAGTGAGATGAATAAAATCAAATAAAACCCATTTTAACCTCTATATATTTTGGAATATTAGCATTGAAGTGTAAAAACAGGTTCTTAAACAATTATGTTGAGATAGAAGAGGACATTAAAAAAATCCTCCTATGGTTTCTAAAATGTATCATAGGAGGACCTTGTGAGATAGAGACCTATCCAATACGAGACATCCCTAATAAGACCTGAATATGATATAAATGTAACTTTAAAGACTTTATACAATGTTTATTAAGATAATAAACATAAAGGATGTATCATTAAGTGTTAATGAATATTTATTATTGTAAATAGACTCATATATATGTTTTCTATTAACAATAAGAATCCTTTCAACATATCACCATAGTTTCGTAGATATAAGATTATATCCATGTATCTATTTAGACACAAATATCTCATTGGTATATCCTCATAATGGATATGTACAATGATTATATCCCTCATCATATCTATGGATTCAGTGCATATATGTCAATATCAACCTAGGAGAACTACAACATTACTACTCCCATTATCACTCGAATAATTTTTTTATATATCCATTCAATAATTAAAACTCTGAAATGGGCTCATATTTATGGTCTCATAAACATATATGACTCCCATTGATATATTTTAGTATAAAATCCATATAATAAATATATAACTTCTCACATATATGTCAAGGAAGGCCGTCATATTATTTAGATGGTAACTATAGAGTGAGGCCATATTCCTTCCCACTCTCTTGAATCACATCGAAACATTCCTATGTTAACCATAGAGTAGAACTATGTTATTTCCCACTCTCAAGTGTTACAATGATATTATTTATGGACAATTATGGAATCGTCTACGTGGGATCCCACTCATGAGATTCATTGTACATATTGCATGACACAGATAATGATCAGGGTTCTAAATCTTGTATCCTAATAGAGAATGTGCATAATGAGATTTATCCGAGGGTAATCTATATTCTAGGAGTAGTCTTATATTTATTACCTATTAAACCATAAAATCATTGATATTCATTGTAAATTATTGATAGTTATTGGGATTCTTATAGATCTTTATAATATGAGAACGTACTAATGATTTTGGAGGTCCTCGGTATGATTTTTATATAAACAACTCTTGAGTTACTCCCTAGTGTACCCTTTGCATAGGTTCTGTCACAAATAATAGGAATATCACTAATTAATGGCCCCAAATAATTCCAACATTGAATATACTCTTCTTAAAATGTGGATAGACCATATGGTAGGTCATCCCCATGAAATATCATAAACAACTAGAAACCATGAAAGGCATCTTCATTAATACTAAGGTAGAATCATTAGAGGTCCTCCCTTGCATAGTATGTGGTATTTTGAAAAGTGATTCATGATGGGTTTCAACTCAAACTAGTTTTTTGGGACCTAATATTGATGTTTGTGTAATTGATATTTTGATAACTAATAATCGTTGGGAGTTATACTAAGATCGAGGGTTTAATATTTTTAATTTTAAATGGATGTGTTCTAATATAAATCTACTATATATCACATTTTATTAATATATGTAAGTACTAAAATTTTTTTTAATAGTATTATGTTTTTTTACTTATAGTGGATTTTTATAAAATCTAAAATGATAATTTCCCAGTAATACCTTATGGTTGAATCAATGTTCCTTTAGTTTGACTTCATTTTATACAGGTACATTTCATATGAAATAATTTCGTAAGAATAGTTCTATAATCAATGTTACTTTGGTACAACATCATTTAATAATAATTTTATGGAATCATTGTTCCTTTAGTATAACATTATATATTATGTTTTTTTAATTTGAAAATTCTAATATAGTATTACTTTGATTTTGATTTAGTATGAATTTTTTTTAATCAAGAATTTGAAATGAAATAATTAATCATTTTGTATTAATTCATAGGAAATAGGATAAATTTACTTTTTTATGACTTCATTAGAGGTTTTTTATGACTTATGTGATTTTAGTATGACATTTTGGAAGAATCATTGATGCATTTGTGTGACTTAGTTATAAAAAAATTGATATTTTCTTCACTATATTTTAATTTTTGATTTATTATTAATTAATAACTCATACAAGAAAAAAATATTACTTCCATACTTATCTAAAAAAATTATCTGATGAAAGGTGACTCTAGACTATTCTACTTATTAAACAAATTATTTGGAGACACATGTTATGGGATTTTATGGTGGTTTCATACATAGAATATGAAAAATATTCTAGGAAGGGTACTCTCATTCTATCTATTTCTCTGATGGATATCTCCAATATTTCATATATAAATCGCATGTTTTATAAGGAAATATAAAGATAATGGTAATTCTAATCATCTATATGTTACTATTAACTTTATTTCTAACTATTTATTTTCCCCCAACTGAAAATAGTATTTTCTAGGATTTTATCATATTTTAAAAAATTTCCCAATTTAATGTTACTTTTACAATGTTTCTTGGTTAGTGGATTCCTGAAAACTCTGAGTAATTGGTCTGTAACTATTTCAATTTTGTAAATCTATAATGATTCATTTATTTAATATGTTAAGTAATTTCATTGTTGTTTGATAGGGAATAACCCCAGTAATTGTTTCTGTTAATCCTAAAAGATATGAAGGATTGCCTAATGTAGTACATGGTGAGATTTCCCACCTAGGGATTTATTGGGTGTTTGTAGAGTTTTGTTTGTATGAAATGGTATATTATATATTGAAAATTATTTAGATTCATTTTTCTTTAGGTTTTATGGTATGATAAATATTTTTGACCATTTCCATAGGTGGCTACATAGGTTGATCAATTGTGTGGAGTAGGATTATTTTGTCTTACCCTCGTGTGGATTGGTTGATGTTGTTTTTTGGGGAAATGTACAATTAAATAATGTCCCATTATGTATTTTAGTTAACTTTTTGTTGTTATTGGACTCCATAGTTTGAAAATAAAAGATGGATGACATTTAATATATTTATTGAGGAAATAAAAAGCATATAGTCCGCTATTGGTGCTGGGAGAGACCACTATATTGAATATTGATTCTCCCCATGCTAAAAGATATAATATGGAAACCTTATGGGTTGAATACTGTACCAATCATTGTTGAGTCATGATAGAACTTATATAGTCTATTTGGAAATGGGTTTTATTAGCGGGGAAAGGGAAATTCTGGAATTTTTTGTAATGTATGTATTATTCTAATCTAGCACTAGCCAAATTAGGTAATGGACTAGGATACCATGATGATAATGTGTTGTTCTACAATTTTTATAATATTTTTGTTGTTGTTCATTATGGTTTCTATACAATTATATATATATATATATTGTTTTTTATCTATTAGATAGAACATTTTTAGTATTGGAATATTGAATTCATAGTCAAAACTTGCATGGGCCCTTTAGAACATGTGGGTAAATTATAGTTTTTATTCAAGGATTGGGGAAATGATTAACTTTTTGAGGTTTGTGGGGAGGGATGTGTAGATGGTGCATGTGTTAAACAAAATGATTTCTATGTGCTTTGGGTGGTTCCTTAGTATTATTTTGATGGTTTATTTTCATTATTTTACACATGTACATATTTTAATGGTCATAGGTGATCCTATTTACTCATTTATGACTGGAATGAAATTATGATCTTCAATGTATTATAATGTATTTATTTTAGATAATTTTAATGTATTTATATTACCTATAATATGTTTTGGTTATTGATTTTGTGATGTTGTTTTTGTTATTTTTATTATTATTAATTCCATAAGGCATTGTCTCCCCACTATCATCTCAAAGACCCTTGCTACATGTTGGATTCTTTGGAATATGGGGAGTGTCACCTATGTTCACATAGAGCATCTTGGGTTTGGACACTAGTAAAACGGATTCAAGTATATGGTGTGTACAATGTGGTATCTGAGCATGGGTATTTCAAGGTAGTACCTAAGTAGGTTGATTAGAATGTCATAATAATGTTTAGATATGACCAATATCATATTCAGGATTGGTTAATATGCATTTTTTTATAATTATCATTTGGTAAAATACCACAAGGAAAGTGTTAGAATGTAAAAAAGATGACATGTTGTGGGTCTGGCTAGAACCTATAGGAGATAAAGTCCAAATTGACAGAGAGTATGGTACTATTTTTCTTTTATTTTGAAGATTGATTTGTTTTATTTTGATTAATTTTTTATTTTTTATTGTTTTTTATTTTGAACTCTTGGACTAAAGAATAATGATGTGGTACTAATGGGTTATGTTAGGAACGTAGGTCTCACATTATTTATGTGTGTTACATGGGTTTTTTTATATAAAAATTAATTGAATGTAATGGTTGTATTTTTCAAATCTCTAAAATAGAATAAATATTATTTACTTAAATATTCTCTTAGAACAATTCCATTAATCTGACCTAGAAAGGGGTAGTGTTTTTTAAAATAAAATGGGGTATGAATATTTAAAGTGTAATCAATGACCTATATAGTATCTTCATATATAGAATCTAGGATTCACACTAAATAACAAACATAGGTGCATTGCCATTTTTCTGTATAATGTGTGGTGACAGACCTATATGTTCATGATTAGTGAGATTTAATGATTGATGATACCGAACATGAATGCGATAAGGAGGTTTAAGTGAAATTGGTGACACTTTAAATGAAATCTCACCCTATTTTTGATATCTATTTTCATATATCATTATCGATTAAAGTATCCCATTCCCCAGAGACATTACACCACGATGGACACTCCTAGTGCATTAGAAAGGTGTAGGCATGGTATTTTATAGGAATTCAACAGTGGAGGTTCCTATGGTAATATCGATGAATAATAATTATGAAGTGGATCCAAGACCAGTGGGACATCCACAGGAGATGGGAAGGAATGAAAATTGGTTGCTGTGAAATTTTGGGTGAGCATGATGTAAGATTTATAATATGTATATTAAGGAGATAATGTTGTCGAGTTATCTATGGTGCAACGGATACATGATTTCCAATTGAAAAATCATCCTTCATTTTTGGGATAATGTATAATACATATGGTAGAGTACTAGATAGAATTAATATAGATGATATTTAACAGATTGAAAACCACAAGTATAGAGGGTGAATTTTTACAAATATATGCTTATAGAACTAGTGAAACATTGGTGGGATGCACATGTGCTGGCCTGACCACATGAGGGCCTAGTAAAGAAGGATGTTGAAGAAATATACATTGATCACTTCTTCCCCAAGGAAAATAGGATTAAAGAATCTTATTATTTTATAATGGGAGGTTTTATTTTTTTTTCTAATTTCACATACCATGGTAGGATATGGTATTACCATGGTGAAATTTTTTAGAGTAATTTTGGTCATGATGTCAGAGCATTAGTATATATATTTTTGTTGAATTAATTATTTGAGGTGGTAAATAAAGATTTGTTTGTGGAGAAGAACCTGGGGGATGATAGTTAACCTTGAAAAATTTTATTGTTAGAATGGGAATGAAGTTCAGCTATAGGTAGAGGGAAGTAGGGATAAATGGGGATCAAGTGGGTCATCCACACCAAAAAGCATGGTGATGACACTATAGTGTTTATCATTGGTGATATGATTATAATTTAGGTAGAAATTGCATGCTTGATCTGAGTGTCCTCAACAACAAAAGGAATTCCAAGCATAAGGCCTTATTGGGCATCTAGTGATGATTTTTTGAAGGGCCTCACTGAAACCTGGGATTCAGTGATCAATGAAAATTCATGAATAAGAAGTGGGATAAAGAGTAGTACTATGTGATGAATGTTGGGATGTAACAAAATGTGTAGGGAGATGAAGTAAATGAGACATTAAGTAGTGGGGGTAGTGACCAAAAATGGTAAAGACACTAGCATAAGGTCATTCATTGGTATGGTAGTTTTTGATGTAGCTGTATATGATTGACACATCATACATGGTGTAGGATAGTGAACCATCTACTTTTATGGGTATTTTTTACCGTGATGATGATTTCATTATATGATATATATGGTTTTCTGATGGGAATATGGGATATATACAGGATGTGTTTGCATCATTTTCTATGTTTGAATTATGTATGATGTTATAAATATAATTTATCAAAATGATACGAATGATGGTAGATGATGAGCGTTTACTATGTATGCTTATCTGGTGCATGCATAATGGATGGATATGATTCAATTCTTGTGTTTTGAAGTCTGGATGTTATAAAACTAGGTAGTAGAATCTATTATTATGGAGATACATGGAATTAATGGATTAGTTTGAGTTTTATAGTTGGGGTAGTCTGGTTATGTGAGGAAGCCAAAGATACATATGAAATTATCTCTTTTCTGTTGATGGAGAATGAATGAGAAGATTGAATGATGGTAAGAGTCAGTAAGTAACATGTTTGAATAGCTTGATGATTTTGTATCTTATTTTGGGTATTTATTATGACTTTTTTATATAGAGTTAATATTTGGTTTGGTTCTAGGCTTGGAAAATATTGTTAAGACCCAATGGTGGTGTTGGAGGTGTCATTATATGATGAGGAATTGGCCTTTAGATTTGGCTAAAATATTAGTGGTTAATTTGTTTTAATTATTTAATGAATATTCCAATATAAAACCACCATTATGTGTTTGGATATTTTTTATGTCCAAAATTATGATTTTTTATAGAGTTTTTGGGTTCTGGGGACTTGTAAAATATTTTCAAAAACAAAGTGGAGGAATATTTTTAGGTAAGACTTACTGTTGAATCAATATTTATTTATTATAACATTGTTGTGTGTGACTACATTTTATATGGCTGAATTTTGTAAGACAAGTTATTGATCAATCTTCTTTTAGTATGACATAATTTATTTACACTTGTTTTGGAATCACTATATCTTTAGCAAGTCTTTATTTAGTATGAATTCACTAGAAAATTAGGGAATTATGGTTTAGTATAATCTTTATTCAAGTTTTTTGTGATTTTTTTTACATTTATATGGGAAATTTTTTTTTTGAATTATTGTTTATTTAGTATGAAATCTTTTGATAAAGGGTTATGTCTAGATTAGTATGACATCATTCTAGATAAAGTATAATTTTTTTTCTGGAGTAAATATTCACATACAATAAATTCATTACAAAAAATGAATAAGTTTTTTTAGTATATCATTGATTTAGATTCAATGTAACTTTATAAGTCGTACAAAGAATAGAACTTCTAGAATTCATAAACAAAGGTGGATTAGTAATGATTCTAGAATTTTATAAACATTAAATAAATGATTAAAAACAATTTAATGTATTTTATTTCCATTTTGACAATAAAAACATAGAAAATCATCCATGAAGTGTGATCTGATTCTACCTTATTATTTGAGGGATGTATTATTTTTTCCTTGTTAGAATTGAATGATGACTAAGTAAAGAGAGAGCAATGGGTTATGCTAATACAACACATCTAAATAATTCCATAATTTATAACTTTTTCATTTCCACATTCAAAAATCCCAAATTCTAAAGATTATATAAAAATTTGATATATATTGTAATTAATGTATACATAGTTATAGTAGCATGAGAGTGAAGTTATATTAACCTGAGACACCCTGAGTGCAAACGGGTGAATCAAGGATTAGATATTTTCTATTGGATTATTTAATATTGTCAATAAATTGGTATAAAACATTAAATTTTCCTATTTTAATGCACATTCACCAAACACACAAATGTGTAAATAAAATGTAACATAAAAAATTATTTTTTTAACCACTAAGGGTTAGTCCAAGTAGTTAATACCAATGTATTTTTAGTCATATAATATTCCACTAAGATTACCTACACTTTTTGGTTAAACCTATCCATCAAGGTTCACCCCATTCCCAGTATGCTACCTTTAAAATTAATTCAACGATAGTTCACTAACTCATACACATCACTTTCATTAATTTCTCCTTAATCACTACATTAGATAATATATTCCTCATTTTAACATTAAAAATTTCACATTCATATCATCAAGAATGTATACCATTTTTTTCATAATGATAACATTAGTATAACCCTACATTACACTCCCTGGTATCCAAAATATCCCCCTAAAATGTTTTCTGGGAAATTTCTCTTACATGGGTCATCTACCATTAACTTTTTACATGCAGTTACAACATAGTCAATGTGCCTACTATGAGATCCACACACCTATCACTTGGAAAACAACCCCTTCCTTCATATTTTGATAATCAAATATTTCAAAAATACTAGAAGAAATTCCATTAAAAATACGTTTTATCTTCCTTCTTATATAAGAGATCTCCATTATTGTATATTACCCCTGATAAAAATAGAAAATATTTAAATATGCACACCATAAAAAACTAGTTTAAATTACCATAGTTGAAATATTCTCTACCATAGAGTTTATCAATAATCTAATGTGAAATTAAACTGCATACAAAAACATATTGCAATCTAGTTGGTGGGAAAAACATATCTATCAATCAGATTCTTTGTGGATATTGGATAGTATAGAAAACAACTAATGAAGATAGGATTGCATGAATTGTTACATTACTTATTTGATAACACCCCATATATTCATTAAATTCTGAAGGGATTATATCTCCCATTTAATATTCACAGCAGACCCCACCGGATTGAGATATTGATTTTACAACATAATGAAAATTTAAAGTACAAGAAAACTTCTTCCCCTCTAAAAAAAACCCAAGTGATATAAAAAACTATACAACCATAAAAAAATATAAATATATACATATATACCTTTATGAAGATAAAAAATGATCATCCTCGATTGTTTTGGTTATTATAAATCTTATGTTTAAAAGATGTTTCTTAGTTACTGGTTTGGATAACCTTTCATGATTTCTATCACCTATTCATTTGATGAAACATGTTCCATATAGAAAATTCATGGATTCACATATTAGATAATGAAATAATACATGATCTCAATATCATTTGTATTTTAGTTATATGTTTAATTTTTCATGAGATAAATTTCACCCTTTTTATCATGATAAATAATCATTATCTACTTTACCTCATCAAAAAATTCATCCATGTGTTTTATAATATATAAATGATGAGTTTATGCATTATTAATTAGGAAATAATTATATTATAATATAATTAGTGAATATAGATTCTACATATATAACAATTCTAAAACAAATTTATTTATTTAATGTCATTGGATTCTTTAAATTGATTCTTTTTTGATTCCTCAGGTCTTAAAGAATGCATGAAAAGAGGGCTTCTTGACGCAAAACACATCAAGATAATATTTTCATCGGAGAATGATCTCATCCTACCAAGGTTGAGTGCTTCTTGAATCTATAAGGGATTTCATTTGTTTCATTTTTAAATGTTCTTGTGACATTCACATGAATATGGATTCACCACCCGTGGTGGTTTGGTTCAGATTCCCCAAACAGTATTTAACATTTCAGAATCAATAAATTATTTTCATGTTAAGGAATCTAGTTGGTTGTTATCTTTTCTCTGTTAGTTGCACAAGATCCGTTATCCATTCGAGTTCACCATGAATTTGTGCTGAGGCTAATATTTTGAAGCCACCGAC
Source organism: Viscum album (assembly GCA_963277665.1). NCBI lineage: Eukaryota > Viridiplantae > Streptophyta > Magnoliopsida > Santalales > Viscaceae > Viscum > Viscum album. The sequence continues at coordinate 333,764,072 of OY728150.1, forward strand.
TCAGTTATTAAGGACATATGTTGGTGAAGAGTTCGTATATAGAATTTTAGTACTTTTTGAAATGTGGTTTGATTTATTATTTCGTGTACAAAATTGGGACATGATGCAAAGGATTGAAAGAGTGATTTAATGGATCATGGAACCAAACAAGATATACATGTGGTGTATGCTTCTCATGAAATCCCTTTGGGTGTGAAACATTTTGGGTCTAGTGTGGGTTATGAGTTGGATGACTCTGTCAATCACACTAAAAAGACAGAGGGTGTTACAGTTGTGCATGTGGAAGGCAAAGATGATTCCAAACAATATGGATCTCAGCCTATGGATCCATGTGGTATGGGAGTGATGTACTCTTTGGAGGTTGTGATGGTCTAGGGTCTACTAATATAAAACCTATTTGTTCGGAGGTTATTAAGGATGTGGTTGCTTCTTCTGATAAGCGCGAGAATGAAGGGATTTCATCTTTCACTGATGATATCCATCTAATACTGAAGCATTCTCTGCCTCCTCCAAACCCAAAGTCCAAAGATGACTTTAAAATATTGATAGGTGACCTTAATTGAAGAAATTATCTAGTGGAAGTGGCTCCCTAGGGTGGTATAGTAGACATGGGTGGCTACATTAATTATATTGTTTATTATCACTATGAGATAAAAATATTTATAGATGATCATCAATTTGTGATGGAAATGACTGCATATTCTATGAATACAAATACCATGGGAGATGTAATGTTTATTCATGGTAAATGGAGCAGATTACAAATTGAATAAAGCTATATCCATTTCTTCTTTATGAGCTTCATATACGAATGTGGTGTGTCAATAGGGACACATCTTAGTAAGGAGGTGGAAACCATTGAGATGGTAATATTATTCACATATTGATGAATGAGGTCCGACTCCACAATCTCAAGGATGATTTGGCCAGTCCCTCAATGTTTTGGCAGGAATCCTTTATTAGTGAGTCCAGTGTAGGAGAATCAGAGAAGGATGTTCTCGAGGACATTACATTGTGCTAGGGGAGAATTAGGAACCAAAAGGGCCTTCATAATGAAAGGATGAACTACTCCACTTTCCCTCTACTAGTGGAGACATTTTCAACAATGAAGTTGAGAGCTATGCAATTTGAGAGTAATATTTCATGCACGTTGTAGAAGTAAATGATGATTTTGAGAAGTCCTTGGTACTGTTTATGAGTTCAGAATAGGAAGTGATGGAATAGGTTTTTTCTCTTAATGAAAATAAAGAGGATACTACTACAATGATGGGGAGGTCATTATGTGTGGACCTCATTGAGGATATATTCACTTGGATTTACAAATAGGAGATGATACTTCATCGGTGTTCAATAGTGGGAAGATCAGTATTGAGGATTAAATTCGGACTTGGGAAAAGTTGGGCATTCATTTTAAAGATCTGGTTATAGATGAATCATACCCTAAGGTAACAAACAACTCTTGGATACTTTTTAGAGAGATTAAATCTAGTATTCACAAATTTTATTTCAATGTACTTATTATTTCCTTCTATGGTGGACTCACTATTTCTCAATTACTCCTTAAAAGTATTTGAATAATAAAAATTTAATATTCAGTTGTCTTTTGTTCCAACCACAATCAATGTTGATATTTGTTTAAAATCTTAAATTTTAAACTTATTTATCACCTCTCTAATATTATTTTCCTAATAGATAAATGTTTATTTCATCTTTAATATAACATGTTGTACTCAAACATTTGTGATTTCACTAATCATGTCCATTTTAAATTATGATTTTATAGGGTTGGAAAACCCTTCCATGGATTTATTAAAACCTCCATTAAAGATGATATAATACACATACTAAATTATGATGAACTAGTCTCCCTTAGAAGTCTTCACATACCGATTATGATTCAGATAAACCCTTTTTAATTACATGTTCTTAAAAGTTTATTATCATTAGTTATAAAATGGTTATGTTGCCCTCTTTAGACTATATAGATCCTTTTTCAATATAAAATATTTTGTTTCAATATTTTCAATCAAAATCATAAAATATATTTAATATAAACACCTTCTTAATAAATACAATGATGAAATACGTTTTTACAAACATATAATAAATTTTTCATCCTCATTAATTAATCATAGAAATGAATATCCTGATTGACTCTTGTAAATCAATATAGAAATATGATTCTTCAATGTCAACAGCTTAATTTTTTTAGCCTTTATATATCTGGTAGGACTTATTTTAGATCACATATCTAGTTTCATTGAATTTTTTCTTGATGAATATAACTATTCACATCTTATAATAGGGTTTGGGATGTCTAATAAACTCCTAATTCCATTTTTTATCAATCTGATCAAATTATTCATTCATGGTTTTAACCCATGAATCGTATTTTTAGGCATCATAGTATGATGTTGGATCCCCCATTGATAGCTAAGAGACATGTTGTATATTTATCATTCTCATTTTTGGATTTTTTTCTTGATCTACATACATTTAAATTTATTAAATATACCTCATCTCTATAGTTTCTCCTTAGAAGTGTAGATTGATATTTTTCTGTAAGGAATCTAAATTTTGATTCATCCCAAGAGTATTCATCATCCACATAGATCTGGAATGATTCTGGAATTATACCAACCAAATTTGATTCCCCTTCATATTCATCAAAAAATAGAAGATAATGATCATCTATAGTTCTTTGAATATTTATCCACATGGATTATAACATCATAAATCTCTTTTATTTTACTCATACATGTGTTGGTGTATTTTTAGGTCATAATCTTTCTTTTGTATCCAATAAATACAACATCATCTATAGAATTATTATACTTTCCCAGATTTTATTTTTTGTTTTAGATGTAGTAAAAACATAAAATGACATGAAAATCTTTGAATGAAGGCTTTGTTCGATGGAACATTGAATATAGTGTCCTCACACCCCCATGTCTTAAAAATGTAGGAATTTTAAAATTTAACACTAATTAAACTATCAATTTTAATGAATACACAAAATTACTGCCTTTATTGAGTAATATTTTATTCCTATTTATCACCATATTATTACATTATTTCACCCCCTCCTTTTTTCCATTGAGTTCTAATAGATGAAACATGATGATTTATTCTATGTTTCATGGGATAGTTCTCAAATTCAATGGATATCTATTTTTTACTTTATCTGACCATTAGATCATGGGGTGAACCATATTTTTTTACCATTCTTGTTAGATATCTTTTCCTTCAACCCATTTTATCTATCTTATAGTATATGAACATCGAACATGATATTCTTATACAGTAATTAATAAAATAATGAAGTATATTTGTCCATATATTCTCGATATATTTATTGGATCACATACACACTTGGAGACAATATTTATAATAATATAGTTTTTCTTAATATTTGGAAGCTATGTATTCCATTCCATTTTTTCAATAATAAAAAATCAATTTTTTAAGGTCTACCTTCAAATATGATATGTCCACTACATATCATTGATTTGATAGGTTTTCTATGATTTTTTATCTTTAAATTTTCTCTAATATATTATGTTTTTTAAATGATTTACTATAATCATGCATTTATTTTCATGATAGTACACCTAATATGTATTACCTTTACTTCTCCCTCCTCACAAAAGATATTTTTTCACCCTTACATTAATTAGAAACACATTCTTGTAATATGTAGCCTTGTTACCAGATTTATAAAGTTCCCCATATGTAGAAGTTCATGTCATAACCCATCCATTGGGAGCACTTATTTATTGATTTTCTCAACACCATAAAAATACATTTTTCCACTCCACTTCATTTTAAATTATCCATAATTTAAAAAAAATAATGGTTTAATTTGGTTGACCTTTAACGTATTTTCAAAAGATTTATGTTTCTTATAACTTATGTGTAACACCCTCTATCTAGAATCCATATGATTTCATTATTTCATTCATTAAAAGAAATTTCTTTTTTATTTTCCATCTCATTATTTTTCTCATTCTTCAATGATATACAAGGTTGAGTAGAATAAAATAATGGCCGCTCTAATTACTCCTCATAATACATGGTGAAATTGTAATTTTATTCTTCATCCAATATATGTTATAAATTTTTCAAAAGGATGTTTCTTTTTTTGACTTATATAAAGTTGTATCTGAACAACTTATTTATTGTTTCAAAATTATCCTAATCTAAATTTAAATTTTTAATAAATGTATGATCAATTAGAGCAATGAAAAAAATATCCATAGAAATTATTTTCCCTATTATATGATGAGTATGGGTTCAGAGTAAACTTATGAAAATTAGGACATTCCTCAATTAAAAATTTTATTTATTACTCATAGTATGACAATGTGTCTCTGGTTTAAATACAAATGAAACTTTATAAGAGGAAATATCACCTCTCCTTAATTAATTGACATGAAACTATAGTTTTTATATCACCTTGGTACATGAAATGTATCTGTAAATTGTGCACTATTACAGACAATCTAATTTCCAATCATTATATTTAACATTTATTGAGGATTTAGTAACATAGATTTAATGCAATAATTACAACACTTCATCTATCAATTATAAATATGTATCAATGTATTTATTTTTCATTTCTCATAATAATAAAAGATTGAACTTTTTATTACAAATATAGGCCTTCTCATTTAGAATGTTTTCGACACCTTCAGAGAATCTCTTGAACCATTCTATTTATTCTCTATCTGTGAACCTACCAAATAGATTATTTGTTTGTGAACCACTAAATTTTTATATTAATTAATATTTTCTTATCAATGAAACAAACTATTCTTTATGGGAATCAAACATTAAAACTATACACCATAATATTTCATTAAGATCATTTATTATCTTAATCTGTTCTTAAAAATTTAGGTTCAAACTCAAGACTTCTCTGTATTACTCTTGATTATAAAACTATTTTTATATCTCTACATATAACTAAAAATATTTTCATTTATCAGATGCACATATTTTTAGGATTCATTTATAAGGCCATTAATCATTTATTTTATTTTATAACAAATGTCATTAATATATCCCTTATGTTCCACCATGAGATCAAATACTCTTCTGGTTTCATTAATTATTTCATGTTTAGGTTATTAAATATAAATAATAAACAACAAGGAATATTCATTTTTATATTTTATTCTTATCATCTTTCTTCTAGATAGTCATGGATATTATTTTATTATTTTATTTACAAATATCTTTTAAGGAAATTTCATTCCAGGTAAGAAAAAAAATTTGTGTCAACAACAAGAGGAATAATATTTATGTCTTATGTGTATCTTATACTTCACTTCAATAGTCATAGTATTTTCTTGGAAACCATTATACAATGTGAATATTTTTACCACAATAGAAAAAATCCTTGGCTCAATTGATTTGGAATCTTCCCCATTAACTATCTAATTTTCTAGACATGTTATATAGATGTTAATTGTCCACATCCTCATCATTATTTCCACAATTATGATTCAATGTTTCTCAATGGAATTAAATTAAATATCCATTCAATACTTGATGTCACTTCTTAAATAAATATCATTTCATTAGACACTAATCTACTTAAATGATCTTTTATAGTTATCATTGATAAAGAAATCTATTCTAGAGTTTAGTCTGTAAAATTTTATAGAGGTTGAAACCATTAAAAACATTTTAAAAATATTGATATCCATTATCTCCTACCCAAGTCATAATATTTTCCAAAAACATCAGTGATTTGGTTTAATAATATATCCTTATTTTCATGTGGATGGATTTTTAGATCATTAAATCTATTATTTTGTATGTGTTGTTTGGTATCCTTTACCATATTATCGCATTAAAATATATTTCACAATTTCCCCCACAAGTAATTTCCACATTTGTAATTCATCACATTAATGTTTATTTTTTCTGAAGGGGTATAAATAATGATGTTTGGGATGACTCTCAACATCCATCCATTTCTTTTCAGCTTCAGTCTTGGGATAAATAATCGAGTCACTAACTTCCATTCCATGTAATGTAGAAAAATTAAATCCAACCTCGGTGATCTATGATTTATTATCATTATGTTATAATATCTCTTGTATCCTTTTCTATAAAAATCAAAACTACTTTATGATATTTTAAATCCCCATACTCAAATAATTTATAATAACACATTTGAAGACTAAAAACTATTATTTGATACCACTTGTTATACCATTATATTCCCTAAGTAAATTTGGGTAAATCTAGTTACCATGTTTTTATTTTTATATAAATGAACATGTCCATGTGTTTGTAGGAACACACTAAACCAACTTAGTAGAATACACATTCACTAAACATGAATACTATATAAATAAAATTTAATGAGTTGATTTTATTTTGTTCAAATCTAATGTCTAGTTCATGATAAATATATAGATGATGTTTTAGTTATACAAGAATCTAATAATATTAAAAAAATTGGGTTGACAGTATTTTTTTTATAAATAATCAGTTTATTCCATGCACAGTTCCATTACAAGGAATTTAGGGACAAAACACTACCTCCCTCAAATCACTTCCATCAACTCCACCTTGATCACTTTATTGGAAAAATCTGTCCTCATTTTAACAACTTAATGTTCATATCCATATCATTGAAAATGTAATATTTTATTTTAATCATCATAGTCGGAGTACAATGCAACAAAATACTCATTGGTATCAGAAATTTAGGCTAAAAAATTGTGACTGGGAAGTTATTTCTCAAAACTGTGTTGCATTCACATACTGTAAGAATTAATATTCACCACACACTAATTTCATAGTCTTATATCTACCACATACTAACTCTGATAACAAATAATTTACAACCTGCATGTGTTTTACTCCACCATGAATGTTTATCCTAGTGAATTCTGAAAAACATTCTTCTATGTGAATACACAATATACATCCACTATAGTGACTTCCCTAGAAAAATTAATCCCAGATAAGGACCTCATAAAATTTACACATGAACAGTTTATCCACATGGAATGTTAATTGATTCCTACTTTATATAATTCATTTATAGACACTGATTACCTTTCCCATCCATTGTGGTATCTTCTTCATGTACTAAATATTATCCTATATTTATTTTTCATATCCCCCCCCCATAATAATAGGAATAATGGGATATTTATAAGATAAAACCTCAAAAAATTCTATAAAACAATGAGAATATTGGTCAACCCTTTACTATAGCCACTGCACAGACCCCCTATTGTTTCCTCAAACCATATAGAGAATCCTTTTTATTATTCTTTCTAATGCAGAAAAAATAGGATTTAAATATTTAATGGTGCCCTTTTAATCACTAAATTCTAATCGCTTACCTCTTTTAGTGTCGGTGTACGCCCTACACAATCTATCTTTTTATGAATCCATATTCATGTTCCCCCTATGAAGTTCACAATGGTATTGTGCTGCCTACATCCAAATATGTTGTTTGTCATCCATGAACTAATTACACATAGTGATCATATTGTCTATGAACATACTACATGATCCCCTTACCAAGACTAAAAAAATAATCCTTATCCCTAAAATTATCATACACAAAAAAATTAATCACTGGGAAACACTTTTATTAAAAAACTTTTGATGGGATTCTATATTTTATAGCCTATACCCTACTATAAAAAGACATTGATCAACCAAAAAATGAATGATAAAAAACAAACCAAAAAAAATCATCTATGATTAACATGGTTCCACAAAGATTTCTATAAACACCATTTATGTGACCCTAACTATTTTATATTTATACCTATGTTATGTTTCATGTAATAAATAATCATGGATTATGATATAGTTTTGATATTTGAATTGAAACTATATCATGTGATTCTAGTGGTATTATCTTTGTGAAAATAGTATTATTTTACATATTAGGATGGTTTGAGTTGTTTTATAAGTCAAATGAATTGAGAATTTATATTAAGAATTTGTTATTTTTTTGATGCAATGTTTTTGAGGTTTGATGATATTGTGTAGATGGTGTTAACCATTTCCAAGAGTGGGGTCGAAGGTATTAATATAGTGTAGAATAATATTTTGGTGATTTTTTACCGCTATAAATTATTCAATGTGGATATTTTGTTAATGTACTCACAGATAATGGCCTGTGAGGTGGAGAAATACACTAGTTGTGAGTAGGGTTTTTATTGATTATGAAGAAAGGTTATTTTGTTTTTCATCAGTATGAGAAAGGTTCACACTTTAGATGTCTTGGTTGTTCATGGGTGGGAATAGAATATGGGTTCTGGATGCTCTCCCTGTTGGGAGATATATTGGGATGGGCTTATGTGGAGAATTGTGGATGTTCTAATGGGGTATCATTGTCAACCTATAATGGTCTAGTTCATTATAATGGGTGTATAACACAAGTTAGATGGGTTTTAATGGAAGGATAGGGTACTTCAAACATGTAAGACCACAGATGTATTATAATACTCCAAAATAGACTTTAGAATATAATGACCACTATTGAATGTTGATAATTACAAATGTTGGATTTTTTTTATATTGGAGGTTGTTTTTTGTATTTTATTGTATATACTAGTAATTGTATGGACCTTATATAAAGAAACCATTGATGGTACTCAGAACCTATATTGGTATAAGGACATGACTGTAAACATTACATATTCTAGTGATATTATACTATAATCACATTCTTTTTCAAAAGATATTTTATGATTAAAATTTTAGATAATTATGAAAAAAAACTCATATATAAAAATCATATATATTAATATGTGGAAACATTGAATTATTATATATATCATCATAATATATGACTTTTAAAATATAAACCATTTTGTTTTCATGAAAATATTTACCACATTTAACATTACATCTACTTTTCCTTTACCCATCTATAAACACTATGAAAATCATTTTCAAATTGTGAGATAAGCACAAAAAAGATCATAAAGAGACATAAAAATTAAGTAATATACAAGTCCAATGAAAAACATAAAATCACATGAATAAAATATTATTCAAGACATACTATTTTACATGGAAATGGAATCATATTTCTTCTAAAATTATAAATTATATTTCCTTTTTAAAATAAACTATTTCCTTAAAATCTAATTGTTATGCCTAGAAAAGTCATCTTGGTGCCTTAGGACATAATCTACATAGAACCCTTTTTGATTGGAATAACCATATTTCTAGCATCCATTATAATTATTCTTAGAACATAATCATTAACCAATGCATGGGGGTCTTTAATGGGTATCACCCAAAATATCATCAGCTATAATTTGGATCAACCCATTGGATCCTGAGCTATAATGGGTCTGAAAACATTATATCGTGAAAAATAATGGATATCAACCCATCATATATGATATATTGTGTCTAATTATTATCAAAATCAATTTCCAAGTATAATATTATAAATAAATAATTTTATTCATTCAAAAAATTTAACATAGAACCCTTCAAAAATTCATTTAAACCCATATTCAAAACACATTCTGATATCAAAATATTATTTTATTTTGAAAATTCATTTCCAATAACAAAATACCCAATAAAGGGAATGATATTTCCTATGGGAAAAAACATAAATGATTTTAAAGGATTCCAGAAAATAAAAAATGGTTATGGTAGTGGGAAAATTCATTTTTTCTATATACATTCATATAGAATGTTTCTTTTGTCTTTTGTATTAAATGTCTATTATTTTGTAAATACATTACTTTTTGAAAACCATTATATGGAATTAAAAGGAGATGTAAAAATTTCATTCATAAATAATTTATTTCCATAAAAATTTATTCATAAAATAATTTTAAAAACAAGGTAACATAACCAAAATATTACAAAAATAAATTTTAAATAAATTAAAATGATATTTTAATTCAAAATGAAATTTACCTTGAGTCCAAATCTTCATGTCTATTATTTATTATATTGAATAATAATTTTTTTAATTATAAAATTTCATAATAACTATTTTATATTTTATTGTTATTTTTTTCTTATTTATTATAATATTGTATTCAATTACCTAATCAATTAATTTCACATCAGGCATTTTCACAATATTTAGCTTGAATGTCCCAAATGACTTTGTTAGGTTGACACTGGTAAAAGAGGAAATTTTTCCATCATATTCAAAATAATAATAATTAAATGTTCCAAATATTTATTCATTAATTATAGTTTTTGAAACAATCATGGGACCTGGTTATGAAAAATGAACTACATTACAATCATGGTTACGATAGGCCTTACATTCACATGAGTAATGTTTATATTTTTTTAATGATCAATATGGAGTAAATTTATGCACAATATTAACTTTAAATAATTTTATTTATATAGTAAATAAAACATTAGTTCTTCAAAAATAATTATATATATCATCAATGTGATGTGGTGATAAAAGATGAATCACATCACTCTGTGGAGGCGGGAGTCTACACATATGCATTAAAGAAGTTAGAATTTTTTAGTGGGTGGAAGGGTACGAAATTAAAATATATATTTTTTAATAATTACAAATATATCATTATTATAATATATATAAATTTGTAACATCATTATTGAAGTGCCCAGATCAGTGTGAATCACTGAGAGGGGGAGGGGGTGAATCAGTGATCCCTTAAAAATTTTTACTAATTGATTCTTATCAATTAAACCTCTATGGCTGGTTAAAGCCTCGATCCACTCTTCTTGTATCTCTCAACCTTTCCCGAATGATGCAGTAATGAAAAGGCACAGGACACAAGGATTTACAAGGTTCGGCACCAAAGGCCTACATCCTTGCCATGCTCTCCCAGCATGGATTCTCCATTATAACCTGTTAAAATTACAATGGTCGATACAGAGTCCCACTATATCTCTCCTGAGTCCCACAGGAGGGTCTTTATACTGCGTCCCACAGTGTTACCAGAGTCCCACTGGCCTGCTCCAGAATCCCACTGAAGACTTCTTCTCCCTGAGTCCCACAGGGTCTTCTCCTGGCTCATCGAGTCACACGAGTAGCTCTTCTTCACTTTAAGCTTCTTCAAGTAACTTCAGCAGCCTGGGATAAAGGCTGCTGGCCTTGCTCTTCTCTTCTGATCACTTGTGGTTGATCAGGGCTTCTCGTCTAGCTCAGGCTTTATCTCCTTCTTCAGGATGACCTGGCTTCACTCTTCAAGAATCTTCAATAGCCTCTGAAAAGGTCTATTGGTCTTGCTCAAATCTCCTCAGATGCACACCACTGATTTAGCACTGTTCACGTGTGCACGTGCATGCATGCATGCATGCACTTCCCCTTTCCTCTTCTTGGTGCAGTAGACCCGCAAAGGGTGTAACACTTCAAGCACACACCTTCTCACTAAACTTCACACACTTTATTCTCTTTTGATTACACACATAAATGTGTGTTATACACTAGTGTGGATGTCCTCCCTTTTCTTCTTCCAAGTGTTTACACACTTCTTAGTGCACACACCTAGGTTTGGCCAACTTCTCTTTGCACACAAAACTTCTTCACTTTGGCACACACTTGAGCTTGGCCTTCAAACTTCTTGTTTCACACCCTTAAATGGCCGTAGGGTGTTCCTCTTCAATTTTCACACACACACTCAAATGAGGTGTGGTCTTCACTTCACCCACACAAGGCTTGCAAGTCTCGGCCTTCACTTGAATTGCACACACACAAATGTGGTGGCCTTCCACTCCTCCTTGCACACACCCAAAACTCTCGGCCTTCTTTGTTCTTGTTTGCACATACACCCAAAGGCTACGGCCTTCTCTTGTTCACCTAGCACACAAGGCACAATGTCCTTGGGTCTTCTTCTTTGCACACACAAAACCGTAGGGTCCTCTTACTCCATTTGCACACACACACTAGGTATGCACTCCACCTTCAAAATAGACACGCAAAGGGGTGCGGCCTTCCTCTCTTCACAGCTTCTGTCACGCAAGCACAAGGCACAAAGGACCTCGGCCGTGGGCGTGCAAGGGCAAGGGTGCACTTGGCCGTGCAAGCGCCTACCGTGCAGGGGGCGCGGTGCACAGAGGGGGCGCGCAAGTTGGCGCTGCCCTTCCTCCTTCCTGTCGCGCAAAGGATAGCGCACAGGGGACTCCTCCTCCTCCTTTTTCTTGTCGCGCAAAGAAGTAGCGCGCAAGGAACTCAAGAAAAGCCAAAAATGGCTTCGGGCTGCTGCCGCGCAAGTGGTGCGCGCAGGGCAGATCTTCGCGAGGCAGAGAGCACTCACGGGACTTCTGTTCTTCAACAAAGATTCAGCAAGCTTCTCTGTGCTTCGGGCTCTCCTTTTATTGGAAGATGAATCCTCAAAACATCCGCGGGATACAATCTTTGAATCCCCGAAGTTTTCGGGTATTTCAAGATTCTGTGAATCTTGTTTTTTTTTATTTCACGCGGGTTCTTTCATTTTGCTTTCCTCCTCGTGCATGCGATTTATAACGCATGCACGGCCTCTGTTTAAACCCAATCCATGCAAAGGCACGAACCCACACAAGGCCTCGCACCTTCGGTTTGCTTCGGCCTTCTTCGAAATTTTCCATACGTTGCATGCATGTATATTTTTATACATGAATCTGTTCAGTGTGTCCAGACGAACTCCATGGACGTCTTAGATCCTTCAGAGGTGGCCGGGAACTCGAAAACCGGCCTCGGGTAGCCTCTGGTTCATCGGTGGCTTCTCAGGTGCCTCGGTCGAGCTCGAGGTAGAAGATGTACGGGGAGCCGTCGGATCGAAGATTTGAAATACATCGGATGGCCGGATAGATCGCGGCGCGCGGCAGATGAATCGTGCGGCGCAGATCAAGCGCGAGATCGCTCGGACGGCCTGGATTCACTCCGGGTGAATTTTGCGCGTCCCACATAGAAACCTCTCGCGGTTTTCACGCGGCTTATTACCCTGGCGCCGCCTCAACCCCGCAATTGAATCTTCTCCCCTCTCGGTGCCGCCCCGCACCGAGTTCTCCCTGTGGGCGCGCTCTGCGCCCACTCATGCTCCCTTTGGGCGCGCACCTAGCGCCCACTATGCATCCTCCGGGTGCGCGGGTTTCACCACCGCGTGCCCTCGGGGGCTTACACACGGCCCCCCTGCCTCTCGGGCTGGCCACATGGGATCCCCCCTTGGGCGTGGCGCCTTAGGCCCACATGTGCCTTGGGGGTTGAACCCTTAAGGCTGGCTTGAGATGGCTAATTTTTTGCAAGTAATAGAACAAGTACTTTGTTAAAACACAAAGTAACCAAGTTCAAGTGCCAAATACCACAACTCTTCTTCAAAGCCATTCTTCATCTTCTTTATTTCTTCTTCTTCATTAGAATTCATCATCCTTCTTCAACATATAATCATCATTTAAGAATGGAATTCTTGAAGGTTCTTCCATCAACCGATGCTCCTGAATCAAAGATTTCTTCAATGTGCTTCATTGATCCAATTAGAGATCAATTGGATCATCTTCATCTGATTCACATGCACTAAGAGTTAGTACATGGACTTCTTTAATCCACTTCATCCACTTAGAAGTTGTGGATGAATCCCATTCAACTCCTCATGCATTGTCAATACAATGCATGGTCTTCTAATCATGTTGTGACTTTGTATCCAATTGATACAAGTTCTTAGAACTTATAGAACAGCTCAGCAATCGTCAGATGTCCATGGAGAATGTTTCAACCACAATTCTCCAATACCACTTAGTGAATCTCCTGAGTGACATGCATCTTAGTACCATGGTCATTCTCCTTCACCACCAACACCATCACAACCTTTGTCATTCACCTCTTGACATTCCTTGACTTCCATTCATTCCAAGACAACTTTATGCCTCATTGACAACAAATGCAACACAGCGCACTTCAATTATAAACTACAATTAGTAGTGATTATTGAAAAATAATTACATCTATTCGTAAGGTGATAGCCCTTCGTACATATTAATGATGGTTTTATCTCCCCTTTGACGGAAGATGAGATTAATATAGGTTATAAAATTTACATATCACCATATTAGTACATATTAAAAAAATATTTTTATTATATAATGATGGTTTAAAACTATTTTAAGGTGGTGTAAGAAGAAAAAACACAAAAATACTCAGTTAAGAATGATGCATCTTCATTAGACCACCACATTATAATTATAACTAAAGCATTCATATATTGGATTTATTCTAAAATAATGAATCTATATTGTGTGTAGGGAAGTAAGTAATTAATTTTTTCTAGTCTTAGATGAACATAAATTATTTGAATTTTTTAATATAGTAAGATATTGGGTGGCCCTTTATAAGTGGTGGAGAGGACACACTTGATAATTTAAAAATAAAAAATTTATAACCATGTTATACTAATGAAAATGTTTCCAAAATGGTATATTATATAAAATTAGATGTTATAATGTAAAACTATAAACAAAAATGTTTAATTCTAATATTTTATATGTCAATCTTACACTTATTATTTTAGTTTAACCCCATGGAAGGCATGTTTAACCTTATATCTAGTAAAACAATCTATTGTTCTCACAATTCATTATGAATGAAAATTATGCTAAAATTATCATATAATTGGAATTATCATGATTCATAATTTTAATTCATTTTATCATATTAAATTTATAAAATATTTATATTTTAATTTAATATAAAACCAATAGATGTGATGAAAAATGGGTTTATCAAAAAACATATTTGAATAAATTAGATGATATTATATTCACATTATAGCTAGTAATTATAATTATATGAATTTATAATAATATTTATCGAAATATAATATTCAATTAAATAATTCGTCATTTTAGGTTATATAATTTAATTAAAATGGTGAACCATTATGCACTTTAAAATAGTTTTTAATAAAATGCAGTTTTTAAACCAAAAATAAACATATACTATAAATATACTATAAATATGAAGAAAATGTAATTAATTGAACTAAAAATAAATATATAAAACTTATTTTAAATTAGATAAAATTTAAATTGTAATTATTCTTTTAAATAACATATTTTATTTAAATGAAATCATAATATTTAAAAAATTGGTATTTTCACAATTAACTAAAAAAATACTTTATAAATAATCCCAAAATTAAAAATAATGTTATTTTTTAAAAAAAAAATTATAATTTTTTCAAAAAAAATATTAAATAACTAGAAATATAATTATTATATTTTCACATAAAATTCAATAAAATCATTTTTGAAGAAATGTTTTTTTTTTGAAAAATAAAATTGCTTTACCAAAAATTAATTGTTAATTTTGAATAAATTTATATATAAATTTAAATTTAGTTTCAAATTTGTATTTATATTTAAAGTAGTTAATACTATGTATAAATTTCAATTTTATAGACATGTTATGACTATCTTGTTTAAATAAAAAACTTTTTTGGTTTGTTTATTGTAACACCCCAAGATTTTATGAAGAATATTCTTTTAATTTCATTGATGCCTTGTGTTGTACGCTACACCAAAATTAGCTTGTGCTATACAAAACACCGTATTAGCTTGCAGTATACGCAACACTATTCTTTGCTCGTGTTACACACAATTTCAAGTTCGTTTTGTAGAAATTATTATACACAACATTAATTATAGTTTTTTTAATGGATAAGTGAAATAATTTTTGAATTATTTTATACGCAACACCAAAGGTTGATTGCACTACACGCAACCCTGACCTGACTTTCATTACACGCAATCGCGACCTTCCTCGATACCGTATGTTGTATGCAATACCAAATTTCACTAAACAACGATATATGGTTATAATATTATCACAAACTAGCTGTTATGAATAGTATTAACTACATTTTGAATTTTATATAATTATTATTAATCTTACTCATTTTCAAGAACATGGAATGAGAATAAAATAATTTTTTTTGGGTAAAATAAGTATTTTTCAAAAAATGCAGTTTTGCCGCCTTTTGATGGAGAACCCACATTAAATCTAGTTTTGACATGTTTATAAGTTCAATTTTACAAAATAAATTTATTCTTTGGAATCGGGATATAAAATTTTACCTTGGATAAATTTTTCATATTTTTCTGATAACTTTTATATTTTAATGAATAGTAAAAACACGCTATATTTTAATTAAAAACAACATGTTTCATCGTAATAATTTATGTTATAAAATTATAATATTGAATTGTTTTAATGTATATATCGAATATATTTTTACCATTTAATAAAATTTATGTCATTAGCATTGATTTTACATTGAATTCGTATGTTAAATGAATTCAATCTTTTGCATTGTTTTAAACAAAAACCCGTTTTCTTTCGACAACAAGATTAATTTAATTTAATTTCTACAACATCTATGTATTGAATTTGGAAAAATGGATTCCATATTTGGAGTCAGTGGGTCCATATTATATTAATAGAATACTTTTTATTTTTGGTCATTATGAATAGTAACTACGATAAATTGTATTTACCATAGTAAAATGTAAATCGGGTAATTAAGGGTAAATATAATATTATAAAATTACCCTAACACTTGTCTTAATATAATTGGATTATTATATTAATTCCTAAGTCATATTTGGGTCTAAATGTAATCCATTAAAACCCACTATGATGTGATTAAGACCTTTAGTTTATGTTATTTAAAGGAAAGTGAAATTTGTCTCACTCAAACTTTAATAATTAAAGTATTTATAAGGTTATACAGAATATAAATTCGGTTATAAATTATCATTTGAAAGATAATATGTTTTTATTTATCATGTTAATTTATTTTTAATTTTTAAGATTTATTTAACTACCTTTTTAGCTTATACATTTATGATGCAGAAATTATTTATTTAGTAAAAAAATCAATAATATTGTTTTTATTTAAATAGTAATACATATTAAAAGGATCCCAAACCTGACCAAAACTTATTTTTAGTGTATATATAGACCATAATCATCCGATTACTGAATATATGACCGTTTAGAGTCTTATAAATGTGATTATGACACTTATATTATTTTATTTTATATGATGTCAAAGTTGTCACCTTCATAATTTAATAAATATAACATTTTAAAATTTGGGTGTTTTAGAAGATAAATCCATATAAATGTATTCTTATGTAATATATAATATTTTTCTTCATACTATTATTTTATTTTTAATTTTTATGCAACAAATGAGTATATTTAATAATTAAACAAAAATGTTGTAATAATTATTTTATTAAGCGAAATATCAAATAAATGGTTTTACAAAAAGTAAAATAAATATTATATTAACTATTTAATGTGATCCACTAATTTTCTAGATTAATATGATATTTTATGAATGTATTAAATATTTTAGTTCGAATATATCCTCTGTGTGGATTTTATTTAAATTAAAATAAATGAATAATGTCCAAATTGACACTATTTTTATTTTATAAAAATAACAAATTTTGTAATTTTTTAAAAATCACAAAAATATTTACAAATTTTAAATTGAAATTTATATAGTCTATGATGTCATGAATTATATAATTATGGATAATTCATATCACATAAGTAATTATTTATAACAATATATAATTTAGAATCTTATTACCACAAATAAAATTTAATAGATTAAATAAGGATAAATAAAGTTGATAATGTTTAAAATAAATTCCCTACATGTCTAAATTTTATTGGTTGATAATATTACAACCACATCACATCTAATATTATAATATAAGTTATTTTTGGAGGTTTTTAAGTGGGGTTAGATTTATTATAAATTAATATTTTTAAGATTTCCAAAGGTGCCCCTCTCCTCCCTTATAAAAGAGAACCTCCTCCCTCTCATCTTTACACAACTTTGAGCCTTCAAGGTCGGCCAACCCATGACCATTTACCTTATCAAATTCCCTAGAAATATTCTAGAGGTCTTGGTATTCTTCAAAGGACAATATTAGTGCCCTAAGAGGAGGTTTTAAAGAGGCGTGTCCAAGAAGAGGTAATACCTGTTACCGATTCTTTCAAATTTATTTATTCTTCTTCTTCCTCTTATTTAGTTGTTTAATTATAAAGTAATAAAATAAGTATCACTCATATAATGATATGTTATTATAAATATTAAACAACCCTATTCCACATTTTATCCGTCCTAAGGAAAAAGAAATCACCGCGCGTGCGTACGTACAGAATAACGTCCCCACGCCGTGGTGTAATCTATTTTTCCAACACCACCTTACTTGGATAGGTATAATTGTGTAATTAATAGCTACATATGATTATTAAAAAATCATACTAATTCTAAGATATTATATCATTCACTCCAATTCCATTCAATAAATATGGGGATGATATCATCGCTCGTGCGTACGTATGGATTACCGTCACCACGACGCCATGAGATTCATTTTCCATGTTAATAATTCAAGAATGATTATAAAGTATATATAATAAGTAATCATGAAATATATGACATAATAATTCTACTGGATTTATGTATATATATATATATATGTCATCTAATTAATTCTATTCAATTCAATAAGGAAACAAAACAGCGTTCATGCATACGTACGGCCTACCGTCTCCATGAACGGTGTATTTCATTCCATTTATCGATCTATTATATATATATGTGTATTCTGAATATATATTATATATAAATCATGTTTTATATTCTTGAATTATGTAATCAAAATCTAAGTAATCATATTAATAATTACAATCCAATACACGGACGATAAATGAAACGATTTTACCCAAAACGCTACTTTAACATGAATTTACAAAATAATGGGTAATATAAAGGCATAAGTGAACCATATATGATAAAATAACAATGAAGATGATTCTTTAAAAATTCAATGACATTATTTAAATTATTATACAGGATGTTCGGATTTGTATGAAGCATATTGGATCCAAGGTAAAGGATAACATTCCCAATCTCATTTTTACCAGAGATTATTTATTCGTAAGTATTTACTAGGATTATATTTATCATCCATGTCCATGTTTTCCAAAAATGTTTTCATAAATTCTTTAATATTCTTCAATGTATGTTTAAAGTCATTTTTCCCTTTTATGACTTTTACCACAAGGTTTGGAAAGAATCGTTCTTTTGTTTAGCATATGAGGTATTTTTTGACCTTTCTGACAAAAGTACGAGGAGAATGTTTTTTTATCTTATACGACATGAATGGATTTTTACAGTTTCATAATGCCTTATTTTCATGAAGCTTAATCTATATTATTTCATGAATATTTTTAAAAAATTACTTTTCTTTTAAAATTTAATGGCATTTTGTGAAAAGAAAATGATTTTCAAGAAGAAAGGATATTTTCCTCAAGATTTCATTTCAAGTGCTTTATCAAAACCATTTTCCATCTAAGATGACATTATTTCATATGTGTATGTTTCAAGTATAATGTATCTATGATTTACATGATTTCACTTCTCTTATGATGAAACTATATCCATTTGTTTTATATAGATTATGTTATGATGGAATGATGTTTATGAAACCCATTTTATTCTTTGGGTTATTATGAATGATGTATGTTATTTTGTCGCACACGAAATAATGATTTAATTATTAGATGTGTGGGGACTATATCTCCCTCCAATGCATTGAGTAATGATTTATATCTCATGATATAGACATGGTTGGAACGGAAAGTAAATCCAGTTCAGTAATACAGGGCTGGAAGGGCAAGTAAACCCGGTTCAGTATGGGACTTTATCCACTAAGATGGTCTTGGTAGAAATACCTTGGCTAATATGGAAATCATATCACATGATTAATTATTTGCACAATTACATGTTTTATTTCCAATATATTTTATCATGATTGATGTTTCATTATGATCTATGCCTTACGTACTACCATGTTTTATGTTGTTTCCTAAGATTTCGATGTTTAAACATTATGTTCATGTTTTTATGTTCAAATGTATATGGTTTGTTTTATTTTCTCCATGATTACCCTTACTAAGCATTTGATCTCACCCTTTATATGATTTCTTTTCCCCAGGATATATAGAAAGATTTTAGGTAAGAAAACAAAAGGGAAGGATCTTTATGGGTGATATTGAAGATCTTTCACGAGGATTAGAAAATTATGTTCCGTGTTTCCAAAGACACTAAACTATTACGATCCTTGAGTTTTGGTTTTTATTATGTATTAATTATTCCACAAAAGGAATGTAATGTCCATGTACATCAAGCTTTGGGTCTCTACAATTGGTATCAGAGGAAAGGTTTAGTTTACCTTTGGAGACTACGATGTGAAAACTTTAGTGAGATCCCTAGAGATATTTCTAAGGTATGTCTAGGGATGTACCTAAGGTTAAGTATAAGTATAGGTTATAGTACTAGAATTACGGTAATGATCTTAGAATTAAACCTAAGATGTTAGATTTTGAAGGTACCCCCCATTTATTATGTTGTTTTCCTAGCATGATTTTTGCCTCTCACACTATTCTTTTTGGGTTTTAGATAATGGCAGGAAATAGGAAGATTCTTGATAATGGAGGATATGATGGACAATGGAATGATATTCTTCATGAGAAACCAAATGAAATGGGATTTGGATGTCCAAAAATCATTATTATTCCTAATCATCAATCTCATGATATGATCAATAATATCAACATTGGTAAGTTTTCTGACTCGACTAATAAGAGAAAGATGGAGTTTCCTGATGATCATAGAGGAAACAAAGTTCAATTTCCCTCATGTAAATCATGTGGGAAAAGGCATCATGGAGAATGTTTCAAATGAACTATAAGATTCTTTGGGTGTTGAAAACAAGGACACAAAGCCAGTATGTGTAAAGCAAAAGGTTCAGTTAACACCATGGACAAGGATAATGGAATTCCTACGACATCAGCAATGATTAAATGTTTTAAATGTTGAATTTATAGGAATTATAAAAACCAATGCCCTAAGGGAATGTCTCTTGAAGAAAATCATCATGATCATATGGGCAGTATTTATTTTTATGATGATGAAGAGACTACAAATGATATGTGAGATGAAAGAATTGTTCAAGCTCGGTCAATGGTTTAAGAAGCTCGGTCATTACTGGTATAAAGAAAAAGTGATACCATGGTTTGAGTATATCAATATTTTGGGATTTTGATATGTGGAAATAGTTAACTTTTGATAGCATTCATGTTTTCAGTAAGGTTCAATGGGTATTCATTTTTCCTGAGAAAACAAGATTAAGGTATTCACATGTTTGGAATGTGATCAAAAATATATATCTTATGATATATGAGTGATAAATGAAGGTATTCACATGCTTGTTATATGACCTTTTTAGTAATCATTCTCTTTATACTATAAGATTAGACAGAATTATTTTCGAAAAGTCTAAAGGTTGGAATTGATTAAGTTGGACATCAGATAGTATTGTTTAAGGATAGATATTTTTTATATTATAATAGTATATTTTTAGAAAAAATGACAACCTGCAGGACAGGCGACAACCCGTCATGTCAGACAAGGTTGTGGGAATCAAACCCACAACCGATGTGCGACAGGCCTTCATCACCTACCACTTGCCTACAAGAAGTCACTGGTTTGTAGAAATTAGTTTTATTTTATTACGTGGTATGATAGATGAAGTATAACTCCATTTTTGGAACCATGTACGATTAACCTCACCATATATGGACTTATGTATATTTAATATATTATACTAAACTTTTATTGTCATAGAGATAGATGGAATGACCTATCATTCTATCGCATGATCTTATAATACTTCAAGAATTTCCAATTCAACTTCATATCTTTAAATAAGAGATGAAGCGGAAATTGTTCATGGAATGACCAATGATGATTTTACACTGAAATCAAGTATGTATTTATCCTTATACAAAAAATCAACAATATTAGGGCAATGATCCTGAAAACCAAAAATGTTGTCATATTACTCTCTTATCTGATGAATCTGATGGTACCTTAGATCATCACAAAAATATGGCTTTCTGATTGTTGGATTTTTCATAGCCATGTTCTCTACCACTCTCCATAAGAATATGATTGTTAGATTTCTCTTCCATATCCATATTTTTCACCTTTGTTCTCTGATGTAGAAACCTAATGATTAGTCAATTTGGATAACCATTACGTTTCATAATTTAGTTTCTAATGTTAGGTTTTTCTATTCCTTTTTATGATGTGGGTTTCTATTAAAGAAACCTTCAAGTAGAAAACCATTTATAACCCCGACGAATTTCAAGGGATAAATTCATTTTAAGGGGGTAGAATGTAACACCCCGAGATTTTATGAAGAATATTCTTTTAATTTCATTGATGTCTTGTCTTGTATGCTACACCAAAATTAGTTTGTGCTATATGCGACACCGTATTAGCTTGCAGTATACGCAACACTATTCTTGGATCATGTTTCACACAATTTAAGTTTGTTTTGTAGAAATTATTCTACGCAATATTAAGTATAGATTTTGTATAATTTGTAAATGAAATAAGTTTTGAATTATGTTATATGAAAAATCAAAGGGATATTTCACTACATGTAACCCTGGCCTAGCTTGCATTACATGCAATCGCGACCTTCCTCGATAGCGTGTGTTGTACGCAATATCGAGTTTCAATAAACAATAATATATGGTTATAATATTATCACGAACGGGCCGTTATGAATATTATTAACTAAATTTTGAATTATATAGCATTATTATTCATCTTACTCATTTTCTAGAACATGGAATTAGAATAAAATAAATTTTTCGTGTAAAATAATTTTTTTTTAAAATGTAGTTTTGCCGCCTTTTGATGGCGCACCAACATTAAATATAGTTTTTGATATGATTATAAGTTCAATTTTACAAAATAAAATTATTCTTTGGAATAAGGATATAAAATTTTACCTTGGATAAATTTTTCATATTATTCTGATAACTTTCATATTTTAATGAATAGTAAAAACACTCTATATTTGAATTAAAAACAACTTTTTTCATCATAATATTTTATGTGGTTAAATTATAATATTGAATGGTTTTAAAGTATAAATATAATATATTTTTACCAATTAATATAATGTATGTCATTTGCATTGATTTTACATTGAATTCGTAGGTTAAATCAATCCAATCTTTTGCAACGTTTTAAACAAAATCCCGTTTTCTTTCGACAACGAGATTAATTTTAATTTAATTTCTGAAAATTATGTGTATTGAATTTGAAATAATGGATTCCATATTTGGAATCAGTGGGTCCAAATTATATTGATACATTACTTTTTATTTTTGGACATTATGAATAGTAACTACGGTAAATTTTATTTACCATAGTAAAAGGTAAATCGGGTAATTAAGGGTAAATATAATATTATAAAATTACCCTTACACTTTTCTTAATACAGTTGAATGATTATATTTCTTCCTAAGTCATATTTGGGTTTAAATGGATTCCATTAGATCCCACATGGATGTGATTAAGTCCTTTAGTTTATTTTATTTAAAGGAAAGTGAATTATGTCTCACTCAAACATTAATAATTAAAGTATTATTAATATAAGCTTATACAGGATATAAATTCGGTTATAAATACTCACTTGAAAGATAAATTGTTTTTCTCTATCATGGTAATTTATTTGTAATTATTAAGTGTTATTTAATTACCTTATTAGCTTATACATTAATGATGGAGAAATTATTTATTTAGTAAAAAAAATCAATAATATTGATTTTATTGAAATAGTAATACATATTAAAGGGCTCCCAAACCTGACCAAAACTTATTGGTAGTGTATATATACACTGTAAACATCCATTTACTGAATATATGACCGTTTGGAGTCTTATATAAGTGATTATGTCACTTATATTATTTTATTTTATATGATGTCAAAGTTGTCACATTCATAATTTAATAAATATTAAATTTTACAATTTCGGTTTTTTAGAAGTTAAATCCAACTAAATGTATTATTATGAATTATATAATATTTATCTTCATACTAGTATTTTAGTTTTAATTTTTATGCAACAAATAAGTTTATTTAATAATTATACAAAAATGTAGTAGTAATTATTTTATTAAGAGAAATATCAAATAAATAGTTTTACAAATAGTTAAATATATATTATATGGACTATTTAATGTTCTACACTAATTTTATAGATTATTATTACATGTTAGAAACCTATTAAATATTTTAGTTTGAATATATCCTCTGTGTGGATTTAATTTAAATTCAAATAAATGAATAGTGTCAAAATTGACACTATTGTTATTTTATAAAAATAACATATTATTAAATTTTTTAAAAATCACAAAAATATTTAAAAATTATAAATTGAAATTTATATAGTCTAAAAGGTCATAAATAATCTAATTATGGATAATTCACAGTACATAAGTAATTATTTATAACAATTTAAAATTTAGAATCTTATTACCACAAATAAAATTTAATAGATTAAATAAGGATAAATCTAGTTGATAATGTTTAAAATAAATTCCCTACATGTTTAAATTTTATTGGTTGATGATATTAAAACCCAATATCATCTATTATTCTAATAAGAGTTATTTTTAGAGGTTTTTAAATGGGTTTATATTTATTATAAATTAATATTTTTAAGATTTCCAAAGGTGCCCCTCTCCTCCCATATAAAAGGGACCTCCTCCCTCTCATCTTTACACAACTTTGAGCCTTCATGCTCAGCCAACCCCTGACCATTTCCCTTATCAACTTCCCTGGAAATATTTTATAGGTCTTTGATTCTTCAAAGACCAATCTTAGTTCCCTAAGAGGAGCTTTCAAAGAGGCGTGTCGACGAAGAGGTAATACCCGTTACTGATTCCATATTTGGAATCAGTGGGTCCAAATTATATTGATACATTACTTTTTCTAAGATCATGTCATGTTACACCCTCCCCACCCCCACCCCACATAATAAATCATGTCCTTATAGTTTGACCATTATCTCATTAATAAAAGGTTGTACATTTAAATCTACTTTTTTAAAAATCTCAAATCATAATAAGAGGTTAATGAAACTTCCGATTGATAATCAAGAAAAGAAATTACCAATGTCACCTAGAATAACACATAACTGTGTTCAAAAGTAGGAAAAATAGTAGTGGTAAGATACAATTTAGATTTGTAAAAAATATTAATTCCCAAATAATGATGGAGAGTGAGGTAAAGAATTTATCATAATAAAATTAAGGATCATGAGAATGTCACCAACCAAAAAACCATTGACTAAATAGATGTGAAAACGACCATCGAGTTCATTTGAATTGATTGTAATAGGACAAAAAACATTCATCTTAATTTTCCTAATGTTTCGGAATTCCATTACAATCTATAATAAGAACACAAGGAAAAACTACTTACATATAAAGTATAATTTTAACCTATAATCAATTCCAACCAGAATCTAATATTTTTCTCCCAACCATGAGTTTTATGGATGAATATTTTTATATTAGTAAACCCTAAAACCCACTACAAACTTGTCATAAAATTAAAAAAAGGATAAAACCATATTCCTCCTAGCATAAATAATTAAAAAACACTAAAATGTTGTTCATAATGTATGATAATTAAAAAAATAATGAACACTCATATGATCAAATACAAAACTATTCTATAAGGAATCAATACACATTGTTTATCTTAGATCATTAAATAAATAAAATCATTAATTATTTCAAAATATTCGAAACTAAATTGAATACCAAAAATCATAATGTTTTGTTAACATATTCTTAAAATATTGATATAATATTTATCTCTAAAAAACAAAAATAACTTTTAATGTATCATTCCAAAAAATATATTTTTTCCAATCATATAATCTCTAAGGTGTACTAATTATTTCCATAAATAATGTGAATCAACAAAAACATATAATAAAATAATATAATAATAAAAAAGAAAATACAATCTCTATTCCCCAAATTAAATCCTATACTATTTTGATTACCTTAATCATATGTTCTTACAAAAATCCTCAAATTTATTTGAAATAACATTAATAATATAATCACCAAATCAAATTTCAATCACATAGTTATCTATATTGTAAAATATATTTTCCAAAAATCAATTTAATCATTATTTGTCTACATTTTTTTTTGATAAAAATGATTTCATTCAAACTAAGACATCACATAATATAGTTTTTGGTATTATACCTTTATCACCCTTTGGATGCAGGTTCAAGACCTACTGTATATTAATATGAGACTAGATAGCCTTTTTTAAAAATATTAATAATATATTTCTTATAATATTCAAATAAATATGACGAACATCCTAAAAAATATTCATAATAATCAAATTTGATATAAGCTCAAAATTTTATATAATCCTTTAACCTCATTCCTAGAAAACAAAAAGAGTATTCTCTATCAATAAAAAATTTATCATGTTAATAACATAGTATAATATACAAAATAAATCTATAAAATATAAATAAATTATCTTAATATACGCCAATCACATAAAATAATAAAAGTGTATTAATTAAATTAAACTTATAATTTTATTTAAATATAACAACACATCATAACTATTGAATCTCTATGTGTAGGAAACTTAATCACTCAATGTTATTTATAATCTATTGATAATGAGTTTAAATCTTATTTCATAGATCATCCTTATTATAATTATGTATGAATCATGTTCTATGATTCCAAATATTAAAACACAATATAGGATATAATCCATAACTATATTTTTTAATTTTTAGTTTTCTATTATTCATGTGTAACAACATATTGGAATTGCTAAATATTTATACAAATAGTACTTCTGGTCATGTAATTTATCTTTACCAATCAGAAATTGGTTTGAATAATTGCATTAATCCCTATATATAAAATATTAAAATAATTCATTTTGTATATTTTCATCCATCATTATCATGATAACTAACAACTCTATTTTTCCTCATAATATTATTGCATCAGTTCATTTTTTAACACATATAAACATATTCCCATATATTTAATGCATTTTATATGGTTATTCTTCCCATATACGTAATGAATGGGTTGTGGAATGTTTTTCTATTTATGATTATCACATTAACTTCCACAGTGATTCATTTATATATTAATTAGTGCATTATAAAATTCACCTAAATTTTTGATTTGGTTCTTTTTAGATCAAAAAATTTAAGAAAAAAATGGATTATTTGAGTATATCAAATAAATCATAATAAAAAATCTTATATGGATAATAAATATTAATATACCTTTATTAATTACATCCCCTATTCAACTCATTGAATTTATCCAAAATAAAAATAATTATCTATCACATACAGACCTTTTGGTTATAGAGTATATTTATCTTAAGCTCAAATAGGATCCTAATCCATAATGTTTCTTAATATTTTTCTATGATACAATGGATATGGACTTGACTGTAAACTCTACCGATTCAAGTTAATTGAGAATAGAATTAATATTATTATTTAAAATATCTATTATTATTGGTGTTTTTGAGAATATTTTCATAACTCAAACACAATAATCCAATATATTAAAATGGGACACTTCCATTAAATATCTATTTAACCATTATATATGAATTTTAAAATTAAACCCAGTATAACATCATGAAAAATAAAATTAATTTTTTCATTAACCCATCCATTAACCTAATTAGATTTATAAAAAAAATGGGTATGAGCCTAAACATATCTTTAAGGGACATGAAAAGAATAATATTATTAGTCTTTTGTAATACATGAAAACCCCTGAAGAAACATTTCTTAAAAGAACACATCTTTACCCAAATAATGGAATCATGTTTCTTTTTTAAATTTGACTTATTTTATCTTTTGAAAATAAATTATTTACATGAGTAATAATTATCAATCATAGAAAATTTATGTAGGTACCTTGAGATTACATCTTCATAGAACCCTTTTATTTTGGAATAACCATATATCCGACATACAAATCAATTATATATAGAATATAATCTATTCCAAATGAATTTGATAACAATACTGGGGATATCCCATTATATCATGAGATATAAATGGGATCAATATTTTATATCATGAGAAATAATGGGGATCAATTATTAATATCACGAGTTATAATGGAGATCAATGCATCATATCAAGAAAGGTAATGGGGCTCAACCCATCTTATAAACTCTATCGAGATGACCTATTATTATAAAAAATGAACAAGGACCATTGTCTGAATAAAAAAATTAATCATATACATTTTAATCATATTAACCGTTAAAAACTCTTATAAACCTGCATAAAAAATGCTTTGGGAAATCAAAATACCTATTTCTATTCTAAATAGATTTTTAATACACAAATAACCATAAAATTAGAAATATTATTCTTATTTGGTTTAAAATGAAATGTTTTAAATTATTCCAAATATAAAATAATGTTCATAGTGGTGGGAAAATTCATATTCACTATATATGTTAATGTTGAAAATTCCTTTTTTTCTTTTCTAAGGAAATTCAAAAAATAAATTAATAGAATCCTTTTTGAAAACCATTGAATGAAATTGAAAGTAGATATAAAAATGTCCTTTATAATTATTTTATTTAAATAAAAATTTACTGATAATATAATTTTGAAACCATGGACACGGAAGATAAAGATTGAGAAAAAAATCATCGAAACATATAAAATGAGGTTTTATGTTAAAGTGTTTGTTACCTTGAGTCTAACATCTCAGGGTTTTTATTATCTTTATAGATAATATTTTTTAAATTTTTAATTATTAGGAACTATTTTCATGTTTATTATACGTTTTTATTTTATTTTTTATCATTTTATATTTAATTACTTGCTCAATAATGTTCATGATCAGTTGTTTTGATGATATTCAGCTCATATGTCCATAATCACTTCGGTAAGTCGATTGTGATAAAAGAGGTCATTGTTCCATAATATAATAAATAAATATTTATCATATTTAAACATCAATTAAAATTTTAATACTATTAATGAAATATTGTCAAAAAAATAGAATTATGTTACAATCATGAAAACTGTAGGTCAAATTTATGCTTGAGTAACATTTCAATTATTTAACTATAATTATGGAAAAAAGATATGTATTTTATTATATTTATATAATTATAATTATATCATAAATAAAAAATAAGTAATATACATACACACACACATATATATATATATCATCAATGTGATTTGTCAATGAAAAACAAATCGCATCACTTGATCGAGGTGATACACTACACATTTTCCCAAACGATGTCATCATTTTTTAGTGAGTGGTATGTTATGAAATAAAATGAAATATTATCCTTAAGGAATGAATAATAAGGAATTAATTTCATATATATATATATAATCATTCCATAAAACCATTTAAAAATGGTGATGATAGAAAATGAATTTCATCGGTTATTGAGGTGTTAGTTTGTTGAACACACAAATAATGGTTTTGTTTCCCTTTGATGGACGCGAAGATATTTTTTAGTTATTAGATTTAAATAATTTAAAATAATTATATTTTAGATACTTATTTTCTTATATAATCATATTTCATGAATTTTTGGGGGCTGTGAAAAAATAACCAATACAAGAAAAATGCTCGGTTAATAATGATAACTTTTCTTTGGACCACATCTTTAGGATTATATCTAAATCATTACTTTTTTAGATTTTTAGTAAATGAAGACCTATCGGATGTGGGAAGGGATGTAAATAAGTAATTAGGTAATATATTATCTAATCCCAAATGATTCTGAGGTGTGAAAATTAGTTGATATGTGGATGTCTTTTATAATTGGGGGAGAGGACACGCTTGGATTTTTTAAAATGAAACATTATTACAACATCTTACATATAAAAGAAGGCCCTAGAATGATTTATTATCCAACATCAAATGATATAATGTCATTATATATAAATTAAATAGCAAATTGATAAGTTTTTAGGTCCTTTTAATTCTTAAATTTTTAGTTTAACCCCTATTAATTTTTTTTAACCTTAACTATAAAAAAATTTCACTATTATCACTATTCATTTGGACCAAAAATTATATGGAAATTATTATATAATATAAATAATAATGATTATAAATATGGAATCATTTTAATAGAATTAAATTCACATTATTGGTATTACTTAATTTAAAATAAAACCCCTAGGCCTGAAGAAAAATTTATTTTTCAAAAAATATATTTTTCCCTTATAAGATGATCTTATATTAACTTTTTGACTAGTAATCTCAATTATATGAATTTAAATTAATATTTATGTATATATAATATATTAATTTAATTTAATTTTTTATTCATTATATTTTCTTCAAATTATTTAAAAATTATACACATTAGGAACTTTTAAACAGTTTTAAGAAAAATATATTTTTAAGATAAAATTATTCTAAAATATAATATATATGTGATAAAATTGTAATTAATTAGATTAAAAAACAAATAATATGTATGTTAATTTAATAAAGTTAAAACCCTAATTGATCATTTCAATTAAATAATTTATATAAAATAAATAGTATGATTTAAAAAATTGCAATTTTTTAATATTTACTGAAAAATATTATTTTTTGAAAAAAATCAAAATTATATCCGAAGATAATTTTTATGATATTATATAACCAATTAATATCATTTTATCAACTAAATTCTCCAATAGATATTTAAATTAAATTGTAATATTCTCTCACATAAAGAAATAGAAATTATTTTTTATGAAATCATATTATTGAAGAATAAAATAACTTTACTAAAATTTGATTAATTATTTACTAAAAACATATCCATAAATGTATATTAAGTATGAAATATATATATATATATATATATCATAATGTATAATTTCCCATTCTTACCTTCTAATGTAACAACTTGGTTATGCTGGTCATATTTAAATAATAATATCTAATTGTTTGTTTATGTTAGATTTTTTGAATCTTGTATAGAGTCAAACATAGATATATTTTCTAAAATATTAGTCTGTTACTACAGGCCCTCCTAGACTCATAAATATTTTATGGTTTTCAGTAATTTTATTGAAAAAAACTCAATATCATGACATAAGAGCATATGGATTTTTAAATAGTGCATGTGGTATATGGAAGGATTTTCTTGATGGTATAGGTAGTTCCTATGAACTAGGATAATGGTTTGTTTTTTATTATCAACATATAATTATATAATCATCCCATTGATAATTTTTTTTAATCTTGTATGACTCAAATTAAATTTGAATCATTGATATATTATTTTATGGATATTTTTGAATTATTTGGTGGTATTATCATTTTCAATCATTGTGTATGAGGTATTAATTTTGTGATATTATTATTAACATTATCATTGACTATAGATGGTATAGTCATCCCATAATCACTCATTAATCCATCCCATAAAATCATAAGCCTTCAGAATATTTTAAGGGAAACCTAATGTCCCATAGTGTATCACTGGTTTGGGAACCAATTGAGTGGACTTGGGGAAGGTGGAAATGCATCCTTATAGTCTATGATTCATAGTTCAACATTTTGATAAATCAAATAGAAGTAGTGGAAGTCCTTTCAATGAAGGTGAATTTGAAATATTCAATCACAATGGTCCTCCCCTTTTTTTCAATTTGATGTTCCTCCTTATTTCAAGCCTACACTATAGCTTCCCTCATATCGAGAGGTAAAAATGATATCGAAGATAGTTATTCTAAATGGATTATCCAAGAATAGTGACATCTCGTCACTATTAGATTGTTTTAGGAAATTGATATCATTTTAACCTCTATAATAGTTCATATCTTTTGATTCAATAAGGTGATATTGAATGATCTCACTCTTAATAATTAATTTTATAAATTAAAATTATGCTCAAATGAGGTCAAGGAACACCCCAAGGATGATGAAGATAACTCCATGATCATGTCCAATAAACTAGCCAGGGAAACATTACTAATCATATTCTAGATTGGCCTCTCTCTCAACTATGATATTCCAACTTCATTAAAAGAGGAGTATATAAACCACATTTTCTATAACATATAAAATACCATCTATCAACTCTAGAACATGAATTTTTATTATGAGTATAATGGTATCCATGTCAATGAGATAAGTGAGTTATGTTGCTAAATAGACCATATGGACCCATAGTGGCTATGAACCATAATGAATGAAAACAATATGAATATCTCTAGAATACATTCCTCCATAGTATAAAATTGATTCCACAAATAATCCTTGATACCCTACCTCACATGCATATTAAAAGGTGGGTAAATATGGAGTTCTATATTATACACTGCTAATAGGATAAAACATTCCATCAATTTTGTTATACTATAATTTTGATTCTTTTGGCTAGGTTTTAGGCCCCATGTTTTCATATGCAAGCTGTTATATCTAATGAAACCATTTTGTCCCAAAATCCAGGAAAGGAAAATGTGGTGAGATTGTGAAATTTATAGGATCATGCAATAAGATATCATATAGGTAAGAAATGAATTATAATTTTTAAAAAGAAAACCACATCTTTAGAGCGACTCTCATTGATATGCCTTAATAACACTGAATAAAAAATACAACCAACTCATTCCAAAATAGAGGCCTAGAATGTTTAGAATGGCAGGGTTGGAGCATCTTTAGTGTAATTAAAAAAAAATCCCGTCAATATAGAAATAATAATTTGTACCCACGTCATTACTCCAAGGATCATAAAATCTATATTTGATACTTTTTTTCATGGTGGTGGACCAAAATAAATCCCAAACCATTAGGATGGGGTCATTATTAACTCCCTCTCCTCTAACAGTGTAGGCATTTCTTGAATATATGGAAAATTATTGTATGCTCTTTCAATGTTACTTCCTCTCAATGAACCATCCCACTTATTTTGACCACACTTAGAGTGTATCATTGTGGTATTTTATTCTATATTTCTCTTTGAATAAATTTAATTTTTTCGATATCATTCTATACGCACAACCTCAAGTATAAATTGACTATAATAGAGTATACAGTTATAACATAGCCATTAAAATTATTTTATAAATAGTTATAATAATATTTTTTGAAATAAATATGTATAAAATATTTATATGAATCATATTTATTATTACGTAAGTACTGAATTTTATGTAATTCATTATATTCTTCAAATACACTTTTCCCCAAAAACATTATTTGTGAGTAGATAGAATATATAATTTATCAAACATTTTTAGAATTTATATTAAAAAATGAAATTTATTTTTTAAATCATCATGTAAAAATTATCTTAGAGTTATTTTTATAGATATTTTTAATTATTAATTATTCAATGAATTATTAAAAACATTGATTTTTATTAAAAAGTTATTTTAGTTAATAGAATATACTAATTTAAATGTTATATGAAAATGGTTTGGAATGTAAAATTAGTCCAAATATATTATAAAAATTCCATTATTGGTTTTTAGATTTAATTGTATGTTTCTATTTGATATAAAAAAATTTAAGTAATGGGAAAAAATTCTAGAAGTGCACTTTTTATTGTGTTTTCAGAATTAATTTTAAACTAAATTCATCAAATCTTGTGAATTTAATTTGATATAATAAATTATGTATTTTGAAAATTCATAATTAATTTTTTTAGTATGTTAAACTTATTTTTTATGATAAACAGTATAAATAGTAAATATATGTTTCCATGTTTAAGGTCAAAACATGTTTACTGGCGGTTAAACCAAGAGATAAGGATATGATTTAAAATTAATAATTTTTAAATCCAATTGATTGGAAATATTTAAATATCATAATATATAATGTTTAATATCTATCCCTTTGGATAAATGTTTCTTCGTTATGGATTTATTATATTTCATACTTTTTTTAAATTCCCAGTGTGTCCTCTCCTCCACTTATAAATGAGCACTCATCATTTCTATCTTTTATCTGAGTTTGAAGCATCTTTCTTGATCGAACACTACCAAATTAACCTTTAGACTAAAATATAAATTAATTAGAGGTTATGTTTTTTGTAAACTACCATTCCAAGAGTTCTTATGAAATGAACCAAAATAGGCCTATTGAAAAGAAGAAATCATTCTACATGACCTCCTTATATTTATGTCTTCTTGTAAATACTATAAATCTATGTTATTAATCATAAAATAATATCTTTAGAATCATAAATATAAATAAGTTTATTTATTCTTATTTAACCATAATTATTCACCCCATTCCATCAAATGGGATATGAAATTACTACTCATGTGTACGTATGGATTACTCCCTCCACGCATTGATACAATTCATTTACCATCACCATCGTTCATATATGAGAATTATTAGAGTTTTAATTTTAAAAAATGATTTATATTAAATAATTATGATTATTTCATTATAATTTCATTTCTATCATATTACATTCCAATATATTTGTATATGATAATGTCTCTCATGCATACATGTGGACTACCTCCTCCATGAAGTTATGTAATTCATTTTTCATTTTTTTTATTAAATTCATAATAATAATAATATATTAATTGTATATTTCATATATACGATATATAATAAATTATTTTATGTTTAATTATTATTTACTTTTCATTCATTACATCTGTCGAAAACTGAATGCAATGTTACTGTGTACATACATCATATAGTATCCATGAATGGTGTAAATTATTATTCAATAAATAACATTAAGTAATGAGTATATGAATATATCTAATTAAAATATATTATATTTAATTCATGTTAAAAAAATTAAGACATTATGGGACAATGATTAATTTATAGGGACCCAAACTATCAAACTAAAATTCTCATGAAAATTGAAGCAGTTTACACAGAAATGAGGATTTTAATAATGAATTAATAATCAATAGGTGTTAAAATTTAATAAGTTGATCACATGTGATATGTAAATAATTTTATATATTAAAATATAATATTATAGTAAATTTAAATTTATCATATTGGATTTTACAGTTCTTTTGAATAATGTCAAACATAAGGTAAGGGATTCTCTACCCACTTTTATTTCTATGAGAGACGTGCCAAATTCACCACTTTTTCATTTTATATGGTTTATATAAATTCCATTAATATATTTTATGATCATTCCAGTGAAAATTATTTATATATTATCATCCATATAAGGTTATGTATTTCATGAGTTTTTTTTTCAAATGTTACCAATGTTGTAATCTTAATATGTTACAATATCATTGTTTATCGATTAGTTTATTATTATGTTTATATGGTGAAATTTCATGATATAACTCTCAAAATTAACATGAGTTTTAAGCCTATGGTTAACAAATCCGTTTTAAATTAATATTACCATTTTAATTACTTTGTTACATAAAGTTATCAAGAATATTTCTTCAAGATAAACAGCATTGATTTCCTCTTTAAGCTAGAATATTTTTATTCTATTTCAATGTTTTAGATAAAAACAATTCATGAATTATTTTAATATTTTTCTATTTTTACTTAATTTAGTATTTTAAAATGTTTCATTTGTTAATAATTGGTTTAAAAAATTCAATCTTCTTGTCAATTTCTGAGAAATTTACTTTTATATTTTAACCTAAATTGTAAAATGAATATTTCTTTTATCATACACGACCTAAAACAATTTCTCTCCAACTTGACCTCTCAAATATTTCAATATTCGATTACTTGTTTATATGGTTCATTTCAATGAATATTTTTCCATAATATTTTGGAAATTTTTATATTTTCTATATGTGATTCCAAATTGAAAAGGTGTTTTTTCATCAAGAGATATTCCAAATGATATTTCAAAGTAAATTATTATTGATAACATTAATTGATGTTACTAATAATTTACAAGGGATATGATATAAGTATATTATCTTTATTATTTATCTAGCTGTCTTTTATTATGATAATGATATGATAATAAATCCAATTTAATTTCCAAGAGTTATGTTGTGATGAATTGTTGAAATGTTTTTGATTTTCTTATTTAGGATAGTTTAAAAAATATGACGAATGCTTTATGATCTTGTGTCACATGTGTGAACATATTATGATTATGTGATGGTTAGTCTGAGAATTATACATAACACAAATTCATTTGGTACATATTAATATCACATAATAAATTATGGACAAGAATGGGGAGTTAACATAGCATAGTGTGAGATTCTAGCCACTACATTAGTCAAAACAGAGAGACTTGAATACATTACTAAGATTCTATAATAATGTGTATAATAAAAATTATGAATTACCACAAGGATATTTTCTAATCAATTATTTTCATTGATTAATTTATGATTAAGGTCTTTTGAATAAAAAAATTTATTCTATGAATCAATATTTTGATCTATTATTTATTGGGTACAGTTTCCAAATCTTATATCTTGTTTCTAACCCTTATTAGCATTAATTTTTTGAATTTATCATTAATATGTTAATTATATAACTACACTAGTCTTTTTATTCAACCCTTTATTATATTTCATTTTCCAAGTTTATTAAGAAACTTTTAATTTATGATTTGTCTATTAATGATTCAATTTGTGGATAACTGCATGGGAGATGATGTAGATCTTTTATGAACAAGTTGTTAATGAATCCACAATTCTAAGTACACTAAAAATTTTTGGTTTTAGTGTGGATATTAAGTATATGTAAAAATTATTGATCTAATAATATATGGATTTATAGGATCGATCTTAGTATTTATCTTATAAGGGAGAACAATTTCAATAGATTCAATGTAGAAGCCTGACATGGATATTTGAATAAGCGTCATGGAATCAGTGCAAGATGGTGTCTAGGTGATTAGAGAAATACATGGCCTTTCGTAGCGATAAAGGAGTGTAATATGTGTAATAAAGTGAAATGGAGGCTGTTAGGGGCATCTATTTATGGAGAATATAACATCATGTACAAAGAATGTTGTCATCGTAGTGTTTTTTGTGTCAGCAGATGATGGATAATTGAATAATACTAATCAAATGATAATTAGGATGGAATACAGATACTTGGTGGTGGCTAGGTCCCACTCATGGTGATGGATAATATATTAGGGTTTTCATAACCCATGAACTGTCAAATCATTATTATAGTGTATGAAAAATAACTAATTAGTATTTGAATATTTATTTTGGTCATTTGGGCCATGTTGTTGTTATTAGTATATTTTGGCCTTTTTCTTTTTTCATTTTCTCAGCCTTCTGACCATGTACTTTGGTTATATTGACATTTAATTGGTTCCCCTAAGAAATTCAAATAGGGTTTCTTTTTTTATATTTATAAAGGGTCTAACCCTAGATCATTTTGATCTTACAAGGTGTAATATCTATATGTATGATGTATGTCTCACATTACATAGTATTTGAGTATGGTTTTGTAAACTTTTAAAACTAGAATGATATGTATTTACTGAGAACCCTTTGTATATTAATATTTATGGAATAACATTACATGTCATATTAAAGAGATGAGTGTGGTTTTACAATAAAAAAATCTTTGTTTGGATACTATATGTTGACATGGTCTTGTCAAAAATTAAACAAAGAGTAATAAACATGAAAATATTTTGTCAATACTATCTCAAATATTATTGTGTGGTATAGTATATATTCCAATCATACACACCTGGATTGAAATTCCCTTGGGATATCCTTTGGATAAATTACATTTTATTTATAAACCATTATGAAATATTTTAATTTATGATAATCATGAATGTCCTTTGTAAAACATAATGTTTTATAGATTAAAATGATGGTTATCGGATTTAGACATTCTATGAATGATTTTTATTGATTGATCACTCTGATCTATGATGTATAATATTAATAGAAACCATTTTTGTTTTACATAGTGATTGAATATTGAATAATAAGGTTTTGGCCCAGACTTTGTGATCCATATATACTTGATATGAAGAAGGAATTGTTATATGAATCACATAATTCACCATTCTCTATTTATCCTAGAAGTATATATATGTATAGAGATCTAAAAGAGTAATTATGGTGTGACAATATGAATATTGATATTAATGAGTATGGATCTCAGTTCTTGGTATGTTAGAATGTTATGGTTGAGAGAAAGAAATATAAGGGGATTTTATAACTATGACACAAAACGAAATGAAAATGGGAAAACATCACTATAGATTTCGTCAACTTACTCCCCAAAATTCTAAAATCCATTATTCTATATTTTGGCTTTCTTTAGTCACCTAATAAAATCCAAAACATATCATTTATATTATATAATATTTATCTACTAAACATACTCCTATAATATATATTAATTATATGATATGGTTTTGTTGGAGTACCACATTTTATTGAATCTGACAACGATATGAGGTTTAACTATGTGTTCTATAAAAGACATCAGAAAAATTCATATTTTATTTTGTGTTTCTGTAATGAATATCATCATAAGATATATTTTTAATATTAGTGAACCATTAAAACCCTAGCGGATGTGATAAAATATTATGTTATGGATTTTAATAGTGTCTTGTATCAATAGATTCCTCTTGTAATGTTTTTTTTACAATAATAACTTAAAATCAAGAATTTAGATTGATCTATATGAATACCTCTATAAAAAATAATTTCATATCCATAACATGTTTGGATGAATTTATATAACAAAATCCATTAGGACCCAAGGTTGATGATGAATTTTTATGGAAATTTATATCTATTCAGAATCATGTCATAGTGTCTTAGAGTCAATAGAAAAGTAATATATATAATTGTCAGAAAAATATAGAAATTCATGTTAGTGTTAAATTATTCCTTTGATTTTATACAAAGATTAATTTTAAGAGATTCATAATGAATGGAAAGAATAACCCAAGATATATTAGTACCATCACAATTCTTGATCATGTATGGATAATAGCTTATCACATGGAATTTCCACAAAAACATCTCTTATGTTAACAATGAGTTTCATGTATCTATTTTCTGTAATAACATACCTAATAATTTATAAAGAAAAAACTCAATGGTTATACAACAATAGAATGATCCTTCCAATAAATAAAAACACAAATAAATCTTCAATCATAGATATAAATCACTATGGAACATGACTAATCACTTTATTATGTATCCCTATATGATTTATAAATTCAATGAAGACACACAGGGATGTGGGGATGTGATAAAACATACATGTCACAATTTTTTCTATCAGATTAACAGAATTTTGAAGAATAAATTAAATTTAGGTAGGGTAGGAATGATACAATGAGGAATTTAATGATATATTTACCATCAAAAAAATTTAATTTCTTCCACATCTCGTGATACACACAACCACTGGTCTAAATGAACTATAATATAATATACCATTATAACCTAGCTACTAAATATCCGGTTTAGGAATATAATAAAATTGTTATGAAAAAATATTTATTGGGGATTTAGATAAATAAAATGTATTTATCAATAAGTACTTAATTTTTTGGGTAATTCTATTATATTATTAAAAAATACATGTTCCCATAGACTTGTTTTTAGTATATAATTTAAGTAATTTATAAAACTTATGTAAATATTATTTTAAAAAATTAACATCATTTTTTAAATAATAGAGTCTGAAATATCATTGAGATATTTTTTTAATTTTAAATTTTTTTAAATAAACCATTTATAAGTCGTACAACATTTTATATTGAAAACTGATTTTCATCACAATTATCATGATTAATTTAAATTAATTTATACAAAAACATTGAATTAAATTTGATAAAATTGATTCCTTTTTTTAAATTATAATTATTAATATTTTTTATTAGTTTAACATGACTTTTTCCAAAGTAATTGTAAAATTGTAAAAGTTGATTACCATGCTAAAAGTGGAAAAAATTATTGGTGCTATTAAAATAGTAGATAATGGTAAATTTTCCAACACAAATTATCTACATGCCGTTTTATGGACATATATAGACATCATTATATTATAATATTAATTAAATATTCATTTTGAAGCATTCTTATGTATTATGACATTATTATATTTTAATATTTTAACAAATTCAACGTGTTTCATTTACACATTAATAAAAGGACATGAATCCTTTATCTTATTTACACCAATTTCTGACATATATATTAACCAAATACTGACCAATTACCATTTAAAATTATATTTCCAAGAATTAGTGTTTTTTTATTCTTAAAATATCATTCAAAGGGTCCTTTGGAGAGAATCAAAAAGAGGCTAACCAAAGAAGACGCAATCATCATACCAAACCACGCTCAATAGATTTCATCCTCTAAATCCAGTAAATATGTAATATTTATCATAAAATAATAACATTAGTATACTCATTATATTTATATTCTATTATGGTCATGTAAGAATCATTATTCTCCCATAAAATGGTAGTGAAATTATTTATTGTGCGTACATGTCTATTACCGCACCAATATAGTAATGTAATTTATTTTCCGTCACTATATTTGATGGATAGTTGTTATGATTGTTTTAATTATTATAAATGATAATATTACATAATTATTATTCTTTAATTATAGTATCATATCTACTTTATTACAATATAATTATTTTAAAAATAATAACTTATCTCTTGTAAATGTGTGGACTACCACATCCATGAAGCGATGTGATTCATTTTACATTTTTCCTTTAGATAGAATTAAATATGTACAGATTAAATTTGTATATATGATATCAATATATATATATATGAAAAAATAATTATTATTTAATTTTTAGTTATAATTTATCTTTGTATAATTCCATCCATATAAAAGTGAAAACATCATTCATGCTTACATATGACCTACTGTCCTAATGAAGGGAGTAATATTTTTTCCAGTAAATACCTTTTATTGATTAATCTAAAAATATATTTATTGAATAAATATTTTATTAACATCATTATTAAAATTTTTTGATATAACCATGATCAATGTTCAAGGAAGAGAACTATCAAAACGAAATTCTAATAAAAAATGAAATAGTTATAACCTAAAAATGATTATTTTAATAATAAATATTAATAATAAAAAAAATTCATGATATTATTATATTATATATGATCTTATAAGTATATAAATATTTATTTTATAGAATTATAATAAATATAAATTTATTATATAAGAGTTTATATCACTTTCGAACCAATTTGAACATGAAGTAGGGGATATTTCTGCAACTTTAATTTAAATGAACACTAGCCATATTTGGAACATCTTTGATTTATGTGGTGTATATTATTACCATTAATATATTTTATAGTGATTATAATGATAATAATGATGATATTAATATCAATATAATTTTCTTTAGTTTATGAGGTTTTGATATGAATATTACCAAAATTGTAGCGATTTTATATTATAATCACATTGTTTACTATGTAGTTTATAATTAAGTTTCTAATGAAAATATATTATAATATATCACTAAATAATCTCATAAAATTTATTATATTATAGATATTTATTTATTTTTCAATTAATATTTACATTTTCCCATCTTTATTACAATAAATGATTGAGAAAATGTTTTCTACAAATAATGAAAATATTTCTTCTTTGGTCGAGAATGTTTTCCATCCATGTTAATGTTTACATAAAAAAATTAAACAATGTTTTTAAAATTAAAATAGTATTTTAAAATGTTCATTTTAACCTTGTTTTTTAATAAATTTTTTAAAAATTTATATTCTTATAATTTTTTAAAAATTTATATTCTTCTAATTTTCCAAATGATCTACATCTAAATTTTAACTAATAATGTGAAATGAATCTTTGTTTCAAGAGGCACTTTAGGAATGGAATATATCACCATAATGACCACTACAAATAGTATAATATTATAATAAATGTTCCCATGTATCTTTTCAAAGAAAATTATTTAAAAAATATTTTGTAATTTTTTTATTTTAATGATATGATTTTAAAATGAAAAGGGTAATTTCCTAAGGAAATATTCAAAGTGATCTTTTAAAATAATTTTTATTTAGGGTAACATCTTTTAATGTTAAATATTTTTTATTGAGTGTATTATTACAGGATACAATAATATTTATTTATTTTGATATTTTATGATTATGATGTTGAAATTTTTTATTAAAGTTAGTTATTTTCCAGGGTTTGTGATACAATAAATTATATATTTTTATATTAAAAAAATTCTTTTAAATGTGTTATGATATATTAGGAAATATTTATTATACTTGGGCACAAAAATTAATATATTATGATTATATGATAGGTGGTACTAGAATATTATATCCCACTAATTCATTGGGTGGACATGGATATATCATGTTAAAATAAGGACTTTGTAGTGGTGTATACCAAGTTCAGTAAGTGAATCTATCTACTATAATAGTATTGGAAGTGAAAATTGACTAAGTATGTGATATAATGGGTTGTGAAAAAAATCAAATATATTATTATTGGTTGTGACCATTATCTATGTAAACGAATTTTCATTATTTTTTGTATTAAATAAACATAGGTCTTTGGTCAATTTTATTTTCTCAAGGCTCAGGTTCTTTGATTTATTTATGATTAATGTCTTATGAATTACTATGATTTATGCCATGACATAAGATTATGAAATATAGTTTTATAGGTATAGTTTTCAAATGTTAATCTCATGTTCTCATATACTTATTGTCATTTTTTATGTGATCATATATATCTACATTTTTTCTCGTATTGAGCATCTGATATCATGATTTCCATTATTTTATTTCCCTAGTTTATGGTGAAATATTTTATGTATAATATGTATATGAAACACGATAGTTATAGTGAACTTAGTTGTAGATGATATCAATATCTTTAGAATAATTTTATTGTTTATTGACATTTCTAATGAAATTAAACCATTATCATTCTTAAATGGATTGTAATGATATGTGATGGATATTCATGTTATAATATGTAATATCATTTTATGAAAAGTATTGTTTACTATAAAGTGGATTCTATTATAGAATCCACCATTCTCACTATCTGTATATATTTTATCTTGGAATATCAAATAAAAAAGGTGAAGCCTAACAGGGTTCAAAAACAAATTTAGTCCAATATGAGGATAAGTTCAAAAGAGGACCATGATCTATCCCTCATATGGTATTTAGGAATTATTATTCCTCATACAACTTTGATGATGATATGAACAATAATTTATAATTTTCATCGGATAATGTAGTTAAAAGACTCCCCATAGATGAAATAGGGCATGATACTGACACATAATAATGTAATGGGGAAGAAACCATTTGAAATATTTTCCCCACTGAATCCCATAAGGGAGGAATCAATACCCAATATTAAATCCAGAACCACAACGTAGGGACTCATAAAATATTTTTACTACCCACATAGCTAGAAAAAACTAATGATAAATGGAAAGGTGTGGATATAACCCACCCACCACCAAAAGAATCTAATAATATTTCTACTGAGAAGATGAATATGCATATGAAACTTAGGTAGAGATGTTGAAGTATTCTAACAAATGGAAACATGTAGAAAATATTTCTATTAAGTGTAACTAAAAAAAGATTTAAATATATATATATTATAGATAACAAAACTTCTATTGAAGGAAATTTTAAATGAATGAGAGTAGAGTGTAGTCATCTAGATAATATAGGTCTTAGAAAAGTAGTTTACCAAACCACAATATATAAAAATATTATGAATATTCTCTAATGGGGTAAGAACCCCCAACATTTAAAAAGGTTTTCTCTTATAAAAATGAATTCATATATAAATAGTATAAATAGGTCAATAAAATAAATCTAGCTTATCCCAGTTTTTTTAATCATGTGTATGCCTGAGTGATAGATTCAACAGAACTCCTAGATGTTTTTATGTCCTTCAGAACATTAATAGAAGCCATGATGGGGGAGATATATCATCAATTCATCATGAATGTATCTATGCCTGAAATGGTTAGAATTTTTGCTTCTATTATTTAATTTTTTAATCATAACTTCCTATTATATATTTGTATGGGAAACTCCATGTATCAACAAAAAAAACTTAGCATATTTATTTGACACTATGATGGGTACCCTAGGGAAACAAGATGGATAAATGATGTGTTGCTTCATTAGCCCCTGGAGGGACCATTCCTTATGTGGTATAATAATTTACATAGTGGTACTATAACAAAATATTAATATATATGACAATAGTTACTTTATCAATTCATCTCCACACTCAGAAATACTAAAGTCCTCAAACAATTGAATTGGATGCAGTTTGAAATCAAAATGGTTTCAAGCATCCGCTTCTGGTTTAAAAATATGACCTAACACATTAATATATACCTTATGTAGGAAAAATAATTTATATATGTCTAGAAAACTATTAGGATGAATTGGAAATATCATTAATTCCCTTGATGCACCAAGGTGTCTTCTGAGAGTATTCTGTAGTTCTAT
Source organism: Viscum album (assembly GCA_963277665.1). Lineage (NCBI taxonomy): Eukaryota > Viridiplantae > Streptophyta > Magnoliopsida > Santalales > Viscaceae > Viscum > Viscum album. The sequence goes on from OY728150.1 coordinate 333,808,490, forward strand.
AATAACTAGAGGATGAAATTTGGGGCTCTAAGGACAAGTCACAACCCACACTATTGATATAAGGGAATAATTCATTTAGATTATAGACTGAGACCATCATTCTCAAATTGAATCATATTACCACTCTGGTTACCATTCCCACACAATATCATAGATTAACAGCTTTTGGACAATAGTGACAGAAACTATTCCCTTTTTAGGAGGATAAGGTGAAAAATACTCTTATAATCATGTACTAGGGTAATAACATATATTCCAACCAAAATAATATGTCATGGAGTTGTTCATAACATCCTTGGATAACATACTAAAAAAATGTTCATATAATATGGAAAAAATTATGTGTAGATAAATGATCATTAGGAATAATTCCCTTACCCAAAGTTATTATGGAATAACAACCAAGAGCGCTTCATAATCCAATATATATTTGAAGATGGTGGTCACTGAAAATTTAATTTGGGTAAACCTCTAGTGTCATTAACCTATGTTTAAACTTCTCGATCATAATAATAGGGAGAGTGGAAGGAAGTCCTAATGGGATATTAATAAGTTTTTTGGACAAGATGACTATGAAATATATCAACCTAGTATAATCCATTGATAAGGAATAATTAATTCAACTAGCCTTCACTGAAATTCAACTTATGGAACCTAAGGTGGAATCCTCATAATTATGGTCTACTAATAGTCAGAAAAACCATTACTAGGATAATAAGTTATAAGAAGAATATCCATTATTTATATCCATTCTAGTTCATACACTCTGGGATTTTCTATGCCCTCATTGGAAGGATGGTCAACATCCCCATAAATAAGATAAAGGAAATCACATATCCAAATAGAAATTGTATTTTATAATGACTTGTAATTTGTACCTATTATTTTCAAACACATTACTAGCCCCATTATTGATGAAAAATATTTATATGATCCATGTTCCCTATCTATAATCAATGATGAATTTATTAAGGTAGTGTATGTCATGAAATTCAGGGATATGGTTGGACCCTATATTTAATAACCATTTCTATAGAATACAAATATACAACATAAACATATAATAATGAACTCTAAAAATGATAATAGGAAAATAAACAAGATTAATAATCCTCTCATTATCATTTTTATCCAATTATACAAAATGAATGGTTAGAAAATTTGTTGGTGTATAGTCAACTTCAAGGTAGGGGAATGAAAATATAAAGAATCTATCATAGATAAATTAAATCCCACAATTTTATTCAACAAATGGAATAACATTCACAATATATGATAGACCTTAAGCTTCTAGATAGGGAGAAATCCATTGGTATGATGAATTGGTCTTTGGTAAATAATTGTAACATCATGAAACATTTATATATCATCATTTCCATATTCGTAATCTTTTATTCTATCCACCAATTGAAAAAACCCATGGAATCCCCCATAGAGGCCATTTATATACGTTAAGAGTTTTAGGTTAAAATTCCCATAGTCAAAAAATATCATACATATATTTTCTAAATTTAATTCTATATAGTCATCTCTTTTATTAAAAAATAACTAGAATCATTCATACATGATCCATCAAACCCTTGTATGTGTCCTGAAATCCTAAAGATATCAAACTTAATCCAGTATTAATTTTTAATATCTAGGGTAATGTTATTATTATAATACATACCCTATGATATTTTTATTGAATTTCTTGAACAACATTGGTGGACTAATATAGATGAACCTAGTTATGATGAAATTTATATGGACAATATTCACTTGTGCCTTCCAAGACACTAATGAATTGGGTATATACATCTCCTTCTTGAATGAACATTAAGATGAAATTAAAAATAATATCATGGAGATTCTTGATATGGAAAATAATGTCTCTACTCATTATTTGGGTCTATAAAATAACTATTTTGGTTACAAATATGTTTTATAGAGACACCATCTGACCCATGTTTCCAAAGTGGAATCTAGTGTTGAAAAGATGATGATGGAAAAAAAATTGGGAGGTTCATTATTTAAAAGGTATTTAAACATCATATACATCATGAAAATAAGGTATAAATTAAGGTCTACATAGATATCAGTGATCGAAATTAACACTACATGATCGATGATTTCCTAATATTAGTCATACAAATATTGATTTATGTAACAAATTGATTTCATATTTTCTTCTAATTATATTAGTATTTAATCTCAAACCAAATGAAAATATCCTATAAAGAAAAAAATTCTCCTCCTCATGGAATCCTAAGGGATTGTCCATTGTCATGTAATAGCCTCTAGTTTTATGAATTTTCACACTATATATTAACATATCCTTCCACACATATTAAATATATTTATTTTGAAGACATTGTAGCTCTCTTTTTATGATTTTTTTCTCAATTATATATACTTTTTTAATAATATTTCAAATATTAATATAGTTTTCATCAAATTGTGACAATGAAAAATGAATATTAGTCCCTTAAAATTCATTCTTGGGCTAATAACATTGAAATTCTTTAGCTTTAGGGTGTTCTATCATAGAATCATTGTTAACCTAAAAATATGATGGCCATAATTGATACTCTCCCTACTAAAAATATCAATTATTTAATAGGAATTTAGGGATGCTTTACCTATATCAAGTGATTAATAATTAAAAACAAATGAAAATTACACCTCATCATAATCTAAATGAATATTTTTTTTACCTATCAGTGGGATGAATAATTTTAGAGAAACCATAATAACCTCAACAAATATCTCATTCATCCACTGGTTTTGATCCCAATCATAAAAGGGTAGTCTCTAATACTCTAGGTGATTAACCTATAGAGAAAACCCAGTTTCCTCTATACTCATATGAATGATGTAATAATATAAAAATATAATATTATTTTAGTGGAACCATATAAGATATTAAGACCTGATATTCCACATATAATAATATCTATCTTCTCATAGTCGTTATTATTTAAAAATAGAGACGTTATATACAAAACCGTATGGTCCAACTAATATCTCTTTTTGATTTATTCAAATATAACCTCACTAATCCATTGATAAATAAGAATTTGATAGAATTATCTATCATTATATAGTATTATGACATCTAGTATGTGTATAAAAAGTGTTCAATGGGAAATCATTATATGGTTTAATCATAGTGTACCATGTCCACAAAAATTCATTATTCTTCATGAATATCCATAATATTGAGGTATATGTTATCGGCGAATCTTCCATGGAATGGAAAATATACTTATATAGTACCTCTATGATCCATTCTGGTCAAAGGATGGATTCATTAAGGCTCAACTGGGTAAAATAAGAGCCTATATTTATTTACAATGTAAACTTTATAATGAAATACGCTTGATGTACATTGAAATTACATTACATTTTTGGAATACTTATTACTTGACAGAAACTAATTCCCAAGACCATATTAGTTTAGTTCATTTTGAAATAAGGAACACAATCATCAAACATGGTGAAATATCTTCCACTTATCCAGTAAATATCTTCCATTTACCCTCCCTAAAACCTTTATTTATATCTAGGGGAAAAGAAAACATAAAAAGGGTGAGCTCAAATTCCCAGTAAGGGAAAACATGGAGAACATAAAACATACCATAAAAAAATAATGTAAAAAATGAACATAATTATTAATTATCGAAATCATGAATCATGAAATAAATCATAGTAGTTTATAAGGCATAAATCCTAAAAGAACATTAACCTTGATAAGATAGCATTTCCATAAAACATGGAATTGTGACATAAAATTAAATACATAATATATTTTTCTTAGTATCCAAGAAATCTCTATCAAAACCATCATTGGGGATGAATCCATTACAAAACTATATTTACTTTCCATTCTAATAATTTTTTAATGAACTAGATTTACATGTCGTTCCAGCCAGGTATTAAAGAACAGGATCTACTTGTTTTTATGACCATATATTACTAAATTGGATTTACTTTTTGTTACACTCATATCACTCTCATGAGATATAAATCATTACAAAATGTATTGGAGGGAGATATAGGCCCCACCCATCTCATATTCAAATCATTATTAAATTTTCCACAAAAACATAAATAATTCTTCATAGAATAACCCATGAAATAAAATGGTATTCTTAAATATAATTCCATCTTATCATAATCTATATAATATAAATGGATTTCACAGAAAACTATTCCTTCCTAAACAAAATAAAATAAAAGTAATAAAAGGGTTATAAATATAAACACATGTCATATTAAATGGAAATTAATTTTTAAAAAACACTTGAACTTAATTCTTAAGGAAAATATCCTTTATTCTCTAGAAAATTTCATTTCTCAAAATTCCACGTGATTATAAATAATATAATTTAATTGAAAATACACTTGAAATCTTATAAAGTAAGTTTCATGTAAATAAGGATTCATGAAACCATAAAAATCCATTCATTTCATATATGTTTAAAAAACAATCTTCTTGTACTCTTGTTGGAAAAGTCAAAAATTGCATCATATAGAAGATGAACAAAATATTTCTTCTATACCATTTAATAAAATTTTATCATTTGGTAAATTTGACTTCAAAAAATAGTATTAGAATACATATAATTTTATATACAATGAGGAAATTTACAGAGGTGTGATAAAAGTACCTTATAAAATTCTTCCATATAATGATTCTCAGAAAATAAGGAGATTGTAAAATTATCCCTTACGTTGTACTTTTCGTGAGTTGAGGGTGGGGACACCTCCTCTCCTTCGTTGGACTTTCGTTGGATCTCTTCTTATGGACACTATGCAGAGAAATTTTGGAAAACAAATACCTGAATAAGGTAATTAATAATGTTTATAGGATAATTGGGAAGGGGTTGGTTGAGCTAGAAGGCTCATGGATGTATGAGAAAATGTGGGTGGAGATGCCTTTTTATAAGAGATGGGAGGGGAACATTAAGAAACTCTCAAAATATTAAAATATAATAAGACTATTAGAGATCTAAATAATTAACAATAGATGATAAATGAAATTTATATTACATTTTTGACCATATCTTATCCCCCTGTGATTATTTAACATTTTTTAATCATTAAATAATTTAATAAAAAATTATTTCAATCTGATATTATTATTTCTAAATTTAATACCATTATTTTAATTTGATGAAAAATAAAATTATTCAAAGTGATATTTAGAATATAATTCTTTCAAACATTTATAATATATCTTATATATGTTTTAAATTTATTATACACATTAAATAATCCAATGTATTACAAAATTAATATTATTAAAATCATTTATTTTATTTTTAGGTTAGTTCAATAAATGTTGTTTTAGAATAGATGAGGATTTTAATGTAATTTTATAGCTTACAAAAATTAAAAAAAAACATAATGAAAATGGTTTCATTTATATCTAAATAGACATTTATATTCATTAATACCACGGTTTTGTCCCTATGTGGACACATAAAAGATATTAAAATGGAAGATAGTGATATTTGGTAACTATCTATGATATAAATGATATTTAATTTTTTTCATGTAAAATGTCTATTAAAAACTCAAAATAAATCATATTGTGATATGTTTTGAATATTATTCATCTATTTATTTTTCTGGACTTGTTTTTTTATATTAAACCTTATAATTTTTATTTACCCTTAATTAATTTCATTAACTCGTACCGTGGAAACATGTCTTTTTATTTACTATGGGTTAATATAGTCACAATAAACTGCCAAAGGATCCATAAATAGACCATTTTTGACATATACAACTTCATAAAAATAGTATGAAAATTTTTATATTTTTATGAATTTTATATAATAAAATAAAATATTATTTATTTAAAATATCAATAGTGGCAATTTTGACACTATATAGTAGTTTACTTTTTATAAATATCATAACATAGAGATATGTTATAAAAAATCATTAAACAATAAATAATATGTCAAATTCAGAAATAAAATTTGTGGATGCCATTAATTCACTCAAATTATATTTATTGTAGTATTTGTTATATCATTTATTTGATGTCTCTATTAATAAAATAATTTCAGCATCTTTATTATGTCATACATAATGATAATTGTAAATATCTAAAATTTAAAATTAAATTTAAATGATGTAGGTAACTAAATTAGGTTTTTAGATATTATTTATAGTCTACTTTATTCTCTTGTAATCCCTAAATTAAAATTAATATACTTATATAAAATAAGAGGATGACATTTTGTCACATTCTTTAATTTTTTTATATTCATGCTATATTAATGGAAATGTGGCCATTAGGTGATTCCATATTGAACCATAGATGTTAAGGGTAAAATTTATTAATTCAATAGGATTTTGATAGTTCTTACGGTAATTTTATAATATTATTTTTACATTAATTACATGATTTACCTTTAACCATGGTAAAAATAATAATTACCAAATTTACTATTCATAATGCGCAAAAATAAAAGTAAACTATTAAAATAATTAGGACCCTCTAATTAAAAATAACAAATCCGTTTTTCCCCATTCAATAAACATAATTGGATTAAATAAATATAAAATTAATTCTCATGGTTAAAACCAAAAATTGGGTTTTTATGAAATAAATACTTATAAATAGATTTTCATGTGTTTAAACCCAACAAAATTGTGAAATTACTTCCAATGAAAAAATTTAGATCAAATTATAATACCATAAACCAATTACACATTAAAACCAATTAAAAAGTGATTCTATCTATATAAATAATGTAGATGAAAAAGCAGTTTTGAATTAAAATGTAGTAATTTGCACTACTCATTAAAATATGATTTTTTTAGAAAAGTACAAAAACATTCAAAAAAAGTGTATGTTTTTATAATTAAATTCCAAATAAGAAGTTTATCTTGTCAAATAGAATATATAAAAGTGTTAAAAACTAAATTTAAAATGGGTGTGCTATCAAATGGGGGAAAATTATATTTTTTTAAAAAATAATCATTCTATGCAAAAAATTGTATTTGTTCTTATATCATGTTTAAAAAATACGTAAGATGAATATTAATGTTATATAAAATACCAAATGGGGTTAATAATATTCCTAATTTCTTTTTCATATCCTATTAAATAATAATATTTTAATAATATATCATTTTTTAGTGAATCTCGATATTTCTCACACCACAAGCTATTGAGGAAGGTTAATCTTGTGTGTAAGGCATGCCAAGAATAGTGTTGCATATTCTAAAAGATAATACAGTGTTTCATATAGTGAGAGATAATGTCTGAGTGTGTACAATACAAGACATCAAAGAAATTTAAAAACAATCTATCTCATAATTTCTTGGGGTGTTACATTCTACCCCCCGTAAAAAGAATTTCACCCTCAAAATTCATCGGGGATATAAATGGTTTATTAATTTAATATTCCTTTCATAAAAACCAATATCATAAAAAGGAATAATAAAAATTTATGTTAAAAAAGAAATGTTAGAAACATAATGGTTACCCATATTAAATAATCATTGGGTTTCCACATAAGTGAAAAGAAGTGAGAGGTGAAAACTTGGATAAATAAGAGAAATCTAGCCATCAAGTTCTGATCGATAGTGATAGAGAATACGGATTTAAAAATGTAAACTACCATAAAGCCATAAATATATGATGATTCAAGGAACAAGATTATACATCTTATTGGATGGTAATAGATAAATTTGTTTGTTTCCAGATCCTTTTCCTAAAGTTGATGATTTTTTTGCATGAGAATAAATATTTTTGTGATTTCAGTATAGTCTCACTATTGATTGTTCCCAAAACAATTTCCAATTTATCTATTATATGATGTAATGGATTAGAATTTTTCATTCTTAAAGTGTTAGAAAATCAGGCAAAAGAATGAAAGGCCATTTCATCCATCTCAACCGAAATATTTGAACATATTATCAAATATGCATAAGTCCCCCTATAGTGAGATAATACAATAATATAAAAAACATCAACTGGAATACAACTATATTATCCATAAATGGATAACATTACAATTGATGCAAAAAACTGAAAATATAAAACATGTGAATGATCATAAGTAAATTGACTTATCATTTGTCTCCCATATCTCAGTTGACAGTTCATGGTTATCAAATTCCTAACATGTGGATACCCTATTCATGAATCCTCTTAAGTCAAGGTATCAAACTGAATTATTAGATATCCTTAATGATTTTTTTTTGTTTCCTTATTAAAAATATAATTGGATATATTCCTTAATTCCCCAAAAACAATTATTATTTATAAATGATAGTATAACACTAAATCCATAATTAGTTCCAAATAAACTAGAATAATAATATTTACTTATTAAAATATCAAATATCGTTATCCAAAAATCTTTATCTTAACATAAGTGAAATATTTAGGGTTATCGTTAAATTAATTAATTTTCCAAAAAATCTATATATACGAATCACATTCCATGGTTACTGGTACCATATACTGATGAGAAAACCACAATGGACCAATACATATATATTAAAATATTCCATAATACCATAAATTTACATATTAAAAATTATTCTGGATAAACATGCAATCATTCCACTATATTATTAAATATTTGACCAATATTCAGCACCTTCTTCCATCTCATATGTCATTCATAGTCACTTCATCATAAAAAATATTAATACCACTCATACGACCAAGCTGATTCACTTTATCAAATTTTCCCTTAGGTCTTAAATTTTCATAATTCCCATACATTCCACATTTAAAACATTCAACTATTGTTGATGTCTTGGTAATACCATTATCCTGGTCTATTGTATTAACCGAACCTTTTTCTTTCCAATTAATAGACATTTTGTCTATATTTTCCACACCCAAAGCATCTTCTATTTGTTTTGAAACATTCTTCTTGATGTATTTTACTAGATGATTTACTTTAGGAAAATTTTACTTTATTTCCATGGTGGTCATCATGAAACTCCATCTTTCTCTTCTTAGGTTGGTCTGGAAACTCACCATAGTTGATATTGTTTATCGTATTATAATATTTCTGATTAGGCATGATAATAGTGTTTCTCCTTCTAACTCCCATTTCATTTGGTTTCTTAGGAAGAATATAATTCCATTGTCCATCATATTCTTCAGTAACATGAATCCTCTTATTTTCGGTCATTTTCTCAAAACCCTTAATGAATAATGTGAGAGACCAAAATCATAATAGGTAAAAACATAATTAAGGGGGATTTTTTCAATCTCTAAAAACTAAGGTTTAATCCTTGATTATTCATCATTGTTATTAAAAGTATATTAATGTAAACTATATTTCAACTTACCCATAGGGACATTCCTTATACACACCATTGAAATATCTCTAGGGATATCACTAATGTTTTTGCATACTACTTTCGAAAGGATAACTAAACATTCACCACGATACTAACTAGAACAACCCAGTCATGATGTACATGGCCATTATATTACATTGTTGGAATACTTAATACATGACACAAACTAACACCCAAGACCATATTAGTTTAGTACATTTGTAAAGGTGGAACTGGAACTTTTAACTTGGTGGAAGATCATCAACATATCTCACATAGATCATCCCTTTTTTCCAACCTAAACCCATTCTTTTTATCCTGCATAAAATAAAACATATAAAAGGTGAGCTCAAATACTCAGTAAAGTTAAACATGGAGAACATAAAACAAACCACAAACAAAAGATCATAAAAACATGTACATAATGTTAAAATAACAAAACCATGAGTTATGAAATAAATCATGGTAGTTCATAAGGCATAGATCATAAAGGAACATTAATCATGATAAATTAGAATTGGCATAAATCATGGAATTGTGGAAGGTAAATAAGCTCATATTATGTTTTCTATAGATTCTGAGGCAATTTTTCCATGACCATCATAACGGATGAAGTACATTACTAAATGAGGTATACATGCCGTTCTTACCGTGTATTACTGAACCATATTTAGTTGTCGTTCTAGCCCTGTATTACTGAACTATATTTACTTTCCATATTAGTCCTGTATTGATGGATCATATTTACTTTTTGTGCCAATCATGTCTATCTCATAAGATATAAGTCTTTACTGAAAGCTTTGGAAAGAGATATATCCCCACCCATCTCATAATGATATCATTCTTACATGTGCCACAAAAACATAAATCATTCTTTATAGAATAACCTAGGAAATAAAATGGGTTTCATAAAAATCATTCTCTCATAACATAATCCATATATGATTATTGTATTACATAAAAATAATTCCATCCAAAACACAATAAAATCAGTGAAATAATCAAGATAGAAACATAATTTTGTGTCATTTTAGATGAAACATAAATTTGAATAAAAAATTAATCATAATTCATGAGGAAAATATCCATTCTTCTCCAAAAAAATATTTCCTTTCTCAAAATGCCATGCGATTTTAAAGAATCAAATTTAATCGAAAATTCACTTGAAATATTTTAAAGGAAGCATCATATAAATAAGGTGCCATAAAACCATTAAAATACATTTATTCCATAAATTTTTTTAAAAAGTTGTTTCCCTTACTCTTTCTAGAAAAGTCAAAAAGTACCTCGTACAGGAAACGAATGAATGAATCCTCCCATACTGTTTAATAAAAATTCAACAATGGGTGAATATGAAATTAAAAAATAAGATAAGAATAGAAATAAAATTATATATATTTCGGAAACATAGCCATGTATGCTAAATATACCCTAGTAAATACTTACATATAAACATTATTGGAAAATAATGAGATTTAAATTATCCCTTACCTTGTACTTTTCTAAAGTCAATGGTGTGGTCACCTCCTCTTCTTCATTGGAAATCCATTTGATCTCTTCTCAGGGACACTAGGGATAGACTTTTTGTAAAACCAGGACCTCCATAAGTAAACTAAAAATTATAATAGGATAATTGTTCTGGTTTTGGTCAATATAAAAGTCTTAAGGATGTGTGTGGAAATGTGGGAGGAGTTTCTTTTTTATTAGAGAGGAGACGGGAACTTTAGGAAACTCTCAAAATGATAAAATATAATATGACTATTCTAGATGTAAATAATTAAAAATGGGCCATAAATTAAATTTATAATTTTTTAGACCATATATTATCCCCTTGTAATTATTCACCATTTTTGTGGTTTTTAAATAATTTAATAATAATTTAATTCAATAAGATATTATTATTTCCTAATTTAATACTATTCAATTAATTTGAATTAAAATATAAGAATACGAAGTGGGAATTAAAATATATTACTTTCACATCTCTATAATAAATCATATAGATCTTGTACATTTGTTAGATACATTAACTAATACAAAATAAAATAAATTAATATTATTAAAATTATTTTTTGTATATTTATATTAATTAAATAAATTTTATTTTCAAATTGAAGAGACTATTAAGGTAATTATATAACTTATAAAAATTCAATATAAATTTATATAATAAAAAAATTTATTCATATCAAAATATACATTTAGATTCATTCATAGCTAGATTTCGGCTCTATGTGGACAAATAAAAGTTATTAAAATACAAGATAAAGATATTTTGTAACTATCATTTATTTAAATAATATATAGTATATTTTCATATAAAAGTGATAAATAATTAGATATCCATAATATTGGGATAAGTGATGAATATTATTCATTGAATAATTGTTTTAGATATTTTTTTGGTTTTATTTTAAACCATATAATTTTTATTTACCCTTATTAAATTCCTTTAACTGTTACCATGGTAACATGTCTTTTTATTTACTAAGGGTTAATATAGTCACTCTAAAATATAAAAGGAGCCATAAATGGACCATAGGTGACATATTTAGCTTCATCTCAATTATTAGGCCAATGTTTATAATTTTATGAACTTTAAATAATTTAATAAAATTATTAGTTATTTAAAATTTCAATAGTTTCAATTATGATAGTATTCATTAATTTACTTTTTAGAAATATCATAACCTTGGGATTTGTTCAAAAAAATCCTTTAAACTATAAATAAAATGTCAAATTCAAAGATAAAATTAGTGGACCACATTAATTCAATCAAATTGTATTAATTTTAATATTTTTAATATCATTTACATGATATTTATATTAATTAAATAAGTTCTGTATAACTATTGAGTCATCATTGATGAAAATTATTTAATATCTAAAAATTATATATTAAATTATATGATTTATGTAATTCTATTAGATTTCCAGAGACTACTTATAGTTGATTTTATTCTCTCAGAATACCTAAATTAAAAATAATATACTTATATAAAATCAGAGTGTGACATTTGGGAACATTCATTAGTTTTTTTATTCATGTTGTATCCATGGGAATGTAGCCATTAGATGAATCTATTTTGAACCATAGATGCTATGGTTCAAAATTATTCATTTAATATGATTTTGATAGGTGTTAAAGTAATTTTAAAATATTATTTTTTACTTTAATTACTTAATTTCCCTTTAACCATTGTAATAAAAATAATTACCAAAATTAATATTCATAATGACCAAATATAAAAGTAACATATTAACATAATTTGGACCCTTTCATTCCCAATATCGAATCCAATTTTTACAATTCAAAACACAGATTTGGCAGAAAATAATTCAAAATTAATTCCCATTGTTAAAACCAAAATGCGTGTTTCTAAGAATTAAAAACATGTCCAAATATTCTCATCAATTTATGGACAATTTAAATTTCAAATTACATTAAATTGAAAAAATTGGATTAAATGATAAAAACATAATCCACTTAAAAATTAAAACAAATTAATAAAATAATATAACTGTATAAATATATTAGATGAAAGGGTTGTTTTGAAAAAAAATGCAGTGTTTTTCAATATTCATTTAAATATGAATGTTATCATAAAAATACTAAAATTAAACAAAAGTAATTTTTTATGTTACAATTCCAAAGAATAATTTTATTTTTTAAAATAGAATTTATTAAAGTGTTAAAAACTAAAGTTAATATATGTGCGCCATCAAAATGCTGCAAAACTATTTTTTTTTGGAAAAATAATTCATTTATCAATAAAATTTAATTTGTTATTATATCATGTCTACAAAATACATAAGATATATTTTATTGTTATATAAAATTAAAAATTTGGTTAATACTTTTTATAAATTCTAGTTTATATCCCATTAAATAATAGTATTTTTATAATATATCATTGTTTATTGAAACTCCATATTGCCTATAATGAATGCTATCGAAGAAGGTCTCTCTTGCATGTAAAATAAGCCAAGAATAGTTTTTCATATAATAAAAGATAATATAGTCTTTAATATAGCACATTTTGTTTTTGTTTTCCAGACAATAGAAGATATGATAGAAACTAAAAAGAATCTATCTCACAAAATATTAGGTTGACACATTATACCACCATGAAATGAATTTCTCCCTAAAAATTCATTGGGGGATAAAAATGGTTTACTTATTGAATGTTCCATTCATAGAAGTCCACATCATAAAAATGGAATACATATACTTAATTTTAAAAAGGAATTTCAGAAGAATAACAGTTACCCAAATTAACTTTTTAATGGATTTCTACATAGGTGAAAATATGTGACAATTGAAATCATGGATATAGAAGAGATATATAACCATCATGTTCTGATGGATAGTGATTGAGAATAAGATTTTGATAAAGTTAACTTCAAGAAATCCATAAATCATTGATGATTTATTGGACCATCTGATTCATCATATAAAAAGGCACTAAAATGAAATTTTTGTTTTCAAGATCATTTCATAAAGTTGATGAAATTTTTTCGTGATAAGAAATACTTACTTGATTTCCATAAAACCTCACCATCCATAATTCCCGGATAAATTTCCACTTCATCCCTTATTTTAAGAAATGAAGTTGAATTTTTAATTCATGATGTTTTAGGATATCATGTGATCGAATGACAGGTCATTCAATCTATCTCATGAAAATGTTAGAAGAGGTTATCAAATATGTATAATTTCACATATGGTGAGATAATACATTAATATAACAAACGTAAACTGGAATATTACTTTTAATATCCATCAATGGCTAACATTAAAATCCATCAAAAAACATAAAATTTAAATCATAAAAAATTGGTGAACTAAATCAACAAAGCATTTGTCTCCCATATCTCATCTGGTAGTTCTTGGACTTCATATTCCAAACATGTGAATATGTTATTCATGTATTCTCTTGATTCATGGTAACAACCAGAATTATTTGAAATCCATATTGAAAACATGCATGTTTCCTAATTCTAAAACTTATTGGATATATTACTTATGTCCCCAAAAAGTTTTATTCATTATCCATGACAGTGTAACACTAAATCCCTAATTAGTTCCCATGAAACTAGCAACATCAAATTTACATAATCAAGTCTGACATATCTTTACCCAAACATCATTATCTTAACAAAAATGATATATTTTGGTTTATCGTTCCTTTAATGATTTTTCCAAAAAAAAATCTGAATCTCTTTTCATGGTTACTGGTAACATATACAAATGGGAAAACCACAATGGGCTAATAAATAGATATTTCAATATTCGATAATACCATAAAATTACTTATACAACATTATACCTGATAAAAATTCAATCATTCTACTATATTCTTAATGTTATGACCCAACTTCAGAACCTCCTTCCATCTCATATTTCATTCTTAGTATCTTCATCATCGACAATATTAATACCACTCATATGACAATACTAATTTTCTTTATGATATTTCCCCTTATGGAATCGATTTTCTTAATGCCTGTATATTCCGCATTTAAAAAATTTAACTGGTGTTTTTAATAATACCATTATCCTTGTCCATTGTGTTAACTAATCCTTTTATATTGAAATCACTAGCTTTCTATCCTTCATTTCCACAAACAAAGAATTTTTTAGTACATTTGAAACATTTTCCTTGATGCCTCTTACCATGTGATTTACATGAGGAAAATTGAACATTCTTTCCTTTATGGTCATCACGAAACACCATATTTCTCATCATATGTTGGTCTGGAAACTGACCAAAGTTGATATTTTTTATCATATTATGATATAAGTAATTAGGCATGATAATTATGTATCACCTTCCAACTCCCATTTCATTTGGTTTTTCATGAAGAATATCATTCCATTGTTCATCTTATCCTTCATTAAGATGAATACTTTTATTTCCATCCATTTTCTAAAACCTTAAATGAATATTGTGAGAGGAAAAATCATACTAGAAAAACAACATAATCAAGGGGTTATATTAAATCTCTAGCATCTAAGGATTAATCCTAGGTTATTCATGAAAATTACCCTAGGTATAAGAATATAATCTATAGTTATACTTACCCTTAGGGATATCCCCACACATACATTATAAATATCTCTAGGGATCTCACTAATGTTTTCACTTCTTAGTTTCCAAAAGTAAACATAACATTTAATTTGATAACAACTATAATGACATGTGCTCGATATACATGGACATGACATTACTTCTGTCAAATACTTAATACATGACACAAACAGACACCCAAGACCGTATTAGTTTAGTGCATTTGGAAACATGGAATAAAATATTCTAACTTAGTGAAAGATCATAAACATATCCAATAAAGATATTCCTTTTTTCCTTTGTAAAACCATTCTTTATATCCTGGAGAAAAGAATACATAAAAAGGGTGAGCACAAATTCTCAGTAAGGTTATGAATGGTGAACATAAAACAAACCATAAACATAAGAATGTAAAAAACATGAACATACAGTTTAAATATCAAAATCATGAGTCATGAAATAAATATTGGAAGTTCATAAGGCATGGATCATAAAGAAATTTCATTGGCATAAGACATGGAATTGTTGAAAATAATTGAGAACATGATATGATTTTCATAGTATCCAATGAATTTCTACCAGGACCCTCATAGTGGACGAAGTCCATTACTGAAACGGGTTTACTTTTCATTCCAATAATGTATTACTGGACCAGATCTACATGCCATTCCAACACTGTATTATGGAACCAGATTTACATGTCATTCCTCCCCTATATTAATGAACCATAATTACTTTCCTTTCCAGTCATGTCTATCACATGAGATTTAAATAATTACCTAATGCATTGAAGGGAGATATAGGTCCCACAAATATCATAATGAAATAGTTATTACATGTCCCAAAAAACAAAAATTATGCATCATATCTTAATCCATGAAATAAAATGGGTTTCTCAAATGTCATTCAATCATAACATAATCCATATAAGATAAATAGATTCCATAAAAATAATTCAATCCTAAACACAATCATAGAAATGTAATAATAGGGATAGAAACATAATCCTAGATCATATTAGATGGAAAATAATTTTGATAAATCACTTGAACTTAATTCTTGAAGAAAATGTCCTTTATTCTCCAAAAAAAAATCTTTTCTCAAAATTTCACAAGATTTGAAAAGAAAACAATATAATTGAAAATACACTTGAAATCTTGTAATGTATGATTCATGGAAATAAGGAGTCAGGAAACTGTAAGAATCCATTCATTCTATATATGTTTAAAAAAATATATTCTCTTACTCTTAACAGAAAAGTCAAAATGTACCTCGTACGAATGATTAAAGAAATATTCCTTCATACTATTTACTAAAAATTAAATAATGGGTAAATTTGACTCTAAACAATAGTATAAGTATAAAAATAATTTTATATATATTTTGGAAACATATAGATTTATGAATAATAGATACCAGTAAATACTAATGAATAAACATTCGTATAAAATAAATAGATTGTGAAATTATCTCTATCCTTATGCTTTTCTTTAGTCTAGGTTGTGGTTACCTCCTCTTCTTCATTGGACTTCTGTTGGATCTCTTCTTAGGGACACTAGGGATGACCTTCTTGGATAACTAGGACCCCTATATGTTAATTAAAAATGTTTATAGGACAATTGGGTAGGTTTTGGTCGATCTTGATGGCTCAAGGAGGTGTGAGGAAATGTGGGAGAAGATGAATTTTTATAAGAGAGGAGAGGGGAACTTTTGTAAAATCTCAAAATATTAAAATACAATACGACTATTCTAGATCTAAATAATTAAAAATGGACCATAAATGAAATTTATAATACATTTTTGAACATATATTATCCCCTTGTTTCTATTTAACGTTTTTTAATTTTTCAATATATTAAAAATAATGTAATTAAATATGATATTAGTATTTCCAAATTTAATATTATTTTTTTAATTTCACATAAAATACATTAAGAAAAAGTGGTAATTAGGATAAAATTATTCCACACATATTATATATATCATATAGATCTTGTAATTCTGTTAGATAAATTATCTAATAAAACATATAAATAAATTAATATTATTATTATTATAATATATTGAATTTTATTGTAAATTGAATAAATGTTCTTTTAGAATTGAATATTCTTTTAAGGTAATTATATATCTTTTAAAAATTTAAAATAAAAATATATATTGGAAAGGGTTTCATTTATATTGGAAAATACATTTATATTCATTCATAGCTAGATTTTGTCCCTGTTTAGACACATAAATATATTAAAATAGAAGATAGTGATATTTTGTGACTATCATTGATTTAAATAATAAATAATTTATTTCCACATAAAATTATACATTAAACAACCAAAAATAGTTTCTATTGTTATAATTATTGAATATTATTCATCCATTAATGTTTTTGGACATTTTTTGGTTTTACTTTAGGCCATATAATTTTGATTTACCCTTAATTAATTTTGTTAACTCTTACCATGGAAACATATATTTTTATTTACTATGGGTTAATATAGTCACTTTAAAATGCCATTAGATTAATAAGTGGACCATTGATGACATATTTAACTTCACTCCAATTAGTTTTCAGAGGATTATATTTTTATTATTTTGATATAATTTAATAAAAAATAATTTTCTTTATAATATCAATAGACCCAATTTTGACACTATTCATTATCTGAATTTTTAGAAATACCATAAAATAAAGATATATTCAAAAATACACCATTATTCCATAAATAACATGTTTTTAGGTATCCATAAAATTATTTAGTGACATTAATTCACTCAATATATATTTCTTTTAATATTTGTTTTATGAGTAATTCATTATTTCTTTTAATAAAATAATATATGCATGACTATTGAGTCATCATTAATGATAATTATTCAATCTCTAAAAATTTGAAATAAATTTCTATGACATAGGAAATTATATTAGATTTCTATATATTACCTATAGTTGATTTTATTCTCTAAAAATCAATAAATTAAAATTAGTATACATATATTAATTGAGAGTGTGACATTTTGTCACATTCATTAATTGTTTTTTATGTTCTGGTCATATTCAGGGGAAATGGGCCATTAGGTGATTTAATTAAAAACATAGATGATAAGGGTATAATTTATTCATTAAATAAATTTTTATTGGTGTTAAGGTAATTATATAATATTTTATTAACTTTAATTACCTGATTTACCATTAACCAGGGTAATAAAAATAATTACTATAGTTACTATCCATAATGCCCAAAAATAAGTATAAGAAATTAATATAATTTCAACCCACTGATTCCAAATATGGAATAAATTATTATGAATTCAAAACACAAAATTGGGAGAAATTAATTTAAAATTAATTCCTATTGTTAAACCCCAAAATTGGATTCTTAAAAAATAAAAACATATCAAAAGATTTTCAGGTGTTTATGTTCAATTTAAATGGGAAATTACTTACAATGACCAAAATTGGATTAAATAATAAAAATATAATCCAATTGAACTTTAAATACAATTAAAAATATTGTATAACTATATAAATAAATTAGATGAAAATGTATTTTTGAATTAAAATGCAATACTTTCAAAATTCATTAAAATATAGATTTTTTTAGAAAAACACAAAAAATTCAACCAAAGTAAATTTTAATGTTATACTTCAAAATAATTATTTTATTTTGTCATATATAATATTTAATGGTGTTAAAAATAAGTTTAAAATTGGTGTGCCATCAAAAGGCAGCAAAACTGCATTTTTTATAAAATACTTCTTTTATTAAAACAATTGAATTTGTTCTTATATCTTGTCTAAGAAATTACTAGGATGAATGTAAATGTTATATAAAATTAAAAATGTCCTTAATAATATTCATATCGGCTAGTTTATATCCCATTAAATAATAATATTTTAATCATATATCATTGTTTAGTGAAACTCTGTATTGTGTACAACGCAAGCTATCAAGGATGGTCTCTCTTACATGTAACACAAGTCATGAATAGGGTTTCATATAAAGAAATATAGTATAGTATTTCTTATAGCACAAACTAATTTTTGTGTCTATACAATAAAATACATCAATTAAATTAAAAAGAATCTATCTCATAAAATCATGGGGTGATTCAAAAGTGGTCCCTCATAAATCCTTTTTCTTTTATGAAGGATGAAATAATGAGGATTAATACCAAGTACTCATTTTAGTTCAGGAATTGTCCATGCAAATAAATTTTTCTTCATTTAATATCAAGGTTGATTTATAGTTATTAATAATTTAAATAAATTATTACTTCATAATAAATAAGGAATCTGTTTGGTCCCCATTCTTGATTATAAAAAATAATTGATAGTTGGATTCTCCTTAGATCTAAAACAATCTGTCATTCTACCTTTAGAGAACACCCAAGATGATTCAATAAATAATATAGCTAAATATATGTTAGGTGTTGACTTGGATGATATGACTGTACATAATGCACATCATTAGAAAATATCACCCTTTATTAATAATAATATAGAATAAATAATCATGGTTAACACCACCCATGATCACGAAAAATATCTACCCTAACTAATTGACCCCAAAAATTGAGGAATGTCAAAAAGTATAATATAAAATATAAATAACCACCTCCCATAGGATCATTAAATGAAAAAAATTTATATTTTGTTGATAAGAAAAATTAATCCTTTTGATGACACAAATTTATAAAGCCCTCTATAAAAATGTATTATATAGATTCGTTCTTTGATGAATCAAATAAGGTGGGACCCTAACTGTAATACAAGATGTCTATATGAGAAACTTTGGTTCCCATAAATTTGGATTAAATGTGTTCCATCAAATTAAGAGACTCTGATAACTTTGGCTATCAATGTTGTAGGACTACAAATATCTCACAAAGAAGATTTTTCCAAATCAAATTGAATCCATTTTCGTCCATTAGCCTATACAGTTGTTTATTGTGGAAAAATACTCCTGACGATTTTCTATATGGGGAAATTACTTCTTGGGGTATTATTTTAACACCATATTTTTTTTATTTATTTTGAAATAATTAAATTTCCTTTATATCATGCATTACACGCAATCGTGAGTTTTAACAAAATGTGATATATTACTAACAATATTATTAAAACATGAAAATTATAAAATTAAAATTAAAATTAGTGTGAGAATATTAATAAATAATTTTTTAATATTATTTATAATGGTGTTATATATTTAAAACATATTGATAAAAATGTTATTAATTTTTAGATATGTTTTTATATGATTCTAAAATACTATTTTATCAAAAAAATATTGTTTTTAATAATAATAAAATTAATTTCTAACACCTTTATAATGAAAATTATAAAATAAACATAAATTTTGAAATCTTCATGAAAAATATGTCTTTGGGTAAATTTTTGGAATATTTGTGAAAGGATTGATTTTTTAGTGAATAGTAAAAAATACTGATTTCCATCACAAAATGGGTTTTCATATAAAGAATTTATAAGGTAACTTTTGGTTCCAAATGGTATTAAAATTAAATTATATAAATTATACATTAATTAATCCACTTTAGTTAACTGTAAATATTTTTAAAAAATTTTAATAAAAATATTTAAAATTATGAACATTTTCTATTTAGAAAATTGCTTTCTTATCACATCTATGAGTTTAGTTTTAATTTACTTTTTATACTTATTTGAAATTAATTTTGAACAATAGATTCCATATTTTTAAAAATGTTAATTTATAATATATAATAATATAAAAATTAACATTTTACCATAATGAATTTAAAATACCAAAAAAATAATTTTATAGATATTAAGGATAAAATGGATTTATTAAGTGTTAAACTAAAAGGATAAGGGTTATAAATGACCCAAAACATTTGGAAATTGCATTGGATGGAATTATTTCAACCTTATATCCACTTTTATAAATAATAGTTCATTTTTTCTTTTTTGGGAATAGAAATACAGGGGTACGATGTTTTTCATTTCAAAACATTACATTTGTGACACTCACCTCATATATAAAAGGAAATCCATTCTCCTCTCCACTTATCGCTTCCAAAACACTTTGTTTCATCCCGGAACTTCCAAAATTATATACATAATTCCCTTATCTTATCTTATACGAATTATTGTGGTCATAAATAAAACCTAACAATATTTTTTGTGAAAACCAAATGAAGTTATCTAAAGAAGACATAACAACCCTAACCAAGAATTTTATTTTATTTGTTACACTACCTCCATAAATTATTTTTAAACAATTATGAAATAATATTCTCATTTTAATTCATATTATAACATTTTTTGTTATTTTAATGGCCTAAATATGTATCCTCTTTTTTCAAATAGGATAAAAAATACTCATTTGTGTGTATAGTGAAATACCACCTCACGAACTAATGATATTCTTTTTTCATCACCACCTCTATGTAGATATAATTTTGTATTAAATTTTTATATTTGATATCTAAATTTTTTTATACATATTTAATTATTAAATCACATATACCATCAATATTTCCATTTATTTGGAATATGATAATGTTTTATCATGTGTTTAGTGAACTACTGCCTTGCGAGGTGGTGTAATTCATCCACACATTGCATGGAATGTAATAAGGATTGTTTTTATTAAAATTCTTAAATATAGGAAAAATGTTATTCGATGTTAATATATTACATACCATTTTTTAAATTCCATGAATAAAATGGAAACAACATTAATTAATACGACCTAACGTCTCAATGAACATTGTATTCCATTTTCTATTTCTAAATATTATGGGTCACACTAAAAAATATAAACCGAATATATATTATATTAATATCATGATTAACATTATTTATATTATGGAACCATGATCAATGTATTATGACCAAAAATAATAAGTTAACACAAAACCAAAAATCAAATAAATTATTTCATGAAACATGACATTAACATGGAATTGTTAATAAATGGGTAATAATATGTCACAAAAAATAATAAATGTTATGATATATATAAGTATTTTTATTTAATAGATTTATAATAAAATTTTATTTATTATAAAAGAGGTTTCAATGTGTATGAATGATGTCAAGTCTTCTGGTAAGGTATTTTTGTCTCAATTTTCCATCCTTGATGAATATGTTATGTTATGCACCCACACAAAGCTATTCTTATTTTACTACAATTTAAAAGAGAAGAAAAAATGAAAATAGGGAGATATGGTAGGGGAATAGGGTTCATGGGGGTCTAAAATTTTGAAGTCCAAAGTTATCCCCAATGACTGAAGCCATGCTCTAAAAAAATAGAACCTAGTCCTGAGTAACATGTAATCTTGTTGGTAAAACCAGCCGTAGAAGAAAACATTCAGAAACTCTATTTCCCTCCTTCCAGGTCTAATTCACCCCCATATGTTATACAACTATATTATTTTCTGATGTGTATATAAAAACCCTTTTAAATTGAATAAAATTAATTAATTTATTCTCATGAAATACTATGTTTTATTTAATTCCATTCATTCATGAAGCTTATAATTCAAATTTAACAAAGTAGTAAATATTTTATGGTACAATGTCATCATTTATCAAAATTGTTAATGATTATGTTTCTAACGATAAATTATTAGGAAACATATCTCATGAAACTTTTGAATTTTCTTATACACTAGTTATGTCATGAGAATACATTTTTTCCTTTATTTTACTCTATTTATATACTCTAGAATTATTAAAAAATTATATTAAATTATCCTTTATTTTTCTCTTAATTAAAATAATTATTTTTCTTCGGAAATCGTTTTTCAAATTTTGTTTTGAATTTTTTTATTTAAAATTATATAAATTATTTGTTAATAAAATTTTCAAACCATTTTTTCTTTTTAGATATAATCTGAAATGAATCATCATGTATTTTCTTAAGAATGCATGTTTTATATTTAACAAAAATTGTAAAGGAATATTTTTTTAATCTATATGAAATTAGAGTATTCTCCACCATCATTAATGATCATTTATTTGAATTATTATCGATAATTTTCCTTTTTTTCAATTAATAACATTTTGAAAATGATTTTTATTTAAATATTTTTTTCTATAGTGGAAATGATATTTCCCTCAAGAAATGTTTTAAATGATCAATAAAAAACATTTAACATCTAAAATTACATTCATTGATGTTACATATTAATTTCTAGGGATATGATACAACGATAAAATTCTTATTATTTATCTCAATGGTTTTTTATGATGGCATGATGTTTTTGAACCCTAATTCTATTACATGGGTAAAAATATGAGGAAATTATTATAAGGCCCCGGCCTTAAACATTTCCTAATATTGAATTAAATGAATAATTCACATTGAGGATCTTTTCAGGTTTAGAGTTTTAGAGAATTAGGACATAACTATTACATGTCAAAAGATTACAAAGTAGACACTTCTACTATGATTACATAAAATAAAATAAAACTAATAGAAAGAGACATGTCTAGTTCCATGTTTTATATAGCATGTCTTTCCCTTGATCCCATCCTTGACCCTATTCCACATTAAGTCCTGTGAAAAACATTTCAAAAAAACATGGGGTGAGCATAAAAAGCTCAGTAAGGGATACACAAAGAATGAAAACTGTTAGTTTTTCAAATATCACGTAAACCATGTATACTTTATCAAAGTAATACCTTCACCTTCATGAAGTAGTAAAAACTCTTCACTGAATAAAATATCATTACCTACCCTTTTGTAACCAAATGATTACCATAAAACCCATATAAAGAACACATAACATATAAAGGTAACTTGGGAAACAAACATACTTAAGTGGAATAACCATACGGTCGACTTCCACACATATCACATAATGGAAAAGCCATACGGCCAACTTCCATACATACTTAATGGAATAGCCATACAGTCGACTTCCATACCCAATGCATTGGAGGTTATAACGTAACCACCCGTCCTGGTATTCATGGCACTACCCATCATATGGTTTATCACGTAACCACCTGTCAAATGTCCAAGTACCAATATAAAATCATAAAACATAAAACCAATATAAAGGAATGATAAAATTTCCACATTTCAATCACAATATATCATTTAAATATATTGACATAATAGAATCCTTTATCAAAAACATTTTCAATACCAAAATACGTAAAAGTGTATATGGTATTTATTTTATTTTAAAAAACATTACGGCTTGTTGAGGAAGCCAAAGACCAAATAATACTCGCGGCGACGGAAATGGTCGTTGTCACTGCATACGTTAAAAAAACATTCCTTTTTGTCGCTTCGTAGAAAAAGATTCCTTTTGTATAAAAGTAAAAGTCAAAGGGGTTTATACACCGTATAAAAGAAAGTTGTGTATAAAACGAAATATCCCTCAATGAAAGGAGATTGAGATGAAGTCCCTTACCTCGGGTCCGACTTGACTCGGTCATTCTTTAATATCCTGAATAATAAACTTGAGTTAATTTCTACTTGTTTAAGAAACTTTTTAAAGTTTATTATTCCTTTTATATCACTTATTGCCATGTTATAAACATTAGGTAACCATTTAAGTTAATAATGTTTGTTTTGTCGATATTTGGTTCTTAAGTCGAAAGTGGACTTCTTACAATTTCATGTTGTTCGTGTGGTCAAAGGTTCTTTAAATCCAGAATGACATTCTTGATTTGTATATCATATATATCATATATATCCAGCATATACATGTATTTATAATATTATATAATCATTTATAGGTAAGAAATGAAATGCACCATTCATGAGACGGTAAGTCGTACGTACGCATGAACGCTACTTTTATTTCTTTGTCATCTTAATGGAATTAAAAATAAATGGGAGGTAAGTATATTTTAAATCCAGAATTATATTCATCATTTAGATGTATCATTCATCATATATATCCATTATATACATGTTCTTATAATAGTACATTACATTTGGGGATAAGAAATTAAATGCACCGTTCGTGGAGACGGTAAGCCGTACGTACGCATGAACGCTACTTTCATTTCTATCTCATACTTTAATGGAAAGAAATAATAATGATATAGAGGTATATTATAATTCCTGTATAACATCATATATAATAACTTTAAATCCATCCTTTATACGTCCCATATATGGCATTAACGAATCAAATCACTTTGAGGGGCCTTTTATAAGAGGAGAGGACGGGCACTATTGGAAAGTAAGAAAATGTTACATTATTTTAGAATGAGTTTCGGATTTTGATGATCCCAATTTGATGTATTTCAAGGATAAGGTGATGAGGGTTCGAACTCCACTCATCCAATAGGTTTTGGACATGTCTAGGTCTTATATTTTACATTATCATTCCATTTTATTTAAATCGTTATATAATGAGGTCATCGCTACATCATCATGATGTCATAAATAATTTAATTTATTTAATGTTTAAAAATTATTAAAAAAATATCATGATGTTGGAAAGCTTTTTAGCTTTATAATGAATCTTTATAGTCAAAATTCTGACTTGTATAACCCCATGTAAAAATTGTTTTAGTAAAACATATCATGTTTGTGTTATTTTTTACTTTAACATTAAATAAAAGTTATTTATGTCATTTCCCAACCAAAGTGGCTCCATGGGGTCCCCAATTTGACCCATGGCTTTTCTTGGTCAGCCATGACATATCCAATAAGGTTAGGACATGTGTCTAGGTATTTTCATTTTATTATAATATCATTTTTTCCTTAAATTGCACTAATTACCTCTAATCGCGATTAAAAACATAATAAGTTACTATTCACCAAAAAATTATTTTAATCACATTGAACCACATTTTACTACTTAATGAAAACCATGTATGTCGGATTTTTGAAATTCAAAACACAGAGGTGGTAAAATTTCATTTAAACGAAAAATCAGTTTTTTAAGTACCACTTTGTGGTTTCACTATTCATCAAAAATTGAAGTTTTTTAGAAAAATAACAAAACTTCACCCTAAGCTATATTTGATATTCCGAATTCAAAAATGAAGTCCATTTTACAAAATTAAAAACCTATAAGTCACATTAATTAATTTAATAATTAATTCCCGTTGTCATGACAAATAGCGTATTTTTATGAAACAATAAGTATCAAAAGATTGACACTAGTTTAAGTCCGATTTCAAAGTGAAATTAATTCCAATGACAACTATTGGATTAAATGGTAAAAATATATTCTAATTGCACTTAAAAACCAATTCAAAAGATTATCTAATCATCTTAATAAATTAGATTAAAAAGAGGTTTTGAATTAAAATACAACATTTTACACTATTCATTAAAAAATGAACTTTATCGAAAAAATACCAAAAATTTACAGAAAGTAAATTTTGATGTCCCGATTCTAAAAAAGAGTTATATTTGGTCCAATATAATGTATAAGAGTGATCAAAACTATATTTAATGATGGTTCGCCATCAAAAGGTGATAAATGAACCTTTAGTGAAAATTAGGGTATAAATGCCTAAAATTGAATTCTTTCCGTATTTTAAGCCTTTATCTTTTATTGGATAAATGTAAAAACATTTAAAAAACATATATAATCATATTTTAGTTATTTCTATCCATTACTTCCAATACAACGGCTAGATGTTAACTACCATTTAAAATAATATTATTATATTACTAGTGTACAACGTAGGTTTTCATAGAAACTCATAGTTGCGTATCGAGTATGCTATCGAACGTAGAAACCCCTTTTAATTAAAATTAATATTTAATTCGTAAATATTAATAAATATGAAAATATTTTATTCATTATTTACCTGGGATGTTACATCCTTCCCCCCTTTTTGGAAATTGCATCCTCACAATTTTATTCACTTATCAAAATAAGTGGGGGTATTTATCCCTCATAGCATTTTCAGATTCCCACGTTGTCTCTTCAACCATATGGTTTTTCCACAAAACCTTTACCTGGTGGATTACCTTATTTCGCAACACTTTCTCTCTTCGGTCAAGAATCTAGACTAGTTGTTCTTCATAAGAGAGATTCTCTTCCAACTGAACTACCTCTGCACTCAAAACATGAGATGAATCTGGCATATACTTCCTCAACATCGAAACATGAAAAACATTGTGTACATGAGATAAACTCGGAGGTAAATCCACTCGGTAAGCAACTGATCCAACTCTCTCCATAATTTCATATGGTCCAATGAACCTTGGACTCAGCTTTCCTTTCTTACCAAATCTCATCACACATTTCCATGGAGAAACCTTGAGAAAAACACGATCACGTACCTCGAAAGATAGATTACTCCTCCGGTTATCTGCATAACTCTTGTGCCTGCTTTGAACTGTTCTCATGTGTTTCTGAATCAACTGAACTTTTTCTGCCATCTCTTCTACCAATTCTGGTCCCATCAGCTTCCTTTCACCCACTTCATCCCAAAATGCTAGAGTTCGGCACCACTTACCATATAATGCCTCAAATGGTGCCATCTGTATACTGGAATGAAAACTGTTATTATAAGAAAACTCAACCAAAGAAAGATGTTGGTCCCAACTTCCCTGATAATCCATCGAACAAGCTCGTAGCATATCCTCCAAGGTCTGAATTTTTCATTCTGACTGCCCATCTGATTGCGGATGAAAAGCTGTACTAAAATTTAATTCTGTACCCAACGACTTCTGAAGGCCTTTCCAAAAGTTATAAGTGAACCTGGGATCATGATCAGACACAATGAAGAGAGGAACTCCATATAACCTGACTATCTCTTTAAGATACAAACGAGAAATTTGCTCTAGGGAAAAAGTATCTCGTATAGCAAGGAAATGAGCAGATTTAGTCAACCGATCAACAATAACCCAGATTACATTATTACCTCTAGATGTCTTCGGTAATCCCACGACAAAATCCATGGATATATTTTCCCATTTCCACTCTGTCACTGGTAAAGGCTGAAGCATCCCTTTCGGTAACTTCCACTCTGCTTTAACCTGCTGACAAGTCAAATACTTCACAGTAAAATCAGCAATATCTCTTTTCATTCCATCCCACCAGTAATACTCCTGCAGATCTCTGTACATCTTAGTACTGCCAGGATGAACTGAAAACGGGGAACTATGAGCTTCACATAACAACTCTTTCTTCAACTGTGAATCACAAGGCACACACAATCTCTTCCCAAACCTCAAAACACAATCATTTTCAATGTTGAATTCAGGCAACTTACCCTTCTGAACCAGCTCTACCTTTTTCTGCAATTCACTGTCTTGCTTATGTGCTTGCTTGATTCTATCTAATAGAGATGATCTCACTAAATCCTGAAACAAAACCGAATAACTTCCTGCACCAACAACTTCTATGCCAAAGTTCATCAAATCAAAAAACAAAGTATCTCTTTCAAAATGTAGCTTGGTTAATGAAGCATTACTTTTTCGACTCAAAGCATCGGCCAATTTATTTTCTTTTCCCGGATGGTAGTGAATTGTACAATCATAATCCTTGATTAATTCCAGCCATCTCCTCTGTCTCATGATCAATTATTTCTGAGTGAATATATACTTTAAACTTTTGTGATCAGTATATATTTCACACTTTACTCCATAAAAATGATGCCTCCAAATTTTTAAAGCAAAAACAACAACAGTTAATTCCAAATCATGTTTAGGGTAATTTACCTCATGAGTTTTCAATTGACGTGAAGCATAAGCAGTTACCTGATCATTCTGTATAAGGACACAGCCAATTCCCTTCAATGAAGCATCACTATAGATAAAAAACTCACAATTCTTGGATGGAAGTGCCAAAACTGGAGCATTCACCAATATTCTTTTCAACTCATGAAAAAAATCATCACATTATTTTGTCCAGATGAACTTAACACCCTTCTGAGTTAGCTTAGTCATTGGACTAGATAACCGTGAAAAATTTTCAAAAAACCTTTGGTAGTAACCTACCAAACCATGAAAACAACAGATCTCGGTTACATTTGTGGGTCTTGGACATTCTTCAACAACTTTTGTTTTAGAAGGATCAATAGTTATGTCATCTTTTGAAACAATGTGACCCAGGAAATAAATTTGTTGTAACCAAAATTCACAGTTGCTGAATTTTCCATACAGTTTCTTTTCTTTTAAGGTTTGCAAGATACCCCTTAAATAAATTTCATGCTCCTCTTTACTTTTATAAAACACCATAATATCATCGATAAAAACAACCAATAATTTTCACCTGAGTCAACTGAGCCATCACTACAACAAACTGTTTAGTCTTCATTCTGACCATCTCAGGATATTCATTTGAAAGTTCATTTCCCTATGTACTCCTTCCAGAAATGATGTTATGTTTCCTCTATGAAAAACCATTCTTAACACTGAAATATCTTAGTCGAAGCAACATGGTAATCCGTAAATGCTATATTATTTCAATCATAACATAAATTAATTTATAATTTATCAATTTTCTAACTCATAAAGTTGACTAAACCGACCTCTGATACCAAATATAAGGCCCCAGCCTTAAAACATTTCTTAATATTGAATTAAATGAATAATTCACATTGATGATCTTTTCAGGTTTAGAGTTTTAGAAAATTAGGACATAACTATAACATCACAAAAGATTACAAAGTAGACACTTCTACTATGTTTCCATTAAATAAAAAAACTCTTAAAAAGAGACATGTCTAGTTCCATGTTTTATATAGCATGACTTTCCCTTGATCCCTTCTTTGACCCTATTCCACATTAAGTCCTATGAAAAACATTTCAAAAAAACATGGGGAGAGCATAAAAATCTCAGCAAGGGATACACAAAGAATGAAAACTGTTAGTTTTTCAAACATCACATAAACCATGTATACATTATCAAAGTAATACCTTCACCTCGCGGCGGTGCGCCCCATCTGTGCCTCGGCCAGATGGGGGCAACGACTCTCCTCTCTCACAGCGTGTGGACCCCTCCTCCTTCCCCGACTTCCCGGAGATTGATGTTTGCCCTAAGGTGCCGAATAGGGTGAATGGTGAGATATCAGTTCCGATTTCCTCTTTGGAGTTCGTGAAGGCGGTGTCGCAGTTGGACCTCATCCTTGTCGCAAGGTTTGGAAAGTCTCGACCTTCAGTGGACAGCTTTCACAGGTTCGTCTCCTCTACCTGGTTGCTTCAAGAATAGGCGGTTGTAGGGATTTTAGACACGAGGCATTTCCAAATCCGTTTCTCCTGTGAAGATGACTTAATTTATGCCTGGTCTTCTGCATCGAGGGTGGTTAATGGTTCCAGATTATCTCTTTTTCACTGGTCCTTTGATTTCCATCTCCACCATGATCCTCCTACCACTGCGTTATGGGTCACGCTCTCCGGTCTTGCGTTACCATTTCAGAATCCTGCTATACTCCGTGTCATTGGCAATTTGATCGGGTGTTTCCTGTGTATGGACATGAGAACCCGTGTTTCCTGCCATCCTGTTGCTCCACGCATCTGCGTCGAAGTGGATGTCTCGAAGGAACCAGTTGAATCAGTATGCGTTGAAGTGGAGGGTGAGATCAGATGGCATCAGTCTGTCTTCTTTGAGTCATGGACTCCTTATTGTGCAAATTGTCGTCACCTTGGACACTTAGACCTTCATTGTCATCGGAATGCCTTCTATAGAAAGGATGGTGCTGTGATAATGGAGGAGGTTCGTGGTCGATGTATTCCACTGGAGATAGGTGGGTCAGCAGAGCTTGCTGTTACTACAACTGCGAAGGATGCAAGCACAGGGGCCCCGAGTTCCAATGCTTCTCATTCTGTTCAGAAGGAGGAAACCAATGAGGGTGTCAATCCCTCAGTTGGGGATGTTTTTGAAAGGCTGAAACATGATCTCAATTATGGTTCTAGTGTTGATTCAGGATGGACAAAGGGCTGTTCAGATGCTGATTGTGGCAACTGGATGCTGGTTAAGGGAGGCTGTGAGAATCTTCTGAAGCAAGGCAGTGATGTACCCCTGGATAACAGATTTGCTGGATTGACTGAGCTGGACTCCAATGACCAGAAAGCACCCTACCCACATCAGGATAAGGCTACTACTGGTGCTGTTATATCTGAAAATATTGGGAATGGGGAAATAGGAGGGGCTGCTGGAGATCCTGTCATCATGCTTCAGGTGGAATTGGATAAGGGATGTGGTGAGTCACAAGGGAGTGATTTGTTGAACATGGTGCAGGAAAGTCCTGAGGAGGATGCTGAAAAAATCTAAGAGGGGGTGTTGAATGACAATAATAATTCAGAGAAGCAGAATGTCAGGGATAGATCCTTGAACAGACATGAATTTGTAGCGGCAAGCTGCAAAAATCAGAATAGCAGGGACCATTATCCGTGTCTGACACCTGTAGACGTTAACAAGCAAATTTCCAAGTTTTCACCCTCCTTAGTGCATTAAGGCACTCTAGGGATGGATGAGGGGAAAGAAAATCAAGGAGGCATATTAACGAGTTCTATGAAGGAAACATATAGTGACATTCTTAGGAAAGGTGAGAAGAGGGATGAGAGTATTGGGGCTTCCACTGCTCCACCAAAGAGGAAACCCAGGAAAGACTACTCCAACACGCTGAGGACCATATCCACCAGATCATCTACCAAAAATGGAAAGCTGAAAGATTTGGATCAAAAGAAGGGAAGACAGAATAAAGAGCCAATGTCCCCAGCAAAGTTACGTCTGCGGGAGCAGTATATCCACATGTTAAATCAATACGTTCCACAATCTGAATGGGAGTCGGCAGATCCAGATGAGTTCTCAGAAGGTGGTGGTGATGATGTGTTTCATTCTTTCTAAGGTATGAGGCTGTAAGGTTTTCTGGTACGTTGTCTTTTTATTTTTTCTCTCCTCTGCTCTTTGCACTTTCTTTTTATTAATAAAGTTCTACAGGACTGGGCATTCAGCCTAGTCATGCACCTTCCTTGCTATTACCATAAAACCCATATAAAGAACACATAACATATAAAGGTAACTTGGGACACAAACATACTTAAGTAGAATAACCATATGGTCGACTTCCACACATATCACATAATGGAATAGCCATACGGCCAACTTCCATACATACATAATGGAATATCCATACGGACGACTTCCATACCCAATGCATTGGAGGTTATAACGTAACCACCCGTCCTGGTATTCACGGCACCACCCGTTATATGGTTTATCACATAACCACCCGTCAAATGTCCAAGTACCAATATAAAATCATAAAACATAAAACCAATATAAAGGAATGATAATATTTCCACATTTCAATCACAATATATCATTTAAATATATTGACATAATAGAATCCTTTATCAAATCCATTTTCAATACCAAAATACATAAAAGATTATATGGTATTTATTTTATTTTAAAAAACATTACGGCTTGTTGAGGAATCCAAAGACCTAATAATACTCGCGGTGGCAGAAAAGGTCATTGTCACCGCAT
This sequence comes from Viscum album, assembly GCA_963277665.1. Taxonomy (NCBI): domain Eukaryota; kingdom Viridiplantae; phylum Streptophyta; class Magnoliopsida; order Santalales; family Viscaceae; genus Viscum; species Viscum album. Next base: position 333,841,285 of record OY728150.1, read on the forward strand.
ATGTTAAAAAAACATTCTTTTTTGTCGCTTTGTAGAAAAAGATTCCTTTTGTATAAAAGTAAAAGTCAAAGGGGTTTATACACCGTATAAAAGAATGTTGTGTATAAAATGAAATATGCCTCAATGAAAGGAGATTGAGACGAAGTCCCTTACCGCGGGTCCGACTTGACTCGGTCATTCATTAATATCCTGAATAATAAACATGAGTTAATTTATACTTGTTTAAGAACCTTTTTAAAGTTCATTATTCCTTTTATATCACATATTTCCATGTTATAAACATTAGGAATCCATTTAAGTTAATAATGTTTGTTTTTTCGATATTTGGATCTTATGTCGAAAGTGGACTTCTTACAATTTCATGTTGTTCTGGTGGTCAAAGGTTCTTTAATTCCAGAATGACATTCCTGATTTGGATATCATATATATCATATATATCCAGCATATACATTTATTTATAATATTACATAATCATTTATAGGCAAGAAATGAAATGCACCGTTCATGGAGACGGTAAGCCGTACATACGCATGAACGCTACTGTCATTTCTTTGTCATATTAATGGAATTAAAACTAAATGAGATGTATGTATATTTTAATTCCAGAATTATATTCACCATTTAGATGTATCATTCATCATATATATCCATTATATACATGTACATATAATAGTACATTACATTTGGGGATAAGAAATGAAATGCACCGTTCATGGAGATGGTAAGTCGTACGTACGCATGAACGCTACTTTCATTTCTATCTAATACTTTAATGGAAAGAAATAATAATGATAGAGAGGTATATTATAATTCCAGTATAACATCATATATAATAACTTTAAATCCATCCTTTATACATCCCACATATGGCATTAACGAATCAAATCACTTTGAGGGGCCTTTTATAAGAGGAGAGGAGGGGCACTCTTGGAAAGTAAGAAAATGGTACATTATTTTAGAATGAGTTTAGGATTTTAATGGTCCCACTTTGAATTTTTTCGAGGATAAGGTTATGAGGGTTCTAAATCCACTCATCCAATAGGTTTTTGACATGTGTAGGTCTTAGATTTTACATTATCATTCAATTTTATTTAAATCGTTAAATAATGAGGTCATCGCTGCATCATCATGATGTCATAAATAATTTAATTTATTTAAGGTCTAAAAATTATAAAAAAAATATCATGATGTAGGAAATCGTTTTATCATTATAATGAATATTTATAGTCAAAAATCTGACTTGTATAACCCCATGTAAAAATTGTTTTAGTAAAACATCTCATGTTTGTGTTATTTTTACTTTAACATTAAATAAAAAGTTATTTATGTCATTTCCCAACCAATGTGGCTCCATGGGGTCCCCAAGTTGACCCATGGCTTGTCTTGGTCGGCCATGACACGTCCAATAATGGTAGGACATGTGTCTAGGTTTTTTCATTTTATTATAATATCATTTTTCCATAAATTGCACTAATTACCTCTAATCGCGATTAAAAACATAATAAGTTACTATTCACCAAAAAATTATTTTAATCTCATTGAACCACATTTTACTTCTTAATGACAACCATGTATGTCAGATTTTTGAAATTCAAAACATAGAGGTGGTAAAATTTCATTTAAACGAAAAATCAGTTTTTAAGTACCACTTAGTTGTTTCACTATTCATCAAAAATTGAAGTTTTTTAGAAAAATACCAAAACTTCACTCTAAGATATATTTGATATTCCGAATTCAAAAATGAAGTCCATTTTACAAAATTCAAAACATATTAGTCACATTAATTAATTTAATAATTAATTCCCGCTGTCATGACAAATACCGTGTTTTTATGAAACAATAAGTATCAAAAGATTGACACTAGTTCAAGTCTGATTTCAAAGTAAAATTAATTCCAAAGACAAATATTGGAATAAATGGTAGAAATATATTATAATTTCACTTATAAACCAATTAAAAAAATTATCTAATCATCTTAATAAATTAGATTAAAAATAGGTTTTGAATTAAAATACAACATTTTACACTATTCCTTAAAAAATTGAACTTTATCGGAAAAATACCAAAAATTTACACAAAGTAAATTTTGATGTCTCGATTCTAAAAAAGAGTTATATTTTGTCCAATAGAATGTATAAGAGTGATCAAAACTATATTTAATGATGGTTCACCATCAAAAGGTGATAAGTGAACCTTTAGTGAAAATTAATGTATAAATGCCTAAAATTGAATTCTTTCCATATTTTAAGCCTTTATCTTTTATTGGATAAATGTAAAAACATTTAAAAAACATATATAAGCATATTTTAGTTATTTCTATCCATTACCTCCAATACAACAGCTACATGTTAACTACCATTTAAAATAATATTATTACATTACTAGTGTACAACGTAAGTTTTCAAAGAAAATCATCGTTGCATATCGAGTACTCTATCGAACGTAGAAACCCCTTTTAATTAAAATTATTTTTTAATTCATAAATATTAATAAATATGAAAATGTTTTATTCATTATTTACCTGGGATGTTACAATTATTGTAAAAATTATTTATTTTTATGGGTTATAATATAATTAAATGATTAATTTATTATGAAAATTTTCTCATTCCCATAGGTTATGATATGTGGAAATCATTAGGAAATCATTTTAAATTCATGGGTTAGGATGAGATGATTTTTTATAACCTTGTTTCTCCCATGCATAAGATTTTTATAATGTGATAGGTGGGACATATTTTTCTCTCTATTTACTGGATAAATATTTATATCTCTTGATATATACTGGAAAAAAGGGGGAGTTAACTTAGTTCAATAAGAAAATTTTTATTCTATGTTGGTGTTCTGAGTGAACCTTGACTACTTTGATGGTTTGGTGAATAAACCCAATCCACTATGATATACTCTGAGGTGATCCTTTATTACTATTTAAATTATTTTCAATGATTATGGGCATTTCATATTTCTATGTATTTTTCTAATTTTATGCATTCATGGGACATTTTTTGATTCTCTTATGATTCATGTCTAACAAATTACAAATCAATATTCCAGAATTCAAGATTTTGATATTTGATAAGAAATCTATGGTTTCAATTGTTCATTCTCATGTTCATAAACCCTTAGGCTCAATTTAACTTACATGTCTCCCTTATTTACCATTGTTGATCATCCAAGACCATCCTTTTATACAATTCATTTTCCTTGGTTTGGAATAGATGTATTATGTATGATATTTCAGTAAAGGGTGCTAGTTATGATGAACAATGTGGGATATGATTTAGTTCTCATATAAACTAGTTTCTAATGTCTCATTGTTTCCAAAGTCAGTGTACCTTTAAAATCTCTATTTGTGTGTTTTTGTAATGTAATTAATATTCATCAAAAAATATTTAATATCAATGTATAAATATTTTTTCTATATAGTGGGTATCAAAGGGAGGTTATGTTTACCTCTAAAAACTATGATGTGAAAACATTATTGAGATCCCTAAGAACATGTCTAAGGATATGTATAAGGATGGTTCAAAGTATAGGAAAATTTAATTAAATTTTGGTAAAGGATATATTGAGTGGTTTAAAATAAATTGAATCCCTATTTTGAATCTTCATATTGATGTATATTTGAAAGAGAGGTACCTATGGGTAATAAATATGAAATGGGAACATTGATCTTGACTCATTAGTTCAAAAGTTCATTAAAGTGGGACTTTTTGCACATATAGTTTGACACTCATATGGTATATTCTTGAAAACTTCACACTCATTATTAACCACTATAATGAATATAAATACATGATTACCATGAATAACCTGGGATAAACCCAAAACTTCATATATTTAAAATAATGTGACATGATTTAGACATTTTATAATGGATTTTTCATTATTATGTGGTTTTTTATTGTGATTATTGATTATTATACTATGTTTTTTGGTTTTAGACAATGCATGGATCCTGAAGGAACATTTAAATACTGAATATTATGGTCAATGCAACTATTTTCTCTCTAGGAACCCAAACATTATTGGATATAGATTAAAAATATCATTTTTATTCTTAACATCTAAATGGTCCAATTAGGGAACATAATGGTTTTCAGTCATTCATGTGGAAAAACCAAAATCTTGTAGTGGATCTAGTGATCCACTACTTTTTAACCAATTAATCAGTAATAATGAAATGATATTTTCCATTATCTAATGTTTGGAACATTATAAATTCATTTTTTCTATTATTTGGATGTACAAGAGGATCATTTCTGGAATCTCATCAACAATTAAAGGTAACATGATGAAATTGACTATATGGATTGGAAAAAGGTCATGATATTATGTTTTATATGTAATTTCGACATATTCATCATACAAATATGGATAAAGAGTTCCTCAAGATAATTAAAAAGGCTTTGAATCTATTGTAACCTATATGTAAAATTTTGAATGATTGTTTTGGTATGCTTATGGTATTATAATCCATCCTAAAATAATTATTGATCAATTCTTCATTGGAATAAAACATATTCTATAAAATGTATAATTCAAAAGAAATTTTCTTATTTAAGAATTGGGTTTTCAATATGATATCATAGTGTGATTGGAGGTTGGATTTTGGTATCAAGAACTCAGTATTGATTCGAATAAGATAATGAAACATTATTGTATATCTAGAAACCATCATGAAAATAAGATTATCTTTCCTTTATAAATAGTGTATGGAATGAAACTATTACTCAAGGGGTAATATTCTTTTCTAGTCAACATTCTTCAAAAGGATATATCGCCTAAAATAATCTCTTCCTCAACTATTCATATTCTATATGAGTAATTATTTTATAGTGGGAAATATTCATTGGGATTAACTATTCGTTATTTGTCTATACCCTCTTTGAATCATGGGGTCTTATCATTTGTGAGTCACCATTCCACAATGAGTCATATCCCATATAAATAAATATTTCTCAATGGTCCAATTCTTTATGATCCACTCTACAATACTCATACATATCACCTATGAGTCCAATCACATATATATATATTTCTCAAATAATCAATTTAATGGAAGTACGAGAAAAGTCACACATGTGTAATGCCAAATCAGTCTCTTGTTTTTATATTATTCACACCATAATTATCCTTACCATATGATGTCAATCAAGATATACTTTTCCTATCACAAAACTATAAATTTTGTAAAAACAACTATATGATATTTCATATCAAATACTTAAGATATGTAGGAAGCCTCCTGTAGTTTCCAACCCAACTCATTTTATATCTTAGATGCATGAAACTAAAATTAAATTCAACATGTCTTGGTTTCATTATCACAAAATTTACTTCAATGTGTCTCTTATGCAAAACAATATAAAGCACTTCACACGATCATGGTTGTATGACCATAAAAGTAACAACATTATTCCTTATCACATTACCTTAAAACATATCACATGTATTTTTAATTAGTACAAAACTATGTGGGTTCTAATTTCCAATATAGAGAAATAAAATAATTCTATCTCATGGTCATGATCCCAACACCACTACACATTCCACCTCATTAGATAAAAATAACTTATACAGAACCAAACTATATAGCTTTAACCCATAATCTAGTCATATGCAAAAGAAAAATTGTGAATCCATGATATATACAAATTTTTACGTAAACAATTGATTTTAATTAGTCATTGGTCTGGTGATGATAAGTAGTAAAACTAATACAATAATCGATTCATGAATACACCGTAAATAATAAAGATGTACTTAGAAAAAGAATCCAAAAACATAAGTACTAAAAAAATACCAACCTATCAACCAATTCAAAACTAAAAGAATCACTAAGAAAGCCTTAGTGGGATACTACCATTAAAAATTAGTTCTTCATAGAATCAAAAAAGAGTGGGTGGGGCATGTATAAAAATAATATTCTTTTATAATTATCACACCCGTGAAAAATACAGTAAAAAAAGTATTAATTCAATTAAATTATATAAATAATGTTAACATAATGATTATTGTTATTTATTTAAATGAAATATTTTGTAATTAATATTTATATATGGGGTGTATAGGTATTAGATGATGATTTGGACAGTAACTGACTATTCAAAAATTAACTGACCTTTAGAAGAGTAAATTAAATTAGTAGAGTAAAATACAATTTAACAAGTACTTAAATTGATTAAATAATATAATATAAATATTATATTATCCTTAAATTATTTCTCATCTTATATAATCCATAGTATGTCTCAGTGTATATTTTTTATAATATATATTTTAATATAGTTAATAAAATAACAATAATATTATATGAATTCCTAAATAATATATGTAGATAGATAATATATTTTTTATTATAATATGGAATTATTTGTTTTAATTATAAAATAACAATGATATTAAGTTGAATTTTGAATTTTTTTGAAACATTTTATTTTTAAGTGAGTAGTTAAAATATTGTTTACCAGATAAAATAATTTTCATGAAATCATAATGATATAAAAATAAATCAATAATTTTTAAAACAAATTTCAGGACTCAAATGGATTTAATTATTTAATAATTTAATATAAAAAGAAAATAATTAATTTCAAAAGCTATAAATATTTATATCAAAAATATTAATTTTATTTTATAAAAATATATAATTATTTTTTATTCAATTTTTTGAATTGATTATTTAAATGATACTATTCAGTTATGGATGTTTATAAATGTAAATAAAATAAGTATTTTATATGTAAAAACTTTTATTAGTTAGTAGATACTAAAATATTTATAGTCTTGATAAAAATAATAAATTAATAATTATTTTATTTGAATACACTCCTCTCCATTACATATAAATTTAAATGTTATTTTGCAAATTCTTCTTCAAATAAAAATTATTACCTAAACCAAATTATACTCCAAATATTCCGTTCAATTTTCTACCTTATTAATCTAATAAAAAATATACAATTATAACTCTTCAGATGAATGCTAAAGGATTTTTTCCGAAGATCATGTTAAATCTTTAAAATTCTGAATGTTTTTTATCTCTACTTTTTTCAATTATCTAAAAAAAATTATAATTATAAAACTAATAAAATATAATTATTATTATACAATAATTTTTATATAACATATATTTTTTATATTTTATTTTTTTAATAATCCCCTAAAACACCTATTACTCGATTGTTGGTTTATACCAATATTTTGAGTGATGGCTTTTTCATTAAAAAATATTGTATTTATTATTAAAAATATGTTTGAGGTATTATTATAAGATAAATTATATTAATATACTATTTTTATGGTTTGTTAAATGATAAAATTGCAATAATATTAATGATATAAAAAATAAATCATAATATTTTATTTAATAGCTTAAAAATATTTATACTATGATAGGTTTCTTAAGCTAAAAACATTTTGGATTGTTATTGAACATGGAAATTACTTAATCTTAGAATGATGTCAGCATAATTAAATTTACAATTTTGGAGATTATGAAACCCTTTTTCAATTATTACTATGAATTATAAATTTTCTACAGTTATTTTGGAACTCATGAAAAAAAAATTCCAGCCATCTATATAAATTAATTGTTTCGAAAACATGAAAAATATATTGTTATATTTTGGTGATAAAAATTAAATATATGTAAGGCCCCGACCTTAAAACAGTACATAATATTGAATTAAATGAATAATTCATATTGAGGATCTTTTCAGGTTTAGAGTTATAGAGAATTAAGACATAACTATTACATCTCACAAGATTACAAAGTAGACACTTCTACTCAGTTTCCTTTTTTTTTCATAAAATAAAAACTCTTAAAAAGAAACATGTCTAGTTCCATGTTTTAGATAGCATGTCTTTCCTTGATCCCATCCTTGACCCTATTCATATTTATGTCCTACGGAAGACATTTCAAAAACTTGGGATGAGCATAAAAAGCGCCGTAAGGGATACAAAAAGAACGAAAACTATTAGTTTTTCAAAATAATAAGTAAATCAAGAATACTTTATCATAAGTAATACTTATCACCTATATGAAGTAGTAAATACTCATTATTGAAAGAAATATCATTGCTTACCCTTTTCTAACCAAAATACCACTATAAAACCCTTATAAAGAACACATAACATATTAATGTAACATGGAACACAAACATACTTAAATGGAATAACCATACGGTCGACTTCCACACATGTCACTAAATGGAATAGCCATACTTCCTACTTCCATACCCAATGCACTGGAGGTTATAACGTAACCACCCATCCTAGTATTCACGACACCACCCGAAATTTGGTTTATCATGTAACCACCCATCAAATTTCTAAGCACCAATATAAAATCAAAAGACATAAAACAAATATAAAGGAAAGAAAACATTTCCACATTTCAATCACAATATATAACATAAATATATTGGCATAAATAATCCATTATCAATACCATTTTTAATTCCAAAATACATAAAATATTATATGGTATTTACTCTCTTTTAAAAACAATACATCATGTTCACGAAGGCAAATATCAAATAATAATCATGGTGGTGGAAAGGTCATTGTCACTGCGTACGTTAAAAGAAGAATTCTTTTTTTTTGTTTAGTAAATAAATTCATAGAAAAATATTCCCTTTGAATGAAATGAAAATGAAAATTTGTTTAGAGAGAATATAAAATAAAATCTTGTATTAAAACAAAATATTCCTTATTGAAATGAGATTGTGACGAAGTCTATTACAAAGAAGATATCCTTTGATTAAGGATAAATCAATTATATAATTATGTATGAAAATTAATAATACACCCAATATAAATGGATATTAAGTGAAACAAAATCAGAGGTCATTCTAATATATTCATAGGATGACATATTCATGATATACAAGATTAACCCCAAGAATTAAAATTTTAGTTAAGAAGTTCCCTTGCAAAAATCTGATAGCCTAACAGTGTCACTTTAAAAATTTAGAAAATTAGTTGATGAGAGAGAAAATTGTATCTCATCACTTGGACATAAAATATACAACAATAAGGATATGGAATAAAATATCCCAACACAATAAGATTTAAATTAAAATACATAACAAAAAATAAGTCTTTTAAAAAGAGGAAGGTGAAAGGTTCCCTTACCGATTTGGGAAACATTCGAAACGTACACACCATAAAAGAAGGACCATACAATGAAGATTTAAATACTGATAAATTAATGTATATTATACAATGAATACAATCATGGGTAGTACATACACCACACAAAAGGAGATAGTGTCAAATGTAGCATGAATCTCACGGGAATAAAGGTGAGATGAAAACCCCTTACCTCGTTGTAATTAATCGAGTCCTATAACCAAAAGATAATAAACACTAAATAAATTCTTGAATACCAGGAATATAAATAGAATCATGGTAATATATATCAAATGGATGTATAAAATACACCACATTCCATAAATAAGTGGATAACAATGGAAATCTCATGGAATTAAAAGTGAGATAAGAAATCCCTCACGAAATTTCGGCAGCCTAACGGCGCCACTTAAAACATACAAAAAAATGGATTTATGAGATCAAATAGGGTATCTCATCATATGAACATAAAAATTACAGTAATAGAAATATAAAATAACATCCCCCAATATAAGAAAAGGGATCTTAAAATAAATGACATTAAAAAGTGTACATAAAAAAAGAGAGGTAGGATCCCTTACCTCAAGACCGACATGTCTTGTTTGTTTCTTTATATTCCCGAATAATAAACTTTGTTCAATTTATAATTGATTTAGGACCTCATTTAAATTTTATTATTAAATTAATATCACACATTATAATGTTATAATAATTAGTTAATTATGTGAGTTTATATCAGATGTTTTTGTCGATGTTTGGTACATGAGTCAAAAAAATGAACTTGTTTGAAAAGAATTGTCCATATAGTTCTAAGTAAAACATCACCAAAATAGTATTAATTATTTAAATATCCTATATATCTGGTATATATTCATTTTATACTATTATATAACATTTTGAGATAAAAATGAAATTCATTGTTCATAGAGACGGTAGATCGTACGTACGCATGAATGCTACTTTCATTTCTTAGTCATATTAATGGAATTAATAATAAATGAGAAATATATATATTATAATTAAATTATAATAAATATTTTATATAGGTCACATAAGTTCATTAATTTTGTTCTTTATACATTCCATGTATTCCATTACAGGTCACATCACTTGAGGGGGCGGTAGTCCACACTTCCTCAAATTAAATTATCGCATTTGGACAACATGAAAATCATAAAATTATGTTTTAAATATAAAATAAACAAGAATAGAGAGGAAATAAATAAAATATATATCAAATATAAATATATTTCCATTATAATGGCCACTATGAGAGGTGGTAGGCGAAGATTGAACAATCATCGTTTCGTGAGTTAGTAATTACCCATCCACAGAAAAAGTATGTTCTTTACCCATTATATGGAGGTGTGAGTAATTATAGCTCTAATTATTCTTATAAAATTATACTATTAAATTTATGATAATTTTTTTGTTACAAAATAAATGAATAAAAAAATTTATGGGGTTATAGAAGCAAAATAATACAAAAGAACATAAGAGAAGACATTACCTTTAAATCAGGTAACTCCTCTTGGTTTTCTTGAAGAGCATTATGCCTAAGGTAATGCCTCTAGGATGAAAGGAGGATTATGGGGAGATTATTTAAGTATAGGTTTGATGAGAAAAAGGTCTTGATAAGTGTGAGAAATGGGTAGGAAGTGGGGTCTTTTATAAGGGAGAAGAGGGGCTCTTTTCGAAATATTGAAACTATTATTTTATTATAAAATTACCTTCAGATTCTAAAGCTCTAAAAATAAATAAAGTCTAATATATGTTGTCCCATGTTCTAAATAAAATCATCCAATCATAATTTGACATGTTTTGGATATTTTTTTAAACCTTATCTTCTTATTTATTAAATTTATTCATTAATGCCGTAAACAGTGCATCATCATTGTGTCATAAATAATTTTATTTATGTGATTTTTAAAAATGATAAAACAATTACCATGTTCTAGGAAATTTATTTATCTTTCTAATGAATATTTATAGTCTAAAATATAATATGTTTAACCCCTTGTAAAAATGGTTTTAGTAAAACAATACATGTTTGTGACATTTTTTATTTTTACTTTAAATGAAAGGTATTAATGTCATTATCTTACAAAAATGGCTCCATGGAGTCCCAACAATTGACCCATGGATTTTCTTGGTCGTCCATGACTCATACAATAGGGGTATGACAAGTGTAAAGGTAATTTAATATTATTATTACATTATATTTACCTAAAATTACACTAATTACCTTTAATCACGATTAACAAAACATAAAAGTTACGCTTCAAAAAAATTATTTTCATCCCATTTACCTAAATTTTACTCAATAATGACAACCATGTATGTAGGTTTTTTGAAATTGAATTCACAGAAGTGGTAAATTTTTGTTAAAAGAAAAATTCATTTTTTTAACTACCACATAGTGGTTTCACTATTCTTCAAAAAATGATGTTTTTCAGAAAAATACCAAAAATCCACCCAAAGATATATTTGATATTCTGAATTCAAAAATGATGTATATTTTACAACATTCAAAACATATAAGTGGAATTAATAAATTTTATATCTAATTCCCATTGTCAAAACAAATAGCTTGTTTTTAAGAAACAATGTCTATAAAATTATTGACAATTCTTTATGTCTAATTTCTAAGTGAAATTATTTACAATGAACAAAATTGGATTAAATGGTAAAAATATATTCCAATTAAACTTTAAAACAAATAAAAATATAATATAACCATATAAATAAATTAGATTAAAATGAGGTTTTGAATTAAAATACAACATTTTTCACTATTCATTAAAAATTGAACTTTATCGGAAAAAATAACAAAACATACACAAAGTAAATTTTGATGTGCCGATTCTAAAGAAGGATTTTGTTTTGTCACATATAATATATAAAAGTGACAAAAATTAGATTTAAAAAGGGGTTTCTATCAAAAGGTTATTAATCGACCTTTTAAAGAATATTATAATTTTTATTCTTAAAATTGGATTCATTTTCATTTTAAGCCTCTAACATTTATTGGATAAATGTAAAAATATATGACAAATATGTATAACAATTTTCTAGTTCGTTTAATTCATTCCCAGCATTAAAATAGCTAGGCGTTAACTACCATTTTAAATAATATTATTAAATTATTAGTGTACGACGTAAGATTTCAAAGAAACTTGTTGTTGCGTATTGTGTACGCCATTGAACATAACATCCGATTTAAAGTAATATTAAAATTTTATTCAAAAATATTAATAAATATAAAAATTTCATATTCTTTATTTACCTGGGATGTTAGATCCTTCATCCCTTTTTGGAATTTAATCCTCGCAATTTTAAAATTGGGCTTTGAACCTTCATTGAAAGCCCGACATTAGAAAAAGGGTAAATTAAACTATAACATCAAAAGAAAGAAAGAAAATTACAAAGGTCAACCGAGATAATCCACACTTGGATTCCTTGAAAACATGGATATGGAGGAGAAAACAAACAAACAAGATCTGATGGAGAGTGATAGAAAACATGATTAAGGAGAAAGTTAATCACCAGAAAATCAAAAACTTGTGATGGGTTAATCGGTATTTGATTCCCTGGTAGGAACAGTTAATAGAAAATGTTTTTGTTTTAAGTTATTTTTCATTGAGGAATTTATTTGTGAACTTAACTAAAACATAAGTAAACCTACTTTCTTGTTATGTATACTTTCATCTCTTACTATAATTCTAACACAAACTCATATTTTCTCCCAAAGATGAGTATTTAGAAGACTTGTTCACATTAAGAGTGCTATAATCAAATTCTATAGAATTACCTAATCCAAAAGAGAGAACTATATATTTACCATGTCTTTAGACATTAAAAAATACCAAAAAGGATAGTACATGATCAGATAATCACCAAAAAGGAAAATCTTTTACAAAGAGAAAAACTACTCTTAATCTCCAAAAAATTTCAAACAATACCCAAAGTTCAATAATGACCGTTCAATAAACAGTTTTCCATCAAATTTTTCAAATTAATCCAAACTAATATTGAAACCAAAATCCCAGAAGGATTTTATCACATAGTCTTCCAAGATAAATCTTAACATCTATCTCCAAATAACATCAGTTACTCTTAAATATTATATTAAAAAGTAATTAACCTAATCACATATCCTCCATGATAGGTTAATCAAACCCAAAATCATTTATTTCGATAATAAAAAACATATATTCTTCCAAAATAAAATTACACCATTTCTCCTCAATTGAAATGTAAAAGTATTCTATTTTCTATTGGCATATATTGTTTCCACGAAATAGAGAACATCTTCCAAAATAACCTTTATTACTTAATTACCAAATCATGCCAATGGGCCTGTACCCTAGTGGTATAGGCTCCTGCTTGGCATCCAAAAGACCCAGGATCGAATCTGGGCAGGGTGAATTTCCCAGGTACTATAGCAGTATTGTAGTGGTACTGTAGCAACGGCAGCACTATAGCAGTGGAAGGACTGTAGCAGATACTGTAGCAGCACGAGTAATGTAGCAGTACTGTTCACCGAGGGGTCCTTTGGGCCAAAAAAATGGGCTTTCAAGCCTTTTATTTAGGCCACTTGGACTTGGGCCTTCGGGCTATGTACTGGGTCTCCCTCTACCTAGTCTAAAAGAGGTCTTTTCTTTCAAATAATAAATTGAGGCTTCGGCTACAACCTTTTAAAAAAACATAATCACCAAATCATTTTCCTACACTAAGGATATCCATTTGATAAAATATAAGTTCCCATAATCAACTTCTTCTTGATCCATAAAATCATTTAAATAAAATGAATAAGTCATACTAACCAGGTAATTCACGTAGGATAGTGGTAGTCAATGCACCCTTGGTTCCCTTAAATTGTGAGTTTGATTCATGTGGCCTTTCCAGACGCGACGGTTTATCACCCATCTTCTGGGTTGTCCTTTTTATAAATCTCAAAAATAACCCTAACATGTTTTAACCTCAATGTTTTTCTTATACCTTTTATTTTTATCCCAACACATTAATACCTCAACATTTTAATTCATGAAGCCTTGTATATGTGTTTAACAAAAACCCGTAATCCCTAAAGTTGTCTAAACCAACCTCTAATACCAATTGTAAGGCAGCGACCTTAAAACATTATATAATATTGAATTAAACGAATAATCCACAATGAGGATCTATTTAGGTTTAATGTTTTATAGAATTGGGACATAACTATTACATCTCATAAGATTACAAAGTAGACACTTCTACTTAGTTTCCATTTTTTCATAAAAAACAGTTAAAAAGAAACATGTCTAGTTATATATTTTAGACAGCATGTCTTTCCTTGATCCCATCCTTAACCCTATTCATTTTTATGTCATGTGGAAAACTTTTAAAAACTTTATATGATCATAAAAAGATCAGTACAAGATACACAAAGAATGAAAACTCTTAGTTTTTAAAGACGATATTTAAATCAATAATACTTTATCATAATTAATACATTTCACCTATATGAAGTAGTAAATACTCTTCACTGAATGAAATGTCATTTTTTAACCTTTTATAACAAAAAACACATCATAAAACCGATATAAATAACACATAACATATGAAGGTAACGTGGAACATAAACATACTTAAATTGAATAACCATACGGTCGACTTCCACACATGTCACTAAATTGAATAGCCATATGACCGACTTCCATACCCAATGCATTGGAGGTTATAATGTAACCACTAATCCTATTATTCACGGCACCATCCGTAATTTGTTTTATCATGTAACAACCTGTTAAATGTCTATGTACCTTTTTAAAATCATAAGACATAAAACAAATATAAAGGAAAGAAAACATTTCCATATTTAAATCACAATATATCACTTAAATATATTGACATAAAAAATCCATTATCAAAAACATTTTCAATACCAAAATACATAAAAGATTATATGGTATTTATTCTCTTTTAAAAACATTACAACTTGTTGAGAAAGCCAAATATCAAATAATACCCGCGGCGGTAGAAAGGTCGTTGTCACCGCATACGTTAAAAAAAATTCCTTTTTGTCATTTAGTAAAACACTACGTAGAAAAGGGTTTTATTTTAATGAAATGAAAATTAAAAGGTGTTTATACAACGAATAAAATAAAGTCTTATTTTAAAACAAAATATTCCTCAATGAATGGAGATTGAGACAAAGTCACTTACAAAGATTTTTTCGTTTGATTAAGGATAAATCAATTACATAATTATATGTGAAAAATAAGAATACAACCAATATAAATGGATATTAAGTGAAACAAATTATACTTCATTCACACATATTAATAGGATTACATATTCAAGAAGTACAAGATTAAACCAAAGAATTTAAATTGAGTTAAGAAGTTCCCTTGAAAAAATTTGACAGCCTAACGGTGTCAGTTTAAAAATTCATAAAATGAGTTGATGAGAGAGAAAATGGTATCCCATCACTTGGACATAAAATTTACATCAATAAATATATGTAATAACATATCCCAACATAATAATATGTAAATTAAAAGACTTAACAAAGAGAAGTCTTTTAAAAATAGGAGGGCGAAAGGTTCCATTATCGATTTGGGTAACTTTCCAAACGTACAACCCATAAAGAAGTATCATAAAATTAAGATTTAAATACATGTAAATAAAATAATTTTACACAAGGAATCCAATCATGGGCAGTACATACACCACACAAAATTAAATAGTGTAAAATTTTGCATGAATCTCATAGGAATAAAGGTGAGATGAAAAACCCCTTACTTTGTTGTAATCAATCGAGTCGTGTGACCAAAAGATAATAAACACCAAATTAATTATAGAATACCATGAATATAAATATAATCATGATAATATATATCATATTTAAGTATACAATACAACACATTCCATAAAAAATTGGCGAACAATGGAAATATCATAGAATTAAAAGTGAGATAAGAAATCCCTTACAAAATTTTGGCAGCCTAACGGTGCCACTTAAAACATCCAAAAAAATGAATTGATGAGATAAAATAGGGTCTCTCATCTTATGAACATAAAAACTACTGTAATATTAATATAAAAGAACATCCCCCAATATAAGAAATATGATCTTAAAAGAAATGACATAAAAAAGAGAGCTTAAAAAGAAAGAGAGGTAGGGTCCCTTACCTCAATTCTGACTTGTCTTCTTCCTTTCTTTATATTCCTGAATAATAAACATTTGTCAATTTATAATTTATTAAGTACATCCTTTAATGTTTATTATTCAATCAATTTCACAGATTATAATCTTATAATAATTAGTTAATTATGTGAGTTCATATCAGATGTTTTTTTCGATGTTCGGTACATGAGTCAAAAAATGAACGTGTTTGAAAAGAATTGTCCATGTAGTTATAATTACATCATCTACAGAATATTATTAATGATTTAAATATCATATATATCTGGTATATATTCATTTTATACTATTCCATAACATTTGGAGATAAAAAATGAAAAGCACTATTCATGGAGAAGGTAGGTCGTACGTACGCATCAATGCTACTTTCATTTCTTTTTCATATTAATGGAATTAAAACTAAATGAGACATATATATATTATAATTATAGTATAATATATATGTTATATAGGTAACATAAGATCATTAATTTTTTTCTTTATAAATTCCATGTATTGCATGAACGAGTCACATCACTTGTGGGGCAGTAGTCCACACTTCCTCAAATTAAATTATCGCATTTGCACAACATTCAATGCATAAATGTATGTTTTCAATATAAAATACAGATTAATAGAGAGGAAATAAATATAATATATATCATATATAAATATAGTGACATCATAATGGCCACCATGAGAGGTGGTAGGAGAAGATTGAACAATCATTGTTCCGTGAGGGAGTAATTCGCCATCCACATAAACAGTATGTTCTTTACGCGTTAGATAGAGGTGTGTGTAATTTTATCTCGAATCCTTATTATAAAATCATCCTAGTATATTTGAGATACTGGTTTTTTATAGAGGAATGGAATAAAAAGATTTTAGGGGGTTGGAGAAGAAAAATAAATCAAAAGAACATAAGAGAAGACATTACCTTTAAATTGGGTAACTCTTCTTAGTTTGAACCAAAAGGGTTTTTTGAAGAGCTTTCTGCCTAAAGGTAAGGCTTCTAGGATGAAGGGAGGGATATTGGGAGATTATTTTAGTTGGTTTTGGATAAGCCAAAGGGCCTGAGAAGTTTGAGAAATGGGTAGGAAGTGGGGTCTCTTATAAGGGAGAGGATGGGTTCATTTGGAAATCTTGACACTATTATTTTATTATAAAATGACATTCGGTTTATAAAGCTCTAAAAATCAATAAAGTAAAATCTAAGGTGTCCCATTTTGGAAATAAAATCAACCAATAATAATTGTACATGTTTTGGATACTGTTTAAAACGTTATTTTCTTATTTATTTAATTTATTCAATAATGACGTAAATACTACATCATCATTGTGTCATAAAAAGTTATCTTTATTTGATGTCTAGAAATTATAAAACACTTACCATGTTTTAGGAAATATTTTTATCTTTCTAATTAATATTTATATTTGAAATCATAAAATTTATAACCCCTTGTAAAAATTGTTTTAGTAAAAGAAATACATGTTTGTTGTATTTTTATTTATACTTTAAATAAAAGGTATTAATGTCATTATCTTACCCAAGTGGCTCCATGGGGTCCCACAAATTGACCCATGAATTTTATTGGTCGTCCATGACTCATAAAATAATGTTAGGACAAGTGTAAAGGTAATTTCATATTATTATAACATTATATTTACCTTAAATTACACTAATTAAATTTAATCGCGATAAAAAAAATTAAAAGTTATTATTCACCAAAAATTATTTCAATCCCATTGAACCACATTTTACTTACTAATTACAACCATTTATGTTGGATTTTTGAAATTCAATTCATAGAAGCAGTAATGTTTCGTTTAACAAAAAATTCAATTTTTTAACTACCACTTAGTGGTTTCACTATTCATAAAAAAATGAAGTTTTTCAGAAAAATACCAAAAATTAAACCTAAGATATATTTGATATTCTGAATTAAAAAATTATTTCTATTTTAAAAAATTAAAAACATATAAGTTTCATTAATTAATTTAATAATTATTTCCCGTTGTCAAAACAAATAGCGTGTTTTTAAGAAACAATATCTATCAAAATATTGACGATTTTTTATGTCCAATTTCAATGTGAAATTAATTCCAATGACCACCATTGGATTAAATGGTAAAAATATATTCCAATTAAAAATTAAAATCAATTAAAAAGATAATATAGCCATATAAAAAATTATATTAAATGGAGGTTTTGAATTAAAATACAACATTTTTCACTATTCATTAAAAATTTAACTTTATCGGAAAAAATAAAAAAAACAGACACAAAGTAATTTTTGATTTCCTGATTCTAAAGAAGGATTTTATTTTGTCTAATATGACATATAAAAGTGACAAAAAGTAAATTTAAAAAGGGTTCACTATCAAAAGGCGGTTAATCGACCTTTTAAATAATATTAAAATATTTATTATTAAAATAGGATTCATTTGCATTTTAAGCCTCTAATATTTATTTGTTAAATGTAAAAATATTTAACAAACATACATAATAATTTTGTAGTTAGTTATATTCATTCCTACCATTATAACATCTAGGTGTTAACTACCATTTAAAATAATATTATTATATTATTAGTTTGCGATGTAAGATTTCAAAGAAACTTATTGTTGCGTATTGGGTACGCCATCGAAAATAACATCTCTTTTAAGTAGTATTTACGATTTATTCACAAATATTAATAAAAATGAAAATGTCATATTATTTATTTACCATAGATGTTACAATTTAAATGTACTATATTTTTTAGGTAACATTATTTTTTTTAATTTAATTATTTGAGAGGTTATAGAAGTGTAGGATGTGATCTGGAACTCAAGGTACGAGGTTTTTTCTTTAGAGACATATTTTTTCATATATTGTTTTTCTAGGGTCTATATTATATTTTATGGATTTTCAATAAAATATTGAAAGTTTGAACTGATTTTTTATATTTTCCATTGAGGTGTTACTAATAGATTTTCCCAAGATACCAATTCAAAGTTCATACTATACATTTTTAATAAGGGTTTGTTTCCATTCCATACACTTCTCATGGTTATTCTCCCTCTAGTTTCTGCAATTTATATTTTGTTCTTTTTTTAATATTTATTTTTCCTTGAACTTCTTTTTTGGGTATATTTATGCATTAATAATTCCATTACATCTATTTTATATATTCAAAACCTATTATTTTTATAAAAAAAATTAAAAAATCTATATTGCTCTACAATATTCTTCAACATAGCCATTATTTTATTTATATAATCCATTATTTTTAAATTTAAGGATAAATATAATAGTTTAAAATCATTTTCATATCCTTTTTGTAAATGATTCTATCATTTGAACATTTTATTTTCTTATGATAACATCACCAATGATTATAAATTTTATTTTATAGATTTTACTTCCATTTCACTCTATAGTTTTATGCATATAATTTATCAATGATATTTTATATAATGAATTTTTTAATCATTATTCATATTTAAAGAATAATTTTTTTTCAATTATCCTACAATTATGTCCCTCCATAAAAATAGTATTTTCCTAAATTATTTAAATATTCTATAATACTAAAAAAAATTACTTAAAATTAATCCAATTAATTATATTCCTCTGAATGATTTTTTATACATGTAATACTCTTTTATTTTCAGCCATATTAACAGTTATTATTTTTTATTATCAATAATGGTATTTTTCCATAAGGAGTTATTATACCGTGTTAATAATTAATCATGTTTAAATGTTTATTTCATGATCTTAAAATGAAGTATCTATAAGAGGAATGATTCATTACTATATTTTTCTTAACATGTCAAAAGAGTTTCCTAAAAACAAAAACTATTCTAATTTCTACACTTTATAAATAACATATACTTCCACCTTTTGATAAATGGTTTTCCACTAAGGTACCCATACATTTTATTGAGATTGGAAATTATTCACTGAAATATTTACCCAATATAATATATGGTTTTAATACTCTAAATTTTTATATCTTTATTTTTGGATATTTACCTAGATAACTACATTGTCACTTTAGATTTCTATTTTACCTCTATAGGTTATTCATGATATTATTTTGATTGATGACCTATTTTTTATATTCATCTGATATACATATGAAAGGATATATTGTTAAGTGATATTTTGGGCAAGAAATATATAGCCTTATTATTAATATGATAAATACTGACATCTCATGAGATAACTATGTTTTTGGGAAAAATGAGTAAACTCAATCAATAATTTTTATTTAAATAGGGGGTAAAACAAATCCACAATATTTTGAAATTATTTCCATAAGTCTTTTACATAAGTTAGTATTTTTTATTTTTTTGAAACTTCTATAATCCATCATTTTTATCATAATTCATTATTATTATTTTATGATTTCATATCTTTATGCCTTGGTATATATAATTATTTCGTGATCATAATTTATGGGTTTACATACATCTTCCATGTTTTAGGTCTATTTTATATATCCTATTTAACATTTATAATTTTTTATAATATTATACTATTAATCATTTAATTTCAATTATGACTATGCATCGCACATGTTTATGAGCTATTGAAAACTCTTCTATTTCTTATTATTAATATGTTAACCCAACCACTCATTTGATATCTCTATTTTGTTATATTTCCCTATTTATCTATGGGATCTTAATTGTTAAATATAAATATATCAATAATTTTATATTTGGACTTGATGAAGGATTTAATTAATTATATTGTATCATATAGGATATTGATGTTTTATGTCTTAAGTACCAAATGAAACTAATCATTTTATCTTGGGTGTTAGGTATAATATTTTTATTATATGAAAAGTACTTATATTTTGCTCCAAAACAATAATTTCAAGTATGGGGGTGTCTCAAGGACTATAAAATACTTATTAGATATGCTCATGTTATTCTCACTAAAATTCAAGGAACATGGGAGTAGTATCAACCATTGGGGTAATTTTTATATGATAATAAATTTTATTTGTGCATAAAAATTGATCTTTACAAGCATTTATATGGATAAATATGTTACGTTTAAACCTACATGTTTAATATGGGGAAAGAAGGTTATTTTTTCTCGAAATCATTATTTGGATATATGAGAAATTCTATTCAATTCAGAGGCATATAGAGTTAAATAATAGTATATATAAGGGTTTTATGCATAAATGAATTAGGAAACATGATTTTAATGTAGAGAACCATTTGTTCTTAAATTAATTTTTTTTTCAAATAAAAAGAATATAAGTTCATGATTTGTAATGAATTTTGATATTTTGTAGATATTTTGTGTCGTGTCTTAATTTTTTATCCATTACACCCAACCTATATAATGTTCAGGATATACTCTATTTCTCATTATTGAGGAAGCACATGCCAAACCCATTACATGCAATCAACAATAAATAAATTTACCCCGTAACTAAATACATATATAAAAAAAATTAAACTATATTTTTAATATTTTAAAACCTTTTTCTGGAATCATAAAACTCATCTTGAGAATGTATAATGTAGAATTAGTATATTTGATGTAATTATTTGGGAGATTTATGATGAAATGATGAATATATATCTATATTTATTTCTATGGGGAGAATTTATGAACCAAGATTCTACTATATTAAATAATCATTTAGTGAATGTTTACATTACACAATCTATGTTCTTTGATTTAATACTAGTGTAACAAAAAACTAAAAAATTTGATGCACTATTATTTCTAAAAATAGTTTAATAGATCATATTAAAATTTAATGATGAACTATAATCATGAACTTTGAAAGATAATTTTCTATAATGTATAATAAAAATAAAAGGTGAATTGATATTATGAATAAAAAAATGTAAAATAATTTATATAATATATAAACTAATAAAATATATAATTGATTTTCGAATTTAACATGATGTGTATTTTTATGGTGTAATAGGACTATTGGAAAGGTATGGTGACTGTTGGAATAGTACAATTTCAATTTCATTGTTATAATAGTAATTTAACATTTATTTGTAACATACAAGTGTTAAAAAAATAAAACAAATATAACAATATAATCAATATACAATTATACTTAATATTTTTTAATTAATTATAATGTATTTATATACATATAACTTGTAAAAAAATAACTAAAAAGGGTAGTAATTTTTTTTGCCTCAAATGAATAATTTTTAAATACACTAAGAGTTTAATTTAATAACAAGACATATCCTTTTATATTAAATTTTTTCATAAAATTGGATTTAAATCTATAAATGAACCGCTAAATTTATTGAGTAGCGAAATTTGTAAAATTTTATAAAATTGTATATTTTTGGGGGAGTAACAAATAAAATTTATCTATATAACGTATATAGGTTGTATTAATTTGAAGTAAAAATAATATTATAATTAATATAATTTAATACATGATCAAAAGTGTATCAATTTAATAGATTAATGTATTTCAAAATATTTAAATTAGATCCAAACTGATAATAGACTCTGTAATGAATACAATCGATGTTATGGTGTGAAAAACATTCTAGGTGAAAAACTGTTTGCAAAACTAAAGTAAAGATAAATATAAAATTTCATTTTTTCTATTAATAAATATGATATAACATGTCACAAATTAATAATGGCATAATTGAGAACTATTTTTGAGACCATAGAATTTCATTTTCAATAACCAAGATTTCTAATCTAATTCCCCAAAATTGATAATTAATCCTTTTTAATTTTCTATTAATAATAACATATCCCCACATTATTATTCAATTTAAAGTCATTTAACATGTTTTTACGCTCAATTCCTCCATCAATAGTCCGTTCAATTAGTTTTTATGGATTTAAGGAGATTATTTTTTGTACTATGATATTACTTGTTATAGTTTGGGATTTAATCTATTCTCTTCCTTTACTTTGTATAATAATTTAAAATTCCTTCAAATTTAAATATTACATGCTTTTATTCTTCATTGTTATAATTTACATATTATGCTTTGAATTTAATATCAATATACCCTTTAATTATACTCCCTTTATAAGTCATTACAGTAATAAAATTTTATAATATTCATAAACTCCATTATCCAAATCCTGACATAAGCCTTCCATTTTCGGTAGTACGTATGTATTTTTTATAAATTTGTAATTTTTCTAATAAAGGGTGATATACATGTATCTAGTATATCCTCTATCATATACATTGTGATTAAACATGAATTAGTTAAAATTTCACCTACTTATTGATGTATACATACCCGGACCTTTCTCCTTATTATTTGTTTATCATGAATGTGAATAAAGTATAACAGAACCCTACACAAATACTATATTATCATTATTTTTATATGGGTATCTTCTATTGCATTGTGAATATATTAATTTCAATATTTTTATTAATGGATATTTAATTATATATCCATGTTATTAGATCAATTACAGAAACCTTGATGATATTCATATCCATTACCAGTATATGGATAATTGTTAATTACATAGTTATGGTCATTTACAAGGTTCCAAAAGAAACATTATGTATTATATTTCTTATAAATTCACTTATAAAATGGATGTAATGTATTTTTTATGATAGGTGGGGTATATCCCTTTGATGCATCAGTATGACTCATGTGGCTAATTCGATTGGGTATTTGTTGAATGCATAACCATTTATATAAGATATATTTCAATGTAAACTATATGGGATTTTTATGATGTCCCTCATTATGTAATCTTTCACTATGAGACAACTTATTATTATCCATATGATTATTCATTTCCCTTTTAATTTCATCCATGTATATATAATTTTCATGTGATCATTCATATAGTACTATTTTATTATTTATTATTATTATTTTATATATGTCATTATAATTACAAGTGAGCTTTTTTTGTATGTGAACCCTTTATAGACATCTACACTCACACTTTATATGGTTTCCCTATTTTCCCTAAAAACTATGAATATTACAATACCTAATTTAAGGATAATAAAATGTGGCCCAATAATATTTTTATATTACAATGATGTTTCTAATGTTAAATGATAATAATATATGTATCTAGTATTTTTAAATTCTAAAATATAGATCAAATTCGTTGTGATCCATGTATTTTATATTATTATAATAAATAAAAATTATCGTTGTGTTATTATATCTGAGGTTGTTATAGTTTTTCATGATATGATGTTGTAATAAAATGTTCTTTTCTTATAATCATGACTCAAGATAGAAAATATATATCTACTGTTTCTTAAAAATTTGTGTTTTTAGGTAGGAGAAACATATTTTATGATTTGGGTTTGGATATTATCCAAAACAAAATTCTAATGTCTATAAATATTCAATTAATCTATATAATTATTTTATTATCTATCATTAACACATACACAATTATATACTATGGTTTCAAGTTCTTTTATGATGAATCGTTGGTTTATTTTAGTGAATAATGTTATTTATTTGATAATCAACCCTTCCACATTTAGGATAAATAATTTTCTGTAATTTAGAGCTACATTATTCATGTAATTTGATATTATTATTTTCATTTTCATTAGTTTGGATTATTGAAAAATATATACTTTGAAAATATACTTTCAACAATGGATGTCATTATATTATTTTTAAATGATGAATCATAGGACAATAATGGGTGAATAAACAACTTATGACCACAATTCCCTCTCCCCACCTCACACTAAATTCCCCAACATGCCATAATGTCATCAAACTGGGTTAGTGATTATTCACAAAGAGTATTCATGCAACCAGGGAAACCCTACACCCCTGATATCTCTCTCATCTGTCTTACCTCTATCAATAAGTATTAAACAATCTAACCCCCTTCGTCTTTCTCAAATAGAGTTTGTGTTATTATAAGGTGGTGTAAAATTGTAATATGGTAGTGGTGTTTGGAAGGATGGTTTGTCAATCACCACAATACTTTCTCAGTAGTGTAAGGGAGGTGATCAACGAAAGATATGGGGTATGTGGTGAGATTAAGATCGGTGGTTTCCATTATTTCTGAAGTGGGGATTCATAGGTTCTACAAACTTAGTCATTAGATCATCAAAGAGTTTACTAATTGATAATAAATATTTTCTATAAATCCTTTATAATTCATGTGGAATTTCTATCGGTATCGTATTATATGATATTAGAATGTTATATGGTATGTCATACATTAGTAAAAACGAATTATAATTAATGTGATGTGTAGATATAGACCCCACTCATAGAACATAAACCTTCCTTAACATGATGGTTAGGTCTTGGCTAACCTTGCACCTCCAGTTTCCCTACAGACATGTGGTCCCCTACCATGGGAACACCCATGTTCCTAAACATATCATCATACTAATTACATTACCCATAGTGAAACACATGTTCCTTCAAAGTGATTTATCCTCACCCCCCCTAAAAACTTCCCATGAGTTCACCCATCATGAGCACTACTCTAGCTCAAACAGATTTTATTGTGGATTTCTATTCAGGTATGATTCAAAAAAGAATGTTTCACCATATCGATACATGTAGTAATATTTATCTTTGAACCATTTCTAATTTTAGGGTGTTATAATCACCTCCCCGAGCACAATATCCCCTTTTTTAAACAAATATTTCGAACCATATATTGAAATAACACATTTGGCTGGGAACTACCTCTGATAAAAAATAACAACAAGGCCCCACAAATAGCACCAACACCCCTCCTAATCATGGTTTTTATGACATTGAATAGTAGGAACCACTAGTTTTTCCATAGACATGTGGTCCCGACCTAAGTCCCTCCACATTCCCAAATGGTTTAACATAATACTATCCCATTGGTCCAACACAATTTAATTATATGTAGTTTTTTTTAACTCGTACGCACCTTGGGAAACTTCCTTGAATGTTACCAATACTAATCTTTACTCCATACCAAACCTCATTATTTATAAACCTCTAATCAGAAAGGCTGTTGAGAAAAAAGTTACACAAATATGGATTATAACATTTAGTATTTTATACCTTTATCTTTCTTGGGTGTTACATGATGTTTCTAGCTATTTTATATTTTATGATATGACAATGTCAAAGATTGTGACATGAGTGAGAGAATATTCATATCGTATATCAATGTGGGATATTTTTTCTTACTATATGGAATTTAAAAAGAACACTATTATATTAGTTATCTACATTATATGACATGGAATTCACATAATTTAGTGTAACATAATGATTCTTTTTATATAATTCATATTATGTAATATTATTTACTATTGAAATTAATAATAAATTTTTAACAATTAGATCTATTCTGTATAAGTTACAATATTCAATATAAATATTTCATTTGATGAAAATTTTAGGATAATTTATTGAATGTATTTAAATGTTCAATGCATGCATATATCGATTGTGTAATACAAACAATTTTAACAGCTATATTAAATAATGAAAATAAAAAAATTATACAAATTCAATGAAGTGTTCCTTGAGGCATATATAACGAGGTAAAATCCTATAATATTGGTATTATTGGTTTTATTCAACTATATCTGCCTAAATCTCTCTTTATTCAACATTATTTACCTCAAGAGATACTAGAGTATCATTGTGTGATAGAGAATACTGCCCAAATTTTTAGTGACTAAGTAAGACCATGGATAAAAAATAAAGGAAGGATCTATTTCGTCTCATATTATGGATCATCATTAAACATGTTCTTAAATATATATGGATCAACCATATAAGGTGTAATGTACACATGTTATTTATTTTTTAATATGCATTATTTTGGTTTCATAGCCTGGTGATGTCAGGTTTTGGATTTTTGGATGCCTTCTATAGATTTATTATGTGTTATTAAATACATTGAAACACATTAGTGGTATATAAAATTTAAAATACATCCTATTTGATGATGTATTGTAGTAAATGATGTATTATCAAATGTCACATTATATTTCATAAGAATATATATATATATATATATATATTCCGTTAAAAATTGATATCATAGTAGATATTTTAAAATATGGCATTGAATTTGAATTACAGAATATTTTATAATATTATAAATTGTTCACTATAATTGGGAAGTATCAAATGATATGTGTTGTTGTAAATTACATTTCTATAAGTAAATGGCCTTATGAAATCCATAAATTATATCTTTAAGAAATAATTCATTTTATATCATTCCCAATTATCTTTTTGGATTATATTTTTAGTGTATTTATTGATTAACTTTACATAAATAAATATTAGTTCACTAATAGATACTTCCACTTATAATAAATTTTCCCACAATGCTTAAATTTTGTGATATAAAATTTTTTAAATTTCAGATCATATCTATATAATTTTCATATTGACATTATGTGGGTCCATCCTCAACAATAAACCATTTAAAAAATAATAATTATTAGTATGTGAAAACAAATATTATTAATGGATATAAAAAACAAGAAATAGTGATACCTATTAACCCATGAATACTCTAAAAAAGGTATACATAAAAATTTTCATTTTTAAAAATAATAGTTAATCTAAAAATATAAATTTTCTTACTCAAGAAATCAAATTTTATTCCAAAATATTTTCATAAAATATTTCATATGAAATGTTAATGGTAAAATAATACTCATAAAAGTTTATTTTGAATCATTAGGAACTCATGAAAATATTTTCAGAAAGTTAAACATTTTACCCTAACAAAGATTCATACACTTTACATTAAACATACGATCTTTAGAACACATTCTGAAATAATAATATATCCATAGAAACTCATAAAAATAATAGATAAATTATATAGTAATATTTGGAAAACCTTTTAACATTAATCATATTAATGGTATAAGATACCCAAAAAATTCTAATAAAATCATAGGAAAACCCTAATTGGATAATCTCATCCCTTTACCCAACGCATTTTAGATTGATATCATACTCGCATGTCATTTATTTATAGTGGAAAAATCAAACAATGTTTTATAGAATTACTACTAATACTTGTTCAATAACATAACCACCTATAGTCATAAGTAATTCCCAATAACCATAACATAATCCTAACACATGAAATATTTCATAAAAATATTCTTTTCACCAATTAGAAAAAATACTCTAGATATCCAAATATCTACTCCATTTAAAAAAAGCATGAAAATAAAATGACAAATGAGAAAGATGATTTTTATTTGAAGATAACATAAATCATTATTAAGGAATCCAAATATAATGTATTGGATATATTAGTTGTAATAAATATTGATGTTTTTTATTTTTATATAGAATAT
The DNA here is from genome assembly GCA_963277665.1 of Viscum album. NCBI lineage: Eukaryota > Viridiplantae > Streptophyta > Magnoliopsida > Santalales > Viscaceae > Viscum > Viscum album. The sequence continues at coordinate 333,869,902 of OY728150.1, forward strand.
TCATGTTGTAATTTGGTAAAAACATTCCATATAATGTCTTTAAAAAGTTTTTTTTGATCCCCTTTGAAATAATGTTAAAAGTGAAAAGAAATTAACTTTGTAATTAATTAATATCTAGATAAATATATCAATAAAATAATTTTATTAACATTTACATAGAATAACATTATAATAAAATGAAACCTCTAAAATATTAAAAATGTGGTTTTTAAGGGAATGTATCCCTTACCTTGAGTTTGACTTGTCATGTAAGTTCCTTATATTCCTAAATAAGAATAAATATGATTATTATTTACATTTTTGACAAACTTAATAATTTTTATAATTCCTTTTAATTTATATTTTCCATTTTAATATTCAGTTTTATAATCAATTAAGTTCACATCAGATGTTGTGATGACATTTGACTTATATTTTCAAAATTACTTTTGTAAGTTGACTACTATCAAAGTGTAAATTATTAAATAATCTACAGAATTACAATTATACCATATTTATCACTATAATTAATTAATTACACTTTTAAAACCAAATACGTAATATGTTTATGAAAAATTAATTATGTTGTAATCATGGGGTGATATGTTATACGTACACATGAGTAATATTTTAATTTCTCAAACAACTTGATGGATAGAATGTAAGTATCATTAATTAAATTAAATATTAATGATTATGTCTTATATATAATATTATTTCTTTAAATATAGTTATATATAGTATCCATGTGAAGGTGATATTAAAAATGAATCACATTCCTTCAGGGAGGTGGTAATTCACATTATTGCATGAATAATGTATCATTATTCCTTGAATAAAACCATAAGAAAGTAAGTGATTTATTATCATCCAATACTGATAAATATTAAATTTATATCATATATAGATATATATAATCAATAATTATATCCATCCATTAGAGGTGGTGATGGAAAAAAATTACATCAGTCCATGACCTGGTAGACTTACACAAAAATATTGGTCTTGATTAGAATTTGATGGAAGAGGAGATGGATATATATTATTCCATTAACATAAAAAAGTATATTTATGATACTTATGTTATTGTTTGATATCGTAGAAATAATATTTTAATTTTTAAGAAGAATAAATTAATGAAATTGGATTGGTTAGTAACAATACATCTTTATTGGAAAAACTTTTTATGTTAACACCTAAATCCAACCTTGGTTGATTTTATAGTCAATGAAATTCCTGTAGGATAGGTTTATGGACTTAATTTAGGTTTTTGGGTAGGTAATAGATGAAATGTTTTTCTCAATATGTGTGAGGGAGAGAATATAAGAGATTTCCTTTCATACGTGTGGGGAGGGGCGGTTTTATAATTACATGAGTTATTAAATTAGTTAAATAAATTTTACATAATAAATGTAAAAAATGATATAATTTAAATATTAGATAAGTATTCCTATAAATCCTCTTTTACAATAAAATTGGAATAAATTTATATTATTTTAATACCATTATCTATTTGTTTTAACCCATTTATATACCTTTCGACAATTATAGTGATATCTATCTGTAGGGTCAAAGAAATTTTCTATAAATAGAAAATCAAAAAATAAATAGACCACGGTTTTTATTTTTAACAATATCCCATTAACTTTTTTCAGAGATCCATTTTTAATAATTTCAAATAATTTTAAAAATATTATTTATTCGAAAATTTCATGAATATCATTTTTTTGAACTATACATTTAATTTGACATTGAAAACATCATGGAAACTTGAGAGTTATAATATAAGATGTTAAAACATGTCTAATATGTTATTTTTATCTATAAAGTTTATGGAAAACTATAATGTACTTGCACTATTATTATATTTATTTCAATCATTTATATGATTTTTCTACTACTTCCACAATAAGTGGGTTAGTCTTGTATAAGCAATTAAGTTAATTATTTAATCAAAAATTAAAATAAAAATACATTATCATGAAAAAAATTAGTTCCTATTTCAAATAAACATGTATTACCAAACATAACATATATTTATCCTTTTCACAAAATATTATAGATATTAAAATCAAGAGAGTGATATTGTTGACTTCATCTTTTTCATAAATATTATAGAGGTAAAAATAAAAGATAAATTGGAAAAAAAGGTTATATTTTTTATCATTAAAATAATATTAATGAGATAAAATCAACCAATAAAATAAGAAACGTTTTGTAAATTATTCGAATACTTATCACATTATCTTTAACCATAATTAATCTACTTTTCCTTTTTTGAGGTAGAAAATAATTACTATGGTCACTATTAATAAAAAAAGAAACCAAAAAATGAACTATTCGTTATATTTTTTCCTCTTAAAACAACAAAAATGAAATCCAATTTTTAGTATTCAATTTCTATAAGTTCTATAATTTATATTAAAATAAAACTCAAAAAACATGATGAAAAATGGTTTTTAGAAAATTCTTTATGTATAAAAAATATATTTATGAAAAATTCAATTATATAATTCATTATAAATAACATAATAATAATATTTTTAGTCATAAATAAATAGTGAAATTTAAAAATTAATTCATGATAAAAATTACTTTGTAAATACTTCAAAAAAATAAGTTTCCTATAAAATCATATTTACACTATTCATTCACAAGTAGAAATTTTAGCTATAGTCATGATCAATAATCGTGGCTATAATCTATATCCACAGTTCCAGCTAGTCATGGTACTTATAGGTATGGATATAGTGAAAATTTATAGCCACTTCTTTCTTAGGCTATAGCCATAATTGTCCACTATGGAAATAGTTCTATTTCCATAGTTTTATAAACCATGGATATAGGCCCCATAGCTGTCCACCATAGAAAGTGGGATAAAGAAATAGTTTTTCACTATGGAAACAAGGTTGTATAAATGGTTTTCACATATTTATATATACCATGTAAAATGTTGCTACAACCTAAAAATAATGTTCGCCCAACTGGATTCAATTTATGTACCTCCACTATTTGCACCTACCACCTTAACACTACACCACTAAATCCTTTGGGTGTATATTTATATATATTGTTAAATATATTATTAAAAAAGTTGGCCATAGCATGTATACTGTTGCAATATCTATTCCCTCTATTTTTTTGGGTTAATGTTTAACCTATAGTCATGGTTTTCTGGAACTGTGGTTGTAGGCATAGAAATAAAAACTCTATAGCCATAATTTTACTCATAACATGGCTATATACCTTGATAAAAACTGTTTAGGCATTGTTTTAGAGAAATAGTGGATGTAGGTCTAGGAAGAACCCCTATTGCCATGGTTTAACACAAGTCGTGGATATAGCCCTTGTAGGAACACTATATAGCCATACTATTTTACATCTGTGGCTATATCTGTTGAAAAAAACCCTATAGACATGTTTTAAAAAATATATGGCTATAAACTTCAAAAAACACCCTATAGTCACATTTTTATATATAACTGTGGCTATAACCGTGTTTTTGAGTAGTGACAAAAAATAAAATATTGAAGAAAAATCTAAAAAATACCCTAATCAAATTTTGATATTATAATTTCAAAATTAAAAATATTTTTTATATAAAAAATATATAATTTGGAAATCATTACTTTAAATAAAACTTTATGACATATGTAAATAAATTTAAAAGTAATAAAATTATTTCTTTTTTACATGAAAATTACACTATATTTGTTTTGTGAAAATAACATTATCAAATATAACTTGTCAATATTAATAATATATGGAAATAATATATTATAATCGTACCAAGGTTCTTTCATTCGTCCCCTTTTTTGAAATTATGACCTCTAAATATTATTAGTTATATTACAATCTAAGGATATAAATCCCTTGTTGAATTTTATAATTCATATGTACCTTCTCCAATGATATGGCCATCACAAAAAAACATTAACATGAGGAATTTAATTATTCTAAAACACTTTATCTCTATAGTAATTATATTTTACTAGTTATTCTTTATAATACGTGATTTCTTACAACTAAATTACTTTTTGGATCCAAATTTTAGATACATCTGGAATATATTTTCATAACAATGAAATATGAAATACATAATGTAATTGGTATAATATCATAGGAATGGAAACATGATATGAATCTAATTAATATTTATCTTATATTTTATATTGAATAATGAACATAAAATATAAAATTCTTTTTTTACCAAAATGCATGATATATTTCCATTGGGAAAATTTACGAAAAACCATGATCTCCTACCAAGAATGAATTATAGTTCCTCCAGTTATTCACAATTTATTTTCCTAGTATAGGACATCTTCATATATTTTTGAATGAAATTAACCTTCTAAACAATTAATTATACCAATTATAATCTAAAAATCATTCTTTCACTAACATAATCCCAAATAACTAGATTCAAACATGAATTTTCATATAATCTTTCAAATGGGGAGATAAATATATAATAATGAAATCATTTATTATAACCAAATTTATCCAAGTTAAAATGTTGGTCCCAATATCATAGAAAATCCATTAAACAGCTTGAATAATATCCTCCAAAATTTTCATCATACCTATTGACCATACATTAGTCTAAGGATGAATGGATTTTTTTAAAATTTAATTTTGTACCAAAGGACATATATAGTCCTTCCATGACATTAGAGGTGAATATTTTCCTATGATACAATAAAATAAAAATAGTTACTCCATGTAATATAATCATCTATTAAACATAATGTATATAAAGTTAATCTAAAGACATATTATCTTATATTGTATGAAAATGATTAAATTTAGTTAATTGATCAATAAATATCTATATCAAATTATTACCTCAAGGTGTCTATATAAATACCACAATGAAACCCATGGATATATTCTCTCATTTCAATTCATTAACTCACTAGTAGGAAAATAAGTTTTTTTCAATAGTTATTTAATAATGATTTTATAGAAATTTTTATAAAAAATTATTTCAATATTTCAATTTCCAAAAATAAAAGTTAAAAGATACTTTAAACCACATTTTTTATAAAATTAATTCTAAAAATGTAATTTTAAATGTGTTTTAAAAAATTAAAATTAATATAATAATATTTTTATTTTTATTTCAGTTTCCAAAAAACTGATGACCAAAAGTATACATTTAATGAATTTTAATATCAATTTTCAGAATAAAATATGTATTAATATTTTATTTGAAAACTATTTAAATTTTTTTCATACTCATATTTCAATTTTTCAAATAATGTTCATGTAGATTTTAAATCCATTTTTATGAATTAATTACGAAATTAGGAACCTTTTCTTCTCTTTAAAAAATAAATCAACCCGATCCCAGTTAGCATTTTCAATTGAAATATTGATTTCTCTCACATTTTAATATCTTTTTATACTCATATTTCATATTTAGATCGATATAATGTGTCAATGAATTTTTATGGTAGTTATTTTTTGTTATGTTTTCATTGCATGCATTTTGTAGTGAGTTTTAATTTTTTTTGATGATGAAGATATCAATGATCACATATCTTCCATATGAGATCAGAATGATATTTATCAAGATTCCTAATAATATTTTTATTTTTAATCGAATAAATATCATGAAACAATAGCTAATGTTGAAGGAAATGAGGTCAAGTGTGGAAAATAAGGTAAAATGTTAACTCTTTTTTTAATTTCATTGTTATAATGTTCTGATAGTAATTTTACTTTTCAATCGATGTCATGTTATTTTGGGTAATATTTTTTTTAATTTTTTCTCTTTTCATGTCATTTATCTATATGACCAATGAGAAAGTTAGGTCTACACATTATTTCTCTATATAAATTTTGTGAAAATTTATATTCTATATTGTTTATATATAGCTTATGTGTAATGTGTTCCTACACAAATATTTTTTCTTTTTTAAAACCATTCCATGTAAGTTTTATATAAATAACGTTGAAAGGTATTTTCAACATTGATTCAAACAACATTGGTTAAAAACTGATGTTTCAATTAATATATATCCAAATTAAAAATTATTTTCTCTACTAGTGTCAGGAAAAGGCTCAAGAATATCATTAATTTATTATCATTTCTAATGAACCATTAGATAATTAAAATAATTCATTGCAAAATCAGAGATATATTTTTTCATTCCTTCCCACCAGAAATTTTCATTAAGTAATATATAACATTTATTTGTAGCTAATATAAATAAAAATAGATTCCTATAAGAATCACTCAATAGTTCATTCTTTATATAGGGGCCACATGAAACAAATAACCATTTCTAGAATCCCAAAACACCTTCATTTTCAATATTGAATTCATGGAACATATATTTTATAACCAACTACAAATTGTCCGATAAAAAAATCTTCCTTATAATTTTCCTCTATCCTATCTAAAGAAATATTATTTATAATTACATGTGAAAAAATGGGAGTTCATATATGAATAATTTCTAATCCAACATTCAAAAAATCATTATGAATTGATCATGATCCAAAAAAAGTATAGTTAATGTTGTACTTTTATTTTGAATTCAAGAATAAGATACTCTTTTTCTTTACTTGTATTTTAATGAATTGGGATTTCATAATACTTTATAATTTATATTCAGATCCTTTATCTCATTTTCAAATCTATCAGGGTGAATAATTAGTGAAAAAATTTATGATCGGTATATTTTTCACACTTCACTACATATAAATGATATCAAATATTTCTTAAATAAAACATTATATCGACTAGTTCAGGATCATTAGTGGGATGATTTTTCTAATGACGTTTTGATTGAAGTGATTTATAAGAAATTACCCAATCATTATGCAAGAAGATATATATTATTCCATTCGTTGCAGAATTTCTATAGATAAAAAATTCACTATTTTTGTATGGTAGGGACAAAAATTGAGCATTCACTAATCATATTTTATATTCCTAAAATCAGTTATCACATTCCTCTGTCAAAATGTACCCAACTCCTTTTCATGTAAACTCTTTTAGTGGTTTTAATAATAATTCAATGTTTTCAACAAACCATCAATAATACCCTTCTAACCCTTGAAAACCCTGAATCTCATTAATATTTTCATGTATTTTCTACTCATAAATAACATTCATTTTAAAAGGATCAATAGTTATGCAAAATTTTTTATGATATATAAAATGAATAAAATATATTCTAACCAAAATTCATATTTACTAAATATTAAATATAACTTCTTCTCTATCATGGTTTTAAAAAAATACTTAGGAATTTTTTTTGAAGCTAATAAATTTTAAATAAACCAAAATATCAACATTAAATACAACTATAAATTTATACATATACTCTTAGAAAACGAAATTCATAAGATCCATGAGTATATTTAGAAAATTTGTAAACTGAAAAGTAATAACCACAAACTCATAATGCCCATACATTTTACAAAACATTGTTTTCAATAATTAATTCCCTTTACCTTTAGTTGATGGTACCTAGACATTATGTCATCCTTGGAATAATACTAAGCTCCCTAAATCTGATTAAATTTGTCATATTTATGAATAAAAATATTATTATTCATAATAATAATGTTATTCAAAGTTATATAATAAAATAAAATCCTCATAGAGATATATTTCATTTCAAAAACAAAAATATAATCACTCCATTGTATAGAAATTAGAAAAATGTTACATTTGCATTGAAATTTTTGTAAATTCTATTTCAATTCAATATGTTCTACTTGTGTCATTCAATAAGGTGGTTTGGAAATTATCTTTTCATAAAGTTCTAATTAAATAGTAAATTCAACTTAATGGTTAGGTATAATCCTTGGAAACTCACCAGAAAAAACATCCATGTATTATTTCATTACCAGCACATCATTTTTCAGAATAGATTTATTATTTTGAAAAATATGAGCAATGAATCTTTTATTACAATCTTTTAATAGATTCTGATCTTCTTGAAATGTTATCAATGGTATGAATTGATTTTATATACAAATATAAAATATTTTTATAAAATAAATTTGTTGGATCTGTAATCTAACGTAGCATGATAAACTAAAATCCATGTTATAACAAGAGATGCATAGAATTCTATGATGAGAAATAAAACATTGATTTTATGGAAAACCATTCTATATATGATAATAAAAATATCCTTCCTAATTTTTGAAGCATTAATATTACCCCATGTGTTTTTACGGGATGTTTTATCTTCATTTCATAAGGTAAAATGCTTATTTTACTATAAAATTTCCAAAAAATGAAAAAATATGTAGACCCTGAATCAAATATGATAATAATATAATTAGAACAAACAATTAATTTACATGATACCACTTCATTTGATGGACCAAAATCTACGAAAGTAGTTTCATAGGAATTCACTACACCCATCTTATAATAGTATTTCTACATTATATAATTCATCCATATCATCATACATAAGTCCACATAATGACCAGTCTCAATACATTTATAACACCATATTTCCTTTTTATAAATACTAGTCTTTCCAGTACAATGATAATTGTCTTTTCAATCATGAGTAATATACCGCAAATTACCACATTTAAAGAACATAATATATTTTTTAATACATTCACCAAGGTTTTTTTACCACACATATCAATAAATAAATACCCAAGTATATTGCATTTATATTTCATTAATGGATAATTCCAAGTTTTTATTCTACTGAGAACAATTTTATATCTCGTTATCATAAATTAATGATCTTCAACATACTCTATTTCAACCATATCATCACATTGACCAAGTCTCCCACAACTGCTGAACCCACATAACTCAAATATCATTTGATATTTTTTATTAAATTCTGAGTTAAACTAATTAACATTACTATCAACAACCCATATAAAAATTGATGGGAACATTTTCTATCGGGTGATGTTTTCTTCATATGTTCCCATGAAATGATCCTCTATTCACAATTTCAATAATTTATTTTCAATCCTAAGATGAAACCCCTATAAAAATATTTCTTAGGGAATATATTTTTGAATATGTCACATTTCTTTGTGTAAATATATTCTCTTTCTCAAGTATTCTAATCTATTGACCACTATTAATTGATTTCACCATGAAAAGGGTATGATGTAATAGTTTTTATTTGATGGTCTAATCCACCCATGACTTCAAATATATTTTCTAGGGATTTAATACATCGCTTAACCTATACTATTTCCAAAGTACAATTTAATACATGAGGTTGTTTCATTATAAAATTATTCACTATCGACATGTTCATTTATGATAAATATATATTTTATTTCGCTTATACCCCACCACAATTTACATCCAACATAAAATAATCCATTAGAATGAAAACATATCATCTCTTAATCAAATAATTCATATATTTTAATATTGAAAGATATTTTCCTCTTAGTGATTTTTTAACATTACCTTTCCAATTTTCTAAGCTAAAACCAATTTTCAAGAGACATTATTTTGAAGAAGAAAAATTGTAATCTCCGTATGATTTATCATTATTACAATAAGTGGTAATTTCATTAGGTTATTTACCTACAATATCAAATCCCATTAAATTTTCATAAACTTCACTCTCATACCAACTCTAAAGACACTTCCTTAAAAATCCTTATATTGTATCTTTATTCATGAATTCATTATTAAGCATTCTATATATCTTTTAGTATCAGAATTTAATATATTTAAGCCATCACCCTTACATAAATAAACAATTCATCTAAAATTGGACACGTCCACTCAGTATCACATTTTTCTACAATTCAATACTTTTATGATATAATTAGATTTTTAGGACATGTCTTCACAATTTTTTCATCTTTACATCATTTGTATAACTACTAAAGCTTAATACTCTATGAAATTTATTTTAAATAGTATTATGAGCCTAAAAAGATAATAAGTGATGTATAAAATGAAATAAACAAAATCATTAGTCAATGTATACTCATAAAAAACTCTTTTTCAAAATAATAATTGAGTACAAAGGAAACTTTTTTTTACACATGAAATCTACTTAAGTGCCCAAATATTTTCATATAACATTTTTAAATAAATTATTATTGAAAAAAATAAACTCATAAAGTCTCAAGTTAAATCATATAAGACTCATAAAAATATTTTCAAAAAGTTAAAAATATCACCTTTAAGAAGAACTATATTAATTCCTTTAAACATAAGCTCATTAAAGAACCTTATCAAATCTTAATATATTTTCTTGAAACACATTTTGAGCATAGATAAATAATATAGTTAACTTGGGAAATTATTTTTATTACACAATTACAAATGTAATTACATATCCAATAATTTCCATTAATCATTTAGGAGAAACCCAGCTGGTTAACTCCATTCATTTACCTGATTCATTAGAGAGCTATATTAGGCGCACTCGCTCTTGGTATATAATGGAATTACTAGTAATGGTTTTATAATAGAACCATCCTTAAATGGATTATAAATAAACACACGTTATCATAAAAAATTTCCATGAACCATAACAAAATCTTAACACATGAAATATTCCATAAAAAAATTCAACGCACCCATATGCATAAGCATATATAGATATTGAAATTTCCATTCCATTTCAAACCATCTTGTAAAATACTCATAATAAAGGTAATGATGTTTTTTTCTGTGAATAAAACATGAATTATTATAAAAGAATACAAAATTGAGGTAATGGATATGTTTTTGGGAAAAAAATTGACACAATATACATTGAAATACAACATTCTTTTTTAATTTTTGTCAAAACAGTCATTAAAAATTCATAACATTTATCCTTTTGAAAACAATTTAACGAATGTATATAGTGGAAAAATTTTCATTTATAATTGATTCATTTTTTTAAAAAAATACATTAACAAAATAATTTTAATAACATGTAGACGGAAGTAAAACATTTATAAATAATTAAATCATTTAAACTGATGTTTTTAATTTAACGATTTCTTTACCTCAGGTCTCTATCTTACATTAAATTCTTAGCTTCATGAGTAATAAAATTTTGTTAAACATTTACTAGCATAATAACTTTTTTCAAGTTTATTTTTCATTTTTATTTATATATTTCAATATTATATATAATTATTTATTTATGTATGTTCATATAAGATGTTTTGATTATATTCATTTCATATGTTCAAAATGAATTTGGAATGTTGACTATGGTCAAAAATATCATTATTACATAATATCAAAAATAATAAAAATTAAATAATTATCTTATTATTACATTATTTAAAATTTTAAAACACACCATGGATAGTCATTATGAAAAATGAGTTATGTTACAATCATAGAGACAATAGGTCGTACAAACACATGAGTAACATTTTCATCTTCTAAAAAATGAAAAAAGAGTGTAACAGTTTGTATTTATAAAAATATAATTATATCATTATATCAAATTATTTTTTGAAATATACTTATATATAGTATTAATGTGATCTGTTCATGAAAAAAATCACTTTTCATTATGGAGGTGATAATCCTCTTGTACATATGAAAACAATTATTAATTTTTCAAAGAATGGAAATGTATGATATCATGTGATATATAATATTTATATAAAATTATATACATAATGAAGATAATATATATACATTAAATTCATCATTATAACCAGCCATAATAGGTGGTTATGGAAAATTAATTACATCGTTTTGTGAACTGTGAGTACACTGTAGATACAGAAGACGGTTTTTTCCAATTTTATGGAACATGCAATTAATATAGGTTACTCCATTGGAATTCTATCATCTACAAATATTTAATATACTATATTTATAATGTACTACTGGTTTAAGAATATAAAAATGAGCTACAAAAAATATTAAAATGAAAATCACTCGATTGAGAAATTTATGAATTTATTTGGATTTAGATAGGATTTTATATATGACTCAACAGATGTTTGGAAGAAAGGACTTGACTTTCCCTTTTTTAAGTGTGGGGAGGGGAACTATTAAAATTAAAAAATGTATTAAATTAATGTAAAATAATTTTCAATGAAAAATGACATAAATTTGGTAAAATTAAAATATAGTAATATAATGGGTTTTCTTACTCTCATTTAATAAAATATCGATGTATTTATATTATGTATGTACCCAAATATATTTGTTTTAATAAATCATTAACATTTTTGAAAATGACACTAATAGAATAAATTTCTTATCTTTAGGTGTATATAAGGTCTATTTAAAAGTGTAATTATCTTATAAATGGACCATTGTTGGTATTTTAAAACATATCTCAATCATGTGGCTGAAAATTAGGTTTTAATTAATTTAAATAATTTAATATATTATATTATTAGAATAATATTTTTAATGTCATTTCGGGAATTATTAAATTCATTTGAATTTGAAAACAACCTGGAAAAAGGTAATTACAAAATAATCCATTAACCAATATATATTATGTTAGTAATACCTATAAAATCAGTGGGACACTATAAATTAATCAAAAAATATTACTTTTAGTTTTACTATTTAATTTATATTTTTTTACTACTTCCAAGAGAATTGTGTCGGTGTTGTATAATCAATTAATATAATTACTTCATCACTAATGAATAAAAAAATAAATGATTAAAATAATAATTAATATTTAAAATCGAATTATAACTAAACATAATATGTTTTATTCGTATCTATAAATAATATATATATTAAAAATAAGAGAGTGACATTTTTAACGTTATCCTTTACATAAATATTATAATGGAAAAAAGAAATGTTAAATGTAAAAAAGTCATATTTTCAAAGCTTGAATGATTATGGGAGAAATAAAATCATCCAATGAAATATAGGAAAAAAATTTAATGACTTTGAATACTTATCAAAATAGTAGTAACCCTAATTAATCTATTTTATCTTTACTAAGTAAAAAGAAAATTATTAAGGTTATTTTTCATAAAGAAAAAATTATCTATTTACAAATATTGGACCATATGATTCGAAATCTAGAATTCATTTTTTATAATTAAAGTACTATAATTAGAATAATTTAATTTAATATAATATTTATAAATAGATATTAAATATGGTTTTTAAGATAAATTACTTTTTAGTAAATCAAATTAATCAATATTCAAGATTTAATTTCATTTAAAAGATGATAATTAGATATTTTTTAATAAAAATAGAATAATGGAAATTTAATAAACATCCAAATTTGAATTTTAAAATACTAGAAATGCACGTAATGTTCCCACATTAAATTGGTATTTTTTATTATTCATTGAAAAATAAAAATTGTCTGATAATTTTCAAAAATTAACAGTAAGTTAATTTTGATTTACTGATTTGAAAAATGAAATAAATTTATTTTAATTTCATCTTGTAAAATTTTTACATACTGATTTTAAATAAAACCGTATAATATATAAAAATAAATTTAGTAAGAATAAATCATATTTTATTTTAACTAGAAAATGACAAAATATTATTATAGGGAATATAAATATATAAAATATAATTAATGAATATTCTTAATAAATGAAAATTATTTACTCGAATATTACGTGGGTTTTAATAACTTGAGTATAAATTCATTATTTTCGTATTATCGTAACATAAGATAAGGTGAATCGTAGTAGAAGATAGTGTGGATATGAACTATTCTGCAAACATAATATTTAGTTTTACATCATAAAAACAATATAAAATCTAACAAGAAATATGATTTCTAGAAGAAAAATGGTTATATCACTAATCATTCATCCCTTATTGTGTTCCAAAGTATATTTGTTTTGAATTATACCATGAGTTTTGATATTGGATGTCAAAAATTATTATAGATATAGTCTGTATTATTTATTGTATGTTTTATCCTTTAATTTTTGAATAATGATACATTTCGTGTACTGTATCACAGATTAAAAATAGGAAGATTTTATAAAATAAAACTTCTAATATTTTTTCTCTTTAAAATATATAATGAATTTTTTCATTTATAAATTATTTATAAAATACGAAAAGTTATTTTTTTTGTTTATTTAATTTATAAACTAATTAAAAATAATTAAATATAAGTAATCTATAATTAATTATTAATGGTTATTATGAATTTTAAAATATATATATATATCCAAAATATTAAAACTCAATATTAATGTATCTTTTATTTTTTTGCAGGACTAGTAATTTTTTATAAACTATTTATATATATATTATACAGTAATTTATATAAGGGGTTTATGTGAATCAAAAAATAAGAAATTAAAAAATATAACCATGAATTTTAAAATCATCATTATTTTAAATATGAAGAGTTAATTTTTAAATTTTCTTATTTGAGGAATCATCTAAAAAATATCAAAATGAGGTTTAATAATTGATATTATCATAGTTGGAATAATAGTCAAACATTTTTATTATGACTAAATAAATTTTTTTAATATTATATTTGGAATAAAAGTGTTTATATTGCATTTAATGTTTATAAATTAGTAAAATTTTACATATAGGAAAATATAAATTATGTCATAATATAAATAAATATAATGTTTTTATATTTAAATAATTATTTAATATCCATAACTCAATGTTAAATTATAAAGTTTTTATAATTTCTATATTTGTAAACTGTTCATAAATCATTATCACATATATATATTTTTGAATTAATCATTTTTTAAAATTGATTCCCAAATTTGTTCTGGAATATAATTATTATATTATGAATGGGTGCATGATTTAGTTGAAATATTTATATACCTTTTAAATTTATATACCTACATTTTTGAGTATCATGTCATGTATGATAATTGATTTAGTTTTCTTCGACATTGACCATGAATTGTATTTGGTTATGATAATGAATTAAGAAGTAAATTATTGTTTATAAATATTATGCATTAAAATTATGTAGTGATTGAGGAATATATTGACTAAGGAGTCATGAGTAGAGGGAATTTAGGAATGACAACTCACTAGCTTGGGATTATTGGATCTTTCTAGAAATGTAGTGGTTGACTACCTATCTCTCTTTTCTTACTCTTATGAGATTTTTTTGGGTTATTATGATTATAACACATTACATTAAGGGGTTTAATATACTTTATGAATATAATTAATATGGATATTTTTAAATATAGTTGGAGTTAAATATTTGTTAGTAACATAATTTAAGTGTTATATAATTATATATACCTCAATACTATTTATAAATGTTGATTTTTTTGAATGAATATGGATTCAAAACTAAATAAATTTATGCAAGCATACAGATAAATGGAAAACATATGATAATATGGTGAAATATGAAAAACTGTTAAAATAATAATAATGAGATTCAATATAAGGGAACCCCTTATTCAATTCGCCAATAATCTAACTTAGTAGTCCATTCTAAAAATGGATTCCCATGGACTAACTTTTGTAAGGAACAAAATTTTTTTATTACCCTAATAAGATTAGGTACTTATATCTATCTAGATATTTGAATCACACTTAGGTGGTAAACCCTTATTGGATTAAAACACTATAGGAATATGGTTGAGTAAATCAATATGTTGTATTGGGAAAGGAGCATTGTACTTAATTATCCATGATTCATATATTATATGATTAAGATAATGAACTACCTAAATATGTGAGTTATGAAAGAAAAGATAATGTGACCTAAATCATAGTGAAATAATGATTGTATACCAATTATAGATATAATTCTATTAAAAGGGGTCATTATTTTAATTGGATCTATTTTAATAAAATTTAGGATTAAATAAATTTAAAATATGGTATCCATTTCAGAATACATTTCAGTATAGAAAAGATAATTATCACCATTGAACGTAAATTAGAGATCAATACTTTAGGTGAAAAATATAATGGAAAAATCTTCAAATACTATTATTGAAATTTAAAAATAAATTTTAATCAAGAAAATGAATTATATTTGATAAAATAATATCTTTATAATAAAATAAATATTTATTTTTTTCAACAAACAGATATATATAGATATTCTTATGATAAGAATAGATTAATTTAATTTAGGTTTAAAAGAAATTTTATGGATGAAGTATGACATTGCGGAATGTATTCTCTACCCATATACTCAATATATTTGGGAAATAATGATATAGAGAAAATTAAGGATTCCTCTGAGTTTTGTTTTAAAATTTGTAAATCATTATCACTGTAAATATTTTGATAGTGGGGATGATTTTATTAATTGTATAACATATTTCATTGATTTTTTTAGGAAATATTAACTTGGAATGAGATTTCCAAAATATATTTTCTTAATGATAGTATAAATAGGAACCTTTTCAAACCAAGAGAATAAATTTAGGGACTATACCCTTCTATTTCATTACATTAAATGTTTCTGAGTTGTGATGGGATTACTGGATGTGTCAATCAGGTGTGATAGAAGTTTGGAGCTGACTTATTGAATCATGAATAATTTATTATGTGAACTATGTTTCATGACAATTTTGAGTGGTTTTTAGCTCGAATGGGGATTCTTGTTTTGAGAAAGTGTGGTTTTATGGGTGTAATTCTGTACGTAAAACATAATTTCACCATGTGAAAGGGTGAATGATCAAATTTATCTAATCCATCCCCAAGAAATTATATGTTGAACATATTGTTCATAACTTCAATTAATCTATATTTATTATATATAAGAGATGTTCTTTTCATCTAATATTGAGATTTTATGCATTCATGATTATAATAGAATATTAACACCTTGAATTTATGTCAAGCAGTGTGCCTATAAATTCCATCACACACTCATTTTTGATAAAAACAATATTGATTTCTCGTGAACTCCTCTATGGAAAAGGTTAGATTTCAATATTTATCATATAAATTTCAATTTAACTTCATTCCAATCATTCCACATTAAATATTTGGGGATCCAGTGTTATTTTCTATCCTTTTGTTGTGCTTATTATCTATTCAAATTTTTTCATCCCATGTTATCATTCAATACTACAGTGGATAGTTTCCTTTGATCTAATGGATTTATTTTTTAGTGTAGTTGTGTCCTGGAATCATTGAAGGGATATAGTTTCCTTGAATGATATGTGATCGAAGATCATTATTTATATTTTGTTATCCATATAATATCATTGAAATCCTTCAGATAATGGATTCATTACATCAACCAATTTTTCAAATGAAGTCATAATTTTAATATTTTTATATTCTTTTGTTCATGGTTAATTCATCTTAATGACGATTAAAGAGAATTAAATATATAGTTGTTTCGGGTTTTAGTTATCACAACTATTTATTCCATGTTAATAGTTTTCCTCTTTATTTTCTTTATAGTGTGATAAATTTTTTTATGACATTGTCTAGATTTGTTTTATAAATTAGGTGAAAAATATAAATATATTAATTATTATTAGCTGAATAATATATAGGCATAGTCAATTGAATTATTCTAACTTTTAATTTGTTGATCATAGAGGTGTTGTTTGAATGAATGTTTTAATTTTTCATTTATATTTATATATGATTACATATTTTTCATATGGTTATAACATGGGAATAAATGAATTAGTTGATTCCAAAATTTTAATAAACTAATTTTTTTAAATGATAATTGTTTGGGGATGAGAAAGCCCATTTTCTTAGTAAAGATGCATTATTTATTTTTAGGGTCTAGATTAACTATTAAATACATGTTGTCTATTTTCATTCATGTGTGATTAATCATGACATGATAGTTTTGATGTAACATGATATCTACCTAGGATTGCTATGCATTGACATGATTTGTTGGGGATTACCTTGTTTGTTTATGTAATTAAAAATTTTGATGGAATAATGGATGGTGATATTGTAAACCAAGGCAGATAATTTTGAACATAGAGTTCATAACATCAATTAATCTATATTTATTATATCTAAGAGATGTGCTTTTCGAAGAATATTAAGATTTTATCCATTCATGATTATAATAGAATATTTAAACCATGAATTTTTGTCAAGTAGTGTACTGATAAATTACATCACACACTAATTTTCGATAAAACAATATTTATTTCTCTTGAACTCCTCTATGGAAAAGGGTAGATTTCAATATTTATCATATAACATTCAATTTAACATCATTCCAATCATTCCACATTAAATATATGGGGATCCAATGATATTTTCTCTCATTTTGTTGTGCTTATTATCTATTCAAATTTGTTTCCTCCCATGTTATCTTTCAATAATATAGTGGATCGTATACTTTTATCTAATGGATTTATTTTTTTAGTGTAGTTGTGGCATGGAATCATTGAAGGGATATATATTCCTTGCATGATATGTGATCAAAGATCATTATTTATATTTTTTTATCCATGTAAGATCATTGAAATCATTTAGATAATGGATTCATTACATCAACCAGTTTTTCAAATGAAGTCATAATGTTATTTTTTTTTTATTTTTTTCTTCATTGTTAATTTATCTTAATGATGATTAAATAGAATTAAATATATAGTTGTTTTGGGTTTTAGTTATCACAACTATTTATTCCATGTTAATAGTTTTCCACTTTATTTTCTTTATAGTGTGATAAATTTTTTTATGACTATTTCTAGATTTGCTTTATAAATTTGGTGAAAAATATAAATATATTAATTATTATTAGCTGAATAATATATAGGCATGGTCAAATGAATTATTCTAACTTATAGTTTGTTGATCATAGAGGTGATGTTTGAATGAATTTTTTAATTTTTCATATATGTTTATATATGATTACATATGTTTCATATGGTTATAACATGGGAGTAAATGAATTAGTTGATTCCAAAATTATAATAATCTAATTTTTTGAAACGATAATTGTTTGGGGATGAGAAAGCCCATTTTCTTAATAAGGATGTGTTACTTATTTTTAGGGTCTAGATTAACTATTGAATACTTGTTGTCTATTTTCATTCATGTGTGATTAATCTTGACATGATATTTTTGATGTAACATGATATCTACCTAGGATTGCTACAAGTATAATGATTTAAGTATCAATGTGCTTGAGCACTCGTGAAGGGGTGTGTCGAGAAGCACCGGCCGCGAAGGATATTGTTCTACGAAGAGGCGGAATTGCCAAGCATCTGGCTGCGAAGGAGGGTGTTTTGCGAAGAGGTGGTTTTACGAAGCATCTGCTCGCAAAGGGGGTGTGCCGTGAAGCGCTGGCTGCATTTGAGCACTCGCGAAGGGGGTGTGTTCGCACTGTTTTGATCCACGAAGAACTTGCCGCGAAGGCCTGTGGCGGTGGGTGTGTGCGAATATGGTGGTTCGCGAGTTTTTGCAGAGCTTGAAGTTGCGAAGGCCCAACATGGGGATTTTCCATACAAAGAGCCTGAGTCTTTGTGAATCCAGGAATTCCTTTCACGGTGTGTTTCCCCGCGAAGATTGGGGGGTGGGCATGCGACGTGGGTCATTGGATCGGGTCTTGTTTGTTTTAAGGGTGGTTTGGATTCTACATAGGTTCCGGCCCCTAAGGAGGATAGTGCATTCCCCATTTGATTTTCACTATGTACGCTGACCTTGTTAATCAATGGGAGAGACTGCCCCTAACAGACAAAGAAAATTGGTGATAAAGGCACGGAGAAATGAAGACCCACTCTTGGAAAAACACATGTCTCTGCTCGTTGTGGGAAAGTTCATTGATCAAATTTCAGTTAATCAGGGGGCTCTCAAAAACACTCTTCAAAACATCTGGAAACTTGATGCAGGAGTGGCTATTCGGGATGCAGGAACTAATCGCATCATTTTCGAGTTCTTTAACGAGAGAGATAGAGACAAAATTTTGCATGGTAGACCACTGTCCTTCGATAATTAGCTCCTCCTCATGGAAGAATTCAATGGGGGAGACGATGTCCAGCGGGTGAATTAAACCCGCTAACCCTTCTGGATACGAATTAAAGGAATCCCCTTCCATGCAAGAATGAAATGCATAATGAGGGAAATTGGGGACAACCTTGGACACTTTCTGGAATGGGACTTCTCATACCCAATACAATGGGGCCCTGATGTTCGAATCAAGGCGGAAATTGAGGTATCAGAGCCCCTAATGAGAGGAATGTTCCAAAAAATTGATGACACCAACTCCAGGATATCATTTGAATTTGAGAAACTCCCACTCTTATGTTTTTTCTATGGTCGTCTTGGCCAACCAGAAAGAACATGCACCACAAAACCGAAGAATGGATCAGGTCACATCACACTCCAATATGGCCCTTGGCTCCATGAAAGAATGAATAAATCAGCTTTCATCCCTGAGAAGAAAAAACAAAAAGACCGCGCCCGTCTCACGTTGGCACATACCAATCAGGTGGAACCCACACATGGGAAAGTCATTATGCGGGGGCCTCCAGAGTTCTATAAAGCTACCTATCCCACTCATAGAGTAGCTGTAGTTCACTCTAACTCCCTGAAGGACAAAACTCAATCATCCACAAGGTCGGAGACGAAGCACAAAGAACCATCACGACAATGCTCAATGCCAATGCCACCGCACCTCGAACCACCATATCTAGATCCGGATCTAGGTCCACAACTATCCGTAATCGACGTGTCAACAATAGAGTCCCATGGAACGACCAGAACTCAAATGTTGGGCCCAATCACCCATCACACATGGAAAAGGGTGGAACATAATGGAAGTGATGATCTATTGGAAGACCCTAACCCTAGGGCCAGGAAAAGACAAACTGAAACATGTCAATCTGGGGGGAGCCCCACCAAAAGATGGAAAATGACAAATGGTGAAACAAGTCTTGAGGAACCAAAGGTGGCAGCGAGCGAGACCCAGCCCTGCCTAGAGCAATGATTGTGTTATTCCGGAACTGTCGTGGGCTTGGAAACCCACAAAAGGTTCTCATGCTTCATCTCCACTGCGCTCAAAGTCGCCCTGATATGGTTTTCCTATCCGAAACCATTCTGGAAAACAAGGACACCAATGGTATTGGCCTGAATTGTGGTTTCCAAGGCTGCTTTATGGTGCCTAGACAAGGCCATTCTGGGGACCTCTGTCTCCTTTGGAAGGACAATATTGACATAAACAAAATTTCTTTCTCTTCGCACCATGTGGTTACAACTATTCAAAAAGACTTGCACCCACCATGGACCTTTGTGGGATTCTATGGATGGTCGTCCCATGCTGATAAGGTGTGATCATGGGACCTTCTGGGCAAGCTGCGACACGATCTTCCTAGCCCTATTCTTTTCAATGGTGACTTCAATGAGATCATGTTCCATAAGGAAAAATGAGGTGGAAGCACTCGACACCCGGCCTCGATGTCTATCTTCAAGGACACGGTCACTAGGGAGGACCTGGTCGATTTGGGGTACACAGGTAATCCTTTTACATGGTTCCACGGCAACACTGAAGGCACCTGCATCGCTGAGCGGCTTGATAGATTTCTGGGTTCTACTGATTGGATTAATTTGTTAAACATGTTTCATGTGGGCCACTTGGCCCTTAACAGTTCAGATCATTTCCCTATTCTCATTGACTATTTGAAAGGCAAACAACTGTGAAAACTCAGTAGACCCTTCATATTAGAGAGATTCTTGTCAAAAGACCAAGAATTTGAAGAGGTGATCTTATCATGCTAGGAAATTTCTCATGAAGATGTTGGCCTCAATCTCCAACAGGTTGCATCCGGTCTGAGATCTTGGAGTTACAAGAAATTCCACCATCCTGATAGGCATTGCGAAATCCCTGAAAAGAAGTTGCCCAACCTTCTCAGGCAACCCTCATCTAATGGCAATATCTCCAGGATTGGTGCTACTCAAAGAGAGCTGGACGGGGCCCTTCGTGTTAAGGAAAGCTTCTGGGCTATGTGGGCACATGACAACCACATTAAATAGGGAGATGCTAATACAAGGTATTTCCATCTGAAAGCGTCAGCTAGGAGTCAAAAAAACTCTATCATGAGCCTATCTTGACTTGATGGAAGCAATTTTTCTGACACCTGTGGCATTCACGAAGCATTGGTAGGCTATTTCCAGAACCTCTTCTCCACAGGTACCCCTTCCATGTCTGATGAAGTGGAAGAATGCATCAGACCCATGATTACTGATGATATTAACCAGTATCTTACAAAAGATGTGACGAATGATGAGATTCTCCTGGATCTGAAACAAATCCACCCCACTAAGGCCCTGGGACCGGATGGTTTCCATGCCCTATTTTTCAAACATTACTGGAACATTATCAGTCTCGACAAATGAAAAAGGATTAAAAACATCTAGGTGGGGAACACAAGTTTTTCCACCATCAATGAAACTATCCTCATCCACATCCCCAAAATCAAGAAACCTCAGGCGATCCTAGATTTTAGACCTATCTGCCTCTGCAATGTCCCTTATAAAATATTCTCAAAAATCATGGTTAATCAGTTGTGTCCTTATCGTACTGATATTATCCTTGAAAACCAGAGCACTTTTGTGGCCATGTGGCCGATTACTGACAATGCTATTGTAGCCCATGAAGTTTTCCACTCTATGAAAATGTGCTCCACAGGGAAAAAAGTAACCATGGACTGGAAACTGGGCATGACCAAAGCCTATGATAATGTGGAATGGCAGTTCCTATGAGGTGTGTTGTTGAGAATGGGATTCTGCACTAAATGGACAGATATTGTCATGAAATGCATCTAGACCGTCTCCTTCAGAATCAAGGTCAATGGGGAGCTCACCAGAGTATTCTCCCCATCCCGAGGCCAGGCTAGGGAGATCCCCTCTCCCATTTTCTCTCCATCTTGGTGGAGGATGTTTTCTCTAACCTTATCTCTAGGTCTGCATTCGCTAGGTCTATTCATGGAGCAAAGGTCTGTCGTGAGATCCCACAAGTGTCACATCTCTTCTTCGGTGAAGACTGCCTCCTTTTCTCCAGAGCCACTATTAATGAAAGCTGGGTGAACAGCCAGGCGATCTAGAAATATGAGAGGGCATCTAGACAATCTATCAATCACGACAAAAAGGAGATCTCCTTCAGCACAGGGGTGCCTCTTTCCAAGAGAGCTGAGATTTTTGCTTCTGTAGGCATCCATATGGTCGATAGACACCAAAAGTATCTCGGACTCCCTACGGTGATTGACTGGCCCAACAAAGAAATTTTTGCATCTCTGGTGGAAAGAATCGAGAAAAAAATTCAAGGCTGGACCCCAAAAAACATCTCTAAAGCTGGAAAAGGAACCCTCATTAAAGTTTTCATCCAGTCTATCCACAACTACTTTATGTCTATGTTTATGCTCCCAGTGGCCATCATCAAACTGATCCATTCTCATACTTCCAACTTCTGGTGGGGGAAAACAATGTAAGAAATAGACCACACTGGTTGGCCTGGGAGAAACTCTACCAACCCATGTCGTAGGGAGGGATAGGATTTCAGAATCTTCTTCTGTTCAATGATGCACTGCTGGCCAAGAAAGGATGGCGCCTTTTGAACTGTCCTTCATCTATTTGTGTGGGAGTTCTCCATGGCAAGTATTATACCCACACGGACTTCCTTGGATCCTTTCTTGTCCCCCATCCTATCTTCTCCTAGAGAAGTATTTGGGGGGCCCGAAATCTCCATGAGAAAGGGGAGGGATGGAGGATTGGTAATGGCTTATCTTTCAACGTCTGGACCGATCCCTGGCTTGTCTATAAGGATGGTGTACGGGCCACAACCCCCGCCCAAACAGGTCTAGAGGCTGCCACTGTCAACTGCCTCTTCTCAAACAAGGGTCTGGGATGGTGCGTGGAAAAGATCCAGAAATGGTTTAATGAAAGAGACCAAAGAATTATCCAAAGCATCACCTATGTCCCTGATGTAGGCCCTGACCATATTTTTTGGAACTTTGATGTTTCAGGAGACTACACGGTGAGATCCGGATATAGACTTTCCCTTGGTTTTCATGCTCTTGACTGGGATGAGGGACCATGGAATGTGCTCTGGAAGCTCAGCGTCCCCCCAAAATTTCGCCAATTTTGGTGGCAGGTATGAATGATCACCCTCCCTACCCTGAGCCTCCTTGTTTACAGCCATATGGCCAGTGCTGAATCCTGTCCTTTATAACTGAATATTCCTAAAACCCCCTGGCATGCCATCTTTCACTGCCCAGGTGCCAAGGAAATTTGGAATAAATGGGGCTCAACTCCGGATGCTTCACTAGATATTTCCACTGATCTCCCCGATCTACTGATGCGCTGGTGTTCCTCTCTTTCATTGTCTGATGCAAGATCCCATTTTACCCTGGCCTAGATCATTTGGGTCCAGCATAATGATTCGGTTTTTCATCATGTACACGAGCCTCCTGAGTTCTAGATTGAATGAGCCACTTCTTGGATTGAGGGATGGAAGGACCGCGAAGGACACTTTCTGCCAGGCACTTCCCCCTCCTGGTCCCCTCACTGGATCCCCCCAAAGGAAGGGAGTCTTAAGATTAATGTGAATGCCTCTCTCCCCAAGGATGGGCCTTCTGCTCTCAGCCTCCTGGCTCGAAATCATCTGGGGCAGATCATTGAAGCAAAATATGAACCACATTATGCCTTCTGGGAACCGAATGTTGCTGAGGCCTTTGCTATACTTGCAGGGATAATGCTCACTATGGAACGAGGATTATCCGATATCATCATCGAGTCTGACTGCCTTTCAGTTATCAATGCTATTAACCATGGTGATGACGGACTCCAGGCCTTTGGTGTTACCGTCAGAAGAATCCGCTCGCTGCGCCACAACTTCTCTTGTTGCACCTTCTCCTTTACCAAAAGGGATGGAAACAATGTACCCCATCAGCTGGCGGCCTCAGGCCCCTTCGATGTCATCCAACTATGGCTAGAAATTTTCCCCTCATGGCTCTGCTTATGTACAGCTGCTGATATTCGCCATTTATATAATCCTTCTTTCATTAAAAAAATATTAATAACACATATAACAAGAATAAATGAAATATAACATTTCCACATTGGAATCACAATATATGGTTTCATGATATTTACATAATCAATAATTTCTCAAAACCATTTTAAAAAAAATAAATAGAATATATATTATTTATTTTAATTTTAAAATCATTATGGATTGTTAGGGAAACAAAATATCAAATATTACTCATGGTGGTGGAAAGGTCATCTTCACCGCGTATGTTAAAAAGAAACATTCCCATAGTTGTTTAGTAAATTATTTATAAAAAATGATTTCTTTTGAAAAAAATTGAATAAAATTAAAATAAAAATGGTATAATTATACACTATATTAAATAAGGTTGTATACAAACCAAAATATGCCTCAATGGAGGGAGATTGATATGAAGTCCCTTACCTTGAGTCTGACTAGTCTCATTCATTCTTTATATTCCTGAATAATAAACTTACGTTAATTTCAACATTATTTAAAACCTTTTTCAATTTTGTTATTAATTTTATATTACTTATAATAATTTTATAAAAATTAAATAATTATTTATGTAAATATCAGTCGTTTTGTCTATATTCGGTACTTGAGTCGAAAATGAGCTTGATTTGATTTAAATTGCTAATATAGTTAAAAGTCTGTCGTCACCAGAAAATTATTAATGATATAAGTATAATGTATATACAGTACAAATTTATTTATATCCACTATATATTTATTTATAACAATCCATAACCTTTGGAGATAAGAAATAAAAGGCATAGTTCATGGAGACGGTAAGCCGTACATATGCATGGACACTACTTTCATTTTTTTAATATTTAATCGATTGAAAACTAAATGATAAACTTTTATATTAAAAATATTCTGTAATATCATATTTTGTATACATTATATATGTTCATTAATGTCATTATTTTTACATTCCACATATGGAATGAATGAGTCAAATCCCTTTGAGTTGGTGGTAGTCCACACTTCCTCAAACGAAAATATTGTATTTACACATTATGGAAAGTTTAAAGGTATGATTTAAATGAAAAAAAACAGAACCATCGAGACAATATAAATATCATATATATCATATATAAATATAATTCTATCACAATGTCCACCATAAGATGTGGTAGAGGAAAATTGAACAATCATCTTTTACTGAGGCAGTAGTTTGCGATCCATAGAAACAATTTGTTCATATCCATTAGATTAAAGTGTGTGTAAGTATATTTTTAATCCTTGACATAAAAAATCATAGTGTATTTAGGTTATTTTTTTGTAATGTAATCATATAATATTAACAGAATATGGAGTGGGGAAGGAAAATAATGGAAAGGAACATGAGAGATGGCATTACCTCTAAATCAGGTATCTCTTTTTAATTTGAGCCAAAAGGATTTCAAAAATTTCTTTATACCCCATCCAAGGCTTATATGAGGAATGGAGGGATGTTGAGAGATTATTTGATTAAATTTGTAATGATCCAAGAGGCTTTAGATGTGTGATTAAGTCAGTATATGTGGTGTCTTTTTATAAGAGTCATGAGGGTCACATTAGGAATGTCTAGAAATATTAATTTATTTTAAATTATATTTTGAATAAAAATGGTGGAAACTGCATTTAATTTGAATATATTATGATGCAGTTTCAAATACCGATCATCCATAATTTTTAGAAATGTTTGGACTATTTTTGCATCCTTATCTTTTTGGTTTACCCTAATATGACCCTTTTTAATATTATAGTGACATTAGTTTATTTACACATTGTGGGATAATGAAATTACCATATCATGTTAAAAGATCATTAAAAAATTCATTTATGACATATTTGGACTTATAATAACTTTTTTTATGAATATTATATTTTTAAAAAATTAATATCAATTAATAAGCTATTTAATATTTTATGTTATGAATTATTTCAACTTTGGACAATATTCATACATGATTTTTTTACAAACACATAACAACTTGACTCTTACAAAAAAAATAACTCATAGATAATAGGTCAATATAATCCAAAAAAAATTTATGGCATCAAAATATTCAAATTACATTTCTTTTAATATTTATAATATAAATTATTTTAGTCCTTTATTAATGAAGAAATCACCACATCATTATTGGGTCATAATTAAAATTATTTATTTAATGTCTAAAATTTATAAATAAAATACCATGATATAGGAAATCATATTATCCTTATAATGAATATTTATACTCTATGTTATCTATTATATGACCCCATATAAAACTTTTATTAGTAAATGAAACATATTTATGTTATATTTGTCTTTATATTAAATTAATTCTTAAAAGGTGTCATTTTCACAGCCATGTTGCTCCCAAATACCACAAATTTAGCCTAAGGGTGATCATGGTAATAAATATATCATCTAATAGTATTAAAATGCATTTTAGGGTATTTTAATATTATTGTAATATTAATTTTTACCCTTATTTAACATATTTAACTTTTTACTATCGTAAATAAAAAAAATTACTGAAGTTACAATTCATAATGTCCCAAAATAATAGGTACATATTTAAAAAATTTGAACATTATTATTCTAATAAATGGAATCTATTTTTATATATTAAAAGAACAGAATTTTCAAAAACTAATTTAAAATTAATTCTTGTAGTCAAAACCAAAAAACATGTTTTTAAGAAGTAAAAACTACTAAATTATTTAAATGTCCTTATATTCAAAGTAAAAATGAAATTATTTCCAAATACCAAAATTGGATTAAGTGATAGAAAAAATATAATAACAATTTAAAATCAATTAAAAGAAAAATCTAACTATATAAATACATTATATAAAAATGTAGTTTGGAAATAAAATGAACTATTTTTCACTATTCATTAAAAAATGAACATTATCAGAGAATTTTGAGAAAAAAAATTAACCTAATAAAAATTTGATGTCCTACTTCAATAGAAAAAGTATATTTTTTCATATATAACATATAAAAGTTATAAAAACTAGATTTAAAAAAGGGTCCTCCATTAAAAGGCAGTAAAATAACCTTTTAGAAATTTTAGAGTATTTTATGCTTAAAATTTGATTCTTTCTTATTTAAAGGAACTAAATTTTCTTGGATAAATGTTAAAATAATTAACAAGAATGTGTGATAATAATTTAGTTATTTATGTTAATTCCCACTAATACAACATCTATACATTAACTACCATTTAAACTAATAATATTATTATATTATTTTTCGATATAACTCAATGTTCCATGCAACATAAGATTTTGGAGAAAACCGTTGTTGCGTATAGAGTAAACTATCCGAAAAATTGTACTCTTTAATATAAAATTTATATCTCATTCATTAATATCAACCTATATGAAAATGTATTACTTTATAAATACCTGGAATTTTATATCATTCCACCGTTTTGGAAATTGGATCCCCGCAATTCTATTTACTTCTCATGTAAGTGGGAGTATTTATCCTTCATAGAATTTACTGATTCCCATGATGTCTCTTCAACAATATGATTATTTTCACAAAACCATTACCTAATAAAAATTGTATTCTTTAAAACTTTGTCTCTACGGTCTAGAATTTTAACCTGATGATCCTTATAAGAAATATTTTCTTCAATATGAACTACCTCTAGATTCAAAACATGATGTGCATATTGCATATACATTCTCAACATTGAAACATGAAAAAAACAATTGTACCTAGGATAAACATGGAGGTAAGGCCAATCTGTAGGAAACAAATCCCACTTTTCCTATAATTTCATTGGGATGAATGAATCTTGGATTGAGATTTCCCTTCATACCAAAATTTATCACACCTTTCCATAGTTAAACTTTAAGAAAGAAATTATCTCCTACCTCAAAATAATGATCCTTCCTTCAATTATCTACATAACCATTATGCTTGCTCTGAGTTCTTCACATGTGATTTTGATTCAACTGAACTTTTTTTCCAACTCTTCCCCCATTTCTGGTCCCATTAACTTCCTTTCACCTACTTCATCCCAAAAATATGGAGTTCAATACCACATTGCATATAATTCTTCAAATGGAGCCATATCTATACTGTAATGAAAGATGTTATTATATGAAAACTCAACCATAGAATGATGTCGGTCTCAACATCCTTTGTAATACATTGAAAAAGAATGTATTATATCTTCCAATGTCTGAATAGTTCATTCTGACTTCTCATCTGATTGTTGATGAAATGTTGTAATAAATTTTAATTTAGTACCCAACAAATTCTTAAGGCCCTTCCAAAATTTAAAAGTGAACCTGGGATCATGATCAGTTACAATGGAGAGGTTAACTCCATGTAAGATGACTATATATTTAATACAAAATCGACAATGTAGATATAGAGACAGAGTATCTCAACTAGGAAGAAAAAGATAATATTTAGACAAACAATCAAACAAACTTAATTGCATTGTAACCTTGAGAAGTCTTTGTTAATAGCACTAAAAAATACATGGATATATTTTCTCATTTCCAATCTAGCATTAGAAAAGGATGGAGAATACCTTTTCATAACTACCACTCACCTTTAACCGATTGAAAAATAGACAACTCAGGGAAAAGTCAACAATATCCTTTTTCACTCAATCCCCCTAGAAATACACCTGATGATCTCTATAAATCAATAAATTTCCAGTATTAACTGAGAACAAAGAACTAAGAGCTTCGTATAATAACTCTTTCTTCAATTTTGAATCACAAGGCACACATAACCCTTTTCCAAACATCAAAATATAGAATTTATCAATTTTAAATTCTAGTAACTTACTCTTCTGAACCAATTATTCCTTTTTCTATAACTCATAGTATTATTTCAGTACTTTCTTAATTCTATCTGATAGAGACAATTTCACTACCACTAAAACAAAATATATGAATTCCCTGCCCTAACAACTTCCAATCCAAAATTCATCAAATAAAATACCAAAGGATCTCATTCTAAACAGAACATGGTTAGTATAGCGTTACTCAGCTGACTCAACCCATCAACTTCTTTATATTCCTTTCTTAGATGGTAATGAATCATGCCCTCGTAATCTTTAATTAATTATATCTATCTCTTATGTTTCATGAATAATTATTTCGGAGTGAATATATACTTTAAACATTTTTGATTAGTATATATTTCACATTATACTCCATACAGATGATGCCTCAATGTTTTTAAAGAAAAAACTATAATAGCTAATTCCATATCATGCATAGGGTAATGTAACTCATGAGTTTTTAACTAAAATGAAGAATAAGAAATTATCTGATCATTATGCATTATGACACAACCATGTCTTTTCAATGAATCATCAATATAGATAAAAAATTCACCATTTCTAGAATTTAGTTCCAAAACTAGAGCATTCACTAATCTTCTTTTCAATTATTTATAAAATTCTTCACATTTTTTTTCAGATGAACATAACACCTTTTCGAGTCAACTTAGTCATTGGGATAGATATCCATGCCAAATATTAAGAAAAACTCTCTTAATATCTTGCTAAACCATGAAAACTATGAATCTATGTTATATTTGTATGTCTTTTCCATTCTTCAACAAATTTTGTTTTTGTATGATCAATAGTTATCCCATATTTCGAAACAATATGGCCAAGGAATGAAATTTTTTAACAAAAACTCACACTTACTGAATTTACCATACATATTATTTTCTTTTAAAGTTCACATGATGACCCTAAATTTACTTCCATTCTCCTCTATACTTTTAGAATATAAAAAAATATCATCAATATTAACAACCACAAACGTATCCAAAAACAGATGAAATACTCTTTTCTACCTTACCAGCACATCGTACAAGTTTATCATAGCATTTGAACTCACGTGAAGATAATAACCTTTGATATTTCATCTGTAATCCTAAGTAAACCTGATTTATATTAATACCATGATCCCTTATGAAATTTGGGTCATACAATTCCACTAGAGTGAATTTTTCTTCATAAGGAGCCACTAAGTCAACGTCCTACCTCAATTCCAAGAATTGTTTTTCTATCCTAAGGGAAACTACATTAGGAAAATATTTCTCAAGGAAGATACCATTAAATTTATCACAATATAGAGAATCAATATCCTCGCTATCATGGTTATTTTTAACCATCAGACACCACTGATCTGCTTCACCATAAAAACGGTAAACAAGAAGACTAAGATTTTAATGTTCTAAACACACCATGACATAGAAAATCATTTCTAATACTTTAATCCACCCTTCATCTTTCATAGTATCAGATGATCCTCTGAATGATGGGGGATTTTGCCTCATGAAATTATTTAGTAATGACATGTTCCTTTGTGGTTGATCAGGATGATCTCGTGCATGGATACCACCACCTTTTATAGCTTGATTCAAATGTTCCATCACAGCAACAAACTATTCCTTTCTAATTCAGAGCATTTCTTATTGCTGATTTGGTAGTTTTTTTCCTCTTGATATCATCCCATAATATCAACCCTATTTCCTCTACAGAAAACCATTCTGAACATAGACATATATTAGTTTAATCAACATGGAAAACAACAAATGCTATATCATTTCAATTTTACCATAAATTAAAAATAATTAATGGAAATTCATTTAATAATATCATACCTCCTAAAGTTGTCTAAACCGACCTCTTAGGACCTCTATAAGGCCCTAATCTTAAGAATTAAATAGTATTTAGTTATGTAAATAATTCAAAATAAGGACATTTTTATGTTTATACTTTTAGAGAATAAGTCCATACCCATTACATTACAACTCAAATATTACAATGTAGACACTTCTACAGTATCCAATTTTTATCAAAATAATAATACCACTTAAATAAAAAATGTATTATTTTCTAGATAAAAATATTCTTTAATTCATCCTTTGGATTACCGATCCAGATACTCTATAAAAAATATTTCAAAAACCCAGGATGAGCATAAAATGCTCAATAATTGATATAAAATAAGGAAAGAAAAAATTAGTCCATGAATACATAAAAATCAAACAAGTCATACATTTCTATGATAAAACATATGATATTTATAATACATCATGAAATAATAATATTTAAAACAACAAATAGAAATCATAAATCCTAAAGGTAACTTATGGAATCTATAACATACTTACTTTGTAGCTTTCATAGCTATATAGGGAGTTACTTTTGGAATACCAATATGTGTATATTCACTAAATCTCATTAGAGAAAAATTAATGTTTACCTCCATCACATTACACACTGAATTATAGAGATATCTCTAGCTCACCTTCCCTTGGTATATCGCAGAACCACCCGTATACATACATAGTCCCAATAACCATTATATATTCATAACACATAAAACAATCAAAATGGAAAGGTAACATTTCCACATTGTAATCACAATATATCACATCAATATATTGAAAAATTAAATTCTTTATCAATACCATTTTGAATACTAAAATACATTAAAATGGTATATGGTGGTTATTTTCCTTTTAACAAATTGGGTCTTTTTAAGGAATCCAGATATCAAATAATATACTCATGGCAGTTGAAAGGTCGTCGTCACCACATACGTTAAAAAGAAAAATTCCCTTTTCATTTAGTAAAACTCGTCATAAAACAAAATAATCCTTTTTAAAAACATTCAATTAAATCCAAATAAAAAGGGTATAATTATACCACAAATAAAACAAGGTTTTTTTTCAAAATAGTCCTCAATGAAAGGAGATTGAGGCGACATCCCTTACCTTGAGTCTGACATGTCTCGTTCATTATTTATATTCCTGAATAATAAAATTAGGTTAATTTCTTATTACTTCATAACCTTTTTCAAGTTTATTATTAATTTTATATTACTTATCATCGTGGTATAAAATTTTCATAATTATTTAAGTTTATATCGGTCGGTCGAAAAAGAACTTTTTTTTGATATAAATTGTTCATTTAGTCAAAAGTCCTTCATCAAGAAAATATTATTAATAATTTAAGTATCATATATATCCAGTATATATGTTTTTAGATCATGTATATATGTATTCATAATGTTCTATAACATTTTGAGATAAGAAATGAAATGCATCATTCATGGAGATGGTAAGTCGTATGTACGCATGAACACTACTTTTATTCATTTTTCATATTTAATTGAATTAAACTAAATGATGAATATGTAAATTATAATTAATGTATAATATAATATTTTATATATGTTATATATGTTCATTAACACCCTCCTTTTTATGTTTCATGTATGGTGTGAATGAGTCATATCACTTTGACGGGGTGGTGTTTTGCACTTCCTCAAATGAAATTATCGTATTTGCACATTATGAAAAGAATAAATGTATGTTATGAATTAAAAATAAAGAAAAATAGATACAATATAAATATAATATATATCATATATAAATAAATTTCCATAATAATGTCCACCATGAGAGGTTGTACAGGAAAATTGAATAATAATCATTTCGTGAGGCAGTAGTTCACCCTCCACAGAAATAGTATGTTCAAATACATTAGATGGAAATGTGTGTGAGTGTAGTTTGAAAACATATCATAATAGAAACCTATTATATTTATGATACATTTGTTACTATTGCATCAAAGATTTAGAAGATCATATGGAGTGGAGAAGGAAAATAAAGGATAGGAACTTGAGAGAATACATTACATCTGTTGACCTCACCTGTTTTGATAATCCCAATTATTCTTTCACATACTTTAATAATCCCAAATAATTTGTATCTATATATTAATTCATTTAATATATGATCAGGATGATAATTATATTAAAATAAACATTGAAATATGTTAATCAATGTTTATCTATTTTTATATGAATTTTGAATTAATTCTAACTCAATCGGATGTGTTATGCATAAAACAGAAAGTGTTAAGTTACTAATATGCCTATAGCTACTGATAGACAGTCTACTGATAGACTTATTCTACCGATAGACATAGTCACTAATAGGAATAGTTCACCTATACACAGAGCTACTGATATGTATATGTACATCGGTAAGCACATGTCTCTGATAGATCAAGTCCGCCGATACAGACAGCTACCGACCGGAATTGAGAAAATGATAGAAATAGTATACTGGTATGCATAAGTCTACCGATATATATACTTCACAGGAACCAAATAGTGCTACCGATATGCACAGACTAAAATTCTACTGATATAAGCTATAGTTACACCAGAGTTACCGATAGAGTAAGTCTGTTGATCTGAATAATTCTACTACTATAAAGCTACTGATACCTAACGAGCAACCAATAGAAGCGAAATCTACCAATAGGGGAAGTCACCGGTATATAGAGATGCTGATACACAGAGTAACAGCTACTGATACAAGGAGCTACAGATACATGATCAAAGAGCTACTGATACCAAGAGCTACAGATAGACCAAGAACTACCGATACCAAGAGCTACCAATAGACCAAGAGCTAATGACATAAGGTCACTGCTACACAAAGTCCAATGTGACACATCTACCCACAGAAGGCTAGTGACAAAAACATGACCAGTCAAACTCTATACTCTCAATAATATTTATTTATTATTCAACGGTTATATTTGATATTTTTAATGCAATTAATGTTATTTAATAATAGTTGTTGGCATGTTAGGGAATCGTACCTAGCACCCATGGAAAATGAAATCATTCTTTTTACTGGAGCTAAAATCTATAAAAGGAAGGAAATAGACTGAATAGAAAAGAACTAAGATGGCACGTGAAGGGTGTAAAAGTCAAGGGCTGAACTACATTGAAACATGGTGCATTCACAGAAAAGGAAAAAAGCTACATTCACACTAGAAGAACACTAGACATACCTAAATCCAATTATTCTAAAGGAGAACACAAGATACATCTTGAGTGAAGAACCACAACAATCTCTTCATACACTCAAGAAGATAAGGATAAACATAAAAAACAAGGAAGAAAATGACCCTCTATTTTTCAAAAATAAATAGAGACGGACTTAGAAGCATTTCTGATAAATCAAAAGTGACCAGAGCTGCACTTCACCTCACTAAAGAATTCTAAACACTTATTTATTCCTTTAGTGATTCATTTGTTTACATTTTTTAGCAGTGTGTATACTCTATATATTTCTAACACACATTGTCTCCTATGTTAAGCTATAGGTTTTCTAAATCTTCATTCAAACTCTATAACTCCCTTGTTTCCAACTGTGGATAGTGGTAGAGGTCAAGTAAGACCTGGACAGCCTGTGAGCTGTTGTTGGTTTTACCATGTAGAATTGTGGTAGAGGTGTTTGTACTTGGACAATGTTTTCACTATTCTTTACCCCGATCCAGGGTGTGGATCAAATTTATATAAATATTTTGAGAGGACTAGGTCTCGGCTTGATACTGAACCTCTTGGTTAAATTTTCTGTGCATTTTAGTTTAAGGCTAAAGTACTCTATATATTTTATATTCTGTTACTAATTACATTGAAATATAAAATTTTTTAAAGTTACTTTGATAGTAAAATTAGCAAGTGTTTATACTTATTGTGAACCAATAAGTTAGTATCAAAAGTTAAATTAATCATCTGATTAACTTAACTGAGACATAATAAAACTTTATGAAACTAATTGAACTTTTACAATCTATATAGATTCACTACAGTTTAACTTCTTTTTAAATAGGGGGATTTTAAGAGAAATATTTTTAACAGAAATTTTTATTGGATCTTAATTCACCCCCCCCCCCCAATGGAGTATCCACTCTGACCAACATTTGGTATCAGAGGGAGGTTTTTTATTTGATTATCAAAGTTTTCAAAATACTCTATTTTTACAAATGTGATTTTAGTTGTATCTTTAAAGATCTTAAATTTATGTTAGTTCTAAATTTTATCTCTTTAAATATATTTTCTAAAATATAGTTACCGACAATAGACTAGAAGGTGCTGCTACCAATAGGACACATTTATTTAATGGTAAAAATTATGCTTAGTGGAAACATAAAATGAAAATTCATTTAGAAATTATGGTATTTGATATCTGGACTGAAATAGAGACTCAATTTAAAATTCCAAAAACCGATAGAACTACTTGGTATGAACCTAATAAAACAGCTTACAATAATAATTGTAAAGGTATGAATGCCCTGTATTGTGCTCTAGGATATGAAGAGTTTAATAGAATATCTGCTTGAAAAACTGATTATGAATTTCAGGACACTTTGGTTGTTTCCCATGAGGTAACAACCAATGTTAAAGAAATGAGGTTGAATACCTATACAATTAAATATAATAACTTTAAAATGAAGCCTGATGAAACCATTTCTGACATGTATCTCAGGTTCTATGAGATTTTCAATACTATGAGCTCCCTTGGAAAGTCTATTCCACCAAAGGAACAAATTATGAGGATATTAAGATTTCTACCAGAAAGATGGAGAGGCACATCTATTTCTATTATAGAATCTTGCAACATCCACAATCTACCTGTTAAAGAATTAATAGGTAAGCTTATGATGCATGAGGAAGAACTCAACGTGAATAAGGAAGAAGATGATGAACCAAAAAGGAAGTCAGTGGCTTTTAATTCTACTTCCTCAAATAGAAAGGATAAGGAGAAAGTTCAGATACAAACTAAAAGCTCAACAAGTTAAAGTTCAGACTCTGACAGTGATACTGAGATGGCTCAGATAGCCAGAAGATTTACGAAGTTCTATTGGAAGAATAAATTCTTCAAAAAATAAAAATACAAAGGAAAATATGACAAAAAAGGTCATTGGATGAAGTACTGGAAGAATCCTGATAAAGGTGATGAGATTATCTGTTATGATTTTAAAAGGAAAGGTCATGTAAAAGCTGATTGTCCAAAATTGAAGTTCTAGAAGAAACATGACTATAAGGATAGCAAGTATAAGAATGAAATGAAATCCACTTGGAGTGCTTCATAAGACACTTCATGTGATTCTAATTCGGCTATGTATGAAGATTCTCATAAAGCTTACATGTGTTTTATGACAAACACATCTGAGGTAACACTGGACACTCCTACTTTAAATTCATACTATTTTGGAGTTTATTCTAATTCTGAATCTAAAAATATTTCTAGTGAAGAATTATTTGAGTATTTTAATATGCTAGAAGAGACCTGTAATGAACTTAAGGACAAGTACAAAGCCTTAAAGAAACATCATTATTTATCTAGCACTGTTAAATCTTCCCTTGAGATTGAAAAGGAAAATAATGCTCAATTTCATAAGGAAAATACTGAACAAAAATTGTCAAATGATAAATTAATGAAGGACTTAGAAAAATTCACAAATGTAAAAGATACACTTACACAAATTCTAGGTAAACAAAGTGGTACCAAAGTACACTATTGGTTTGGGATACCAACCTGGGCAGAGGAACTTTATCAAAAGTAGATTTATTCCTAAATCTGGACAAAATTCTTCTAGTTCTAGTTTTGGAAATTCATATGCCTCAACTAGTTATTCACATTGTTATATATCAAACAAAGTTTATATTTCAAAATCAATTGATTCTGTGAATTATATGAGACCCATGAGACAAATCTATGTACCTAAATCTTTACTTGCTAACCTGTCTGGACCCAAGAAGATCTGGGTATCAAAATTAATTTCCATCTAAACCTATTTTGTAAGAAACCTGCTTAAAGAGTTCTCAAAAGAAGGTATGGTACTTGGATAATGGATGTTCAAGGTAGATTTCTAGAGAATATTCATGCTTTAAAATCCAAATAAAGGTTGATGGAGGCTATGTCACCTTTGGTGATAATTCTAAAGAAAAATCATCGGCCTAGGCCAGATTGGAAACATTAATTCAGTTTTAATTTATAATGTTTTATTTTTTGATGGACTTAAATATAATTTGTTTAGTATTTCTCAGTTATGTGATGATGGATTTATTGTCATGTTTTAAAATTATTCTTGTAATGTTTTTAACTCTAAAAATGCTTTAGTATTTTCTGCCTTGAGAAATGAAAATGCTTATGCTGTTGATTTGAATTCTTTAGCCAAGTAAAATGTTACTTGTTTAAATTATTTTCATAAAGAATCTTGGCTTTGGCATAGAAAATTAGGACAATGCAACATTTATTCACTTAGAAAACTGACTAGGAAGAACTTATTTAGAGACCGACCTAAACTTGAATTCCCAACTGACAAAGTTTGTAATCCCTGTCAAAAGGAAAATCAACATAAATTTTCTTTTAAATCAATGAAATAAGTTTCAACTTCTCAACCGCTTGAGTTGGTTCACATGGATTTTTTTGGACCTTCTAGAGTTTCTATTTTAAATGGGAACTAATATGTTTATGTCTTAGTAGATGAATTTTCTAGAGATACGTTGGTATACTTCTTAGCTCCAAAAAGTGAAGCTCATTCTTATTTTGTCAAATACTCCAAGTTTGTAGAGAAACATAGTGATCTTAAGATTAAATCACTAAGAAGTGATCATGGTCGTGTGTTTGAAAATCATGAGTTTTAATCTTACTGCTCACATAATGGCTTTAGTCATAACTTTTCTTCCCCTATAACACCTCAGCAAAATGGTGTAGTAGAAAGAAGAAACAGAACCCTGTAAGAAATTGCAAGGACTATGCTCAATGAGTATGACCTACCTATTTATTTTTTGGGCTGAAGTTGTCAATACAGCTTTTTATATTATATATAGATTCTTGATTAGACCTATTCTTAAGAAGACCCCTTATGAACTGTGGAACAATAGGAAACCTAAAGTTAGTTACTTTAGAGTCTTTGGTTACAAAGTCTTTATTCTTAATACCAAGGATAATCTTGAAAAATTTCATCTAAAATTGATGAAGTAATATTCTTAGGATATTCTTTAACTAGAAAAGACTATAGAGTATTTAACAAAAGAACCAAATGTGTGGGAGAATCTGTTCACATCAAGTTTGATGAAACTGATCCACATGAACCTAAGTCTTCTCTTGAAAATCATAAAGAAGATTTGACTATTCTGGACCTTAATGATAAAACTAAAGAACCTACTATAAAAACATCCAGTTCTGGAAAAATTCTAGAATATGCTTCAATAGAACCAGAACTCAGAGAAGAGCCAGAAATTTCTAGACCTACATTTACTCGATCAACTAGGATTATAAAGAATCATCCTTTGGATGTTGTTGTTGGTAATCTTGATAGAGGTACACAGACTGGAGCTTCTCTAAGAAACCAGGTTTAACATCAAGCATTTATTTCATAGCTAGAACCTAAAAATGTCCATGATGCAATCAAAGATGAATTTGGGGTAATTTCTATGAAAGAAGAGCTAAATGAGATTGAAAGAAACAAATTCTGGGAATTAGTTGATAGACCCAAGAACACTTTGACAATAGGCACTAAATGTGTTTTTAGAAACAAATTTGATGAATCTGGAAATATAGTGAGAAACAGAGCTACGTTTTTTACACAGGGATATAGTCAAGAGGAAGGTATAGACTATGAGGAAACATTTGCACCTGTATCTAGATTAGAAGCCATTAGGATATTACTTCCCTATGATGTTCATCTGAATTTCAAGTTATATCAAATGGATGTCAAATGTGCCTTTCTAAATGGTTTTATAATTAAAGATGTTTTTGTTGAACAACAACCTAGATTTACTAATATTCATTTTTTGAATCGAGTTTTCAAGCTATCCAAATATTTATATGGTTTGAAATAAGATCCAAGAGCCTGGTTTGAAAGACATAGCAATTCTATTATTTCAAAAGGTTTTTCAAAAGGGATTGTTGATCTAACTCTTTATATTAAAAGAATTTCTAAAGATGTTTTAACAGTAAAAATATATGTTGGTGACATTATTTTTTGATCATATAAACATTCTTTATGTACTGATTTTTCAAAGAGTGTAAAAAATGAATTGGAAATGAGTTTAATTGGAGAACTCAAATATTTTCTTAGATTTCAAGTTTTTCAAACTGAAAATGGTATTATTTTGAATCAAAGTAAATTTACAATGGATCTTCTAAAATCTTTTGGTTTGGATAGTATTAAGGAAAGTGATACTCCTATGAGAACAGTTTGTAAATTGGATGCAGATAAGACTAGGAAACTTGTGGATCAAACCAATTACATAGGTATGATTGGAAGCTTAATTTACCTTACTGCTAGTTGACCAGATATAATGCTTAGTGTGTGTATGTGTTCAAGATCTCAAGCTAATCCAAAAGAATCTCATTTACTTGTTGTTAAAAAAAATTTAAGTATCTTAAACACACTGTAAATTGAGGTTTGTTTTACACAAAAGGACAATCTTTTGAGCTAATGAGTTATTCAGATGCTGACTTTGCTGGTTGAAAGTTGGATAGAAAAACCACATCTGGAACATGTCATTTTTTGGGAAAATCCTTAGTATCTTGGTGTAGTAAGAAGCAGAATTATGTATATTTTTCTACTACCGAAGTAGATTATATAGCTTCTGGTAGTTTCTATACACAAATTTAGTGGATGAAACACACTATTTTGGACTATGGATATGCTGTTAAGCATGTTTCCATCAACTGTGATAACACTAGTGCAATAAACATTTCAAATAACCCTGTATCTCACTCCAGGACCAAACACATTGATATACGGACCACTTTTTGAGAGATCATTACCAAAAAGGTGATATTACACATGAATTTATATGTATTGAACATCAATTAGCTGACATCATCACCAAAACATTAAGTTCGGATAGGTTAAGTTACATTAGACATGAGTAAGGAAGGATTAACCTTGATCGGTAGGTACCTCACCAATGTGAAAACCTCACCAATGTGAAAACCTCCCCGATCTGAAAACCTCACCGATGTGAAAACCTCACTGATGTGAAATCCTCACCGATTTGAAAACCTTACTGATGTAAAAACCTCACCGATGTAAAACCTCCCCGATGGATCTCACTGATAGGAATTCTCACCGATGAACCCTACCGATGAGTACGTGTTGTTTTAAATTTCTATCTACCACCAGAATATGAATCTTTTATAATTATATTTTAATTATTTATTTTATTATTCATAAATGATAAAACAAAGTATTAGTTACTCATTAATCAACTGAGCCTCAAACCCTTTACCCTCAAGCCTTAACTTCTGAACCTCTCGAAAACCCTACGTTCCTCGAACCAGAGATGCAAAAAACCAAACTCCCTTCTGTCAGAGATGACTTGGTGAGATGAATGCGAAGAAGCAGAAGACCGAGCCAGAAGGTTGTGGTACATTAAGTAGAACCAAGTCAGGGAGGCTACCAATGAATCCTTATTTGCAAAATAGAGTTATTTTGATCGAAAAAGTGCTATGCGTTGAATGGTTGTTGGATAAAAAATCATTAGTGCTCGAGGTACTAGAAAATCCAAAGTGGGTAGATTGCTTTTCAAACAATAATGTCCCCTACTATCTACAGCTAGTGAAACAATTTGATGTGTTTGTGAGCTTTGAGTAGTCACATGATGAGAACCGAGTGATTTCTTTTGGGAATGGAAAGGAGATATATTTTTCATCTGTTGAGTGGGTTGAATACCTGAAGGCTCCACATGAAGGTATTTCTGGATATGTATCGATAGAAATACCACCTACAAGTGATATATTCAATTATGAAACTGCCCTAGAGGAGATAACGGGTAGTGGAAATCAAAGACAAGTGGTGGCTACTCAAATGGATGGAGAGAACGGATTGTTGTTCAAATATGTTCAGCATGTCTTAATATCAAAGAGAGGGGACTTTGCGAATTTAAGATATCAAGATATCTATCTCCTACATCTCTTGAGACATTGTGTGAATGTGAATCTATGCAGATTGTTAATGTTTAAAATGGAGGATATGACCAATCCAAAATCAAAGACAAATTCCTTATTCTTTTCCAAGATGATCTCAGTGATGATCAATGTGAAAGGGGTAGCTGAGTCTCAGGATGACACAATGGTAGTAAGGAATAACTTCTGTATCACAAGCATAGTTCGCATATATATGAAGATAAACTGGAACCCATGGAGAGAAGAGTATGTTAATGATGAAAAAACTGTTTATGATAAATTAAATCCTCTGAATCATCCTTCCAGGCCTAAGGATGTGATGGATCTAGGGTTAGGACGTGACGAAGAACAACATGAGTACATTGATGAGACTGATGAAGAAAATAATTATATGGATGATGGAAGGGATCAGGACTTGCCTCCAAGTCCTGCTGTTAAATTTGTATCATCAGAAAAGGAAGCTTTAGAAGAAGAAGAAACTCTTGCTAATGAAGAAGACCAGCTAGTCCTTGAGAATGAAGGAGAAATAGAAAATGAATCTGAAGCCCCTAATGCTGCTTGCTTAAGTCTGAGTCCATTGATTGGAAGCTCAGTTGTGCTTGTTAAATATATAGTGGGAGAGATGGAAGGACATGTGTCTAATATAGAGGAGCATCCTACTGTTTCAGCTATTGTAGAGATGGAGTTGATAGTAGAAGATTCTTCTGAGGAAGAAAATCCTGCTGACAATGCTCTTGTTGTACAAGATAATTCACCAGGTGAGGGGGAGCATCAAACCAGATTTGGTAGTGTTTCAGTGGCTTTTAAAATTGAGGATTTGGCAGAAGACCCAGGTTTTGTTGTTTTTGGATTGGATTATCTCGATTATGATAATGAGGTATCCCTCAATAGACCAAAAACAAATTATGATATTCAGATTGAGTTGTTACCTGAAGATGTGGTCAGAATGCATGATATGGACAAGCTCAAGTCTGATCTCAAAATCAGTTTTTTGGAAGAAATAGAGAAAATGGAAGCTTCACTGGTGTCATCCAATCAATTGATTATGAATGAATTAGTGACCAGTATAGAATCTGAAAGAGTACCTGTTGTCATTGAACCTGTTGATATGATCACTAGGGGTGATGTTGAATCCTTAAAGAATGAGCTTAAATAGTCTTTTAGTGCTTCTGTTTCTGAGTTAAAACACTGTTTTGTTGAAGAAATGAGCAATTTGAAAAAGTCTTTTGAACTCTATCTTGGCTGTAATGTCTCTACCTTTATGGAAGAAATAGTGGATGAAGTTACAGCATGGCAGAATCAGTTGCCTAGACTAGAAGAGGATGTTGAAGCTCCTAAGAAATATATTATCTCTTTAGAATCTTATATGAGTTCTAAATCCCAAGCAGATAAAGATTTTGCTTATTTCAAAGGTGTTGTGAGCCAGATGGTTTTAGTCTTTTATGGTTTTAAAACCACCATGAAAGACCATGTCAGCACCCAAGATTCCCAAGTAAAAAATATCATTAGTGGATTGACCAAATACTTCTAGGGAAAAATAACTTTCTCTATTGGTTCTCTTGCCTCCAGACCTTCAGTAGGTTTAGATCAGATTAGAGCTGTGATAATGGAGGAGATTGGTTCAGCATCAACCAGGGGATCTTTGGACTCATCTGACCTGAGAAAAGTGTTAATTTCTACTAGAGATTCAGCTAGATAAATAATGAATATAGTCCAAGACTATATGAGAGAAGCTTATGCCTCTCAGAAAGAAGGGAAAGAAAGGGTAGACTCCTATTTTCAAAGGATTTATACCAAGCATCAGCTCAACAATCATTTCAAAATTATGTTAGAAAACCTGAAGTTACCTCATGTTACTCAAGCCTTCAGAGAGAAAGTAAGCATGCTAAGAGAACTGACTCCATCATTGGATAAATTAATGGAGAACAAGGATGATTTCAAATATTCTATGCAGAGAGGAGGAGGAATAATTTTGGATTTCAGA
Source organism: Viscum album (assembly GCA_963277665.1). Classification (NCBI taxonomy): domain Eukaryota; kingdom Viridiplantae; phylum Streptophyta; class Magnoliopsida; order Santalales; family Viscaceae; genus Viscum; species Viscum album. The sequence goes on from OY728150.1 coordinate 333,913,526, forward strand.
AATCTTTTGTTGCCTTTCTTTCATGTCGATGCTAGACTAGTGATTATACCTCCAGCTTTACCCGCCTCTGCCTCTACTGCTTCTCCTCTTCAGATGACTTCAACACAAGCCATTCGAAACCTTAATCCTATGATCACTCAAAGAACTACTCAGTACAGGCCAGGAACAGCTTCAGTGACTCTGCCTCCTATGATCATTTTTGGAATTCCTAAGATTTCACCTGCATCTACACTGTCTGAATCCTCTTCTGATCCAAAGGGAAGATCTCACATTGAGGATGTGGATTGAGTAGGTGGCTAAGATATTTGAGAGTAATCCCTTTTATTTTGTTTTAATTCATTGTACATTTTTTGCAACATGAAATAAAAATGGCTTTCCTTTTATTGAAGAGAAAATTATCATCTCAACCATTATATCATGTTGTTTTTTTAGATACATGGATCCATTATCTCCCATATATAACATTAGAGCATCTCGTTCCTCTCCTCCATCAACGGTTTTTCATTGGTGATGGAGCGACCTCTCCTTTCTTCTGTGTATCCCTTATCTTGAATCTGTTGATGTTACTCTTTCATCTATCATGCTCCCTTCCCCTTTGTTTCATTTTGGTTGTTTCTATTTTTCATTATTTACTCACCTTATTGTGTGGGTATCCCTTCTGTTGGGGCATGTTTTTTCCCTATGGCCTTTCTTTTTGTGCATCTCGGCACTTGTTCTGTAACACCATGATTTTTTATGGACTCTTTTTCAAATAAATTAAATTTTAATATATGCCTAGAAATGTACAAAGTGAAACATTCCTTTCATATAGAAACCTATTATTGATAAATTACATGAAAAATTAACTTGCAATATGATACACTCCACAATGACTTTGTGTACATTTCACACATCACCGATGTTTCTACAAATCATCATTTTATTATAATAATTCTTTATATGAGATAATTATAACCTATCCATTAAAAGTAGTAATATGAATAGTGATAAGTATTTTTAAAATATTATTTATAATTTCTTTATAAAAAAAATATTAATAATGAAATATATAATTTTTTGAAAAGTCCTTATATGTTTAAAAATACTATTTCCCAAAATTAACTACTTTTAATTTCTTCCTATTGAAAATAATAAAATTTATTTTAGAGACATTAATAAATTAATTTTTTTTAGAAAATAATATTTTTGAATTTATATTTTTGAAATTATATAATGGTACGTTGTTTATATTTTTCTGAGAAACATCATTATTCAATGAATATTGAAAAATACAGAATTTTAATACAAAACTGCTTTTCAGTCAAACTTATTTGTAAGGATAAATTAAATTTTAATTAGGTTTAAAATTTAAATTTGATAATATTTTTATAAAATAATCCAATTTAGTTCATTGTAACCATTTCAATTTGAAATTGGGTATAACAACACATCTAACTATTTGATGTTTTTATATTAAAAACTGACATTGTCGTCCCGTTAGCGAGATTATTTTTTAAATTAATTTCCTTAAATTATGTGATTTTAATTTTAAAAAATGGATTTAAAAATTTAATGTAGATTAATTTATAATTTATAATATTTTGAGCTTAGTATTTACAAAAATATTAGTGAAAATGATTTAAAGAAATTACAAATATTAAGAGAAAAAATAGTTTGAAAAAGAAAAAAATGAGAAATTTAAGACAAAAAAACCAATGAACTTTTCAAGAACCCCTTTACTAGACATTATTCAGACATTTACCTCCAATTATTTATTTTGGTTGGTTTGGTATTACTTTTTTGAGAAAAAAATGTGGTTACAACTTACTTCTTTTTCAAAAAATACATGTTTGTCCTTTCCCTTTACTATAAAAGGCAATTGCCTCTCCCTCTTCTTTACTCCACTCAAAAAACTTCAGATTGGCCATGATCAAAAAAAATACACTTCATAAAACTCCTTTTGTCCTCCTATAATCCTCCCTTTGTGACAAAAGCAGTTCAAGGGAGCCTACCAACACATACTAAAAGGAGTTACCCGATTATGACGTAAAGACTTCTTTCAATGTCCTTTCTTTTATATTTTTTATCCATCCCTCCAATCCCATTATTCAATTATTAAAAAAAACTGGTATATTAAATATATAGTATTTTTTATTCTATTTCTTTTACCTACACTTACACACACCTCCATCTAATCGGTAACAAACATACATTTTTTCTGTAAGGCAAACAAGCGCATCAAAAAACAATGATTGTTCATTTTTCTTTACCACCTCTCATGGTAGATATTGTGATGTAAAATATTTTTATATATGTTATATATTAAATTTATTATTTATTTAATATTATTTAATACTTTTAAATCACATATCCTTATACTTTCTATTTTGTGGAAATATGAGAATTTATTTTGAGGAAGTTTGGACTATCAGCCCCTCAAAAAGATGTGATTTGTTCACACACTACACTAAATGTAATAACGATTGGATTAATGAAATCATATGATATATATTTCATAATAACACTATTTGAATAATGAAATTTATATATAAATATATAAAAACATATATCATTTACCTTATTTCATTCATTATGATAATAAAAACGAAAACAACGTTCATGCGTACATACAGCTTATTATCTCCATGAACATTGTCTTTCATTTCATAAATATATATTCTATAGATTAATATAATAATAATATAATGAATATAAATGGTATTTATATAATGGTTTCAATTCTTGAAATTGTGATATAAGTATATGGACCAATGATATAACAAATTAATACACATTTGAAGAACCAAGTGAATAATAACTGAAGTGAAACCTTAATATAGAAATATTAAATTTTGGTTAATAAAATGTCATAATAAAACTGTATAATGTATTTTATATAATAATATTCTAGTTTTTCAGATTTATAATAAAAATTTAATTATTATATAGATGTTTTGAATGAGTATGATGAGACTTAGGACACTAGGTAAATGAAAAAGCATATCACTTTTATTTCCATGATATACATTCCTTATTCACCAATAAATTTTTTTGTGTGGTGTATGTATGGTCCATGAATTTATCATATTACTCTAATACATAAATTTAATGTTATTTACATATCCATTTTAATATCATTATTTCATGGGGTTTAAGTTTCAAAAGTTTTCACATCTAAAAGATTGTTTTTTCCCAATTTTCCTTCTTTGAGACTCATGTTTGGGTATACTACTATATTATTTTCAAGGTCTATATAATTCCATTTTACATGTTATATCATGAATCTTTTTATTTTAATGATGTATTGACCTTTATGTAATTTTCTTCTATTTCATGGATATTATAATCCCAAGTTACTAAGATGTAAGGGTTTATTGAAAAAAATATCATCATTTATCAAGATTGTTTATTATTATTCTTCATTTATTGAAATATTATAATACATCTCTCAAGAAGACTCATTAATTGTATTATACAATTTTTATTAATGGTTTCTACATGAATTAATACCATTTTCTTACTCTTTGGTACTTAATATGAATAGTAATAATAATAATAATAATAATCTGATTGTATTTTTCTCCTCATTCTGAAGTTTGTTTTATTTTTAACCCCATATTTTAATAAATTATTTGAAGTGATCCTCTTATATCATTTTGAAGTAAACACTAAACTTTAAAAAAATATTTTTTTTTAAATACTTATTTATAATTTTACTAATCTATTTTCAAAGAAAAAGATTTTCCAAACTATTATATGTTCTGAACACCAATTTTTTATTTTGAAAGGATATTTTCATAAAATTATTTGTAAATGTTATTTTAAAATTATTTACCATGTGATATAACATCCATTATTATTACTCATACTTTTTTGGTGAAATTATTCAATGTTTCCATTAATATTATTTATCTTAATGGATTATGTTTCGATGACATGATGTTTATTAAACATGTTTCTCTTTCACATGTTATATGATTTTGAAACCCTCCTCTTTTCCCAGGTTTGGTTTATGATGAATTCATTACGAAACCTGTCATTTTCCAAAAGTAAGAATATGATTTCATGTTTATAATACCTATTTAATTTCATGGTTTATGATATTAATATTTATAATCATGTGGAACATTTACGTATGATTTTACTATGAGATTGGTGTGACCTATATCTCCCTCTAATGAATTGGGTGAAGTTTTATATCTCATGAGATAGACTATGATGGTCTTTGGAATGAACTTTGGAAACTAATACGGACATGGGATTGATCCATGACTACCAAGATCGTATGATTAATGAACTCATGCTACTATGATGGCAATAGTAGTGAACCATGAATACCAAGATGGTATGGGGAGTGAACCCATACTATTAAGATTCTCTTGGTAGTGATGCCCTGGATAATATAGAAACACTATTATATATTTATGTGTCTTCTAGGATTCCACATTTTATTCCTATGTTATTATTTAAAGGATTAATTGGACACATTTACATATGATTCATTTCATATGAACTGTCTAGTTTTATAAAATGACACATGTTTATGATCTTTGATATGAAGGGTATGATCATCTATTTTCTTGATCGTGTTCACATAATATTATTCTCATGATTATAAATATGTATCTCCTTTATTTACCCTTACTCTGAAACTGATACCACCCATTTTTATGTTTCCTTACCCCATTTTAGAATGATCCGTATTATTTTTGATGTGTCCAATAAGGGTGATAGTCAAGACGAACCTAGTGGAAGATGATATACCTCATTTATATACTATTTTCTATGTTCCCATGTTTTCAAAGGGACTATACTAGTACATTATTTGGATGTCCATTTTTATAGTTTTTTAACTCTTCTTTAAAAGTTATGTAATATTAAAGTATGGAAAGTGAGGGTATCTATATTTTGTATCAGCTAAAATGTTTAGTTAACCTTATAAATATAGGATAACAAAAATTTATTTATATCACTAGGTATATTACAAGGATATGTATAGGAATGTATCTAAGGATAAGTATGTTGATACGTCAACATTTTTGAAAATGTATTGGAAATTTGTTAAATGATAGTGTGTGGTTTCCAAGAAAAAAAATCCATTTCTAGATACTACAAGTTCATGTGAATCTAGAACATATTTAACCTTGCATAACAACTCTGATAATATATTTCATGTCAGACACGTGGAAATCTGTTTCTTGACAATGAGCCTTGTTGCACACCTGGTCTAACACTCCAATGAGATATGATTGGGAAATTCAAAAACTCTTCTCCAACCATCATGATGGATTTAAATATATGTTTTATATGAATAATCTATGATAAACATAGTGATTCATATATTAATTATAGTTTCATAAATTAGTTATCATATAAGTAACATTTCTTGATTATGTGGTTTCTCAATATGATAATTATTTCTTACTCAATGCTTTTTTAGTAAATTGATGGATCCCAAAGGAAGAATGTTAATGCTAATTGTTATAAAAAATGTAATTTTTATCCTCCTCAAAAACCAAATGTTATGTGAGAGGGAAAGGAAAAAATAGTTGTTACCCTCAAAAAGCATTCTCATGTTATGAATCATGGTGGTCTTCCAAATGATCAAAAAATGGAACAACATTTTGTTTAGTATTTCATGAGGAAACAACCCCCTTATTTTAGATGATCCTCTAATCCACATGTTTCTAAAAAAAGGATCAATACTACTGATAATATTTTCTCTCTTCTCCAATGTTCAGAGTAGTATAAAGACATTCTGGTTTTTTATCATTTAGAATGTGAAGTGGAGTAGTGGAGGAATATAATCTAGAATATGAGGAAACAACAATAGATTGAATCCTTGGTTTGGGATGAGTTAAATAACTTATTTTTTAATATCTAATTTCAAATTATTCTTTATACCATTATGGAGAAAGTGTTCCATGAGATAAATCAAATGGATGATGAATCTGTTGGTACCTATTTGGTTAATATCATGAGACTTGAGAGGTACGCTTTAGGAATTATCATCCAACCTGAAAGTAAATATGAGTGGTTATTCAACGGCTTAAATACAAGTCTTATAATTCCACTGTCCATAAAATACATTAATATCTTTGCAAATATTTTTTTGTTTTGCAATCAAGATTGAAATAGAGGTTGGATTCAAGTACCAATCTCAGGGTTTTGATAATAAATTAAAGATAGGGTTTAATAAAAAATATGAAAACCATAAATAGAATATGATGACCTTTTATTTATTATCTAAGTGTGGGAAGAAGCTTGTAATAAATTTTCGTAAGGGGTCTAATAAATTATTTATGTGTGGAAGGGAAGTTCATCATAAATTTGACATCCAAAGTGAAGGGAAGAAGTTATCAAATGGTTTGAATGGATAAAAAACAACACAAAATGAACCTCCCACAATTTTGTGCTACAAGTATAAGGAGAATGGGGATATGATCCCTCTCATTTTCAATTTTTTTGGGAATGTTCTTCCAAAAAACCTCAGAATTCTTCATTTGGTTTAATTTGATATCATCTTTTGTATGGAATGGATTTTTATAAATAAATCCTGCATCAATTTTCAATGTAGAGAAGATAAGTTTTATATTTCAAACTCTCATATTATCATCAATCGACATAAAAATACATATAAACATAATATAGAAATTAAATCATGTTTATGGTAATTAATTATCATTTAAAATTGTTTATTAATATCAAATGGTTGGGAATAAAATTGACATCGATGATTTTTCAAATATTTGGGATTTTGTGGATGTATTTCCAAAATATTTTCCTCGGATTCCAGAAAAATTTAAAATAGTGTTCTCAACAAAACACATTCCTAGTTTCACACAAATTTCATTGACTCATTATAGAATGGACTCGAATGAGTTATAGGAATTTAAGGATCAACTTCAAGAAAACCTTGATAATGGATTCATTCTTCCATGCATGTCACCTTGGGGGTGAACTGGTTTTTTTGGGGAAAATAATGATGGACCAATGCAGCTATGACACGAGTTTAGAGAGTTGAAAAAAATAATGAAAAAGTATCATATTCCACATATTGATGACTTATTTTATCAACTACACAGAGCTCAATACATTTCCATGATTGAACATCATTCTAGATATGGTCAAATAAGGGTCAATTGGGAGGATATATCCAAGACAACATTTTGTACATGGTATGTACACTATGAATATAAAATTATTCTTTTTAGTCTTTCAATAGACCCTTCTATATTCAAGTATTTAATATATAGAGTCCTTATATATCACCTAAACTAGTTTTTTTTATTCTTACATATGATAAAATTATTTATTCAATAAAGAAAGGAAGAGAGAGAAGATCGTGTGATTATAATAGTAAAGACACTAAGTAATGAGAAAATATATCAAAAAATTACAAAGTGTCAATTTTAGTAGCAAAATGATTCATTTTTAAGTCACAAAATCTCAATAGATTGTATATTAGTAGATCCATCAAAGATGGTGGCTATTTAATATTTTCCTTTACCACCCACAGTGACATAGATCCATAGATTTCTTGATTTAGCTATATATTATCAATGGGTTGTAGATAATTTCTCAAGAATATATTATCCTCTAACCAGTTCAACTAGAAATGGTGTCAAGCTCCTCTACAAATATAGATGTGAGGAAATGTTTAAGTAACTGAAGAGAACGTTAGATAGTGCACCTATGCTTAAATTATAATAAAGTAGAGAAGGGATTTTAATCTATAGTGATGTATCCAAGAAGGGTCTAGGATGTGTTCTTAAAAAGAATAAAATGGTTATCACTTATTCTTTTACAGAACTTAAAAATTAATGATGAAAATTACCCAACTCATGATTTGGAGTTAGCATTGGTAATTTTTCAATTAATGAAATAGAGGCATTATCATTATGGGGTAATGTTTGATATATATACTGATAATAAAAGTTTGAAATATATATTCACATAAAAGGAGTTGAGTAGAGACCCAAATATTGACGTACATTGAAATTAAATTACTTTTTCAAAATACTTAATACATAACAGGAACCAACACTCAAGGACCATAATAGTTTACTGTCTTTGGAAACTCGGAACATAATATTCTAATCGTGGTGAATGATATTCAACATCTCCCCTAAAGATCTGCCCCTTTTTGTTTTCTAACCTAAAACCTTTCTTTAAATCCTGGGGAAAAGAAAACATAAAAAAGGGTGAGCTCAAATGCTCAGTAAGGGTAAGCATGGAGAAAATAAAAAAGTCATATACATTTGAACATAAAAACATGAACATAATCTTTAAACATCAAGATCATGAGAAATGACATAAAACATGTAAGTACCTAAGGCATAGATCATAATTGGACATCAATCGTGATAAATAGCATGGAAATAAAACATGTAATTGTGGAAACCATTAAGAACATATTATTATTTCCATAGAAGCCAAGGCGTTTCCGCCAAGACCATCTTAGTGGACAAAGTCCCTTTCTGAATCGAGTTCACTCCTCGTTTTAGTCTTGTAACACCGAATCGGATTAACATACCATTCCATCCATGTCAATCTCATGACATATAAATATTTACCCAATTCATTGGAGGGGGATATAGGTTCCACCCATCTCATAATGAAATAATTCTTACTTGTGCCACAAAATTAACATAAATCATTCATCATTACCCAAAGTATAAAATGGGTTTCATAAACATCATCCAATCATAACATAATCCATACAAAAAAAATGTGTATCATTTCATCATAAGAAAAGTGAAACCATGTAAATCGTAGAGAAATTATACATGAAACATACACTTATGAAATAATGCCATATTATATGTAAAATGGTTTTGATAAAACACTTGAAATTAATTCTTGAGGAAAATATCCTTTATTCTTCAAAATCATTTACTTTTCACAAAATGCCATGAAATTTAAAAAAAGGATTTTGTTGAAAATAGTAATTAAATGTTGTAGAGTAAGCTTCATGAAAATAAGGCGTTATGAAACCGTAAAAATCTGTTCATGCCATATAAGTTAAAAAACATTCTCTTCGTACTTTTAACTTAAAAATCAAAAATTACCGTAATGGTAAACAAAAGAATGATTTCTTCCATAACACAACGTAAAATGTCAAAGAGAGGTAAACATGATTTTAAACATACATGTAATAATATTAAACACTTTATAAAAATCATTTTTATGGGCATGGATGAAAAATATAACCCCAGTAAATACTTACGATTAAACAATCTCGGATAAGAACGAGATTGGGATAGTTATCCCTTACCCTAGGTCTGATATCCTTCGTACGTATCCTAACCTCATGTATAATGATTTAAATAATGTCATTGACTTATTACTAAATCATATTCATTGTTATGATATCCTATATGGTTCACTTATGACATTATATCACCCGTTCTTTTGTAAATTCAATGTTAAATCAACATTTTGGGTAAAATCATTTCATTTATCGTACGTGTTTCAACATGTTGTTCTTGATATTATTACTTATATCCTGATTTAATTAATTACAGAATGTAAAACATGATTTATATATAATATATATTCAGTATATAAATATATATGATAGATCAATAAATGGAATGAAATACACCATTCATGGAGACAGTAGGTCGTGCATACGCATGAATGCTATTTTTGTTACCTTATTGAATTAAATGGAATTAAGTAAATGAAAAATATATGTTCATAAATCCAGTATCATTATTATTTAATATCATTCATGATTATTTATTATATATACTTTATAATCATACTTGAATGGTTAATCATGGAAAATAAATCGCATCGCGCTTGTGGAGACGGTAGTCCGTACGTACACACGAACGATTATATCATTCCCATGATCATGGAATTGTATTAAAGTGTTTTCATAGTATTTAAGAATAATTATCACTTTATAATAATCATATATAGTTATTTATTTACACCATTATACCCATCCAATTAAGGTGGTGGTGGAAAGCAGATTACACCACGGCGTGGAGACGGTATTTCGTACGTACGCACGCGTGGTGATTTCATTTTCCGTAGGATGGATAGAAGATTAAATTGGGTTATTTCATATTTATAATGAAATATTATGATATTATTGATAATTATGTAATTAATTTATGATGAAAAAATTAGAGAAGAATAAGTAGAAGAAGAAACAAACTTGAGATAATCGGATGAAGAGATTACCTCTTCTTCGATGCACCTCATTTAGGCTTCCTCTTAAGGAAGTACAGTTGGTCTTTTGAGAAGACCAGAACCACCAGAATGTTTCTAGGGAAGTATAGAAGTGAAATTTTCATGGGTTGGCAGAGATTAAAGGCTCAAAAGGTTGTTAAGAGAAGAGGGAAGGGGTGCCCTTTTTATAAGGGAGGAGAGGGGCACCTTTGGAAAAACGTAAAATATTGTTTTATAATAATATCATATTCGGATTATAATAGATCCAAATTGATTTATTTCAAATCTAAAGAGGGTATGGGTCGAAATCAATTCAACCAATAGGTTTTAGATAAATATAGGTTACTATTTTAACATTATATTTTAAATTTAACTATAAGTTAAATAATTTAACTTTTACTGTGTCTTCTTGTTTTATTACACTATATGGTTAATAAACATACTATAAACAGCCAGAAAAACCCCAAGTGGTTCATTATTAATATATATAATCTTATCTAAGTAATTTGGCCTAACCTTAGATTTTTAGAAATATAATACCAATTTATAATATAATATTTGTTTTAAAAACTATTTTATATCAATTTTGACACTATTTGGTAATTGATTTTTGTGAAAATCCTAAAAGCATGGTTTGTTCGAAAAATGTTTATTAAATCAATAATAACATGTCATATTAACATATAAAATTGGTGGAATTCATAAAAAGTTTCAAATTACAATTATTTTGGTATTTATAATATCAGTTATTGTAATATTTTATTATTTAGGTAATTACTACATCACCATTGTGTCATAAATAACATAAATAAATTAATGTCTAAAAATTATAAATAAAATACCATTAGGTAGGAGATCTTTTAATTATTATAATTAATATTTATAGTCGAATTTATCTTATGTATAACCCTATATTAAAAATGTTTTAGTTATTAAATTTTTATTTTTACTATTTTATCTCTTTTTTTAAATAAAATAATAATAAATGTCCTATTCTAATCCAAGTGGACCTAAAGGGTAATATTTTATTCCTAAGGTTCTTTTTGGTCGAATTAAACATATCCAATAGAATTAGGACATGTGTTAGGGTAATAATAATATCATTTTTACCCTTCATTTCCCTATTTACTTTAAACCGTTTTAAATAAAAGTAAAAAGTTACTATTCACAAAAAAATTATTTTCATCTTATTGAACCAAATTTTACTCCTTGATATTAACCGTGTCTCTTGGATTTACAAAATTCCACCCACAGAAGCAGTAAAATTATGTTTTATATAGATTTTCAAATTCTCCTAGGAGGTGGGTAAAAGACGGTGAAATGTTCAATAAAATTTTTATATATCAAAAATTATTCTAAAATGACTCAAATAAATTACATTGAACTTATATAGGTATTTTGTATAAATTTTCACCTATATTAAATTTAATAAAATAAATAATTATTTATATAAAAAGTCAGTTTTTAAATAGTAACCTAGTGTTTTCCGTATTAATAAAAAATTGAATGTTTTCAGAAAAATACCAAAAACTCACCCTAGTCAAATTTTGATATTCTGAATCCAAAAATGATGTCCATTTTGAAAAATAAAATGTTAAAAATTGGGTATTACTATTCATAATGGTTAGTTCGTAATAATATTATAATAATATCTCGTTTACTGAAACTTGGTATTGCGTACTACACATGCTATCGAATACGGTATTGATTGCGTGTAATGCTATCCAAGTCAGGGATGCATGTAGTGAAAGCTCTGTTTGGTGTTTCATATAACATAATCAAAAATTATTTAATTTATACATTTAAAAAAATCTATACTTAATGTTATATAATATAATTTCCACAAAACGAACCTGAAATTGTGTGTAACACGAACCAAGAATAGTTTTGCATATACTACAAGCTAATATGGTGTTGTGTATAGCACAAGATAATCTGGGTTTAGTGTATAATAGAAGACATCAAAGAAATTAAAAATAATATATCTCATAAAATCTCAGGGAGTGACATTCTACCCACCTTAAAATGAATTTCTCCCTCGAAACTCGTTGGGGTTATAAATTGGTTACTACTTGAAAGTTTCATTCATAGAAACCCATATCCTAAAAAGAAATACCAAAACTAAACTTTAAAAACTAAATTATAAAACGTAACGGTTACCCAAATTAACTAATCACTCGGTTTCCATATAGGAGAATATAGGTGAAAATAAGGATATGGAAGAGAAATATGACAATCAAAATCTAAGGGAGAGTGGTAGAGAACATGGCTATGAAAAATCCAACAATCACAAAGCCATAAATTTGTGATGATCTAAGGTACCATCTGATTCATCAGATATAAAGGCACTAGGACAACATTTTTGGTTTTTAAGATCATTTTCCTAAAGTTGAAGAATTTAAATTAGAATAAATACTTACTTTATTGTGGTATAATCTCATAGTTGTTCATGCCTTGAACAATTTCCACTTCATCTCTTAAAGAAATAAATTTGACAATTTCACCCGTGAAGTGTTAGAATATCATGTGGTAGAATGATGGGTCATTCCATATGTCTCAAACAAAAGGTTAGGAAAAGTTATCAAATATACACAAGTCCATCTATGGTGAGGTTTAACGTATATGATTCCAAAAATAGACTTATACTTCATCTATCATACCGCTTAATAAAACTATTTTCTACTAACCAGGGACTTCCTGTAGGCCAATGGTACGAAATAAAGGCTTGTCGCACTTTGGTTGTGGGTTCGATTCCCACAGCCTTGTCCGAAGCGACGGGTTATCTCCCGTCCTGCAGGTTTCCCATTTTTCTAAAACTACATTATAATAACATTACTACAATAAAATAGAAGAAAATACCATCTTATGTCTATCTTAATTCTTTCCAATCTTTAGGATTATCCAAAATACTTCTGTCCAAGCTCATAGTATAAAAAAAACAATTACTAGAAATGCCATCTACCAAGCATGTGAATACCATCATTTATCCCCCATATATCATACGATATATCTAGTTGGTCACAAGACAAACATTTGAATACCTTAATCATGTATTCTCTTGAACCATAGTGAAAACATGAATCTTGTCACAAGGTAACTCTTTCCATATACCAAAATCCAAAAAATTCTATATACTCAAACCATGATATCACATTTTCCTTATATTAGTCATGAGCTCATTAATACTATTAAACATTTCATTATCTCCTTATCCCTTATTTATGTGCATATCATCTGTTTTCCAAAATATTTGGATCACTTTTCATGGTTACCGGTACCATATAATTATTGAAAACCATTACATAGATATTCCAAAATTCCATAATACCATAAATGATATTCCATGATACTATTTGAAATCCCATTACATAAACACTTAATCATTACACAACATCATTTTCATACGCAACCTCACAAATAGTGATCGCATGTGACTTCCCTTTATCCTTTTCATTAAGAGGTTTCTCACGTTGATCATCATTAACCCTTGGATTAGGGCATTGATTAGCATAATGCATCATTTCCTTGCACTTGAAGAATTGAAGTGCTATTGGTGCATTCTCTACAGTCTTTTCTTTATTCACATCATTAGCAACCCTTTTTCCATTACTTATACACTCAGCTACTCGAGGAAATTATTTTCCTCACTTAAAAAATTTTCTAGTCCCTGAAGACAATCTACACCATGGTTCTTTCAACACTTTGAGAATAAAGAAACATTTATCTTCTTTTCACCATTATTCTGAGATTTCTCTTTGAACTTCAACTTTGATTCTTGTCAAAACCATGAGATGGATATGTAACAACAACTTCCATTTCTACCATGATAGCACAAAGCACAATTTCTTCATAGCTAATGAAGTCTCTTATAGCTATCGCCCTTTGAAGACTTGGTTTTAAGCTACTGAAGAATTGATCCACTTTACTTTCAGGTTGGATGATAAAGCCAGATGTATACCTTGGAAGTCTTGTAAAATTCACATCATATATACCAACAGATTCATCATCCATCTGCTTATGCTCAAGGAACTACTTTTCCATCTTTGTTTGAAGAATATAAGGGAAGTACTTACTAAAAAACAAGTTCTTGAACTCGTCCCATTCCATGGATTCAATTTCATCTTGGGGCCTCGTATATTTAATTAGAGTCCAGCATTGATCTGCTTCACCTTCTAAACGGTAAATAGCCAGAATGATTTTTTCATGTTCTGAATAGAGAAGTATGAAAAATATCTTTTCAATGGTAGTAAACCATTGTTCAGCAACAAGTGGATCAGAAGACCCACTCAAAGAAGGTGGATGTTTCCTCATGAAGGAATCAATAGAATATTGTTCCCTTCTATGCTCATTTGTGAGTCCAGAATGATTCATAGCTTGTGTAAGTATAGTAATTAGATTTTGCACTCCATCTCCCATAATGTTGGTTTGTTCAGGAGTACAATCATTGAATTGTCCATTAAATTGATCAACATGGTTCTTTCAAGTTCCTTCTATCATCTAAAATGCAAAACGAATATTGTGAGAGGCAAAAATCATGCTACGGAAAACAACATAATAAAGGCAGTGTACCTTCGATATCTAACATCTTACATTTAATTATAATATCATTAAGGTAATTCTAGGGCTATAACCTATACTTATACTTATCCTTTGAGAGATCCCTAGACATACCATAGAAATATCTCTACGGATCTCACAAAAGTTTTCACATCCTAGTTTCCAAAGTTTAACTAAACCTTTCCTCTGATAACAACTGTAGAGACCCAAATCTTGACATACATAGACATTACATTACTTTTGCAGAATACATAATACATAACAAGAACCAACACTCAATGACCATAATATTTTAGTGTCTTTGGAAACTCGGAACATAATCTTCTAATCATGGTGAAATATCTTCAACATCTCCCATAAAGATCTTCCCCTTTTTGTTTTCTTACCTAAAACCTTTCTTTAAATCCTGGGGAAAAATGAAAACATAAAAAAGGGTGAGCTCAAATTCTAGGTAAGGGTATGAATGGAGAAAATAACATAAATCAAATACATTTGAACTTAAAAACATGAACATAATGTTTAAACATCATGATCTTAAGCAATGACATAAAACATGTCAGTAGGTAAGGCATAGATCATAATGGGACATCAATCATGATAAATATCATGGGAATAAAACTTTTAATTGTGACAACCATTAAGCACATGTTATTATTTCCATAGTAGCCATGTCATTGCTGCCAAGACCATCTAAGTGGACAAAGTCCATTTCTGAATCGAGTTCACTCATCGTTTCAGTCCTGTAACACTGAATCGGATTAACTTACCATTCCAACCATGTCTATCTCATGATATATAAATCTTTACCCAATTAATTGGAGGGACATATATGTTCCACAAATCTCATAATTAAATCATTCGTACTTGTGCCACAACATGAACATAAATCATTCATCATTACCCAAAGTATAACATGGGTTTCATAAACATCATCCCATTATAACATAATCCATACCAAAACAATTGGTATCATTTCATCATAAGAAAAGTCAAAACATGTAAATCATAGAGAAATTATACTTGAAACATACACATATGAAATAATGACATCTTATATGGAAAATGGTTTTAATAAAACACATGAAATTAATTATTGAGGAAAATATCCTTTATTATTCAAAATCATTTTCTTTTCACAAAATGCCATGAAATTTTAAAAGAAAAGGATTTTGTGGAAATTTAAATTTAAATATTGTATAGTAAGCTTCATGAAAATAAGGCGTCATGAAACCATAAAATTCTGTTCATTCCATATAAGTTAAAAAAACATTCTCCTCGTACTTTTAAAGGAAAAATAAAAAAGTACCGTAATGGTAAATAAAAGAATGATTCCTTCCATAACACGAAGTAAATGTCAAAGAGGGGTAAACATAACTTCAATAATACATGTAATAATATTAAAAACTTTATGAAAAACATTTTTATAGACATGGATGAAAAATATAACCGCAACAAATACTTACGAATAAACAATCTCGGATAAAAACGAGATTGGAATAGTTATCCCTTACCTTAGGTCTAATATCCTTCGTACATATCCGAACCTCCTGTATAATGATTTAAATAATGTCATTGACTTATTAAATAATCATATTCATTTTTATGATATCATATATGGTTCACTTATGACTTTATATTACTCGTTCTTTGATAAATTCCATGTTAAAGCAGCGTTTTGGGTAAAATCGTTTCATTTATCGTACGTGTTTCAACATGTTGTTCTTGATATTATTACTTATATCCTGATTTACATAATTCTCGAATTTAAAACATGACTTATGTATAATATATATTCATTATATAAATATATATGATAGATTGATAAATAGAATTAAATACACTGTTCATGGAGATGGTATGCCTTGCATACGCATGAATGCTATTTTTGTTTCTTTATTGTATTAAATGGAATTAAGTAAATGAAACATATATGTTAATAAATCCAGTATAATTATTATGTAATATAATTCATTATTATTTATTATATATACTTTTTAATCATAATTTAATGGTAAATCGTGGAAAATGAATCTCAATGCGTTCGTGGAGACGGTAGTCCGTACGTACGCACGAATGATGATATCATTCCCATAATCGTGGAATTGTATTGAAGTGTATGTATAATATTTCAGATTAATTATTACTTTACAATAATGATATATAGTTGTTTATTTACACCATTATACCCATCCACATAAGGTGGCGGTGGAAAACAGATTACACCACGGCATGGAGGCGGTATTCCGTACGTACACACGCGCGGTGATTTCGTTTTCCGTAGGATGGATAGAAGATGAAATTGGCTTGTTTAATATTTATAATAACATATAAGTATATTATTGATACTTATGTTATTAATTTATGATGAAACAAATAGATAAAAAGAATTATAAGATGAAATAAACTTGAGAGATCGGAAGAAGAGATTACCTCTTCTTCGATGCACCTCCTTTAAACTTCCTCTTACGGAAGTAGAGTTTGTCTTTTGAGAAGACCAGAACCTCCAGAATGTTTCTAGGGAAGTGGAGAAAACAAATGGTCAGGGTTTGGCCGAGATTCAGAGCTCAAAATGGTGTGAAGAGAAGAGGGAAGGGGTGCCCTTTTTATAAGGGAGGAGAGGGGCACCTTTGGAAAAAACATAAAATATTATTTTATAATAAATTCATATTCGATTTATAATAGATCCAAATTGATTTATTTCAAAGCTAAAGTGTGGATGGGTCTAAAGTCTATCAAACAATAGGTTTTAGACAAGTTTATGTTACAATTTTAACCTTATCTTTTAGATTCAACTATAAGTTAAATAATTTAACTTTTACATTGTATTCTTGTTTTCTTACACTATATGGTTAATTAACTTACTATAACCAACCAAACGAACCCCAAGTAGTTCATTATTAATATATATAACCTTATATAATTCAGTTGTCCGAACCTTATATTTTTAGGAATATAATAACAATTAATAATATAATATTTGTTTTAAAATCAATTTTATGTTAATTTTGACACTATTTGGTAATTGATTTTTGTGAAAATCATAACAGCATGATTAGTTAGGAAAAAGTTAATTAAAAAATTATAACATGTCATATTAACCTATAAAATTAGTGGAATTCATAAAAAGTCTCAAATTAAAATTATTTGGGTATATATAATATCAATTATTGTAATATTTCATTATTTAGGTAATTACTACAGCACCATTGTGTGATAAATAACTTAAATTATTTAATTTCTAAAAACTATAAATAAAATACCATTAGGTACGAAATTTTTTATATTTCTAATGAATATTTATAGTCGAATTTATCTTATGTATAACCATATATTAAAAATGTTTTAGTTATTAAACATTGATTTTAACTATTTTAACTCTTTTTTAAATAAAATAATAATAAATGTCCTAATCTAATCCAAGTGGACCTAAAGGGTAATATTTTATTCCTAAGGTTTTTTTTGGTCAAATTAAACTTATCCAATAGAATTAGTACATTTTATATGGTAATAATAATATCATTTTTACCCTTAATTACCCTATTTACTTTTAACCGTGGTAAATAAAAGTAAAACATTACTATTCACCAAAAAATATTTTTATCATATTGAACCAAATTTTAATCCTTGATTTTAACCATGTCTCTTGGATTTTCGAAATTCCACTCACAGAAGCAGTAAAATTATGTT
This sequence comes from Viscum album, assembly GCA_963277665.1. Taxonomy (NCBI): domain Eukaryota; kingdom Viridiplantae; phylum Streptophyta; class Magnoliopsida; order Santalales; family Viscaceae; genus Viscum; species Viscum album. Next base: position 333,931,934 of record OY728150.1, read on the forward strand.
TTTATGTAGATTCTCAAATTCTCCGAGGAGGTGGGTAAAAGACGTTGAAAAGTTCAATAAAATTTTTATATATCTAAAATTTATATAAGATGGCTCAAATAAATTACATTGAACTTATATAGGTATAACGTATAAATTTTGAACTAAAATAAATTTAAATAAAATAAATAATTATTTATATAAAAAGTCGGTTTTTAAATAGTAACCCAGTGTTTTCACTATACATCAAAAATTTAATGTTTTCAGAAAAATATCAAAAATTTACCCTAGGCTAATTTCGATATTCTCAATCCAAAAATGAAGTCCATTTTGAAAAATAAAATTTCAAAAAGTGGGTATTACTATTCATAATGGCTAGTTCATAATATTATATAATAATATCTCGTTTAGTTAAACTTGGTATTGCGTACTACAAACGCTATCGAAGGTCTTGATTGCGTGTATTGCAAGCCAAGTCAGGGTTGCGTGTAGTGAAAGCTCTATTTGGAATTGCGTATAACATAATCAAAACTTATTTCATTTATACATTAAAAAAATCTATACTTAATGTTGCGTAAAATAATATCCAGAAAACGAACTTGAAATTGTGTGTAACACGAGCCAAGAATAGTGTTGCGTATACTGCAAGGTAATACGGTGTTGCGTATAGTACAAGCTCATCTTGGTGTAGTGTATAATAGAAGATATCAATGAAATTAAAAAATAATATATCTCATAAAATCTCGGGGTGTTACAAGTTGAATATGCTCTAGAGAATATAGTTAGAGTTGATAAAGGATTATTACAGAAAAATACATTTCTAGCTGTGTATAGAGAACAAGGTGGCTGATGCTTTGAAATAAAAGTATCATTATATCTCATCAGTGATGAGGATGAAAAAAGATCCAATATTTTATTATTTTCAAAGGATGGATCATGAAATCATGAAGGGGGGAAATATTATCATTCTCAAATAAATGTTCCACCCTCCATCTATGTGAATATTAAAGAGGCACATAAGGAAGATGTAGATATGAAAATTAAATTGATAATTTTTCATGAGTTTTTACTTGATTAAGATGGAATGATATGGTTATATAACCCAGTATGAGTTCTTTCTGTGCCATATTTGAATAAGGAGTTGTTATATGAAGCTCATAGTTCATCCTTATCTATTCATCGTAGACGTATGAAGATGTACATGGACTTGAAGGAATACTTATGGGGGAATGGAATTAAAAGAGATATCATAGAGTTTTTCTCTCAGTGTTTGGCATGATATCATGTTAAGGATCAACGAAAAAATTCAAAGGGATTATTTCATACATTACCCATTCTAGAAATGAAATGAGAGACCATCACTATGGATTTTCATGGACTACCCAAAACCATTAAATGGTTTACATCTATATGGGTTTTAGTATAACTCCTTACTAATTTAGAAAACTTGATCGCTTCAAGAGAAGACATCTCTCGATATCATCTATCTAGGATATACATTAAAGAATTGGTAATGCTTCATAGAGAACCGCATTCCATTGTATCGAATAAGGATATGTGGTACACCACAATGTTATGGAAAATACATTATGATGAACCTTATTTATAATTGAGTTTCACAATTGTCTATGATCCTTATATAGATGGTGAGTCTAAAAAATCAATTCGAACCCAATAAGATCACTTGAGATCTTGTTCTAGTGATTTCAAAAGTAGTTGGGATTAACAAATGCTTCTAGAGGAGTTTTCATAGAACATTAACTTTTACTCGAGCATTCAAATAGAAAATTATGAACCCCAATAGGGGATGAAATATATAGGTCCAAAATTCTACGATGAGGTTGGATAATGAAAGCTATTGGGACCTTAGATCGCATTATAAATAGCTGAGTAGGTGAGATCCATTCTAAATCATATAAAAGAATCTCAAATTTTCCAAAACAAATATACTAATAACAAACAGCATGATCTAGAATTTGATTTTGTTGAAAATATATTTCAATAACTCTCACCCGAGAATAATGTAATGAGTTTTAAATTTAAAGGGAATCTATGCCTTTGGTATATTGGTCCATTTTAGATCTAAGATCATATCGGGAAAGTGGCCTAGCACTTGCAACTTCCTCCAAATATCTCTCAATTGTATGATGCATTCAATGTATCACTCAAAAGGAAGTACATACTCAACTCTTCACATGTACTGAACTTATAGGTCATATAACTAGAGTAGGATCTTTCTTTTTAAGAACAACTAGTTGAAATTATAGACCAATCTGATAGGGTTCTACGAATAATGAGCACTCACCTAGTGAAAGATTTATAGATAAATAATCAGTTGGATGAAGAGATGTGGGAACTTGAGAATATGATGTAGTGGAATTATCCTCATTTTTTTACCCATGTGGAAAATTTTGAAGGAGAAATTCGTTTTAAGGGGGTATAATGTAACACCCTAAGTTTTTATAGAATTTTTTCTATTATATAAAATTTTTAATTATGTATTGGAATGAATTAGGTCATGCACTCTTTTTCACGTAATAATGAATCAATGTACATTACATGTAAAATCGACTCAGTGTATGTTAAACACAAAACCGACTTGCCGTACATTTCATGAAACACCAAAGTTTCTAAGAATCATTATTTTATTATTATAACTATTTAAACATGATAATTATAACCTAGAATTTAGACATAGTTATATGAATAGTAATAACTACTTTTAAAATATTTTTTATAATCTCTCATATAAATAAATTAGATTTTTAATGAAAGATATAATTTTTTGTAAAGTTCTTATTTGTTACTATTTTCTCAAAAGAACAGTTTTTAATATCCTCATGTGAAAAATAATAAAATTAATTTTAGACACTTTTATAAATGTTTTTTGGATAAAATAAACTTCAATTTTGAATTTATAATGTCAAACTCTTTATAGGGTGAATATTTTAAATTTTTCTGAGCAATATCACTTTTTTATGAACATTAAATAATACTAGATTTTAATTCAAACATGGCCTTTCATAAAATTTATTTATCAAGATATGTTATATTTTAATTTCATTCAATAGTTCCATTATATTATATTTTTATTAGATAATCCAATTTAGGTTATTAGAACTAATTTCACATGGTAATCCATTATAAAAACATAGCAATATTTTGGAACTTTTAACTTTAGAAACTTGTAGTGTCATCCCGTCAGCGGGATTATTTTGTAAATTAATTTCTACCACTTATGTGATTACAATTTACAAAAAAAATTATTCCTCATTTTGAATCAGCATAATTTATAATGTATAATAATTTCAACTTATTATTTTATATAAAATATTAGTGAATACGATTAAAATTAATTTAAATGATTAATAGAAAAATAATTTTAACATAGTACTAACACTTCAATTAATGACCAAAAATGACCAAGAAACCTTTACAACACATATTGAATGGCCATGATTTTTCCATGAACCATATATTATTAAATTATATATATATATATATATATATAGATAAAAATTTTTGGAAGAGAGAACGTGTTTTAAAAATTCCATGTTTGTCCTTTCGCTTCTTTATAAAAGGACAATGCCTCTCCCTCTTCTTCAAATATATTAAACCACTTAGGATTGAAAAATATATACCCAATAAACATTCCAAATTCGCTAAATTCCTTCAATAATCCTCCAATTCAGAGTAAATTAATCCATGTAATCCTTTTGGTGCTAACCAAAGGGAGTTACCTGATTAAGAGGTTACAACTTCTCTCAAGCTCCTTTATTTTGTTTTCATTATCCCCTCCATCCACTATATTTATTACATAAATGTATAAAAACTCCATAATATTTAATCTAATAGGGTTTTTTCTATGTTTTATACCTACACATACACACAACTCCAACAAATGGGTAACAAATATATTGTTTATGTGTACAATGAACTACCGCATCACAAAAAGATTACGGTCCATTTCTCTTTACCACCTCTCATGGTGGATATTATGATGTAAGATATATTTATATATGTTATATTATATATTTATTATGTATTTAATATTCATTAATCCTTTTAGATCATATATATATATATATAAATATTTTCCATTTGTTGTAAATATGATAATTGCATTTGAGGAAGTGTGGACTACTTCCACCTCAAAGCAATGTGATTCATTCAAACAATACATGGAATGTATTATGGATGGTTTAGTGAAATTACATTATATATGTGGTGTAATAATTATTTTGGAATAATGATATATATATATATATAGTCACACACATATTTCATTTACCATCATTCTTTCAATATGACAATAGAAAGAGAAACAACGTCGATGCTTACGTACGACAAATCGTCTCCATGAACTGTGTAATCCATTTTATAATAATATATTATATAGATTTTTAAAATACACATATAATGAATTTACATGGTATTTATATAATGATTTAAAATATGTAAATCCTGAGATATGTTTACAGTATAATGATATAACAAATTAAGACACATCACTACTATAAAACAGGCCTTTAACTACACATGATGAAGAATTTATTAGTGCTAACAAGCACTGAACATATGAAAACTATTAATATCCCAAAACAGTCATTAGATCTAAAAAAAGTGTTCTTAAATGACCCCTTAATGTTTCTTTTTTTAGAAATGTTAAAGGGCCCTTTTAACAACACAATTTAATAGCACTTTTTAATTACTGACAAATGCAGTAATGTTAAAGGGGATGAAATTGAATTTTGGGGACACCTATGAGCCTGACTACCTTTATCAGTTCTTCCACAACCCCTTTAACAATTCTCCACCCCCCTTATAAGTGCTTTTAACTACATGACATATTATCAGTGCTATGTGAATTTTCATCATTTTTCACATTTGCCTGTATTCGAACCATAAACCTCTCCATCAAAGATGGAATTCCTTTACCACTAAAACATGTTGTTTTGTAGTCTCTTTAATGATTTTTTTTGTTCTAATATGTATATATATTCGAAAAATTTCATAATTATTTTAAAATAAATTTATATTATATATGTATTTGTGTGATATATATATATACACTTATATTTATTTATGTATATTATATATTATATTAAAATGTTTATACTAGAATATAATATAAATATATATCTATATATTAATACACCCAAAATTATAAGTATATATAATGTAAAAAATGGTTTGATATTTTTTAAAATACATTTTTAGAAAATTTATTCCTTTAAATATATTATAGTTTACATTTTTACATAAATATATTGATATATGTATTTGTATGAGTGATTAATTTTATGTAAATTTATGAAAACATACAAATATTTAATTATAAATAAAATTACATTGTGAAAAATGAAAAAATTTCAAAAATCATAATATCAATATGAATTTATGACCAGGGAATAAATTCATTATCCAACAAAAATAGGCAATAAGACCCCACAAATGTGGTTCAAAATCTATCAAATGTTAAAAAAGCATGGTACATCAGAAAAAAAAATATATTTTGGATATCTTATAGGCATTTCCTTACCTAAAAAAAGGTGGTAGTTGTTTAAATATCACACTAAGAGAATAGAGATCATCACATGCTTCGATTTGATATCTGGTGTAGCTCTAAAGGACATTTGCATCTAAAGTTATTGTCATTTGAAATTTGAGTTGCGTTTTTTACTTATTTTAGATATTTTTTTAATTTTTTTTATTTTTATTCTAAAATAGAAATTAAATGAATATTACTCATTAATAATAATAAAATTATGAAATAAAAACATTTTTTAATTGTTTTGTAAGCAATTTTCACAAAATATCTTTTATATTATGTTTTAATTCCTATTTATCATATTTAAACATATTTTAAATGATATATATTATATTTATATAAATTTAATTATATTTACAAATTAATATATTTTTATTAATATACTGATTTTTTTGTCAATTGTACCTCTAACAACGCTCCTAAAAAATCAAAAATAAAGGGGGGTCTTTAACAATGCTTCTAAAAAAGTTCTAATAAAGACCCCCAACCCAACAGTTATTTTTTATAATTTTCTATAAAGAACCCATTTATTAGAGATTTTTTAAATGTTTTGATAATGTGTGTCCCTTTATCAGTTTTTGTAAAAAATTGTTGATAAAGGTTCAAAATTAATAGTAATTTTTTTGCACAGTTAAAGTGCCACATTAAAAGCACTAAAAATTATTTTTAATGTCCCCCTTTAATAGATAATTTTTAGAACTGGAAAAGGGGTTCAATAATATAATTTTTAGGTAGAAACATTAAATTCATAACACTTGATAAACCCAGTTATGCAGTAGTGCATGTGAACACCAAAGCAAAAATATTTCATGAAGTTAAACCCTAACAGAGAATTGTTAACAACTGGGTAATATATATTCATTCTCAAAGCATAGAAGGTATTTTACATTGGAATATAGTATAGTGAAAGATATATAATAAACTTATATTTATTATACATAAGTTTTGAATGAGTGACGAGTTCCAAGACCCGAGGTTAGGGAAATTTCATCTCACTTTTATTTCTCTCAGATACATGCATTATTAACCACCCACTACCTTTTTGTTGTGTATGCACTAAACATGAATTTATTAAATGTATCTTATAATTAAATTTAGGGGTATTTATGTATATATTTTATGATCTTTAATTCACGGGTTTAACTTTAAAATGTTTCCAAATCGTTAATATAGTTTTTTCTCAATTTTCCTTCTTTGAGACTCATGTTTTGTGATGCACCAAAACTCTATTTCAAGGAGCATACACTTCCACATTAAATGTCATACCATGAATCTCACACATTACATGATATTTTAATATTCATGTAATTTCCTTTTCATACATGTAGAGTATGATCCAAAGTCACCTTGTTATAATAATTTATTGAAATAATATCATCGTATATCGAGATTATTTATGATTATACTTCATTTATTGAAATATTATGATTTATCTGTCAATAACACTCATGAAGTTTGTTCTCCTATATTTATTCTATGAATCTCAATGTATTATTTTGATTTTCCACACCATGGTAATTCATATGATTAAAAAGTTGTTTAATTAAAATATCACCATATTTCTCCCTTTAGTCAGAAATATTTCTATTTCCAAAAACATGATTTAAAAAATGTTTTCATGTTAGTTCTCTTCTTCCTTAGGGTTTCAATATTCTTAATTGGTTTTGATTTTGTCTTTTCCATTCTCTCGTGTTATTTCAATCATCATGGTGTTTTTAGGTCATGACTGTTGTTTTTACATATGATGTTTTTTATCTCTTCGTTTTTCATCATCGATGAAAATAGATGTTTTTTATGGTGTTCCAACTCGGCCGCTTCTACTCCTTCTCTTCTCTTCCAATGGGATTCCATGACTCTCGACCAATTTGTGTTTTTGTGGTGGATTTAAAGGTGTCTTCTGAGGAGAGTTTGAGTGGTTGACAATATTTCAAGAGGTTGTAGTGTTCAGTGGGTTTTCTTTTTCTTGTTACAGGTTATGTTCATGATGGGTTCTTTGTTTTTGATCTGGTGTGGTTATCAATGATAGTAAAGATTCTTCTTTTTTAGATTTCCTTTTACAAAATATCTCGTTATGGTTGTGAAGATTTTTCATCTCGTAGTTCATATAGATTTCATGTTCTATGGTTTTATGTTTGGATTTTCTTCATTAGGGATGTTGGATTAAGGTGGGAAGCTCTTACCAGGGATTGAATCATTATCCTATTTCTACTACTCTGAAATAATTCATTTCTCATTGGTTCTAGTGGTGTTAGGGGAATTAGAGTGACATCTATTGTAATCTCATGATAATGAAAGTTATCAAAGGGAATTCATCTAGTGTGTCGGGTTATTTGTCTTTGATTTTGTTTTTTTTAATTTTATTTTTGATATCTAAAATTCTATTTTTTTCAGATCCCTCGGGTGTTTTTTACCACTAAACCATAATGAATAGTTTTTTAAAATAATCAAATTTCAGTTTGTTGCATAATTACTTACAATGGGGCTCAACCAATCATATCTTAATATATAATGAGGCGCATCCCATAAAATATTAAGCTATAATGCATCTCACCCTACTGTCTAATCTGTATTGAGATCACCTATTATCATAAAAAATTTCTCAGCACCATATCATGAAAAAAAAATTATCCTTTCACATTTAAATCATAAAACCGTTGAAAACTTCTTTTAAACTCGTATGCAAAAAAAATTTCTTTTTCCATTTTCCATTTTTCTTTAAATACAATTTCAATGTCAAAATAATGAGAAACATATATTGAGTATTTTTAAATTAATAACCCATGAAATCTTGAAAATGAATCCAAACATAAAATAATAGTTAGGGCTCGGGGATTTTCATTGTTTATGTATATGATATAATATAAAAATCCTTCTTCCATTTGAAAATATTTTTCAAAATTACATTCAATGATTACTTCTATAAAACCATTAAAATTATTTCAATGGTGTCATAAAAATTTATATTATTAATATTCAGTTCCCATAAAAATATATTCACAAAATAATTTCTAAAACATGTACAAGTAAAATAAATATTTGGAAAATAAAACATTATAACATTTAAAATTAGCTTTTAAGTTAAAGTTTTATTTAAGGTATGTTTGACTTGTCACATGTATTATGTCTTATCATGAATTAAAAATTAATTTTATTTATTAACTTGGGTTATAACCCTTTTCAACTTTATTATTACATTTTTTCTTATTTATCATCATGTTATATTCAATTACTTATTCAATTTATTTCGCATTAATAATTTTGATTATATTTTGATCACATGTCCAAAATGAATTTTCTAGGTTTACTATGGTCAAAGAGGTCATTATTTCTTCATATATATTTAATAATAACCATTAAATTTTTATCATATTTATAGATAAATAATTATTCTAATACCAATCATTAAAGATGGCTTTTAAAAATGACCGTTGTTTCAATCCTGGAGATGGTGGGCCATAAGTTTACATGAGTAATGATTCCATTTTCAATGGTCACTATGGAAATAATGTAAGTATTATTTAATAATTACATAATGAAAATAATTTCATGATACTATAATTGTTTTGAAATATATTTATATATACCATATATGAAATGTGGTGATGAAAATGGAATCTCATTACTTTGTAGAGGTGGTAGTCCACACATAGGCAAAATATGACATTATCATTTTTCAGTGAATGGAATGGTAAAAATTAAATGATATATTATATTTAAAAATTGATAAATATTTATTTAATATAAAATATAAACATTAATTTTATCATTAAAACCAAATGTTATAGGTGATGATGATAAAAAAATTTCATCAGTTTGGGAGACGATAGTCCACCGTACACATGAACGATAGTTCAAATTTCCTTTTGTTGGAAGTAGATATGTGTATATGTTATGAAATTAAAATATTAAAATCAAATTATATTTTATTTATTGATGTTTTTATATTATAATTTTGGAATAATATTTTACAAATGTGGAATGATAAAAAATAATAATAATATGTTAAGAATGATATCTATTCTTCTAGTCACCTCTTTAGTATTATATCTAAATCTTTCTTATATTGTATATATAATAATAATAAGCAATCAAAGAATATATTAGGGTTGAAATATGGTATTTGGTAATGTATTTACATGTGAAAGAGGCCTTGAATGTGTGATGAGGATAGGATAGGGGTGGACATTTTTAATTATGGGAAATGACACAATATGATTTTTTTCAAAAATAAGTTATACCCATGTTTTACACCTATAACAAGGATAAAAATGTATCATTATAAAAAACTATATGAAATAAGAATGAAATATTTGCATAAAATATTGATTAGAAATATTTTTTAGGTCATTGTAACCATTATTGTTTTATTTTTTCCCTAGTAAACTTATTTTTAGCTTACCATAGAAAACAATTACTACTATATTCCTTAAACATTATGAAATAAATTTATTTTAAAAATATTATATAATATAAATTATTCTGATTAAAAATCATGAATTTGTTTTACAAAACTCAATTCAAATAAGTTGATAAATTTAATTCAAAATTGAACCTACAAACGTAATGAAAACAATGTTTTTCTGGAATAGTATTTTTCAAGAATAATATGATTTTATATTTACTCGATAACTAGTAATATTATTTATATGAATTTAGATACATATTTTTATACATATAATAGATAAATTAATTTTAAATCGTTATATATTATGGTTTTTTCTAATTGATTATCCTGGTGAAATATTATTCACTTTAAAAAAGATTTTCGAAAAATCCGTTGTTATAAAAAAAAAATAAACTTTTACTAAAATATAGTACATATATAATTATAATGTAATTAATTAGATTAAATATTTCTAAATAATACATATTTTACATTAAATAATATTCTAATAATATTTTTACTTTTATATTTCTTAATTCTTTCAATGATAAGGACATTTTTACCAAACAATTTTAATTTTTTCACTATTCACTAGAAAATAATTACTTTTTAAAAAATCCAAAACATTATGCGTTTGTTAATTAAGATATGATAGTTTAAAATATAAATTTTATTTAATAAAATTCATTTTTTAATTTTTTATATATTAATTACAATATTTTCTAATAAAAAGAATGAAAATACTTTTGATGAAAATATATTTTTTGAAAGAATAAGTTGTCTTTATTAAATATTTGGTGCTTATTTCCTATGAATTAACTTTAAATATATATTAAGTAATAAAAATCTATAAATATCATAAACTAGTTAATAATATTTTTATCCTTAAATTTTTCGGATAGGTTATAATGGTGATATATTTCATAAGTCATTTAAGCTCAGTGTTGGGTGTTGTATACACTAAGGAACATTATGGTATTCTCTTAAAATATACTAGTTTTACTGATTGAGTTATTGCATGGGGTGTATCCATATATTATTCTTTTGTAATTTATAAATTTATGTAACACTTATTCTTACTAGTTTAACAAACACACCTATCACTAATGAAGTAAGCTTCATCAGATTTTCATCTTATAGCATTAACATATTCTTCCCAATATGCATCTTCATAACTAAAGAGATCATGATTCCCTTTATATTATTACTAAAATCATTAATCTCTCATACCCATTAAATAACTGAGATTAATTTTTATTTCTATAAAATGGAATTCTATTGTTTCACTTTGATAATTGGAAAAAATAGTATCAACATTTATTAAAACTATCCTAGAAGCTATTCAATGTTACATTTTCTCAGTTAACTTCCTAATATTTCAAATATCAAGAACCATTCCATTCCAACATTTTAATGGATTTGGTCTCATTTAAATTTGTGTAATAATATATTTTGAGTCTTCTATACTAAAACATTTTTTAATTCCTTGAAATAATTCTCTTGATATAAAACATTGTTCTATTTCATTTGATTAATTTGTAAACCAAGGAAGTACCCCATTTATCTCATCATTAACATTAAAAATAATGTGTTAATCTCCCTAGAAATCTTCTCACACTTTTCTTTACCATTTCCCAAATATATTATGCATCTATATGAATAATATCTCAAATAGATTTCCAATTTTCATCATTTATATGAAGATTGTTTTCCAATCTTCCCTATTTGAAATTTAAACTCTTTATGCATGAATCTAAATTATAATATCAAACTCATAGATCTTACTTCATCCCATAAAAATAATATTTTTAATATACTTCCATGATTATCATCTTTACCAATCGATAACCCATGTTTTTAATATATACATCCACTATCAATATGTTTTCATGGAAATCATAATTCATAACCATTTAGAATATCATGTTTTTTCTTTTTGGGATAATAGAAATAATAGTCATAATGGTTCCAAGCCTTCAAACTATGGAAAAATACTCATCAATTTGTACTTCTTCAACCTAATGATGGAATTTAAACATAAATGGTTTATATTTCCCATTACATTAAATTTTATAAATAATGTTTTTTGGAAGACCCATTTTGTCATGGTGGTATTCTTATCCTTAGGCTTGGATACCAATTATTAAGGTTCATTCTTCTCGATCTGGTCCAGATATTTATTCATAGAACCAACACATTATTGTTTCTTATTCTATTCTGTAAAATCTATGTTTTCAAATTCATAAAAAAATTTGGTTTGAGTTTTTATCTTATTAGTTATCCTTATTTTGGAATACTGTCTATGATTCCCAAAGACATTTTAAATTAGAAGTGGCCTTTTCAGCTTTAGATGATATGATGCAAATTGGTCCTCATAACTTGAAATTACCTTCAACTTCGACTAGTAAATTTTCACCACTTTATTTCTTCTTCAACCATTCTTCTTGTATTTCAATAGAAGCATAATCTTCAAACATATAATTTTCTATCATATCAAAAAATTCATTCTGTTTATATTCTCGGATCGATATATTAATTTTGTAACTAATTCTTCTAATCATATTTTTATAATTGTGGTGTGCCATTAAAATTTTGTGGATACCAAGAAGAATTCCACTATCATCTCAAAAATAAAATTTACCCATATTTCAATATTCTATTTTGATAATTCACGTACTAAAAAACACTCTATGTCACTTTATTGTAAGACATTGTTTTATTAAAGCTCATATGTATTCATATGGGAAAATGGTCTATAAAAAATTATTTTCAATAATAATTTCAAATCCTATATGTTTCCTCCAAAACTAAAAAATAGTATCATTCTATATAAAAAAATTCAATCCATATCTACCTAGTTTATATTCTTCTATTTAGACACACTATTTTTTTGTGTATGGTGGATTGAGTTCAAAGAGAAATACATATTTTTCAAGATATGATCTAAAAATTTTATTAGTGTAATCATCACAGTTTTATGTTTAAAATATTTGAAAGGAGTAAACACACTCTTATTAATCACTTCTCTTAATATTCTTGAATATTTTTTAGCCTTGGATTTAGGTTTCCTAAACACAATACCTGAAATTAAAGAAAAATAATCAATAATATAAATACAAAAATTATCTAAATTTTATTCCTTCTTTCTCATGTGTCTATAGATATGAAAATAAAATAGATACAAAGGATTAAAGGTGTGAATTTCAAAAAAAAAGTAAGGAATTACAGTTCCTTACCTTTGGGAATGTATATCAAATAAAATATTTCTCTATCATAAAATTACGAATATAATAAAAAAGAATCTCTTTGAGTATGTTTTCAAATATTCTTCTTGATAAGATAAACATTAATAATTAGTTAATGTTTAGTCTCATCATTTATGCTCTAATATATTGTATTCTATGCATCTCCAACCTGATATAAATTTCCATTCTTTCACTTAACACTTATCAATATATTTCTATCTTCAATTAATTTCACAAAACAAAATTATATTTACTAGAAAACATTTCATTCTCTTAATCACAAAGCTATTAAATAGTAAACAATTTGGGATTTATCCCATCAAAATAAAGGGTGTTCATATATTTTAATTTTCATTTTCCAATAGAAGCATAACTAATAACTTTGGTCTTGAGTGACCCATAATTTCCAATGTTCAAAAATCCTTCTATATAATTTTCATCACCATTAAAAAATCATGTCTCATTTCATTTCCTAATAAAACCCATTATCATATATCTATGCACATTCCTATTTTTATGAATTAAGTGAATCTTCTACTCTAAGCGATTTTCTCAACCATTATTTTCTCTAAACTAACACTTAATTACCTATTATATTGGTATCACGGTGAGATATAATTTATAAATTTGAATTATTTGATCACATCTTTTACCCACTTATTCAAATAGATGGAATATATTTTCAGTCTTCAACCCACATTTTTCAAACTATTTCTGAATCAGTATTCATTTAATAGACTAACTACACCTATTAAATTATATTCCATGTCTTCTAGACACATGATTTTGATGATAAATATAATAGTATATCTTTTTAGTATTCTAGAAGCCTCTATAGTACCACAAATATCCATAAAATGTATATTTAACTTTAAAATATACATATTTTACAAAATAATGCATATGAATTTCTTCTTTATTTTGATCAACAATATATACTCCTTTTTTGTAAACTGTTATTTTGATAAACTTATAAAATATTTATAATTATAATAGGATTAATTTTTGTATTTTTATATTTACAAAATATAAAATATTTTAAAATAAAATTTGAATTCCAAGAACATCTTATTTTATTGTCAATTGAATTAAACTAAAATTTGGTTCCATTAAATTTTTTGTCTTCTCATATTATTTAAAAACCTATTCCACATAACTACCACCATGGGAAGATGATTTTTTTAATACAATTCATCTTCATGCATTCCCTAGCTTCTTAAATAGAGATTTTAATAATGAGTCTATAATGGTTTATTTAGCTTTATAGTTTTTATATTTTTACTTGATTAAGGCCAATCACCTTTTCCAAGCCTTTATATGTTTGATCCATCATATTACTCAATGTGGTTTTATAATCAAAAAAAATTAGATCCTTATTCTATTTTAAATGTTTTTTTATTATTTATAGACCGGTTCCATATTTTTTTTATTTACTATCTTTATTCAAAATTATATTCACCTATTCAAGAATTTAATTTATTTAGATAAACTATATTAATTCTATCTTTAGTGTAAAATCTTTATGATATTCCTCATTTTCACTTCTAGAATTTGAGCCTCCATAACTTATTAAATATTTATCCTTATCGTTTTCAATGAGAAGATTTTCAACAACAAAATTATAATTATTAACCATTTCAGCCTCGTATCTACTTTCACCTTCCACATACATATATAAAAAAATTATTATTTTATATATATTCAAGATATTACTTTTTTATAGAAAATAATTTTAGCATCGATTCATTTTTCTTAATAAATTTTGTATATCATTCAACTACTTCATTATTGACTTCATATTCTTTTAGTTGAGATTAATTTTTAGAAAAATATCAAAAAAACCCACAATTAAAACATTTAAGTTGAAACATTACATTAAACATTGATATACCTGTTCTAGAATTTCGTGATATGAGAGAAATTTTTTTGAAAAACTGTACATCCATATTTAAATTTTAATTTTTTTATCATGATTCAACATAATGATAAAAGAAATTCTTATTTTTCTCTAACATAGTGAATTTAAAATAAATATCATTTTATATCATTTTAATTTTTCTTAAAAATTATATTTCATCATTTCCTAAGAAATTATAATTCTATGAAAATCATCATGAAAAATATCACCTACAACCTTTTCTTCCAATGTATAAAATTTCACATCAAAATTATATTGTAAATTTTTTTAAAACATTTAAAAAGTATTATAATCATCTAACTTCTTACCATATCCTCTAATAGTACTCACAATTTTATTTACTCTTATGACAAAGGTATCAATTGTTTTATTATCATTCATATGGATACCTTCACACTTAATTGTCAAAAACATTAAATGATCATTCTTCTTCGAATAACCTTCCGCTTGGGGGACAAATCTGTTATTCAATATTTCTAAAAAATTGTAACTGATATACATGATATAGGGAACCATATTTTACATAAAAATATTAAAAATACCCACATAAAACATTGTAATAAACTAGATATTTACTAAATTTTCATATTCCATTATGTATAAATGTATTTATTAACCTTTTCAATCGGATAGAGATGCCAAAAAAAGAAAATCCTAGATAAAATAATAATGAATGCAAAATCGATATAATAAAAATTGTTATAAAATAGGAATGATTGAATCATAGAGGTGGGATTGATCAATGACTAAACACTTTTAATATTATCCAAACAAACAACCTCTATCTCTCCATAGGGTGAATTGATTTTCGTTCTTCTCAAACACAAGAAGACAAAAACAGGGCATAATAAATTTAAAAGCTACATCCCTAAATTAGGTTGATAGTCGTTGGAATGATATGGTCAATCCCATGATTCTATGATCCATTAAAAATATCTTGTGATTCACTAGGAGCTAGTAAAATCCTTATAACATTCCCAAAAGCCTCCTGACTATCTAGTGTATCATTCACTGAATAAAATGAAAAATTTTCAGGTAACAATATATATTTCATTTTACTATATATTATTATCTTGTTGTTTATTGTGGTGATATTTTATTCTAAACCAATAATATGTAAAAAATTCAATTTATAACATCTTCTATTAAATACACCACCATTGAGAATAAAAACCATCAAATAATATGTGTAATTGTATATTATACTCTGTATTTATCTCTCTCTGATGATTTCATCATGAAAGAATATACCTATTGGTTTCTTTATAAATATTATCAACAAATCATTCATATTTTATAAATGAATATATATTCATAAAAAAAATTTATGAATAACATTCTCAATATAATTCCTTCTAAATTGATATTAAAATTATCAAAAAAAATTATGATAATTGAATTTAAAACCTCTTAAAGACTCATATCATTGAATTTAATAAATATAGATTATATAATCATTATATACAATGTGACAGTTCTTGGAAAAAATTTATTTCACAATTACTACAATATAATATTTTCATTATTATTCATTAAATATCGAAAAAATATGATTCCATCAATGATATTGCCCAAATTTAAAGCACTATAAATACATAAAATAATATCCATATTTTTAATTTCATTCATCTTTTATTCATCATAATTATAATGAGATATGTATTCATATATAGATATATTAATTCATGAACAATGTTTTGGAAACCCTCATTTGGGTCCAAGAATGAACCCATAAATAATTCATCACCTTTAATCATACTCAATTCATGATAAAATAAATAATTATGATATTAATTTCCCATTGAACAATATCATGAATAAAAAGTTATTTTTTTGAGTCATACTGAATTTATGGCATTTCAATAAGTATAATATAACTAAAACATTACCTGATTGAAAACCCATTTAGAAATAATTTCTCTCATTTTTTCAATAAAAAATATTCTTTGTATGGAATTGAATATATGATTGGACCACCAAGGGATCAACCATTCAAAATAATATATCATAATAGTCCATATTTATTACATCAAGAAGATCGAAATAAACTAAATGACCAATACTATCAAAAATTTCAATCAATTTTAGTGAGGACCGATTGTTATATAATGTGTATATATACCACATGACTAATAATAAAAAGATCAAATGATAAATCATTAAGTGACCACATTAAAAACCCTGATGTTACCACTTTACCAACTCTAAAGGATCTACATGAGAAACTCTGAACCAACCACATGATAAATTTTGATTGATCATGTGGCTAACCTAGAATAAAATTATCATAATATGTCTAGGAATTTCATACATTCTTATATTTAACCCATAGAATCAAAATGATAACTTCATCCTTCTTAAACCATATTAACTGATGTTTCACTACATTAATTGACTATCATATATGATTTCCTTTAAGAAAATCTCATCAATTATCACAAAAAAATTATATTTATTGTCAATAAAAGCCAAAAAACCAATAATCCTTTCTATAATATCATATAGAATCTTAAATCATGGGATCAATAATGATGTTTTTATGTATTATTGTTTTCATGAAGTGATACACATGAATGAAAAATATAAAAAAATATTACTATGAATCTCTTGAGAAGATGGTTTAGTTTTAATATTGATGTATCCAATTTAATATTAAAATGTTATGGGACTGTATTCATATGATTATCTTTTAGGATTCTCATTAATGGTAGGGAGTATGGCATTATCACCAAAAAACATTTTTAATAATAAAAATTATGTATAATATTTATGGTTTCTGTTTCCAATTCAATAGTGAAGGTGAATGATTTAATGTCCAAAAATTATGTATAATTTTTTCATAATTATATGGAATTATTTCGAGACATTGAAATCTGACGACATGCAATTCTGAGGCCCGGAGTGCCTCGAATAATCTTTCAAAGTTTTGTTAAGCTTTAATTATCACTCGTAAGCAATTTTCCTAAAAATGTCAAATAATTCATAAATGGTTACACAGATCAGAAATCGAAGGGGATCATTGTTCTTAGGATAGCAGTTTTACCCTTGGCGCAACTTAAGTTTAGTCGGTGTGGGCCTCCTATGATAAATCCTAAAAATTGCATAACCGTAAATAAAATAATTAAATAAAATTATCTAATTTCTCCAATGTTTATAACTCATGAAAGGTAACTTGGATTAAAAATATAATATAACCACTGAAATCATGAGGGTATGGTCGGTTTAGGCATATACTAACAATGGTCATAAAGGGTCACCAGTGAAAGTTGGTTTTTGGCTGTAAATAAAGTAATTAAGTGACAATTGTTTTTTTATAAAATCCTTAACATTTAAATGGTACCTCGGATTGGAAATATGAGAGTACCGTTGGGTTTTTTGGGGCTTTTTTCCCTTATGAAAAGCCTATGCTCAGCCGGTGCAGGTTGAGGCTGACTGTAAATAAATTTCCAAACATTTTTTCAGGTACATTCAGTAAACACGCTAGAGGCATTTTGTATCTTTTGAACCGGTGCTCAGAATTGAAATCTGAGGACACCATTGAATTTGCAGCCCCAAAATTTTCTTATGGAGACCTTCACCTTGACTGCAGTAGGTCGAG
This sequence comes from Viscum album, assembly GCA_963277665.1. Classification (NCBI taxonomy): domain Eukaryota; kingdom Viridiplantae; phylum Streptophyta; class Magnoliopsida; order Santalales; family Viscaceae; genus Viscum; species Viscum album. The sequence goes on from OY728150.1 coordinate 333,950,609, forward strand.
GGTGGAAGCTATTCCTCTATATTTTCGTGGACGAGTAAAAAGAATGAAATAAAACAACAAATTGTATTTTATTTTCTTTCAAACCTCAATTTTGAATACATGGTGGTGGGGACCACCCGAAATCCCCTATAATGTGAGTTAACCCTTTGAATTCCACCAATTGATCTTCCAACATTAATTAAATTAATTTTCAAAATTTAATTGAATAAATAATCTTAACTCAATTAATGTAGGCTCCTAACCCTTTTGGTTGTGATCATTCGAAAAGTGGAGATCTTGGGAGAGCTTTGGAGAGCATCATCTAATGAAGAACTAACCTCCGACGAAGAAGACACATGAGAAAAGATTGGAAGTGTGTTATGGGAGGGACGAATGCCGATGTCACCATCATCATTTTCCTCTTCACGACACCTCCAATGGATGATCGAGGTTGGGGTTTTGATTTGGAATATGATTAAATCTATTTTTCGATTCTTTATATTCTTGGTTCACATCGATGATGGGAAAAAAACATGTTCATAATTCCACACTTATACCTTAACCCTTTTCATTCATTCTTTTCATGTTCTTCATGCGTTCATCGATGCCAAATAATTAAGTGTGCTAAAAACAAAATGTCTCCTTGAGCGCGATGTATGGTCGCAGAGCCCTCGACCTGAGGACTGTGAATATGTGGTCATCATATTTTTTGGGCATAGAATGAAGTTGTGGTGACCCATGGAAGAGGAGGGTGGCTGTCAACTGGGAGGTCGCAGTTCGAGCAGGCCGTAGAAGAGGATGACAGACAGAACGTCATCCAGCCATGTGGAAATGGGGTGTCTCATGTCCACGCCATCAGTAGCGGAGGAGACAACAGCCCGTCGGCCACGGCAGAGAAGGGGGTGGGAGTCGGAACACTGGACGACCGAATAGAGGCAGGGCGACGTGCTTCTGGGCCACCAATCAAGGTAATGGATGCTACTAATTATCCATGTCCATACACCTGAAGCGAAGCCCACCCCCAGCCGGCCACAGGGGGACAACATCGCCATCACACCGCTAAGAGGAGAGCTGGACGGAGCCCGGACTAATAGCATCACTCGAGCGGGACCTCTCAGGCATGTCCTGCGTGCCAGTAGGTTCCAGGAGAATGGTCAATGAATCATTCAGAATAATAGTGGTGCCCCCCCCCCAATGTGTTTGGGAGGGTCTCGCCATGGTATACCGCACCATGTTGGGTGGATCGCACCCTGTCAGGCGGACCGCACCCAGCCAGGTGTGCCGTATTGAGGGGGTCACGCCCAGCACAAGCCGGGTTGTTCCCAACAGGACTGACCGCCCCCTTTGCGGGTCAGGCTAGACCACGACTCAGAAGTCCAGACCTGAATCAGGTCAGGTGACCCAAATCGGGTCGAGTCGTGTCGGGTTAGTCATGTCGGGTCAGACAGGACCTAGGCCCAACCGGGCCTAGAAATACTTCTAGGACCATATCATGAAATCATGGCATCCGTTTGACGAACCATCTATGGAGATGGGACCCTTGGTGCGAGATGATACATTTGGTATACTCCACTTGGGTTTTAGAAATAGTTGGAGTATGACCATGTTGGATCGAACTCCAATATAATCAGGCCACGAGAACTAAAATGCTTATAACTCAAAAAATTGGTGTCTGATTAATGCATCATCTATTGTGTTGGAACCCTAACGACATGGCAGTCCTTTGGGTTACACCTTTTTTGAGCTTAGTGGTGGTCGAGGCATGACCGATTTCTCAAGGGGGAGATATTATGGAACATGAGCATCCCAGGTGCGAGGAATCCATTGACTGGTAGTGAGGTGGATGTTTGAGACATATCATACTGAGGATAGTACCAATAGATCCTATGTGGGTCAGTACTAGTCTTGTGTGGGTCAGATCTAGTGTGGGTCAGTGCTCAGTAATCTTGTGTGGGTCATCGTATACTGATCCTCTATAGGCCAGTGCCTCTGTGGGTCATCAGTAAACAATCATGTGTGGGTCAGCACATATCGATCCTATGAGGGTCATATCCTGTGTGTGTCATTATGGGGGTAAGATACCTATAGATCTTGTGTGGGTCAGATCCTATGTGGGTTATTGCAGGGGTTAGTTACCTATCGATCCTCTGTGGGTCATATTATATTTTTCTCAATGGGGGTTAGTACCTATTGATCTTGTGTGGGTTGAACTTTTTATGGTCATAAGTGGTGCATGTTGACTGAATAAGATGATCTAGCATCGTGAATAATTATTTATACTTCTATACATCACCGAAAACTAAGTTTGAGCAGAAAATCTTTCTGATCAATGTTTGCTTTGTACTTATGATTGATGTTATGCTACGTGGTACTATACATATATGGTACTTAAATCTTTGTTGTGTTACCTGTGTGGTACTTCTATATTCGTGGTTTTACCTGTGGGGTACATCAATCTTCGTGGTTTTACCTATGTGGTACTTCTAGCATCATTGTGTTGACTGCGTGGTACTTCTACCTTTGTGGTATCGTCTTCATGGTGTTACATGTGCGTTACTTGTATCTTCGTGGTATTACCTGTGTGGTACTTCAATCACCATGGTGTTACCTATTTGGTACTTATTCATTTGTGGTATTCTCTTCGTGGTGTTTTGTGGGTTGTACTTCTATCTTGGGGTGTTACCTATGTGGTATAATTTCCTTTGTGGTGTTATCTTTGTGGTGTTACGTGTGTGGTACTTCTACCTTCGTGGTGTTACCTATGTGGTGTCCTTCCCTCATATATGATATGATTGTATCTTGATAACTAAAGTATATGTATTTTCATATTCTTAAGAAGATTTTGTGTCTTGCTTTGTTTTTTTTCCTTTGGGGAACACTAGGAGACCTATAGGGGTCATGGGATCCATACTGAGTATCGTTATTCTCACCCCTGCACAGGCTTCGCCAGCACCTTGTCTTGTCTGGTGAAGATGACGTACAGTGTTGATTGAGGTTGAAGGATCTAGGACTGGACGGTGTTTGTAGGTGGACCATTCGACGTGCCATGACACAGAGGAAACTGATGGGCATGGAGTGCTGAGGAGATGATCTCTACCTACCATATAGGTAGGAACCTAGGAAGATGACCCAGTAGCTGTTTTCCTTTTTCTTTCATTTGTATAGTACTTTCGGCCATACTTGTACTTTTACAGTTGGGCTAGTATGCCAAACCCGTTTTACTTTCAGTAGTCCTTTACTATAGCAGATTACATTGTGGTGGAATCTTATTGTGTTCTAATCTATGTTGTTTCTTCTTGTAGTGTTCTTGGACTGTGTGTCAGTATAGGTTAAGAGGGAAATGTATTCCCATTTAAGGGATACACTTTTTTGGTGCTAGTCGCAAGCCCTTGCCCTACGGAAGGTGGGCTAGGTGTTGTCATGGTACGAGCCCCGAGGGATGGCTTGTGACAAAGTGGTATTAGAGGAGTTTGGTTCTACGAAAGAACTTGAACTCTGATCTTTTCTGTGAATCAATATTCTTAAGTGCTATGGGTTTGGTTTTTAGTTCGGGGAGCGCAGTTTGTGTGGCGGCCGATGTATCTATACACCAGGACCCTAAATTCTGATTTCTAACTTAGCACATGAAAAAACTAATTGTGTGTGTTTTTTAAAATTTTCCATTTGAATTCATTTGAGTCAGCTCAACGGGTATATCTTAATGACCGTGGTTCAACATTTTCTTATCAGGATGCCACCATATAGACATCCACCTAGGGTTCCTGAGAGAGTGTGTGATGATGACCCACTGAGTGATGAGGCCTTGGTGTAGGGCCCTATTATGGAGTTAGCACCTCCAGGTGGCATACCTGCACCATCACCACCTGTTGGGTAGCTGTTACCACCATCACCACCAGTAGAGGATGCATACCGACTGAGCGTGTTGCATGAGTTCCAGTGGTAGAGGCCTCTAAGGTTCCATGGTGAGCTCGACTCACAGGCGGCTAAGGACTGGCTTGAAGAGGTGGCTGAGAGTTGTCTGGAGCTTCTACATATTTGGAAGGACAACATGTTAGTAGGTGAGTATTCATCTAGGCATACCGATCATTCTGGGTACTCAATGAATACGTTACAATCAGTGCTTCGGGGCTCGAACTTCTGAGCACATCATGTTTAAGAACATCTGATCTAGAACTATTACTCTATGAATTCTTTCTATGTTAGAGTGCTAGAGATAAAATCTACTATTGAATGTTCTTTGGAAGAGAGGATACAACCAGTGAATGTTAGAAGTGCGAAAGAAGGAAATCGATGCCAGTCTAAGAGACTTGGGCGTGTAAAAATGTTTCTGCAAGAAGAAGTGTTTGGGATAGATGGATCAGCAGGGTTGCAGATGTGGAAGTAGATCTAGGAGAGAAGCATGAGGTGGTGTATATTATGACTTGTCACAACCACGCCCCATTGTGTTCCCCACCAGGCTCAGGGAGCTGGAGGAAACAGGAAGGTAGTAGCTGCATATGGTCACAGAGTGCGACCTAGGGGCTCTAGGAATGATTTGATGAACTATTTGTGTCTACTAGTAGTTGTCGTATTAATAGAAATAAGTACCAAACATTCCTTCCTTCAAAAAATATTGTCCAAAACCTAGAGCTTCTGGTTAATCTATTGACTTGACCCTCACGTTTGGAGATATCTTATGGAGGAGACTCGAAAATCACACTTACGCTGACAGTGTAATCTCACCCTTGAGGTGAGAGTTTATGTTGGAACCTCTTGGTGGTAGTGTCGAGGCCTTATGACGTTAGTCTGGGTATGGACTGGACATCCATAGTTCATACTCATATTGAATGTATTAGTAAAAAAGGTTGTGGTTTACCTAAAATGTTGGAATGGGTTTTTCCTTGGTTGGTGAAGAAGAAAACCCAAACAGCACATGACAAACTCATGAAATTGAGGGTGTATCCAATCACTCTTTAGTCAGCCATCCCTACTATCATGGAAGCGGGAGTTTTGAGTTTTTAGTTCCCAATATAAGCGCAAAAGTGTGGGGGGGCATCCTTTCAAAAGATGTTTCCTGGTATACCTCCCTAAAGTGGATGGGGCATCTGCTTTAACTGGGTATTACCGTAGATTTGGACTAGACTTCTCTAGGGTAGTGGCACCCTTGTTGGTTTTGATGAAAAAGGGGGATCCTTTCCTATGGATGGAAAAGTGTCATCATATCTTTCAGGAGCATAGATAGAGACATACAAGTAGAACTATTCTACCCATGGCCTGGAGTTAACAGTGGTGGTCTTTGGGCTAAAGATGTGGTCGCTCGGGATGAAGAAAGTAGTGGGAGATTTTGTATCATGATGTATCACTTTTCGGCAAGTGATGACTTTACAGATCTAGAAGGAGTCTTATGCTAACAAGAGATGGAGACCTTTATAGTTCCAGGGGGACCACGTTTTCTTGTGAGTCTCCCCTCAATGAAACTACAAAGATTTGGCCGAGGCGGAAAGTTATCACCATGGTTTATTGGAATATTTATGATACTTCGGAGGATTGGAAAGGTGAAATGCCTCTTGGAACTATAACTATAGTTGGATTGGGTGCATGATGACTTCCATGTATCGCCACTGAGGATATATGTGCATGACCCTTCCCATGTCATCGACCATGGAGAGATGGACTTAGATGATGGGCTAACATTTGTGGAGGTTCCAGTAGAGATTTTGGATCGACAAGAGCCAGTCCTTCATGGGAAGTCGATACCTCTAGTGCGCATTTTTCGGTAGCATAGAAACATCTACCAGATAAAATGGGAGCAGGAGTCTCAGATCTGTGCTCAGTACCCCCATTTGTTTTCTTAGACAATGTTGTGCCTTTCAGGGATGTAAATCCCTATGGTGGGGAGAATGTAATGTTCCAGAAATTTTGTATAATTTTTTTAATTAAATGGAATTATTTAGAGACTGTGAAATCTAACTGTGCACGATTTTGAGGCCCATAGTGCGCAGAATGATCCGTTAATTTTTTTCAAGCTTTAATTAGCACGAATAAGCAATTTTCCTAAAAATGTGTAATAAGTGTTAAACGGTTACTTGGATCAAAAATCTGAGGGCATCATAGCACTCAAGATGGCGGGTTGACCCTAGGTGCGACTTAAGTTTAGCTGGCGCGGGCCTCCTATGAGAAAACCCAAAAATGGAATAATTGTAAATAATTTAATTAAATAAAATTATTTTATTTGACAAATACTTATAACTCACGATCGGTAACTTGGATTAAAAATAAGATAATACCGCTAAAATCATGGGGGTATGATCTCTTTAGTTATATACTAACATTGGATGGCATGGGCCACCAGTGAGTGTTAGTTTTTTGTCATAAATAAAATAATTAAGGGAAAATTATTTTCTTGTAAAAATCATAACATTTAAAAGGAAACTTGGATTCAAAATCCGAGAGTACATTTGGATTCATTGGGGTGTGTCTCACTTAGGAAAATACTAACCTCAATCAGAGCGGGTGGATGGTGACATTTATATTTCTCTGAACATTTTTCAGGTACATTCAGTAAAGCGCGAGCGGCAGTTTTTTTAACTTTTGAACTGGGGCTCTAAATTGAAATCTCAGGACACCCTTGATCACACAACGCTGATATTATCATAAGGAGACCTTCACCTCGAAGGTAGTATGTCGCGGGTAGAATTTAGTTTTCCATGTTTTCGTTGGAGATTTAAAAGAATAAAATAAATCAACAACTTTTATTTTGTTTTCTTGAAGCCTCTATTTCAACTACTTGGTGGTGGGAACAACCCGAACTCTCCTATAATGTAAGTTAACAATTGGAATTACCCCATTTTATGTGCCATCATTAATTTAATTAATGTACCAACATCAATTGAATTAATAATCATAACTCAATTAAAGGTGGATCCTCAACCATTTGGTTGGGATCGTTGGAAAAGGTAAGAGCTTGGGAGAGCATTGGAGAGAATCCTCCAACCAAGAACGAACCTCTGACGAAGATAACACATGAGCTCAGATCGGGAGAGTGTTGAGGGAGTGATGAATGCCGACGTCACCACCATCATCTTCCTCCTCACGACACCTTCAATGAACGATCAAGGTAAGGGGTTTTAATTTGAAGTATGATTAAATATATTTATTGATAATTCATATTATTTATTCACAATGACGATGGCCAAAAAAACATGGTCATCCTTCTGCACTTATACCTTGACCATTTTCTTTCATTCTTCGTGTGTTCTTCGTGCATTCATCATTACCAAATAATTAAGTGCGTTGAAATCACAATGTCTCTTTGAGCGTGACATATGGATGTTGATCCCTCAACCTGAGGATCGAGAATATGTTTTCGTCATATTTTTTCGTCTTTAGAACGAAATTGTAGTGTCCCACAGAAAAGGAGGGAAACCGGTAACCGATCGGCTACAGTTTGAGCTGGTGACAGAGGAGGACATTGGATGGCATGCCGACCGGCCATGTGGAACAAGGGTAGCATGTACTAGTGCCGCTGGTAATGGAGGAGGCCGCAGTGGAGACGGGGACAGGGGCTGGCATGCCCGCCAACCAAATGGAGGCAAGGCGGTGCGTGTCTGAATCGCTGGTTGAGGAAGAGGTTGCGGCTGCCTAGCCATGGCTGTGCACCCATAGGGCGGTCGACACCCGCTAGGCCGCGTTGCGCTGAGCAGGAATGCTCTGGTGGTTCTCGTGCGCTAGTAGGCATCATCTGAATTGTCCAAGGAGCATTCATAATATAGGGGAGCACCACCCCCCCCCCGGTGCAGCTGGGGTGGGTCTCACCATGGTGGACCGCACCCAGCCAGGCGGACCGCACATAGCCGGGGGAACCGCACCAAGCAGGTCATGCCCAGCACAAGGTGGGCCCCACCTAGTAGGCTGGGCCTCCCCCTTTGTGGTCTGGTCCAGACCAGGGTTGGTCGACTGAAACTGGGTTGGGTCACCCCCAATCGGGTCAGTCCGACCGGGTCAAACCGGTCCTAGGCCCAACCGGGCCTAGAATTACTTCAAAGGACATATCTTGAAACATGTTTGTCTATTTGAAGAACCGTCTATGGCACTTGGACCCTTGGAGAGAGACGATCATTTTTGAATACTCAACATGAGTTTTAGAAATTTTTGGAGTATGGTCGGGTTGGATCGAACCTGAATCCAACCAGGCACTCAAAACTAAAATGCTTATAACTCACAGACCGAGTTTCTGATTGACGCACCATCTATCATGTTAGAACCCTTAAGGCATGGAGGTCCTTTGGGTTACTCCTTTGTAGAATATATTGGTTGTTTATGTATGACCAGTATCTTGTGGGGTAGGTACTACAGAACTTTATTGCACCTAGTGTGAGGAATCTAGTGGTTGGTATTGAGGTGGAGAATAATGATAGATCCAACAGTGGTTAGTAGCGAGCGATCTAGTGTGGGTCAGCACCGATCCTATTTGGGTTAGCACTCAGCAATCTTATGCCATTCAGTGCATACCAATCATGTGTGGATCAAATCATTTGTGGGTAAGTGTTCAGTGATCTTGTGTGGGTCAGCGCATATCGATCTTGTGTGGAAAAGATCATGTGTGGTTCATTACGAGGGTTAGTTATCTATTGATCCTGTGTGGGTCAGATCCTATGTTGGTTATTTCTGGGTTTAGTTTCCTATCGATCAGGTGTGGGTCAAACTCCGTATGGTCAGAATTAGTGCCTCTTGACAGAATAAGATGATCTAGCTTCATGACTAATCATTTGTACTACTATACTTCACTAAAAACATTTTTTGAGTTGAGACTCTTTGTGATCAGTCTTTACTTTTTTCTTATGATTGAGGTTATGCTATGTGGTATTATACCTATGTATTACTTCAATCGTTGTGTTGTTACCTATATGGTACTTCTATCTTCACGGTGTTAACTGTGTGGTACATTTATCTTCATGGTGTTACCTGTGTGGTATTTCTAGATTCGTGGGGTTACCTATGTGGTACTTCAGCCATTGTGGAATTCGACTTCTTGGTGTTACATGTGAGTTACTTATATATTTTTGGTGTTACATGTGTGGTACATCTATCTATGTGGTGTAACCTATGTGGTACTTCTTCCATTGTGGTATTGCCTTCGTGGTGTTACATGTGTGGTACTTCTATCTTGAGGTGTTACCTATGTGGCACTTTTACCTTCGTGGTGTTGTCTTCATAGTGTTACCTGTGTGGTACTTCAACCTTCCTGGTGTTACCTATGTGGTGTGCTTCCATCATGTATGATATGAGTATATCTTGATATCTTTTTTATATGTATGGGGATATACATAAGTAGAGTTCATGTCTTGCTTTGTGGTGTTTCCTTTGGGGAACTCTAGGAGACCTACAGAGTTATTGGGGTCCCTCATGAGTATCATTATACTCACCCATGCACAGTCTTCACAAGCACCTTGTCATGTCTAGTGCAGACGACGTACAACATTGATCGAGACTGAGGGAGCTTGGATTAGACGATGCTCGGATTTAGACCATTTTATGTGACAAGACGTGGGGGAGACTGAAGGAGGTGGAGTACTGGGGAGGTGATCTATACCTACCCTATAGGTAGGAACCTTAGAGGATGACCCAATAGTTTTTTCCCTTTTTCTTTCAGTTTTATTGAACTTCCAGTCATACATGTACTTTTACAGTGGGGCTTGTATTCAATCCCCTTTTTACTTTCAGCACTCTTTTACTATAGCAGTTTTTTTGGTTGCATCTTATTGGATTCTATTATGTGTGGTTGCTTCTTTTTGGGTTCATGGAATGTGTGTCTATACATGTTAAAAAGTAAATGCCTTCTCATTTAAGGGATATGCCTCTCTGGTGCCAGTCACCAGCCCCTGGCCTATAGATGATGTGCATGGGGTAGTTACATCACGGGTCCTAAGGGCTGGTCATGAAAAATGAACTATGGATTCTTAAATAATTGGGATATTGTCTTTTGATATGATTCAAAAAAATTGAGCATAAGTTTTTATTGACACTTACATGAACCATGCCTAAGCAGTATATTGGTCTATTGTAATGGAGGCCTTGAAAATTTCATCCCAAATAAAAGTGATAGAAATGGTTTTTTTCCTTATTTATATTTTCTTAGGATATAGGATATCATTTTGTGGCACGTTGATGCTTTAATAGAGTAATATTTTTATTATCGTATACAAAAAAACACCTCTCTTAAATGAACTATGTAACATTTTATTTTAAATATAACTATTATAAATTAGTAATTTAATTGGAAGGGATAAATATGATTAAAAACATTATAAATTATATATATAAATATTTGTCATACTCAATACATATTAATTAATTTTTTATTTGGAAATAAGAAATCAATTTTTTAGTCATGATATTTTATTCTTCAATATATCTTCTCTACAAAATAAATCTTAACATATTTTTTGTAAAAAAATAAAATAATTATTTTTTCCAATTTAAAATATTTATTTTAAAAATAAACTCATTTTGTAAATAAGAATAAAAATATATTATGGTATCATTTTGGGATTTTTCTAAAATGGTTTCTTTAGCGAATAGTAAAAAATAAAAAAATTCAAATGTTATGACTATTTAATGTAATTTAAAAGTTCAATTATATGATTTGATTTGATCAAGAATTTATGTCTAATGCAAGATATTTAGAGTAATCTAATTAATTCCATCAAAAAACATTTTGTTTTTGATGTAAGCTAACTTTTTTGGTTCAGAAGGGATTTCTCTAGAATATGTTTTCCATTGAAGTTTATGCAATTATATTAAAATACTTTTTTTCGACTTATATATGTTTTTTTTCTGAAAAATTACATAAAATATTTAGAATAATAGGTTTACATTTTGAAAATATAACCTTTTATTTTTTGAGATCATTTATAGTAGTCATTGTAAATATTTTTCACCTTAGTATGGGTGAAATGGGTAAAATATGGTTAAAACCATGAGACAAAGTCCCAAAATCAACCCAACACATGAATTAATCATATTTTATGGGTGGTGTATGGACAATTCCTTTAAATTCTCATTTATATTCCAACTTGATTAAAAGATTATTTAATTTTTTGTTTATATTAAGTTAAGGAAAAATATATACAAAATGACAATTTCTTTAATTTAATATCCTTATATTTTCTCCATAATTTGAGAAAAGTAAATTTTATGTAATAAATGTTTATTTGAAATATAAATTAATATTTTATCACATTAATTTATTTAAAAAAAATTATTAATTAAATAATTTTCTAAAATGATGATGCAACAGCGATATAATGTTTATCTAATTAATAGAAAAATAAAATAAATACTTTTAAAAATATTAAAAGTTATAAAATTTGTTTAATTATAGATTTCCAAAAAAAGATAAAAAAAATTGAGGCGTGTTAAAGGTTTATTTTCAAAATCCATTGATATCATGTTTTTTTCAAAGTAAAATTATGTGACTAGTTTATAAAATTAAATTAATAGTATTTTATGATATTAATAATTTATTAATTAATTTAAAAATCATGAAAATATTGAATGAAAAAATATAGGATAAGAAATAATTAAAAATAATATATCTTTCTCATTTATGAGACAATTTTTACCTTATACGTACACTTATAATCCTTTAATTTTGAAAATTTTGTTATGAGTGTTCAGATTAAAATAGGTTAACTGAGGGGTTAAACTAATATATATGGTTTAAAACAATTCCATAACCTAACTGAATTTCATTGGATGAGTATAGTAAACAATATTCTCATTTTCTAAAAATATGTATCCATTTAGAATCATTTCCCTTGAGATTTTTTTTAATTTTTAATCTTTATTAAAATTCCAAGAATACCCTTTCCCTCTATTCTAAAGGGATCCCCTTTTTATCACTTATTCCTACCACTATGAACCATATATATCAAAACATCCATCCCAATTTCTCTTATAAAATTCCATATACAGTAATCCTAGTTTTAGGTCTTATTAGAATACAATTCTAAGGGTTATTAATTAGGATTCTAAAGGAAGTCTACTGGGGAAGAGGTAATCTTATTTACTGACTCTTTCAACTTCATTCTACTTATAAGTCTTAAATATTAGATATTAAAATTCTAAATTAATAACCATTATATCCTAAATATAATGAGATATTAATATGACTATTTTACCACAACTTTTTTATCTCTTTTGAATCCTATGAAAGAGGAAAACATCACAAGTGCAAAAATAGAGCTCACCGTCTCAACATATCATTGTAATTCATCTTTCATCCCCACATTACATAGATTTTTATGAATATTGAAGTAATGAATATATATAATATTTTTGAAATAATTATTCTCTAGTAATAATATTATTATGTCTACTTTCTTTCCTTCCAATTCATTGGGAAAATAAAACATTTATCATGCATGCATGTGGATAACCACTTCTATGTAGCGATGCGATCCATTTTTCATTAATGATTTACATGGATGGTAAAAAGTATGCATTTAATAGTTATATAGGATATATATGATATTATATTTATTATATAACTGTGAAGTGTTTTACCTTTCTTTCATTCAATCCCTCAAAAAGTTAAAACTACATTCATGTGAACATATAACCTACCATCTCCATGAATGATTTATTTAATTTTTCAATATCTAACATTAATGGATGTCTCTAACTATGTATATAAAGAATATATTTTATAATTTTATTACAATTAAAAAGAATTATATTGTGGGAAAATTATCAACTTACTAACACGAAAACTACCTAACCCAAACATATATGAAAAACAAAGCAGTTATCACCTCAAGTAGAGATTTTAACAAAGAAATGTTAGTAAATAAGTAATAAAATATTATAAATAAATAATATATGGTAAGGTACATATGTGTGTCATTATATGGTGTATTTATTATAATTATATATTTATTATACATGATGTTCAAACACATATGAAGGATGTGGGACTTGAGGTAAGGGTATTCAAATATCATTTTTCTTTTATGACACATATGCCAACTTCACAACATATTTCTATAATTTGGGGTATATTTACACATTTGATATTATATATCAAGATTTAATTTATATTAATTGAATATGATGTTTTATTTGAAATTCTTTCTTTCATAGTGGTTATGATTTAAATTTTACCAAAGAGATAAGGGTATTTTTCTGATTCTCGTCATTATTCGGGATTATTTATATTTAAGTCCCTATTTGGGGAATTATTTGACATTTCAATCATAAAAAATTATAATTTCTCATCCTCTGGTTATATATTAAATGTAAACTTTTTCATTAAAATTTTCTCTTTTATGTATTCATGATGGTGAAATAAAACTTTTAGGGAAAAAAATCTTTATTTTTTATTTTTTCAAGAATTTATCTTTCATGCTGTTATTTTCATTAAAATAGTTTCAAAAATGGTTATACTATTATAATGTGATTTTCTTAAATTCATTTTTTTCATTTTTATATTCTTCAATATTTATAAACGTAATCTTATTTTGTTTTCTTTAATGACATATTTTTTTAGTTTTTATCGTAACTTTTAAAGTGATCTTTGTGTCGACATATTTTCCACGAATATAATTTTCCACCATCATGAAATCTCAATTATTTGAATCATGCACTACAAGTTTCCATGGTTATTTTCAAATAAAAATTGTCCTTATTATTTTAATATTTTTTTTTATTTTAAATAATTAATTTCTATGTAAAAAGGTATTTTCCTCAAGAAATTTTTTGGTGATATATTTAATGTATTTAATATTTTTCAACATAAGAAATAGGATATTATTCTTTACTATGTATATAATAAAATAATACCATTATCCTTATTTATCTGGATGTTTTATGAATTGTTTTACTATGAAATTTATTGATATAAAGTATAATTGTTCTTCTAATATGGATAATTATTGATTATTAAGACGTATTTATCAGGTTTTAGTTTTTATTCATAGAATGAATGAATTGGACATATTAAGTGAGATTCCAGTCCCAAATTATATATCCATTTGATGCATTGCTATGTCTTATGAGGATAAATTGGTATTGTATTTGTTAGAGGCTATATCCATTTTAGTAAGATGACTTGGAAAGAAGCTTTAGTGTCATGTTTTATATCTCATTGAATGATACCTTTAATGTATGTTTTAGATGATAGACATTATATATTAAATCATTATGAAGTCATTTATTTATTTCCCTATGACTATTATTATATTTAGGATATCCATTGATAAGTTTTAATGTCTTTTAATTATTCATATGGAATTATTTCATCATTATTTATTATTGACATATTATCCTATGTAATCATGCTATTGATCAAATGACATGTGTATCCAATTATTTACCATTATATATTGATTATAACTTATTTAGAGATGTTGGATTCTATTTTATGTAACCCTTACCATGTATATGATATCTTCCATTATTTTTTTCCATTCCCCATGATATGAATAAGGATATTGGGAAGGATCTCAAAAATGAAATAGTATTTTTTATGATATGTTATTTATATTTTCAATATAATTTGAGAAACATGTGTGTATCTATCTTATAAGGACTGCTAACATATTAGGTTATTTGGGATTTGATTAATTTTTTCTTAAAACAATAAAATAAAGTGACCAACAACTCTATGCTACTATTTTTAGGGTCCTTTACATTGGTATCAGATAATTTTTAGTAGAAATATTGGGAAATATATTTATAAAAACAATTATTAGAGAACATGAGCTAATGAATGATATTGAGGATATTTCTATGTATTGGACTATATCCTAATATTTTGGAAAGGTATAGATTATGTGGTTTTCTTATAAATAAATCGATTTATTGATTATATTAGCCTAGTTTATTCCTTATTTAAGAAGATTTTTGTATGTCATGCATGTGTTTTCAACACACTGGAAACATTTCTAGGATACCCAAGTTTACCCCACAACCCATATTATTTTGTTTGATTTTTAATGTTTATAGAGTTGATTTTATGGGACCATTTCAAATATCATTTGGTAAAAAGTATATACATATTCTTTTTAATTATATTATAACATTTGTGGAGGCCAATTCTACCATGATTTATGATTCTCTTATTTTATTGAACTGTTTAGGAAATATATAATTTATAGCTATTAAAAAATGAAATTCATCATTAGTGAACATGGGACACACTTTTGAAACAAGATCTTGTATTTCCTCGTTTGGAATTATGGGGTGACACAAAAATACCATCTCTTCTATACCATCCCTAAATAAATATCCCGAATAATGATTTAATTGGAAGTTGAAGCAGATTTTGGAGAAACCCATGAAAATTAATAGAAATGATTATAAAAAGATCGTAGATGATTCTATTTGGGCCAATAATACCTCATATAAATATCCAATTGGTATTTCACCCATTTTAGGTAGTTGTTAGGGAATCTTGTCAACTTCTCAGATAGTTCAATCCTTATAAATTTTTTTTGATAATGAAAAGCCTCATAGATTTTGCCCATCTGGGATATTAATGAAAGCTATAACATTAATATCTCGAGGAGATCCAATTATGATCATATTAGAAATCTAGGCTCTTTAAATACATATAAAAAAAGACTATAAAATATGATCCAAAAGAGTAAGTTTAACTTGGGTGATAAGTTTCTTCGTAGTTCAGGGATGATGTAAATTCATAGTAAAATACACTCTGGATTGTCAGTCACTAATATTATATCTAATGTTTTTCTATGTGATGAATATTATATCACAAAAAAGTCTATAATAATCATCTTTATATTAACTGATACGTTATTGAAGTAATACATCAACGTACATACCTCTAATTCTGTTGATTTTATCACACTTTTTAACCCCCATAATTACTTGAGAACATTAGGATGTCCCTAACCCATTCAAATTTAGATTTTATTCTATTCAAAATTATACATTTCAAATTCATATACCATTTCATATGATCACATCAATGATAATTTAACATTGTTTTTGAGGAGGGGAAACATTTTAGGGTAGATTTTTAGGATTTTTATTTGAGTGTTTTGTGTGTGTGTTTTTAATTTTTTTAATCCAAAAACCCACAACATAAAATTGAATATCCAAAATCATTTTTTCATGATTCAGTCACTTGATAGAAAATTCCGTTTTTTTAAAAAAACCTTAAATTATTGTTAACCTGGGATAATTTATATATTATTAAATTTTCAATACATTCTTGGTCATTCGATGGATTTTTAAAACCCATACATCTTTATTAGTGATCAGAAAATATAATCCCCATATTAATTGGTATTCTCAACCACTTTGAAGTTATATGTATAATACCATTACTTCTTGAGAGAATAAAAGAAATTTTTATAAATATTAAATTGTGGAAATTATCACTCATATCAATGGACCACATGAGATACATTCAACATGATTGATGAAATTCATTTTTCTAGCCCCTCATTTATCTTTGAGACCAAAATAGAACAGAAATCCTCATTCAACCTATAGATAACCATGAATGGTTTTATAGTTTATAGACATATTACAATACTAATTATCCCTTATCTACACATCCACTAGAATATATTTTCATGATTAATTAATGTTTAATTATGGGAGAATGGGTCTTTAATATGTTTTTATTTATGAATTATTACATGTCTTGTGGAATATAGGAAGTGTGTGTCATCCTTTATTATAATTTGGTGGATAGAATTGGGCTTGAGTCATTTACATCCATTAAATTCCATTTTTATCCACATATTCATATATTAATTTTATGAAAATTAAAACCATTATGGAATTGAAACCTATATTACACTTATTTGTTTGATTCATGGCCCTATTCAATAAAGGGTAATCAGTAACCATTCATTTTACTAAATTCCAAACTCATTTTCATCAATAGAAAATTACAAAACCAAGAAAAATAACTAAAAAATAATTGGAGAATGGCTATGAATTAATTTTTCGTATTAATTTTCATGATTTATTTCTTTTTGGAGTGTGAGAGTATAAATTTTAAATGGGGATTTAGAAAATAATACCTTTATTGCATACCACGATTGTTCATACATTGTATTTAATGAGTAAAATCGTTCTTTTTTCATCTAACATTTTCAAAAACATACCCACTAACAATGAACCACTAATAAAATATTTCAATACCTCATGAAGGAATTTATTTCATGAATCTTATTTTGGAGAGATATTATGTTTTGTCAATATTATGTTAAATATTTATTTTCCAAGCATCTGTATAACTCCATATTAATACATTCTATGGAGTGAAGAATTTCATTGGGTTAATTCTGAGGT
This sequence comes from Viscum album, assembly GCA_963277665.1. Taxonomy (NCBI): domain Eukaryota; kingdom Viridiplantae; phylum Streptophyta; class Magnoliopsida; order Santalales; family Viscaceae; genus Viscum; species Viscum album. The sequence goes on from OY728150.1 coordinate 333,967,898, forward strand.
ATGTTGCAACATTTTTCAGGGGTGATTGAATAATGTAGAGAAAACATTAATTGGAGAAATATAAAATTAAAGTATAATTTATTTCATAAATGAGACATCATGGATTTAACATTGAAAATAATATTGTCAATTTTAAAAACATTTATCTACATGTTGATTAAGATTTGGATATATTTTTTCCCTAGAGTTAAAAATCTAAAATGTGAAATAGTTTATAATGATTTTTTTTATTCTTATATTAATAAAAATGATATATTTTCCACACATTATTCCAAATATTTTTATTTGGGGAAAATATGGTACTAAAACATATATTTTTAAATTTGAATAAAAATCTAGTTGTAACCCTTTAAAATTCAATGTATTATATTTGAATTAAAAATTCATATAGGGATTTTACGGACATGTAATTTAATCAATGTATTCTAAACTCAATTTGATACAACATTCATTTGGACTAATCTTTAAGGAATATACATTTTAGATTATAAAATGTGCCATAAAGATAAAATCGGACAAGGATCATCGAAATAGACTTCACTTCACTATTTCAGCCACATAATATACATTAGAGAATATATGGGGACCCAAATAAAAAATTTCTATATGGATAACTAAAAAATTATTCCTTCTAGAATAAGAGATAGTTAATATGTTTTTAGAAAAAAATCTTGGTACAATTTGGAAGAAAATATTTGGACACTTTTTTCCCATTCACATATGTAACCTCTTGTAGTTATATCCTCCTATACCCTCAATAAATTTGTATTTTTGTTCTTTTTAGGGTTTTGGGTCTGTATTAAAGTATTTTAATTAGATTAAATATGGTTCCATTTTATTTTTATACACCATTGGATGAGGGATTATCTAAAGAAAGGATATCCTATAGAATATATTTATATTCCTATTCATTTTTTAATGTTTTTAATATTAAAATTAATTCCATTTTTTCAGATTTTTGACTTTGCTATCATTTTTATTTCACTATTATTATCTACTATGTACAAGATTTTATGAGTTTAAATGATACTGGGTTACTCCATTTCAAGACATTTTCACATGAAAAATGATTCTACAATGATTATGCCACCCATGGAAGACTATTATTTCATGGTAATTGATCAATTTTTCACCTTATTCAATTATTTTTTAGATTCAATTTGATTGTGTAATTAAGATACTATGATCTGCTAATTTAATTTTCAGTTAAAATATAGTTATCGTGTAATTTAATACTTAACACAATGTGTGAAAGGTCGGGTGATATGTCAAATGTGAGAGATAAATCAAAATTAGTTAAACAAAAGAATATGTAATTAAATTATATGGCTCAAATGTAATACCTAAACTCATTTCATCCTCACCTAACCAATATGATCCCTAATTCGGTGCAAGACATAATTTTTTCTTGGAACGACAATCAAATTATTGTTCAATAACTTCATGTTCTTGAATCTTCTATATTGTTTAATTCATTTAATATTTGTGGTTATGTTAAAATATCATTATTTGTAGGTGTAAAAATAATATTAAATAATAATAATGTGTCTTCTAAATTTAATGAGCTGAATAATAATTAAGTAAATAGGTCTATTCAGATCGATCTTGTCTTATAAATAATGTATAAAAAATGAATCTTCCCATTCCATTTTTATCTATAAAATGTTTATAAAAAAATAATAAAATATTCTTCCAAAATACATATTTGTGTCTTATAAAACTCAATTAAACCATACAACATTTTGATTAGTGAGTTTTAATTTTTTCAATATAACATTAATATGTTGTTCTAAGAAGTTCCTGCTTAGATAATGACATTGGTCATCCACTCTACTGCAGTTAAGAACTAAGAAAGACACTTCATTTTGGAGCACCCAAAATTTTACTACTAATACTCTACCCACATCATGTTATGAGTTTAAGATATAATTGGTTCATGAAGTGTGACTAGGTAACCATGGACACCATAAATTCTCTTAGCCCTATTTCTCTTACATTTTCTCTTCTCTCTCCAATCCCTCATAAAACAATGAACAATATAAGACCTTATATATTTTATAATCTTCTACATGTGGCATAGAATGAAATATAGTAGACTTCTTTGGGTGGAAAAAATATATATTATCAATGAAAAATATAACTTGGGAACTATAGGGGTAACTTAGGTAGTATAATTGAGGTGTACCCTATAGATTTATGGTTAATGATGACTACTATTTTCCAAGGATTTTTTTACAGTAGTGATAAGAATATATTTTAGATTCACTACATAATTACGGAGATATCATTCCATAATATATCACATGAATAAATATGTTAGTAGTGGAATGATCTACACCTGTTTCTCTTCATCAACTTAATGCCTTTCATTTGGATCGATGGCATGTTCCAGTAATATAGTGGCTCAAAACTATCCTTGGGGGGGTTGGTGAAATCAGGGTGGGTTATAAAAGATAACTCAACTTAGCTAGGGTGATAATGTGGGTTATATCATAGGCCCACCTCCCATAATGTATCCCAATCAACTGACTGGTAAAGGTTACAAGGTTGAGCCTACTCCCACCTAACCCACCATGGATAGGGAGCATGTGGCACTCCATTCCCATGAAACTACCTAGATAAGGGAAATAATCAACCCATAAGGAAACCATCGTACGTCTTTTGAATTATATATGGTAATATCTTAAGATTTATATCTTATATTATAGACCCATCTCATGTGTCTTTCAAACATTCCACTCTTATATATGATTTGAAAAAACCCATCCTAACTATTTTTACTAATAGATCATAGTAGTGATGCCCTCATAAAAATTATTAGTTATTTTGGATGTGTTTTATCATATTAATATCTTGAAAAATAAAACATCCAAAATATATGAAGTGCGGCCCCAAGTACACTAGATACTCTCCTTTATTCAATATAGAAGGGTAAAAACATTACCAAGTTTTCCTCAATCGGTAAATTTTTACGATTTTGGGGAAATTATAGATGGATATAAAAGATCATGAGTATATTTTCTAGGGCGTTAACATTGGGACTAGGGAGTTGCGGGAAACATTCTGACCAACAGGAATATTGGTGGAATCAGTCTGTCCTATAAAGTCCTAGTATGGAATTTATATATGTAAATTGTAAAAGGATAATGAAAGGTCAATTTTTTAATCTCTATAAGATATAAACTTTTTGTTCACTTGTTCACATATTCAAATGTTCAAGATGTTAATGTTATCAGTTTTATTTTCTTTTTATATTCATCTAAATGCTACCAGAATACAAGAGAGTATGCTTTTACATAGAAGTTTTCGGGGAGTAATCTTGTTACCAAAAACTAGATTCTAGTGAACATGAATTAGAGATAAGTGTGATCTTCTTTTTAGTTACTCGGTTATCCAATATTTCACTGACAATGTATGAGTTTCCACATATTTTTATGGTGTTAGAACTCCCCTAAGGTTCTGGGTAAGGGTACTCTATATTAGAAATGATGTTTAGAGACTTATTTAATCATTATGAAATTCATAAGGCATGGTTTATCAATATCTAAACAAGAGTATGAAAATAATCTATTGGACTAGGTATGGGTCCCCAATATATGGGATTGATACTCCAAGGACTGATATATGTTCACATTGATGAGGTATGGATCCTCTAATACAATCTAATTTAATATGTGAGACTCTTGGGGGGGTTCAAGAGGACTCTCCATCTATAGGAAGTTATCTCAAGAACAATGATACACTATGGCATTCAGATCATTGATCTTATTTCTGGGTGGAAGGTTATCTAGATGGGGATGAGTAAACATAGAGAATAATGAGTTCCTTATTGTAAACTATTTAAGGAAGCTACACCAATTCCCTTCAAGTTCACGAGGTTTAGTTTCACAATAAAAAATATTTCCCTAATAAATATCCACATGTAATGGTAATTCAATCCAATCATTTTGAAAATCAGTGTAACAATTAAATATGATTTATATTATTTGTGTGATTTTAATTCCATGTTATCCCTTTTTATGAGAAAAAATTTATAGAAGTAATGTAATAATGTTTTTAAAAAAATGAGAAAAAAAATTGGACTGAATATTTTATCTTTGAATTCATTTACTTATTATTGAATTAATCAGTTCATTCCCTATGTCCCTAACTCAATCTTTTCAAGAGTCACTCATGTCTCACTTTGTCTCCTTTAAAGAAATCATATTTCCTTGTTATTTATCTAAGTTAGTTATGAAAACATCATTAATATATTTAATAAATTATATGTTTGAGTTTCCTCCTTATACACTTTTATTCTTTAGATACCTAAGACTCTAATCCATGTATATGCGGATGGATTTAAACCACCACTCATGTACCATCTCCCATGCATTCATCCACTACATGATTATGAAAGTACACTTCTAAGATCATTAGAAAAATATACTATAATTCAATTCATTCAAGCATTATAAAAAATCCAAGACAATAGTACACCCTTACCACCTATGTTCTTACCCAATATTTTTTTACTAAAACAAAAACAAAATAGATAAGAGCAATCTTCACTAAATAATTATTGATTATATTCCCTTAATTTCATAGTTCTCTTAGATTTAGGGTCTTATGTTCACCTATCTAGAGATTTTTAATCCCCTCATCTTACCATAGGATCTACACTAAGTACTTCATCCATAGTTTTATGATTATTCTAGGGGGCTAAGAGTAATGAAATACATCCACATGGCTAACAACATGCATGAACAAGGTAAAGTTCCACTCTCCTTTCCCACATGGTTCTTACTAGGAATTCCATGGATCAACTTCTGTATGTCTAGGTTGTTAATGTATATCCCTATTTAGCTTGGAATGAATATTCTTGTAATATTTTTATCCACAATGAGTTCTTCTAGTTCTCTATATGTCATATCATTGGATTAGCATCCCCAATTTTGTGATCTCACTTAATTCCTTTTGGAATAAATTTTTTCTGTACTTTCCAAATGAAATTGTTCAAAAGAAAACTTCTATTGTACACAAGTCTTTTTATCCAAATAACTTTTTACGATTGTTTTAATAACCAACATATATGATTCTTATATCCTAAAAATATGCTCATTTGCATATCCCGACCCAAAATGGTATATTATGGTTGTGTTAGCTAAGAACACTTAAATTTGAGGGGATTATTGGGTATCCCATCCGAACAGTCTAATAGAAAAAATAAAAGAAGAAAACTATTAATACAAAAATATAAAAACACCCTTAAACCATGAGACTCTCATGATATCTAGAAGCCTCTAACATAATGGTTGACCACAGTCAATGTGATCAAATAAAAAAATGGCACACTATGATGGTATATCATCGATGTTACCTTATGAATGATCTCACAACCATTGTAATCTATCAATATCACTCCATAAATAATTATCCATATCCCACACCAAGAAAAAGAACATTAATTCCCACTAAGATATCCAAAAAACATCAATGAGAAATTAAAAGCAAATCATTCCAAAAACATATACTAACCACCAATATGACGTGTTTGTGTGAAGGGTTAATTGCCAATGAGAAATTACTTGTACATCAACAGGCCACATGTAGTATATCCATTGATCCAAATATGGATGAACTGAAATATCACATCATGGTATGAATTTATAGCACATCCTGATACATAAACATCACATAACGATAGATATCATATCCTTCACATTACATTTACCACAAGTAATTCTCATTATTCTATAATGTGTTAAATTCATACTTTCAATACTTCTTCAGATATGATTCATGACTATATTAGAAATGTGATGTATCTATGTGTTTAAAATGTATATTATGATTCCATACAATCATATCCTTAATCAATGCCTCTTTAATGTAAATAAACATCATTCCATACATTAAAACAATCCCAAAAAACAATTATTCACAATTAAATAATTTTAATTCAAATAAAATATTGGGTAAAATTTTTTAACTAACATTTATAATTATGAACTTATTTTGACAAAAAATAAAATTCACTAACCTTAAATTTAATATCTAAAAAACTAAAAATCATACCTAGGAAAAACTAAAAAACAATGAAAAAACTATGTAATCTATATTCTATGACACATTAGTGAAAATTTTTCATTAGATTATTTATATCAACGTGATTGATAATGAAAAATAATTATTAATTGATTATTTAATATGTTGTTAAATATTCAATAAAGATATTATGTTAATCATCTCTCTAACCTAGTATAATTTGAATACCTCCACATCATAATTCGCTTACTTTTATTGATTTATCATAAATGATAATCATATAATTTGATTTACCCTTATAAATTTTGGTTGAATATTCAAATAACTAACAAATATGTTAATAACTATATATACACTATTTTGGTATTTTTTAGGAAATATATTTGGTATTCACTTGTTTACTAAGTGACTATTCTGAAACTAAACTTCCCATTATAAAAGATATCTCCGAAGACTACTTTGAATAGTAATGGAATGAAAGCACGATAAGGGTATCCATATCTCATAAAATTATTTCACCCTTTTATAGAATTTATTTTTCACTATCAATCCTAGTTACTAAAAATCTTATAAATCTTAATTGGTGCCCTCATTGACCATTTTATTACATTTAAACTGGACTATTATGATATCATTTTTTCTTCCATAAGGTGTTGTTCCATTACAGTGAAATTTTTTCATTAATTCAATTTTAAATTATATTATTCAATCATAAAATTATAATCCCCTAAATTATTCTCTTTTAAAGGTCAATAACCAGGTTCATAGACTAGAAAATCAATTTCTTCAATGTTTTCTTTCTCTTATATAACTGATTGGAAAAATACTCATGTTTTATTCTAAATCAGTACATACACCATACTCCCCCACACATTGATTTTCTATACTACTGAATAAAGACTAATATACTAAATTTAACTTATAATTAAATATCAAGACCCTTGAATTTTTTTTGTTCAGTAGAATACTTCTCCTTGTTAATGAATCTTCTTCTATGAAGATTTTTAAACCCTTACACATAAATTGTTCATTTTTCATGTCTATTCGAAAAAATATAAGAATCAAAGTAATTTTGTGGAATTGTGATTATTAAAAAATATCAAAGAGATTTATGTTGATTGGTTTACCTCAAAATAGAACTATCTTTATAGTAATTATTCAAACCCTTGATATCTACATTCATTATTTTTAAATGTACGGTATTTCTACACCTTTCAACAATCAATGTATTGATTTTTATGGTATTTATTCATAGAGTATGTATATCATTGTCTCTTGTAAACCGTCAAAATAATTTTCCTTATCTACCTTGAATGTCCCAACACACCTGGATGTATGATTTACAGGAATAAGATTTATTTTTTAATTTAATAGATTATTTTTTTTTCTTTCATTGATGTTCTTTGTTTGAATTACCTTTTATGAAAATATTTTTCCTTTTCATTCCAAATACTTGAATTCTCATAGGATTGTATTCCTAAATATTCTATGTCATCTTAATAAAACAATATATTCGTTTTTATAACACTTGTAATTCAATTTAATAGCTAAAATGACCCAAATGGATTTGTAATCTATTTCCATAGAGAAGTGGTTTTTTTTAGAGACAACCCTATTTAGAGACATCCTAATGGGGTTTTAGTACACCATTATATATGTCAAATGAGAATCATCCATATTTTATGACCAATCATTTACATAATAATAATTGTGTTTTTCATAATTCTGGTCAATGTTATTGAGACCAAGAGTTTTAGATACAAGGTTGAAGAATTGGTGATGAATATGTTGAATAAGGAAACAAAAAATCTCATCACGTAGCCTTTTTATTCAATGAATAAATCAATATGTAATGTTGTAAAGAGTAATTAATCTAATAATTCAATGTTAAGAGGTTTATTTGTGTTTAATTTTAATTATATTGGTTATCATTTTTATGGTAATATGTTTTTGGTTGATTTTTTTCATAATATGGTAGAAGGTTTTATGTTAGATAATATTATGTCTAAAATCAATTTGAAGAAGGGTAAATCCACTTAAGTGAATACCCGTGTATTTTGTCTCCTAGATAATGGAATCTTCATATCTAAATTCACTACTAAATATATAAAATCTAATGTATGAAAATTTTCACAAATAAATAATTTTGATTTGTGACTAGTCCCATAGAAAAATATTTTACATAGGAAAATATATTTTTACAAATTGGAATGAGAAGTAAACTAGTCTCATAAGAAATCCTACATACTTGAATGTATATAAATATATGTGATTGAATATGTATAAGTGATTATTCTATATAGTTGAAATCGGATATGTAACATAAAAAATGTATTTTTTCATAACTTGTTGTTTTGTTATGTTGAAAAATAATTAGTGATATGAATTGGATATATCTAGGAATATGAAAATAAAGAAAAATCAATGAGAATTTGACATGTATAATAATTTCATCATGTGTGAAAATTTATAATTGATTCTATTTTGTTTTATCATAGAGAAAAATTTACGTAAGAAATGTAATCTAGGTGTATAAAATTAAATTATGAGTTGTTCTCTTTAAATCAACGAAGTAATGACTATTACAGGAAAATATTAAACAAAAATATTTTATACATGGTTAGTTTTATCATATTGGGGGTTAGATGATATTTATGATGAAGAATGTAAATATTGAAGTTCCCATGATCGAATAATAAGTTTCTTTTCAATGAGGATTCTTTTTTGGTTTTTAATGTTGAAGAAAATTAATTGTAAATGATGATGAAAAGGCAAAAATATTTATGTATGTTTTCAAGTTGTTAAAATTATTAAAATAGTTTCATATGGATCATATTGTAAATATCATATCCATTTATTCTGATAAATTGAATTCAAAATTAATTATGTTGTGTCATAAATAATTGAATGATAAAGAAGAAGAAATAACTAATGAAGAATGATATATAATTTATAGTTTTTGTAGATCATGGTGTTTGAGTATTGTGTGGAAGAGGAATAGAGAGTGTAAAATTAGTAGAAGTGATTCTTGATAACTCTAATTTATGAAATAAAATTATAAGAATATTGGACTTATAGAACAAAACATGTGAAGAATTCAATAAGTATAGTTAAAACATTTCAAATCCTATTGATGAAGGTTTACTTCATTATTTAAAAAACAAAATTATCTTATTATATATGTGATAAGAACATTCACTATCAAAGGGATATAGTGAAATAAAATTCATGGATATAGCTTTCTGGCTGTAAAAAAATTGAATGTAATATAGTGTATGGTCTAATATTAGATTGTTTTTAGATCCTGTCAAGGGCTAGAAAGTCATATTGAGAAGTGATAATTTTAAATTCCAATGTTCTTGTGGGTGTGATTTTTCTTTTCCTAAGATTAACTTCTCACTAATAAGTGTTGAATTTTTTTTAATTAGAAGAAAAAAAACTTCATTGGTCACTAATTCACGCTCTATTTGTTGCCACATAGTTCTTAACAGAAACTTTCAATTTGTAATAGTGGGAGGTTTCTTTTAAAGACCATTGGAGTTTTAAGGGTTAAATTGTAAAACAATTCATGTAAGAATATAACATAGTAAATAATAATTGGATTCCAATCATTTATAATGAGAAGTATCATATCTAGGAAGTCTAAATTTTCTCCTATCAATTATCAATTAGCTATAATGATCTAAAAGACAAAATAAATGATGAAAATCCTTATATTGACGGAGTATCCTTAATATTTAAAAAAATAGAAAAATTGAGAATGTTGTATGAACCAAAAATGTTATTATCTCCCCTATATCTCTATAATAAAGTGAATTACTTCTAGTTAATGGAATAATAATGGTTAATGGAATCTAGGATAAGTTTGAGAATAATTCTTTTTGGAAAAAAAAATTAATAATCATATGTTATTAATTTAGAAGTGGGAATATAAATATAGAAAAATGGGTAATGTTTAATCTATTATTTCATTATTCAAAAATATTTAATTAAACTATAATATCCTTAAGAATTATTTGAGAAAAATTATAACAATCAATAGTTTTGTAAAATATATCGATAATTATTAATAACACATTAGAGGGAATATTTTAATCTTTGAAGTATAAAGAGCCTAAAAATCACACTATATGATCTTCCCAATATTAATATTTCATAAGATATGAGAAAATATAATTTTATCAAAATAAATGGAATGGTTGGTAATAAAATCTCTTTTATGTTGACTAACCAATAAAATTAAAAAAAATTGTTATTGAGAAAGTGGTCAGAGATTCTAATTTAGAGAATGATGTAAATAATCAGTTTAATAAACTCTTGTATTAATTTTCTATAAATGTGAAATTTTGAATATAAAAGTATAAATAATAATTTATATTTAAATTATTTAACAAAATATCAATTGAAAATTTTTCAGATAATTACCCAACACTAAAAAAAGATGGACACTATGACGAATAATATGGAAGTACAAGAAGAAAACGAATTAAGATGTTTGGGAAATAAAATTATAATTCAAACATAAGTAATTATAAGTTTTCTAAATCTATAAAAAAGATATATTTTTTTCAATTATATCGATAATAAAGATAGTGAAGAATAAGTGGAAGGAGAAAATTCCAGTGATGAAGGTACTTAAAAGTTCCAAATTACAAAGGTAAATGATGATTATTCTACAAGTGACTGAAAAATAATCCTTAAACAAAAATAAGAATAAATTAAAATTTATTCCATGATTAAAAAATAATTTAATGAATTTATATTGAAATTTTCAATTCTATAGAAAGAGAATAACAATTCAATTAATGGTGGTCATCATATTAAAAAATACGAAACAAATCATAAAAAAGTAAAATATAGATTATTAAAATAGATTGATAACCTATTGATGTTTCATGATGAAGATAAAAATATCAACATCATTTAACATGAAAATATGAGGTATAAAGAGAACAAATTTTACTTTGATCGATATGAACTATTTGAATTATAAAAATGAATATCTAACTTCTAAAATTCAATTACGGAAGTTGGTAAATATTTAGGGAGTGTGAATCTTAAAAATATAAACAATGATCATTTTCAAAGGTTAGTAATAATATTGAATATTTCATGAATGTGTCTCTAGAGGTGAACCAATTCATGAGGACCAAGTATATAGCTAAAACTAGTGTGTTAAAAACTGGGAATTTCGGAGAAATATACATTGAAGAGACAGATGTTATAATTGGAAACACTATTATATTTTATAACTATTGTAATATGAAGAAGAATAATAATCCTTGATTTATCCATAAAAAATAAAATGGATCCATGATTTAGGGTCAAAAATATATTAGAACACATATACACAGTTCTCAGTGACATGCAGAGTACAAAATGAAAATTAATTTTTAGGAATATTGTTAGTTCTGTGGAGGATATGGCATAAAGTAAAAAATTTAACTCAACAATCAACATAATAAATGATATTGGAGGTTTTGGATATAAAGTAAGAGTGGTCTTCAATCCACTAAATGATTAAATATTTTAACGAAATATGAAAAATACTATTGGAAGATTAAGAGTATATTTCAACTTCATGAAACACTTTGGGAATGTTTTCACCATCATGTAAATGATGAAAATGTTTAACATATGATATTACCAACCAATCAATATTTTTTCTAAAAAAAATCAAAATCACTAAGATAAGAAATAAAATGGGAAAAAGATGTCTCTTATGGTTCAAAATGGGTTGAAGGCTATAAAAGGGGAACATAATTGGATTTTGGAATGTGAGTGTTCTTCACCCATAACCATATATATTATTTTATTAAAAATGTATATTATTTCAATGTAATTATATTGATTTATGGGAATAATTAGTCTCTTAGAATCAATTTAATTATTTCAATTGAGATAAGAAAATAAAATTTGTAATCTATAAGTACATTATTTGGTTATAGACTAAAACACAATCTGTTCAGTTATCCATATATTTGTGATAAGAGAAAAAAAAGCAATGTTTATAATGCATGGTCTTTCTAATAAATTTATTAAAGATTGGGAAGTTTTTATAATTGGAAAACATACAAGGGAATACATGTTTTAGGTTTCAGATTCAATGAAAGCGTCTTATCTAGGGATAAAGGAATAAAATCATTTAAGGAGTAGAAGGATTAGATATTTGTTTCTACAAAAACATGAACTATATAAAAAATAGAGAATGTTTATGTGATATTCTTGATATGATAAGATTTATAGAATGGTGTTCTTTCATATGATAAAATAAAAATTTTCAAATTCTATACCCAATAAGGTATAGATATCTACAACATACCCATTTATGATTATTCATTCATACATATGTAGTCCCATAACAAACAACAAATGAATATAAGTATTTTATTTCCTTTATTAATTATTTATCATATATTACATGTAATATTTTTTAAACATAAATCACAGGATCTCATGATGGTAAAATATTTCAGGATAAGTTTTAAAAAGGATTGGGGTCACTCTATAAAGAGGTTATAGACTGATAATGGTATGGAAAAAATAAATAAATTGATTTATTATTACCTTAAGAATCATGGAATAAATCATGATCGCAGTTCTCAATAAACTCTATAATAAAATGGTGTGTCTGAAAAAAAGAATAATATCTTATTGGAGAAGGGTCAAAACAAGTTAATTAAAAATTATACTTCTTGATTAATTCTAGAACAAGTTATTGATGAAAAAATCCATATAAAAAATCTAAAATTATATAAAAAAACTTCTCAATAAGATAAGTATTATAAAAATACACTGTCTTTTATGTAACTATAGGTGTTTGGAAACATATATATTATTAAATTCAAATGTGAGAATCATTAGAAATTTTTCCAAATCGGTATTGAGGATATTTTCTTGGATAGACTCTGAATAATAGAGGCTACAAATAATACAATAAGGAATGTATAATATTTGTTTATTCAGTTGATGTGATAGAAAAATAAAATTTATAAATTAAAGTTTCATATTAAGCTATAGACATGCAAGAATGTGATGATAAAGCTTTATAAATTACGAAAAATAATATAGACTCTTTCAAAAGTGGTGTTGTAGAAAGTTTATAGGATATTGACATTTATTCACCCCTTTCAATTGATAAGGGATAATAACTTTCATCGCATCCATGGAAAAGGATGAAATTGGAGTTCCAAAATATCATTGAGGTTCAAGAATAATAGGTATGAACAAGATGAACATTGAGGACATGTTCACATACCTTTTTTCATAGGTTGAGAAAATAGTTTTTGGAGAAGAAATGAAGAAACACGATTTTATTTAGTTCATGAACTAGAAATTAAATCATATTGACAAGGCTTGGACATGAGAGCTGGTACCCAAACCTGAAGATAAAAATTAATTATAACAATGTGGGTTCTATAGATTATTTTGAATGAAATGGTGAAGTGGAATGAAACAAGAAAAGACTAATTTATAAGGGATATAATATGTAAAAATAAATAACACTAATGAGATATTGATCCCAGTTTAAAGGCATGAAACTGTTAGAATATTTCATTCTTTTTCTACACAAAGTATATTTAATATTTTCCAAATTGATGTCATGACTACCTTTCTCAATTTGGAGATATAATAGAAAACATATATTTATTATCCAAGTGTTATTTGTCAAAGACAAAATGTGAAATATGTTTTTATGCTAACGATGTTTGTATATGTGATTAATAAATAACCTAAAGATTAATATTCCAAGGTAAATTAATGTTTAAATAAGGGTAACATCAAGAGGGAAATAGTGAAATATATATATATATATATATATATATATATATATTTATATTTATATATATATATATATGAAAGAAAATAAGTTCTTCCCATTGTTATTTTTTATATTGATGGTATCATATTTATAGGGAATAATGAAGGAAAATATAAAAGGAATTCCAAGGGCTTAATATTCTATTTGAAATGACTAATTTTAGAGATATGGTATATTATTTTGGATTAAAAATATATCAATAGAAAGATCACATTTTCTTTTGACAGTATACATATGAAAATGAATATCTTAAAGAATTTTTCATGGATGTTTCATAACATATTTCGATACATATCCTTAAGGGAGCCAAGTTATATAAGGATGGTGTTGGAAGGGATGTTGATCCTAACGAATTTATGAAATTTTTTGTAATCCAATAATATTTAATAAACTCTAGAAAATACCTGGTATAGACTATTTCAAACTAATCCAGATTTCTGTGTACATCTAAAATAAAACATCTCTTTCTGGAAAAACATTTCTCTAGAAAATTATGGGAACAAAGGATTATGGGATATTTTATGAATACAAGAGAACCTTGAATCTATTTTTTATACATTTATAGACTAGGTCGGTTGTATTGATGATAGAGGATCAATTTATGTAGGAGTTTTTGTTCCTAAAAAATTATTTGTGAGTTTGTAATAAAGGAAACAAATATTTGTGACTCTCTTCACTAGAAAATTAGGATATGTAGGATCCACATAGGCTACAACACAATTAATGTGGATAAAGATATAATAAAAAGGGTTATTTATTGATGTTAAGTTTCCACTTCCCTTGGTCTATGACAATAAAAATTATATTAATCTCACAATGAATCTGGTGCATCATTCATGATCAAATCACATTGTTTTTAAATACCACTTCATTAATCATCTGGTGAATGAAATTATCTAAATCTATTGTTTTTACCAATGTAGTAATACTTTTAATATATTGTTACTAAACCAATATAGAAGAACACATTTCAAAATTTGTGGATGATAATGTGTTTTCAACCACATTCTCTTCAAGTCTATGTAATATGTTTTTCCATCCCATATCTCATTTTGTCTTTAAATATTATTTTTGAAAATGGATAAATATAGAAATATAAATCTATCCATTTATATGTGCATTTCCTATATAGGGAGAATATATATTTAAGGATATTTTTTAAAAGGGTTAAGTTATGATGTTAGTATGAGTGATCTATGTGAAGTGCTTTAATAGTTTTTTGAATTTTTTATATGAACTATTTGATAAATTTTAATGTTAGTTAAATTTTTGAAGGTGTGATGAATGAAGAATATTATAATGATTATTGATCACTATTTTATAGACACAATAGAATTATTATTCAGTAATTCTTTTTTCCAAAACCAAGATTACTCAAGTAGTCTTATAATTTTTAGATGGTGATCCAGAGATGTTATAAATTCAATTTTATAATTTCCTTGGTTGAAAAAAATACAATGTTATATGATTAATACCAAGAGTTTTGGAGTTATAATTTTTAGATTGTTGAAGAATCGAATGACTACGAAATGGGAATGATCATTGTGTTCCTACTGTTTCCAACACCTAAATAAGTAAGTTTTATTGAAGGGTTACTAAATATAATGATTCAAATTAGGTTTGTCTCTTAATGTTTAAATATAATTCTATCTGTTATAATGATTCTTGAAATAGGTTATTGGGTGAAATTATTCCTATATGGTATAAGGTTTCATAGTAGAGAAGAAGAATTTATGATAGTGTTTAGGAACGTCAATATCCATGTATATGAATACACATGAACAGATTTTCCTTTGTAAGAGAATTAGTGTAGATGAATTAACTATTAAATATCCAAATATTTATAGAATAATATCCTCAAATATTTATATTTTCGATACGTCACTGTTCATGTAGGTGAATTGGTTATACAAGTGAATCTGCATATAAAAATTGGTCACATAGGAAAACTAGTCACATATACAAATTTCCATCTCTTAATGTCCTAATACATATAAAAATGAATCTGGATATTCAAATTAATCTTCATTTGCGAATGAATCTAGGTTTGATAATTTTTCACATAAATGAATTTGATTATATGACTCCACATAAGAAAACATGGGTAACATAATATTATTATATATATGTTAATAGATATAAATATAAATTAGATATATTTACGAATATGCATACAACGAAGGAAATATGATAATTATACAACTATAATAATTGAATAGCCTATGTGAATGAGTCATGCATGGGATTTGGTTACATCATAGAGAAATGTTTGACATGTGAAATTGGAGCTCGATATGGGAAATTGAATATTGAGATATGTGTTTTGATGTAAGGAAGTCATGAATGTAACCCCGAAATATTAAATATACAGACATGAATCATGGTTAGTTCTAAAATAATGATCATTAAAATATATTTATGACTTGAATTATAGGAATAATGTTTAAATTACCGAATATGTATTTTTTAGGTTGTGAAGATGATTTTATTTGATTTAATGTGGAACAATTTATATTTTAAAGGAGGATGAAGAGGCAATAGTATTTCTATATTTTTCAAGATGTTACAATAAAATTTGAAAGTATTTTATTATGGTTGACATTTTGATGAAAATATATTATAATTATATTAATTTTACTTCATATGTATTTACATGGTGTCATAAATGTTTGTATAAAGAAGAAATACAAGACAAACTAAATAATGATTCATGATATATAATATATTTTTGTTGAAAATCATGGAGTGTGTGTGTTATGTATAAGAAGAGTAATTAGAGAGAAAAGATGAAGGGTTTCTTTTTCCCTATTCTATATGAAATCAAAGAAGAAGATAATATTTCTTAGATAAGGGATATTTTTTGTATGTTAAGTCACACATTAAAAATGTGTTCATTCCTATTGGTGAATAACAATTTTATTATTGCCAAATTTGTTTCTTCATATTATCTTTTTGAGGATTACATGCATTTTTAAAGTATTATAGTTAAATTAATTTAATGTATATTACCTACTTATTATAAAAAATAATTTATTGTTTTTTAGTGGAATGTGTGATCTTGGATTATTTCTAGATCATTCCATTGAACAAATACACTTATTGAGTAGTAAATCTAGAATTCTTTTAAGTGTATTTGAGATAAACCAAACAAAACATACATAACTAGTAAATAATTTTAGATGATTATGAAATATATCTCATAATAAAACATTTACTATAATAGTAAAGGATTATTTTTCCTCAAGAGAATAGATATGTAATCAACATATTTTTTAACAATCCCAAATATCTCCATCTATGTTCTCCGAGCATAATACACTTCTTACCCATGTCATACGTAATACCATTCTTCAATATATTATGAGTTGGAACAAATATAAATAGTGATCTCAGATAAAGTGTAAAGGTAAACATGCGTTATATTAGTTGATAAACATGAGAGATATTAAAATAAGAATAAGGATATTGGAACATGAGATAAAAAATTGAAAATCATACCCAATAATTCAAAACTCTTAATCATGTGACATGGAACAAATATTTGGAAATTTATTTGTCATGGAAATTTGAGTAATAAAAGATCATAAGAAATAAGATGATATCATAAGAATAATATCATATCATATATAGTGGCATAAAAAGTGAATCATAATCAAATAAATCATAAGATAATACTAGTCACAATGACATTAATCACACAATGGGATTAGGATAAACACATATGTATCTTCTTTGGGATTATTATATCCTCTTGTGTACTCATTTTTGGAGTAGGTTAATCACCAATTGGGATCTCATTCAGGCATGGCCTAACTGCTTATGTACCCTTTGAGCTCATAAAACATTAATGATTAAAAAAGTATTTAGAGGCCTAAAACGGACCCACCCATCACATAAATCATAATATGTTATTTTTTGTTCCATAATAAAATGATTTTTTTTCTTATATTCATATCCTATCCTATGAAAAAGAAAATGGTTGTGGTGACAACCAGAACATTTATAAATGAAATTTGTTCTCGATGAATGAATTATTGCATCATCAAGTAATGAAGTTATAGAAAACATAGGCACAACATTGGTTATTTTGGAATACTATATCCTGTTAAGTTTTAGAGAATATTTTGCATCCTAATTGTAGATAATATATCCATTTAATATTGATCATATGATTATTATTTATGTAAGGTTGTGATAAATTCTATTTATATAGATTAATTAATTGATGGCCTCATCCAATTGGATCTGACCCCATGAAGCTCACATATCCGAGATTCCAAGGGTGATAGTATTTTTGGGGATTTTCCCTAGACCAAGAACATGGTAAGATTCAATAACATTAGCATGAAAAAATTATTAATGAGTTAATTTCAAGATCACTCAGAACCCAACCAAAACCATGTTCATCAAAATACCCCAATAAAATTTCATCATCGCACATCTTACCCTTAAGGATTTCAATTGTGCAATAAAGAGATATGTATCTCAACCCTAACTTTATTAATATGTGAATTTTATTTTAAATAAAATATTTATTTTACTATTCTTAATTTTAAAAATTATAAATGATAAAATATTGAGTTTGATCCCAATTAGATTTAAATACAACAAAAAATAGAATTTAATTTTTAGGTCATTTTAAGTTTCAATTAAGACATTAATTTTTTATGAATTCAAGATTTTTTGAAATAAATAAAACTTTAATAAAAAATTATTTTTTAATATAATATGTCAAATATAAATGATAATAGAATTTTATAATGTGAAAATGTAATTTTTATTTGGGTTAGAAAAGGTTATTATCATGAAATTAATATTTCTAAATACATATATATATTTATATTAATTTTTATTTTCATAAATTTGAGGACTTATTTTGATAAAATAAAAATAAATTTTGGATTTTACATATTAAAATTACCAAAAATTAATTTTTTTCATAATTTTCTGAGACAACCAAATTTTTGTGTAAAATTTAAATACAATATTATTATAAAATATGTATTATGACATTATAAAATACAAAAAAATGAAATAATAAATACTCTAAATAGTATCATTAGACAAAATAATGTTTCTACTTCAAGATATGTATGTTTTTAGGTAATTTAATTTATTTTATAAAGTATTTATGAATCCTCCTATACATATATTATATTTTAAGTTGTTAAAATACTTTATTTAAGAGTATGACTCACTTCCACTCTACCAAGTGTATTATTTTAATTATTTCCCTTATATTCTTCATAAAATAATTAAAACCACTCTTCATTACAATAAACCATGAGAAAAACTATAAGAAGTTTTTTAGTTTTTATTACTATATTGTATATAGTCTTGCCTAATTTTAGGAAATAATAAATGAACCCCCTTTGTTTTCGTATATAAACCCACAAAGGATCTTATTTCTCTACACTAAAAACACATTTATCATGACCTTAATCTACACATTCCACTAATAAAACCTCACAATGTTACTACAATCTATTAAGAAGATCCTACCATGATTTTGGAAATAACCTCTCTAGGTAAGGGATTTATATCTCTTCTTTTCTGTTCAAATACCTTATTTGTATTTATCCTTTTAAATCACAATTGGTTATGTTTTAATTACAATAAAATTATTCCTCTATAATATAATTTATTTTACAGGAATGAGAGGCTATTTATAAAATATTTTTATAACTATTACATAAGCTTTTATTATGTCTAAGGGATCCTCCCCTTATCCACATTATTCAAGATCCTTCTTGATTTAATGGGTTTTGATGGAAATTTCCTAATATTGGGAAATATTATTACATACCTCTCATACTGTCCTTTTTTAAATCCAAATTATTATATAACCCTTTTACTCTTATTGAACAATTTTTTTTAATCTTCATGTACTACAGTTATGATACCAAAATTTAACTATGATTTTTCATGTCAAATGATTATGATGTGAATTACCGTACCCATTTCTACTCCACTTTATTCACGTATATGTAACTATAATTATTTTATTTTTTAATTTAATTTATGTAACCCACACTACAAAAATCATGGGGTTAATTTAGTTTAAATACATTCTCATGTTATATGATATATGTTGCATGATTATTCATATACATGATATGATTTTGATGGGTGAATCTAGATAGTGCTCCAATACATTGGGTAATGTTTTAATCTCATGAGATTACATGACTTGTTCAAATGATTTTTCATGAGCACATAATGTTATTATTTCTTGGTGGTTCACCTTGTCTTATGATTATGATTCAATATATTATGTTTTCCCCACATTGCCATGTTGCCTTGATGTTATCATTTTATATCATGAAACATTGTTCATGATTATGATTATCACCTATTATTTTGGATTTTAATTCCTCTTGGATCATATTTATTTATGTACACCATTCTATTATTTGTTTTATTCCCTTTATTGGATTTATAGATTTCCCCTTCTTATGTAGGTCCCCAGGCCATCCTGTACAGTTTTAACAGAGTATTAGATATTTAGGGAATGTCATGGATGTTTTAAATAATGTTGTCTTATCCATGTATCATGTTGTTAGGTTTTTATGTCACGACCCATCCCCCAAGGCCCATGTCGTGACTACCCCAAGCCTATCTTCCATAGGATAGGGGCCGATGACTAACACAGAGTAGGAATATAACCAAAGGGGAAGGGATTAGCCTTTAAATGTGTACACATGAAAAAAAATATAGAACTATGGAAAGTGAACACAATGTAAACACCAACATTCACCGAGACAACTAGTGAGAGTACAGTACAAACTGAAATTATATAGGGGCTAGAATACATGACCAAAAACAAAAAGGAAAATAAACGGGACACGGTCCATCTGCTCTAGACCATACCTGAAGGGTCGGTGAAGGGTAGCTCATGTAGCTGTAAAAGCATGAATGTCTGTCTGATCTCACTAAGTACCATGAGGTCCCGGACCACCAGGGTCTCCGCCGTAGCATTGATCACCTGCAGGAGACATGGCACATGCGAGAATATCCTGTGCAGGGGAGTGTAACACAATAATCAGTATGGACCTCAAACACTAAAAGAAAGACCACAAAGAAAAAAATAATGAAATAATACAAAGAAAAGATAGCTCACACTGGGAATAACTCAATGTATAGAATATAAAATTATATATCATAAAGCTGGTTCATCTTGTAATGTTGAGGGACTCATCCCTGATGATTCAATGAGGTTCTCTCAGCTACATTACCACTGAGGTCCGCTCCACTAATAGACAACAGAAGATAGCTCAACTGTAACACCCTGTGATTTTATGAGAAATATTTTTTATGTCTTATTTTATGCACAACACAAAAGGAATCTTTCACTACACACAACATTGGCTTGGCATGCGTTACATGCAATCACAACCGTCCTCGATAGCGTGTGTAGTACACAATACAGAGTTTCATGAAACATCGATATATTGTTATAATATTATTATAGAATAGCCGTTATGAATAGTATTAAATAAATTTAGAATTTTATAACATTATTATTCATCTTACACATTTTCTAGAACATGGTATGAGAAAAAAATAAATTTTACGGGTCAAATATATATTTTTCAAAAAATACAGTTTTTCTGCCTTTTGATGGTGCACCCACTTTAAATCTAGTTTTTTGACATGTTTATAAGTTCAATTTGACAAAATAAAATTCTTATTTGGAATCAGAATATAAAAAATTTACTTTGGATAATTTTTTCATACTATTCGGATAACTTTCATATTTTAATGAATAGTAAAAACACAATATATTTTAATAAAAAAAACTTTTTTCATCACAATAATTCATATGGTTAATTTATAATATTAAATATTTTAAAGTATAAATAGAATATATTTTTACCATTTAATATAATGTATGTCATTACCATTAATTTTACATTGAATTCATAGGTAAAAACCATTCAATCTTTGGAAATATTTTAACTTTTAAAACTTGTTTTCTTAACAACGGGATACATTTTAATTATTGTAACTCCTGTTTTTTTAATTTTGAAAAATGGATTCCATATTTGGATTCAGTGGGTTTTAATTATGTTAATAGGTTACTCTTATTTTTTTGATATTATGAATAGTAACTATGGTAATTTTTATTTACTTCAGCTAATGATAAATCGGGTAATTAAGGGTAAACCTAAGATTATAAAATTACCATAACACATACCAAAATTCTATTGGATGACTAAAAGTCGACCCATATCACTAAGGGTCGGATTAGATTCATTTTATGGACTTTTGACCATGAAAATAATTTAATTATTAATAAAATTAAAGAAAGTGACAACATGTCACTCTCTTGAATCTTATAAGTATAATAATTTTCATTTAGTGATAAACTTCATGAAACTTCGAACATGAATATCCACTAGAAATATAATAAACCTATCTGTATCATGTAAATTTATTTATAATTTTTAAGGATTAAATAATTATCATTAAAGGTGACACAATAGTGATGTTGAAATTATTTTATTGATTGAAATATCAAATAAATAGTATTAAAAATATTAAAATACATATTATATGAATTATTGAAGGTGCTAAACTAATTTTATAGTTATATATGAAATTTTATGAATATATTAATGATTTTTGGTTCGAACATATCTTCTGTTTGGATTTTATTTAAATTCAAATAAATGAATAGTGTCAAAATTGTCACTATTGTTATTATATAAAAATAACATAATATAAAATTGTTTAAAAATCACAAAAATATTTAAAAATTAAAAATTAAAATTTATATGGTTTAAAATTTCATAAAATATCCAATTATGGAAAATTAATAACACATAAGTAATTATTTATAACAATTTAAAATTTAGAATCTTACTATCACAAATAAAATTAAATAGAATAAATAAAGATAAATCAAGTTGATAAAGTTCAAAATAAATTCAAAACATGTATAAATTTTATTGTTTGGTGATATTAAAAACCTATATCATCTAATATATTAATTTGAGTCACTTTAGAAGTTTTTATGTGGGGTTTATGTTTATTATAAATTAATATTTTAGAGGATTCCAAAAGTGCCCTTCTCCTCCCTATAAAAGGGAACCTCCTCCCTCTTCTCTTTACACATATTTGTGCCTTCATGATCAGCCAATCCCTACCCATTTCCCTTCTCAACTTCCCTATAAACATACTAGAGGTATTTTTATTCTTCAAAGTCCAATTTTAGTGCCCTAAGAGGAGGTTTCAAAGAGGCGTGTCGAAGAAGAGGTAATATTCGTTACCGATTCTTTCAAATTTATTTCTTCGTCTACTTCCTCTTATTTAGTTGTTTCATTGTGAAGTAATAACATCAGTATCAGTAATATACTGATATGTTATTATAAATATTAAACAAACCCATTTCACCTTCTATCCATCCTTCGAAAAACAAAATCACTGCATGTGTGTACGTATAGAATACTATCTCCACGCCGTGGTGTAATCTGTTTTTCACCACCACCTTACTTGGATGGGTATAATGGGGAAAAGAATAACTATATATGGTTATTATAATATTATACTGATTCTAAGATATTATATCATTCACTATAATTCTATTCAATAATTATGGGAATGATATCATCGCTGGTGCGTACGTACGGAATACCGTCTCCACGAACGCGATGAGATTCATTTTCCATGATTAACCATTCAAGTATGATTATAAAGTATATATATAATAAATAATAATGAAATATATTAAATAATAATTATAACAAATTTATGTAAATATATTTTTTATTTACATAATTCTATTCAATACAATAAGGAAATGAAAACAGCGTTCATGCGTATGTACAACCTACCATCTCCATGAATGGTGTATTTCATTCCATTTATCGATATATCATATATATATATATATATACTGAATATATATTATATATAAATAATTTTTTACATTCTGGAATTATGTAAATCAGGATATGAGTAATAATATCAAGAACAACAAATCGAAACGCGTACGATAAATAAAAAGATTTTACCCAAAACACAGCTCTAACATGGAATTTACAAAATAAAGGTTAATATAAAGTCATAAATGAACCATATATGATATCATAACAATGAATATTATTCTCTAATAAGTAAATGTCATTTTTTAAATCATTATACAGGAGGTTCAGATACGTACGAAGCAAATCAGACGTAAGGTAAGGGATAATTTGTCAAATCTCATTTTTATCTGAGATTGCTTATACGTAATTATTTATTGGGGTTATATTTTTCATTCATGACCATAAAAATTATCTTCATAAAGTTTTTAATATTCTTCCATGTATTTTTAAAGTCATTTTTACCCCCTATTTTACATTTACATTTTGTTATGGAAGGGATCTTTATTTTTTTTACCATATGAGGAACTTTTTGAATTTTCCAGCAATAGTACGAGGACAATGTTTTCATTACTTATACAACATGAACATATTTTTTCGATTTTATAACACCTTATTTTCATAATTCTTACACTAAAATATATCATGACTATTTTCAAAAAAATCCATTTCTTTTAAAATTGAATGGAATTTTGTGAAAATATAATGATTTTTAAGAAGAAAGGATATTTTCCACAAGAATTCATTTCTAGTGTTTTATCAAAACCATTTTCCATATAAGATGACATTATTTCATATATGTATGTTTAATATATAATGTCCCTATGATTTAAATGGTTTCACTTTTCTTATGATGAAATTATATCCATTTGTTTTATGTGCATTATGTTATCAGGGGATGATGTTTATGAAACCCATTTTATTCTTTGGGTTATGATGAATGATTTTTGATTATGTTGTGGAACACGTAAGAATGATTTCATTTTGAGATGGGGGGGACCTATATCTCCCTCCATTGCATTGGATAAAGATTTATATCTCATGGGATAGACATGGCTGGAACGCTAAGTTAATCTGGTTCAGTGATATAGGACTGGAATGAGGAGTGAACTCGATTCAGAAAGGGTCTTTGTCCACTGAGATGGTCTTGGAAGCAATTCCTTGGATACTATGGAAATCATATCATGTGCTCAATGGTTTTCCACAATTACATGTTTTATTCCCATGCTATTTTATCATGATTGATGTTCCTTTATGATATTTTCCTTACATACTTCCATGATTTATGTCTTTGCTCAAGATTTTGATGTTTAGATTTTATGTTAAAGTTTTCTTCATTCAAATGTTTATGAAATGTTTTTTATTCCCTATGTTTACCCATACTAATCATTTGAGCTCACCCTTTTTATGTTTTCTTTTCCCCAAGATATAAATAAAGGTTTTAGGTATGAAAAAAAGGGGAAGATCTTTATGGGTGATGTTGAAGATCTTTAACCATGTTTAGAAGATTATTTTTTCGTGTTTCCAAATACACTAAACTATTATGGTCCATGTGTGTATGTTTTTGTTATGTATTAAGATTCTGAAAAAGTAATTTAATGTCTATGTACTTCAAGTGTGGATATCTACAGTTGGTATCAGGGGAAAGGTTTAATCAACCTTTGGAAACTAGGATGCAAAAACTTTAGTGAGATCCCTAGAGATATTTCTAAGGTATGTCTAGGGATGTCCCTAAGGTTATGTAAAAGTATAGGTTATAGTACTAGAATTACGGTAACTATATTATAATTAAACCTAAGTTGTTAGATATTGAAGGTACTCCCCCTTTATTATGTTGTTTTCCTAGCATGATTTTCCTTCTCACACTATTCTTTTTGGGTTTTAGACGATGGCTGTAACCTGAAGGAACCGTGTTGATCAATGTAATGGATGATGCAATGATTGTCCTCCTGAACAAACCAACATTATGGGATATATATTTCAACATCTTATTTCTATAATTACACAAGCTATGAATCATTCTGGATTTCCAAATGATCAGGGAAGAGAACAATATTCTATTGAGTCCTTCATGAGGCAACATCCACCTTCTTTCAATGGGTCTTCTGATCAACTTGTTGTGGAAAAATGGATTAGTACCATTGAAAAGATATTTTCCATACTTCACTGTTCAGAACATGAAAAAGTCATTTTAGTTGTTTACTGTTTAGAAGTTAAAGTAGACCAATTGTGGACTCTAATTAAGAATACTAGGCCCCAAGATGAAATTGAATCCATGGAATGGAATTAGTTCAAGAACTTATATTTCAATAAGTATATCCCTCGTATTCTTCAAAAAAAATATGGAGAAGGAGTTCCTTTAGCTTAAGGAAAAGTATGATGAATCTATTGGTATATACAAATCAAATTTTACAAGGCCTGAAAGGTATGCATCTGGATTTAACATCCAACCTGAATGTAAAGTTGATCTATTCTTCAGTGGCTTAAAACCAAGTCTTTGAAGGGAATTAGCTATAAGAGAATTCAGTAGCTATGATGAAATTGTGTGTTGTGCTATCAAGGTAGAACTGGAAGTTGGCGTAACATATCCATCTTATGTTTTGACATGAAATGAAAGATGGAGTTCAAAGAAATACCATAGAACAATGGTGAAAAGAAGTTGAATGTTTATTTATGCTTAAAGTGTGGAAAGAAGAATGGTGAAGATTGTCTAAAAGGTACTAGAAAATGTATCAAGTGTGGAAAAGAAGGTCATCAAGCAGCTGAGTGCCGAAGTGATGGGAAAAAGGTTTCTAGTGACGTGAATAGAGAAAAGACTACAGAACCAACACTTCAATGCTTCAAGTGTAAGGAAATGGGGCATTATTATAATCAATTCCCTAATCCAAGGGTTAATGATGATCGATGTGAACAACCTATTAAGGAAAAGGAAAAAAGGGAAGTCACATGCGATCACTATTGGTGATGTTGAGTATGACAACGATATAGTGGAAAGATTATGTATTTATGTAATGAGATTCAAAAATAATGTTGTGGAATCTAATTTATAGTACTGTGGGATATTGGAATATCTATGTATTAGTTTATCATAGTTTTCAATAATTATATGGTACTGGTATCCATGAAAAGTAATTAAAATATTTTGGAAAGTAGATGATATGCGCATAATGAAGGGATAAGGAGAAAATAATAGGTTTGATAGTATTAATGAGCTCATGACTGATATAAGGAAAAAGTGATAGAAATTTTGGGATTTTGGTATGTGTAAAGAGTTACCTTTTGACAGAATTCATGTTTTCACTATGGTTCTATGGTAATTCATGTTGCAAGAAAATAAAATATTAATGTATTCACATGTTTGGAATTTGATCAACAAGATATATCTTATGATATATGGGGGATAAATGATGGTATTCACATGCTTGGTTGAGGAAATTTCTAGTAATAATTTTCTTTATACTATGAGATTGGACAGATGTATTTTGGATAAGTCTAAAGACTAGAATGGATTATATCAGACATCAGATAGTATTATTTAAGGCTAGAACGTTTTTTGATATTATTTCTGTAAAGTTATAATACTGATGTTTTAGAAAAAATGACAACCTGAAGGACGGTAGACAACCCGTCACGTCAGACAAGGTTGTGGGAATTAAACCCACAACCGAAGTGCGTCAGGCCTTTATTTCCTACCACTGGCCTATGGGAAGTCTCTGGTTAGTAGACACTAGTTTTATTTTATTAAGTGGTATGATAGATGTAGTATAAGTCCATTTTTGGAATCATATACGATTAACCTCACCATAGATGAAATTGTGTATATTTGTTATCTTTTTCTAACCATTAGTTTGATACAAATAGAGTAACCCATCATTCTATCACATGATCTGATAACACTTCACAAATGACAAATTCAACATCATTTCTTTAAGAGATGAAGTGGAAATTGTTCAAGGCACAAAAAAAGGTGAGATTGTACTGAAATTAAGTAAGTGTTTCTTCTAATTTAAATTCTTCAACTTTAGGGAAATCATCTTGATAAAAAAAATGTTATCCTAGTGCTATTATATCCTATGAATCATATTGTACCTTAGATCATCACTATTTTATTTCTTTGTGATTTTTGGGTTTTTCATATCCATGTTCTCTACCACACTCCATCAGAACTTGATGGTTAGGTTTCTCTTCCATGTCCATATTTTCACCTATGTTCTCCTATGTGGAAACCCAGTGATGAGTTATTTTGGGTAACCGATATGTTTCATACTTAACTTTTTAAAATTAAGTTTTAGTATTCCTTTTTATGATGTGGGTTTCTATGAATGAAACATTCAAGTAGTAAGCCATTTATATCCACAATGAATATCGATGGCGAAATTCATTTTAAGGGGGGTAAAATGTAACACCCTGAGATTTTATGGGAGATATTTTTTTTATGTATTATGTTATATGAATCATCAAAGGAATCTTTAACTACACACAATATTGTCTTGGCTTGTGTTACACAAAATTGTGACCTTCCTCGACAGCGTGTGTAGTACGTAATACCAACTTTCATGAAACATCGATGTACTGTTATAATATTATTATGGACTAGACGTTAGGAATAGTATTAACTACATTTTGAATTTGATAAAATTATTATTCATCTTACACATTTTCTAGAACATGTCAAGAGAACAAAATAAATTTTTCGGGTAAAATAAGTATTTTTGAAAAAATACAGTTTTGCCGCCTTTTGATGGAGCACCCACATTAAATCTAAGTT
This sequence comes from Viscum album, assembly GCA_963277665.1. Lineage (NCBI taxonomy): Eukaryota > Viridiplantae > Streptophyta > Magnoliopsida > Santalales > Viscaceae > Viscum > Viscum album. The sequence goes on from OY728150.1 coordinate 333,996,381, forward strand.
TTTGACTTGTTTATAAGTTCAATTTTACAAAATAAAATTATTATTTGGAATAAATATATAAAAATTTACTTTGGATAAATTTTTCATATTATTCTGATGACTTTCATATTTAAATGAACAGTAAAAACACGTTATATTTTAATTAAAAACCACTTTTTTCATCGCAATAATTTATATGGTTAAATTATAGTATTAAATGGTTTTGAGGATTAAATATAATATATTTTTAAAATTTAATATATTTTATGTCATTACCATTAATTTTACATTGAATTCATAGGTAAAAACATTTCAATCTTTGGAAATATTTTAACATTTAAAACCTGTTTTCTTAACAATGGGATAAATTTTAATTAATGAAACTTATATGTTTTTAATTTTGAAATATTGATTCCATATTTCTATTCAGTGGGTCCAAATTATGTTAATAGGATACTTTTATTTATTTTTTATTATGAATAGTAACTACGGATATTTTTATTTACTTCTGTTAATGATAAATCAGGTACTTAAGGGCAAATCGAAGATTATAAAATTACTCTAACACATGCCAAAATTACATTGGATGACTAAAAGTAGGCACATATAACATAATGGTTGGATTATATTCATTTTATGGACTTTTGACCATGAAAATAATTTAATTATTATTAAAACCAAACAAAGTGACAACATGTCACTCTCTTAAATATTATAAGTATAATAATTTTAATTTAGTGATAAAATTTATGATACTTCAAAAGTGAATAGTCTCTAGAAATATAATAAAATTATATACATCATGTGAATTTATTTATAATTTTTAAGGATTATATAATTATCATTAAAGGTGAAACAATAGTGATGTGGAAATTATTTTATTGATTGAAATATCAAATAAATGGTTTTAAGAATATAAAAATAAATATTATATGAACTATTTAATGTGCTCCACTAATTTTATATATAAATATTACATGTTATGAATCTATTAATTTTTTTTGTTAGAACATATCTTCTATGTGGATTTTATTTAAATTCAAATAAATGAATAGTACCAAAATTGACACTATTGTTATTTTATAAAAACAACATAATATAAAATTGTTTAAAAATCACAAAAATATTTAAAAAAATTAAATTAAAATTTCAATGGTATAAAATTTCATATATTATCCAATTATGGACAATTAAAAACACATAAGTAATTATTTATAACAATTTAATATTTAGAATCCTATTACCACAAATAAAATTAAATATATTAAATAAGGATCAATCAAGTTGATAATGTTTGAAATAAATTCCCAACATGTCCAAATTTTATTGGATGATGAGATTAAAAACCTATCTCATCTAATATACTAATTTGAGTCACTTTCGAAGTTTTTATGTGGGGTATATGATTATTATAAATTAATATTTTAGAGGTTTCCAAAAGTGCCCTTCTCCTCCCATATAAAAGGGAACCTCCTCCCTCTTCTCTTTATACAACTTTGAGCCTTCATGCTTGGCCAAACCCTGCCCATTTACCTTATAAAATTCCCTAGAAACATTATATAGGTCCTGGTATTCTTCAAAGACGAATTTTAGTGCCCTAAGAGGAGGTTTCAAAGAGGCGTGTTGAAGAAGAGGTAATATCTGTTACCAATTCTTTCAAATTTATTTCTTCTTCTACATCCTCTTCTTTAGTTGTTTCATTATGAAGTAATAACATCAGTATCACTATTATACCGATATGTTATTATAAATATGAAAGAACCCCATTTCAACTTCTATCCATCCTACAGAAAACGAAATCACCGCGCGTGCGTACGTACGGAATACTGTCTCCACGCCATGGTGTAATCTATTTTTCCACCACCACCTTACTTGGATGGGTATAATGGTGTAAATAATAACTATATTTGGTTATTATAACATCATAATGATTCTAAGATATTATATGATTCAATATAATTCTATTCAATAATTATGGGAATGATATCATCGCTCGTTCGTACGTACGGACTACCGTCTCCACAAGCGCGATGAGATTCATTTTCCAGGATTAACCATTCAAGTATGATTATAAAGTATATATATAATAAATAACCATGAAGGGTATTACATAATAATGATACTGTATTTATGTACATATATGTTTTATTTACTTAATTCTATTCAATTCAATAAGGAAACGATAACAGTGTTCATGTGTTCGTATGGCCTACCGTCTCCATGAACAGTGTATTTCATTCCCTTTTTCGATTTATCATATATATATATATATATTTATATACTGAATATATATTATATATAAATCATTTTTGACATTATGGAATTAAGTAAATCAAGATATGATTAATAATATAAATAACAACAAATCGAAAATCGTACGATAAATGAAACGATTTTACCCAAAACGCTTCTTTAACATGGAATTTAAAAAAGAACGGGTAATATAAAGTCATAAGTGAATAATATATGATATCATTACAATGAAAATGATTCTTTAATAAGTCAAATACATTATTTAAATTATTATACAGGAGTTTTTGGATACGTACGAAGCAAATCGGACCTATGGTAAGGGATAGTTTTGCAAATCTCATTTTTATCTAAGATTGCTTATACGTAACTAATTACTGGGGTTATATTTTTCATTAATGACCATAAAAATGATTTTAATAACATGTTTAATATTATTAAATGTATTTATAAAGTCATTTTTTACCCCCTCTTTGACTTTTACATTGTGTTATGGAAGGAATATTTCTTTTGTTTACCATATGAAGAACTTTTTGACTTTTCCGGTAAAAGTAAGAGAAGAATGTTTTTTTAACTTATAAAACATGAATGGATTTTTATGGTTTCATAACACCATGTTTTCATGAATATTACTGCACATTATTTCATGAATATTTTCAACAGAATCCTTTTCTTTTAAAATTTCAAAGCATTTTGTGAAAAGAAAATGATTTTGAAAAAGAAAGGATATTTTCCTCAAGAATTCATTTCATGTGTTTTATCAAAACAATTTTCCATCGTAGATGACATTATTTCATATGTGTATGTTTAATATATAATTTCCTTATTATTTAAATCATTTGACTTTTCTTATGATGAAATGATATCCATTTGTTTTATGTGGATTATGTTATCATGAGATGATGTTTATAAAACCCATTTTATTATTTGGGTTATGATGAATGATTTATGTTTATGTTGTGGAACATGTAATAATGATTTCATTATGAGATGGGTGGGACCTATATCTCCCTCCAATGCATTAGGTAAAGATTTATATCTCATAATATAGACATGGCTAGAATGGTAAGTTAATCTGGTTCAGTAATACATGACTGGAATGAGGAGTGAACTCGATTCGAAAAGGGACTTTGTCCACTATGATGGTATTGGAAGAAATGCCATGGATACTATGGAAATAATATCATGTGCTTAATTTTTTTCCACAATTACATGTTTTATTCCCATGTTATTTTATCATGACTGATGTTCCTTTATGATATATTCCTTACTTACTTCCAAGATTTATGCCTTTGATCAAGATTTTGATGTTTAGATTTTATGTTCAAGTTTTTTCATTCAAATGATTATGGATTGTTTTATGTTCACTATGTTTACCATTAATGAGAACTTTAGCTCACCATTTTTATTTTTTCTTTTCCCTAGGATATAAAGAAATGTTTTAGGTAAGAAAACAAAAGTGGAAGATCTATATGGGAGATGTTGAAGATCTTTCACCATGTCTAAAAGATTATTTTTCCAAGTTTCCAAAGACACAAAACTATTATGGTCCTTCTGTGTTTGTTTTTGTTATGTCTTAAGTATTCTAAAAAAGTAATGTAATGTCCATGTATGTCATGTTTGGGTCTCTACATCAACTATTGGACTATTAAGGTCCACTTGGCTACTGGAACACTGAGGTCCGCTTTGCTACGGGACCACTAAGGTCTGCTCAGCTGCAGGACCACTGAGTTTTGTTCTACTTCTATACCACTAAGGTTTACTCGGCTACCAGACCACTAAGGAGTGCTCGAATATTGGAATGTCAGGGTCATGCTCATCTTATCCTTCATTTCATATCCAGTCGTATGATTCTAGCTCTAAAGTGTGCTTGATTCCGATAGATTCTACACCTAAAGAAACCAGTTGTGTCTCGACTACCAGTAAATCTCACTTACAGTATGCCCAAAGTGTTGTCTCATCACAAGGGTCCTTAAACTATAGAAAATGCATCAATCATATGCCATGTCTGATAGATATTGGTGTTTTAGAAAAAGGGGGTCGGTTTTATCTATGTCTCGTCTGACTTGGTTGGACCAAACTGAACAACTTGACCCGAGGGTCCACAATGACCTGACGAATTTCCACCAACCCAACCTAACCCAATTGGGTTAGGGCCAACCCATCCCAACCTAGACTAGTGGCCCTACCCATTGGGACTTACTGGAACAATCTGGTTTGGTCGTGGTTCCAGGCCACTGATTCGTAAATGGACATGATTCTCATCTTGTCTGATACGACTTTTTCGGACCTTTTCTGACCAACCAGGCCACCCAGTGGCCGGGTTTCCCATCTGGCCCGGCCTACATCTGTGGGTTGGTTCTCCTTCATCTCGAGCTGCCTAAAGGCCCTATTTATTCCTTCGGCCTGAACCGCATTGTCTATCAGGCTTGGGTCCAGCATAGATGTTGAAATGGTGTCTGATTCCCACAACTACAAGACCACCTAAGGCCGACCGCCTCCCTCCACATGCTATCTAGAGTGGATCGCAAGCTAATGCACACTGTGGCCCACCCCATGGGCTGATCCCATTGACATGGAACCCATCTGGTCCCCCCCTTGTACCACCACGGCCCCCACTGGTTGTGGCCTCCACCGCCTTGATGGGTCTCCGCAGCACACCACCTTTGGCCTGTGGTATGCTCCGGTGCACTGGTGGTTCCTTCCACTGGCCATCAAACATGCTTCGGTGGTCCATTTTCTAACCCACAAGAACATCCAAGATCCTAGGATCGTAATTGTTAATGTTATGGGTTTAAAATTTCTTTATCGTGGATCTAGGGGTTCAGTCACAAATAACATGAGAACACCCAAAATGGAGGTATCTGGTATAACAATCCCACTTTTAATTACACACTTAATCATGATTTATTACATAAAACCTTCACATGATAAAAAATATAAGGTTGAGAGGTTTAGTGTATTTGGGGTTTATGAACACTACATAACGACTTAAAATTTGAAACACAATATCTTTATTGGAAACTTCTTTTACATGACCACTATATTTCCTTGTACTTAACATTGCATGGGATAACCTGAGAACATGAATAAGAAAAGGGTGAGCTATAAAGCCCACTAAGGGAGTAAACAAGGGATAAAATGACAAATAAAGTACATGTTAGGTAATAGGCATATCAATGGATTATAACATAAAGGCACTATATTGCATGATTATCAAAGCATGGAAATATGGCAAGAACTCTTAACATGGTATTATCATAAGCTAAGACTCATTGCACATGGAGCATGAGCAAACACTCATTTCACTTGAGTATGCATGATTAAATACTAATTTCACAATAATTATAATTATTACACCCTCATTGAATTTTACATATCATGATACTAATATTTACCCAATGAATTGGAGTGCTATCCGGGCGCACCCTTGGTTAACATTTCATTTCATGCCTACGTGTGCCACATTGATCATATAACATGGAATCATAAAACACCATAATTTATTCCATGATAAAGGAAAGTGGAATTAATACATGAAACTCTATAATCATTAAGTAAATTTTCTCAAAAGTGAAAACCCTTGATAGATAAATGGACATGTTATTCACTACACAATGACTTTGGCATGGAAAATCGCAGTGCAATTTTGACCGCATAACAGTGTGACATAAGAGTTCATAAAAATGGTTTATGAGAGTAGAATGGGTGTCTCATCATATTTACATGAAATTTAAATTAAGGGGGACATATATATATATATATATAAATGTCCCAACATATGTAATTGAATTTATATTTTTAATACAAAATAATTACTTGAATGTAAATGAGGGGAGAGAAATCCCTTACGGAATTTCGGCATGGTAACAGGTGTATTTCGGAGGCATTAATGAGAGTGACAGGGGTATATAATCATTCAAAAATAAATGAGGTAATTATGGAGAGGTTCTAAACAATACCCATAAATTTTTAATTGAAAATTAATGGCCAAAACAACATAATGACATTCGGTAAAAATTGAGAAAGGAAGAAATCCCTTAATTGGAGGTGTGGCCCGAAAGGATTGGGAGGGGCTTAAGAGATGGTTCTTGAGATATTGGGGAACATTGGGAGAATTATAGGGAGAGTAGGTTTGGGTTTTTTCAAACTCCAAATTCATTGAGTGAAGAGGAAGTGGGATATTGGGTGGGTTTATATAGGAAATGAGAGGGAATTCTATATTATTTAGGTTTGGGTCACTGCACATTAAACTAATCCAAACCACAAACCTGTAGTGGTTTTTTCACATGGTTTTTTCTAAAGGGGAGTGGAGAAATATATTTTATATGGCCAATGGCTGAACTTCTTAAAATAATTGTGTTGCTTATGTGGAGGTTAGTCACACTCTCAAGGAAATCAGTTTTAAAAGGTAAAATGCTTTATAAGTCATGAAGGGTCCACTAATGAAATGTAAAATAAATCAAAAAAAACAAAAATCACAATATTTTAATGAAAAAAACATATATTGACGAAACATAATTTTTACATTATTTAATTACATCACTATTGGGTCATTATCATGTCATAAAACAAATTTTATTTTTAAACATTATTTAGTTTTTACCCAAAAATTCGATTGTCTAAGAAAAATTTGAAAAATTTACCATTGGATAATTTCTAAGTTCGGATTCCAAAAATAAATATCATTTTTTCAAAATAATTTTCTAAATATGTGAATTTTTTAATTTTCAAATAAAATGATAAATTTATCTAAAATTCATGGGTTTTGAAAAAAATAGAATTCAAACCATAATAAAAAAATCATATTCATAATTTTTATATTGTAATTTATATTATATAAAAAGTAATTTAGTAATAATATTTAATTAAAATATTATTTAATTCAAAAATTTATTAATTTATCAATATATATTTCTTAATTTAATATTACTATAAATTATATTTATTTTAAAAAAACTATTTACAATTTATCAATAATAAAATTAATGTATATTATTTATGATATACCAAAATAATTCACATAATCATATTGATAAGGTATTTTCACATAAACCCTTAAAATACCCACATGTGACCAAAAGGTAAGGTGGACGATGCTGAAAACCTCTTGGGGTGGTTCGGATAACATCGCTCGAGTGGTAATCCTTATCAACTTCCACTTCTCCCATAGGTGGTTTCACTCGAGCTTAACGTATTGAAGCTCGGCCTGGGATTGGTCAAAAGAGAATCCCAATGATGCAAATTCCTTTCCAAGATCTGAGAAATGGTCTTTGTATGGGGAAAGTCTACTGGATGAGGTCATCACATCCTTTGTCTGAGTAAATTGGATTTGTTAAAGCCCTATATTTATACTTATCATGTGTTCACTATTCAATGGCAATATTAGCAACCGTCATAATTCTTAATGGTATTTTAAAATCCAAAAACATAAAACCAAATAAGTGAGTATATTATATAACCATTTCACAAAATAAGACATTTAGTTAGATTATGAGTAATATTCATTGATAGAAGTTTGGGTCATTACAATCTTCCCCCCTTAGGAAATTTTTCCCAAAAAAATCATTTCCGCACACTAAAACACATGTGGGTAACTCTATTTCATCACATCCTCTTGTTCCTATTTTTCTTCTTTAAACTTTTGGTTTCTCCACAACACCTTGGTGAGTGGAATTTTCTTATTCTGTAGAAATTTTTCCCTATGATCTAATATCTTCACGGCTAGCTCCTCATAATAAATATCACCTTTTAACTATACTACCTCTTAAGAGAGTACATGTGAATGGTCTGGTATGTCCTTCCTTAATAGGTATATATGAAAGACATCATGTACTTTGGACATGGTAGGTGGAAGTGCTAGTCGATAGGCCACATCCTTGAAACGATCAAGAATCATGAAGGGGTAGATATACATAGGACTTAACTTCTCTTTGTTTCCAAACCTCATGTCTTTCTTTCATGGAGATATGAGTAGAAATACAATGTCTCAAACTTCTAACTCAAGGTTTCATCGGTAGTTAGATACATAACTCTTCTATCAGCAGTGGGATGCCTTGATATGTTGCTGAATGGTTTTTACTTTATCCATCATTTCTTCAACCATTTTAGGTACTAGTAGCTTCAACTCACCAACTTCATCCCAACAAGTCAGTGTTCTGCACCTTTTCCCATTAAGGTCTTCAAATGGTTCAATTCGGATTCTCTAGTGGAAACTAGTTTTGTAGGAGAACTCAACCAGTGGATGTTGTTGCTCCCATCATCCTTTAAAGTACATAGAACATGATCTTAACATATCATCCAGTTTATGAATAGTTCACTTAGATTGGCCATTAGTTTGAGGTTAATAGGTTGTACAGAAGTTTAGTTCAGTTCTTAGAAAATTTTGGAGACTTTTCCAGAATGTCGAGGTGAATCTCGTATCACGATCAGATACATTAGAGAGTGGTACTCCAAGCAATCTTACCACTTCATTTATGTAAATCCGCCCAATTTTATCCAATTATAAGTCCTCTCAAATTGCGATAAACTGATTTGTCTCTGTATGATGATCCATAACGACTCATAAAGCATTGTTTCCTCTGGATGCCCTTTTATGTACAGTGAAAAATTCCATGGTAATGTTATCCCACTTCCATGTTGGTGTGGGTAGTCATTAGATAATCCCCTTATAATTTCTCCTCTCAGCCTTCACTTTCTGACATAGCTGGCATTTTGATGTATATTCAACAATCTCCCTTTTCATATTGACCCACCAATAGTTTTCTCGGATATCTTGATACATCATTGTGCTCTTATGTGAATAGATAAGGTTGAACTATGTGCATCATTCAGAACCACCTTCATTACCACTGGATCGGATGGTACACATAATCGTGACCAAAATCTCACAATTCCATCCTTGTCGACCATGAACTCTGAGAATTTCCCATTTCAAATAGCTTCAAACCTTTTCAGAATTTCCACAACTTTTCTCTAGAGAACCTTTATTTTATCCATTAGGTATGGTTGATAAATCATTTCAGAAAGTGTTAATGGTGTACCCCATTAATGATTCACATGTCCATCCTCTCCAAATCTTAGAAGATTGAATCCTTTTACATTCTCAACATTTATAATGATGCTGTTTGCTTTCTACTTAGAGCAACTTCCACCTTGTTTTCATTAACAATATGGTAGTGAATTGAGCATTTATAATCTAGGATGTGCTTTATCCATCCTTTTTGGTGAATATTAATCTCTTTTTGAGTGAATATATACTTGGGGATCTTGTGATCAGTATATATGTCACACTTCTCCCCATATAGATATTGCCAATAGCATTTTAACGCAAAGATCATAGCCGCCAACTCCAGATCATGCATGGGATAGTTTTTCTCATAGATTTTCAGCTACCATGAGGTGTAGACTATCACTTTATCATTCCTCATCAACACAGAACCCATAACCATATTCTAATCATCACTAAATACCACAAATATTTCTCCACTCATGGGTTATGTGAGCATGGGAAGAATTATAAGCCTTATTTTTAACTCCTTGAAACTCTCTTCACATTCATTAATCCAAGAAAACTATACTATGCTTCAAGTTATCTTGGTAAGAGGGTGAGACAATCATGAGAAATTTCTCACAAATTGGTGATAATATCAAGATAACCCTATGATTCTATGGATATCTATTACTGATAATTGCCTCGATTTTCCCTCAATTGCAGTTTTCATGGAAGGATCCATAACTATATCAATACTTGTGATGATATGACTCAATAATGAGACCTACTTATACTAGAAGTAACACTTGTTGTACATTTCATAGAGCTTATACTTTCACAAGGTCATTAGTATTGTTATTAGATGCTCCTCATAGTCCTCCTTGGTTCTGGAGTATATTAGAATATCATCTATAAATACTACAACAAAGTTGTTGAGGTAGTCTCTATGTTATCTTTTCATCAAGTCATTGAATATTGTTGGAGCATTAGTGAGTCTGAAAGGAATTACTATGAATTCATAGTTCCTATCTCTTGTACGCAATGCAGTCTTGGGGATATCATCCTTCTTCAACCTTACTTGATAATATCCTGAATGCAAATAATCCATGGAGAATTATTGTTCTCTACACATCTTATCAAAAAAATCTTCAATTCATGGAAGAGGATACTTGTTCTTTATCATGATTTTTTCAAGCTCAAATTAATTTATGTAAAGGTGCGTTGACCCTTCCTTCTTCATGAAAAATAAGAATGGCTCACCCCATAGTGAAGCACATGGGAATATAAATCTGTTATCTATATTCTCCTATAGTTGTTTCATCAGCTCTACAAGCTCCACAAAACCCATTCTATACGGAGTATTTGATATTAGATATGCCCTAGGTATAAGGGAAATTGATAATTCAACATCTCTTCTAAAAGGAAGACCGGGAAATTCCTCGGGAAACACTTTAGTGAATTTCCTCACAATAGGAATGTCTTTAAAGATGGTTTCTTCCTTAGACTCAATCATCTAATCTCGGTACGCATGCTCATAGATTAGTAATATCCACACTTGAGATGATGGTGCTAAGGAAGATTCATCTTCCTCCTTGCACTTGTGTTCAATCAAGGGGGGGGTCGATTATCTATATGGAGAGTGATTTCCCTCTCACAGAAATTTATGTTGGCTCTATATAAGGAAAGTCAATCCATGTTGATAATTGCATCAAATTCTACCAGAGGGAGTAAGACAAGGTTTGTCAAGAATTTCAATCCACTGATTATGACATGGTAGGAGTTCTATTAATGGGAAGCAATGATTTCCCAATTATCCATACTCACCAACATCTTTACATCCATGATTTTGTGGTGGTGTTGGGATTGTTCTACTAATCTTTTGGGATAAAAGAAAACTCATAGAACCAGAATCAAAATATATGTGTTTCTATTATTGAATTAACAACTAGCATACCTATCACCACATCATTTTCAGGGTTCACTTCAACAGTAGTGATAGAAAAATCTCTCCCTTTCTGCCTTAGAGTTTATTGGTTGCCTTTGAAAATCCATGTATTTGGGAACTGATTTGCAAGGTTCCTTGGTTCGTTACAGTTGTATTAGTAAACAACATGTTGAGGTTCTAATGTAGAATTCCTCTCCTATGTTGTAGTTGTGGGTTTATCTTGTCGGCATTTAATAGCTAAGTGCACATCTCTTCCACACCTAAAGCACATCCTTGTCCCTTTTAGGCGATTTTTTGGGTGCTTCGTTCTGCACCTTTGGCAAGGGGTGTGTTTGGTTTTCTTAGAACCGTTGGATTTATCCACCAGACCACCAGAAATGATGTCCGCCTTACGCTATTTTATCCCCATGACACCCCTGAGAATATCCAATCTCCAGTTTGTCTTTGAGGGCACATCAGACAATTTCCTCATAATTGTCGAAGTCATGGATCGCCAGGGCTTTCCACAGGCTAGGATTCAGCCCAGAAAATAAGTGGTCATCCATTCAGTCAGGGGTAACGACCAATTCGGAGGTGTATCGTGCAAGCCTTGGAAAGTTTTCCTCGTACACTCCAATGGATTCGTTGTCTTTTTTCTTGAGAAAAAGGAAGTCCCTTTCTATAATAATCCAGAGGGTTTGAGGTAAATATTTATCAAAGAACATTTTTTAGAAATCCTTCCATTCCAACACCTCGATATCCACCTAAGGCTTTGTATTTTTTATCAATTTCCACCATTGATCAGCTTCACCCATCATATGATAAGCATCTATAAAAACTTCTCTTGTTTGGAACATTGAATTATGGATAAGATCATTTCAAAAGAGTTGATCCATTGATCGGTAATTGAGGGATCAGATGATATATTTAAATTATGGAGCCTTTGTCTCAAGAAGCTCTTGATTGTGATTTGTTTTTTATTAGGGGGGTTGAACGTTCCTCTTGACCCATGTTTCTATTTAAAGATTGAGTTAAATGATAGAAAATCATGAAAAAAATTGTCATCCCTGCTCCCAACAAATTATGCATCCTATTAGAACAGTCATCACAATGATCTTCACATTGATTTTTAGTTAGAGTCCTCTTATGTCCGGCCATTGGTTGTTATTAAAAGAATGTTAGGGGTAACACATAAAGTGAAATCCTAGGGAAAAAATGGATTTCTTATAAATTACTTTTATTTCTTTTACATATGAATCTATAGGTTTCAATCTATTTTATCCATGATATAATTTCTAACATATATCCTTAGGGACATTTTATTAATTCCCTTAATAATGGTATACACTAATCTTGTGAATTTACCAAACCATATCCCCCGAGAGTGTCATAACCAAGAGTGCATCAAGGCACATTTTCGTGTACCAGGATAACTCAGGTCAAGCCTAAAACTCCTTGTCGGAGTTTTCACTACTAGGTACATCTCTTCCAGAGCATCCTCTACCTACTTGTATCCAGAAATGGATGTATATTCTTGATAAACAACTTACTCAATACTCACCAAAATCTAGGGATATTTTTATTATACTTATTCTTGCCTTTAAGGATTTTTTAGGGTTTTCTAATCCTAATCATAAAATTAACTAAATCTATCCTATGACACAAACTATTACAACCCTGCATTTTATTACACACTTAAACATGATTTATTACAATAACCTTCACTTGATGCAACTTATAAGATCAATAGTTCTAGTGTCGTTGGAGCTTAGGAACATTACATAACGACTTAAAATGTAAAACACAACAACTTTATTGTAATCTACCTTTACATGACCACTAAATTACCTTATACATATCATTTCATTGGATGTCCGGAGGACATGTATAAGAAAAGGGTGAGCTACAAAGCACAGTAATGGAGTAAACAAGGGATAACATGAAATATAAAGTACATGATAGATAATAGGCATATCAAATGATCATAACAAAAATTCATGATATATCATGATTATCATAACATGGAAATGTGGAAACAACTCATAACATGGTATTAACATGAGAAAAGACTCATTTCACATGAATAATGAGTAAATACCCATTGCAATTGAATTATCTTGAGTAAATCCTCATTTCACTTTAAATAGAAAGAGTAAACCCTCGTTTCACTTGACGTATCATGATATTAATCCTTAAACAATGAATTGGAGCACTATTTGGGAACACCCTTCATAAAAATTTCATTTCAATCATATGGATATAAGTATTGGGGGGGGTGAGAAATCATACCCCAACTTTTTTAATTGGAAATAAAACGGCATAACAATATAACGAAATTTGGACAAAATTGAGAAAGGAAGATATCTCTTACTTGGAAGTGTGATAACAAAGGCTATGAAGGGGCTTGAAAGAGGATTCTTGAGAGCTTAGTGTGACTTGTGAGGATTCTAGAGAAAGGATTCTAGGGTTTTGATGTGATCCAAAGGCTTTGAGTGAAGATAATGTGGGAGCATGGGTGGGTTTTTATAGGAAAGGAGAGGGAAGTTTTTATTATTTATGTTTGGGTAACCACACATTAAAAAATTACAAACCACAAACAAGCCCATGGTTTTCCCATGGTTTATGCCAAAGGGGAGTGGAAACTAATATTTTATAAGGCAAAATTCTGAAAATCTTAAAATAATAGTGTTTCTTATGATGAATTGAGTCACAGTCTCAAGCAAATCAATTTAAAAAGGAAAAATGTTTTATAAGTCTTAAAGGGTCCACTAAAGCATTGTAAAACATATAAAGAAACCAAAATCGCATTATTTTAATGTTAAAACATAAATTGGCCAAAAATAATGTTTATAGTAGTTTATTACATCACTATTGTGTCATTATGATGTCATAAAACATATTTTATATTTAAATAGTATTTTATTTTTTTCCCAAAAATTTGACTATCTCAGAATATTATGAAAAAATAACCATTGGATAATTTCGATGTCCTGATTCCAAAAATAATATTCACTTTATCTAAGTAATTTTATAAATATTTTAATTTTTACTATTAAAATAAAAACCGACATTTATCTAAAATTCATGGGTTTGACAAAAATATCATTCAAACCATAATAAAAATCACAATCATATTCATAAAAATTATAAAACCATTTATATTGTAGAAAAATTAATTAAGTAAAAATATTTAATTAAAATATTATTTAATTCCAAAATACATTTATTTATCAAAATATATTTATTAATTGAAAACTAACTAAAAATACTATTTGTGTTTTAAAAATTATTTACAACCTCACAATAATAAAATGAATGTATATTATTTATTATATAAAAAATTAATGAACATAATCATAGTGCTAAGGTCTTGTTATATAACCCATTATACCAACCACATAAGACTGAAGGGTAAGGTGTGCGATGGTGATAGACACTTGGGGTGGCTCAGATAACATCAATTTGGTGGTAATCTCTATCCACATCCACTTCTCCTATAGGGGGTTCTGCTCGATCTTAACATATTGAATCTCAACTTGGTCTTGTTCAAGATCGAAGCCCAATGATGCCACCTCATTTCTGAGCTCTAAGAAACGGGCTATGTATGAGGCATGTGTACTGGATGAGGTTGTTGCTTCTTTTGTCTTAGTAAATTGGATTTGTTAAATACTTATATTTATAAAAATCATTTGATCATTGTTCAATGACTGTATTAGAAATGGTCACAATGCATAATGGTATATTAAAACCCAATAACCATAAACCAAATAAGTTCATATGTAATATAACTATTTCACATAACAAGAAATTTAATTGGACCAAGAGGAATTCTCATTGATAAATGTTTGGGTCATTACATCTCTGGCATGGCCTTATTAGCCTGATCTCTATGCATTAGAATTCATAAACATGTTTGATTGATGTTTAAGAATCTAATATGGATTTAATTTCCCATCTCTCCCCATATGAAACACACTATACCACAAGAAAAAACGACCCACGGAACAACCTGTTAGTGGGTTGGTCCACGTTTATTATTTTTGGAAGAAGGAACGAGAAACAAAATCACATAGAATAATCCCCTACCTAGAGAATAGGTTCAATTTGAGGAAGGCTTCGTCACTGAACGTGATCTATCTGTGAATGTCCTTGATCTGTCACTAAGGGAGAGGACTCTCAAAGAGGAGGGGGAGTGCTCAATGTTGTTGGTGATTTTAAATCTCCATCCATAATTCAACAATGAACATCCTCAAGTGATTAAAAGTGACTTTCATGATCTAGATATGATCTATAATTCTTTTTATCCCATTAAATGGGGAAAATGGTTTGTAGCGTTTCTGTAATTCCTGGTCGCCATTGTTATTCTATTTCATTTTTAAAACAATGTTTTTATTATTTGGCATTATAGCATTTATATGTGTATTAATCTATGTAAATAAACACTCATCATGTCAATGTTCTGTAGTGAAGCAGTTTTGAATAAAATAATCTTCTTAGGATTATCGTATATTTTTCCTTAAATCATCTATAAATTACATTTTTCCCTTGACCAGTGATGGTTGAGGTAAACCCCTTCCTAGGTGAATCTTTTTGTTTTGAGTTCAACAGTTCCCTTAGAAATTTAATCTATGAACCAGTTTAATGGTTAAAAAAACCTTCACGCAAGATAATTTAATGAAAATTAAAAATATTTCAGAAAAACATTCCTTCCACTCCAAGCCTCATAATCACATTCCATATTAGAGACTAGTCTCGAAATAATCCCATTTAATTTTAAAATAAAAAACTAAATGGAATTATGGGGTATTACATTACCCCATCCTTTATGTATTTACACTCTTGTAATCTAAAACAAGGGATAAACAAATAGATGGGGTACTGAGCAGGAATTTGGTCCTCCCATTCCAACCCTATCTCCTAGAGATTCTCATACATATAATGAACCCAAACTAGAGGAATAAACCATTCCTTAAGGATCCTCCCCTGTCGATCCTCTATATCCATAGTGTACTCCATGATTGTCACCCTTTTGTCAATCTCTATCTCACTACGGTCGATGGCGTGAGATGGTTCATGCATGTATCTCCTCATCTGGGATATGTTGAAGATGTCGTGGACCCTCTCTAACTATTGTAGTAGACCCACAAGGTACACCACCTCACCCACTCTCCATAGTATCAAGAAATATCTGATGAACATCAAAGGTAACTAGCCACTCAAGCCAAATCCAAGTTTCCCTCACTGAGGAAAGACCCATGAGAATACTTGGTCCCCTCATCTATAACTCCAAGGGTCTATGTCGCCTATCAACATAGGACTTCCATCAAATGTGGGAAATTTTCATCTTCCCTTGGATGATCTGCATCTTCTCAGTGGTAGGCTATACCATATTTGGACCCATGAGTGCTGACTCCCTTAGGTCTTTCTAGCATAATGGTGACCTAAATGGTCATTTGTACAGTGCCTCGAATGATACCATTCAGATGGTGGAGTTGTATTTATTGTTGAAATAAAACTCCACCAGTGGTAGGTGGTCCTCCCAACTACGACCAAAATCAAGTACAAAAGCACAAAGTATATCCTCCATGGTCTATATGGTCCACTCTGTCTGACCATCCACCTATGGGTTAAAGGTTTTACTCAAGAGCTGTTGAGTCCCAAATACCTCCTGAAATCCCTTCCACTATCGAGATGTAAGGTGTGCATCAATATCTGAGACTATCATAGATGGTACACCATGGAGTTGAAAAATATCTTACATGTAGAGGCATCCAAAGCTCTCTACTGAAACCTAATCTCAAATTTGAAGGATGTGGCTGACTTGGAGTGTCGATCTACCATCACCGACATGGTATCATGACCCCTGGATGTAATTGGTAAGATCATAACAAATTCCATCAATATACCATCCCACTTCTACTCTAGTACCTCGAGGGGTTGTGTCAAACCTGCTGGAACCTGATGCTCAGCCACCACTTGCTAACAAGTGAGGCATCTCAAGCCAAACTCGGCCACTAACTTCTCCATCCATGGCCACATGTACCGATGTCAGAGGTCATAGTACATCTTCTCTACACCTAGATTTAATACCATAGGGGATGTATGTAACTCCCTCAACACCTCCTCCTGCAACTCCACTGGTACTATAGTGCATCCACTGAAAATTATGGCATGCCCCTCCCCCACACATTTAGAATATCCATCAGGGGAATGCTCGGTAGACATATGGGCATGTGTAGTCTCGTAGCTAGCATCTCCGAGTTCCACCTCCTGAACTCACTGTAATAGTGTAAGGGAAACTATCATCAACTAAACATAAGCTATCTCATCTCTATCCATGATGGATATCTGAGGTGAGATCAATAGTCCTGAGGCCTCATTCAGTAGTTGTGAACTTGATCTCCTTCTAAGAGCATATGCCACCACAGTCCCCTTCCTATGGGTATAGAATATCTTAAGGTCATAGTCCTAGAGGAACTCCATTCAAATTAATTGTGTTTTATTTAGATCCTTCCGGGAAAAAGATATAAATGAGACTCTTGGTGTTAGAGTAGATGATGAATCGTTCGCTCGTAGGGTAGTTTTTCCACATCTTCAGTGCGAAGACTCACACTGCCAACTCAAGTTCATGAGTCAAATAGTTCTTCTCATGTTGTCTCAATTTCCATGATCCATAAGAAATTAATTCATTCCCCTACATTAAGTCATAACCAATATAGATTCCTAATATGTCACAGAACACGATGTAGTCAGTGCCCTCCTCTAGCAGCCTCAAGATAGGAGCACTCATCCAGATCTTCCTCAGCAACTGAAAGCACTTCTAGAATATTTATATCCCCAAAAAGTGTTTTCCATTCTTAATCAATCCCATAATGGGTGATACCACCCGGGAGATTTTGGTTACAAACCTTCGATAGTAGCTAGCCAACCCAAGGGAACTCCTCACCTCGGTAACGATCTTTGGTGGTTCTAAAGAAAGAACTATCTTGATAATGGCTGGTTCCACTGCAACAATAGCCTTTGAGATGACATGTCCCCAATATTGACCATTATTATCAATAATTCACAATTTGAGAGATTTCTATAAAGCTGGTGCTATCGGAGTTTGTCCAGAACCATCCTCGGGTGTATCCCATGCTCCTCCTCAGACGTTTAATACACTAAATGTTCGTCAAGGAAGATCAATACAAAAAAATATTTGAACGGTTGGAAGATAGTTTTCATGAGTACCATAACACTATTGGGGAGTCTCTGATTTTGAATGTCACCACTAAGTACTCATAGCATCTGTAGTGACATCTGATGTCGTCTTTAAGATGTTCTCATCTCGTACTTGAAGCTGGTGATATCCTGAGCTAAGGTATATCTTCGAGAACCATCTAGATTCCTCTAGTTGATCTAATAGGTCATCAATTCTATTTAGAGGATACATATTATTCACGGTCACCTGGTTTAGGTGTCAGAAGTCCAAAACTAACCTCAAGCATTCATTATTCTTCTTGGAAAACAAAACTAGGGCTTCCCATGTTGAATCACTGGGTCTTACAAGCCCCTTCCTATAAAAGTCCTCCATATATACCCTCATCTATCGGAGCTCTATAGGAGCCATCCAATATGAATGTGTAGGTATCATTTTCTTCCCTGGGTATAGATCAATGCATAATTCTCCCTCTCTATGAGGAGTTACTTTAGGTACATCCTTTGGAAAGATGTCCTCGTACTCATCCACCACTGTAGGAAACTATTGACTCATCTCATCCACCGCACCTATAGTCATACTATCCCATTGATGAGTGATTTTTTATACCCTCTTATGTGTGAGTCAATCCCAAAATTCTCATCATTTATTTCTTACTAGGAAAATAAAAACTGATTCTCATCTCTACGGACACACTGTGCTATGCATAAAAAACAGTCGATCTGAGCATGAACTATTGATAGTCGGTCCATACCTAGAATTTTGTTGTAAAGCCTCAACACCACTACTAAGAGATCCCAGTTGATGATATCAGATCCAAGTGTATGCTCATAATATTTTCACCATTGTATGATTGTTGAATCCCATCTTGTAGGAGTCTCTAATCGTAAGGATCAACCAAATGGATTATTCAGAATCTCCGTGCTCTTAACATGGTTTGAGGCAAATAAATAGTGGATAGATTTTGTGTCTTTATGAACTATAGATATAGGGGAGAATATATAGATCATACCTCATATCATCTCTGGGATGATTGGACCATAGCCCTCGATTTCATAAAGTTGAGCTCACTCTTGTCCACTGAATCCAGGATCCTATGGTGGACCACCTGGTGGTGATTGTAGTAGTACCTCATATGTACACCCACCTCTTACCACTCATCCTCCTCATATTACATTTCTATCGCTTAGTGGACCACCTTGTTCCTATCTCTACTAGTACCTTGATGGTTCCTCGACTGTTTGTCGCTCCTCTACTCAGTGAGTCCATAAATCTTTAGAAATGTTTCGCTGCCCACTGCACGCAAAGAATATTCATCTCCTATGATGAATCCCTCTAACACAAGATCCATTAACCACTACCCCTGAGTCCTAGGGTCAGCTTATGAATGGTATGGCCCATTTGGGCCTCTATGTCATATGTCGTCTACCCGACAGAGATGATTCGACAACCTTTCACTCGGTGGTAGCTCCCACCGTCAGTGCCTACTTTTGAGGAAGATCTCCACATATAGAGCTCCCTCAAGAACCAAATCCTATGTGGGTATGCGGAGGGATATCATTTATTCCTTTATCTCCCATAAGAGTCCCTTATCAAAGGTCTTGGCCCCGGATAAAGGGTCCTATAACATATCCGTAGAGTAATGGGAGTGGTTTATGAACCTCGCAGAGTACTCAGCTGCTATCAGTTTATCCTACTATAGGTGAAGCATCTCATATATGTACACTGAGTTTAAATTAATGGATAATAACTTATCACTAAAAAATCACTGTAATTCAAACTAGGTGAGGAACACTTCCTCACATGTATTGATCGTCAAACACCACCATCACCCTACCGAGCCCTACAAAAGGCTCACAGCATGAACTGTCATCTGGGTAGGAGGAATTCTCACTAAGTTGTTGAATCACATCACAACTTCCTACCAATACTCCATGACCTGAGTATCAGTCTATCCCTAGAACATGGGAGGTCTCTATCTCTGGAACATGTGTAAGTCATTGAACAAAGATTCATCCTCTACTGATACCACCTGTAGTAACTAATGACCAAAGGGAAGTGTTATCGTTGGGACACCACCCAAATGAACCATCTCAGGCTACAGTCCTTGTACCAAAGTCTCAACAATCAATGGACCATCCTCCTGGTAAAAAACATGAATCCTAGCTACTTGTCTATGTAGAGTCATCATGAAAGAGATCGAGATGAAGCATTATTAATAGATTATACTTGGTGAGCTGAATCTGACTCCGAAATATCAAGAGAATACATGAAAAGAATCATGAAACCAAAATGTCCATGTACCAATTCAAAAAGCATAATTTAGGGTCCTGGTGTATGGATATTTTAGTGATCATACCAACATTGGACTCCCTGTCCTGATATCCAAACTCAAAACACTTAAAATGGTTTCCCCATACAAATTTACAGACTCTTAGTTCTTCTAACAGAACTGACTTCCCCCTAATACCACTTGGTCATGACCTATCCCCCAGGTTAGGTGTCTTGACTTCCCCAAGCCTTCATTCCATAGGCCAGGGGATGGCGACTACAACAAATTAAGAATATCCCGAAAAAGGAAGGCATTTTCCTTTATACATGTACAGAAACTCAATGCTCAAACTATGGAATGTAAAAAAAATGGAAACCACAACTTCTCCTAAGAAAACTAGAGATAGTATAGTACAAACTGAAAGTAATAAGGGGACATAATACTTTCCCAAAACAACAATGGAAAATTAAACTACCATGGTATGTCTTCCTGAGACCTTACTTGAATGGTATGTGAAGGTTAGAGGTCTGTAACCATAGAAATATTCTTATAAGTCTCGTCTCATAGGGAAACACCTAGTCCTAGACGGCCAATTTCTCTGTAGAACCATCGATAACCTACAAGAGACATGACACATGTGAGCAAATCCTATGTAGGGGTGAGTAACACAATTCTCAGTAGGGACCCCAAACCTCAAAGGAAAGGCCACCAAGAAACACCACAAAGGAAGACAACAAAGCATGACCACAAAGAAAAGACATCTCACACCAGGTATAACTCAAGGTATAGAATTTAATATTAACATTTGTAAAGTTGTTTTATCTTTTACTACTGAGGGACTCATCCCAAATGAGTCACTAAGGTTTTCTCGGCTACTAGACCACTGAGATCTGCTCCGCTACTTGACCATTGATGTCTGCTCAGCTACTAGACCACTGAGGTCTACTTCTCTATTGGACCACTGTGGTTCGTTGATCCACCGGACCACTGAGGTATGTTAGGCCACTAGACCATTGATAGATTCTGCTCTAATGGACGAATGTGGTCAACTCGGCTATAGGACCACCGAGGTCTACTAAGTTATTGGACCACTGAGGTCTGCTCACCTATTGGACCACTGAGGTCCTGCTCGTCACATCATTCATCTCACATCCATCCATTGTATTCTCGCTCTCCAGTGTGCTTGATTTTGGGAAAATATAATCAACAAGACACTGGTTGTATCTCTACTTCCATAAAAACTCCCATAGATTATACCCAAAGGATTGTGTCATCACAGGGGTCCCAACTCTGTAGATGGTGTGTCAATCGGACGCCCGATCTGAATAATATAGGAATTTTAGTAAACATGGGCCGATTTCATTTGGGCTCAGTCCGACATGGTTGGGTCGACCGGACCATCCCGTCATAGGGGTCCTGCATTACCTGACACATTTTGGCCTACCCAACCTAGTTGGTTCTGGGCTGACCCGGTCAATTTGTCCTAGAGTCAATGCCCATTGGTCCTTGCTAAAACCGGCCCAGTTCGACCATGGGTCCGGCCCTCCTAGTCACCAAGCGACCCGATGATCATCCAATATAGTCCTACATAGTCGCAAATGTTCAAACCAATCGGGCTCCCCAGCAGCTCGGTTTCCCATTCGGCATGACCCACATCGATGGACTAGTTCTTGTCCAACCTGATCCGCCCAGCGGCTTGGTTTATTCCATTGGCCTAGCCTGCATTGGTGGGATGGATTGGGCATAGCCCAGACACCGTGTTGGTTCCTGGTTCGTGAAACCACGTGGTTGGATAAGGCCAAATGCCTCCCCCTTGATATGTTCTAGTGTTGAGCACATTCTAGTGCACGCAGTAGCCCACCCCGCAACTACTCCCATTGACATGGCACCCGACCGACCCTACCCCTTGCACTACCATGGAAACCACTAGAAACAACGTCCATCTCCTCAGCTATCCATTAGGGCATTCCGCCTCCCACCCACAGCCACCGTTTTGGGACCCTGTCGGCATCGTCGTGCTGGTGGTTCCTTCTATAGGCCACTGGACTTGATCTGGAGGTCTGTTTTCCAACCTGCATGTTCCTCCAGGATCCTCGAATCAATACTGTCACTGCTAAGGGTTCAATGTTGCATCCCCATTGACCCATGGGTTCAGTAATGGGGAACACAAGAATTAAAACAATAGAGGTATCTAGGCCTTATTCATGTCAGCCCAATCCCTCTATGTTAGAATTCATAAATAGGTTTGATGGAGGTTTAACAAACTAACATGAATCTAATTTCCAATCTCTCCATGCATGAAAAAACATGTTCATGCAAGAAAAAACTACATAGAGATCAACTTCTTAGTTTCTTGGTCCATATTAGTTGTATTAGAAGGATGTAATGGGAAATAAAATTACAGAGAATAAACCCCAGCCTAGAGAATAGGATCGATCAGATGAAGGCTTCTTTGCTGAATGCGATCTTTCCATGAAAGTCCTTGATCCTTCATCGAGGGTGAGATCCCTCGAAGAGGATGGGAAGTGCACAATGTTGTTCACATTCATCATTCTTCATTCATTAATGGTGGCCCTCTAGATATTCATAGTGATTCCAATGATCCAAATCTGATCTCCAATTCCTATTATTCCATTAAATAGAGAAAACATGTTACATCATTTCTATTATTCTAAGTCTCTTCTGTTATGCTGTCGCATTTATGAAATATCGTTTCATTTATTTTCCATTATAGTATCATTACATGGCTTCATATATTGAATGAAACAATAGGCTCATTGCTTGGTTGTAGAGAAACAATTTCTAATTTTATAAAATATTTAGGATTATTTTATTTTTTTCATTAGAATGTCTGAAAATAAACTTTTTTCCTTGAACTGTGCCGGTTGAGGTTAAGACATTCTTAGGAGAATCCCACCACTCTATGTTCAACGGTGACTTCAAATTTTTGATCCAAGCATCAGTTTAAAAGTTACAAAAACCCTCTCGCACGTAAATTTAATGATCTTTAAATATAGGTTGAAAAAACATTCTGGCCACTCCAGGTCTCGGAATCACGTGTTGTCTCAGATAATTGTCTCAAAATCATCCCATTTAATTTTCAAAACAATTTACATAGAATTTATAGGTATTATATTGTACATTTTTTCAAAATAAATTATAATTCACTATCATTTGGGATTGTATTTTATGTAAAATGTCATAATAAATCATGAAATGATTTTTATTAAACATATAGGTTTTCAAAGTTGGTACTAGAAAAAGGTCTAGTTATTTTTAATATTAGGATTAGAAAACTCTTATGAAATTATTAAAGATAATAATAAACATAGAAAAAATTCCCAAATTTTTTGAAAAATATAGATTATGTGGTTTCCAATCAAATACCACCCTATATTTATTCTACAATTGGATGTAGTTCTGGAACAGATGTACAAAGGGGTAATAACCCCAAAACCACATATGGAGATGGATGCGATAAAGAACCGGTCAAGGAAAGTTGGAATTACCTTATACACATTTTGATACTACTATGGGATATGATTTGGTAAATTATAAAACTCATTATGAACCATTATTAATGGAAAAAACATGCATATAAAAAATTATATTAGGAAATACATCATGGATAACATACATTGAATCCAATAAATTTATAGGTTAATGAATTTATTTTATTTGTTATTTATTCCTTTAACATTTATAGTTTACCTTTGATGAGTTTAATAAATAAATAGCTTCCCTAATTTCATATTTATTCTAGTCGATGGCCATAAATAGGTGGAATCGAGTCAACAACCTATGTTAGGGGAAATGTGATGACCACCCAAATGAGATTCCCAACCAGATGGGAGTCGGAAAACTAAAATACATAATAATAACTTTTCAATTGACTCATTTTTTGACTAGAAACTTGAATCAAGAGGAATTACCAAAGTCCCCTAATAATGAAAAAGGTGCAATTGAGAAATTTTATTTGAAAAAGGCCTCCACGTTTTAGTGGATCATCTAATCTCTTAATAAATGAAAAATGGATCAGCTTCATTGTGAATATCTTATCTATCCATAAATTCTCTATGAAGGAAATTATTTTACTATCTATTTATCATATAGAAGGATAAGCTGATCTGTGGTGGTCATTGTTCAAGAATACAAAGCCCTAGGAAGAGATGAAAGTGATGGCATGGAAGGAATTCACGTAAATGTTTCTAAATAAATATTTTCTATGTAATCACCGACTTTAAATGGATTGATGCTTCTTTGTCCAAAAAGATGACGAATCCATCGATGTGTTTGAGGAAAATATCTTAATACATTCCTGTTATTCCTATATCTTTACTATACCACCAAAATATAAACTTGAATGTTTTTTTGGTGGACTTATGTTGAATGTATGAAAAGCCTTGGATATTCAAGACTTTTATGGTTATGGAGATATTTTCAAATTTTCCCCCAATGTTGAAATGGATTTTACTAAACCTCAAGGGTCACATGGGGATAATAAGATTAATTTTTTGTTTAGTTATGGTAGTCTGATAGAGATATCTAACTATGTAATGATATTTCAACATCCCACGTGTCAAAATTGTGGGAAAAGTGCCTCAATAATTTCCTAAAGAGGGGCCTAGTAATGATTTAAGTGAGGAAATGAAGGGCACCTAGATATAGACTCATAATGAGAGAATCCCACCATTGTGATTAAAGAGTGTAATTCTCTATGAAATACTAATATGATTATCTAAGTTTCAACTAAAAGGAATAAACACACTATGTGAACCACTACCCTAAAACAAATATTTTAGAAGACAACTAATGCCAATAACCTCCAAGGTGTGAAAGGATATATCATGCCATCATAAATGCAGAGGTGTATCCCAACAATGATGTGGTGTTAGGTATTTTAGTTATCCATTAATTAATAATGAACATATTTTTCTATTATAGTTATAGACATTGTTTCATATCTCCCACATTTAGTAGAACTATTCAAACACCACTGAAATACCTGGAAGTAGGTCTATCAGTGAAAATGGAAAATTGGGTCAATAGTTTAATCCCATGTATATAACTCCTCCCAAGTATGTGTATCCAAGAAGAACTTCCCAGTAAATAATTTCAAATTCCCTTTCTAAAAATTCAATACTGTTCTAGGAATTGACTGGCATTCCATATTTATAGAGCTAATATAAATTATTACGAGAAAGAAATCACCCTCTATATCATGAATCGATGTGTGATTCTTTACAAGTTAAAGGAGGAGGATGATTATTCATTAGAATAATCATCTTAATAATGGATATTAATACCCTACTATCAAGAGTATGAGTCCCAAATGACTGATAATAAAGAAACTATCATCATTCGAGACATTCCTTTTATAAGGGAATATGCCGATCTATTTCCCAAATAATTTTCTAGTCTTCCTCCCAACTGAGAGGTTAAATATTATATCGATCTTATACCTAAATAATTTCAAATATTCAAGACTCTATATAGAATGGATATTGTTGAGATAAAGTATCTTAAGAACCAACTATGGGAAAATATGGATAAAGGGTTTATATTCCCTAGTGCTTCATCATGGAGTACACTATTCCTCTTTATTATGAATAAGGATATTTTAATGTTCCTCTACTTAGATTATCACGATACTGACAAGATAGTGATATATAACATGTTTCCTCTTCCACAGATTGATTATTTTTTCGATAAGATACATGTACAATAGTTTTTCTCTATGATATTTCTTTGTTCATGATATTATCTATTAAATTTTAGGAAGGATATCCCTATGAATCCTTTTTCAACAAGTTATGAGCACTAGAAGTTTATTGTGATGTCATTTGGAGTCATTAAAGTTGTATCAATATTCATGGACATGATGAAGAGTGCCTTAATTGGTTAACGTGAACAACTTGTGGTAGTCTTTATATATTATATACTTATCTACTCCAAATGAAAGAATGAACAAGATGAGATTTTGAATAATATTTTGATGACCTTTCATAAATAAAATATTTATCAAAGTGAAATAAATAATTGTTTTGGATGGAACAAGTAACTTTCTTAAGTCATGAGATCCCCTTAAAAAAGATATATTTGTATCCATAAAAAATGGAGACTTTAAAAAAATGGAGTGGACCAATATTTTTTATGTAAATCCATAGTTTCCATAGATTAGGTGGGTACTATCATCGGTTCATTAGAAGCCACTAACAATTTTCAATCTACTTAACAAATATAACATATAATGGAGTCATTTTTATGGAATAATAAATACAAGTGATTTTTTAAAGAGATTATGAAGAGCCTAATAATTGAACCCATTCTCACATTACCTTCTAGTGGGGAAGTATCTGTGATCTAATTCAATTGATATAAAAATTTATTTTGTATTTTATTCATAAAAAATAAAAAAATTATAGTCTATTCCACCAAAAAACTAATGAACTATGATCATAACAACAAAAATCATGATCTAGAATTGGCTATAGTGATCTTTATATTGAAAATTTGGTCCCTACTATGAATTCTAAAAATTTATGGGGTAATGAAAAAATCATTTCCATAATAGTATATAAATTTAAAAACAAAAAATAATACTGAAACCATTTCCCATTATAGTATAGAAATTGAAAAACAAAAACATGTATTTATTTAAAGGACTCTCTAAGAATCCTAAATGTAATAACATCATTTGGATTTTGTCCAGTTACCTTTCCAAATCCATGCATTTCATTTCCATTATGAAGGATTCCCCTCAAGAACAACTCACCATGTTATACATTATAGAATTGGGAAGATTGTTTGTAGGTCCAATATCTATGGTATCTAATATAGAACCACATTTTACCTCATGGTTTTGGAGAATCTATCAACATGTGTTGAATACTAATTGAATCATTATAATTTCTTATCTTCCCCAAAAGGTTTTTCATTCTGAAAGGACCATTACAACTCTTTAAGATATGTTGTGAACATATTAAATTGATCTCCAAGGATGTTTGGATAAACACCTTCCCTTGGAAGAGTAATCATATAACAAAAATTATCAGTTAAGAATTAAAATAGATCCTTTTGAGTATCTATATTGGAATAATTTTTGTGCTCCAAAATGTTGGGATTAATTTTGAGAGTTGGAGATAATGAAACCTAATCTTATACAACAGATGACAGAGAAGGTTCTAACCATTTAGACCTATTTTAAATCCACAAAAATTAAATAGAAAGGTAGTGAAAACAATAATACAAGAGACTTGGAGTTTGAGGTTGGTGATAATGTTTTCATTCATATATATTAATAGATTAAATTTATTATGATTGAGAAGAATGTAAATGTTTATCGAAGATATATCATCCCCATTGATATTATTGATCACATTAGTGTGGTGGCCTTTTGACCAATACCCCCACCTAACCAATCTCAAGTACATTATGTTTTTCATGAATCCAACTTGATAAAGAAAATGTATACCCCTTACAGGTACTGGTTGCGCCCAAATTTACCCTACAGGTATGCGGTCATTGTAGTACAGGTAGGGGTCGAATCCACAGGGACCGAATAAGAAAACATAAGACACTTTGATTAGATGTGGGATTGGCTATGAAGTGGACAACTATGGTGTTGATTGATTTGAAGAAATATTGTTTTAATTTGAAGAACAAACCCGATAAAATTACTAGAATTAAAACAACTAATTAAGTTGAGTTGATCCTAGGATGTCTCTTGGGCTTGATTGGATGTATTTGTTTTTCATTTGATTTTCTGTTAATCGGTTCAAGAGGTATCCATTAAATGAAATAATCCTTCAATATCATTCTCTGATTTAATTCATACACAATTTCAATTCTAATCACTAATTCACTTAGAGGATCAATTAAATGGGCACTCCAAGGAATTGTATCGTACTAGCACTCAAAATGTGTGATCGTTAAAGTCAGTGAAGACAAAGAAGAAGATAAATCAATGAAAGGAACTATTAAAATAAAGAACAGATTAATGAATTTAAGAACATAAAATAGAATTCAATCCTCGCCTTGTGACTCCCTAGGATCAACCCATAAACGGTTATCCCTCCATTGATGTTATTCTATCAATGGAAACGGGTATTCGACATAAAGAAGCGGGATTAAAAAAGAAAAACATTAATAAAAATGAACACTCCACCGTTGTGTGATTGAATTGATGAGTGTTGGTGCGAGTAAATTCAAACCTTGATTCAACGGTATCAACATGTGAAGAAAATGAAAAGAAAAATTGAAGAAGAAGAAGAATAAGAAATTTTATTAAAATGCTAAATGTGAATGAAAAACTTACATTAGAGAAATTGACGATGCCATTACAAAACGAAAGCGAGAAATTACAATTGAAGGAAAAACATGGATTCAAAAAAAAAATTTAGATGATAATTCCCTTCACCTAAATCTCCTTATATATTCATATTTGGAGCCTTAGAGACACCCCACCACAATAAATTCCATCCCCATTAATTTATAAAGTCAAATGGAGGGTGAGAAAATTAATGGATTTTGACATTTCGATGTTGACCCGTAAATTTCATCCAGATTCACCCAACATTTTGACGTGTAAATTTGTAATTTACTTATTCCGAATCATTAGTGGTTGTAGAAGACAAATATTTTCACCCATGTGTCCTCTATCAGCTGTCCAAATTTTAGGTCATTTTCTGCAGCTGTTTGGATGTTATGTCTGAAATGGTGGGACTACTTTATGTTCATTAATGTTGGGTCCACCATTTAAATCTCAACTTCAGATCCTCTTATCATCATGAAAAATTCAGAATTAGCACCAACCATAGTTGAATAAAATGATCCTCATATTTTCCTCTTTCTACTATATAACGTTGAGCTTCATTGGGCTTTGTTTTTGGGCCCCACATTTGTTTGATGGGCCTTAGGCCCATTATGCTTTTTCTAGTAAATTTATACATTCAGGAGCAACAATATCCATATTCCATTAGGATTCATCCATCAGACCTAAAAAATAAAATGTTCCAAACAATGTGATCAATAATATCCCAAAATATAAAATTCAAAAAATGAATATAATTCAATCCAAAAACAGATGAATGATTAGGCTCAAATTTTCATTTTAAACATGAATTGTATTTAAGATAAGAAATGAAGTTCTATTTATGTAATGTACAAAAAACAATGTTTATGGACTTTAGAACAATGAATATAAAGATATTAACAATGAATATTAGCCACTTTTAGTAACCAATAAGGAACTAAATCTATAGGTGGTACCATTGGTGAATGAACAGTCATACAAGGACTAGAAAATGATTTTCTATCATTGAAGAGAGAAATTTTATACTAAACCAGACAACTCTCCTGGTCAAAATGTTGTGGTGGAACCACAAGTCTAAAAATAGACATGGGGGGATAGAGGAGGAAATGAAACAAGTGTACCCTCATATGTTATTTTATATGAAACAAAAATTTCAGTGGGTTATTTTATAAAGGTCGACTAATTTAAGGAATCGGAATTTTATAAATGGAATTCCTTCTCTTCAATTACATAAATTCATATTTAATTAATTAATTTACAAAATACACATGAACTACTCTAGTTTCTTTGGAAAATCATATCCTATAGAATTTAATGGATTATTATGAATAATAACAACGGATGATATATCCATTTAATAGTGGTCATCTGATTTGTATATATGTAGAGTTGTGATAAAGTCAATTGAAACAAAAGAAATATTTTATGGCCTTGGCTATTAGGATTTTACCCTATGAGGCTCATTTATCATGGATTCAAAGGGATATCACATCTTTGAGATTTTACATTAAATATTCCAAATCCATGTTTTAGTAAAATAATCACGATAGAAACCACTTATGGTTGAAGTTCAGGATCATCAAAATCACAGGGCAAACCATGTTCCTCAAACCACCCTATGAAAATATTATTTTCACACACCATTATGCTTTTTCTGTCTTACTATGGATGAATCGACTGATCATATTTTCATCAACTTCTCCTTTGCTACACGGTTTTAGAGGTATTTAATGGATACTTTTCATTGTCAATTGGTCTACAATTCTATTTCCACCCCATTCAACTCTGTCATGCATGAAGAAAACAGTGAGTAGGTTCACTCCTTGCCCATTGTTGTTGTTGTTTCTATTATATCTTATATTTGGAAGGCCTGGAAAAATATAGAGTTCAATGGTGGCAGGACCTCTTTCAAAGAGGGGATGATGGGGATTCACCGAAGCATTAAACTTGCTTCGGTGAAATAGTCTGGCTCTATGAACAATAACATGTCTGATTTCCTATTATTGAGAGCACTTGGTGTAAGTGGAAGGGGAAGCAAGCCTAAGGTTCTGAAATATATTAGGTGGATCCCCCTAATCAATGATTATATAAAGGTGAATGTGGATGGGGAAGCCTCTAGCGTGTCGGGACCTGCTGGATGTGGTGGTGTTTTAGGGACCTACCGAGGCTTTGTAAAGTAATGTTTCTATCATTACATTGGAAATGGTCATGCTCTTGAGGCGGAGCTATGGGCTATGATAAAGGCAATAAGGTATGCTACTCGCTATGGTTGGAGGAAGATTTGGATTAAATCGAACTCTTCTGTTGCTATGCAGATCCTCAAAGACCGGTCCAGGAATGTCCCATAGAGGATACTTCCTACATGGATTGGATCATGAAATATTTTTGAACTAATTTCCCTTGAGGTTTCTCATGTATTCAGGGAGGCAAGTCAAGTGGCGGATGCGCTCTCAAAACGAGCTATCATGGAGGTGAGCTCTAGCAGGTCCTTCGTTCTCCCTGATTATTGCAATGATCTTGTTCACAATGATAGAATTGGTACTGTGTTTACAAGGTTGTGTAAATATCCCCTTTCCTGAGTGGTTTGTACTTTTTAAACTTTTCTTTATTTAATCTTATGAGAGCAGGTCTTCACCTGGCTCTGGGACTTTCGGGGTATATATGGTAATATAAATTTAAAATGTGAACATTTTAATTTTTATAATTGTCAAAAAAGTGTTATTCTCAAAAATACACATTACTTTTCAACTAAAATTCATTTTGATTTGAATGTGCAATTTAATATATTTAGATATTTTATGGATAAATTGTATATATGTTTTAGATTCATAATATCAAAATTATTCATTGTTATGTTTTTCATAATTTTTTGAGATAGTCATATTTTCGGGTAAAAATTAAAAATTATATAATTACATTATATGTATTATGACATCATAAAAGCCAAAATTGATGTATAAATATTAAAATGATTAGATAAAAAAGAATTGTTTTCATTTAAAATAATGTATTTTTATGTTAATTGATTAATTTTTAAAAACCATTATATATTCTCTAATTTTTATTTTATTTTATGTTTTTAAAACAATTTCTTTAAGAGAGTGACTCAATTCCAAATCCCAAAGGGGAATAATTTAATTATTATTGTTCTTAAACATAAAAAATAATTAAAACCACTTATACATAAAAATTAAATAATTTAAAAACTATGGGAATGTTTTTTGTTTCGATTAACATATTCCATTGTGTCCATAGCCAATGATTATGAAATATTAAAGAGCTACCCTCTTTATTCCTATATAAAATAATCTCATCTCCCATTTACCTTTAATCAAAAAACATACAGAATTATCTTAGCATACAATTTCCACTCAATAACCCTCCCAATTTGTCTACTCTGTCTCAAGAATATCCACACTATCTTTTGGAAACACTCTCCTATGTTAAGGGATCCTCTCTCTTCTTTTCCATTTAAGTTCCTTATTTATATTTTTCCTTGTTTATCTCAATTGGTTAAATTTTCATGACATTATAATGATACCCATACTTTATAATAGATTATATATTAATCATAGATCATTTATCCCCTCTTTTAATAACATTTACCTAATATTTTAATTTGATGAAGTAAGGGATCCACCCATTATCCTCATTATCCAAAAACCTTATTATATTATTCTTTTTTAATTTCCAATAAATAAAATTAACAAATGATTTTACAAAATCATCATATTGTCCTTTTTATGAACAAATGATTATAGTCCCAATTATCTCTCATTAAAAAAATTAATGAATCTTTAAGTACTATCATTAAGATTCCAAAATTTCACATAGATTTTTCATACCAAATGATTATTAAGTTAATTCTCATTCCTATTTACACTCAATGGTATTAACATATTTGTAAATAAAATTTATTTATTGGGTACTACATGTATTTAATCCACAATAATAAAATTTTGGTATTAATATAGATGAAATGTATTAGTATGTTATATGACCAATAAGACACACTTATGCATGCACATGATATGGTTATGATGGGTGCACCCAGATAGCACTTCAATGCATTGAATAATATTTTAAGCACATGATAATCCCTTATACATGCATGGGTGGTTATCCTAAGAATAATATATTATTTTTTTTGTAGTTAACCATGAATTATTCTTATGATGTCATTTTTTAAGTTGTTTTTACACTTTCCGTGTTTATTTTATGCTATTATGTTACATCGTTCCTCATTGTTCATGATTATGATCCTCACCTCTTATTTTACATTTCTTGCCTAATGGATCACATGTGTTTCTTTACCCTATACCATTATTGTTTTATTCTCTTACTAGGATTTATATCCCACCCCTTTCGTATCTATTCACCCTTGTTTTATTCTTGAGTGTTAAATGAGAAATGAAAACTTTTTGTATTCCAATGATATTTTCAATAATGTTTTTATATCCATGTATCATGTAGTGATGTTATTTACCTAATTCAAATAGACACTAGACTTCATAATATTTTGGTATTTTTTCATCTGTAACATTTTGTATTATATTAGGAAATATATTATATTAAAGATATGTGTTTTCAAAAGATTCATGATGATTTTATCATCAAAATAAATAATTTTACTATGAAATATTAATGATATCATAATTGGATCATACCCTTGGGAATAATATGTTACATAAATGAATGTTTCATAGATACAAATACAATTACAATATCACTATAAAAATTCATGTGGAAAATTGCTTTTTTATTTTTAAATAAACTATTTAAAATATAAAAATTTTCAGAAAATTATGAAATAAAATTTCATTTGAAAAGTAACATGGAAAATTCTAATATAATATTCAAATAATATGTTATTAATATTGTGGGAAAATCCATTTTGTGGTATATGTTAGAATAATGATTTACATCACACATTTTGAAAATGTATATTATTATTAGAAAAAAATATTATTACTCTAAAACATATATTAATTAATAAAACAAGGGAGAAACTTTTAATCAATCCTTTAAAAATATAAAAAAATCTAATTTTTTTTAAATAAAATATGAATATGGAATAAAATATTATCATATGATGAGATAAATTAATTCATCATTCCTTAAAAACATTATTTTAGAATTTTTAGTTACAAGAGAAGGGAAAATTAAATGAAACAAGTAATCTATAGAAATAATCATATTACAATAACTACTATAATGATTTCATAGATATATTATAAAAAATCATCAGAAAAAATTTATGTATGATCCTGTAATATTAAACTCTTACCTCATGTCTATCAAGCCTTGCAAGCACTCTATCAAACTCTATAATAAATTCAAATTCTATATACTTATATACTATATTCATATTAACTCTTATAATACTGTAAAGTTTTGACTAATAACATCTTATCAATTATTTATTAACAATATTTTATAATAATCATCATTTCTTGTCTCTACTGATTTAATTTTTATGTGTATTTTAGTTCAAAAGTTATGGTCCATGCATATATATCATTATTCCATTAACTTAGAAAATTTAATCAGGTCATTTATATCAAATTATTACATAATATCACCAGTAATTATGATTCATTATTCATACAAATTTAGTGTTTAGTAAATAAATCATAAATATCATTTATATTATGTAATTCCATCATAGTAACCAACCCTGAGAGGTAGGATGAAAAATGAATCATATTGATACATGGGGTTGGTAGTATGCATGTATAAACATTTGATAATTTCATTCACTGTTTAATGTTACATTGTTGGGAATTTATTGTACCATAATCATAATAAAATATAAATATATTAATTATAATAAATTAATTATGTTATATTTAATAATATATTTTTATAGGATGTTTAAGTAGAAATATACTTTTATTGATTCAGGTAAGTTGACTACCTCTTCTTTGAGAGACCTCCTTTGGATTACACCATATATTATCATAGGATGGTATTAGTGTCATATAGTGACAAAAATATTAATGCAATGGAATGTAGGAAAAAAATTTGTAAGTTATTTTATAATATAGTGAGATCAAATTTTATGAATAAGGGTTGATAAGAGGTTCTATATTATATGGGAGCGGAAGGGCACACAAGGAATTTTTTATAAGATTAAAATAATATAAATTCAATTTCTATAGAAAGTGGAACCAAATGGTCATGAATCCAATGTTAAGATAAGATAATTACTAAATATAATCAACCAATAATGTTTTTAGAATATTATTTTTTATTTTATACCATTATATCTTACTTTAACCCCCCCCCCAGAAAAAACTTTTAACCATAACCATTGTAAAAAACTGATTTTATTATTCTTAATTATGGCCAAAAATGAATTTGGAATCCTTAAAAAATATTGAACTTTTTTATTCCAATTATGAAAACAATTTTATAAAATTCAATTTCCATATGTGCTATAATTTAATTTTAAAATAATTGCATAAAATAAAACAAAAATTTCATTTTTTAAAAAAATTCACTTTTAAACACAAAACTAATTTTATTATAATTAACTACCAATTAAAAACAATTATATGAATGTTAAAAAAATTCAATATAAATTTTATAAATTTATATTACATCATTAATCAATAGTTATTTATTTAATTTGTTATGATAAAAAAACATGGTACACATAAAATCATTTTTTTAAAATATTACTTTTTACATTCAAATGATTTTATTTCATAACTAAAAATTATTTAAATAATAAATTTTAAAAAAAAATAATTTTAGTATTTTTTTCTATAATGATTGATATATAGAAAAATATAATTCTTTGAAAAATAGTTCCTTTAATCCTGAAAATATTTTGTTATTATTTCATAGTAATTAATCAATACATTTAAATCAATGAAAACAAATTCTATATATATTTCTTAATGTGGGTAATACTATTAGTTCCCTTCAGAAAAATGAGTTGTATTTAAATTCTATAACATACCACGGTTCATCTATACATGGTTTCATGTGTAAAGTATGTTCTAGAATACTTTAATTTTATTACAATGGAAAGCTTATAAAATTATAGGGTGTTACATTATGCCACACCCCCCCCCCCAATATGAATTGTTCCTTATAAATTAGATCACTCTACTACAAAAACATAGGATAATTCAATGTCATCGTATCATCAGGTTCCCTTGTATCTTCCTTAAACT
This sequence comes from Viscum album, assembly GCA_963277665.1. Taxonomy (NCBI): domain Eukaryota; kingdom Viridiplantae; phylum Streptophyta; class Magnoliopsida; order Santalales; family Viscaceae; genus Viscum; species Viscum album. The sequence goes on from OY728150.1 coordinate 334,032,496, forward strand.
TATGATACCTCCATAGAACATTAATAAGGTTAGGAGTCTAGTTCTGTTGAAAAATATCCCTAGGATCCATTATTAACACTGATTTTTCATTATAAGAATGATAACTCTATAATAATTCAATATTTGGTTTCAATAAATGTGAAGGATCAGGTATATACATCCTCAAAAGAGATATATAGTGCACAACATGAACATAAGAGAGGTTTTATGATGTGTCTAGTGATAAGCTAAAATCCCTACTTAATCATGAATATTAAAGGGGAAAATTTATCTATGGATGAGCCTTACCATATTTATAAATCTCATAACCTTATCCCATATTGAAATTAATAGGAATACGTTCTCCGTAACTTCAAATTTTACAAAACACTAATGACTTTCAACATATATCTTCTGTTGAAACTGCACTATCATGATGAGCTAATGAATGGATATAACCTTCTTTTTCTTTTTGTTAGATTTATTTGGTCCCAAAGCCTTAAATTCTATATATTCATCCTATTATATTAAAGTTATTCACTTCATTTCATAGAGAACTTCATAAAAATCCATTGGAATTCTTATGTGAAACCTATTGTTAAAAGATAATTCAATAAGAAGAATGTTTTGGGACCTGAACCACCTTCTCCAAGATGAGGGAAGGGATAGAAAAATTCAATTCCCTTCCTTCATCAAGATGAAGGAGGGATAATGACCCCATGAGTCTCGCCTTAAGTAGGCCCCAAAGTGGCAACTAGCACAATGGGTGTAGAATTTCACATAAATAAATGTCATTATCCTTTTATAGAACAAGATCAAGAGATAAGGTAATAAATCCATACAACATCATGGACTAAAGGTAAATGTAAACCCAAGAATCCATTCCCACATGCATGTTCAAAAGTTAAACTAAAGTAATACAAAAATACCAAATAATGTACCAAGTAAAATAAATTTAACAGAAACAACAACATTCTTGACACCCAAGCTTGTAAGGTCCATCACGGTACTCAAAGTCCTCCAAGAAACCAAAAGAATGTTCTACATACATTGGGTAATAATACAAGTATACTCAGTAGGAAAACTAAAGAATCTCTTGCACTAGTTGGGGAACATACTAATCGACATGTGAGAAAATAGTATAACCTCAAGAACATACCAAGGAATAATAACTAACCCAACCTCCCCAAGGAACACTCACCCATGTAACGCACGTTAGGTAAACCAATAAATAATGCAGAAAAATAATTGGGTACCCCGCACCACTTTCCCACTGGTCAACCTCTCATTCGTAAGAATCTAACTTCATGGTGCTGCCACTCTTCCCATGTGAAGTCCCAATGACACAACCTTCCCACACACACTGGGGCCTCAATACCATACACAACCACTCCCACAGACACCTGGGCCATGACAACCACCTCCAGGACTAAATAAACCTATGCCAAAAAAGTCACCATCACACCCGATGACACCTGGGCCTCATCTCGGTGAATCTTGGAAAAAAATACCTGGCCCCTAAACACCTGATCACTGCATCCAAAAGAAAATTTTCTCAAAGAATCTTAGACTACAGTAAGCCTTGAGCCATTAAAACAGTCCAAGATACTCCCTAGCAGCAACATCTGGAAGAGGGTTTGAGGAATAAAATCATTAACCATTCATTCTTCCTCTCATCGAGATGTTGAGAAAGACACCCTCCCTCATGAAATGATGGTTTTTGGTACATAGTACTAAACAATGTTAGTGTGAGTGTAGAAATAAGAATGAACTACATTCTATAAATATAGTTAAAAAACAATCAATCCCAACCTACAGGTTTTAGAAGAACAGACAACAAGCCCCCACTAGAACCTCTTTTACTCTAACACCTTTATCCACAACCATACAAAAACCACTACCAAGCATAAAATCACCCCCCCTTTTTGTTCAATTTCCACTTATTTATTTAATAATATTCAATTTAAATTATTTTGTCACTACTGAGAAACTAACTACCATAATAAGGACTGGCAACGAATAAAACCAAAATGTAGTCCCACTGTACAACAATAAAATATGAGACATATAGTCCCACTACACAACAAGTTTGTTACCATAGCACCACCACACTACTCGATGTTGTTTTGTGACCACAAAACAATATAAATTTATTTAAAATGCCTACAAGATCATACATACCTTAATCAATCAATATCACAAATTGAGACACCAATACACACCCCATGTACCTCCCCACATACCCAGCCCACATAACTGAAACAAAAACACACAACACATAACCACAAATATCAAAACAATATTTTTATAATTTAACAAAAAAGGATTCTTTAATTTCATCTGGAATATAACCATGGTGATAATAGAACAAGTTTTCTCTTAGAGAATCTCTTTATTTAACTAAACATTCGTGATTTTTCTGATTTCATGTTACATATGTACATTAAAACATCACAAAAAAATAGAACACCACCAGTGCACAAACAAAGACCACCAACGACCATGATTTTTAGAAGTAATATAGTCACAAAATCCATAAAAGAATCCAATATAACAAAAATAAAATAGGTGATCAACATCAAACTACACCCTTCCCATTATTTTATTTTAATGAGTTATCTTCTGATCATATTAAATCCTTGTTTAATTATCTTTTCAAGAATATTATCTAGCCTCTAAATAAAAAGAACAATTAAAATACCCACCCCACATGATGAAAAACATAAAAAAAATCAAAATAAAATCCCTACAAGGATGATCAAAGAACAATGTTCCTTCTTGCGCTAAGAACAAGGGATGGCCTGACTTGCAGGAAGAACTCCAACATTGGGTGGGGTGGGCTCCAGCAGGGGAGCACAACTTGTCTCGGGAGGAAGTCTCTAAGCGCATTAAGGGAAATGACAAGGAATAAGGAATAGATGATCTTGTATTAAGAAGAGGCCAGATCCAAAAATACGGAAGACCAGTTCGAAGTACATAAAAGTCAGATTGAGATTTAACCATGCGGCTGGGAAGTTTCACATGTTCGATTAAATTTAGATTTTATAATTCCCCTCAGAAATGAAAGAGATAGACTAGAAAATGAGTGTTAGTTGATAGATTAACATTAAATAGAGACAACACATAAGAGGGGAGAAACTAGAATAACTATGAAAAACTATAATTGAGTCCACAATGGGTGAGTCACTGATGTTGAGATACTGACGTCATGGCATAGCGATGTAATGACCTATCGATGCTCTGACCTAGAGATTCCCTAAAAAATAGACACATTGTCCTACCAAATCACTAACCTACCAACACCCTAACCTAACAATGATTATGAAATATCAATGACGACACCCATGACTCACCGATGATGATTCCCTTGACTCACCAATGTCAAAACAATGACATGATGACACACCGACATGCAGATGCACTGACATGCCGATGAAACAAACTGGAAATTTGGAAAACTATTAAAGTAATCCATCGAAATATCCCAAAACAACTCAACACTGGATTCCTAAAAAAGATACACCTAGGATAAAATCTAGGTTATTACATAATACACCTCTCAAACTATTCTTGTACAAGAGAATTTAAAACTATCCTAGAAGAGAAAATGTCTTAACAACCATCCCTTAAGATACCTCTGAGTAATAAACCAAATTGTGTTGTTCTAAAGCTGGAGAGAAAACCTTGGCATACAAGGAATCCTCCTTGACATATATCTCTAGAAAAGATGTAGAAACACTACCACTTCGCTCTCTCAAGTAACCACATGAACACCAAAAGTCACACTGTCTAGACACAAGGATTTGGGAGCTCCTTCCTCCATGTCAAGATACTATCTTCTTTGGGAATCAAAATCTCACCTACACATGCTTAGTCGCATCAAAATTAATGAGTCTTGATTTGGAGTTAGGTCCTACCCTCCCCAGAGTCAGGAATTTTCAAAATGAATCATAGAATAGGGTGACAACTTATCATACAACAAGTGAGGTCAAACATTACATCATAAGCAAGTTACAAAGCAAAGAGAAGAGAAAAAATTAGACGAGCTCTAGGTACTATGCACACATTTGTGCCTCCCATTACCATGTAATCTAATTGAGGCCACCATGCCACCATAGTACACACAAAAAACGAAATGATCCAACCATTAATCGCCTTCTCATTACGATCCTTGATTCTCACCCATCACACCACGAATGTCACATCATCCTTGATATCCACCCCACCCCGGTTTAGAACATGGGATTCATTAGGTAGATACTAATGGAGCTGAGAGACATCAAATACATTGTGGATCCTCTCCAACCATGGTGGTGACACTAGCTAATATGCCACCTAACCAACTTTTCCCAACACCTTGAAAGATTCGATGAACCAAGGAGAAAGCTTGCTTCCCCTACCAAACCTCTGTTGTCCACCCCGATGGGTGACCTTTAAGAACACAAAGTCCCTAACCACGAACTCCAAGGGACTTATCCTATGACCATCATACAACTTCTTCCTTTCCTAAGCTTCCCTCATCCATCCACGCACATGATGATCATTCCCCCATCATGCTCAGCACCATCTCTGGGCCAAGAACACCTACATCCCCATCCTCTGTACAACAAATGGGTGAACGATGCAGTCCTCTGTACAAGTATTTGAATGGTTCCATTCCAATGTTAGAGAGATTTATATTCTGGTAAACAAACACTACTAGGGGAAAGTATCATATATATGATCCTCTAAAATCCATAACAAATTCTCGTAGCATATGCTCCAACATCGGCATGGTCCTCTCTATCTACCCATCCATCTGAGGTTGGAAAGTGGTGTTGAGGCATAGATGGGTGCCAAAAGCACGTTTTAATCCCTTCCAGACACATGAATTAATGTGTGTATCCCAATCCTAAAAGATAGATTTTGGAATTATGTGTAGTCGTATCACTTCACCCACATACCTATGTGTTAAGGCATCTACTATGCTCGACTCCTTAATCACTAAGAAGTGATCTAATTTTATAAATTGATCCACCACTACCTAGATGGAAGCATAGCCTCCCCCAGCCCTAGATATTATTATAATGAAATACATCAACACTTCATCCCACTTCCACCCAGGAATGTCCAAGGGCTGCAAAAAACTGTCGGGATCCCAGTGTTCAGCCTTCACCTGCTCACACACTTGGCACCTTTGCATAGACTCCACCACTTCCCGCTTCACTCCAAAACACCAAAATAGACCTCTCAAGCCCCGGTACATCATGGAGGATCATGGATGTACCATTAAAGATTAGTTATGTAACTCACCAAGAAACCCCTCGTGCATCACCACTAAGAAAAAGAGCCTCCAACAGAACAACATCCGATTCCAACTATCCTCTGACCATCCCTCCGGAGCATCACCCTAGATAATTCGATCATCCATCGCTTCTTCCTATGATTCTCCCCATTGTGACTTCTCCACCTATCATGCCAAGAAATACTAAACAATTATCTAAAACTGATAGCCTCTACCATCCTTTACTCTCAACCCCAGATATAAAGCAGCCAACTCCTCTATTTCCATCCAAGCATCTACAAACTCCTAAACTACATTATTTAATGACTTCTTACTCAAGTAATTGGTAACCAAATTCCCCTTTCCTAATGTGTATGTGATTTTGAATCCATTGTTCTTATGAAATGTCATCCACCTCTACTTCCACAAGTTCATATCTTGTTGGGAGAAGATATACCAAAAGTTGTTGTGATTCATAAAGACCACAAAGCGTTCCCCGATGAGGTAATGCCACCACAACTTCAATGTGAACATGACTACTACATGTTCTGTATCATGTGTTCCATAGTTATGTTCATGAGGACATAAATTAGTAAAACTATAAGAGATCACTCATCAATGCTTCATCAATAAACATCCCGAGCCTAGTCCGGAAACATCATAGAATGCCCTGAACATCACCCCTTCTTCTAGAAATCGTAGCACGATGGCATTAACTAGATTCCCTTTCAGATGACATAAAGCTTCCTGGAATTGCTCACTCTATAGGAAATCCTATTCTTTTTTGGTCAAATTTGTCAAAGGAACTGTAACTCGAGAGAATTTGGGTACAAACCTATGTTAATAGCCTGCCATAACCAAGAAATTACTATCCTCTACCACATTCTTGGGTAATTTCAAAGAAACAACTGCTTCAATCATTGATGAGTCCACTGCAATACCCTTTTAAGACACCACACTTCATTGGAAGAGCACATATCATGTCCAGAACATTCACTTGGAAAACTTGCCAAAGAGCTGGTGGTGTTAGAGGACCTCCAAAACTATCCTTAGATGATCGGTGTGATCCTCCTTAGATCATGAGTAGATTAGGATGTCTTAGATGAACATGAACACAAACTAGTCCAGATACTCACGAAAAATAGATTTTAGGATCCCCACAAACATAAATAGTTAATTCGTAATGTCGAACGGCATGACCATGAACTCAATGTGCCCATATCTACACCTAAAATTAGACTTCGGGATATCACCCTCCTTTACCCACAACTATTGTTATCCAGACTTCAGGTCAATCTTAGAGAACTACCATGATCCCTTACACTTGTTAAAAAGGTCATCGATCCTTGGGATGGGGTAACAGTTCTTGAACATCCCCTAATTCAGTCTCTAGTAGTCTATAAATAGCTTGAGACCACTTTCTACCTTCATTGTCAACAAGACCAGGGCACCCAAAGATGGAAAACATGGTTGGATAAAAACCCACTTCATCAGGTCATCAACCTGAATCTAAAACTCCTACAACTCATAAGGCACCATCATATAAGAATACATCGAAATCGGACACACATTGGGTTGTATGTCTATCCAAAAATCAACATCACATATAGGGGGTAGAGTTACAGCCTCTTCAGGGAAGACATCAAGAAACTCACTGAAAATACATAGAACATCTGCCATCTATGAGTCTACCAATTCCACATATAGCTCGGATAACAAAGAATTAAGGGGATTCACATGCTGACTACCCTCCTGGAAACTCCTCTTTCCAAAAAAAGCTATATACTGGCCACATATATCTGAGAACACAACCCTTATTCAAAATCAGTTGAAAAAATGTGCATGAAAAATATCCAGTCAATGCCAAAGATGACATCCTATGGATGCATTTATAATATAAGATGATCCCCACTAGAGTGTTGGGGCCCCAATATCAGTCTACATCCCCGAAAAATATACAACATGATGGTCTGATCTCCAACTGGTGTACTAAATTCTAGTGGCATGGAAATTCTCTCTACGTCTAGACCCAATGCATGGGATAGATTGGGTAAAAAAAGGATTGTGAAGCTCATGAATCAAACAAGGAAATTTCAAGAGTACTAAATAGATAAATCATACCATGAACAACTTATGGACCCACTGGAAGTGCTACCTCTATGGAATGCAACTGCCCATGCCCAAACCCTCTTCCCCTCATCTATCGACTGCCTCCCAGAAGTTGTTCTTGTCGCAATACCTAGGGAGTGCCTAGAGGACAGCCTCCTCTGGATCCATCCACCCTCGGTGGAGTGGGAGCTCACTACCCCTCCCGCTGGAAGGACATGGCTAGAAACTGCTTCTGCTAAGGTGGGAATTGAACTTATCCACCCCCACTATACTTCAATAGAACATGGAAGTAATTCATAAGAGACCCACAGATTCCAGATATAAAGCATCTCTTTACCAGGACCATGGGGAATGGTTGAGGACCGGGGGTTCAAAACTGGAACTGCTGAGGCCTACTCCCTAGTGGCCGAATCCTAGAGGTCCCTAACACTAGAGACCTACTACTAATGGAATTCCTCTTTTACGGACTCAGATAGCTCCTCTCTCGTGGAAAACCTCCTAGAATCTACATTTTCTCCCCTATTTCAACCTTCTTCTAAAACTCCAAGTACGTCAGCATACTAAAGGGATTAATAGTATACTAAAGAGAAGGTCAGAGTGCCTCCTCCATGAGTCTTTCCCATGACTCCTCATCCAGAAAGAGGTCCAGTGAAAAATGAAGGAGATCCTTGAACTTGATACCCATCACCCTTACTGGCATACTCCCTTTCTAGAGGGAGATAAGCTCATGCCTCTTCTCATCCTTCATCATGGAAGAAATGAATTCCGCCTAGAACTCTTACTCAATGTTAGTCCTTGAAACCTCGGTTTTTTCTTCACACCGAGGTCATGGGTCCAGCACTGATGGGATGATACTTGCATCTCACCAGCTTCTAGAGGAACCTAGTTATCCTTGAGATCCCAGATCAAGCTGAAAGTGATCCCCAGCTCCTCGATCTTGCACTCATTCGCCATGTTTGAGACGCTTGCCTCGTACAGTCCTAGAGTTTTTTGTTGGAAGGGAAAAAGCATCATCTTCCACCAGTCATCATCCTCATCTCGATCAGCCCTCTTCTAATCAACCATATCATCATGTTGGTCCTCAACTACTCATTCCACTTGTGTGAAACATCGGGGTGTCATAGCTAAAAAGAGAAACAAATAAATCCTAATACTCAGTAGTGTATAAAATTCCTTTTAAATTTTTAGTTTGAACTATTTATTAATTTTAAATTCCCAAAACACCCAAGGCACACTAGAAGACTAGTCATTATAATTCATGTACCTTTCCTAGGGTATCTATCCTGTAATCATTGTAACCTCACCTGGTCATTCGTGAGGTCCAGAGTCCTTGCATCAGATCACGGGGGGGGGGGGGATAATATCCCATGTCCTAACCAGTTTCGCTGGACCATTTCTTGCAACATGATCACCTAAAACTGTTTCCCTAATATCCCATGTAATCTTCACTATCCCTAACCCCAATCTCCATCCTATCTCTCAACCATCAGCTCTGTTACCATTCTTTAATGACCCTCCTTCTCCAAGATGAGGGATGGGATAAAAATGTGACATGTCCTTCCATCCTAAACTTGAAAGAGAGTTATTGACCCCCCCTAGTCCCACCTTTGGAAGGCCTCATAGTAGAGACTAGAACCATGGGTGTAGAATCTCCAATAAATGGAAGGCATCACCCTTTTTATAGAACAATAATGGGATATATGATTGTAAGTCCTTGCAATACAACAGATTAAAGGGAAAATTTTTTTCCATGAATCCATTACCACATGCATGTTCAAAAGTAAAACTGGTACAAATTAATAAAAAATCCTAAATAATGTACCAAAAAACAAAACTAAATAGAAACAAAAACAATCTATACGCATGACCTAGTAATGTTCAGTATGGTCCTCAAAGTCCTCTTGGAAACCTGAAAATAGTTTTATGAACATGGTGCGAGGAAACAAGTATACTCAGTATGGAAACAAAATCTACTCATGAAAAAGTGGGGAAATATACTAATTCCCCTATGAGAAAACAATATAACCTCAAGTACCTACCCTGGAATACTAATAATCCCAACCTCAATAAGGAACACTCACCGATGTAAGGTAACTCATGTAAAGTAATAATATAAGATCGATTATATATTTGTACCCCACCCAACTTTCCCACTAGTTAACTTATCATTCCTAATGATCTGATGTCTTGATGCAGCCACTCTTCCCACACACAATACCACTGCCCAACCTGCCCGCACACACCTAGGCCTCAACCCACACAAAACCACGCATACAGTCACCTGGGCCAAAACAACCACTGCTACACCTGAAGACACCTGGGCCAGAACAACCACTGCCACGCCCGAAGGCACCTGAACCTCATCTTGAAGATTATAGGGAAAACATAACTTTCCAACAAACACCTGAGGAGCTTATCCAAAAAAACATGTTCTCAATGAATCATGGACTATGGTATGCATCAAGCCATTATAGCCTACCCAGATATTCCCCAGTGGCGTGATCTAGAAGAGGGTGTGGGGGAGAAAATTAGTAACCATCCATCCATCCACCCACCGAGATGTTTGGATAGACACACTCCCCCATGAAACAGAGGTTTTTGGCACATAGTTTTCAACAAGGGTGGGGTGGATGTAGAAATCACTAGGAACTATAATATATATATATATATAGCTCAACTCTAACCTATGGGTTTCAGAAGAATAGACAACAAGCCCACACTAGCACCACTTTTACTGCTACTCCTATATGCAGAACCATACAACAAACACATCCAAGAATAAACTGATTCTCATTTCTATTCAATTTCCATTTAATTATTTATAAGAATTCACTTTAAATTTTTCTATCACTTCTGGGAAACTAACAATCGTAACCACACCATGAAACGATCAAAACCAAACTGTTGTCCCACTAAACAACGACACAAAACTAGACTTGCAGTCAAACTGCACAATGAGTTTGTAACAACACTGTATTCCCACTACTCTACATCACTTCATGAACACAACACAACATAATGGTAGTTTAGCAACCTACAATTTTATCCATTCCACAATCAATCAATCTATGAAACGGAGACACCAACACACCCCTTATACCACCCTACATACCAAGCCCACAGAACTCAGACCAGAACAAAAAGAACATAACCAAAACCATCCAACCATGTGTTTTCATATTTAACCGACATGGTTTCTTTAATTTCCAATTGAATATAACAAGGGTGATCAAAAAACACATTTCAGCCTCAGGAATCTCATTATTTAACCATGTGTACATGATTTATCAGATTTCATTTTACATCTGTACTTCAAAACAACATAACGAAAGATAACATTACAAGTGCACAAGATAATAACACCAACAATTGTGGTTTTATGAAGTCATACAACCCTAATAGCCATAAAATAATCAAATATAACAAAAAATAAAACAAGTGATCAACATCAAACCACACACTTCCCATTATTTTATTTTTTCAAGTTATCTTTTGATCATATTAAATCCTTGTTTAATTCTATTTTCAAGAAGATTATCCAGGTACTCCTCACATGGAACCATTAACATACCCACCCCACATGATGCAAAAATGCAAAAAAAAAAAGAAGAATAAAATCTCTACATGGATAATCAATGATCAAATTTACTTCATTCACTAATAACTGGGGTGGCGCAACGTGTAGGAAGAACTCCAAGGATGAGCAGGAAGGGCTTTAGCATTGTCACGTGAATCATCTCAAGAGGAATTATATTGGGGCATAAAGAGAAATTAAAAGGAAGAATCAAGAGAGGATATTTACTTAAGAAGATACTAGATCCTAAAATCTGGTTGACCATTTCAATATATATAAAAGTCAGATCGGGATTTAACCACGCGGATGGGCAGTTTTATGCGTTGGAATTAATTGATATCAAATATTTACCCTTGCAAAAGGTGGTGATAGACTAACGAATGACTGTGAGTTGATAGATTATTTTTAAATAGAGAAAACACGTAACATGGGTGAAACTAGAAAAACAATGAAAAAATGGAAATGAGTCACTGAATGGTTAGTCACCGACATTAGGCCACCGATTTGACAAGCTACTGATGCAATGACATACCAACACCTAGACCTATTGACTCCCTAACATACTGACACCCATGAATTTTGTACCAATGTCGACTCCCCTGACTCACCGAGTTCGACACCCCTAACACACTAATTCTGATGCACTAACATGCCAACGTAATGACATGGAAATGAAGAAACTATAAATTTGGAAAACTATTGATGTAATCCACTAATATCTCCAAAAATACCTAAACACTAGAATTTCACAAAGGAATGGCCTGGTGGAAAATCTAGGTTATTACGTGTTGACCCCAACCTCCTTTGAAAACTAGATAATCTTCATGTGTTTGAATTTTTCTCTTAGAATATCCATTTTTTCTAAGGAAGATAAATAGTAAAAAAGAACAACTCTATATCCAGAGCTTCCAAAAAAACTTCTATTATAGTTTTAGGTTAACCTCAGATCTTAATTAGATATAGTAGAATTTTGTTTCTTGATTCAACATTACAATATCATTATTATATATTTTGGTAACCTATTTTGAGAAAATATATATTTGATCATAATGAAATATATTAACATTGTAATACAATTAATAAAAACCCAAATAGAATTATGTCATTTATATGCATCAGGGGTCCCTATGAAGAAATCCATGTTGATTTGATTCCTCTTCCATACAGGTATGGGTCTTTTTTGTTACAAACCCTTCGACTTATGCTGCTCAACATTAAATTTTTTTCATACTAAGTAAAGAGATGCTAACTCTCAAATATCTCCCTTCTTTTGATCCCATTAATACTACTCCTTATGGTATCTATAAATGTTCATACATCATGTATTAATAGATAATGATGAGTTATGATCTTCATCCAAAAACACATTCTATGATTTATATTTAATAGAGATATATACTCTATTCCTAAACCTTATCATTCCATGTCACGACCCGTCCCCCTGGGCCCGCATCGTCACTACCCCAAGCCCACCTTCCATAGGCCAGGGGCTGGCGACTAGCACCAAAGGTGGAAATCCCTACAACTGGGAAGGCATTGCCTTTATAAAAAGTAAACACACACACACAACTAGAGAACAAGAAAAAGAAAACACAAAGTATAGCAGTATAAAAAGTGTGCTGAAAGTACAAAGGGGCTGGAAATACAAGACCAAAATAATGGTACTACTACAACTGAAAGAAAGTACAATGGAACAGACAAATAGTTGAATGGTGAAGTAGCTCCTGGAACGTCACCTGGGTTCCTACATGAAGGTTAGGTAAAGATGTCATCCTCAACACTCCGCGTCTATCGGTACGCTCCGTGTGCTGTCACGCCAAGTGTCCACCTTCGGGTACCATCCAGTCCTCATACACTATGACTCAGTCATTGTTGTCCATCGTCTGCATCCAACACAACGAGGTGCGCACAAAGCCCGTGCCGGGGTGAGTATAACAATACTTAGTAGAAACCCCGAGACCATCATGGTCTCACAAAATCCAACAATGTTAAACCAAAAATAAAGATCTCAATAGATATCCTTACTTAGGTATATTCCCATACATATACCTAAGTTATCAAGTAACCCATCTCTATCATGAGGAAAACACAGGGTTATTGACTTAGCTCAACCATGATTTTTATTCACGATGATGAAAACACGACTGTTGAAGAACTCCTCCCCTATCGAGTTCAGTAGTCCTGTCACGACTCCGAGTTTCCACTCACTAACCTTAGAATGCTGAGGTACTCCTCCTCTGTCGAGTACCACGGGTATGTTACCCCAACACAGTAGTGATCCCCGCCATGGGTCTGCCGCCCCAACACAGTAGTGCACCACCTAATAGCCTACAGAGGTACTCCTCCTGTCGAGTACACCAGGTCTGCAGCCCCAACACTGTAGTGCTCCTCTATTGTGGTTCTGCTACCCCAACACAGTAATGCTCCCCATTGGGCTAGTCAAGTCAATCTGATATGATTCGGACAAGCAGTCATCATGTCTCACCTAGCTAAAAGGTCCTCATACTCCGTACTCTCATCTTCGAGAGGATCCACTCCATTAGGTACTGGTAGATACTTCCAATTGTCACATAATCTCAGGTTGAAGTATCTCAATGGACCGCCTCGTCAGAGCATTCTCAACGCAACAGACGACGCGTCAATCGGACGTCTGGTCTGTGAGTTATTAGCATTTCTGTTATAGGGGCCCGGTTGGTTTCATGTACGAACCAACCTGACCGCATCTCAACTGTACCCTGAACTCCCATGGGGTATACACAAAGAAACTGATTCTCAATGAGATTACCAATGCCACTGACGGTTCGTCAAACGGACGTCCGGTCTGGGAGTTATTGGCTTTTTGGTTCTAGAGGCCCGGTTGAATTTCAGGTACAATCCAACCCAACCATACTCCATCTGCGTCCGAACCTCGAGTGAATTATTCCAAAAGAACCATCTCAACAAAATAAATCCAACGTAGTTGACGACACGTCAATCCGACGTCCGTTCCTTAAGTTATAAGTGTTTCCGCTCCCAGGGCCCGGTTGGTTTTGGGTTCGAACCAACCCGGCCATACACAAACTTCACCGAAATTTTTATTGTAATATACCTAAATTATTGTCTCGATCCAAGGGTTCCAACAGAACTGACGGTGCGTCGATCAGAGGTCCGTAGCTCAGGTTATGGTCGTTTAACCAAAAACAGTCCGAAAAAGGGGGTCTACCCGGCCCAACACCCCCTGGGCCGGCTCGAATAGATTCGACCTGACCTGGGTCTGGGTACTGCCTGGTAGGGCGTGGCCTGGCCTGCTTGCCACCCCCCCCCCCCCCCCCCGGCCCGGCTGTGTGGTTGCGCTGGCTCGGCCAGCGGCCGAGCGCGTTGCGCGGAGCAGGGGGGAGGTGGCCCCCTGTTAATTTGAAATGACGGCGCCAGCTGACGCCACCCCGTCGTTCATGGATCCCTCACTGCCGCGGGGTCCGTCACACCACCATTGTGGCTGTTGCCATGGTGGGTTTCCTCTCGCAGTGCACTGGGGCACCGCCTTCTCTAGGCGGCCGGCCGCTGCCTCCGGTCGCCGGTGACGGCGCACCGGCGACCCGCACCGCCGAGATGTTCCACAGGTCACTAGAGTCACTCTGGTGGTCCGTTTGGGCTCTCAGATGCGTCTATGGCCTTCTTGGGTCGCACTGTCCAATATGACAGCTTCAAATCATCGTTTCTCTTCTGTTCACCCATCACCACACATTCCGCGCATCAAGAACAAGTTAACGGTGGGTTTGGACATGTTCACTAGTCTGTACCCACCACGTTAGTAGTTAGAATAATCACCCAACAGAATAATATTCCATGCACGAGGGTATAAATCACGTAAAAGTAAATATACAAAGTCCCCCTACCTTGGAAAAATTTCGTGGTAGTCGTGCGTCGTGGATGACAGTGTCACATAAAGTGGATTCGTTGATGATGTCGGAGTGCGTCCAAGGAGGAAACAACGTCTCCTCACATGTCACGGAGGAAGAATGAGATAAGGAACATCGTCGGTCTTTGTGGAGTTGGTGTTCTTTGTCGAAGAGGCATCGTTCTTCGAGGGAGGATGATGTTTTTCAACGAAAGAGGAAATTCCTTCTTCTTTTACACAAGAGTTCTCTCCAATTTCTCCCAACACAACATGTTCTAAAGTAAAATAATAGGTTAATGCTATAATTATATTTACACAAGTAATTTAAATTTCAAAATTCAAATCACTTATTTTATTAATTTAACTAGTTAAATTCATTAATTAAGGTGTGTTGAAAAGAGTTAAAGAGGGAATGAGAGAGGAAGTGGAAGGGATACACAATTAAAGAGGAGTTAACAAATTAATTAAAGGGGGTTTAAGGAGTTTAGGAGGAGGTGAATGGTTGGGGATCGTGTGGGACCCACCTCACAAATATCCACAAATGGGTAGTTAAGTGGTTGTGGGTCCCACCTCTAACTCCCCTGTGTAGGATATAACCACCATAGATATAAATAAAATTGTTCTAATAATTTTATTTATTTTAAACTAATCTCCCAATTATTAATTCTTAACCCGCTTAAAACAAAACTCTGGTAAAGGACCCCTTAAGAAATTATCGGCGCGGCAAGTTCATCGGTGCCCTCGTATTTCAATTCCAAGCACTGGTTCGAAAGATAGAAAAACCCGCTCATTCGCTTACTGAACATACCGGAGCTAAACTTCAGAAATTGATTCAAGGCACACCGGGCCTCGGAATCAAGTGCCTTCAGAAGCCATAGTCTCATGAAATTCCTAGGTATTTAAGAAAAAAATTCTTGAAATTTACAGGTCTTTACATTACTCCCACCTCAGGGCTTTACGTCCCCTTAAAGCTTCAACACATAAAAGGGAAAAAAGAGGTTTTGGGCATGAATCTGAGCCTTCCACTCCCATGTGCTCTCCTGGAGGTTCCCATGCTGCCAGTGAAAGCATACCGAAGGAATCGAACGTCCTCATATGACCCTCTCCTAGGATCCTCAATCTGTAATGGAACCTCCATAAATTTCACCCCATCATTGATGCCCTGTTCCCTGTGATCGATGATGTGGGATGGTTCGTGCACGTTTCATCTCAACTGAGATACGTGGAAGACATTGTGCACCCAGTGCAACTATGGTGGAAATTCAATGTGGTAAGACACCTTTCCTACCCTACTGAGGACCTAGAAAGGTCCGATTAACCTTGGAGATAACTTTCCACCTCGAACACATCTCTGTAGACCTCGTCAAGGTGAGACTCGTATAAAGATGTGGTCACCATCCTTGAACTCCAGTGGTCTCTACCTTTTATTTGCATAGTACTTTTGTCTTCTCCATGCAGTCTTCATCCGCTCCTGGATGATTTTCACCCTCTTTATAATAGCTCGTACCATCTCTGGTCAGTAGGAAGTTGGCCAACTTGGTAAGTTGGTCGACGATCACCCATCTTCGCCTACGACCTAAAAGAGCTACTAATATTTCTCCTTTGCCGAAAAGAGAAATATGGTCTCATCCCCTAGATGAACCATTCCCATTGCCTAATACAGTCTATCCCCATGAAAAGTAATAATTCATTCCATGGATGATGTCGTAAGGCCTCGAAGCTACTACCAAGAGATACAATCGTTACTATCACCTCCAAGGGTCGAGTCACACTACCAGCATCAGTGTGTGGTCACTGGGTATCCTCCAGTAGAAATCTCGAAAGTGAGGGTCAAGTCAATATTTTAAACTGGATCCTCTTAGTACACAAAAAGTAAAGAAAGAAAACGTCACAAGGGCAAGGGTATTTTATTACTACAGCTCGAAGTACAAAGACACAAAGCAACCATGAACGACAACAACAAGGAAGCTAGAATCACCAAGAACAAAGGCCTCCATGCCTGGAACTAGTCCCGCTCCTATCCACCTGATTCTGAAGATCCGTAGTCATATGCTTTAGCTACCTAAAGTTGTTCTCTCCCTTGTCCACCTGTTCCCTACGGTCGGGGTAGACCTCCTGGTGGTGGTGGTGGCCACACCTTGAAGTGTTGTCCACCACTAGCTGCATGGACAGCTCCACTGCCTCGGTCTTTTGCTCCTTGCGGTCTTCCTTGATCGAACCTATGCCTCTGCCTGGGAGGACCATCTTCTATATGTTGATCATCTACACGGTGGATCAAACAGTCACGAGCCATGTGACTCTATCTGCCGCATGTGTAACATAGCCTCGCAGGTCAGGCTCTATCTCCACCCTGGGTGCTCCGTACTACCGAACCTGAGACATGCAGTCAACCACCTATCGGTCTGGTCCTATTCAACCTCTACATCATCTGTCTACTGTCAGCTGCAGAAGACTCTGCTTCATGCTGGATAGTGGTGGGTTCTACTGTTGGAGAGTTCCCAGCAAAGAAACTATCCACTAAGAGGGCTCGCTCCAACCCCCCCGTATGCATTGGGATACTGTGGGAGACAACTAAATCTCTAATCTCTCACCTGAGTCCCTGCTCAAAGGTCTGGACCCTGAAGAATGGGTCTCGTACCATATTAGAGGAGTAGCGCGAGAGGTTGTTGAACCTCGCTGAGTATTGCTCCACCGACATGTTACCCCGCTAAAGATGTAGTATCTCCTATATACGCACCGCTCGAAGGGTGGTTGGTACAAACTCCACCTGGAACAGGCTCTTGAAGTCTGCCCATAGAAGTGTCATCTTATCTTGCATCCAGAGCATTAGACTCCACCATCTTCCTGCTACTGCTGATGGGGGCTGGCAGCAAGGATCACCATAATGTCTACTAGTGTCCCTACTAGCCTGAAGACTCTCTCCACAGCCTCCATCCAATCCTCAGCCACCTATGGGTCCGTATCTCCCCTAAACATGGGTGGCCTCTAGCACTGGAACTCGTGCAGCGCACTCAAGCGGCATGCATCAATTTTTGCTAGGACTGGTGGCATCAGTGGCCCAACAGGTGGTAGTACCGCTAGTGCCTTCATTGGTGCCTCAACTAGATGAGGGCCCTATACTGACGCATCATCGCTCCACATCCTGTCAGTACATAGAACTCTTGGGGCTCTAGCCAGTCATCTGCGGGAAGGCATCCTGAAAGAAACAGATGTGACACGGTCAAAGACTACACCTAGTGAGAAGACCTGGTTTGAGATGACTTAAAGAAAAATTTTGAAAACACACACGTAATCATTGTTTTTGTGAACTTATTTAGAAGTCATAATTCAGGGTCCTACTGTATGGATACGTTGGCAGCCGCACCAACACTGGACTCCCTGAACTGAGAACCACACTCAGTATGCTTAACACTATTGCTTCACAGAAAAGAAACATTCATACTCCTAAGTTCTGTGGTAGAACCGACTCCTCTGATACCAATTTGTCACGACCCGTCCCTCAGGGCCCGCATCCTGACCACTGCAATCCTGCGTTCCATAGGCCAGGGGCTGGCGACTAGCACCAAAGGCGTAAATCCCTAGAACTGGGAAGGCATTGCCTTTATAAAAAGTAAATACACACACACAACCATAGAACAAGCAGAAGCAAACACAAAGTTTAGCAGTATAACAATTGTTCTGAAAGTACAATGGGGTCGTAAATACAAGCCCAATAGAAAGGTACAGCTACAATTGAAAGAAAGTAAAACGGAAAAGACAACCAACTGAATGGTGAAGCAGCTCCTGAATCATCTTCTAGGTTCCTACCTAAAGGGTAGGTATAGATGTCCTCCTCAGCACTCTGCATCCATCGGTCCACTCTATGTGTCGTCACACCGAGTGTCCACCTCCGGGTACCGTCTAGTCCTCATACACTCTGCCTTGGTCAGTGTTGTCCATCATCTACATCCAACACAACGAGGTGCGGGCATAGCCCGTGCAGGGGTGAGTATAATGATACTCAGTAGGGACCCCGAGACCCTCATGGTCTCACAAAATCAAACATGGTTAAACCACAAAGAAAGATCTCAACATATAACCTTAATTATGTATATTCCAATAAATATACCTAAGTTATCAAGTAACTCATCTCAATCATGAGGAAAACACAAGGTCATTGACTCATCTCAAACCATGATTTTTATTCACAATGATAAAAACACACCTTCTGGAGAGCTCCTCCTCTATCGAGCGCAGCAGTCCTGTCACAACTCCGAGGTTACATTCACTAACCTTGGACTACTAAGGTACTCCTCCTCTGTCAGGTATTGCGGGTATGTCTCCCCAACACAGTAGCGATCCCTGTCATGGGTTTGCCGCCCCAAAACAATAGCACTCCCCCTAATATCCTAGAAAGGTACTCCTCCTGTCGAGTACTTCGGGTCTACCGCCCCAACACTGTAGTGCTCCTCCGTCATGGGTCTGCCACCCCAAAACCATCGTGCTCCTCACTGCGCTAGTCAAGTCACTCCGATAGGAATCGGACAAGCAGTCATCAGGTCTCAGCCAACTACAAGGTCCTCGTACTCCATACACTCGTCTTCAAGAGGATCCTCTCCATGAGCTATTGGTCAATACTTCCAAGTGGCATGTAATCTCACATGGAAGTATCTCAAAGGACCACCTCATCATAGGGGTCTCAACGCAATAGACGGTGCGTCGATCAAACGCCCGTTCTGTGAGTTATTAGCATTTCCTCTCCAGGGGCCCAGTTGGTTTCATGTACGAACCAACCCAACTATATCTCAACTATACCCCGAACTCCCATGATGTATACTCAAAGGAACCGTTTCTCAACGATATTACCAACGCTGCTGACGGTTCGTCAAACGGACGTCCGGTCTGAGAGTTATTGGCTTTTCTGTTCCAGGGTCCCGATTGGATTTCGGGTACAATCCAACCCGGCCATACTCCAACTGCGTCCAAACCTAGAGTGGAGTGCACCAAAAGAACCGTCTCATCAAAATAAATACACCGTAGTTTATGGCATGTCAATCGAATGTCTGGTCCTTAAGATATAAGTGTTTCTGCATTGAGGGCCTAGTTGGTTTCGGGTTCAAACAAACCCGGATGTACCCAAACATCACCAAAACCTTGATTTTAAGATCTTGAAATGACCGTCTCGATCCAAGTGTTCCTACAAAACTGATGGTGTGTCAATCGGAGGTTCGTAGCTCATGTTATGGCCGTTTGACCAAAAACAGTCCGAATAAGGGGGGTCTGGGCCCGGTCCGACCCGGACCAACAGCCTCTGGGTTGGCCCGAACCGGGTCGACCCGACCCAGTTTCGGGTATGGACCGGTATGGCACGGCCCATCCCCACTAGTGCGGCCTGCCCCGGCCCAGATGGGGGGTTGCGCTGGCTCGGCCAGCGGCCGAGCGCATTGGGCGGAGCGGGGGGGAGGGCCCCGTTAATTGGAACTGGCGGTGCCAGCTGGGACCGCCTCGCTGTTCAGGGATCCTGAGCAGCCGCGGGGTCCATCGCACCACCGCTGTGGCCGGCCAGCATCGGCCGCCGCCCCCTGTCGCCAGCGCCGGCCTCCACGATGTTCTGCGGGCCACCGGAGTCGCTCTGGTGGTCCGTTTTAGCTCTCGTCTACGCCTATGGCCTTCTCGGATTGCGCTCTTTACTAAGACTACTTCAAATTTTCATTGCCCTTCCATTCACCCATCGCCACGCAATCCGTGCATCAAGAACATGTTGGCGGTGGGGCCAGACTTGTTCATTAGTCCGCACCAAGCACGTTAGTAGTCTGAATAATCACCCAATAGAATAATATTTAATCCTCGAGGGTATAAATCACGTAAACATAAATATAAAAAGTCCCCCTACCTTGGAAAATCTTCACAGTAGTCATGCAGCGTGGATGACGGTGTCGTGGAAAGTGGATTTGTTGACGATGTCAGAGTGCGTTTGAGGAGGAAATAGTGTCTCCTCACTTGACGCGGAGGAAGAAGAAGAGAAGGCATGTCGTCGGTCTCTGTGGAGTCAGTGTTCTTCGTCGAATAGGCGTCGTTCTTCACAGGAGGATGTTGTTCTTCAACGAAAGAGGATCTTCTTTCTTCTTTTACACACGAGTTCCCTCCAATACCTCACAACACAACATGTGCTAAAGTAAAATAATAGGCTAATGATATTATTTTATTAATGCAAGCAATTTAAATTTCGAATTTCAAAACACTTAATTAATTACTTGAAGTGGTTCAATTTATTAATTACGTTGTGTTGGCAAGAGTTAAAGTGGGAGAGAGAGAGGAAGTGGAAGGGTTACACAATTAAAGAGGAGTTGACAAATTAATGAAGGGGGGTTTATGGAGTTTAGGGGGAGGTGAAAGGTTGGGGCTCGTGTGGGACCCACCTCACAAATACCCACACATGGATAGTTAGGAGGTTGTGCGTCCCACCCCTAACTCCCCCATGTAGAATATATCCACCATATATATAAATAAAAATTTTCTAACAATTTTATTTATTTTAAACTAATCTCCTAATTATTAATTCTCAACCCGCTTAAAATGAAACTATGGTAAAGGTCCCTATAAGCAATTATCGGTGCTTCGAGTTCATCGGTACCCTTAGATTTCAATTCCAAGCACCGGTTCAAGAGATAAAAAAACCCGCTCGTTCGCTTACTGAACATAACCAAGCTAAACTTCGGAAATTGATTCCGGGCACACCGGGCCTCAGAATCAAGTTCCGTAAGAAGCCACAGTCTCATAAAATTCCAAGGTATTTACGAAAAAAAATTCCTTCAAATTTTTCGGGTATTTACATTCCATAAAAATAAAAGCTAAAATCTATAATATTTATCAATATTTTTCTTTGCTATACATCTTTTTTATGTGCCTCTTTAATATTCCCATGAATACATGTTTGAAAATTCAATTGAAAAACGTAATATTTTTACACATACATCTATATTTCAAGGTCCATCTATTTGAGATCCCTAGATATCATATCATTTATTATACTCGTTATACATAAGATATAATTATCGTTTTAACTCAATGCATCATACACCTTTTTTTACATTCCTAGGTCTATAATGTACTGATAAATCAAAATCATTAATTAACTCCATCCATCTTCTCTAGAGCAAATTCAACTTATTTTGGGTATGTATATAAATTTAAATTTTATGATTAGTATATGTGTACCAAATTTCCCAGTAAATGTAGTACCTTCGTATATTTAATGAAAATATTACCACTGTTACTCTAATTCATGGGTTTGATAATTTTTATCATAAAATTTTATTTATCATGAAGAATGACCTACATCATTTTTATTTTCCATAATAATTCATTCTAGTTCCTTCTTAGATTCCTCACAATAGATCACAAACCCTTGTCCATTGTAGGGTAGTGTGAGTACATGATTATTTACCAACCATCACTTTAGATCCTTGAAATTTTCATCACATTCAATAATTTTATGGAAAATAATTCATTTCCATGATAACTTGGAGAGTGGATTACATATTCATGTGTAATTATACACAATGTGTTTACAATATCCACCCAATACAAGAAAACTATAGTTCTCTGTCACAGTGGTTCTTTTAAGATAACGATCAATTACGCCTATCCTAGAATGATCTGTTCACATACCCTCACATGTAATCACTTGTCCCATGAATGATACCTTATATTACTATAATTCATACTTTTTAATTTATCTTATAGTTTCACCATCCATATGTTATTAAGAATAATTATCAAGTGAACATCATGGTCTTAATTTACCTTAATGTATATTAGAATATATTCTATAAGGAATACCACCAATCGATCAAGGAAATCTATAAATACTCTATTCATTATATCCATGTTTATTGATGGGTAATTAGTAAATCAAAATGAAATCACCTTAAATTCGTAGAGTCCATAACTTATTAAAAATGATATCTTAGTTATTTCGTCACTTTTGATGATCTATTGATAATATCCAAAATGAATATCAATCTTTGAAAAGTATTAAACTCCACAAATTGATCAAAATATCATCAATATGGGGTATTTAATACTTGTTATTAATAGTTATTTTATTAGAGTTCCTTTTGATCAATGAAAAAATTCATTTTCCTATATTTTGTCTTGAAAAAAAGAATAGGTGCACCCTATAGTAACACACAATGACAAAGTAATACCTTTTGACGAGTAACTTGGAGTTTCTTATTCAATCCATACAACTCAATTTGGGGTATACTATTTGGATTCAATGAAAAGGTTGTATTAGAAATTATGAGTTCTATTTGAAAACTAAATTTCATTATTCAGAGAAAGTGTATGAAATTATTTAGGAAATAAATCAGAATATTAATGAATAATATACATATTAATAATTTTGAGTTTCCCCCCAATCGTTTGAGATAAATTTCTCTCACAAATAGTTATTAAGATACATACATTGGGATAAATTTCGATTTTATTTTCATGTTAATCCTCACACAGATAGTGGAGAGATGGTAGATTCAAAATATGAAATGTGATTTCCATATTATATCAATTTATAAGGGATCTGTATAGAGACGCTAAATCAATACTAAAAATCACATATAATTATACTAACAGATTTATAAAAATATTTTCTTAGAAAAAAATAATATAATATTTAACATGACATCACCATATATTCATTATAGGATATGTTTTCTTTAACCATCATAATCTACTTTAACCATTGATATTTTCTATTCCCTTATTTTCCCTAGGAGTTATCTATTGGATTATATAATGGACTTAGATAATTCCCATGTTCTCCACAAAGAATACATTAAAATATAAATGGTTCCATAGGATATTACTAATTAATATCAATGAATTAATTCATTTTTCCTCAATAACAACTTACTCTATTTCCCTATTTTCTACAAATAAATCATCTTCAACTTTTTATAAGACAATTTCATGGGTATATTTTTCAATCATTACTGAAATAAAAGATGTCAAATATTATTGTATTCACCGTCTATATCACCAAAAAATTTCTTGAATTCCATTTGTATATTATTTATAGAGTTACAAGACTTACCCATGTCATGTTCATTAATCATAATTCAAGATAGACGATTATGATTAATAACAAGATTTTATATTCTAGCCCATACTTTATTTGGTTCATAATGAGGATGTCCATTTCATTTTTCATCACATTCATTACTAATATGATTTTGACTATGTATATCCAATGACTAAAACCAAAAATCAGATGGTGAGAAATAATAATCACAGAGATAAATCTTATAATAATGAAAAAAATTATTTTATTTTAAACATGACACCTGGTTTTCAATATACCATATCATAAGTACAATGTATTTTATTTATAATCATCATCGACTCAAATACTTTATAAGTTTAAAAAAATTGAACTAACCCAACTATATCCATCAAGAGGGTCTAGCTATGAGTGTTCTCATATGGCCACTCATCTTACATCAATGAGGATGGAATTAATACCCAGTCATCCCATGTTATAGTTATTATGCATGGGTTCATATATTATATAGCACATCCACATTAATGTATACATATATGGATGTATTCATCAAAAAAATAATACAAATTATTTAGCATAACGTTGGATGTTATCCTATACATAAGATGGTCAACAAAATTGTCATTAATTTTATTAATATTAATCTCCAAATATAACTAAACCCTTCTCTAACACCAACTAATGTGACCCAAAAATTACATACATAATTTTTACATCATGTGGATGAATATAAAATACATACCATCAAAATAAACACATAATTACTATAAACATTTAGTTACCCTAGATACACAATCAACTTATTTATGAACAATCTTCAACATGTCCCACAATGTAATTCACAGGTAGTACTTTTTATATAATATAATATTTAATACCATTCTCATTATCATAAGTAAAATGAAACAATGAGAAGGGTTTTATAAAATATCCAATAAATGTAACCAAGGGGTTATATATTGATAAACAGTGGTGAAAATTATATATGCATAATGGTACATGAACTTGGTCTTACTAGTATAATATCACACTTAACAATTCATATGGAAAAATAATGAGGTATAGAGTAAATACTCTATGGTTTATAATACATGATTTGTATAATAATAAATGATCACTATCCTTGAGATCAAATTTTAATCCTAACAACATATCAAAGAGCGTGTAATAAAAAGTGTGGTGTAGTCATATAAATCATATGTCAAAGATACCCACAAAGACAATTGTCACATAATAGGATTCAGAAAACCCCTCATGTGCCTTCTTTTATATTGGGATATCCTCGTGTTTACCCCTTTTGGTCTTGGGCCAACAACCCATGTACTATATTTTGGGCTACAGATAACCACCCATATACCACTTAAACTCATTAAACATTAATCGTTAAATAATTAATTGGAGAGATATAGCAAACCAACCCATTACATAATTATAATTTATTCATTTGTATGCCTCTATATCATGAAAATATTTTACATTTATTCACAACATATCCCATGGAAAAGAAAAATGGTTTCATCAAGATCACATCATCATAATAAATAAATATCCAGTGAAATAATATGGTGGGATCATTTTATTATATTCCTAGTGAAGCACATGTAACATCAAGGGATGTTATTATAAATTAAAATACCATTATATGATCCACAAAACATTTCATGTGTAAAATACCCATTTTAAATTGAAAGAGAGTACATAGAATATATACATTTATAATATATTAGAAAAAATATTTTATTTTAAAATAGACATGTAAAATTTCAAATAATTCTTCAAATACAATATTATTTATAATGGCCATAAAATCTATTCATTTGGCATATATTAAAATGGAAAATTTATTCGCAACATTGGTAACTTGTACCAAATTCTGTAAATGAAAAAAATATCCATTATAAAGAATTTAGAATTATAAAAACTTGGTTAAAAATTATTTTCATAAATAATTGGAGAATTTTAAAAACATTATTCATAAATTTTTAAGAAAATAATTTCATAGAAGAAAAATATTTCTAGTCAAATTAAAAAGTGATGTCATTTTTTCTTAAAACATTATTTCAGTCTTTTGATTACATAGAGAGATGAAATTTCATGTAAAACATGTAATATAAAAAAATAAATATATTATAATAAATTAAACAATATTTTTGATTGATATAATAAAAAATTTCATCATCATAATTTTTATCTTAAAGAATCATGTAAAAATGTGAGATTGTAACATCAAAACCTAACCTGATGTAAGATTTACTAAATAAGTTCTCTAACATCTTGTATAATAAAATTAATCTTATTATAATTATATAACATATCCATATTAATACCTATTATACCACACATATTATTCTTATAACATAATACCTCTCATTCATTAATAATCATTCATTATCATCATAATTTTGGGTGTTAACTACCTCCTTTTTATGTATGTTTCAGCATAGTGGTTATGGTACTTGTATATTAATCTTGGTTATACAAACCATATAATGTAAATAAATTCATTTATATCATATTATTACATAATATCTCAAGTGTTTATCCTTTCTTAATTATTCATGTCGTGAAATTTATATCACCACTCATGGAGGTCGTAAAACAATCACAATCAAGAGAATTCTATAAAGAGAGAACGAATAAGAACATACTATGTTATAATCATCATATAAAATTTAATGAATATTATTCATGTAAAAATTATTATATATATTCATTATAAATTTTTTTAAAATCCTCCATAAATGTTGGTTATTTGAAAAAAAAATTACTTATGGATATAGTAGTATATACGTGCGCATGAATGATACGTCAATTTTCTAATGAGAAAATGGAAAAAAGTAGATAATATTTTATAATTAAAAAATTATCATTATTTTAAAAATATCATTTGTATTTATTAAATCCATTATTATATATATTAATTATAGATTCTGATGGGATGAATCATATTGCTATATGGATATGGTAGTTTTCAATTACGCACATTTAATACTTTCAATTACCTTTTGATTGAGAGGTGGTGTAAAATGTTTTTTCTATAATTTTAAAAAAGTATTATTATATTCATGATACTATATTAATTAATTGAGGATAGATACTTCATCTTTTGATAAATTATATAAATAAATAATCATTGAAAAATTTAGGTAAGACTATTTCCTCTTCTTTGAGAGGCCACCTTTGTCTTAAACATTATGAGTACATAAGATTGACATAGGATAAGAAAAAGAGATAAAATATGAAATTAGTAAATCTAGGAATGTTTTTGGATAGGTATTTTACATGTTAGATGGCCCAAATTGTCTCAATATGTGTGAGGAAGAGGTTTCCTTTTATAAGTGAGGGGAGGGATGCACAAGTAATTACTTAAACTATTTAAATAATGTATTGTTGGTTTTTAGCTAAAGTGACACCCAATGTCCAATAAATATTATTTAAGATAATATAAGGTCAAAATATCTTCAAAAATTAATATTTATACAATTTATGTTTCATTTTTACATTTATCTCTTATTTATCCCCATTGTACCACCATTAGTTTTTATTGACCATTTATCAAATAAATTAAATTTTCATTTATATCATTAAATTAACTATGTAAAAATATAATTTTAATGGAACTGAACATTTTTACATTATACTCAACATCAACTTGGTGTATGATACAAGCAACACAGAGATGGCGTCTGAAACACGCAACACTGAGTTTCTACGAAACATATCTTTTTTTATAATTATATAGATAAGATAATTATAAGCTACACATTTAACATATTTATAAGAATATTAATAACTATGTTTCAAATATAGTTTAAAAATTATATATATATAACAAATTTTGAATAAAATATTTGATTTTTGGTATGTTCTTTCAATGTTTAAAAATACTATTTTCTTGAATAAACAACTTTTAATGTCCTTATTGGATAAATAATAAAATTAATTTTATAAACATTTGAAAATTTAATTCGATAAAATAAGAATAATTTTATAATTAGAATGTTTAAATTATCCTATATTATATTTTTTGATTTTTTTGACAAACTTCATTTTTTGAAGGAATAGTGAAAATGCATGATTTTAATTCAAAACATCTTTTTAATTTAATTTATTTATAAATATATATTATATTTTAAATTGGTTTCAATATTTTATGAGATAACATATTTAATAATTAATCCATTTTTGGTCAATTGAACCAATTTCATTTTGAAATTGGATTTAAAAACATAGCGAACATTTGATTATTTTTACTTTGAAAACACGCATTGTGGACCCGACGATGGTATCAATTTTAAATTAATTTCTACCACTTTTGTGATTAGAATTTTTTAAAATGGATTCCAAATTTTTAATACAAATAATTAATAACTTCTAGTAAGTTTATGTTTTTTTTGACCAAATTTGTTAGTTAATGTGATCAAAATTTATTACACCAGTTAAGAGAATAATTTGGTTAATAATGTAGTAATCCTTAAATATATGGCTCAAAATGACCTAGAAACTTGTCCAACATCCATTTTCTAGCCATTATTAGGCCTTAATACTTACATTAGTGATTTATTTTCGTTGTTAAGTCATTTTGTTTTTGGTAAAAACATGCGTATACCTAACTTATTTTTAAAAATACCATGTGTGTCCTTTTACATCCCTATAAATGGTCACAACCTCTGGACACTTCCTCACACCTATTAAGCCCATTGGATCGACCATAATATTCTCAAATAATATCCTAAATTCCATTCCTTCCACTTAAAATCCTTTCATTGTGAATTAGGCACCCCAAGTATGCCTTTTGTCTCAAATAAAAAAAAGTTACCCAATTAAGAGGTAACGTCTCCTTTCAAGCTCTATATTATTTTCTGTCACAACAAACTACACACTCTTTATTCCATTATTTTATGAAAAAACTGGTACCATCAATATGTGTGTATGTTTTTATTCTAGCGGTTCTATCTACACCTAAACACGCCTATGTCTAATGGGTAATGCACACACTATTTCTGTGTATGATGAACTACTGCCATAAGAAATGATCATTGTTAATTTTTCCATTGGAGCCTACCATTGTTGAAATTATAATAAAAAATATGTTCATATATATCATATATTATATTATTATTTATTTGATCTTATGTGTTATTTTTAAAAAGAATATATTTTTACTTTTCGTTTGGTATTATTAGGATAATTTCATTTGAGGAAGGGTGGAATACCACCCCCTCCAAGCGATATGATTCACTCATACACTACATGGATTTTATTAATGACGGTTTTACTGAACATATATGATATATATGATACCATAATGTTTTTTAATATATATATATATATAATTATATATCATTTTCTTTCATTCTTTCAATATAATAATTTAAACATAAACAGTGTTCATACGTACGTATGGCTTACTTGCTCCGTGAACGATGTATTCCATTTTGTAATTCATTTTTATTTAGATTGTTATAATATAAATATAATGGATATAGAATATATTTGTATCATTATATGAATTCAATAAATCATTATATATGTATAAACACATAATATATAACAAATTAAGACACATGAGAAGAACATAGTAAATATTGCCAGTAGTGAAACATTAACATAATATCATTAAAAAGTGGGAAATATAAGGTAATAATAATACCATATATGGTATTATGTATTAGAATATGGTTTTGTAAAATATTTATAATAAAAATATATTTATTATAAAAAAATATTGTATGAGTATGAGGATAGTAAATACACAATGTTTATGGATTTCATCTAACTATTTATTCCGAATAGATACATGTTATCCTCACCACTCTATCATTTTGTGTGGTGTATTTAATGAACATGATTGTATTGTATGTGTTTTATTACGAAATTAATGGGTATTAAAATATAAATTTTATTACTTTTCATTCAGGGTTTTTATGATTCAAAAGTAATCAAAGAAAAAAAATGTTTTCTCTCAATTTTTATTCATCGAGACTCATGTTTTGTTTTTCACCTAAACTTGTTTTCAAGTTTTATATACCTTCATTCTATAGGTTATATCATAAATATTATAATTTTAATTATATTTTAATATTAATTTAATTCATTTTTCTTATATGTAGATTCTAATCCCACTTTACCAAGTTATATGTGTTTATTTAGACAATCTCATCTCTTTTAGGGGTTGTTTATGTTTATAGTTCATTTGATGAAACTATTTGATCTATATGTCAAGAATACCCATGATTTAAGTTATCCTATGTTTATTCATGATTTTATCATCTATTAGAAACCCTATTCCAACTTTTTGGTACATAGTATAATGTTTTTAGTGAAATCTGACTCTCTCTCTCTTTAATGAAAATCATATTGTATTAAAAAAAACATGTTTTCGAAAATTATTTCAAAAAGGTTTTCAAAAGATACATAATGTAAAGACCCAAAGTTTTCAATGGAAAATTCCCTTCTTATATTTATGTCCTAAAAACACAAAATAATGAACTACTAAGTGATAAGTGACCTTTAAACATAATTTTGTCACCCCTGTGTTTGGAATTTTAAAAATCCAACCTACACGGTTGTGTTCAAGGTAGTTTTTGGAGTCTAATGAAACAAAAATAATTTTTGGTGAATAGTAACCTACCCTTATGAATAGTAACCTACCCTTATGAATAGTAATATGACCCTTATAAATAGTAAATAAGAGTAACATTACCTATGAATAATTAAATAAAATTTAGACATCATAGAAAGTGATAAATTGACCTTAGTAAACGTTTTTGGTATTTTATAAGTAAAAATAATTAATTATAATTAATTAATTAATTTAAAAGAATATTTATTTCCCTGAAATTTATTCATAAAGCATTGAATCAATGTCTAATAGTTTTTAGATAATTGTATAAGACCTTACGTAATTTTTGAAAGAACTATAAATTCAGTTTTAATCTTAAAAACTGTTTTTAAGTAAATTATGATTTTAATTAAATATTAAATTAATAATATTTAAAAAAAAATTTGAAAAATGGACATCATTTTTGGATTCTACATGATGAAAAATGGTAGGGGTTAATTTTGGGTTTATTCTAAAATACTTCAATATTCGGGTGAATAGTAAAACAATAAAGTTTTTCGCATAATCGGTGTACACTAAATTGCATCATTAATGATGTAAGGATGACATAAACATTCTATAACTTTAGTTTCGGCCAAAACATATTAAATTTCATAAATTTTTCCTTTAAATACAATAAATCTAATTCTCATACTTAAAAAGAACTTTCCAAAGCCTAAAGTCAAAAGGTGATTTCTTAAAGTGTCTTTTTCTCTTACTTTCACTTTCCTTTTAATAAATTAATGAATTCGAATTATAAAGAAGGGTTAAAGCCTAAAACAAATTATATTATATTGATATATTATTTAGGATGTCAAAAAACTACTATTACAAGTCTAACCTATGATATATTATTTTATTTAATATTTTGTGCCAAAAACGCCTCCCTCCTCATGTATAAATAATCCCTCCCCCTCCTCTTGCCAAACCACACCTCTCAAGCTTCAAGAATTGCCTAAGCTCTACCCAATAATCTTCCCTATCCTCTCCCCCACATCCAAGAGCTCCTGGTCTCATCAAAAGACCAAGATTAGGCCCTTAAAGAGGATCTCAAGAGAAGGATTCTAAAGGTAATTTCTCTCTCTCTTCTCCTCTAATTTCCTTTCAAGTTCAAGTTCCTTTCTTGATCTCTCCCTACCTATATTCATCCAAATTGTTATGTAAATCCAGTATTATACATATACTTTAATCTTATGATTCTAATTGTATATTATATCACCCACACCCTTCCCTCTTCCATTTATTTTATTAAAGAGAACGTTGTTCATGAGGTGTTAAATTTATCACCTTCAAAAACAACATGCTCTCTTCTTCCATTTCTACCTTCAATCTGATCATGAAACCATTTTTATGGTTTAACCAGAATATTTTATATGTATTATGTTATATTTTAAGTTCTGTAAATAACCTATGGCCTTATTACTAAGTTAAATGTTAAAACAAGATCGTTGTGATCCAAAAACCGCTCAAATTAACCCAAATAACCATCATTAATTTTTTATCTAATGATTCGTCCACTTGGATCTAATATAATTCACTATAAAATAATTAAAGCTACTGTAATATCATTAATAACATGTAGTATCAGTCCTGTATGTTTACCCATGATCTACCCAAACATCAATTTAAGAATACAAGTGGACCGCTCAAGAAAACCATAAAAACAAACATCCCCGAAAAATGTTTTTAAACTCAATAAGTCATCCAAAGGAACATAATATGAAATAATGAAACCATAATTAACCCTATTAAGGTTATGGAATTTCTAAATTAATGAATATAATGTCACTATACAGTACATTAAAGAGAAGGAGGCATTCGAGTTCAAGGAAAGGGGAAATCTCAAACACAATTTTCTTCCTTTGGGTTCTCCCTCTTTCACTCCATTTTTGATGTGGTTACTCCTCAAAGATCATTTGTTCATCATTTAATTTACTTTTCTGGGATATACATGTTTGTCACTAGTTTTTATGTCCATCAAAATGTTTTTCAAAAGAACTCTTCTTTCAAGATCTCACCTTTTACCTCTCATTCAAGGTTGATGGTTCTTATATCAAGTATGTTGTTCCCTCTTTCTTTTGGGAACCGAAAGATTATGAATGTGTTATTATGAGATGAAACCCATTACTTTCCATGGGTTATTTATGTACATGTTTTATATGTGTTCTATGTGGCAAGCATGATAATGATAATGTTATGATGTGACAGGTGCGCCTGGAATTATATAGCGCAATATGAATGTTTCAATGTGACGGGTGAGCCCAGAATTATATAGTGCTCCAATGCATTGGGTAAAGTGATGAATATCATGAGTAAATGTGAAATGATGTGTGAACATGATTCTAGATTTGATCACAAGTATGTGTGGTAGTTAACCACTAAGACATGATGTTTCATTTTTATGCATTTCCACATTTCAAGTTTATTATTTATGCTCCTCTCATGTTCATGATCTTTTTCCTATGTCATGATTATTCTCACCCCATGATATATTGTTCTTATATATCCTCTTACTGGGCTTTTAGCTCACCCCTTTTGATGTATATCCTCTGGTGGATACATGTACTAAGGAGAGGACAAGTTCCACTAAGAAGTTAGTGAAGAAGAAATTGAATAAATGTTTATGGTTGATGTTGTATTTGTTACGTATTGTCCTAGTTTTCCCAAGACACTAAACCTCTGGATCCTCCATGCGTAATACTATTATGTTGTTTATCTTTGAAATTATGTAATAGTAATGTAAGAAAATGCCAGGTCGCTATAGTTGGTATCAGAGGAAAGGTTTAGTTAATTTGGGAATTAGGATTAGTAAACCCTAGAGAAAACCTCTAGCATAAGAATAAGTACAAACACATACACAAGAATATTTACATAGGGATCCCATATGTTATGTTTTTGGAATAATTGTTTAAATGAATAAGTTCTTCATGACTTGTTTACTTATGTTTTGTTCTAACCTTTTCTATCTTAGAAAATGGTGGGAACCAGGAGAAATCAGGCCAATAACTCTTGCGAAGGCCAATGCAACGATTGCCCGAACGACATCCCCAATGATTTTGGAGGTGGAGTTCAAAAATTCATGGCGGTGCTTAAACAATTATCTCGGGTTATTAATAATAACCATAATAATGGGGAACGTCCTCCTTCACCAAAGAGGGAGAAACTATCTATCGAATGTTTTATGCGACAACGACCACCGACGAGTTGTGGATCTTCTGATCCACTAGTTGCAGAACAGTGGGTCAACTCCATGGAGAAGATATTTTCTGTTCTTCACTGTTCTGAGACGGAGAAGGTGACTCTAGCCGTTTATCGTCTAGATGGAGAAGCTGATCAATGGTGGTCTTTGATTAAGAACACCAAGCCAAGGGTGGAAATTGAAGAGATGGAATGGGAAGACTTTAAGATAATGTTTCTTAATAAGTACTTCCCACGAACTCTTCGCACGAAGATGGAGAGAGAATTCATAGAGCTCAAGCAAAAAGAAGGAGAATCTGTCACAACCTATGAAGAAAATTTCACAAGGCTCGCAAGGTATTCTTCGGGTTTTTTTATCAACAATGATTGCAAAATTGATAGATTCTTTAGTGGATTAAAACCACATCTTCAAATGGCTCTTGCAATTCGAGACATTGGGAGTTATGAAGAAGTTTTTCGGTGTGCTCTCAAAGTGGAGATGGAGTTTGGAGAATGGTCCCATGGCTATGGTGATAAGAAAATAAAGATGGAGTTTCAAGCTGGTGGATCTAGTGATAAAGATGGGAAGAAAACACAACGAACCACATGCCAAAAATTTGGGAAGTTGCACCATGGGAACTACCTCAAGGGTAGGGAGAAATGATTTAAGTGTGGGAAGGAAGGACACCAAGCTCACGAGTGTCGAAAAGACATGAAAAGGAAGGATAATGTAGCCGATGAAAGGAGAGAACCACTCGTGGTTCAATGCTACAACTGTAGGGAGCTAGGTCACTATTCAAACCAGTGCACTAAACCTCGAGCTCTCGAGGGTAATCTGTGCCAACAACCACCAAAGCCAAAGGAACAAGGGAAGGCTTATGCCATCACTACTGTGGAGGTGGAACATGATAATGAAGTCGTACAAGGTACACTTACTATTCACTCAAGAATGGAAAAAGTCTTATTTGATTCTGTTTCTACGCATTCCTTTATATCTGGAAAGTTTGCTAGAACTATAGAATCAAAGCGCCAAAACCTTGAAGTAGAGATATCTGTAAAAACACCAAGTGGTGCAATCATTTCAACCCAAGTGTTTGATTCTTCTCCTATTGATGTATGTGGGATGATTCTTCCAGCAAATATCGTAATAATTCCCTTGGTGGAATTCGACGCTATAATGGGAATAGATTGGCTCTCGTTATATAGAGAAAATATCAACTATCGGGAAAAGGAAATATATTTTCATATTCCAAAATATCCCATGCTCCTCTACAAATGCAAGGAAGATCATGATTATCCTTTGAAAAATCCTTCAATGGTGTGGTTGTTGATTCCCTATGAAGAAGCATACCTCGCCCAAATGGTTGAGTCGAAGGAAAGTGCCAACCTTGAGGAAATGCCCATCGTAAGGGAATATGGCGATGTATCTCCCGAAGAGTTACCCAGAATTCCCCCGGATCGTGAGGTAGAGTTCTCAATTGAACTCATACCCGGAGCTACTCCTATCTCGAAGTGCCCCTATAGGATGGCTCCTATCGAACTGGAGGAGTTAAAGAAGTAGCTGCAAGAGCATTTGGACAAAGGGTTCATACGCCCTAGTGCATCACCTTGGGGTGCGCCAGTGCTCTTTGTAAAGAAGAAGGATGGAACCATGCGGTTGTGTATCGATTATCGGGAACTCAACAAGATCACCATAAAGAACAAGTATCCTCTCCCAAGGATTGATTACTTGTTCGATCAGTTAAGAGGAGCTCAATACTTCTCAAAGGTGGATCGTCGTTCTGGATATCATCAAGTAAAGGTGAAGAAGGAAGATATTCAGAAGACTGCCTTCTGAACAAGGTATGGGCACTATGGGTTTTTGGTGATGCCCTTCGGACTTACTAATGCCCCTGAAATCTTCATGGATTTGATGAATAGAGTCTTTAGAAATTACCACGACAAATTTGTGGTAGTGTTTATCGATGATATTCTCATCTACTCCAAGGGCAAGGAGGAACATGAAGAACATCTAAGACTTGTGTTGGCAACATTGAGAAAGGAGAAGTTCTACGCCAAGTTCAGAAAGTGTGACTTTTAGATGAATCAAGTCAGGTTCTTGGGACATGTGATCACAAGTGAGGGAATTTCTGTGGACCCTTCAAAGACAAAGGCAATTGAGGAATGGCCCAGGCCCTCTAGTGTCACAGATATCTGTATTTTTCTTGGATTAGCTGGGTACTATTGACGTTTTGTGAGAAACTTCTCACAATTGTCAAACCTGCTAACTAAGTTAACAAGGAAAGGGGTAATGTATGTATGGATGGAAGAATGTGAGGGAAGCTTCAAGGAGATAAAGAAAAGGCTAATCACTACACCTATACTCACACTACCAGAAAGTGGAGAAAGTTTTGTGATATACAGCGATGCTTCAAAGAAAGGCTTGGGTTGTGTACTCATGCAAAATGATAATGTGATAGCCTATGCCTCACGACAGTTGAAGATCCATGAGCAGAACTACCCGGTGCATGATCTAGAGCTGGCATCCGTTATTTTTTCCTTGAAAATCTAGCGGCACTACCTTTATGGATAGAACTGTGACATATACACCAACCACAAGAGCCTAAAGTATATATTCACAAAAAAAGAGCTCAACATGTGTCAAAGGAGATGGTTAGATCTAATCAAGGATTATAATTGCTCTATTCACTATCATCCTGGAAAGGCGAACAAGGTAGCTGATGCTCTAAGCAGGAATGAACCTGCTACTCTATCCATGCTGAGGATTGAGAAAGACCCTATCTTCTTGGATATGCAAAATATGGATTTGGGAATCATAAGGGCAGGGGATACATCCTACCTTGCCCAAATGATTGTGCAACCATCCATTCAAGAGAAGATTAAGGAAGCACAAAGGGATGATGTGGAGATACAAAAGAGGGTGAATGCAGTAAAGGAAGGGAAGCTCCAAGAGTTCCATATCGACGATGATGGTGTGATTCGGTTTGGAATGCGGCTTTGTGTGCCTTCATCGCCCGGGATAAAGAAGGAGCTATTGGATAATGCACATAGATCAACTTTCTCTATTCATCCTAGAAGTACCAAGATGTATCGTGATCTCCGAGAACAATTCTGGTGGGATAACATGAAGAAGGAGATTGCAGAATATATATCAAGGTGCTTGGTATGCCAGCAAGTTAAATCTGAGCGGAAAAAGTCCAAAGGTATGATGCATCCATTGCCTATACCCATGTGGAAATGGGAAAATGTTACTATGGACTTTGTCATGGGTCTCCCGAAAACGTCAAGAGGAAATAATGCAATATGGGTTGTGGTTGATCGACTCACCAAGACTGCCCATTTTATCGCTATTCAGGAAGACCTCTCACTTGAACAACTTACAAGGATATATGTGAAGGAAGTAGTGAGATTGCACGGTGTTCCACTCTCGATTGTCTCTGACCGTGATCCAAGGTTCACATCTAAATTCTGGAGGAGCCTTTAACATGCTTTGAGTACTGAATTAAATTTCAGCACAGCCTATCACCCCCAAACCGATGTCCAGTCTGAAAGGACTATTCAGACGCTCGAAGATATGCTAAGAGCATGCTCTCTAGAATTCAAAGGTGGATGAGATCATCACCTCCCATTGGTTGAGTTCTCATACAAAAATAGCTTCCACTCGAGTATTCAGATGGCTCCGTATGAAGCTCTTTATGAGAAGCGATGTAGAACTCCAACCTGTTGGGATGAAGTTGGACAAAGAAAGCTACTTGGACCTGATCTTGTGCAGGAGATGACCGAGAAGGTTCAAGTCATATAGAAACACATCAAAGCTTCTCAAAGTCGGTAAAAGAGCTATGCTGACAATCGTCGAAGGGACTTGGAGTTCAACGTTGGAGATAAAGTCTTCCTTCGAATATCTCCATGGAAGAGAGTCATGAGATTTGGGAAGAAAGGGAAGCTAAGCCCAAGGTACATTGGACCCTTTGAGATCCTTGATCGTATAGGAGCCGTGGCCTATTGTCTAGCACTTCCACCGAATATGGCTCAAGTTCATGATGTGTTTCACGTATCACTACTGAGGAAGTACATACCAGACCCCTCACATGTACTAAACTCATAGGCGGTACGGTTGGAAGATGATCTCTCCTATGAGGAGCAGCCGGTAAAAATTTTGGACTGAAGTGATAAGGTTCTATGCAACAAGACAACCCGCCTTGTCAAAGTGTTGTGGAGGAACCAAAAGTTTGAGGAAGCAACTTGGGAACCGGAAGAGGCAATGAAGGAGAAGTACTCACACCTGTTTGTGTAAAGTAAAATTTCGGGGGCGAAATTTCTTAAGGGGGGAAGAATGTAACGACCCAAAGTTTTCAATGGAAAATTTCCTTCTTATATTTATGTCCTAAAAACACAAAATAATTAACTACTAAGTGATAAGTGACCTTTTATCATAATTTTGTCACCCCTATGTTTGGATTTTTAAAAAACTGACATACAGGGTTGTGTTCAAGATAGTTTTTGGAGTCTAATGAAATAAAAATAATTTTTGGTGAATAGTAAACTACCCTTATGAATAGTAACCTACCCTTATGAATAGTAATAT
Organism: Viscum album; assembly: GCA_963277665.1. Taxonomy (NCBI): domain Eukaryota; kingdom Viridiplantae; phylum Streptophyta; class Magnoliopsida; order Santalales; family Viscaceae; genus Viscum; species Viscum album. The sequence continues at coordinate 334,070,704 of OY728150.1, forward strand.
GACCCTTATGAATAGTAAATAAGAGTAACATTACCTATGAATAATAAAATAGAATTTAGACATCATAGAAAGTGATAATTTGACCTTAGTAAACGTTTTTGGTATTTTATAAGTCAAAATAATTAATTATAATTAATTAATTAATTTAAAAGAATATTTATTTCCCTGAAATGTATTCATAAAGTATTGAATCAATGTCTAATAGTTTTTTGATAATTTTATAAGACCTTACGTAATTTATGAAAGAACTATAAATTCAGTTTTAATCTTAAAAACTGTTTTTTAAGTAAATTATGATTTTAATTAAATATTAAATTAATAATATTTAGAAATTTATTTTTGAAAAATGGACATCATTTTTTGATTCTACATGATGAAAAATGGTAGGGGTAAACTTTTGGGTTTATTTTGAAATACTTCAATTTTCGGGTGAATAGTAAAAAAATACAGTTTTTTGCATAATCGATGTACACTAAATTGCATCATTAATGATTTAATGATGACATAAACATTATAGAACTTTAGTTTCGGCCAAAACATATTAAATTTAATAAATTTTTCCTTTAAATACAATAAATCCAATTATCAAACCTAAAAAGAACTTTCCAAAGCCTAAAGTCAAAAGGTGATTTCTTAAAGTGTCTTTTTCTCTTTCTTTCACTTTCCTTTTAATAAATTAATGAATTCAAATTATAAAGAAGATTTAATGCCTAAAAAGAATTATATTATATTGATATATGATTTTGGATGTCAAAAAACTACTATTACAAGTCTAACTTATGATATATTATTTTATTTAATATTTTATGCCAAAAACACCTCCCTCCTCATGTATAAATAAGCCCTCCCCCTCCTCTTGCCAAACCACACCTCTCAAGCTTCAATAATTGTCTAAGCTCTGCCCAATAATCTTTCCTAGCCTCTACCCCACGTCCAAGAGCTCCGGGTCTCATCAAAAGACCATGCTTAGGCCCTTAAAGAGGATCTCAAGATAAGGATTCTAAAGGTAATTTCTCTCTCTCTTCTCCTTTAATTTCCTTTCAAGTTCAAGTTCCTTTCTTGATCTCTCCCTACCTATATTCATACAAATTGTTCTGTAAATCCAGTATTATACATATAATGTAATCTTATGATTCTAATGGTATATTATATCACCCACACCCTTCCCTCTTCCATTTATTTTATTAAAGAGAACGTTGTTCATGAGGTGTTCAATTTATCACCTTCAAAAACAACATGCTCTCTTCTTCAATTTCTACCTTCAATCTGGTCATGAAACCATTTTTATGGTTGAACCAGAATATTTTATATGTATTATGTTCTATTTTATGTTCTGGAAATAACCTATGGCCTTTTTACTAAGTTAAATGTTAAAACAAGATCGTTGTGATCCAAAAACTGCTCAAGTTAACCCAAATAACCATCATTAATTTTTTTTCTAATGATTCTTCCACTTGGATCTAATATAATTCACTATAAAATTATTAAAGATACTTTAATATAATTAATAACATGTATTATCAGTTCTGGATGTTTACCCATGATCTACCCAAACTTCAATTTAAGAATACAAGTGCACCACTCAAGAAAACCATAAAAATGAACATCCCCGAACAATGTTTTTAAACTCTATAAGTCATCCAAAGGAACATAATATGAAATAATAAAACCATAATTAACCCTATTAATGTATAAAAGGTTCTTTAATTTCTAAATTAATGAATATAATGTCATTATACAGGACATTAAAGAGAAGGAGGCATTCGAGTTCAAGGTAAGGGGAAATCTCGAACCCAATTTTCTTCCTTCAGGTTCTCCCTCTTTCACTCCATTTTTAATGTGGTTACTCCTCAAAGATCATTTGTTCATCATTTACATTACATTTATGGGATATAAGTGTTTGTCACTGGTTTTTATGTCCATCAAAATGTTTTTCAAAAGAACTCTTCTTTCAAGATCTCACCTTTTACCTCTCATTCAAGGTTGATGGTTCTTATATCAAGTATGTTGTTCCCTCTTTCTTTTGGGAACCCAAAGATTATGAATGTGTTATTATGAGATGAAACCCATTCATTTCCATGGGTTATTTATGTAAATTTTTGAAATGTGTTCTATGTGTCAAGAATGATAATGATAATGTTATGATGTGACGGGTGCGCCCGGAATTATATAGCGCAATGTGAATGTTTAAATGTGACGGGTGCGCCCGGAATTATATAGTGCTCCAATGCATTGGGTAAAGTGATGAATCTCATGAGTAAATGTGAAATTATGTGTGAACATGATGCTAGATTTGTTCACAAGTATGTGTGGTAGTTAACCACTAAGACATGATGTTTCATTTTTATGCATTGCCACATTTCAAGTTTATTATTTATGCTCCTCTCATGTTCCTGATCTTTTTCCAATGTCATGATTATGCTCACCCCATGATATATTGTTCTTATATATCCTCTTACTGGGCTTTTAGCTCACCCCTTTTGATGTATATCCTCTGGTGGCTACATGTACTAAGGAGAGGACAAGTGGCACTAAGAAGCTACTGAAGAAGAAATTGAATAAATGTTTATGGTTGATGTTGTATTTGTTATGTATTGTCCTAGTTTTCGCAAGACACTAAACCTCTGGATCCTCCATGTGTAATACTACTATGTTGTTTATCTTTGAAATTTTGTAGTAGTAAAGTATGAAAAGGTCGGTTCGCTATACATAAAGATAAATTTCAATGAAAAGGATTATAAAAATGTTTTATTTTTTTAAAAGCTTCCTTTATATATTTTCAATGGTATTTTCAAAGAAAATGGTTTTTAATGGTTTTATGTTATTAAAATTAATTTTTCAAAGAATAAATGATATTTTCCTCAACAAATGTTTTAGAATAACGTTAAAAATTATTTCGCATATATCAAAACATCCATCAGTCTCATTGATTTCTTTATTGGAAAATTATTCCATTATTCCATTAATATTTCTTCTCTATATGGATTAGGTTTTGATGTTTGTATTTTTATGAAACCCATTTCTCTATCATGTGTTATATGATTTTGAAACCTGATTCTTTTAATTTGTTATGTTTAAGATGAAATGATTATGAAACCCATCTCTTTACATAGGTTATGATAATATTTCTTGTTTATAATACCCATTTCATTTCATAGTTTATGAGATGACTATTTATGATATTGTTGAAGATGTATGATTGATTTCACTATAAGATTGGTGAGACTTATATATCCTTCCAATTAATTGGGTAAAAATTAATATCTCATGAGATAGACTAAGATGATCATGGTAATGAACCTTGAATACTATGATGGCCATTGGAGTTAACCATGATAACCAAGATAGTATGATGAGTGAAATAATGCTAGTAAGATGGCCATGGGAGTGAACCGTGACTACCAATATGGTATGGATAGTGAACCTATACTATAAATATGGTATTATAAGTGATGTTTTGACTACTATGGAAACCATATTATATGGCTATGTGTCTTTCACATTTCTATAATTTATTCCAATGTTATTCTTTCATGTTGTATGACATTAATTTTATTTTTTTCTTGACTTATGAAATTATGATCCATATTCCATGACTCATGTTATGATCTTCGATATGTGTGGTATGATCTTCTATTTTCATGTATATGTTCTAAAAATTCTATGATCATGTTTACGCTTACATGTCTTCCTTTTTTACCCTTACCAATCGTCTGATCTCTCTATTTTTATGTTTCCTTTCCCCTATTTTATGATGATATGTATTATTTTTTAGGTTTATAAAAAGGATTCTAGTCAATAATATCCTAGTATGAGATTATGCAGCTCATTTATGTACCAGTGTTTATGTTTCCATGTTTAGAAATACACTAGACCGATTACAGTCTGGGATATCTTTTTTTATAATTTTTAGGTATTCCAGAAAAGTTATGTAATGATTATGAATTAAAAGAGGGGCCAATGTAGTGGGTATCAGAGAAAATTTATAGTTATAATGTGAAATATTGGATGATAAAACCGAAGTGATAACCCTATGTACAAGTCCAAAAAATAAGACAAATGATAAGAAAAAGTATTAGAAAATGTCCTGGAATTTTGGTAAAGGGTATAATGAGTTTTTTTCATAGAAATATATCTATGTATGGATAATGAAAGTGGATGTAGATATATCACAAATGTACCTAGGCATAACAACACTGCCAATATATTCTGGGCCTAACTTAGGGAAATCTAGTACACAACAATGGGACTTTCTGGACACCTGGTTTGACACTCTTAGGGGATATGCTTTGGGAATTCACAGACTCCCCATAAAATATTATAAAGGATTTAAATATAATTTAGTTATGAATAACCTAGGATAAACCAAATGTGTCATAGATTAACCAAGGTTTCATGACTTATACATCCTATAGGATATTTTTCAGGAATATGTGATTCCTCATTATGATAACTAATTTCATAATCATCGATATTGTTATTAGTCAATTGATAGAACCTAAAGGAATCATGTTAATCGTGATTGATAGGTAAAATGCAATGATTACCTTTATGAGCTACCAAATTATATGGGATATGGAATGAAATAATTTTTTTCTATGCTCATAATGCTTTCTTAATCTATGAATCATGGTAGACTTCCAAATGAGAAATGGAGGGAACAACCTTATTTTGATTCTTTCATGATGCAATGTCCACCTTCTATAATAGGTTATTATAACCATATTGTTTTTAAACAATGGATCAGTACTACTAAAAATATATTCTCTGTTATTTAGTGTCTAGAGAATGATAATGTTATTTGATCTATTTATCTGTTAGAAAGTGAAGCAGATTAGTGGTGGACTCTAATAAAACAATGAGTCAGCAATATTAGTTTGAATTTATGGATACAGATGAGTTAAAGAAAATATTTTCCAATAGGTACTTTACTCTATTTCTTCCTACTAATATGGAGAAATATTTACCTATGTTAAAGAAAATGGGTGATGATTTTCTTGGTATATAAGAGTCTTCTTTCAAAAGACTTGTGAGGTACGCTTCATAAATTAGAATACAACCAGAAAGTAAATTTTATATGTTTTTTATTGGCTTAAATCCTATTAATATATTGGTATGGGCCAAAAAATACTTTGGTAGTTTTGGATAGATTTTTTCTTGTGTAAAGAATGTTGACATGTGGGTTGGAGTTACGTATCAATCTCACAGTTTTTAAAAGAAGAGGAGGATGGTTTTTAAAGGAAAATGTAAAAAAATGAGGAAAATAATATGATATTTCTTTTATTCTCTAATTTTGGAAAGATGAATAGAGGAAATTTCTCTAGGGGGTCTAATAAATTTTATAAGTGGGGAAGTGAAGGCCATCATGCATTTAATTTCTGAAATGATGCAAAAAAGTAAGCTCAAAATGATAATGGAGAAAAATATACACATAATCCACCCCTAATGATTCAATTCTACAAGTTTAAGGAGAATTGTAATTATGCAAACCATTTTCCAAACCTAAGGGTCATTGATGATGACTGATGTGAGCAACCTCTTAAGCAGATCAATAAGGGGAAACATCATGCAATCACTATATCTAATGAGGGGTGCGATAATAACCTGGTGAAAGATACACATACCATTAACTCTAGAACAATTATTGTCATATTTGATTATAGATCCATCCACTCATTCATATCTAATGAATATTCTAAGGGTGTGAAGAGTCCACCAAAATATTTAGATGTGTAATTATAAGTGAATCCCCTATTGGAAATATAACTACATTAAATTTCTATGATTCCTCTTTGCCTATGGTTTGTGGGAATGTTCTTCCTATAAATATTCTCATTCATCCTATGGGTGAATTTGATGTCATATTGGGCATGGATATTCTTTCTCTTCATAAATCCCAAATCAATTGTCAATGAAGGAAAGTTAATTTTGATATTTTATAACCTATTTGGATCATCCATCAATGTGATGATGATAATAAACTTCCAATGCATAGTACATCTAGTGTATGGGTCATAATTCACATTCAAAAGCATTATTAATCTCAAATGGTTGGGAAAAATATTTTCATCTATGATATTACTATTGTTTTGGATTTTTTGGATGTATTTCTTGAATATTTTCTATCAATCCACCAAAACGTGATGTTGATTTCTCAATTGAACTCATACCTAGTTTAACAGAAATCTCAAAGAATCCTTACAAAATGACCCTAATTGAGTTGTAGGAATTGAAGAAGCATCTCCCAGAAAACCTTGATATGGGATTCATTCGGTCAAGTTTGTCATAGAGCGGTGCACCAGTTATTTTTTGAAAATGAAAGATGGATCAATGTTAATCTACATTCATTATCAGGATATGAACAAGATCTCAATCATGAAAAAGAATCATCTTCCCAATATTGATGAATAGTTTAATCATCTAATTAGAGATCAATACTTTGCCAATATTGACCTTAATTCTTGATATCATCAATTGATGGTCAAGAAAAAGGATATACCCTTTATGGGATTCTATACATGGTATGGTCTCTATTAATATATAGCGGTTCCTTTTGATCTTACTAATTCCCCTTCTATCTTTGCGGATTTAATGAATATAGTCTTTAGTTATTACCTTGATATGTTTTTGGTCGTCTATAATGATGAAATAATTATATATTAAAATATAATGGAAGAACATGAAGATCAATTGCCTATTGTACTAAGGACCATATAGAAGGATAAACTGTTTGAAAATATTATAAAGCCATAATTTTGGCTACATAAGGTTTCCTTTTTGGGTTAAATAATCTCATGAGATGGTATTGAAGTAGATCAATCAAATATAGAGGTTGTTGAATTCTATCTTAGGCCACCCCTAGGGACTGAGTTTCATATCATTCTTGGTTTTGTGGGATATTATAGACAATTTTTGGAGAATTTCTCATGACTTTATAATCCTACGAAAAATTTAACTCGAAAGGGTTTCAAGATCCTATGGACATATGAATTTGAGGAAATTTTCATGGAACTGACGAAAATGATAGTCAATGCACCCATTCATACAATACCATGTAGTGTATCAGGGTTTTTAATTTATTGTGATACATCCAAGAAGCGATCACGGTGTGTTATTATTTAGAATAACAAGGTTATAAATTATTTCTCAAGATAATTGAAGATTCATGATCAAAATTATCAAAATCATGATTTGGAGTTAGTAGAGGAAATTTTTGAATTATATAAATGGATTCTTTATCTTTATGAAGAAAATTGTTATATATATATATTGATAATAAAATTCTAAAATATATATTCACATAGAATAAGTTGAATATGCGCTAGAGAAGATGGTTAGTGTTGATAAATGATTATGACTACTCAAGACATTACCACCTTAGGAAAGCTAATAAGGTGGATGATGATATGAGTCAAAAGGATCATGCTAACTTTTCCATGATGAGTATAACAAATGATTCAATATTTTTTGATTCAAAAATAATGGATATAGAAATTTTAAAGGAAGGGGAATATATTATCTTTCTCGAATGAATGTTCAATACACTATCTAACTAATGATTAAGGAGGAATATAAGGAAGAGGAAGATCTAAAAAATAAAGGAATAAATGTTTTTGAGTTTAACCTTTTTCATGATGGAATGACAAGGTTCTAGAATAAGGTTTGTGTTCTATACATACCATATTTTAAGTGGGATCTATTAAAGGATGCTCATAGTTCTTCATTCCCTATCCATCCTGGAAGTACAATGATGTATAGGGGATTGAAAGAATACTTCTTGTAGGATGGAATAGAAAGGGATATCATAGAGTTTGTGTCTTGGTTCATGGTATGCTAGAAAGATAAGGCTGAAAGAGGAAATTAAAAATAGATGTTTCATCTATTACCCATAGCAGATTAGAAATGTTAGAACATCACTATGCATTTTTTCATCAAACTACCCAAAATCTCTAAAGGGTTTAACACAATATAGGTTTTATTTGATCTCCTTTTAAAGTCAACACAGATCATTTCTATCAGAGAATATTTCTCTTTGGATCATCTTTCTATGATATACATTAATGAAGTAGTAAGGTTTCATGGACTACCACATTCTATTGTATCATCTCGAGATCCAAGGTTTACCACAATGTTTGGGTGAAGTATTTAGCATGCAATTGACATAAAATTTAGTTTTAGCACTCCATATCAACCTTAGATAGATGGTCAGTCGGAAAGAATAATTCAAACCCTAGAAGATATGTTGAGATCTTTTTCATTAGATTTCAATGGTGGTTGGGATAGACACCTTCCTCTAGTTGAGTTTTCTTTCAACAAAAGATTTCACTCAAGTATTTATATGAAACTATATGAAGACCTCCCATGGTAAGAAATGTATATCTCCCACAATTTTGTATGAGGTTGTGGAAAGAATGATATTGGGGACTAAGATCATTGAAGAAATGGTCTAGAAGGATAGAACCATTCAGAAACATATCAAGGTAGCTCAAATTTAGTAAGAAATTTTTACTGATAACCTTAAGAATTATTGAGTATTTGAAGTTAGTGAAAAAGAGAATTAAAGAATCTCAACCTAGAAAAAAGTTCTGAGATTCTAGAAGAAAGGGTAACTAATCCCTAATTATATTAGCTACTTTGAGATTCATAATCATATTGAGACAGTAGCCTAGCGCTTGGAACTTCCTCCAAATCATTCTCCAATCCATAAATTGTTTCATATGTCTCTCCTAAGGAATTGTATACCTGACCCTTCACATGTATTGAACTCTATGTGTATACTGCTAGAGCAGGATCATTCTTCTGATGAACAACCTGTTGAAATTCTGGAGTGATCAGGAAAAGTTATATGAAACAAGACCACTCACCCTAGTCAATGTTTTGTGTATAAATCACTAGTTAGAGGATGCTACCTAGGATCTTGAGGATATTATGAAGCATAAGTATCATCATTTTTATTACACAAGTGACATATTTTGAGGGTGAAATTTATTTTATGGGGGGTAGGATGTAACACCTCGGGTTTTTATGGTCTTTTTAATGAATAAATTAAATATTAATTTATATATTGAAATAAACTATGTCAAACCTTCCATTCACATATAATAGACATAGTGTATGTTACATTCAATACCAACTTGGTTTATGATTGACACAACACCAAGTTGGAATATGATACACACAACAACAGGTTTCTACAAAACATCTCTTTTTTTAAATTATTTAAATGAGATAATTCTTACCTAGCTATTAAATAGAGTTATATGGATAATAAAAAATACTTTTAAAATATAGTTTATAATTTTTTTATATAAATAAAACATATTGATAAAAAAATTTATAATTTTTGGTAAGGTCCTTTATTTAAATATATTATTTTCTCGAATGAAAAAATTTTGATGTCCTTCTATGAAAAATAATAAAATTAAATTGAGACATATTAAAATCACGAATTTGATAAAATAAAAAATATTTTTAAATTTAGAATTTTTAAATTAACTAAGGGTGATTTTTTTGGATTTTTTTTGACAAACATCATTTTTGGATAAATAGTGAAAAATACAGAATTTAATTCAAAACTTCATTTTAGTTTTAATATATTTGTAAGAATAAAATATATAATAAATTATTTTAAAAGTTTAATTATATAATATTTTTAACAATTAATCGTACTTTTTTCATTAGAACCAATTTCACAATGAAATTGCATAAAAACATAGCAAACTATTGATAATTTTTACATTGAAAACCTGCATTGTCGACTTGACCGCGTGATTAATTTTAAATTAATGTATTCCACTTATTTGATTGTAATATGGTAAAAAATATTAAATATTTTTTATAATTATAATTTTTAATTACTTATATTCTCAAATTTGTTTTTTACCAAAAATATTAGTAAAAGTGATTGAAATTAATTACATTAGTTAAGAAACAAGTTACTTCAATAATGTTCTAAACCATAAATAGAACACAAAAAATGATAAAGAAACATATCAAAAACCCATTGTATAGAAATTATTCATCCAATAACGTTATATTATTTTGTTTTTTTTGGTTTCGTATGAAATGTTTCATGAAAAAACGTGGATACACCTATCATTTTTTCTAAAATGTCAACTATATCTTTTCCCATCCCTGTAAAAGTCCACCACATATACCCACTACCTAGAACCTATCAATACACCTAGATCAACCAAAATCTTATAAAATAATCTCCCATCATCCCTCCCATTCTTCTTGAATCCTTCCCATATTAAGAAGGAAACCCAAGGAATACCTTTGGCACAATCCAAAAGGAGTTACCCGATTAAGAGGTATCATCTCCTCTCCAACTCATTTCCTTTATTTTCCCTCTCAACTAAATCTAATCTCTTTATTAAATTATTTTATGAAACAAATATTATAATAAATATACAAGTATATTTTTATTCAAATTATTATACCTACACTTACACACACCTCCATCTAATGTGTAACAAACGTACTATTTCTGGATACGACGAACTACCGCCTCACGAAATAATGATTGTTCATTTTTCAATTACCATTTACCATAGTTTCTATTATGATGGACACTATGTTAATATATTTAATATATTATATTTATTATTAATTTAATCTTATTTATTCCTTTTAATACACATATCATTTTACTTTTCATTTGGTATTAATTTGATAATTCGTTTGAGGAAGTGTGGACTACCACCAACTCAAAGTGATATGATCCGTTCATAAACTACAAGGATTTTTTTAAGGATGGTTTTAGTGAAAATATAAGATATATATGATATCATAAATTTACTTTAATGATATATATATTGATTATTATTTTTCATTTTCATTCTTTTGTTCAATATGACAATTAAAATGGAAATGGTGTTCATCTGTATGTATGGCTTACCGTCTCCATCAACAGTGTGTTCCATTTAATACTTCTTATGACATATATTATCATAATATAAATATAATAGGTATATATTATGTTTCTATAATTATTTATATTCTTTAAATCGTGATATTAGTATAAATACCAATGATAAAACAAATTAAGACACATGAAAAGAACAATGTGAATTTTCCCCGAACTCAACCCTTAACATAGGATCGTTAAAGAGTTGGTAATATAATGTCATAACAAAACCATAAATGGTAATATGTATAAGAATATAATTATTTAAATTATTTATAATAATCTAATATTTATTATATATGATTCTTGCAATAGTATGAATGCAGTCATGACACAAGTAAATGGGACTTCATCTAGCTTTTTATTCTTATAACATACATGCTATGTTCGCTACTCTTTACTTTTTCATGGTGTATGTATCTCACATGATTTTATTCTATGTATATTATACCTAAATTTATAGTTATTAAGAAATAAATTTTATGAACATTCATTCATGGGGTTTATGTTTCAAATGTTAGAAAATCAGAAAAAAAATGTGTTTTCTAAATTTTCCTTCTTTCTGACTCGTGTTTTATTATACACATAAACTCTTTTTAAAGGTGTATATAATTCTTCATTACATGTTATATCATGAATTTTATCATTTTAATTCTATTTTAAATTTAATGTAATTTAATATTCTTACATGGAGACTGTAATCCCATGCAATCGGGTTTTAAGAGTTTATTGAGACAATCTTGTCACTTTTAGAGATTGTTTGCATTTATGATTCCTTTAAGGAAATATTTTGGTACATATCTGAAGAATACTAATGAGTTTTAATCTAATATTTTTATTCAAGATATCTACATGTTGTATTATCACTTTGTTCAATAATTGGTAAATAAGATAATGTTTTTATGTCAAATATGACCATCTCTCTCCTTCTTTGGTCAAAATCTGATTATATTCAAAAACCTATGTTTTTTAAAATGTTTTTTTTTCAAAGATGATTGAATATAATTTACATTGAAAATGTATTATAAAAATATTTTATTATATTCAAATATTCCTATAAATATTTTCAAAATATATTTTCAAATAATATTTTTTGAAATGTTTTATGTTATAAAATAATTGTTTTTCAAAGAAGAAAAGATAATTTTATTTAGAAATGTTTTTGAAAGACCTTTAAATTTTACTTACCATATAAGATAACATCAATTGGTGTTACTCATTACTTTTGGATAAAATCATTCAATGTTACCATTCATATTATTTACTATAATATATTATGTTTTGATGGCATGATGTTTATGAAACCTGTTTCTCTTTCATGGATTATGTGATTTTCAAACCCGCTTCTTTTCACGAGTTATTATTATGATGAAATGATTCTAAAACGTGTCAATTTCTATAGTTAATGATATGTTTACATGTTTATAATAACCATTTAACATCATGGGTTCTGATATGACTATGTATGGCCTTATGTCATATGTATGAATTATTCCACTATGAGATGGGTGGGAGCAATATATTCCTATAATGCATTGGGGAAAGTTTTATATCTCACAAGATAGACAAAGATATTACTTGGAATGAACCTTGACTACTAATATGGCCATGGGAGAGAACCATTACTTCGAAGATGGTATGAGGAGTGAACTCATGATACCAAGATGGCCAAGGGAGTGAACCACGACTACCAAGATGTCATGGGGTGAACATATACTACCAAGATGGTCGTAGAAGCAATGAATTAGATACTATGGAAATCAAACTATATAATTATGTGTCTTCCACATTTCCATATTTCATTCCAATTTTATGGATAATGCTCATTATTTCATTATGATTAATGGATTATGAATGTCTAATATTTATTCCATGATTCTTGTTATAATCTTTGATATGGAATGTATGCTCTTCTACTTTCTTGATCACATTCTCATAGCCTTATGATCATTTTAAGCTTACCAGTATACCTAGTATATCTTTACTGGGCATCTGATAACACCCATTTTTATGTTTCCATTCCCTTATTTTATGATGATATGTATTATGATTGAGGTTTCTAATATGGGTGATAGTCAAGAAGAACCTAATGGGAGATGATTTAGCTCATTTACGCACTAGTGTTTTTGATTCCTTGTTTCCAAATGCACTGGACTAACTACTATCTTTGGGTGTCTACTTTTTAAATTTTTAAGTATTCAAAAAATGTAATGTAATGTTTATGTTTGAAATGTGAGGGTCACTGTACCCCTATTATACCCTTTTAACATAAACCGTGAAAAGAAATTTTTACTATTTTTACTATTAATTATGATAAAAAATTAAAGTGGATTCATTACCCAAATGAAAAATTATGATTATTAATTTGGAATCAATTTTAACAAATTTAATTTCTATAATTGAAAATTTTAATATTAAAATAATCACACAAAACACAATGAAAACATGTAACTTTAAGTGAATTTTAAGCATATAACCAAATTTATTCTCATTTATGGTCTAGTAAACACTATTAAATGAATTATAAAATGTTTTTTTGAATAAATATTCTATATATTTCATTTAATTTATTAATCAATAGTGAGTTATTTAAAATTTATTGATAAAACCAATTGTTCATATAAAATATTTTTATTGAAAGTAACTCTTTTACATTCAAATGATTTGTTCTTATTTCTTGGCCATTATACAAATAATGAATCAATTATTTTTTATAAATTATCAATAAATATAATTTAAATCATTTTAATATATTTATCAATATATAAAAAATATATGTATATTAAATTAATTCTTCAAAAAATAGTTCTCTGAATCATGAAATGATTCTATGATTGTTTCTTACACATTAATCAATAAATCATAATTATGGAAATATATATATATATATATATAATGTGTTCAATCCTATACATACACATCAACCTAAGGGGTATGTTTTAAATTTTATAACATTTCTTGGATCATTAATACTCAGGGTTGTGTGTAAAGAATATAATAAAATAAATTAAATTTATTTCAAATGAATACATATAAAATTATGTGTGGTATGTCATGAATGAATTTTTGTTTACTCTCATTAGATGATTCATTTCTCTCTAATGGGAGGTTATTAATTTATTAAAACTATAAAACATAAAAAAAATCTCAATAACTCCCCTCCCCCTCATTGTTCACACATATTCTAATTGTTACATTCAAAATAAATGTTGTTCATCTCATCCTGGCCATTTGTTTGTGGATGATAAATTGTTATAAATCGGGGATTTATCTAATAATTTTCTTTATTATGTTTTAATTGATTATGCTAAAACTGTACCGCATTGAATTTTATGATACCTATACGGACTCCACATATATATAATAGGGTTTTCAACAAAAAAATATCCACTAAATAACCCAAATTATCTATTAGAATAATATATTCAATGTAATTTGACAAATAGTACACTTCTATAAGATTATATTCATTCCCATAATATTTTGGGAATATTCTGAGGAATCCCAATCCCTATAACAAATAGATACAAACCTCTAAATAACTTGATTGAAAAAGATCCAAACTTCTACCTACATTTCATGTTAATTAGTATTTATCATAATTTTTAAAAAAAAATATCTGGAATATTTGAAAACAATCAGCTAGTAATAATGAAATAGTAGTACATTTTTTTGGTAGTTTTCATATTTTTATTGTTTCCACCATAAGGAATTGTGTGTTAGTGAAATATAATTGAATGAAAATATAATTATTACATGAAAAGTTTATAAATTATATCGTCTTGTTATTTGTACTAATAAATATATTCCAGTAAATAGTATGTCAAATTAACCTAAAACCTACTCTTCTTATTCCAAGTCATGATTCATGATTTTTTAAGTAGCAATATAATTGGAAATTTCACACTATCATTGATTTCATGTGGTTTTCTATAAAAATTATTTCTCTTTAGGAAAATTGATTGATGTGTTAGGGTTGCTCTACTTTTAACAATTCATGTTAGGAAATTTGATCAACCACTTGATTCACTACATACCTTTTTTAGTCTAAAGATCAAATTCTTGGAAAATAAAAACCTATATAATTAGATTACGATTATATTCATTCATTTATAGAAAAAATTATAGTATAATTATCTATATACATAGTTACCATTATTCTCAAAAGGTATAATATAAATTTCACCACAACATATACTAGAAAAAAAATATCCTTTTATATTATTTTATAATATAGTTTTGATCCATTAAAAAGCACTATTTAATAATATATGAAATATTAATTCATGCCTCTCATTTTTCCTGGAATATCCTCCACAAGAAAATTACAAGAATAATAAATGATTTTATTGGGATTTTTATAATCAGGTGATGCAATGATATGTGATGAGACAATCCCTATATTCAACCATTAAAAATTTCCAAAATATTTTAATAAAATAAGAAATTTTTATCCTTTTATTGAATTGACAACAATTGACTTCTATTTTTTTATGAATACTTTATAAAACTTATGGAAAACCCTATCATATCCAAGAAATCCCCCCATTTTCTTTACTGATGTTAGTGGTCGTAGTGATAAGTTCACATAAATTTTGGATTTGTCATTTTTATTCTTTATCTTGAGGTTTTGTGGCATATAACAATCCCATATCTCAGTAAGAACCATTATTTTTCTAAATTTTTCAACAAATATTTAACACCCTAAGGTTTTATGAGAAATATTTTTTTATGTCTTATGTCATACACAAAATCAAAGGAATCTTTCACTATACACAACACTGGCTTGGCTTGCGTTACATGCAAGAGAAACCTTCCTCAATAGCTTGTGTTGTACGCAATACCGAGTTTCACTGAACAACGATATGTTATTAAAATATTATATAAACTAGATTTTATAAATAGTATTAACCAAATTTTTAATTTTATATAACATTATAATTCCTCCTACATATGATAAGAGAAAAATCAATTTTTTGGATAAAAGAATTCTGTTTTTCAAAAATACTATTTTTTTGCCTTTTGATGGCGCACACATTTTAAATATAATTATTAAATATTTTATGAGTTAAATTTGACAAAATAATCTTCTTATTTTGAATCAGGATATAAAAATTTACGTTGGATAAATCTTTGATACTTTTTTGATAACTTTCATATTTTGATGAGTAGTAAAAATACGCTAATTTTTTCATAAACACAACTTTTTTCATCAAGATAATATATATGGTAAAATTATAAAATTTAATTGTTATAAAGTATAAATAGAATATATTTTTTCCATTTAATATAATTTATGTCATTACTATTAATTTTACATTGAATTCATAGATAAAAACATTTCAATCTTCGGCAATATTTTAGCTTTTAAAACTCATTTTCTTAACAACGGGAATAATTTTAAATTAATTACTGCAACTTTTGTGTTTTGAATTTGGAAAATTGGATTCCATATTTGGATTTAGTGTGTCAAAAATATGTTAATAGTTTACTTTAATTTTTTTTTGATATTATGAATAGTGACTACAGTTATTTTTATTTACTATAGTTAAAGGTAAATCAGGTAATTAAGGGTTAAAATAAGATTATAAAATTTCTCTAACACCTGCCAAAATTCTATTGGATGAATAAAGATAGAACCATATCACCTAATGGTATGAATAGAATCATTTAAAGGAAGTTTTACCATTAAAATTATATAATTATTATTAAAACCAATGAAAGTGACAACATGTCACTCCCTTATATCTTATAAGTGTAATAATTATAATTTAGTAATAAATTTCAAAAAATTCAAAAATTAATAGTCTCCAAAAATATAATAAATTTATCTACCTCATGTGAATTTATTTAGAATTTTTTAGGGATTATATAAATATCATTAATGATGACACAATAGTGATGTTGAAATTATTTTATTGATTCAAATATCAAATAAAATGTTTTAGAAATATTAAAATAAGTATTATATGAACTATTTAATGTTCTCCACGAATTTTCAAGATAAATTTAACATGTTATGAATCTATTAAATCTTTTTTTTGAACATATATTCTGTGTGTATTTTATTTAAATTCAAATAAATGAATAGTGTCAAAATCATCAGTATTTTTATTTTATAAAAATAACACATTATAAAATTGTTTAAAAAACACAAAAATATTTAAAATTTATAAACTGAAATTTATATGGCCTATAATATCATAAATGATTCAATTATTGACAATTAAAAACACCTATGTAATTATTTATAACAATTTAAAATTTAGAATATTATTACCACAAATAAACATAAATAGATTAAATAAGGATAAATCAAGTTGATAAGGTTTAAAATTAATTCCAAACAAGTCTCAATTTTATTTGATTATGAGATTACAAACCTATATCATCAAATATCCGAATTCAAGTCATTTTTGAATTATTTAAGTTGGGTTTGAGTTTATTATAAATTAATATTTTTGAGGTTTCCAAAGGTGCCCCTCTCCTCTCTTATAAAAAGGCACCTCCTACCTCTCCTCTTCAAAACGTTTTGAGCCTTCATGCTCGGCCAAACCCTATGAATTTCTATTCTCCAAATCCCTAGAAACACACTAGAGGTCCTGTTATTCTTCAAATACCCACATTAGTGCCCTAAAAGGAGATTTAGAAGACGTGCGTCGAAGAAGAGGTAATATCCTTTACCGATTCTTTCAAATTTATTTCATCTTCTACTTCCTCTTAATTATTTGTTTAATTATAAAGTAATAAAATCAGTATCACTCATAAACATATATGGTATTATAAATATGAAACAACCATATTTCACCTTCTATCCATCCAACAGATAATGAAATCACTGCGTGTACGTATGTACGGAATACCGTCCCCATGCTGTGGTGTAATCTTTTTTCCACCACCACCTTACTTGGATGTGTATAATGGTGTAAAGAATAACTATATAGTATTATAATAACATTATACTAATTCTAATATATTCTATCATCCAATCAAAAACCATTCATTAATTATGGGGATGATATCATTGCTCATGCGTACGTACGGCCTATCGTCTCCACGATTTGATGTGACTCCTTCGACATGATCTTTATTGAATAATGATTATATAAATGAATTAAATGAATAAATATGATATATATTATACTAAAACCATTCTGAAAATGATATAACTATAACCTAAAATAAAATAATAAGAATTTGTTCAACAAAACACGCACAAGAACATAAAGCAGTGAACACCCAAATAACATGTAACAATGAAATATTACTAATAAGATGATAAGAATATGACCATATATGATATCATAACACTGAATATGATTATATAATAAGTCAATTAAATTATTTAAATCATTATACAGGTGTTTTAGATATATACGAAGCATATCAGACCTAAGGTAAGGGATAATTATTCCAATCACGTTCTTATCCGGGATTATTTATTCGTAAGTATTTACTGGGGTTATGTTTATCATCCATATCCATCTTTTCTAAAAATGTTTTCATAAAATGTTTAAAATTATTCGATGTATGTTTAAATTCATTTTTACCTTTTTTTACTTTTACCACATGGTATGGAAGGAATATTTCTTTTGTTTATCATATGAGGTACTTTTTGACTTTTCCGAAAAAAGTATGAGCAGAAGGTTTTTTAACTTATACGGAAAGAATGGATTTTTACAGTATCATAACTCTTTATTTACATGAATATTACTATAAAATATTTCATGGTTATTTTCAAAAAAAAATTGCATCCTTTTAAAATTTCATTTCATTTTGAGAAAAGAAAATTATTTTTGAAGAAGAAAGGATATTTTCCTCAAGAACTGAGTTCAAATGTTTTATCAAAATAATTTTCCATATAAGATGATATAGGGATATGTTTCTATACCTATTATTACACTGATTTTATTATATTACGATGGAATTATTTTTATGATGTAATTTTATGTTATATGGATTATGTTATGATGGAATGTTCTTTAAGAATCCCATTTTTATTACATGGGTTGTGTTATGATGTATGATTTATGATTTTGTGGAACACAAAAGAATGGTTTAATTATAAGATGGGTGAGACCTAAATCTCCCTCCAATGCATTGGGTAAATATTTATATCTCAGGAGATATACATGGTTGGAACGACAAGTTAGTCTGGTTCATTGATACCGGACTTGAAAGAGGAGTGAACTCAGTTTAGTAATGGACATTGTCTGCTATGATGGTCTAGGCAATGAGTCTTGAATAATATGAAATTATTTTCTATGATTATTTGTGTATTCCAAAAAGTTTCATTTTTTAAGTTATGATTATTGGGATAAAATTTCACTACTATGATTAATCCCATGTCATGATATTATGATCTCTTTTGAAGGATAATATTTTCAAATGTTATGTTCTTATGAATATGAAATGATTGATATTTCCTTTGTTTACCCTTACTGAGCATTTGATCTCACCATTTTGTATGTTTTCGTTTCCCTAGGTCAATAAGAAGGACATTAAGTTGGATATTCCAAAAGGTACTCTAGATATGATGAAATAAACGGGACACAATGTAGATGATTTATGAACTAGTTGTTTAAGTTTCCCAGTTTATAAATACACTATACCTATACGATCCTATCATGTTTTTTTATATGTTTTAATAAATATGCTTCAATTCTGATGTAATAACAATGTATTTAATTTATGGGTCGTTATAGTTGGTATCAGAGGAAATGAATAGTCAACTTATGGAAACTAGTTTGTGAAAGCCTTGGTAAGAACCCTAAGGATATGTCTAAGAATAGAACATAATCATAGTGTATTAGAAATTTCCATGAATAACCTATGATAATACCTAATGTGTGAAATTTTATTCTTGATTATGTGGTTTTCTGGTTAAGACTAGTGTTTCTCACACTATGATTTTTGGTTTTAGCCAATGGCTGGAACCTGAAGGAACCGTGTCAATACTAAATGTGATGGAAAGTGCAATGATTGTCCCCCTGATCAAATAAACGCTATGGGAGATAGAATGAAAAATTCTATTTCCATGCTGACACAACATTCTCAAGATATGAATCATGCAGGACTTCCAAATGAGCAACATAAAGGGAAAAAATTTGTTTAATCCTTCATGAGACAGCGTCCAACTTCGTTCAGCGGTTCTTCTAATCCATTAGTGGCTGAACAATGGATCAGTACCACTGAAAAAATATTTTTAGTCCTGTAATGTTCTGAACATGATAAATTCAGCTTAGCATTATATCTTTTGGAAGGTGAAGCTGATCGATGGTGGAATATAGTCAAAAATACAAGGCAAAGGGATGAAATTTAGTCCATGGAATGGGATGAGTTGAAGAAATAATTTTTTAATAAGTACTTCCCTATTATTCTTTGAAAAAAGAAAAAGAATGAGTTTCTTCAACTGAAGCAAAAGGATGATGAACATGTTGGTACCTACGAAGAAAATTTTACAAGACTTGCAACATACACTTCTGGGATTATTATCCAACATGAGAGTAAGATCGATCAATTCATTAGTGGATTAAATACATGTCTCCAAAGGGAATTATCCATAAGGTACATCAATAGCTAAGAGGAAATTTTTTGATGTTCTCTCAAGATTGAGATGATGATAAGAGTAACCCATCAGTTATATGGGTTTGATAAGAAGAGGAAAATGGAATTCAAAGGAAAATATAAAGACCACACTGAAAATAAGATGAGTTTTCTTTTATGCTCAAAGTGTGGAATGAAATATGGAGGGACTTTTCTTAAAGGGACATGTAAATGTTTTATGTGTGGAAAGGAAGGTCATGGAGAAATTGAATATCGATGTAATGGGTAGAAGATGTCCAATGATGCAAACAAAGAAAGTGATACTAATAATGCACCTCCTACACTTAAATGTTACAAGTGCAAGGAAATGGGGTGTTATACTAGTCAACTCCCCAATCCAAGGGTTATGGATGATAATTGATGTCAACAAAATTTTATGGCCAAAGACAATGGAATTTCACATGCAATTACTATCAGCGATATGGAGTATGATAATGAACAGGTTAAAGGTATACTTACCATCCACTCTAAAGTAGAAAATGTTTTATTTGATTATGTATCCAACCTCTTTTTCATTTATGAATAATTTTTAATGTTATCATTATATTACCTCAAAAATTTGATATTGAGTTCGCTGTGACAACTCCTAATGTCACAACAATCGCATCAAAAGTTTATAATTCTTCTTCGATTGATTTTTTTCGGAAAGTGCTTCCTGCAAATCTTGTGATCCTTCCTATAGTGGAATTTGATGTGATTCTTGGCATGTATTGGATTTCTTTATATGGATCTCATATCAATTTCCAAATAATAGAAGTCACATTACATAATCAAGATCAATCTACTATCATCTATTGATGCAAGGATGAATATAAACATCCATTAGAAATTTCTTCCACCTTATGGATCATGATTCCAATAAATGAATGTTATTTATCTCAAATGGTTGGGGAGAAAATCAATATTAAGAATGAACCCATTATACAAGATTTTGATGAGGTCTATCTGGAGGAATTCTCTGGTCTTCCACCAAATCGTGAATTTGAGTTTTCAATAGAACTTATACTGGGTTCTATGCCTATTTAAAAGACACCATATAGAATGGCACCAATTGAGTTTTAGGAATTTAAGAAGTAACTCAAATAGAATCTTGTTAAAGGATTCATATGCCCTAATGCATCACCTTGGGAAGTACATGTTCTATTTGTTAAGAAGAAATATAGATCAATGAGACGTTGCATTGAATATCTATAACTTAACAATATCACTATCAAGAACAAATATCCTCTCCCACGCATTGATGACTTATTTGACCAACTACGCAGAGCTCAATACTTTTCCAAGATTGATCTTCGTTTAGGATTCCATCATCTAAGGGTAAGAAAAGAGGATATACCAAATTCAACATTACATAAAAGTTATGGAAACTATGAATTTATAGTGATGCCTTTTGGTCTTAATACTTCCCCTACTATCTTCATGGATCTAATGAATATAGTCTTTAGAGACTATCTTGATCAGTTTTTGGAAGTCCTTATAGATGATATTATTGTCTATTCAAATAGCAATAAATAACATGTAGATCACTTATGAATTTTATTGAAGACCTTGATAAAGGACAAGATTTATGCCAAATTTACCAAGTGTGAATTTTGGCTTCAAAAGGTTTCATTTTTGGGTCTCATAATCTCAAAAGAGGAGATATCTGTGGATCTAGAAAAAACGGTGGTTATTGAAAGATGGTCGAGACCAATAATAGTAACTGAAATCCAATGTTTTCTTGGTTTAGCTGGGTATTATCGACGTTTTGTGAAGGCTTTTCCAAGATTATCTAACCCACTCACCAAATTGACTCGGTAATAAGTTATGTTTGTTTGGATAGAGAAATATGAAGAGAATTTCAAAGAGCTAAAAGGAAGGTTAGCCAGTGCACCTGTGCTCACAATGACTTGTAGTGGAAAAAGGTTTATGATCTATCGTGATCCATCGAAGAAAGGGCTGGGGTGTGTTCTCATGAAAAATGATATGGTGAAAGCTTATGCCTCATGACAATTGAAAATCCATGTGAGAAATTACCCAACTCATGATTTGGAGTTAGCTGTAGTAATATTTTCATTAATGATTTGGTGGAATTATCATAATGGTTAATGGTGCGATATTTATACTGATCATAAAAGTTTAAAGTATATTTTCACACAAAAGGAGCAGGATATGTGCCAAATAAGACGGTAGGAGCTGATTAAGGATTACAACCACTCAATTCATTACCACACAAGGAAATTAAACAAGGTGGTAGACGCATTTAGTCGATAAGAAAATGCTAGCTTATCTATGATGAGGATCACAAAAGATCCAATATATATGGATTTGAAAAGCATGGATCTTGGAATTTTAATGAAAGGGGAGATATCTTATCTTTCTCAAATAAATGTTCAACCTTCCATACAAGTGAAGATTAAAGAGGCACAGAAGTATGATGTTAGGCTAAAAAAGAATGTGAGAAATGTTCCAGAATTCAGCCTTGATTATGATGGGATAATAAGGTTCAAGAACCGTGTCTACATTCCTCCCATACAAGAATTAAAGGATCTGTTGGATGAGGCTCATAGTTCTTCATTCTCTATTAATCCTAGAAGTACAAAGATGTACATGGACCTAAAAGAGTACTTTTGGTGGGATGGCATGAAAAGAGATATAGTCGAATATGTTTCTCGATGCTTGGTTTGTCGGCAAGTTAAAGCTGAGAGACAGAAGTCTAAGGGGATGTTACAACCATTACCCATACTAGAATGGAAATGGGAAAACATCACTTTAGACTTTGTCATCGGACATCCTAAAACATTTATAGGCAATAATTCTATATGGGTTATATTTGATCATATTATAAAGTCGACACACTTCATTGTTATTAGATAATATTTCTCTCGTAGCCAGCTTTCCAAGATATATGTAAATGAAGTGTTAATATTGCATGGAGTACCACTTTACATTATATATGATCAGGATCCGAGGTTTATCTCGAAGTTCTGGTGAAGTCTCCAGCATTCTATAGATACAAAGTTGAGTTTCATCACTACTTATCATCCTCAAATAGACGGTCAGTCTGAGAGGACAATTCAAGATCTAGAAGACATGTTGAGAGCTTCCTCTATAGATTTCAAATGTGGTTGGGATCAACACCTACCTTTGGTGGAATGTCATTATAATATTAGATTTCACTATAGTATTCAGATGGATCCTTTTGAAGGTCCCTATGGAAAGAAATGCAGAACTCCAACTTGTTTGGATGAAGTTAGGGAAATAAAGCTATTGGGACCTGATCTTGTAGATGAAATCCAGAAAAGGTCAGATCTACTCAACAACGCATAAGAACATCTTAGAGTCGACAAAAAAGTTATTTCGAGAACTGAAGAATAGAACTACAGTTTGAAGTGGGTGAAAAAGTGTTCTTACGAATATCTCCTTGGAAGAGAGTAATGAGATTTGGGAATAAGGGAAAGCTGATCCCTAGGTATATCATTCCTATCGAAATACTGGATCGTGTTGGGAAAGTATCTTACCTATTGGTGGTTCCACCAAATATCTCTCACGTTCATGATGTGTTCCATGTATCTCTCCTGAGAAAGTACATACCTAATCCTTCACATGTACTAAACTCAGAAGTTGTACCACTAGAGAAAGATCTTTCTTATGAAAAATAGATGACAGAGATTCTAGATCGTACAAAAAAAGTTGTATGAAACAAGAACACTCTCTTGGTAAAAGTTTTATGGAGGAACCACCAATTAGAAAAAGCTACATGGGAACTTGAGGATATGATGAGGGAGAGGTATCCTCATCTATTTTTTACGAAGTGATGAATTTCGGGAGGTTAAATTCATTTTAAGGGGGGGGGGGGTAGAATGTAACACCCTAATATTTTATGAGAAATATTTTTTTGTCTTATTTTATATGCAACACCAAAGGAATCTTTTACTACAAACAACACTGTATTGTCTTGCATTACATGCAAGAGAAACCTTCCTTGATAGCTTGCGTTGTACACAATACTGAGTTTCACTAAACAATGATATGTTATTAAAATATTATATAAACTAGCCATTATAAATATTATTAACCACATTTTGAATTTTATATAACATTATAATTCCTCTTACATATGATATGAGAAAAAAATCGATTTTTCAGATAAAAGAATTATGTTTTTGGAAAATGTAGTTTTTCTACCTTTTGATGGAGCACCCATATTAAATCTAATTTTTAAAAAGTTTATGAGTTAAATTTGACAAGATAAACTTCTTATTTTGAATCAGGATATAAAAATTTACATTTGATAAATTTTTGATACTTTTTTGATAACTTTCATATTTTGATAAATAATAAAAATACGCGATATTTTTCTTCAAAACAACTTTTTCATCAAGATAATTTATATAGTTAAATTATAAAATTTAATGGTGGTAAAGTATAAATAGTATATATATTTTTACTATTTAATATAATTTATGTCATTATAATTAATTTTACATTGAATTCATAGTTAAAAACATTTCAATCTTTGGCAATGTTTTAACTTTTGAAACCCATTTTCTTAACAACAGGATTAATTTTAAATTAATTACTGAAAATTCTATGTTTTGAATTTTTAAAAATAGATTCCATATTTGGATTCATTGGGTCAAAATTATATAAATAGGTTACTTTTATTTATTTTTTTATTATGAATAGTAACTACGGTAATTTTTATTTACTACAGCTAAAAGTAAATCGGGTAATTAAGGGTAAAAATAAGATTATTAAATTTCCCTAACACCTGCAAAAATTCTAATGGATAAATCAAATTCGAGCCCTATCACCTAAGGGTCAGAATGGATTCATTTCATGGATTTTTTACTATAAAAATTATATAATTATTATTAAAACCAACGAAAGTGACAACATGTCACTCTCTTATATCTTAAAAGTGTAATAATTTTAATTTAGTGTTAAACTTCATAAAACATCAAAAATGAATAGTATACAGAATGATAATAAAATTATTTACATCATGTGAATTTATTTCTAATTTTTTGGTATGAAATAATTATCATTAATGATGATACAATAGTGATGTTGAAATTATTTTATTGATTGTAATATCAAATAAATGGTTTTAACAATATTAAAGTAAATATTATATGAACTATTTAATGCACTCCACAAATTTTCTAGATCAATATGACATGTTATTAATCTATTAAATCTTTTAGTTAGAACATATCTTCTGTGTGGATTTTATTTAAATTCAAATAAATGAATAGTATCAAAATCGACACTATTGTTATTTTATAAAAATAACATATTATAAAATTGTTTAAAAATCACATAAATATTTAAAAATTATAAATTGAAATTTATATGGTATAAATGTCATAAATTAACCAATTATGGTCAATTTAAAACACATAAGTAATTATTTATAACAATTAAAAATTTAGAATATTATTACCGCAAATATAAATAAATAGATTAAATAAGGATAAATCTAGTTGATAAGGTTTAAAATAAATTCCCAACATGACTAAATTTTATTGGTTGAGGATATTACAAACCTATATCATATAATATTTTAATTGAAGTAATTTTGGAAGTATTTACTGGGGTTTGAGTTTATTATAAATAAATATTTTTGAGGTTTCCAAAGGTGCCCCCCTCCTCTCTTATAAAAGGGCACCTCCTCCCTCTCCTTTTCACAACATTTTGAGCCTTAATTCTCGGCCAAAACCTGTCCATTGTTCTTCTCCACTTCCCAAGAAAAATTCTAGAGGTCCTAGTATTCTTTAAATACCCACATTAGTTCATTAATAGGAGGTTTATAAGAGGCGCGTCAAAAAAGATGTAATATCCTTTACTGATTCTTTCAAATTTATTTCTTCTTCTACTTCCTCTTCATTATTTGTTTCATTATAAATTAATAAAATCAGTATCACTCATATAATGATATTTTATTATAAATATGAAACAAACATATTTCACCTTCTATCCATCCTACAGAAAATGAAATCACCGCCCGTGCGTACGTACGGAATACCGTCTCCACGTCGTGGTGTAATCTATTTTCCACCACCACCTTACATGGATGGGTATAATGGAGTAAAGAAAAACTATATATGATTATAATAACATGATACTAATTCTGAGATATTCTATCATCCACTCCAATATCATTCAATAATTATGGGAAAGATATCATCGCTCGTGCGTACGTACGGCCTACCGTCTCCACAATGTGATGCGACTTGTTTGACATGATCTTCAATGAATAATGATAATATAAATGAACTGAATGAATAAATATGCTATATATTATACTAAAATAATTATTTAAATGATATATCTATAACCTAAAAAAGAAGAATAAGAATTTATTCAACAAAACACGCATAAGAACATAAAGCAGTGAACACCTGAATAATGAGTAACAATGAAATATTACTAATAAGAAGATACGAATATGACCATATTTGATATCACAAAAATTACTATGATTCTGGAATAATTCAATGAAATTAGTTAAATCATTATAAAAGAGGATCATATACATACGAATCATATTAGACCTAAGGTAAGGGATAATTATTCCAATCTCATTCTTATCCAGGATTTTTTATTCATAAGTATTTACTAGGGTTATGTTTATCATCCATGTCCATGTTTTCTAAAAATTCTTTCAAAAAATGTTTAATATTATTTGATATATATTTATATTCATTTTTTACCCTTTTTTATTTTTACAACAAGGTATGGAAGGAACCTTTATTTTGTGTACCATATGAGGTACTTTTTGACTTTTCCAGCAAATGTACGAGAAGAATGTTTTTTAACTTATATGGCATGAATGGATTTTTATAGTTTCATAACTCTTTATTTAAATGGAGACTCCTCTACAATATTTCATCATTATTTTCAACAAAATTCCATTAGTTTAAAATTTCTTGTCATTTTGAGAAAATAAAATGATTTTTGAAGAAGAAAGGATATTTTCCTAAAGAAATGAGTTCCAGTGTTTTATCAAAATCATTTTCCTTATAAGATGATATAGGGTTATGTTTCTATCCTTATTATTAAATTTATTTTATTATGTAATGATGGAATTATTTTTATGAAGTCCTTTTATCTAATATGGATTATGTTATTATGGCATGATGTTTAAGAATCCCATTTTTATTACATGGGTTATGTTATGATGTATGATGAATGATATTGTGGCGCATATAAGAATGGTTTCATTATGTAATGGGGGGACTTATATCTCCCTCAAATTCATTGGGTAACGATTTATATCTCATGAGATAGACATGGCTTCAATGGAAATTTAATCTAGTTCAGTGATACATGATTGTAAAGAGGAGTGAACTTTGTTCAGTAGTGGACTTTGTCCGCTGTGATGGTCTTGGCAATGAATCTTGACTAATATGAAATGAATTTATATTATTATGAGTGTATTCCACAAATTTTAATGTTTTAAGTTATGATTATTGGGAATATATTTCACTACTATGATTTATCCCATGTCATGGTATTATGATTTCTTTTGTAGGATACGATTTTAAAATGTTATGTTCTTATGAATAGGATATGATTTATATTTTCTTTGTTTACCCTTACTGAGCATTTGAGATCACCCTTTTGTATGTTTTCTTTTCCCTAGGTCATAAAGAAGGGTATTGAGTAGATATTCCAAAAGGGACTCTAGATATGGTGAAATAAATGGGACACAATGTAAATGATTTATGAACTGGTTGTTTATGTTTCCCAGTTTCTAAAGACACTATACCTATACGATTCTATTATGGTCTTGTTATATGTTGTAATAAATATTCTTTGATTCTAAAGTAATTACAACATATGTAAAGTATGTTTGTTTATAAAAATTTTCTCTCTAAATCTTGTTAGAGCCTTTAAAAGGTTACCAAAAGAATCATTAAATGTAATTCTAGTGAAAAACATTCAACCATGATTACATAAATGAACTTCATGAACCATGATTTTAAAATTTCATTAAAAATTCTATAAAATATTTTTCAATCTGCACTCCAAAATTGAATTTTTTCATATAAAAGATTCCTATAGGGACATTTTAATGTTGTCTTCTCTTGGTCAGTGAAATTAATAGTCACTTGGTTTTATCCTGAATTTCCATCCAAAAAGAAATAATGAGAGTATCCAAAAACACTCTCCAAAATCTAATTAATAAATAAAAATAGGAAAGGAATATTCCTTATTGAATTATTATATTTCATGAATTCTATAAAAACTCTCCAAACTATCAAAATTTTTGTGAAAATATATTCCTTATTCCCATTGGTGATGAAAATTGTACCACTTACCTTTGGAACATCATGAATAGGATTAACCAATGCAATATCAAAAATTGGTTAAATTTTCCTTATATCAATTAACTTTATGGTATCAACTATGATCACTTATTTTATATTAGGATTTTAAATTGAATTATATTCAATGGTTGTCCTCATTTTAACCTTCATTATGTTCTTATCCATGTGGACAGTTGGACTTATTATATTGATGTCAGATATAGTCTTAGAAATAAAAAGTGTGAAAACAATGTATGATGTTTTATGGTTAAGGGAGTCTTGAAGTTATCACCTTCCCCGCACTATTATTCTGCATTTTTATATCCTTTTTCATTTAATAATGGAGTGTCATTTTGGTAAACTAAAGGGATTTTACAAAAATTACGGTCTCTTTACTTTCAAAAGGATATCATTTGTTCCACATTTCTCCACCCATTCCAAGTACTTGATTCAACCAAAACAATTTCTTAGTCTCTCCTCAACACCGTCAGTATTCCCTTTAGGCCATTATCTCTCTAAATAACCAAACTAACGAACCTTAAGGGGTTTCCTAATATATAACATCCATGGAAATGGTATTGCTCACAACCAAACATTTTTAAGAACATTTCTTATTCTAAACCCCTATATTCCCCTCTCTCTATAAAGGTATGATAACGAAACCATTTTTGATATGTTTAGATTTTATTAAAATAATTGAATATCATTTTTATACCTTCTTTAAAAATCATTTAGAAAAATTAAAACATCATCATATGTGTGTGTGGACTACCACCTCTATGGAAAACATTCTTTTCCCTGGACTACCTAATATGCATGAAATTAAAAATTATTTAGTAATTACAAATGGTATTTGTGAAACCATTAATAATATGGAATAGTAATATTTATAATTGTTTTTTTGTGATCGGTAAGAAATGGTTAAAGTATCTTTAACAACCTTAAATAGACTAATCAATGCACCATTTTTGGGTTTATTTTTGGATAACCATAAAAACTATATAGTTATTTTTTTGATGGAATAATAATGGAAATAATACCTCAGAGTTTTGGATATCATGAATTTATTTTAAAAATCCTTTAAACATGGCCAACGGACTAAATTTGTTAAAACAATTTAGCAAACGTCCTTGGGTAACATATGTAAATTGAAACCACGCAGAAAAAATAAATAAAAAGAGCCAAAAAATAGAATATAGAAAATTTAATATATATGAATAATGTTATTGGGTATATATTTAATGAATTTTATTTATTTATTTAGTATGTTAAGTGGATGTGATGAACACATTCAGACATGAGGAAACTAATATTCTTTACTACCCTTTCTACTTGTTCGTAAAAGTTTCTCTTTTTTTCACTTTTTATGCAATATTCATCTACTGAACCTCTTCTATTTTTTATTTATGTTCCTAAAATGTATAGGTATTTGAATATCCATTTATTTTTTGGGGTTATGTATAATTTTAAATCCCTTCAAAACACCCAATTTAATTTAATCCCAATATAAGGGAACTTTTATATTTCATATATAATGTAAATTATCACCCCCATAAAATGAATTTTAAAAATGAATCGATTATAAAAATAGTAATTGTTTTATAGATAATACTCTTCATTCTATTTTTTATTCGTTTATAAAAATAATCTATTTCCTTAATTAAAAATAACGTTTTATTATTTCATAAAATATATAACCAAGAGGTTCATTTGTATACATACACTCGATAACATTTACATGAATTTTAAATAATGGAACAACATGTAATAGATCTATATGAATTTTTCAATTATTAATGTTAAAAATGATTTAATTACTTCTTTTCTTGGAAGTACTTATGATTTAGACTTTTGTTTTTTCTTTAATCAGAATAATGATATCCACTTCTTTCTCATGGGGTTTATCAGGATTATATTTTATTTATTGTTTCTTTAACTCATTTGACATATGTATGCATGTAAACAATATTATTTTTATTATCTGATGGGTGGGATTGAAATTATATATCCCTAAAATTTGTTGGATAAAAATTTATATCACAGGAGACGTTATGTATGGGAATAGGGTGTGAACATTACCATCTATGAGACTTTTCCACCATGAATATTAAAATGGGGAGGGAACCAGATCCACCATATGATGATGATCAATATGTTTATGGAATAAGGAGTAAACAATTCCACAGTGAGACATTGAAAACTATTTTTATAGTAATGGGGACTCATCCCTGTAATACCCTGAGATTTTATGAGAAATTTATTTTATGTATTATGTTATATGCAACACCAAAGGAATCATTCACTACACACAACACAGGCTTGGCTTGCATTACACGCAATCATGACCTTCCTCGATAGCGTGTGTAGTACGCAATACCGAGTTTCACGAAACATCGATATATTGTTATAATATTATTATGGACTAGAAGTTATGAATATTATTTACTATATTTTGAATTTTATAACATTATTATTCATATTACACATTTTCTAGAACATGGTATGAGAACAAAATACATTTTTTGGGTAAAATAATTATTTTTCAAAAATACAGTTTTTCCACCTTTTGATGGAACACCCACTTTAAAATATAGTTTTTTGACATGTTTATAAGTTCAATTTGACAAAATAAAATTCTTCTTTGGAATCAGGATATAAAAATTTACTTTGGATAAAGTTTTCATATTATTCTTATAACTTTCATATTTTAATTAATAGTAAAAACACGCTATATTTTAATTAAAAACATCTTTTCTCATCGCAATAATTTATATGGTTAAATTATAATATTAAATGTTTTTAAAGTATAAATAAAATATATTTTTACCATTTAATATAATGTATTTCATAACCATTAATTTTACATTGAATTCATAGGTAAAAACATTTCAATCTTTGGCAATATTTTAACTTTTAAAACTCGTTTTCTTAACAACGGGATAAAATTTAATTACTGCAACTTCTGTGTTTTGCATTTTGACAAATGGATTCCACATTTGGATTCAGTGGGTCCAAATTATGTTAATAGGTTACTTTTATTTTTTTGATATTATGAATAGTAACTACAGTAATTTTTATTTACTTAAGTTAATGATAAATAGGGTAATGAAAGTTAAACCTATGATTATAAAATTACCCTAACACATTCCAAAATTATATTGGATGACTAAAATTAGACCCATATCACCTAAAGGTCAGATTAGATTGATTTTATGGACTATTGACCATGAAGATAATTTAATTATTATTATAACCAAAGAAAGTGACAACTTGTCACTCTCTTAAATCTTATAAGTATAATAATTTTAATTTAGTGATAAACTTCATAAAAAATAGAACATGAATAGTCTATAGAAATATAATAAAATTATCTACATCATGTGAAATTATTTATAATTTTTCGGGATTAAATAATTATCATTAAAGATGAAACAATAGTGATGTTGAAATTATTTTATTGATTAAGATATCAAATAAATGGTTTTAAAAATATTAAAATAAATATTATATGAACTATTTAATGTGATCCACAAATTTTATATACAAATATGACATGTTATAAATCTATTAATTTTTTTTTCAAACATATCTTCTGTGTGGATTTTATTTAAATTCAAATAAATTAATTGTGTCAAAATGAACACTATTGATATTTTATATTATTAAATTGTTTAAACATCCCAAAAATATTTTAAAAATTAAAATTTAAAATTTAAATGATCTAAAATGTCATAAAATATCGAATTATGTATAATTAATTACACATAATTATGTATTTATTACCATATAAAATTTATAACATTATTACCTCAAATAAAATTAAATAGATTAAATAAGGATAAATCAAAATGATAAGGTTTAAAATAAAATCAAAAAATGTCTAAATTTTATTGGTTGATGCGATTAAATCCATATATCATCTAATATCAGAATTTGAGTCACTTTGGATGTTTTTATGTGGGTTTTAGGTTTATTATAAATTAATAGTTTAGAGGATTCCCAAAGTTCCATTCTCCTCCCATATAAAAGGGAACCTGCTCCCTCTTCTCATTACACACCTTTGAGCCTTCAATCTCAGACAACCCCTGGCCATTTACCTTCTAAACTTCCCTATAAATAGACTATAGGTACTGGTCTTCTTCAAAGACCATGTTTAGTGCCCTATGAGGAGGATTCAAAGAGGCATGTCGAAGAAGAGGTAATATCCATTACAGATTCATTCAAATTTTTTTCTTCTTCTACTTACTCTTATTTATTTGTTTAATTATGAAGTAATAACATCAGTATCACTCATATACTGATATGTTATTATAAATATGAAACAACCCCATTTCACCTTCTATCCATCCTATGGAAAATTAAATCACCGTGCATACGTACGTACGGAATATCGTCTCCACGCCGTGGTGTAATCTGTTTTTCCACCACCACCTTACTTGGATGGGTATAATGGTGTAAAGAATAACTATATATGGTTATTATAAAATCATACTAATTCTATGATATTATATCATTCTCTCCAATTCTATTCAATTATTATGGGAATAATATCATTGCTCGTGCGTACGTACGGACTACCGTCTCAATGAACGCGATGAGATTCATTTTCCATGATTAACCATTCAAGTATGATTATAAAGTATATATATAATAAATAATCATGAAATATATTACATAATAATGATACTGGGTTTATGTACATATATGTTTCATTTACTTAATTCTATTTAATTCAATAAGGAAATGAAAACAGCGTTCATGCGTACGTACAGCCTACCATCTCCATGAATGGTGTATTTCATTCCATTTATCGATAGATCATATATATATTTATATACTGAATATATATTATAAATAAATAATGTTTTATATTCTGTAATTAAGTAAATTAGGATATTAGTAATAATATTAAGAACAACAAATAGAAACACGTTCGATAAATGAAACGATTTTACCCAAAACGCTGCTTTAACATGGAATTTACAAAATAATGGGTAATATAAAATCATAAGTGAACCATATATGATATCATTACAATTAATATGATTCTTTAATAATTCAATGACATTATTTAAATCATTATACATGAGGTTCATATACATACGAAACATATCATATATAAGGTAAGGGATAATTTTTCAATCTCATTTTAATCTGAGAATGCTTATACGTAACTATTTACTGGGGTTATATTTCTCATCCATGTCCATATAAATGTTTTCATAAAGTGTTTAATATTCTTCCATATATGTTTAAAGTCATTTTTACCCCTCTTTACTTTTACTTTTTTTTATGTAAGGAATCTTTCTTTTGTTTACCATAGGCATTACTTTTTGACTTTTCCATTAAAAGTATGAGGAGAAATTTTTTCTAATTTATACAACATGAACGGACTTTCACAGTTTCATAACACCTTATTTTCATGAAGCTTAATCTACAAGATATAATGATTATTTTCAACAAAATCCTTTTCTTTTCAAATTTCAGGGCATTTTGTGAAAAGAAAATGATTTTGAAGAAGAAAGGATATTTTCCATAAGAATTCATTTCAAGTGTTTTATCAAAACCATTTTCCATCTAAGATGAAATTATTTCAAATGTGTCTGATTCATATATAATGTCCCTATGATTTACATGGTTTAAATTTTCTGATGATTAAATGATATCCTTTTTTATGTGGATTATGTTATCCTGGGATGATGTTTATGAAACCCATTTTGTTCTTTGGGTTATGATGAATGATTTATGTTTATGTTGTGGCACACGTAAGAGTGATTTCATTATGAGATGGTTGGGACCTATATCTCTCTCCAATTAAATAAGTAATGATTTATATCTTATGAGATAGACATGGCTAGAATGGTAAGTTAGTCTGGTTCAGTGATATAGGACTTGAATGAGGAGTTAACACGATTCAGAAAGGGACTTTGTCCACTAAGATGGTCTTCGAAGCAATTCCTTGGCTACTATGGAAATAATATTATATTATTAATGGTTTTTCACAATTAAATGTTTTATTACCATGTTATTTTATCATGATTGATGTTCCTTTATGATATATACCTTACGTACTTCCAAGATTTATGTCTTCACTCAAGATTTTGATGTTTAGATTTTATGTTCACGTTTTTGAGTTCAACTGTTTATGGATTTTTTTTTGTTCTCTATGTTTTCCCTTACTGATAATTTTCGCTCACCCTTTTTTTGTTTTCATTTCCCACAGATATAAAGAATGGTTTTAGGTTAGAAAACAAAAGTGGAAGATCATTATGGGAGATGTTCAAGATCTTTCGCCATGTTTAGAAGATTATTCTTCCATATTTCCAAATACACAAAACTATTACTTTCATTATGCGTTTGTTTTTTTATTTATTTAGTATTCTGAAAAAGTAAGCTAATGTCCATGTACATAAAGTGTGGGTCTCTACAGTTGGTATCAGAGGAAAGGTTTAGTCAACCTTTGGAAACTAGGGTGTGATAACTTTAGTGAGATCCCAACAGATATTTCTAAGGTATGTCTAGGGATGTCCATAAGGTTAAGTATAGGTATAGGTTATAGTCCTATAATTATGGTAAAAATATTAGAGTAAAACATAATATGTTATATATTGAAGGTACTTTCCCTTTATTATGTTGTTTTCCTAGCATTATTTTTCCTCTCATACTATTCTTTTTGGATTTTAGACAATGGTTGGAACCCGAATGAACCGTGTTGATCAATGTAATGGATGATCCAATGATTGTCCTCCTGAACAGACCAATTTTATGGGAGGTGGAGTGAAAAATATTATTTCAATACTTACACAAGCTATGAATCATTCTGCATTTCCAAATAATAAGATAAGGGAACAATATTCTATTGAGTCATTCATGAGGTAACGTCCACCTTCTTTCAATGGGTCTTCTGATCCACTTGTTGCTGAACAATGGATCAGTACCATTGAAATGATATTTTCCATACTTTGATTTTCATAATAAGAAAATGTCATTTTAGCTGTTTACCATTTAGAAGGTGAAGCAGACCAGTGGTGGACTCTATTTAAGAATAAAAGGCCCCAAGATGAAATTGAATCCATGGAATGGAATGAGTTAAAGAACTTGTTTTTCAATAAGTAATTACCTAGTATTCTTTGAACAAAGATGGAGAAGGATTTCCTTGAGCTTAATCAAAAGTATGATGAATCTATTGGTATATACGAAGCGAATTTTACAAGGCTTTCAAGGTATGCATATGGATTTATCATCCAACCTGAAAGTAAATTTGATTGAATCTTCTGTGGCTTAAAACCAAGTCTTCTAAGGGAATTAGCTATAAGAGACATCAGTATCTATGATGAAATTGTGCATTGTGCTATCAAGGTAGGACTAGAAGTTAGTGTAACATATCCATCTCATGGTTTTGACAAGAAACGAAAGATGGAGTTCAAGGAAAAACCTCATAACCATGGTGAAAAGAAGGTGAATGTTTCTTTATGCTCATAGTGTGGAATGAATAATGGTGTAGATTGTCTAAAAGGTACTAGATAATGATTCAAGTGTGGAAACGAAGGTCATCAAGCAGCTGAGTTCCAAATTAATGGAAAAAAGGTTTCTAATGATGTGAATAGAGAAAAGACTACAGAGAAGGCTCCACCAACACTTCAATGCTTTAAGGGAAAGGAAATGGGGCATTAT
Source organism: Viscum album (assembly GCA_963277665.1). NCBI lineage: Eukaryota > Viridiplantae > Streptophyta > Magnoliopsida > Santalales > Viscaceae > Viscum > Viscum album. The sequence continues at coordinate 334,107,190 of OY728150.1, forward strand.
TCCCTAATCCAATGGTTAATTATGAGCGATGTGAGCAACCTCTTATAGAAAAGGACAAAGGGAAGTAACATGCGATCACTATTGGTGATGTTGAGTGTGACAACGATGTAGTTGAATTATTATGTGTTTATGTAACGGGGTTCCAAAATAATGTTGTGGAATCTAATTTATAGTACTGAGGAATAATGGAATATATATGTATTGTTTTATTATGGTTTTCAATAATTATATGGTACCGGTAACCATGAAAAGTAATTCAAATATTTTGTAAAGCAGATGATATGTTCATAATGAAGTGATAATGAGAAAATAACATGTTTGACAGTGTTAATGATCTCATGGTTGATATAAGGACAAAGTGATAGAAGTTTTGGGATTTTGGTATGTGAAAATAGTTTCCTTTTGACATCATTCATGTTTTCAATATGGTTATATGGTAATTCATGTTGCAATATAATACAAGATTAATGTATTAACATGTTCTAAATACGATCAAAAAGATATATTTTATGATATATGGGGGACAAATGATGGTATTCACATTCAAGGTTGATGAGATTTCTAGTAATCATTTTCTTTATACTATGATTTTAGACAGATGTATTTTGGATAAGTCTGAAGACTGGAATGGATTATTTCAGACATCAGATAGTATTGTTTAAGGCTAGAACTTTTTTTGACATTGTTTTTTTAATGTTATAAAAGTGATGTTTTAGAGAGAAAAAAAAAGACAACATGCGGGACGGGAGATAACTCGCCGCGTCAGACATGGTTGCAGGAATTGAACCCACAAACGAAGTGCGACAGACCTTTATTTCCTACCACTGGCCTACAGGATGTCCCTGGTTAGTAGAAACTAATTTTATTTTATTAAGAGGTATGATAGATGAAATATAAATCCATTTTTGGATTTATATACGATTAAACTCACTATAGATTGACATATGTGTATTTGATAACTTTTTATAACCTTTTGTTTGAGACAGATGGAGTGACCCATCATTATATCACATGATCTGCTAACACTTCACGAATGAAAAATTCACCTTCATTTCTTTAAGAGAGGAAGTGGAAATTGTTCAAGGCACGAAAAACGGTGAGATTTTTCCAAAATAAAGTAAGTATTTATTATAATTCAAATTCTTCAACTTTAGGGAAATCATCTTGAAAACCAAAAATTTTTTCCTAGTGCCTTTATATATGATGAATCAGATGGTACCATAGATCATCAAAAATTTATGGCTTTGTGATTGTTGGTTTTTTCATAGCCATGTTCTCTACCACTCTCTATCAGAACATGTTGGTTAGGTTTATCTTCCATATCTACATTTTCACATATGTTCTCCTTTGTGGAAACCCAATGATGAGTTAATTTGGGTAACTGATATGTTTCATACTTCACTTTTTAAAATTAAGTTTTAGTATTCCTTTTTACGGTGTGGGTTTCTATGAAAGAAACTTTCAAGTAGCAAACCATTTATAACCCTGACAAATTTTGAGGGCGAAATTAATTTTAAGGGGGGTAGAATGTAACACCCTGATATTTTATGAGAAATATTTTTTTTATGTCTTATGTTATACGCAACACCAAATGATTCATTCACTATACACAACACTGGCTTGTCTTGCGTTACATGTAATTGCGACCTTCCTCGATAGCATGTGTAGTACGCAATCCCGAGTTTTGTGAAACATCGATATATTGTTATAATATTATTATGGACTAGACATTATGAATAGTATTAACAACATTTTGAATTTTATAACATTATTATTCATCTTACACATTTTCTAGAACATGGTATGAGAATAAAATAAATTTTTCGGGTCAAATAAGTATTTTTCAAAAAATACAGTTTTGCCGCCTTTGATGGTGTACCCACATTAAATCTATTTTTTGAAATATTTATAAGTTCAATTTGAAAAAATAAATTTTTTTTGGAATCATGATATGAAAATTTTCTTTGGATAAATTTTTCATATTATTCTGATAAATTTCTTATTTTAATTAATAGTAAAAACACTCTATATTTTAATTTAAAACAACTTTTCTCATCGCAATAATTTATATCGTTAAATTATAATATTAAATAGTTTTAAAGTATAAATAAAATATATTATTACCATTTAATATAATTTATATCATTACCATTAATTTTACATTGAATCCATAAGTAAATTCATTTCAATCTTTAGAAATATTTTACCTTTTAAAACCCCTTTTCTAAACAACGGGATAAATTTTAATTACTGCAACTTCTGTGTTTTGAATTTTGAAAAATACATTCCATATTAGGATTTAGTGGGTCCAAATTATGTTAATAGGTTACTTTTATTTTTTTGATATTATGAATAGAGACAACAGTAATTTTCATTTACTTCAGTTAATGATAAATCAGGTAATTAAGGGTAAACCTAAGATTATAAAATTACCCTAACACATGCCAAAATTCTATTGGATGACTAAAAGTAGACCCATATCACCTAAGGGTCATATTAGATTCATTTTATGGAATTTTTGCCATGAAAATAATTTAATTATTATTAAATCTAATGAAAGTGATGACATGTCAACCTCTTAAATTTTATAAGTATAAAAAATTTTATTTAGAGATAAACATCTTGAAACATCCAACATGAATAGTCTCCAGAAATCATATAAAATTATATACATAATTTAAATTTATTTATGAATTTTATGGATTAAATAATTATCATTAAAGGTGACACAATAGTGATGTTGAAATTATTTTATTGATTGAAATATCAAATAAATGGTTTTAAAAATATTAAAATAAATATTATATGAACTATTTAATTTTCTCCACGAATTTAATAGATAAATATGACATGATATAAATCTATTAAATATTTTTTTGGAACATATCTCTTGTGTGGATTTTATTTAAATTCAAATAAATTAATTATTTCAAAATTGACAATATTGATATTTTATATTATTAAATTGTTGGAAAATCACAAAAATATTTTAAAAATTAAAAAATAAAATTTATATGATCACACATGTCATAAAATATCAAATTATTTATAATTAAGAACTCATAAAAAAGTATTTATAACCATATAAAATTTATAACATTATTACCACAAATAAAATTAAATAGATTAAATAAGGATAAATCAAAATGATAAGGTTTAAAATAAAATCAAAACATGTATAAATTTTATTGGTTGATGAGATTACAACCCCGTCTCATCTATTATCTGATTTTGAGTCACTTTCTTAGTTGTTAAGTGGGGTTTTGGTTTATTATAAATTAATATTTTAGATTTTTCCAAAAGTTCCCTTCTCCTCCCCTATAGAAGGGCACCTCCTCCCTTTTCTCTTTACACAGCTTTGAGCCTTAAAGCTCAAGAAACCCCTACCCATTTCCATTAGAAACTTCCATATAAACATACTAGAGGTCCTGGTCTTCTTAAAAGGCCAATTTTAGTTCCCTAAGAGGAGGATTCAAAGAGGCATGTCGAAGAATAGGTAATATCTTTTACTGATTCATTCCAATTTATTTCTTCTTCTACTTCCTCTTAATTAGTTGGTTCAATATGAAGTAATAACATTAGTATCACTAATATACTTATATGTTATTATAAATATGAAACAACCCCATTTCATATTCTATCCATCCTATAGAAAATGAAATCTTTGTGTGTGCGTACGTACGGAATACCGTCTCCATGCCGTGGTGTAATCTGTTTTTCCACCACCACCTTACTTGGATGGCTATAATGGTGTAAATCATAACAATAAGATTATTATAACATAACAATGATTATAATATATTATATCATTCACTCCAATTCTATTCAATAGTTATGGGAACGATATCATCGCTCGTGAGTACGTACGGACTACTGTCTCCACGAAGGCGATGAGGTTCATTTTCCATGATTAACTATTCGAGTATGATTATAAATTATATATATAATAAATAATCAAGAAATGTATTACATAATAATGATACTGAATTTATGTACATATATGTTTCATTTACTTAATTCTATTCAATTCAATAAGGAAACAAAGACAGCGTTCATGCATACGTACGGCCTACCGTCTCCATGAACGTTGTATTTCATTCCATTTATCGATCTATCATATATATATATATATATATACTGAATATATATTATATATAAATCATGTTTTACATTCATTAATTAAATAAGTCAGGATATGAGTAATAATATCAAGAACAACAAATCTAAACATGTATGATAAATGAAACAATTTTACCCAAAACAATGCTTTAACATGATATTTACAATATAATGGGTAATATAAAGTCATAAGTGAACCATATATGATATCATAACAGTGAATATGATTCTGTAATAATTAAAAAACATTATTTAAATAATTATACCTGAGTTTCGGATACATAAGAATCATATCATTTATAAGGTAAGTGATAATTTTGTAATCTCATTTTTATCTGAGAATGCTTATACGTAAGTATTTACTGGGCTTATATTTTTCATCCATGTACATATAAATGTTTTCATAAAGTCTCTAATATTCTTCCATATATTTTTAAAGTCATTTTTACCCCTCTTGACTCTTACTTTGTGTTATGGAAGGAATCTTTCTTTTGATTACCATACGCGGTACTTTTTGACTTTACCGTTAAAAGTACGAGGAGAATGTTTTTTTAACATATAAAACATCAACGGATTTTTAAGGATTCAAAACACCTTATTTTCATGAATCATAATATACAAGATTTCATGACTATATTCATCAAAATCATTTTATTTTAAATTTTCATGGCATTTTTGTGAAAATAAAATGATTTTGAAGTGGAAAGGATATTTTCCCCAAGAATTCATTTCAAGTGGTTTATCAAAACCATTTTCCATATAAGATAACATTATTTCATATGTGTATGTTTCATATATAATGTACCTATGATTTGCATGGTTTCACTTTTCTTATGATGAGATGATGTCCATTTGTTTTATATGGATTATGTTATCATGTGATGATGTTTATGAAACCCATTATATTCTTTGGGTTATGATGAATGATTTATGTTTATGTTGTGCCACACATAAGAATGATTTCATTATGAGATGAGTGGTAACTATATATCCCTCCAATGCATTGGATAATGATTTATATCTCATGAGATATACATAGCTAGAATGGTAAGTTAATCCGGTTCAGTGATATTGGACTGGAACGAGGAGTGAACTCGATTCAGAAAGGGACTTTGTCCACTAAGATGGTCTTGGAAGCAATGACTTGGCTACTATGAAAATCATATCATTTTCTTAATGGTTTTCCACAAATACATGTTTTATTCCCATGCTATTTTATCATGATTGATGCTCCTTTATAATATATGCCTTATGTAATTCCAAGATTTGTGTCTTTGCTCATGATTTTGGTGTTTAGATTTTATGTTCAAGTTTTTGCATTCAAATGTTTATGGATTGTTTTATGTGCTCTATTTTTACCCTTAGTGAGCATTTGAGCTCACCCTTTTTATTTTTTCATTTCCACAAGATATAAAGAAAGGTTTTAGGTAAGAAAACAAAATGGGAAGATCATAATGGGTGATGTTGATGATCTTTCACCATGTTTAGAAGATTATTTTTCTGTGTTTCCAAAGATACTAAACTATTACGGTCCTTGTGTGTTTGATTTTTTTATGTATTAAGTATTTCGCAGAAGTAATGTAATGTCCATGTACGTAAATTGTGGGTCTCTACAATCCCAATTCACCATATAATGTTTTCCACTATTCTTATGGTAATGTGGAGTGAACCAAATCCACTACTGGACTTTGTATACATTATGATGATGGTGTTGGGAGTGAACCATGAATTTTGTTTATAAATTTATGTCATATTACATTTACACATATACCATGATTCAATTATAATAAGACTCTATTTCCATTTGTAATTTTTTCATCCTTATAATCATTCTCTTTATGATATCATGTTATTTCTTGTTTACTCCCATGTTATGATTTATTTTCACGTGCATTACATTACTAAGTTATATAGCTCACCTTTTACCTAATTTATTTCCCTTGGGTATCCTATAATGTTTTCGATTTTCTATGTGAGTTATAAAAACTATGATGGGTTTTAAATAAATAAGATATTTTTACTATAAAGATGATTTATTTATATGAAAAAAAATTAATGACACTTGACTACGTGATCATGGATTGTAATTATTGGATATCTATGTGAAAAAATTATGAAAAAATCAAGGTTTGGTGATTTGATATCTATAGTGGGTTCCAAATAAAGGTCTAGTTATTTGTTAATCTTTGGATAAAATAACATTAGTGAAAACCCTATGAGATAATACAATGTTTTAGGGTAACATCATTTAATTTTGGAAATTTTTTGAGTATATGGATTTTATATAAATTAAATCCATGTTTGGATAATATAATGTATATGTGGTGTGGAAAAGATAAAACTATGGGTAATCACCCTGAAAAGGGTTGGTTTTATCAATAACTGGATCATTACTCTAATGTGTTATTAGTGGACCTAATACGGAACACCTAGATAGACACTCCATGGTCCTATTATTAGGACAGTTCATATTTTATTTAAAAAAAATTATAATGCATTTGATCATATTTTTTATGGAACAAAATTAGAATAGAGAACCTAAAATGAACGTAGCTATAGATAATAGAGATTTAAACATAGATTTTCATACATTTGGTTATTCACATATTGTATCAGTTACATCTTCTATGTTCATGTTTTGACTTTTTCTAAATAATTAATCAATGTATTCCCATCCCTAACTATCCTTTATTTAATAAATATTTTGTATATAGGAGGAATCATGTTAGTGAAAAGTGAAATGGTAATTGTGATGAATTCCTTAATAAAATTTCTACTACAAGGGGTGAAATAATTGAGAACCTCTTGTAAAATCTAGAATAATTGTCTAAAGTTATTAATAATAACTAAAATCACATATAACACCATCTGAGTAAGATTTTCGTAGTTCATTACTTTATGTGATAGAGGCCTCAACCTTTTAATAGATCATAAGATCCCATAATAACTAAAAATATTAAATTAATATACTAGAAACTATTTTTCCTTCAATGATCTGAGTAAGAAAATGTCATATTGGAATTTTTCACCATGAAGGAGAATCTAATCAGTAGTGGATATAGATCATGAATATGAGTCCCATTTAATACATAGAATACATGAAGTGAGACAAATTCAATAATTTATTTAACAATGATTATTTATCTCCAGCTGTCTATCATAAAATTGTTAAGTAATTCCATAGACTTATAAAAAAGGAGGTTTATACAGTCAGGTGTTATAAAGTGAAATTCACAAGGCTCCCAGGGTATGCCTTTGGATTTATCATTAAAATTGATTGTTATATCAATTGATTATTTAGAGGTATAAATCTGGGAATATGAAGATCATTGGAAATTAAAGGCATTCAATGTTATGAGGAATTTTTCCGATGTTCCCTCAAATTCAAAATAGATATGGGTTATTCTTTTTGGTATTAGTTTATTGGAGATAAAAAGGGAGAATATAGTTCAATATTATGGGACCACTATTTAAGAATCTTCGTAGTAAGAATATAAAACACTCCACATTTTTAAATTATTGAAAAAATAATCCTTGTCACTATCTCAAGGGGGTCGGGAAATGATAAAATTGTGAAACAAATATATAGGAACTATCTCAAGGGGATCAGAAAATGTTTAACATTTGGAAATTTGGGACATCATGAAAAAAAATTATAGTTGATATAAATAATCCCCATAATATTATTGAATATAGGAATTCCTAGATTAAACATTGGTCTATTCCCTTATGCTTCATGTATAAAAAAATGTGGATAAAATGAAAATATGAACTATGTACGATGTTTTCAAAGTTATCCAAGGATTAAACCCCCCAATACTATGATAGAAATGGTGGTCTTATTCTCTTAATACAATGGATATGAATCAAGACAACAATGTGGCTATAGGTATTCTAGTTATTAGTTCATGAATTGTGAATATACTATTCAATTCTTGTTCTATATATTAATTTATTTCTCATATGTTTAGTTAAAATATGAAAACATCACCATTATTCATTGAGGTTGAATTATTGATAAAGACGGAAAATAGTGAAATCATTGAATATTTATTATATAAATCCTCCTAAATAAATTTATTTTTAACTAATATTCCAAAAATCTGTATCATACTCTCTATAGAATAATTTTATGATGTATTGGGAATAGACAAGATATCTTTATATTAATCCCATATCAACTTCTTGGATTAGGAAACCACATTCTGTATAATGAATCATCTTATGATTCAATATAAGTGTATGTATAAGAAATAATATCCTTTATAATCTTCTTCACTAGAATAGATATTATTTCCTTGTAATAAGGTACATCTAGGAAAAATATTTCAAACACAAGAAATCACCACTCTTGAAGACATTGTTATTTTATTGGAATAAGTGGATATTTTCCTAGAATAGTTTAATATTACTTACTCTAATTAAGAGGTTGAGTTCTCAAATGAACTTATACCTAGATCCCTACCAATATCAAATAATTCTTATAGAATATCCCCTATTGAATTGCAATAACATAAGAAGAAACTAACATAGAATCATGATGGGGGTTTTATTAACCCCAGTTCTTCACCCTAGGGTGCCCTGGTTCTCATTGTAAATATGAAGGATGGTTCAATTTTTCTATCTCTTCATTATAATCATCTCAATAAGATAATGATAAGGAACATGTATCCTAAAAAAATATTAATGAATTTTCTGATAAGTTACATAGATCTGAATACTTCACTAAAGTGGACCTCTGATAGATATATCATTAGTTAACTGTGAAAATAGAGGAAATTTCTAATGCTTCCATTCATATTAGGTACATTAAATATGAGTTCATAGTCCTGGGATTTGAACTCATTATTTCACTTATATTATTAATGGACATATTGAATAGAGTTTTTAGATATTTTTTTAAAAAAACTATTGTAATATTTATAGATAATAATGATATATTCTCTAAATGTAATAGGAAACATGAGGATAATTTGAGTAATGTTATAAATACTTTTAAGGAGGAAAATTTATATGATAAATATTGTAATTATGAGATCTCAATGGAGAAAATATCATTTTTTTGGTATATTATCACATGTAAAGTGATATTTGTGAAGCTTTCAAAGATGAATGTAATTGGGGAATTTCATAGACCAAAATATGTTATATAAATATGTAGTTTTCTCATATATACATGGTGTTTTCAAGGATTGGTGAGAAACATATAAATATTTCAAAACCCACTAACCATATTATCTCTAAAGAGAGTAAGGTATGCCATGATAGATGAATAGTAAGAGAACTTCTTGAACCTAAATAAGATGCTAACCATAGAACCTAGAATCACACAACCAATGAGTGGGTAATGGTTTTTCATTTATAGTGATGATTTTTAAAAGGTTTTAAGACTTGTATTCTGGTCAAATGATAAAATAATATCATAATACTTAATACATTAGAAGGATAATTTGAAAAAATTATCTCCTCCCTGACCTAAATTTTAAATTTTCAGCATTTTAATTGAATATATTGAGGAAATATATCAACGAAGAGAAGTGATATATATATATATATATATATATATATGTTCCATAAGATCCTAAAATATATATTCACATAGAAGTAGATCAACACGTTCTAATGAATATGGTTTGATCTAATCAAGGATTATTAATGCTCTATCCACCACTATCATAGAAAGGTGAATAACACATTAGTTGCACTAACTATAAAATATCCTATAACCTTATTTACAATAAGGATTGAAATGAATAAAATATTTTTATACATGAAAATTATATTAAATTTAGTCATAAATAAAGGAACGTTATCCTAGCACTGTCAAAGGATTTCTCTACCAACCCTTCCAGTGAAAATTAAGATAGATAAATGTATTCCAGTAGACATATAGATGAAGGTGAATGATATAATAAATATAAAATCTAGGGAAGATTAATTTTCATTCCATCAAAGCTAGGGATAATGTAGGACCTTTTGGGAGATTCTCATAGATTGGAATTCTTTTTCCACCTTGGAAGCATGAAAATGTATAAAGATCTATAAAAAATATTTTTAGAACAATATGATGTTAGAGATTGTATAATATAAATTAATGTAGTTAGTGTATCCATAGGTAAAATATGATAGGATAATTCTAATGAGATTATACAACCATTACCCATATCTACATGAAAATAGGAAAACCTAACTATAGATTTTGTCACAAGACATCATAATTCATCAAAATGGAATAATTATTATTTGGTTTGTAGAGAACCATATTATAAATACTACTCACATCATTCAAATTAATATATTAATTTTCTCCCAATCAACATTCAAGGATATAAATTAGAGAGGTGGCATGGCTACATGGAATACCATTATTTATTGCATTAGTTCGAGATTTCACATTTACTATATAGTTTCAGAAGAGCCTTTAGCACACTTAATACATATATTTTAACTTTAATATGAAATAACACCCCAAAAATAATGGACAAAATTAAAAAATTATCCAGAAATTAGAGGATATGTTTTTATCTTTATCTATGGATTTCAAGGGAGGTTATGGCCATGATTTTCCATTGGTTGTGCTTTATTACAATATTATTTTCTACTTGATCATTCAAATGTACCCGAATGAATACCTATATAGGAAAATATATATAACACATATGTGATGGATGATGTTGGTGAGTGAAAGATTTTAAGACCTGATATGATTGAATAAATGTTGGAAAATTTCATGACCTTTTAGAAATACATCAGGATAACTAAAAGTTGATATAAGACATATTTTTGATAAGAATTTATGATTCTTGGACATTATGGTTAGTGAAACATTGTTCCTCCATGCATCACCATGTAACTGATCCATGAGATTTAAGAATAAGGGGAACCTATGTCCAAGATACATTAGATCCTTTCTGACATTTTATCACATCAGAGTAGTGGAATATAATTTAGCACTTCCATCAACCTATCTAAGGTTCACGATGTGTTCCACATATTCGTAGTGAGGAAGTACATACCAAATCCCAAAAATAAACTAAATCAACAGGTTTAACATTTAGAAGATGATCTCTTTTAAAAGGAACTAATAGTGACGATCATGGACCATAGAAAAAAGGATCTATGTAAAAAAACAAATTCACCAAGTTGAGGTAATTTTGTGAAATCATACGTATAAAGAAGAGATATTGGACCCAAAAAGACAATGAAACCAAAGTACCCACATTAGTATTACCTTAGTGCAATGAATTAATTTAAATGAAAAATTTCTTAATGTGTAAGAATATAATGACCATAAAATAAAATATAGAAATTTTATATATGAATATATATGTATGCAATATATGTTAATATTAATAGTAATAACAAACTCTACATTATCATTAATTAAAAACATAATATCTTTATATGATTATTTCTTGCTATAAAATATATTTTTAAAAAATTCATTTTATTTAAAAACATATATTTATAACTCATTTTTACCACTAATATAAGATTAATGTAATAATATTAATTCAATTTTTTGATTAATCATGTTAAAAATTGGTTAGGATTGATTTTTTAGATTTTTTAATATAACTTATTGTTTAGTGAAAAATACATTTATTTTCCGAAACTGTGAAATTTGTTAATTTATCCATATATATATATATATGAGATTTATAATTTTATAAAAATTATAATTGATCATATATATATTTAATTTCAATGTTATGCATGGAAAAGTTATTTATTAAAATATATAAAACCTATGTTTATCTTTATAAAACTAATGTAATATTTTAATTCCAAAAAAACAATGTTTGATATTTAAATTTAATTAAACAGTATTTTAATAAAATATATTTTTTTATATATTCTAAATCAGATTAAAATTTATTTTTTAAAATATTCAAATTTATATCTTGAAAAATAAATCATTGATAATGCTTTCTCACATATAAAATTTACGCTTAAAATAAACATTTATATGAAATTATGTTTTATGCCTTATGTGAGATAATAAAAAAAATAATTTCTATAACTCTTTGATTTTTTATTTTTAAAATTATTAAATAATATCAATTTTATTTTTTTTATTTAAATTTATTATCATGATTGAACATCAAGTTACCACAGTAATTGTAAATTTGGGTAAAAGTGATTAAGCATTGCAGAAAAGGTTAAAACATGTAAAATCACATATATTATATTGGATATTAGAGGGATGATCAACTTTATCTCTTTTACAATTCCATTAATGGACAACTATTTTACTTTTTCCCAAAATAATTGAGCGACATTACTAAAAACATACAGGATTATGCAAAACTATCAATCCCGTTACTTATAAAAGGATGTCAACTCGTCCTCATTCCTCCACCAACTAAAACTATTTGAATCAGCTAAAAATATAACCATTATCTCTCTCTAAAACATTGAATATCCCTTGAATCCCCTGTATCACCAGAAACCAGGTTATGGAACCTTATGGACTTCCCAAGGGAGAACATCCATTGGAAAGGTAATACTCTAAAAATATTTTTGAAGTAATGTTCATCTTATTCACCCCCAGGGTCCCCTATACCCCTAAGGTATGATAAAACCATAATGTTTACTATTTTAGATTCAATTTTATTATTGTAATATTATTTTTATACCTTCCTCTAAAATCCTTGGGAATAATAAAAATGGTTCCATGCATGTGTGGGGACTACTACATCCATGAATGGCATGTTTTTTCTATAAAAACCAAAAATAGATGAAATTCAGAATACATATAATTTGTAAAAATTATATCTATAACACCATTAATATTATATAAGAATTTTATTGTGAATTCTATTGGTGTGATTGATGGGAAATGATTTTAGTAACTTTAACCCCCCCTAAATGGACTTATCAAGGAACATTTCCTGATTTCGGTTTATTATGAGATAAAATTTGAAACTAGAAAATAATTATAATAATTGAATAATAAAGTAAATAAAACTACCAAATTATTGAGAAAATGATTTTATTTTCTAACACCAATGACCACTCTCCACAAAATTATTGTGTTACACTAAAATTAACCATACAACCCCGAGTAACTGACATTAGGGGAAACTAGATTAAAAATAAATTAAATAGATATAAAATGGACCTTATAAATAAATAATATTATGTTTCTTTGGTATGTAATTATTGAACATAAATTAATTATTCTAGAAGTTATTTTCCAGTATATAGAACATTCATACACGAGGTAAAGGATCTTTATACTACCCTTGTTACTTGTTTATTAAATGTTCTCTTTATTTTTATCACTTTTATATAATAATATTCTCATTATAAAAATTTATTTTTGTATATATGTCTCATAATTATATTCCTATTTAAAAAACCATATCATTGTTTGGGGTTAGACATGTTTTGACTCACCATTAAATTAGTACTTTAATGTAAACCTTATTTAAGGGAACATTTCTATCTCTTGACTCATATAAACAATCACATGGTTAAAATGTATTGAAATAAAAAATGTATTCTAAAAAATCATTATAATTTTATGGATAACCCTATTAGTTTAATTTTTTATCATGAATAATAATAATCACCTTCCAATACTAAAAATATCCTTCAAAAATTTCATAAAGGGGCAACTACAATAGTTTCTTTTTCTTCTTCTTCTCCATACCATTCTGATGATTTTTCTACAATGGAACTTCATGTTCAATAATTATTAAAAAATAATAATTAATAATATTTAGATTTAGTTAATTCCTTCATATCATTTAAATCCTTATTATTTATCTTTCAATTATATCTTGATTTAGAATTATGAAACCTACTTCTTTCTTAGGATCTTTATAGTGTTTATTAATTATGTATAGTTTCTTTTTCACATGTGGAAAATATATTCATATTCATATTATGATTTTTATTATGTGATGGGTGGGGATAGAATTATATTTCCCCATAATTCATAGATTAAAAATTTATATCTCATTAAAAATTACCTATGGTATTAGGGATTTAACCAAATCAACAATGGAGCTTTATCCAGTATGTTTATTAGAAATGAGAGTGAACCCTATCCACTATGTGAAAATTTCAAATATAATTATGGGAAAACATAGTGAACTCATTCCACTGTGGTACTTTATAAACTCCATTTTTCAATAAGAGGTGTGAAACAAATAAAACATTGGTGAGGAGGGAAATATGATTATTATCGTAATAAAAATCCCATCATAATGAGACCTAGAGTAAGAAAACTATTGATTATCATAAAACATCTAAAATGAAAAATGATTAAAAATGTAACCATTTTTTAAACCTTAAGTTAACTAAATTGGACAAGGATGGAGGATCATAAAAAATAAGCAATTAGAACCTTGAATGAATAAATATTAAACCCAATATATGTTATAAATGTGGGAAGAAACATTGGTGGAATTTCCTCAATGGGACTAGAAGATTATTTACTTATAGAATTTAGGGTCATAAATCATTAAAAACCATAGGAAAATGTACATGTGGGTTATAATTATGGTATTAGAAAAAATTCATCTAAAACGACTAGTAATGGTCCAATTCCTTAAATGTGGAAAACATGGGCATTACCCATGTTATAGTCAAAAATACACAGATGGTAAGAATGATAATCCTGAACAATAACTGTTAAAAATACTAGTTATATCTTATTTAATGATTATAAATAAGGTGGATATGTGATAACTAAATTAAATACATCAAAATTTATTATATGGGATTTTTTAACCCTCTCTAATTGCTAGAATATTTTATAAGAGTACAGACCTGGTGTTTTGATTACCAAATAAAACAACTATTTTTATTGTGGTATCATTTCCAAGTTTAATTTTATGGTAATATAAATCATAGAACAGTAGATATAAATAGATTTTATATGATTTTAGTAATGGATTAACTATTTATATATAGGCTCCATATTTACTAATCATGGTTAGATTACCCAAAAAATCCTCATTATGGGAAAAATTATTATTGTTAAAGATAAATAATAGTATCCATTATGGAGAGATCGTGACATCACTACAATAGAATATGATAAAAACAAATCATCTATGTCAGATCCTTAAATGTACCACATCCATGTGTAGGCCCCAGTATTTCATTAGCATATGAAAGCACCATGCCAGTGGTGTATGTAGAATCAACCCTGTCCCAAGATGTATCTATAATAGGAAATGGTAGTGAGTTGAAAATGGGGGAGGATTCCTAGTGACCTCATAGATTGGATTAGTTTTATAATTTGGTTTGATTCCCTAGAGCATGTGATCACATGTATAATGTGATGAAATCATTTTCTCTCTTGGAATATCTTATTTGGTTACATTAAGAGTCAAATAGAGTACACATGGTGGGGTATCCATCCCTCACCAAATATTAGTCAAGATTTCTTCATGGAGTAAGAAATGTATGTACAAGTTTGAAAAGGGGGTGAGGGTTTGGGAAGTTAACATTTGGATTTAGTGATCCATGTGAGGGATAAGATAAAAAGGTAACATGGATGTGTAGTTGAAGGAAACCCCAAAAAATTAATAAGAGTGGTCAAAATGTGGATATCAATGAGCCTTATGTGGATGATGATCATTATTCATTCACATCATCATTCTACATTAACTTTTCACGAGTACTCCCAATTTGAATAACCACTATGAATGAGAGACCACATCAGGTGGTATATCTATTATAAAAATAGAGAATCACATTTGATTACTCAAACCAATTAAAGATAATATCTCACAAAAATTATGAATATTAAGTATACGAATAATAAAATAGTTTATAGCAATAAACCATGATAAGTTTTAAATGAAGATGTTTTTGAATTAAGAAAATATAGGGATTATGAGAAATATAAGTTATTACATGTTTTTAATACATTTTTTGGAAAATTAATACTCAAGTAATAATATAAATATCCCTATCTAACATCATTATTAACTAATAATTAAAAATTATGTGGATGAATTTTATTTTAGGTAGGCAATGTAAGGACTTGATATTTCACTATATGTTCTCCTTGAATAAATAAATATTGAATTGTTTTTCATGTACTATACAAAACGGATATAAAAAACATGATACATATTTAATATTAAATATGATCATTTAAATTTATCCATAAAAGTAGAAGGAATAAAATTGGTGTAACCATATTACTGAATCAATAAATTAAAAAGAAATGAATGGAATTCTGAAGTTAAAGTATTCACTATGAATCCCATTTATCTGAGATCATATGAGAGTTCCATTTCTAGGGTTTCCATAGGATCAATCCAAATATCAACTCAATAAATAATTATTTAATGTGTCCCATATATGGGAAAATTTTATGCACGTTGTGGTTTTTTATAAATAAATTCTATGACTTTTTCATAAAAATCAAGTGAGGTTTAGATGTTGTTTATAGTGGTCGTAGAATAACCCTTCACGTAAAACACACCCATTTAGTTTCCTTTTCCTTTATAAGAATTTTACAATGGGGTTTATTTATGGAACTAAAAACTACCAACATTACCCTTATTTTTTATACTTCATGAACTTGTATTCTGAAGACTATTGGCTATTGAGATATGGTTCCAACAATTACATAAAAAATTACATTGGTCGAGAGGAAGGATGTTTAGTCTTGTTACACCTTTTTAGAGTTAATTATTGAAAAATCTAGGACACTTATAGATTTAATACTTATTCATAAAAATTTATTAATTACAAAATGTTGGTCAAAAATCCCTCAAGGCATCAATGAAGCATTTTTTAGGTGATTGTGTTTGTTGACAAAGTGGACATCTGAGTGGTGATTGTTGACAAAGAAAAACAATGACATTCAAATTTGTTGAAAAAGAGGATTTCATGATGGAATGTCAAGTTCAAGAGCTGAGGTCAATGATCCATGTTTGATTCACGAACGTCGACAAAAGGAATGGATGATCTGGTGGCGGTACAAAAAGAACAGATACAAGGTGGCGCCGTTTTCCAGTGTTCGCCAAATTTTTGGGCCTGAAAATCGACAAATGAAGAAAAGTGTTTTTGGAAAAGGTACTTGCACGCCGAGGACTTGGAGTATAGAAAACTTGTGCGCCATATGATTTTCAAGATCAGAAGATCAAAATATGGACAAGGAAATAGGTTCGCACAAGTTTGGGAGTTGGTCGTGCAAGTGTCTAAAAGGGAAGAAGACTTGCACGCCGAGACTGGGTCACACAGGTGACTTGCGCGCCATCGCGTAGGGTGGTCAATTTTCCTATAAATACTGTACCACCCCTCTTCATTCGGAACCGGAGTTCAGCACTTTTAGAAATTAGAGCTCCCATCGCGTAGGTGTGGTGGTCACGCAAGTGGTGTGTGTGGTCGCACAGGTGGGACTTGCGCGCCAGGGTGATAGTTGTGCGCCAGTGTTTGAAGTTGCGTGCTAGTGTGGAGTTGTGCGCCAATATTGGATTGGGCATAAAAGGAAGTGTGTCGTGCAAGTTTGGAGTTGAAGAAGGTTGTGTCGCGCGTGTTTTTGAGGTAGACATGTGCACCAGTTATGACTTGCGCGCCGATACTTGCGCACCGAGATTGACTTACGCGCCATGTAAGGATTATTTATAGTAGTGATTTTCAAGCTGCGTGGAAGTTAGATGTTTTCCCGATACCTTTGGTGCAAAGAGATATTCACCTACGGGTGAATGTTGTACTTAAACAGAGCATCTACATACAGAGAAAGATGCATTCATTCATGAAAATGAAGATACCTACAGATCTATAAACTATGAGTGGATTTCGTCCAAGTGCAGTGAGCAAAGGAAGAGAAAGAAGGTGATCCTCTCCACCGGAAGTGTGCCAGAGAGAGAGAAACAGGGAGTGACCCTTGGGGAAGCAGTGATTTGACCGTAAACATTGTAAAGGCAGTGATCCTAGGCATAGAAGTGATCTAGTCCTAACATTGTAATCCACAGCTAGTGAATTTTAGTGGAATTGGTATGACCGGAAACTTGTCGGCATATGCTCCTTGGACGTATCCCTTTGCGGTGAACCAAGTAAAATTGTTGTGTTCTGTGCATGCTTTACTTTCTGTTTACTTTGTGCAACAGGAAAGATAGAGAAGAGTGTTTTTCATAACAGCGAAACAAGATCGGAACGGGTGTTATTTTTAAATTAGTCATACCCTGATTCACCCACCCCCCCCCCCCCCTCTCTCAAGGTATTCAGCCTTGTGGGCGTAACAATTGGTATCAAAGGGAAAGGTTGACAGTTGTTCTTCTCTCAATGGAGGTCACTAATCATAAAGGTATTCTGTTCTTTGACGGATGTAATATTCAGATATGGAATAATCGAATGCAACACTATTTCTGATCTTTGGGAATGGATGTGTTTTCAGCAGTTATGCATGGTATCACAACTGATATTGATAGTGGTACATTATCAGAAGCTGAACATAGAGAGTTGGATGCTGATTCCAAAGCAATCAATGCCTTAGGGGGAGCCCTCTCCAATCGCATTTATACAAAGGTGATTTCATGAAAAACATCACATGCCATGTGGGAAAAGCTTTTGAATATATATGAAGGGGATACAAAGATGAGAGAGGCAAAGCTGTAAGTGTGGTGGAACAAGTATGATGATCTGAGAATGAACCCGAATGAGTATGTTGACGCATTCTTTGATAGGGTAAATGCTGTGGTAGAAGACATACGGGGTCTTGGAGAAATTATCGAAGATATAATAATTTTGAAGCGCATATTGAGAAAACTTCCACCTCGGTTCAATCCGAAAGTTTCTGTTTTGGAAAATAAAGACCCAAAAGAACTGACATTGAATAACCTGCACAGCACTCTTGTGGCATATGAAATGAGAAATGATGATAACGAGACTGTGGAAAAGGGGAAATCCAAAGAGGTGGCATTCAAGGCCATGAAGAAGCTCACCATTGAAGATTCTAATGAGGAAGAAGAGACATATGAGGTGATGTCATTCCTTTATTCAAATCTGAAAATATGAAGAGGAATGTTTAAAGGGAAACTTCCACTAGCATGCTTTCGATGTGGAAAGGTTGGTCATCTTTCGGCAAGGTGTCCCAAGAAGTTTCAGGATAATTATAATGACGATGATGAAGTTTAAATTCCCAAGAAGAAGAGTTCATCATTTGTGAAAGGGAAGAAACAATTCAAGGGAAATTTCTTCAAGAAAAAGAATCTTCTTTCACAAGAATTTGAAAGTTCAGATGAGTCTGAGGATGATGAAGTTGAGGAGATAGAGAATTGCATAGATCATGGGGAAAATTCCTTGGTGGAGATTGTTGGTAGTTCTTAGAAAAAGGAAGAAGCTGACACTAAAGAAGAAGAAGAAATTGAAGGGAGAGTTGATATGGAAGCCGAATTAGAAGCAGCTCTTGAGGAGATAGATGTTTGGAGAGCCAAAATGAAGAAATCCAATAAAGTGGTTCGAGATTCCAAACTCTATATACAACAATAGGATGAAGAAAAGTCTGAGCTATTAGAAGAAATTGATATACTAAAATCCTTAACACCAGAGAGCTCAGAAAATATTGTTGAGTATAAGCTTAAAATTGAGGAACAAAAGAAGGAAATTGATTGTTTGACTAACATAGGAAAGGAGCAGGTAGGATGTATCAAAGAGGTTGAAGAATAAGTGGTCAGTCTGCGACAAAGAATTAAGGATCAAGAAAAACTCTTGACCCCCAATGTGATATCAGAAAAGCAGGACATTCAGAAGAAAGAGAAGATGAAAGAGGAGCCTAGCAGTTCAGCAGGGAAGAAGCAGCAATTGAGCTTAGATGTTAAGGTTGTTTCAGGACTGAATCAGGAGAAATATTCTGTGACAATTGCAGTCAGACTGCAATCACACGTCCCGAAATTGAAGGTTGATTTGAGCACAAAACAGAATCAAAATATTCAGAGATCCCAAAGGGAAAATCATAGTGCTGAAGTATCACGAAGGAATGCATCCTATATCAGATGTTATTGCTGTGGGAAAATGGGACAGTCATAGTATGTGCGTTCCATAGCCAAGATATATAGAAGTGAACAAGAACAAAGGTAGAAGCCAAATAGAGAACGGTTTTCCAGAACATATTTTGAAGGACACTACTTTTGGTGCGGAGGATTTGGGCACATTGCTAGGTACTACACTTCGACAATTCAGAAAAATGTGCCAAAGCAGAATCAAAATGTTCGCAAGCAGCAGATCAATAAACCAACAAGTGAGTTAATAGTTCAGAATAGATTTGAAGCTCTGCAAGATGAAGCTGGTCCATTATACTCTGAGAAATAACAGAAGCCTCAATCCATGCCGAGTATTAAATAAAAAGTATGGACCAAGAAGAGGAAAATTGAGAAGTCCGTAGTTTCTAAAATTGCCCTTAAAGCATCAGATCGTTCTGGTGTGTGGATTCTTGATAGTGGTTGTACATCTCACATGACAGGCAACAAGGATCTGGTTACAGGTATAAAATATGACAAAGAAGGAGTTGTCAAATTTGGAAATGATGAAGCCCTGAAGATTTTTGGCTCAGGGAAAGCCATGTTTGGGGGGATAAGAAATGAGATGTGCTGATGTCTTGGTAGTAGAGGGTCTCAGTCATAACTTGCTTAGCGTCAGTCAACTATGTGACTCTGGGAACTCCATCTGATTTAACAAGAAGATGTGAATTGTTAAAGGAAAATATGGAGCAGTCATTCTCCAAGGAAAACGAACAAAGGGAAATCTTTTCTTGGTAGGTGGGGAAGAAGATTCGTGCTTTTTATCCAGAGAAGAAGAAAACCAGCTGTGGAATAAGTGACTTGGCCATCTATGTCAACCATCCATGGAAGATCTGGTAAAGTGTGATGCCGTTAGAGACCTTCCCAAACTATCACGTGACCACACTCATACGTGTGATGCTTGTCAACAAGGGATGATCATCAGAAATACATACAGGCCAAAGGAAGAGAAATCAACTAGAGTGCTCGAATTTGTTCATGATGATGTATGTGGACCCATCTCACCAAGAGCTATAAATTGGAAAAGGTACTATGTTCTTTTCATTGATGATTATAGCAGAATGTCCTGGGTATTCATCATTACCCATAAGACATAGGTGTTCAATTGTATAAAGTAGTATAGGAGGGAATCAGAAAAGATGCTTGGGCAGACAATTCTGAAGTTTCGTACTGATAAAGGTACATAATTCACAAATAGTCAGGTTGAAAACAATCTCAAGAAACATGGGATAAGGCATCAAGATTCATCAGTAATAACTCCCCAATAGAATGGAGTGGTTGAAAGGAGAAATCGGATCATCAACAACATGGACGGAACAATGCTTATTAATAAGGACCTACCAGAGAAATTTTGGAAGGAAGCAGTTTTGACATCGGTCTATATTTCAAATAGGTCTCTGTTGTGTCCGAAGCAGGGGAAGACTCTATATGAACTGTGGTACGCAAAGAATCCAACGTTGAAATACTTTCGAATCTTTGGAAGTAAGTGTTTAATTCTCAACAATGAAAATCATAGGAAGTTTGAGGCACGAGGAGATGAAGGGATATTCCTTGGCTACTCAGGTAAAAGAAAAGCATATAAATGTTTCAACAAGAGGCTGGGAAAAAGTGTTAAGAGCAATGATATCACTATAGTTGAAAATGAACAGAATACTCAACGATCCAGTGAACAATTCCTCAATGAAAGTGATGATGAGGTAAGCAACACAGGGGGAGCAGAAGTGGAAGAGGCTGACTCAAAAGAAGACACCCATGATGAACAAGAAAGTGTGATGTCTGTATCTACAAGGAAGCCAAAGAGTCGAGCTGAAATTGATAGACAGAATATCATTGGCGATCAGACAGCTCCAGTTCAGACTCGAAGAATTATGTCATTACAGCAAGCATTGTTTTTATCCCAGGTGGAGCCAAAATATTTTTCCGATGTAACTGAAGATGAAAACTTGGTTCAGGCTATGAATAAAGAGCTAGATCAGATTTAGAAGAATCAAACATGGGAGATTGTTTCAAGGCTAGTAGACAAGAATGTCATCGGGACTAAACGGGTTTATCGCAACAAGATGAATGAATATGGAATAGTGATTCAGAACAAAGCACGACTAGTGTGCAAGGGATACTCCCAGATAGAGGGAATTGATGTTGATGAGACATTTGCACCAGTTGCAAGGCTGGAGACAATCAGATTATTTTTGGCCATACCAGAGCAATGAAAGTTCAAAGTGTTCCAGATGGATGTCAAATATGCATTCTTGAATGGTGTTCTAGAAGAAGAGGTTTACATTGAGTAGCTGGATAGTTTTCTTATTCATGAGGATGAGAACAAAATTTGTAGGCTGAAGAAGGCATTGTATGGGCTGAAACAATCACCAAGAGCATGGTACTCAAGGCTTGATCAGTACTTGAAGAATCTTGGTTTTCAGCGTGGAGGAGTTGATTAGAATCTCTATTTTAATCATGACAGCAATCAAAGGATGATGGTGCTGGTGTATGTCGATGACATAATTATTGGCGGATCAAATGAAGCTCAGTGAAGAAAGTTTTCCGAGTTCATGAAAAATGAGTTTGAAATGTCAATGATTAGAGAGCTAATGTTTTTCCTTGGTCTACAGGTGACACAAGGAAGGAATGGAACATTCATTTCTCAATCTAAATATGCCAAGGAGGTCCTGAGAAGGTTTGTAATGGAAAATACCAAGGAGATGAAGACTCTAGTTGCTACCCGGATGAAATTATCAATAGATGAGGATGGCAAGGCAGTTAATTTCATAGAATACAGGCAAATCATTCGGAGTCTGTTGTACTTAACCGCAACAAGGTCTGATATTGTTTTCTCCACATGCCAAGAAGCAAGTTATCAGAGTAATCCCAAGGAAAGCCACATGCTTGCAGTGAAAAGAATACTTCGGTATACCAAGGGAACAGTGGACTTCGGACTGACATATAACGACAACTCTCAGAGAGAGTTATTGGGATATATTGATGCAGACTGGGCCGGTTCGGCAGATGATAGAAAATCAACGTCAGGTGGTTCATTCTATCTTGGTGGATTATGTATTTCTTGGCTAAGTAAGAAGCAAGATTGCATTTCATTGAGAACCACAGTAGCTGAGTATATTGCGGCCACTCAAGCATGCACACAGTTATTATGGATGAAACAGCAGCTTGAAGATATGGGAGTTGAAGTGAATTCTCCGATCGGAATCCATTGTGATAACTCAAGTGCAATAAGTCTCATCAAAAATCCCATCCATCACTCAAGGACAAAGCACATTGAGATAAAATATCATTTTATCAAGGAGAAGGTTGAGCAGGGAATCGTGAAGTTGGAGTATGTTCCTACAGAGCTACAGGTTATAGAAATTCTGACAAAGACCTTACACAAGGAATCTTTTGAGAGGCATCGACTGGCTCTCCGAGTTCAGTCAATTCTCCGCACTTGAAATAGTGTGGATTTGGAACACCCCCCCCCCTCTGCCCGAGGTATGATGTGTTTTTCCCTAATGTGTTTATATGTGTTCTCTACTATGTTACAGACTACAAAGGAGTGTCCTTTGGGTTTATTGACAAAGGGGGAGAAAATAGTGATTGTTCAAGGGGGAGACAATGTCGGGATTTGATAAATCAAGAATGATATGGGGAGAAGCTGACAAGTGGAGCAGCCAGATAGGGGGAGTTGAAGCTAGTTGAATGTGCTTAGCCAGTGCTTAGCTTGGACAACAGAGGAAATAAGGTTAAAAGAGGTTTTGAAGCTGATAAAGAGTTGAACTTGTGAACCGAAAGGGGGAGTGTATTAAATCTGACGATGCTAGAAGTGATTGATCAATGAATAGATATCACGACACCTGTGGATCTTGATAAAATCAGAAGAGTAGTGTTAGAATGTGGTAAAAATATTTCCAAGAAAAAATTGGTCTTCAAAAAAGTCCTTCAACAATTGGTATCAGTTTAGTACAAATTAGTATCAGTTTGGTGTCAAGAGTGGATGTCAGAGATGAAGTGATTCATTGATGAACTTTTCATTTACTCTTGTTTCTCACGCCGAGAATTGCTCATGTGGGCTTAGAGTATGTGTTGAGTAAATCCTTTATCGTTATCAGAATCGCAATGAGGCGAATGGTGGATGAAAAATTAATGATGTATCTTTCCATATATGAGTTTTCAACAAACCCAAAGGGGGAGATTGTTGGGAAAAAATCCCTCAAGGCATCATTGAATCGTTTTTAAGGTGATTTTGTTTGTTGACAAAGTGGACATCTGAGTGGTGATTGTTGACAAAGAAAAACAATGACATACAAATTTGTGGACAAAGAGGATTTCATGATGGAATGTCTGTTTCAAGAGCTGAGGTCAATGTTCCATTTTTGATTCACGAACTTTGACAAAAGGAATGGATGATTTGGAGGCGGTAAAAAAAGAACAGATACAAGGTGGCGCTGTTTTCCAGTGTTCGCCAAATTTTTGGGCCTGAAAATCGACAAATGAAGAAAAGGGTTTTTGGAAATTGGACTTGTGCGCCGAGGACTTGGATTATAGAAAACTTGTGCACCATATGTTTTTCAAGATCAGAAGATCAAAATATGGATAAAGAAACAGGTTCGTGCAAGTTTGGGAGTTGGTCGCGCAAGTGTCTAAAAGGGCAGAAGACTTGCGCGCCGAGACTGGGTCTCGCAGGTGACTTGCACGTAGTCGCACAGGGTGGTCAATTTTCCTATAAATACTGGACCAACCCTCTTCATTCGGAACCGGAGTTCAACACTTTGATAAATCAGAGCTCCCGTCGCACAGGTGTGGTGGTCGCGCAAGTGGTGTGTGTGGTCGCGCAGGTGAGACTTGCGCGCCAGGGTGATAGTTGCGCGCCAGTGTTTGAAGTTGTGCGCTAGTGTGGAGTTGTGCGCCAATATTGGATTGGGCGTAAAAGGAAGTGTGCCACGCAAGTTTGGAGTTGAACAAGCTTCTGTCGCGCAAGTTTTTGAGGTAGACTTGCACGCCAGTTATGACTTGTGCGCCGATACTTACGCGCCGAGATTGACTTGCGCGCCAAGTAAGGATTATTTCCAGCAGTGATTTTCAAGCCGCGTGGAAGCTGGAAGTTTGCCTGATACCTTCGGTGCAAAGAGATATTCATCTACGTGTGAAAGTTGTACTTCAACAGAGCATCTACATACAGAGAAAGATGCATTCATTCATGAAAATGAAGAGACCTACAGGCCTATAAACTGTGAGTGGATTCCTTCCAAGAGCAGTGAGCAAAGGAAAAGAAAGAATGTGATCCTCTCCACTGGAAGTGAGCCAGAGAGAGAGAAACAGGGAGGGACCCTTGGGTAAGCGGTGAGCTGACCCTAAACACTGTAAAGGCAGTGAGCCTGGGCATAGAAGTGATCTAGCTCTAACATTGTAACCCATAGCTAGTGAAGTTTAGTGGAATTTGTACGACCGGAAACTTGTCGGTGTATGCTCCTTGGACGTAGCCCTTTGCGGTGAACCAAGTAAAATTTATGTGTCCTGTGCATGCATTACTTTCTGTTTACTTTGCGCAACAGGAAAGAGAGAGAAGAGTGTTTTGCTTAACAGTGAAACAAGATTGGAACGGGCGTTAATTTCAAATTAGTCATACCCTGATTCACCCCCCCCCCCTCTCTGGGTATTCAGCCTTGTGGACCTAACACCAAATATGAAATGGGTCACCCTTATATTAAAAAATCAAGCATTTATTTTATTTATAATACACTATATGTATCTATGGTTCTCCATCAATGTAATGTCTATACAGATTAGAGTTTCTTATATCATTTATTATGGTGATGATAGTTTCAAGACATATAGTGCGGAACTATGAAACATATCATCATCCATGAATACAGGAATTATTTAACATTAATATTGGGCCCATGATAAGAGCTCCAATATATCCTTTTCAAAGGAATTGGAATCCATGAAATTCAGTATCACATAATGGGACACATCATACCTAATAATGTAATGTGACAAGAACCATACCTTTCATTTTAATTTCATATTGTGAGAATTACTTTTAACCCTCATATTATTCATCATCACATGACTTTAAAAGTCATGACTTTTAGTCTAAGTCGTATGACCAAAAATATAATACATAATTCAACCTTACTGAACACTAATAAACTATTTGGGGAGGTCCATGTCACACAACCCTAAATGTAATAACCCCCATCATTCCATTTACAAGACAATAACATTATTATGAAGTCATTAGTAAATGAAATCAAAATGTAGTTGATGCCTTGGGAATCTAGTTCCGGAAGCCTCATGTCACAAAAACGGGATGCCACTCCTAAGATGAATTCATATACACCTAGATAACATTTATAAAACTCCATGCCTTCATTTCATATGAGGATCGTCATTTTCGTTACATTCTTGTGATGGGTTAGTTTTCAATGTGTTTTATTCATAGAATTAGAAACACTCAGTAGTTCCCATATTCACAATGTTCACGAACCATATTTACAAAGGATTTTGGCCATTGGTAAATGGTTCCAAAGAAACATGGGGACTCACATTGGTTAATAGGATGGTAATTCAGGCCCATCACACTTTATTAGAGGGAATTATTTCCTACTCTAGGACTCTCTTATAGATTTATGATATGTTTGTGTGCTCTTTATTAAATCCCATATATAAATCCAGTCACCCATATGTTAACAATACATTATTATCATGTATTTGATTCCGAATATTTTGTATGTATCTGGGGTTCTTAATCAATGGATACATCTCTATGTATCTAAATTTTCCCATAAATGCTAATATTTTATATATATATTATAGATTCTTATGGCCTTCATTGTCATGATACTAGTTCTAATCCATGTAGTGGGATGCTCTGGAATTTATTTTTATCCAGGTTGACAAGATTTGTTTTCATTCCAGGATTAGACCAATGATATGGGATTCCTACATATCGTTTTGAAATTAATCAAATATCTATTAGTCCAGTGCCACTTAATGGAACACGTCATAAATTTTAAATTCATGTTACGATGACTATACCGTGAAAATCAATGTCATGTGACAAGGAAATCTATGTAAAAGATTCTTAGAAAAGGATAGTGTAGAACTTATTCCAAAAAAGGCCTGGGGGAACTAGAAGGGATATAACCTCTCATTTTAGAAATGAACCTTTTGAGAATATGTCCCAAAAGTATTAGGTTGACTTTTGGGTTATGGGTTTAAACCTATGGGAGGATTCCAATGTATACGGATTGGATAATAATCGAAGTCCACTTAGTTCGATTGGTTTAGGTCTTACACATATATTGGAATTACAAAGGGTTGCCCCATTAGGATTCTTTCTCATTGGTGTGGTAATAACATAGTTTTGGATTATACCAAATCGGAGTCCCAATGAATATTTCATCATGATGATGACATTATTGAAACAAACCATTAATCACATGTCATTCATGCTCGATGTGAGAATCAAGATGAAGCAAAAAATCTAGAAATATTCATGATCTTTTCTATCTATAGGTAAATTAGGTACAAGATATGTAAGGTGACAGAATTCTTTGCAATAAGGATATGGTCATAATCCCTAAGGGATTTCATATGGATTAATTTTCCACTTATCTATTTGTATATGATGATGAATCCATGTAGGGTTATTCAACATGGGTGATAGTGCATAGTTATTCCCAAATCCTCACTGGTTTTCACACCCTAGGGGTTAAGGATTATATATCCATATGGATATAGAAATATTCTTTTGCCATTTTGGGTAACAGATGTCGCTTTCAGGCCAGATAATCTATATTCCATCATCCCTAAGGTTGATATCCTCCTTACTATGGGAATGTATAATTGATAAAATTATCATCATCATAACTATTAGGTAGGATAATGGTCGGGATTCCATTACCATAGAAATGTAAAATTGAGTAGTCTTGCTGGTGTTCCTAATTATCTGATTATGCATATCAAGATTCTTTGGGGGAGGTCTTGGCTTGGTCCCCCAGTGAAACGGGATCCCAGGAAATAGTTTCCCTATAATTTTTTCGAATGAAAGAGGGATCATGGTGTGTCTTGGGTGAGAGTAATAGGGTATCACACATGGTAGACCTATGAGAGCTAGTGGGCATCACACATGGTAGAACTGGGTGAGCAAGAGGGTCTTGAATAGAGTGGACCAGAACAAGCTAGAGGTTCTTCATGTCGGTTAGAACTATGAGAACTATGTTTGCTACATGAAAATTGGAACTAAGAAGGTTATATATTACCATTGGGTGATGGAGAACATGGGAACCAACACATGGTAAAGGGTTTTTGTAAGAGAAATTCCACCCCCCCCCCCCCCCCCACGTCCAAACTACTAGGGAAATGGGCTCTTCCATTGCTCAAAACATGAGCGCCAGTCATTCAATGACACCAGAGGATACTTTTCGTCCTAGAGAAAGGCCTCAACGAAGTGATACAAGCCATGTTTTCCTTCTCCCAAATTTCAACTCTATCTCGGCCCAGTCCACACTACACGAATCACCCTCAGTCCACAGAGGTTTACCCTACGTGAAGCACCCCTATATCACCCATGTAAACACTACATGAGACCTTCTAGCTTTCCCTAATACACCCTAGATGATAATATCTTGTTTGACTAATTCTACCTTTCATGATACCCCAGTCAACTCAACCAAGACACACCTAGGAAATCCACCCATTAATCCCTCCTTCATAATAGAAATGGTATGGGACCCCTTTTAATGGATCACTCATAAAAGGGGGGTCAGTCCAATACCTCCCCTAAAGACATAAGATATACATGATCAATACATAAGGCACACCAATGGATCATATCAATTATATATTACTATGGAAATGGAAGTACCACATTTATCCTACCTAATTTGTAGGTTAAACATAACGGTCTCGATTATACATTCTTATGGTAATGAGGACCCTAACCTTAGGGATGACGGAGAATGACTTATTAGTCAATATTGTGAAAAATATTTCAAAAATTGTGAAATGAATTTTGATTCATCCATATGTTTATATAAGACCAATCCCCCAAGGTGTGAAAAAAAGAGAGGATACAGAACAAAAAAATCCATATCTCACTTCCTAACTTCCTAGGAATGACATTGTCCTCGTCTAATAATGTATGTCGATAAAATTCTACCATAGGTAGTCCCACCTATAGTAATCCCCTAGTACTTCTTGTGCGGAATTACCCCATCATTCATATCTTCTCACTCATTCACCTGAGGATGGAGGAGATGTTTAAATTTACCACATATACTATGTCATCTTGTTTCTCACATAGATCATTGCTCATATGGGTTTAGAGTTTTATGCAAATAATGTAATCATATTGATCGAATACCAATTGGGGTCCATATTCAGTTTAACCCTCAACCATGTTATCACCATTTAAAAGTTCCATATCTCCTATGGGTCAAAACATTTGTCCTCCTCTATATGTGTAATCCCCAAACCAGTTGAACAATGTGGGATTTGATTCCTGACCAAAATGTATATGTAATATTCCTCCCGAAGGTTAAAACCCAACACCCCCAAACTCAAAATAATCTTATTTGTGCCATATTATGGATAGGTTCATATCCAACATAAAATTATGTATCCCTTCCGGGTCCCCATGATACTTTGGCATAAGTCAAACAACATTCCTGGATAGCCACCTTCTACCAATATGTCCTTATTATATAATGTCAAAATAAATATTTTGGTCTGTGACACATGACCTTAAAAGGTATGATGTTTCCAATTATGTGGCACCTGACTAAATGGGTTGTAATTCTTTCCCAATGATATATAGTAATCCTATATTATGAGTCTAATCCTTTAAAAAATTCATTTCTCCCTAGATGATAATAAATTCTAAAGTACACCACTACATGTATTATAACCAATATTATGATAATGAACAACATAAGAATCTCTCATATGTATACAAAAGTGTACCATTAATAGAGAACCATAGATACATTGATATGACTCCATCAAACAAGAACCTAGGATATATACACATAATTCAAATCCAATATATGATAATAATTGATTCAAAATATAAGAGGGACCCAGACTATATTTGGTATTTAATTAAGATTTTTAAAATATGTCTAAAATCTATAAGAGATTCCCACAGTATGATACAATTCCATCCAAATGGTGTGATGAGACTAACATCCCATTCTCTCAACCAAATTTTTTCCCAATGTATTTTTTGAATCATTTCCCACTAACAATCTACATTTGAAAAAAAGTTTCATGAACATCTTGAAAAAGGGAACTGTTTGGTGTTTTCATGTCCACAAATTAACCACATTAGAAACTAACACTCACAGATATGGGTACGAAATAAAAATGTTGAACTAAAAAGAATCTGTAACCAAAATGAATGTGTCTCCCACATGTTCGGATCCTTTTATGCTCTAATAATATAAAACCAGGCCAAACATGGTTCCAAAACAATCAATAACACAAATATTTTATTATTAAGTTACTTATTTTATAGGTTTTTCTTTTTTCCTTGTATATTTGTGAGATGTCAACATGAAATACATTCAATTTAATGGTGTCTTTCTAGCTAACACAAATGTACGCATCGACTACTATAAAGACTGGGTCCTTATCTAACCCAAGGACATCAACGCCAACTAATTGAAATCAGAACTGGGTTTTAAACAAACTATTTTGGTTGTAACACTTAAATGTAGTTTTCCCAACCCTGTAGGATGCTTGACCATCCCTCTAATACATGAAGACCGACAAACCGACCACTCAGTGTAATCTTATGGCCCAGAGGTTGACATCTCCCATCACT
Source organism: Viscum album (assembly GCA_963277665.1). Lineage (NCBI taxonomy): Eukaryota > Viridiplantae > Streptophyta > Magnoliopsida > Santalales > Viscaceae > Viscum > Viscum album. Next base: position 334,138,123 of record OY728150.1, read on the forward strand.
ATCTCAAACCATTTCAGGGCCTTTCCCTATAACATAGCAACGAGTTCCTCCATTTCCATGAAGAATTAGAATAGAATTCCATCAATTTACTCACTTTAGAAACAAGAGAGTCTTTGAAAAGGGATCCTACTGACAATATACATGATCAAAGTTATGTGGAAAGAATCTCTTTATATAATGATGATGAATCCATATGGGCTCTGGGAATGGTCACCCTACAATAGAAGATTGTCAATATATCCCATCAAGGAATGGTGGACATGAGTAGGTGTACAAACCTGATCCAATCACTGAATGGGTTAACCTTCCTGTTCGGAATATGGAAGCCACCCAACATATCATAGAAATGATGGAAGGGTATAAGTATAACCATACCCATAGTAGGAAATTTTTTTAGGATATAATTATTTCTTTCATCATGGTTAAGAGTCATGAATACAACCCTATCACCACAAGTGCAGTTCCCTATCCACATATTGAGAATCTCACTCAAAAGTAGACACATATTCATTCCTTCATTCAAGAGATTAACCTAAAAAATTTGTGAATGATGGAAAACTGGATCGGTTAGACGTCCTTGTTCTGACATGAGGTCATCGGTCTACTCCGGTGTTTATTCCACAGAAGGTATATGTATCTATTCAAACAACAGAGGCTTATTGTCATTCTTTAACAACAACATGGGATTCACTTACACCTTCTCCCAAAAATTTATGTTATTATCCATACCATGTGATTTGATCTTCCCTATAGAGAACATCATGTAAGAAATCCCATTTGGGTAGTTCAAAATTCCAGATTATGTTTATATCCCTACTTATCCAAAGGATGATTTTCTTTTGGCTATCAAATTCTTATCATTAGTTTCCTATGATCTTGTTGTTCTACTTCCAAATTTCAAAAGTATTTGTCATAGTTGTGAAGGTCCCCCACAAAACATTACTACCAAAAACTTGGGAGTTCCTTGCAAAAATATTTACCATGAAGGATCCATGTTGGTCAAAAGGTGATTTGCCGTGAGATCTCATCACTTGGTAAAAGTTATCGAAACCCTACATGTGTCCATAAAATTAAATGGAATGAATTTTCTCCCCTTTCTATCATCTATCCTAATGTTCCCCTCCAAGGTAATGTTTCATTTCTACAAAGAGGTCCTCTATATGGAGAATTAATTAATAGAAATACCTCATATTCTATGGATATTGGGAAGATAGGGCCAGTCATGCCTAATTCCCTATCATTGACATGTAACATCAATTCTTAGTGATAGGACAATCCTATAAAAAAGTTATCATATAAACCACATTTGAATTTTTATTTCATTCCTTCAAGGTAAATTAGAACCCTATAGGTCCCACTATCTACCAAAAACCAACCAAGAAATTCCCACTTTGGGAAGATCAAGTGGATGATTCTTCTAAAGAATAAGGGAAGGATATGTTACTTTTGAGAAGGTAACTAGACAAGGATAATATACCCATCATGTTTGGCCATCATCCACTTCTCAGTTTGAAATTAAAGAGGCACTATCAGAATAATGAATACACGATATCCATCTAAACCCTATGTAAAACTATCTATCACCTAAAAATGAAGTTCTTTACTTATAAGGGATAAGTATAACATGTTAAGGTAATATAATAACTTCATCTTTAAATGTACTTAGTGGCCCTTATAGTTTTATGATGCCAAAATCATGAAAAAGTGAAAGGATATTCATCCTGTATGAAGTAATCCATTGTAAAAATTATGTTAGATGATTTTCAGCGCCCCTACCAGTGTTTATATTAAGGGGTAGGGACAACATGAATATTTTAATTTCATCTCACTCACTGATAAAAAAATACACAAAAATTGAAATCGTGTTATATTATTACTCTGAGTTGGTATTTGGATGTGAGATTCACTGAAAAAAATTTGCACACTCATCAAGAATCATCCCTAAAAAAGATTTAGAGGCATTAGTACCAATGAGATCATGATATCAGAATACTTTTTCACTATATGTATGAGAAAATTGATAATTCCTATCACATAAGATAATCTAATCATTAGTTATAATTATTTCCCCTAAAATAATGTGTCATGTGGGTATAACATATATTTCACCCATATTATACTCGAATGAGAATCTACAAGACTAATAGAACCCGTGTGGATATAGCATCCATAGTGATACAAGAGAACCCATACCCTACTGGGATGGATGAGTTTTCAGAAGGACGTTTCCCTTTAAGGAGGAAATATTCTACAAAAGGTATAAAAACATTTGAAAGAGAGAAAACCAAGACCCGAAGGTTGGGGGAATTTTTTTCCTAACCCTTCAATCCAACTAAAATTATTCTTTTCCTACATTGGAGGAAAACTAAAAAATGAATCCTCCCATTTCATTCAGTCTCGCAAAAAATTTCCTTCATCATGAGCATATATTATGAATATGTGTGGTAGTTCCCTTTGAGTCACCCTTTGTAAAAAAAAATCAAAATAAATCCTTGAAGGGATGGAAGAGGCACTGAAATAATCACACACAAAAATATTTTGGGGTACAACATCCTGTATAGATCATAGTGCCTTCAGTATATGTCATAGGGATAGTCATCATCCCTAACATTATACTTTTTATAAGACAAATTAAACACATTAAAAATTAATTATTTTCATTGGAACTACTCTTAAAGACACTATAGAAGATGATGCTAATGTAGAGGAGCCAAGAGAGGACGCTTCCATTCCTAACATGGTCCAGACTAACCTAAATGAAGAAGCTGTGCATACCAGGAACAAAAATCTCACCAAAAACCTATGTTCTTCGATTAATGTCCAACCATCACCCCCGTGATGAGATATCTCTAAGGAAAATGGTTTGGGAATGAATAAATCCAATTATCATATAGATAATTGTAAAATAACTCATAATATAAAAGTGGTTCTCAGAATATGAGATAGACATGTTGGAGCTAAATAAGTTAAATTCAATACTACTTATTGGAAATATTCCTGGTTAGTATGTCTTTCATAAAGAGTCTTGTCTCACTCTTTTTGCTAATACCCCTAAAAAAGAATTGAAAATCATTTTAATCAGATCTGAGCCAAAGTACCCACTCAATCCTAGGACAATACTACTTGTTTTTTTGACATAATAATGTTAGGTTATCATAAATTCCCTCCATTGAAAAAACAACCATAACTAAACCAGTAATACCATCAACGGTTAACCCAATCCAAGTGGAAACCATAGATATTGGTGAGACATCACATTAGGCCGTATAGATTTCTACCCCTTTTGAGTCTATTACTAATCCAAATAACCCCTATGAACTTGTCAATACTATTGAGTCCCTGAGATACTGATTAGAAGCTATAGAGTAACAGAATGCACCGGTACATCTGAAAATGAATTCTTAACCTGAATGGGTGGATGCAACCCTTCCTCCTCCAATCATTAGGAGCCCTAAATTTCAAATATTTAATGGATCATGGGACCCAGAGTGGAATCTCATTCATTTCTTATCACATTATGATCCCATTACTCTAACCCCTATGCAATAAGATGTTATGAATCATAAGTGCTTTATATAAACAATGTATGGTCCAACCTTCATAAGTTATACCAGCTAACTATATTAGTTAATGACATAATGGGAAGATCTTCATTTATAGTTTCGAATTCAATTCAACATAATGGTGTAGAATAAAACATTCCTCAACATCTCAAACTAAATTTTTTTTTGATAGGTTGTCATATTTCATTGGTAGGTGGAAGGAATTTAGCTACTCCTTAGACATACATCTTCACCAAGAAGATTTGATGTCCCTCTGTGTAGAGAATCCTTATGAAGACTTGTGAATGCATATCATCAATATTAAATATAAAGGTGGATTTAGATTTTTTTTTGATATTTTAATAGATATTCTAAGATTCGATCTGACGAACCAATGTCAAGTCTAAACTAATTTCATCATTACAAGGAAATGGAATATGTAAATTGAAGGGTACCATTTTCATATTTATGTCGGCCTCTATACCAGCTCCAGCTCCAAGTCCATCACCATATCATGTAGAACCCATCCTGAGTTTCATAAACAATGCACACATTATTATGATGAGTGACAGAGATATAGGAGAACTCAATTAAAGGAATCGAGGAATAGAATCAATTTTTTATAAGATGAGGAAGTCCTCAGCTACTTCAAAGAATCTTTGGAGAACAATTTACTCAACATTTCAAATCCCTAGAGTCCTGATCAGGTTAGTCTCAATTATCTCAAAAAAATTTTCCCCTTTCACCCAAAACTGGGGAACACCATTCAAGAGTGTTTTTTTTAAACACCTTTCAAAAAATGGTGAACTCTAGTAATGTGAAGTTGAAAACCCCACCAGGGAAAGTGGCATGTGTTTCTTATGTTCCACCAGAAGAAGAAGGTCACTAGAAGGAATAATCTAGAAAATGTGTGAAAAAGTTCAATAATTGGATGAATAGGAATACATTCAGTCAAACTCATGTTATTCTCAAGGTGTAGTATAATCCACCCAATGTGCCCCCAGTTTATCTTTCTATGACATGACCAAACTCATCGGGACTATAATCCTCTAAAAAAGGGCCCAATCAGATAAGAAAATATCTTTTACAAGAATACATGCTGACTTAGATCCCAAATCTATCCTTGAATTTCTTATTCTTTATTCCTCTAGAATATAGAATATGGTAAACATCCCATGAAATAGTTCCATATAATTTTGACCTACAATATAATATTATCAACAAATGAATGATTAATATTTGGAAATAGTAATTCCATTAAATAAATGGATCCTTGTCTAAGGATGGGTATGTACATGGACCTAAGTTCCATATATCTAGCTGGGGAACTAGATCAAGAGGCTATAAGATCATAGGGTATATAGGATGTCGCATTCAAGGAAGAACTCAATATTTTTGCCGCATCCCAGTTATGACTGTATATACCACCAAAAATAATGGGAGAGTGATCTAGTGGGCCCCAAAAAAATGATGGATGTTCTTCCATGTATGCCAAAAGTCTCCCTAACCTGATTATCTTGGAAGATCAACTATAAGGGGTGAAATTATCTGATCAACATTAGCTAGCATGAAGGCCTATTTTTCCTTACCCACCAAGGACAACAGTACCTTCAACTCTTATTCCACAGGCTGGTCATCCTACATCATGTGCTTCAGCACCTAAAAATCCTATGAAATAGAATCTTCTTGTTGGTAAGTGAATATTTTTATCACAAAAGTATGCAATTTTAAATAAATTGGCCCTATTTTAGGGTAGTTTTTTCAATCATGGATTCTTTATGTTTATTGAGTGACCTTCGAGAAGTAATCATAGATTTTTTCTATTCCCTTTGAGATTTAATGATGAGTTTTTCCCTACTTATGTATGTCTTATAGTGATTGATCCTACAAAATTACATATGGTTTTATATTTTATAAATTAATAAAAATATTCCATTATATAGGGACACAAAATACCTTATAGTTGTCTATATGGATAAATTATATTGATATTTTATGGGGTTTCATTGATAATGGATTAGGATTAAACGTCATTTTAATCTAAACACTTCATTGGCTACACTATAAGGACTCCCAAATTTCCCCTTGTACTCTAATAATTCGGGTTTATGATGAAAGTGATTAAATTACCCATGGAAAATTCATGATTGGAAATCAATTCAGGGACCTTGTATTTGAATCATAACATATCTTTATTCATTAAGATATGACCTCTAAATTTATTAAGGACATGGTTGCATCGTCATGTGGAAATCCACTCATCATACAACCAATGCCTCAATTGTTACATTAATGGGGAAATTGGGAATTTATATGTTGATAAAGCCCCATTTTAATCTTGTGAATCATAATATTTTGATATAGGATTATACAATAGTTATGTGAAATAACACATAACTAACGATGTCACTCGATTCATTACCTGGAACAATCTAGAAATTGGCCGATATGATCCCTTCAAATAGATTAGTGAATAATATGTGATGTCTATCAATAAAATCGAACATATGAGTCCAAATATAGGTACATATTCAAAAAAATTAAATATATCATTCATTATGACTTCACTCTATATCCCTGATAATGTGGTTTCTCCTCAAAACAATTGTAAAATATTAGTTAAAAAATTCATCTTTCTATCCATTGATCTTGAAGAAATACCAACCTCATTGGCTAAATCAAAAAAAACACTATCATATTACTAGGGGAGAGTTGATATACTTCTTCTCACAACCTCATATCTACTCCAAAGATTTAAATAAACCCCACATTAATAGTCTGTTTATAGGAATCTACTTGGCCTTTCTAGTGTCAAAATGTTGACTCCTCTCCAAACTATTATAAATTTCATTCCTCACCTACTTTCTATAAGATTGAGGTGGACGATAGATTGGAAGAGGAGGAGGATGTGGACCATAGGTATTCAACTCTAGAATTCAAGGAAGGTATCTTTATCACTATTAAAGAACTCATAAAAATAAGCATAGGTTCATATGAGGACCCACAACCCACATTGATTATCCTGGTTGTTTCTTCAAATGAACAAGAGGTATATACCTTCTTTATAAGGAGACATGAGAATGTGTTTTCATTGAACTACAATTAAATTTTGGTTCTCATTCCGAAGGAGGACACTCACCACCAAGCCATTCTAGAAAACAACATGGGCTACAAATAAAATCCATAAGAATGAACCCAGCTCACACCACCAAAATTGAATATAATGTTGAAAAGATCATCAAATACAATATCATTCAATAATTACAGTATCCAAAACATATATCTAATAGAGTCCATGTAAAAAAGAAAAATGGGAAAATAAATGGTTTTATTAACATTGGAGATCTCTAGTGACATTGTATGAATTATGGTTTCCTACTTCCGGTCATAGAACTACTAATTGATGCTATAGACAGATATCATTCCCTTTAATTCATGGACGAATATTTTGGGTAAAAACAAATCTATATGGACCCTAGAGATGAGGAATAAATATATCATAGATATGACAAATGGGTATATTTTTATCGGGTAATTCACATTGGTTTGAATTATTATATCATTACATATCAACATTCAAGGAATCACATCACCAAACCCTTTTTAAGGATGTCCATCAAGTGTTATGTCGATGACCTTGTGGTTAAATATTGATATAATTTAAACACATTTCTAGTCATGACACCATCTCAAATAAAATATGAAAACATAGCCTAAAATTGAACCCCTTAAAATGTGAATTCAGAGTAACATCGATAATTTTTCTCAGGGGGTTTTCATCTCTTTCACGTCGTCGCTCTGTAATGACATAGGCGGATGGAGGCAGCTCCGTCGTCCCCCCCTCCTCTGGAGTAGGGGGATTTTCCTCCTCATTCCTCATTCCCTACCCGGCCACCTCATTTTTTCCCCTTTTCTAACTCATATTTCCTTCCCCCTTTCCCCACTATCTCTCTTAGCCCAAAGGTTCTAGATCTGTAAAACAGCTCGCCCCAACTTGCGCTCTCACCTTCGGAGTTTTCAGCGGCTACTAGTCTTCTTAATATTACCTTGGTGGATTGTTTCAGTAGACATAGGCCCTCGGTCGACTCCTTTGACAGGTTTGTATTTAGATCCTGGGGTCTTCAGGATCGTGCAGTTGTGGTACTTCTTGACAAACGTCACTTGATGGTCCGCTTTGGCTCAGGAGAAGACCTGATTCTTGCATTGTCTAGAGCCCCACGATTTTGCAACGGGTGTTCCTTCTATCTCTATCGTTGGTCATATGATTTGCACCTAAATCGTGATTCTCCCATGATGGTGATGTGGGTAAGGTTCCCAAATCTTCCACTACCCTTTCAAAATCCATCAATTTTATGCATGATTGGGAATATGTTTGGACGCTATTTGTGCTATGATATTAGGACTGATGCTGTATGTCACCCAATGTCACCACGAATTTGCATGGAAGTTGATGTGTCAAGACCACCAATGGAGTGGTTATGGATCGCTGCTAGTGAAGAAGGTATATGTAAGCAGGAGGTCATTTTTGAATTTTGGACAAAGTTTTGCTCGATCTGTATCCTCTTGGGGCATTGTTCTCGCTCCTACCATCAGGTAATTAGAGACCGGCAAAGGTTTCTCGATGCTAGACAATCCCTTATGCCAGAGTGCTCTGGTGCTCCCCCGGTGGATCACTTGAACAACTCATATTCTGGTTCCATATCCTTACAGAAGGAGGCAAGACCACTCAATCCTAATCCAAAGGCGGTGGACATTTTCAATAGGTTGAGGAACGACTTGGATGAGCGTAATTTTTCTGAGCAGACTGTTATGGGGTCAGGGGTTGCTGGTGGTGCTGATCCTTTGCTTGTTGAGAACTTTTCTTCTAATAATCCTTCTTATGCTGATGTTGCCCGAATTGGAAATGGACTAGGGGAAACTGACAACAAGGGCCACAATTCTCAGATGCAGGCTTTACCAGACAGGTTGGGGAAGTGGGTGAATGTTGGGGGAAGAGAAAATTGGAAATCGATTTTTTCCCTGATTAACATTAGTAATCATTTCAATGGATTGGGATCTGATACTCCTGATCAGGAGCCAAATGGTTCAGGGTGTTTCTCAGGGCCAGAGTTGGAGGTGGGGAGTGATGGACAACTCTCGAAAGACAGTGCAAAGGGAGGGTCCAATAGAGGTCTTCACAGTATAAGGAGGAAGAAGGGACAAAAAGAAAACATGTACCCGGTTAATTGCATTGTGAGAGAGAGGAAGAAATCCAAAGGCCGCAAAGACTAATCATATCTTCCAAGACCTATGGAAACAAGATCAGCTAAAAAAGATGGGACTTAGATTAAGGAGGGTGAGAAATCTAAAAATTAACATGGGAAGGAGGTTAGCATGAATTTGGTGAGTGTAAGAGAAACGTTTGAAGCCTGTTCTCCTAAGGATCTTGCTTTGGAGAAGAAGGGTGTTTTGTTTGAAGAATGGTCTCAGATCTAGGAAGTCTATGTGGGTTTTGATGATCCCCCAACTGATCATCAGGAGATTTTCAATAATGAGGCTGATGGTGGTGACCTTGTTTTGGTTAATATTGTTGTCTCGCAGCGGGATGCAGATGCAAAGACCATGGAAAACCCATGGGTCCTTCTTATGCACTCTTAAGAGGAGATGCTAGAGGAGGCCCTAATTATTCTTGCCTCTCATGAGGATGCATAAAGGATGAATGGGAGGCCGATTCATGTGGACACAAAGAGTAGGGCAAGTGGATCGACAAGAAACATTTAATCCTTACCAGAAGATTCAATGGTAATAAGATTACAGTGTAAGAGTTCATACATGCATGGGACAAAGTGGCCTATTAATTTGAAGATTTGATCACAGACGATCCTGATAAAAAGGTAACAGATCATTCCTGGAAACTATATAGGGAGGACACTTTTAATAGATTTAATTTGGGTTTTAACAATTTTTTCATCTGCTATATTGTTTGATGCTCTTGGTAGAACTTAATGGTTTCACACTTTTTATATAAAAGTGTTTTAAAATAAAAAAATTAACTTTCAGTCATAGAACGCCATCATGTCATTAAATTCAATCTTGATAAGAGAAAACTTATACTAGATATGAAAACTCCTTGAAACCCCAAATAGTTGATGGGATTACTAATAATTCTTTCATATATTCAACACCTTAATAAAAAAATTCTAGGAATTTTTCCCTCGACGAAGTTCATTAAAATGTGGGTCACGTATCAGTGGAATGATGACTGTCATGAATAAATCAATAATATCAATATATATATATATTTATTCCACCATTGTTGATGTTTCGAGATGATTTAAATCCACTCATTTTGTATGCGACATCTATAAAATGATCAATAAGATATTTCCTTACACAAAAGAATGATTTCAGAAATGAAAATCACCTATTTATCTTAGTTGAACCATGTTTGATTTTAAAACTATTTATTTATATTTCTAAAAGAGTTTTTATGGTGTTGATAGTTAGGGTTCAGAAGATACAGAACTACTTAAAACAACATAGAGTCTAATTGGTCTTACTTAAAAACCATCTCAAATACATCTTCATATATTCTATATTGACCAAGTGATTAGCATGATGAGTGGTTATCTTGAATCAATTTTACATTCAATTCATTCCTCATAATGTAGTAAAAGTCCAGGAATTAGAATACTACCTTTTAGAAAATCCCTCTATAGGAGAAACGTTGTTAAATATTAAATTACATGATGAAAATATGTTCTCTATTCAAATTGGCTCCCATATATGGGTGATGTATTTTGATGACACATATAAAAACTCAATAGGGAAGATATTGGAAGAACCCAAGATAAATAAAGTTGGTTTCGTAGTCATTCTAATATCGACATGAAATAAAGTCTTACCATAATCATTATTTTTGTTATAAGGATGAAACCATAATGAGGTACAGTATCAAGCCCTCTTCTCAAGATTATACCCATAACATCAAATTATAGTACACCACTGAAAGGTAATTGGTGATTAGAAATTCATAATCAAGTAGATAAATGGTGATTATACCATCATAAAGAATGAGTTAATCCCCTATCAGGACTATGTCCAAGAAATGGTGTTAGAACTCACCTTGGAGCCGACATTGAATCACATCCAATTATCATATAATTCCTAGGTAAATGAATTAGAAAATATGGCTACGGCTATGAAAGATCCTGATTGGGATGAAATAGTTATCTTTATTTTTTACAACCAAAGGTGTCTCTTTTTATTTTTGTCAACACAGAAGAGGTAAACAAAGTTAATTCTATCCCTAATCAAGATAGTCTAGCAATCGGTTATATGATTCCTATTGTGGACTACCTTCAAAATGAAAAATACCAAAAAAAAATATGTAAAATAGATAACATGACAGTGATCAATTTAAGTTACTCATTATGGAAGTATAAATCACAAAAAATCCCCTATGAATGTGGATTCAATGGAGTCCTTCTAGAGTTCATTAATGGAGAAGATAATATTTAAATAGTGAAATAAGTACCTATAGGTGCCTACGGTGACCACTAATTAGGTTTCAAAATTTCCCATCAAATCTGGAGACATGGATACTTCTAGAAATAAATGACTCTATATTGAACAAAATTCACCAAAAATTATTATTCTTACCAATTGTTTGACAACATTATCCATCATCCCTTACAATTATTACATAGTACCAAATACACTTGTTCATATTTTATAGGGGGATGAATGTTGTAGGGCTATATCCTACCACTAAATCCAACATGTTCGTGTATATTCTCAATTCCACCAATTTTTTCTCCAAGTGGGATGAGTTTTTATCCCTCAAAGAAGTCACAAAAAATAAATTTTCAAGCATTATGAAAGCCTATATCATTACTATATTTGGAGTCCTGTATACAATATTAACATAAAATGGAACCAATTTCAAGTCAGATGAGTTGGAAAGTATATATCAAGAGTATAATATTATATATAACCATTTATCTTACTATCATATAGAACCTAATGGACATATAGAGTCAGTCAAAAATTCCTTATCAAACATAATCTACAAGATGGTGGGTAAAGATAAAAATCCTTATCCCAACAAGCTTTCTCATACCTTGTGGGTTTACTACACTATAACCTACACCACCGCTCAGGCAACCTCATATTACTTGATATATGCGGTTGAATTAGTACATCTCTTTGAGATCCAATTTCCCTCCCTTTTTGTTTCCATTTTCATTCATCTATCCATGGATGATCAATCCAAAAAAAAGTTGGATGAATTGGAGTGACTTGATGTGAAAATATTGCATACCTTACATCACTTGAATGTCCACCAAAATCACATAGCATGGGATTCTAACAAGAAAATTTTACTTTTTTCATTCCTTCAATGATAAATGGTTCTGATTCTCATGTCTCCATTGATACAAGAGAAGAAACCTCCAAATCATGAACCAATATTGGAGGGACCTTATTCTGTACACAAGGTGCATTGTAATGGATCTTATTCCTTGATCTTGAAAGATGTAGATCTTATTATAGCCTTAATAATGAAAGGATTCATAATAAATTCTTCATATCATCATGAATAATTTTATTCATCTCTTTACCATAAAAGGTATGACTTATGGTCCAAGTAATAATACCCTAGATTACAAGACACCATGGTCCTAGTCATATAACCTAAAACTACAGGACACCATATTCTAACCAATAAAACATTAAACCACATATCCTAACACCTCAATCAAAAAACATTAAACTATATAAAAACAATCATTCCTTTTGATTTAAAATGTATGGTTCATGTCCATGTTGCATGATTCATAATTGTGTAATACTTCAGTCAATGATTTAGTGGCCCAAAATTCTTGGTGTTGGTCTCCAAATGCACACCAATGCATCCATATTAAAAACTATGCATGGAATAATTCTCATTCCAATGAAATACGTAGTGATTCATAATTTTTTTGTATTTTTAACATCTATAAAATAATGAAAATTCCCCCTCTTTTTCATTCCCACAAAATTGATGTTGGGGACTAAATCACAGTTCCTTTCATTAGTAGTTCCACATTAGTTAAAATTTCATTTCTCTACACATGAGGCATATCTATGTAAGGAATAATGTTCATATATATGTGTGTCTTGATTCCCACTTTTAAGATATACATAGTGAATCATAGGGCCTCTTCCTTAGGCCTATCCCCATATCTACCCTTTACAGTATCATTTTCACTAACCATTAGCCCATAATGCCTCTTTTCCTATCAATTGTCTCCCTTATTATCAATAGATGATATATTTTCACCCTCATATATGTATTTTTATCATAACCTTAAAATTAAAGATTTATGGTCCTAGTTGAATGACCTAAAATGGAAGACACCATTTGTACTTACCATATGATGCTAAACTATGTTGCGATGTCCTTGCCACATGACACAAAAATTCCTGACCCATATTGTCCTAGACACAATAGAGTAAATTGTATGATGAATTATTTGGTACATGTCATTAAAATATAGTCTTACCCAATGCACCAATCATATGATACTATGGGAAACCTATTCAGAAATCCTCATGTTATAAACATGGTATGCCTCTCATGAGATGAATTCCCAAATTATTGGATAGCGTTTAGGGGACTTCATGTGTTACATTCACACCAGGTTCATTATTTTTTTTACTCATCTTCATGATGGTTCAACTTCAAATATGGTATATTTGTGATACTATAAAAACCCAACGGTTTCCTTATTCATGATTTTCATCAACATTCATTCCAAAGGCATGTGGTAATTAAAAAAATGGTACCAATAACACAAAGGGCCTCAAATTTTATGAGAGGATGGGAGTTCAGGATCCTCAGACCATTTGGGGGGATTATTTTTTACTCCAGGACTCTTTTATAGGTTTAAGACATATTCATGAATCCTTTAGTAAATCCCATATATTTATAGGGTCACCATTTTGTTAACAGACAATTATTATCATGTATTGGATTTAGATTCATCACTTTTTAGTTGAGGTTATTATTTGATTGATATATATATAAATATGAATTTATAAGTGGTTTTTCATTAATGTTATCCCTTTTTATTTGGATTAGATATTCCTGTAACATTAATTTATAAGATGATGGTTTAATGAAACATGGTGGGTAACTCTGAAATTTATCGTTATCTAGGAAGAAGAGGGGGTTTTGATTTTAGGATATGACCCATAAGATGGGAATCCTACATAACCTTTTGAACGGAATAAAAACCCATTTAGTTCAGTTCCACTAAATAAGAAACAAAATACATTTTCTAGTAGTCTGATGAGGACCTAAACATGCATTTTATTGTCATGTTTTAAGGATTTCTAGAAAAAAAAGGTGTCTATTTAATGGTGTTTTGGGACATACACAGATGAATATTGAGGGATCGATAAGGTATATACCCTCCCAAGATGTACCTGAACTTACTAGGAATATATTCAATAGAATATTATGTTGATTTTTGGGGTGTTAGTTTTGAACCTCAGGGAGGCTTACTGGGTATCTCATTTTTACAAGAATCAAATCCTATATAGTATGGATGGTTTGAAGATTACACCTATGGTGGAGGGCCAATTGAATTCCCTATTTAGGATATGGTCATTTGATGTGGTGATAACCTAGTTGGGGCTTATACAAAATAGGAGTCCAAATGGGTATTTGATCATGTTAATGATCTGATCACTAAAAAACCTATAAGTCTACATGATTCATGCTCTGTTTGAGAGAAAATATTAATTTTAGTATCTGTAAATTCAAATGATCTTCTCAGTCTACTGGTGAATTAGGTAGATGATATTTAATGTGGGAGAATTCCGCATAAGAATGATAGGTGGTTTACTCCAATATATATTCCATAAGGATTCAGTTTATCCTCATCCACTGGAAGATGAAGAAGAAGTCATGGAAGGGATTTCATGATGAGAGGAAGGGCTTAGGTGTATCTATATCCTCTCTTATTATCACATCTCAAAGGATTAGGATTATGTATCAACATTTATATATCCCAATTATTTTCAAATATATAGAAAAAACATCACATTCTAGCCTAATAATCCATATTTCATTATCCCTATGTTTGGATCCTCATTACAGTATGAATTTAGAGAACATTCAGTAGATACCATATATTAGGTAAGATAAATGAAATAAACCCCCTATCATGGAAATGTATAATTAAGAGGACACCCTCGTGTGCCCTGTACTCTTATCATCATATATGGTGGATATAGGGAGTTATTGGTTTGGTTCCCCTTAGATGAGGGATCCAACGAAAAAGGTACACCATAGGAGGTATGAAAGATTACTCAAATGTTGGAAGAACTAGGTGATCCATTGGAGATATGAAGAGGGTATAATATAGGGTGGGCCTGTATGAGCTAGTGTTTATTGCTTACAGTGGGCCTAGGTGAGCTGGTGGATCTCACATAAGGTGGACCTAGGACATGCAAAGAATACCTAGGTCGAATAAGGGTGCTTCACATAGAGTTGATGTGGGAAAGCCATAGATACCCTTTGGGTGATGGTCAATAGGGGTAATATATCTTGGCTCCGGCCTCCCTCTTGGATCCAACGATCTCGTTAAGTGTCTTTGGACAACTGGAAGATGAAGATACCAATTAAATATCTTCTCACTCAAGAATCTCTCCCAAGTGCTCTAAACATTTAGGAAGTTCTCTGAGCTTGAAAAATAAGTAGAAATTAGTAACATATGGTGGATTGAAATCCCTCAAAATCAAAAATTCTAAAAACCTTGATAGGAACTATCCCCCTACTCAAAACTATATGGTGATGGGATCTTCCATTACACAAAACTATAGTGTGAGTCTTCCAAGGAAACATGACGTGACCCTTGAAGCTTGAAGAAATGCCTATCCCAAGTACTACTACCTAATTCTTACATCATTTAATGTGAATATATTTCTCACTCATGCCCACTATGCATTAATCACCCTCATTTCACCCATTTTTACTCGACATGAAGTTCCTCGATCTCATCAGGTCAACCCTGCATGAGACCCTATAGCTCCACCATGTGCATCCTTTGTGATACCCTCAAGCTCACATAGATCCTCTAAATGTGATCCATTATTCATATCACCCAATCCTCATTTATGTTTACCATAATTTGATACCTCTTTCATACCACCACTGGTAGGGAACCACATTCCTTGGATCCCTCATCCTTGGGGAACCAAGACAATTCCTCCCCCAAATCCTCAAGATATGTATGATCAATGCATAAGGAACACGGTCATGTCCTCTCAATTTCAAATTCTCTTGGTAATGAAAGACCTCCAATTATCCTCCCTAATAAGAGGGATCCTCATAATATTATCAATTATGAATTCTATTGGTACATGGATCCCAACATTATGGATGATAAAGTATAACTTCTTATGCTAGGCTATGATGCTTATTTCTCTAAATGTGAAATGAATCTGGCCGTATCTATATGAATATGTATTCCCTAACCCTTGAGGTGTGAAAACAAGAGATGAGAGAGGCACATCTAAGATTTGTATCACTTCCTAACATTCTCTCCATGACATCATTCTCATTTACTAGTAGTCAAGGAGAAAACTCCTCCTTAAGGGATCCCTCCAAGAAAATACTCTAGTATTTCTTGTGGGGAATTCTACCACCATCCATATCCTCTCCATCATGCATCTGTGGATGAAGGAGATAATGAAAATTGTTGAAAAATCCCCCTCCTCTTTCATGTCAAACTAATAATGAGTCACATGGTCTTACAAGTTTGTTCTGATCATGTCATCAGCATAATAAAATACCCATTAGGACTATTATTTAGTATAATTCCCAACTATATTAGCACTACCTCAAAGGCCCATATCCCCATTGGAACAACCCATTAGGATTCAATATGTGTGATCCCCAAACCAACCAAAAAATGTGGGATTTGATTAAAATCCAAATGGGATACATAGGAAGCCTCATTTAGTCTCAAACACAAACACCCAAATTCTCCCAAACATTTAATGGGATATATTCTCTATAGGTTCATATCCAACCTCGGAGGATATTTTTTTGTGTCATGTGGTCCAACTTAGCCTAATTCTCACATCAACAATTTCTATTCACTATCCACCTAGATGACCTTGTCACACTATATTAACATGCATAGTTTTTTCCTTGTTAGATGACCATAAAAGGTATGATGTATCCCATTAGGTGGTATAGAACAATGTGGGGTATGATTCTTTTTAAAAGGATACATATGAATCCCCAATTATGGGTCTGATCCTAACATCAAAAAATCTACCATCTTTTGGGATGTAAATATATTCCATGTACCCCACTATGTTGTTTAGAACTAGTATCTTGACAATTACCAACATAAGATGAACTAATATGTACACAAAATCATACCATTAATGGGGAACCTTGAATACATAAAGATGTATCCATCAATGAAGAACCTCAAATACATACATATGGTTCTAATTATAATAAATGAAAATAAAGTTATGTTAATATAAGGGTGAACTGGTCTATATTTGGGATTTAAAAAATTATTTACAATTATTTCTTGTATTTATAAGAGAGTCTCAAAGTAGGTAATAATTCCACCCAAAAATGTTTGATGATCCATTCATCCCATACTCTTAACCAATATGAGTCACATATATTTTTTGGAAGAATTTCCCTAATGACCACATTCCTCTAGAAATATGGTTCATGAACACCTTGAATAAGGGAATCATTGGGTGTTTCTGATTTAATTAATAATCCCCATTATAAAATACCAATCGTGAAGTTGGTTAAAAAACAAGGTCGACCCAAGATCCCAGCTTACTGAACCACTACCTAAAACTTCCATAAATGATTACCTTATCATTGGGTATTATAAAAATCTCAATAGGGGTTATGTAAGTCAAAATTAGGATTATATCTATATGTAATTAAATTTCTTATATGAATAGATATATCATAAATTTTTATACTTTTAAAAAGGTTATTTTTTCTGAATTCATTTTATACCTAAAATGTATTTTTAAAAAAATAATCATTTTATTCCAAAGAAATATATTTTTTATTAATCCATTATAATAATAGAAAAATGATCAAAAATAACAAGTTGATAATAGATTAATTATATATTTTTAGGAAAAATAATTTTTATCATAGGTTTTCGATATTTTTTTATTTTTAATGAAAAATAAAATTTATGATTTTAGGATGTGAATTTAGAAAAATGAAATCATTTTTTATTTATCATCACAACATTAACTTAATATTAAATTTTTTTATTTTTCTCAAAAAATAATTATTAGGTGAATACTATATTATATAGTTTCTTTCAAAATGGTGGATTTTATTTCATTATTAGTACATATGTGAGACATAAAATATTATAAAGCCCTTTAACAGATAAAATATCTATTTAAAGAATAACATTATCTACTAAAAATAATTATTTTTATATTTATGAAACAATTTTTTACATTATAAAAAAATTAATATTTTAATTCTACTAAAACGTCTTTTTTATTCATTTCATTTAATATAACATTATTTTTGAAAATTTTGATTTCAATTTACTAAACATAGACAATAAATTTATTTTTTTACAACAAATTAACTTATGTCTTAATAAAAAACATTTTTAATCATATTCCATGCATAAATTTTATTCTTAAAACATAATGTTTCTAGGAAATTGTTTTTATATGCTATATGTTCTAGTACTAGAAATAATTTATATAAATATTTCAAAATTTATTTTATAAAATTAGATGAAATATTTTAAATAATCACATTCAAATTAGTTATAATTTTTAATTTTACATTTTTCAATTAAATATTGTAACTGGTGGTGAAAGTGGGGTTAGCACGGTATGTGTCAATTTGTGTAAATGGTTTTAACATAGTTTAGAAGGTAAAAAAAGTGGTAAACAAGTATGATATTAGATGATGGAATTTTTTTGGACATTATATACTTGAATTAACCATTTTTGTATATTTTTGGAACCTATAACCTTGAATAATTGAGTGAAATTATTCAAAAGTAATGATATTTTATAAAAACTCCACTATCTTTTCATATAATAGAAGATCACCACTTCCCCATTTATTTACCCATTGCAAATATTTTCTTTCATAAAAATATCGACTGGACTCTATTAATAACCCTCAAAATGAACATGAGGTTTTTCATTCACTAAAATACCAAGATAAGAAGACTACATTAGTTACCCAAGAGAGAATATCTAAGAGAGAAGAAGTTAAGTGAATGTGTAGAGCACAATCTGACACAAGGTTAAGAATCTTCCCTACCGACATCATTACAAATTAGTTACACATTTTTATTCATTTTATAACCTTTATATAATTTTATTCTCATGAACATATTCAATTGTAGAATATATTTCCCTTACATATATAACTATTTAAATACAAATATCATTTTTTGGGGTTATATATGTTTTTATTTCCATTTAAATTTCTCACTTAATTATAAATCGAATTTAAGGGAACTTTCCAATTTATTTTCACTTTTTAAGAATCATCCCAATGAAATTTTAGTAAACCATTATTGGATTATAAAAATAATAATTATTGTATGGTTAAATATTATGTTTAAATACTAATTTTATATAAAATAATAATCTGTTTCCTAATATTAAAAATCTATTATTTATTTTATAATGGCTCCACCAAAGTGGTTCATTTTTATTATTTCCTCTCTAGATATTGTTCATGATGTTCTTAAAATTTAACATCATCATCTAGGTATATATAAGGCTCATCCTTAAATATTACTTAATCTTGAGTTATTTCAATAATACACATTGAGGATCTTTTCAGGTTTAGAGTTTTAGAGAATTAGATCATAAATCATTAATTACATTCAACATTTAAACAAGGTGGTAACATAAAAGACAGTATTCATTTTTCCAATCAAAGGAGACATATTCAAAATAAAATATGGATTATTTCGTGACACTTCCTCAACACTATCATCACATCATGTACTTTTCCCTTGACCTGACAAAAACATTTCAAAAACCTAGGATGAGCATAAAAATCTCAGTAAGGGATATAAAAGTACAGAATGAAAACATTAGTCCATGTATACATAAGAATTAATGAAATAATACTTTACTCATAAAACATTAGCACTTTATCATAACTCGTGAAATAATAATATTTATGAATAAATAATATAAAACATAAATAATAAAGATAACTTGAGGTATTCATAACATTCTTACGTAGGGAGTAACCCTCATGGTTACTTTTGGAATAACCATCACAGTATATTCCCTAAATGTCTTCAAAGAAACCTTATCATTTCACTCGTTCTTGTTACCCAATGCATTACAGAGCTATCACGGGATCACCCGCTCTTAGTTTATCATGGAACCACCCGTCTTCATAAATAATGCCCAAGAAACATAACATAATCATATCACATAAAAAATAAATAAAGGAAACATAACATATCCAAATTTCAATCACAAGATATCAATACAATACATTGATATAATAAAAAAATTATCAAAACCATTTTCAATTCCAAAATAAAATAAAATTAAAACATGGTATTTATTTTTCATTTAAAAAAAGTTATGGCTTGTAGAGGAAGCCGAAACTCAAATAATGGTCACGGTGGCAAAGAAGTCATTGTCGCCGCATATGTACGACAAAAACATTACCTTTTGTTGTTTAGTAAAATGCTTCGTATAAAAAACATTCCTTTTGAATAAAAGTAAAATTCAAATGGGTTTATACACCGTATTAAAGAAAGTTGTGTATAAAACAAAATATGCCTCAATTAAAGGATAATGAGATGAAGTTCCTTACCTTGTGTCCGACTTGACTTGATCTTCCTTTAATCTCATGAATAATAAACTGGAGTTAATTTATACTTGCTTAAGAACCTTTTTCAAGTTAATTATTCCTTTTATATCACTTATTACCATGTTATGAACATTATGTATTTATTTAAGTTTATAACGGTCGTTTTGTCGATCTTTGGTACTTGAGCCAAAAATAAACTTCAAATAATTACAAGTTGTTCATGTTGTAAAATATCCATTATAAACAAAATTATATTCATGATTTAGATATCATATATATAATATATATCCAGTATATACATGCATTTTTAATATTAGATAACATTTAGAGGTAAGAAATGAAATGCACCGATCATGGAGACAGTAAGCCTTATGTACGTATGAATGCTACTTTCATTTCTATTTCGTATTTAATGGAGTGAAATGATAATGATATAAAGGTATATTATAATTATAGTATAATATCATATATAATATCATTAAATCCATCCTTTATAATTCCCACATATGGCATTAACGAATCAAATCACTTTCAGGGGGCGGTAGTCTGCACTTCCTAAAATGAAGATATCGTGTTTTCCCATAATGGAAACCATAAGGTATGCCATAAATGAAAAATAATGAATCATAAGGAAAACATAGAAATAATATATATCATACATAAATATAGTGACATCTTAATGGCCACCATGAATGGTGTTAAAAGAATATTGAACAATCATCGTTTCGTGAGGCAGAAATTCACCAGCCACAGAAACAATATTTTCTTTAACCATTATACAGAGGTGTGTGTAAGTTTAAATCAAATAATAATCATAAAAACATCATAGAATATTTAATATACTGGTTTTGTTACAAAATAAAAGAATAAAAATAGTTTAGGGGGTTGGAGAAGCAAAATAAAACAAAAGAACATTAGAGAGACATTACCATTAAATCGGGCAACTCCTCTTGGTTTGAACCAAAAGGGTTTCTTGAAGAGCTTTCTGCCTAAGGTAAGGCTTCAAGGATGAACAAAGTGATGTGGAGAGATAAAATGAGCAGAGTTTGGCCAAGCCAATGGCTTGAGAGGTGTGGGTAAGGTGGTAGAGGTGGGGGCCTTTTATAAGAGGGAGGAGGGGCACTCTTGGAAAGTAAAGAAATGTTACTTTATTATATAATGATTTTCGGTTTATAAAGGTCCCAAAATGATATATGTCGAGTATAAGGTGATAACGGTTAGAAATCCACCCATAAAATAGGTTTTTGACAAGTGTATGTCTTAGATTTTATATTATCTTTTCATTTTATTTAAATCGTCCATTAATGAGGTAATCGCTGCATCATCATGTTGTCATAAATAAATTAATTGATTTAATGTATAAAAATTATAAAAAAATACCATGATGTAGGAAATATTTTTAGATTTCCAATGAAAATTTATAGTCTAAGATATCATTTACACAGACCAGGCTAAAATTGTTTTACTTGGGTGTTACATACTTTTGTGATATTCTCCTTTCTTTAAAAATAAAATGATAAAGTGTCACTATCACCGAAAAGTGATTCCATGGGGTCCAAAAGTTGGAAAAAGGCATCCCATGGTCGTCCATGACATAGCCAGTAGCATTAGGACACATGTTGGGGTAATTTTATATTATTATGATATTATTTTTTTACCCTTAACTACCCGATTACTAATTAATCATGATAATTAAATATAATTACCGTCGTTACTATTCATAATGTCCTAAAACAAAAGTGTCTTAATTAAATAATTTGGACCTTCTGATTCCAAATATGGAATCAATTTTACCAAATTCTCAACATAGAAATTGTATTAATTAATTTAAAAATAATTCTCATTGTCAAAACAAATAGCGGGTTTTTTTAGAAACAATATCTATCAAAAGTTTGACAATTGTTTATGTCCAATTTCAAAGTGAAATTAATTCAAATGACCACCATTGGATTAAATGGTAAAAATATATTCTATTTACACTATAAAACCAATTAAAAATATAATCTATCCATATAATTAAATTAGATGAAAAAGTGGTTTTGAAGTAAAATGCATTATTTTTCACTATTCATAAAAAATTAACATTGTCAGAAAAATACCAAAAATTTATCCAAAGTAAATTTAAATGTCCCAATACTAAATAATAAGTTTATTTTGAAAAATAGAGCTTATAAAATTTTCAGAAGATATATTTAAAAATTGTTTTCCATCAAAAGGCGGTAAAATAATCTTTTAAAATTATTAGAGAATTCTATGCTTAAGATTGAATTTATTCTACTTTTAAGACTCTAAAACACTGTCTAATTAATAATTAGACATAGATATGAAAATCCATATTTCGTTACTTACTTGGGATGTTACATCCTTCCCCCGTTTAGAAAATTGAATCGCCACAATTTATTTACTTATCGAATAAGTGGGGGTATTTATACCTCGTTGAATTTTCAGATTCCCATGTTGGCTCTTCAATCTTGTGGTTTTTTCACAAAACCTTTACTTGATGAATCATCTTATTCCGCAATACATGCTCCATATGGTCTTGAATCTAGGTTGGTTGTTCCTCATAAGATAGGTTCTCTTCCAACTTAACTACCTCTGGACTCAAAACATGAGATGGATCTATCATGTACTTCTTAACATTGAAACATCAAAAACATTGTGTACCTGAGATAAACTCAGAGGTAAAGCCACTCGGTAAGCAACTGATCCAAATCTCTCCAGAATTTCATATGGTCCAATGAACCTTGGACTCATCTTTCCTTTCTTACCAAATCACATCACACTTTTCCATGGTGAAACTTTGAGGAAGACATGATCACCTGCCTCAAAAGAGAGATCCTTCCTCTTGTTGTCCGCCTAACTTTTCTTCCTACTCTAAGCTGTTCTCATGTGTTTCTGTATCAGCTGAACTTTTTCTGCCAACTCTTCCACCCATTCTAGTACCATCAACTTCCTTTCACCAACATCATCCCAAAAAGTTTGAGTTCGACAGTGCTTCCCATATAATGCCTCAAATGGTGCCATCTGTATACTGGAATGAAAACTGTTATTTTAAGAAAACTCAACCAAAGAAAGATGTAGGTCCCACCTTCCCTAATAATCCATCGAACAAGAACGTATCATATCCTCCAATGTCTGAATTGTTCATTCTGACTGCCCATTTGTTTGAGGATGAAAATATGTACTGAAATTTAATTCAGTACCCAATGACTTTTGAAGGCCTTTCCAAAAGTTAGAAGTAAACCTGGGATCACGATCAGATACAATGGAGAGGGGAACTCCATGTAACCTGAATATATCTTTAAGATACAAACGAGAAAGTTTATCTAGGGAGAAAGTATCTCGTATAGAAAGGAAATTATCAGATTTAGTCAAGTGATCAACAATAACCCAGATTGCATTATTACCACAAGGTGTCTTCAGCAACCCAACAACGAAGTACATGGATATATTCTCCCATATCCACTTTGGCACTGGTAATGTATGAAGCATCCCTTTAGGTAACTGCTGCTCTACTTTAACCTATTGACAAGTCAAACACTTCACAGTAAAATCAGTAATATCTCTTTTCATTCCATCCCACCAGTAATACTCTCGAAGATCTCTATATATCTTAGTACTGCCAGGATGAACTGAAAATAGTTATCTATGAGCTTCACATAACAACTCTCTCTTCAACTATGAATCACAAGGCACACATAATATCTTCCCAAACCTCAAAAAACAATCATTATCAATGTTGAATTGTGGTAACATACCCTTCTGAACCAACTCTACCTTTTTCTACAACTCACTGTCTTGCTTCTGAGCTAGATTAATTTTGTCTGATAGAGATAATCTCACTGACACCTGAAACAAAACAGAAGAACTTCCTACACTAAAATATTCTATGCCAAGGATTATCAAATCCTTAACCAAAGGATCATGTTCCAAATGTAACATGGTTAATAAAGAATTACTTTTTCGACTCAAAGCATTAGAAGCTTTATTTTCTTTTCCCAGATTATAATGAATTATTCATTTATAATCCTTGATTAATTCTAGACATCTATTTTGTCTCATGTTCAATTATTTCTGAGTATATATATACTTTAAACTTTTGTGATCAGTATATATTTCAAACTTTACACTATAAAAATGATGCCTCTAAATTTTTAAAGCGAAAACAACAGCAGATAATTCCAAATCAAGTGTAGGGTAATTTACCACATGAGTTTTCAACTGATGTGAAGCCTAAGAAATTACCTGATCATTCTGCATTAGGATGCAACCAAGTCCTTTCAATTATGCATCACTGTAGATAATAAACTCACCATTCCTGTAAGGTAGTTCCAAAACAAGAGCATTCAACAATCTTCATTTCAACTCCTTAAAACAATCATCACATTCTTTTTTCCAGATAAACTTAAAACCCTTCTGAGTTTGCTTAGTCATTGGACTAGATAACCATGAAATATTTATAACAAACCTTCGGTAATAGACTTCTAAACCAAGAAAACTACAAATCTCAGTAACATTTGTGGGTCTTGGCCATTCTTCAACAACATTTTTTTTTTGCAGGATCAACTATTATTCCATCTTTAGAAACAATGTGACCAAGGAATGAAATTTGTTGCAACCAAAACTCACACTTGCTGAATTTCCCATACAATTTATTTTCATTTAAGGTTTGAAAAATAACCCTTAAATTAATTTCATGCTCCTCTTTACATTTAAAAAAGACCAAAATATCATCAATGAAAACAACCCCAAACTTATCCAAGAACTCAGGGAAAATTTTATCCATAAGGTCCATGAATACAGTAGGTGCATTGGATAACCCAAAAGGCATTACGAAAAATTCATAATGGCCATATCATGTATGAAATGCAGTCTTCTGAATATCTTCTTCCTTTACCTTTAACTTATGGTACCCCGATCTTAGGTCAATCTTTGAAAAATACCGACCTCCCTGGAGATGATCAAACAAATCATCGATTAGAGGCAAACGATATTTGTTCTTAACAGTGATGTTATTCAAGGCTCTATAATTAATGAAAAGTCTCATAGAACCATATTTCTTTTTAACAAATAAGGAAGGAGCACCCCATGGTGATGTGCTAGGTCTAATGAATCCTTTCTCTAATAAATCATGCAATTCCTCCTTCAACACTAAAAGTTCAATTTGATCCATTTGATGAGGGGGTTTTGAAATTGGATTAGAATCAGTAAATAAGTCAACGGTAAATTCAACTTCCCAATCTTTTATTATTCCAGGAAACTCATCAGGAAACACATCAGGATACTCATTTACCACTAGAGCATAATTAATCTGAACGGTTCCTTTGTTTTCAACAATATGTGCAAGGTAACATTCATTTCCATATTTTAAAAGTTTCTCAGCTTCTTGATATGTTATCAACAGTAAGGGTTAATTATTGTACACAAACTAAAAGTGATTCAGAAAAGAAACTTCTTCAGATCTACTATCAATCTTAGCATGGTAAACCGAGAGCCAATCCATACCTAGTATAACATCAAACTCTACTAGAGGTAAAACAATAAGGTTTTCAAGTAGGTTCTTTCCAGAAATAAGGATAGAAAGATTCTTATAAATTATTTTTGCCTCAACATTTCTCCCAGGTGTTTTTACCACAAGTTCAGGAGTCATTTCATGAGATGGAATTCCCAATTTACAAGAAAATTTTTCAGAGATGAAATAATGTGTAGACCCTGAATCAAACAACACATTGGCATAATCTGAGAAAACAAACAAGTACCTGATACAACTTTAGTTGATGGCCCAACATCTGCTGAAGTAGTTTCAAAGGATTTCACCACACCTTTTTTCTTGTAGTCTGACTGCTTCCCATCATTTGAGCTCCTTGTCGAACACTCATTTGCATAATGACCCATCACGTTGCACTTGAAACATTTCACTAACTGTAAAACAATGTTGGTCTTACCATCACCCTAATCTTTGTGAGTGAAATCACGAGCCTTATGTACCATCTTACCACATCGGTAGCACTTTACAGAATTCAGAAGACATTCCCCAGTATGCCTTTTACCACATCTATCACAAACTGAAAACTTAGTTTTCTTACCATCAGACCTTGAAGGATTCTTCCCTTTATCCTGCCACCTCGGTCTCTTCTTCTATTGGTTGTTATAGAACACTTGATCATCGAAAAACTCCATTTCCACCTTCTCAGCACATCGAACAAGCTTTTCATAACTCTTGAACTCGCGAGAAGCTAAATCCCTTTGATATTTTGGCTTTAATCTTGAGTAAAAATGATTGATTTTACTATCAAGGTCTCAGATAAAATTTGGAGCAGACCTTGCCAATAGAGTGAACCATTCTTCATAAGCATCCACTGAGTCATCCTCCTGCCTCAATTCCAAGAATTTCTTTTCCATCCTAAGTCAAACAGCCTTAGGAAAATATTTCTCAAGAAACATACCTTTGAATTCATCTTAGTCAAGAGCATAAATCTCATCAGTGTCCCTAATATTTTTAACCATATACCACCACTGATCTGCTTCACCCACCAAACAGAAAACATCAAGACTATCCTTTTGATTATCTGAACACCCCATGACATCAAAAATATTCTCTAGTGATTTAATCCACCCTTCAGCTAGCACAAGGTCATATGATCCTATGAATGATGGGGGATGTTGCCTCATGAAATGTTCCACCACTAACATGTTCCTCTGTGGCTGATCTCGCTGATCTAGTGCATGGATACCACCACCATTTATCACTTGAGTCAATTGCGCCATTATTGAAACAAACTATTCAGTTCCAATTCCGACCATCTCAGGATGCTGATTTGGAAGGTCATTTCCTTATTTACGCCTTCCTAGCACTGCTTCCCTATTTACTCTGTAGAAAACCATTTGGAACAAACATGTCTTAGATGAAGAAACACAGTAATCTTCAAATTCTATATCATTTCAATTTGACCATAAAAAATATATTTTTGGATAATCACTCAATATAATTCTAACTCCTAATGTTATCTAAACCTCCCTCTGATACCAACTATATGGCCCCAGCCTTAAACATTACTTAATCTTGAGTTATTTCAAGAATACACATTGAGGATATTTTTAGGTTTAGAGTTTTAGGGAATTATATCATAAATCATTCATTACATTCAATATTTAAACAAGGTGGTTACATAAAAGATAGTATTCATTTTTCCCATCAAAGGAGACATATTCAATATAAAACATGGATTCTTTCGTGACACTTCCTCAACACTATCACCACATCATGTAATTTTCCCTTGACCTATGAAAAACATTTCAAAAACATGGGATGAGAATAAAAAACTCAGAAAGTGATATAAAAGTACGGAATGAAAACATTATTCCATGTATACATAAGAATTAATGAAATCATACTTTACTAAAAAAACATAAGCACTTTATCATAACTCATGAAATCATAAAATTTATGAATAACTCATAGAAAACATAAGACATTAAGGTAACTAGATAAATTCATAACATTCTTACGTAGGGAGTAACCCTCATGGTTACGTTTGGAATACCCATCATAGTATATTCCCAAAATCACTTCAGAGCAACCTTATAATTTAACTCCTTCGCATTACCCAATGCATTGGAAAGATATCACGGGCTCAACCTCCCTTAGTTTATCACGGAACCACTCGCCTTCAAAAACAATTCCCAAGAACCATAACATAATCGTATCACATAAAACATGCATAAAAGAAACATGACATTTCCACATTTCAATTACAAGATATCAATACAAAAAATTTATATAATCAAAACATTATCAAAATGATCTTCAATACCAAAAAAAAATAAAATTAAAACATGGTATTTTTTTCATTTAAAAAAAGTTATGGCTTATTGAGGAACCCGAAACTCAAATAATGGTTACGGTGGCAGAGAAGTCATTATCGCCGCATACGTACGACAAAAACATTCCCTTTTGTCATTTAGTAAAATTCTTCGTATAAAAAAAATTAATTTTTAATAAAATTCAAAGTCAAAGGGGTTTATACACTGTATTAAATAATATTGTGTATAAAACAAAATATGCCTCAATGAAAGGATATTGAGAGAAAGTTCCTTACCTCGTGTCTGACTTGACTTGATCTTTATTTAATCTCTTGAATAATAAACTATAGTTAATTTATACTTGCTTAAGAACTTTTTTCAAGTTAATTATTCCTTTTATATCACTTATTATCATGTTATGAACATTATTTAATTATTTAAGTTAATAACGATCGTTTTTTGGATCTTTGGTACTTGAGCCAAAAATGAACTTCTTATAATTACAAGTTGTTCATGTGGTAAAATATCCATTATATTCAGAATTATATTCATGATGTAGATATCATATATATCATATATATCCATTATATACCTACATTTATAATATTACATAACATTTAGAGGTAATATATTGAATGCACTGTTAATGGAGACGGTAAGCCGTACGTACACATGAATGCTAATTTCATTTCTATTTCGTATTTAATGGAGTGAAATCATAATGATATAAAGGTATATTATAATTCCAGTATAATATCATATATAATATCATTAACTCTATCCTTTATATGTCCCACATATGGCATTAATGAATCAAATCACTTTGAGGGGGCGGTAGTCTGCACTTCCTAGAATGAAGATATCGTGTTTACCCATAATGGAAACCATAAGGTATGCCATAAATAAAAAATACAGAATCATAAGCAAAACATAGAAATAATATATATCATACATAAATAGAGTGGCATCTTAATGGTCACCATGAAATGTGTTAAAAGATGATTGATCAATCATCGTTTCGTGAGGCAGAAATTCGCCAACCACGGAAATAGTATGTTCTTTAACCATTAGACGGAGGTGTGTGTAAGTGTAAATAAAATCTTTATCATAAAAAAATCCTAGTATATTTAAGATACTTTTGTTTTTAAAAAATAAAGGAATAAAAAGATTTTAGTGGGTTTGAGAAGAAAAATAAAATAAAAGAATATTAGAGAAGACATTACCTTTAAATTGGGTAACTCCTCTTGGTTTGAACCAAAAGGGTTTCTTGAAGAGCTTTATGCCTAAGGTAAGGTGTCTAGGATGAATAGAGGGATGTGGAGAGATAAAATGAGTAGAGTTTTTCTAAGCCAACGGCTTGAGAGGTGTGGGTAAGGTGGTAGAGGTGGGGGCCTTTTATAAGAGGGAGGAGGGGCACTCTTGGAAAGTCAAGAAATGTTTCTTTATTATATAATGAGTTTTGGATTTTAAAGGTCCAATAATGATATATTTAGAAGATAAGGTGATAAGGGGGTTCTAAATCCATCCATCCAATAGGTATTTTACAAGTTTAAGTCTTATATTTTACATTATCATTTCATTTTATTTAAATCGTCCATTAATGAGGTAATCACTACATAATCATGGTGTCATAAATAAATAAATTTATTTAATGTATAAAAATAATAAAACAAATAATATGATTTAGGAAATATTTTTATCTTTGTAATGAATATTTATAGTCTAAGATATCATTTACACAGACAAATCTAAAATTGTTTTACTTGGGTGATACATACTTTTGTGATATTCTCATTTCTTTAAAAATAAAATGATAAAGTGTCACTATCACCCAAAAGTGATTCCATGGGGTCCCAAAGTTGGCACAAGGCATCCCAGTGTTGGAAATGAAACAAAAATTAGCATTATGAAACATTTTGGGGTAATTTTATATTATTATGATATTATTTTATTACCCTTAACTACCCGATTACTAAATAATCACGATAATTAACGATAATTACCGTCGTTGCTATAAATAATGTCCAAAAACAAAAGACTATTAATTAAATAATTTGGACCTTATGATTCCAAATATGGAATCAATTTTACCAAATTCCCAACAATGAAATTGTAGTAATTAATTTAAAAATAATTCCCACTGTCAAACAAATAGCGGGTTTTTTAGAAACAATATCTATCAAAAGTTTGACAATTGTTTATGTCCAATTTCAAAGTGAAATTAATTAAAATGACCAACATTGGATTAAATGGTAAAAATATATTCTATTTAAACTTTAAAATAAATTAAAAAGATAATCTATACATATAATTAAATTAGATGAAAAAGCAGTTTTGAAGTAAAACACAATATTTTTATCTATTCATAAAAAATGAACATTGTTAGACAAATACCAAAAATATATCCAAAGTAAATTTCAATGTCCCAATATTAATGAATAAGTTTATTTTGACAAATAGAGCTTATAAAATTGTAAAAAAATATAGATTTAAAAATCGTTCACCATCAAAAGGCGGTAAAACAATCTTTTAAAAATATTAGAGAATTCTATGCTTAAGATTGGATTTATTCTCATTTTAAACCTATAAAACACTGTTTAATTCATAAATAGACATAGATATAAAAATCCATAATTATTTACTTACTTGGGATGTTACAGTATATGTCCCTTTTAAATTGTAAATTTTTAATACAATTGAATTATTTATACTTTTGAGAATCCAAATGAGTTATCCATCGGTTATTCCTAGAATTAGAATTATGAAACCAACTTTCTTATCATGGATTTAGTAATGTATATGGTTTATGTATGGTTTATTTTCCACAATAAAAATAAATATTTATTATTTTAATTATATTATGTGTGGGAGTAGAATTATATATCACCCCGATTCATTTGGTAAGGTTTTTATCTCATTAGATACAATGTTTGGTACATTGGTGGTTATCCTAAGAACGTTGTGTTATGTAACTGGTGGGATGTGAATTATATAGCCCAATGAGGAATTTGGTAAAGCTTTACATCTCATGATATGATATGTAAGGGTTATGGGAGTCAATTTAGTCCACCACGGGACATTCTCTTCTATGATTTTTTGAGTAGTGTGTGATCCAAATTCACCATGGTACTTTTTCAAATTTTGGATGATAATATTTGGAGTGACTCTTGAATTATATTTATAGAATAATGTGTTATGTTGTTTCCAAATATTCCATGATTACATGATATTATGAATTCACTTAATTATTACATGATTCCATGATTATGATCATTCATTTAATTATTAAATTTTATGCCACTTCACATATTTTATCCTTTTCAACTATGTTAAACAACATTAACCCTAATCTATCCTTACCGCTGTAACCCCTGATTATCTATTGGAAAATTCATTTTATGCAAAAAATATAAAATTAAAAATATTAAACAAGTTTAATATACTAAATTTAAATACGTAAATAATTTTATAAAATTGAATTTCTATGATTTTCATAAATAAATTTTAATATTATCCCACATAATGAATAAAAACAATTTTTTAAAAAAGAAGATCATTTTAAGCAGGAATTTTTTATATAAGGTCAGATTATCAAATTTTTTAATTTTTAATAAAAAAATTGCTTTATTTTAAAATAAATAAATATTATGTGTCTTTAAAATAGAAAAAATTATACCAAATAATTTAAAATTATAAGAAAAAGATAGAATTAATTTTTTATTGGAGTTAAAATATTCTTTTTGTTTTATTAGTTAAAAATTGGTGTAATAAATTAAAATTAACATTTTTAAAATGAATAAAATTATTTTTAAAGAAATTAATATATTAAGAGTAACTATAAAATTATAAGTATCATGTATATACTAATAAATTAATAATAGTCATTGTTTTGGAAACAAACAATATTTCTCACTATTCAGCTAAAAAGTATTTATTTCTAAAAAATCATAAAATTAATATTAAGCTAATTTTCACATGGTGAATCCAAAATCGAAGTCATTTTATTATATTCAACTAGTACAAGTGATAAAAATTATTTTTATATACATGTTCACAAAATTTCATAAAAACAATTTTGTTGAAAATGAAATTTAAAGAATATAATATATCTATGAAATATATATATTCTTAGTTAATGACAAGATTATTTTATTTATTATCATATATATTAACTTATATGATAGACATATATATTCATAAGGGAAATTTATATAAATAGTTTTTGGTTCATTATATTTTCCCAGCTTAATAAATTTCACCCTTGAAAGTTCATGCTATACAATTGGGTGAAAAAAATTGTGGGTAACTATTCCATTATCCCTTCAGGTTCCTATGCCACATCCTTCTAATTATAATTTTTACAAGGTACCATGAATATGTGATTTTTTTGTTATGTAGAACCTTTTTATGTAGTCCATGATCGTCATTGGTTTCTCCTCGTATAAGATATCTTCTTCTAATTATACCACCTCTGGATTCAACATAGATGAGGGATATTATATGTATTTCATTAAGAGAAATATTTATAATATATGATATAATTTATAATGGTTTGATAAAAGAACTTATGGATATTTCATTGCTCTTATTTGATCGAGAACCACAATGGGGGGAAACCAATCCCTTGATTCAGTGGCTTATGAAAAAATAGGAACTAACAACCAAAATAAATATGGGAGTTAGTAAAATATTACATAATGGCATCTATTTAAGTATAAATTTATTTTATAGTCTTAATTTTGGAATTTCTTGTCTATACTATATTTTAACCAATTATATATTTAATTATAAATAAAACCATTTAGTGTTATAATTTCTATATCCATAGTATAAGGACATTCTTGAGGGTTTTGTAAGTTTCTTTTTGTATAATTATCAATTATTCACTTATTAGGGTCCTATTAGGAAAGATCGATCCATTTTTTTAAATGAAACATATTAAATTTTATATTGGTAAATATCCCTTTATATTTTAAATCATCCCATGATTAATTACCAGTGTATGGTTATGTAACACCACAGGGTCTTACAAATTAATAAAATGCATGAAATACTAAGAATCTATGAACCAAAACATTTTTTAAGGAGGTAGTTTAAAATTATATATTAAAACATATTTCTTTTCTTATAAGTTATGAATTTCTAAAAACGGTCATCTATAACTACGATCAATAAGTTATTTGGAGTCTGATGGAACCAAGGTGATTTTTGGTGAATAGTTACAAACCGTTATGAATAGTAATATGACACTGATGAATAGTAAATTGTATTATTATTTTATTTTCTTAAGGTTATAATGTAATGATTCTTTATTAATTTTTCAAGGTGATATAAAATGATTTATAGTTTTAAAATTGTCAATTTTTTAATAAAGTTTGATTTTATGTAAAAATTTATTTAAAAATATTTAAAAATTTATTTTCAAAAACTGGAGTTAATTTTTAATTCAAATGGTAAAAAATTGTTAGGGTGATTTTTTGGTTTTTTTTTAATTTCATGAAGTTTTTGATGAATAGTGAAATACAGTAAAATGCTGTATATTCAAATTATCAGTTAAATACAATATTTTTTACATAATTGCTTATTTATGACCACTTTTTTAGAACTCAAGTGTTATATTTAACATTTTGATAACATGAATGAAGACTATTTCTAGTCTTGGACAAAAAATATTTAAATAATGTATAATCCCTCCTCTCCTCCTCTATAAACACCATCCTCATTCCCCTCTTTCTCATATACCTATCAGGCCTTGATCATTATCTATATTATACCAAATTCCCTACCCAATTCTCTTCCCCACTTCCAAGACCTTCTGGTCTCACCAAAATTCCAAAACTAAAGTCCTTATGGATGATCTTAAGGAGAAGAGATCAAGAGGTAAGAATCATCTTTCATTTTCATGTGTTATCCTTTCAATTCCTTTATTTTCTTATACTCTCTTCCCCTCCCCTTATCTAGTAGGTATGAAATATCTATAATCTTATATATTCTGTATGTTATCATGGTCATGTAAAAAAACTCATCATCTTTCTTCCTCTCCTCTTCTTCTTATTCGAAAAATAAATAAGAACAATGTTCATAATGCGTCATTTACCAAAATTATGGACAATGTGTTTTCAATTTCCATTACTTCCTTCAATGCTGATCATAAAACCGATTAATTATTTAATTATAATTTAAATTGCTTTATTTAACCTTTTTTTTAAATGAAATTATATTCATGATATAAAATTATATAATGAAACAATGTTAGAATTATAGAGGAGAAAACCAAAATTATCTAAACAAATATCATTAATGTTTTATCTAATGATTCATCATCATATATGATAAAAAATGATACAAAGAATCATTCTATATTCTAAAAACACATGAAAACAATTTCATTTCACTTCTAGAATTTCATTTCCATACGACAACATAATCAAATACATATCGTCCATAAACATCATGTAAATAACTCAACCAAATCAATAGAATGAACCAAATAACTATAATTAAAGGGTGAAATGATTTTTTGAAATTATCATATAATGTATTTTAAACATTAATATTTTTTTAAGATGTTAATAACACTCTTTTAACCATTATACAAGAGTTTTAAACAAGTTTTAAGTAAGCGAAATGTGATGTAAGGGAATTCTTAACCCAATTTACATTTTCTAGGTTGACCTTATACTACATAATATATATGGAATTAAATTTTACTAGGTGATTAATTATATTTATTATGTGAATTTACTATTTATTTACATATTTCATAATCTCTATTAAGTCTGACATCAATTATATGATGTTTTTAAGAGGATTTTATTCTAAAATCCTTTTTTTAAAATTCTATTTTACAAAATTCAAAAGAAATGTTTTTGTAAAATTATTCATGTAGTATGATTATGTTATTGTTCTTGGGAATTTTTTGTGATAAATGGTGGGACTTATATATCCCTCCAATTCATTGGGTATGTGTAAGTTGGTGTTCACTCGCATGGTTACTCCATGTGTAGCTGCAATTGTTACACTATAAGGTAGTCATAATGGTTACATTATATGGTAGTCGTGAGGGTTACATATCATAAGGTTGTCATGAGGATTAAAATATATGTAATTAATTCCAAAATATACCTTTATTATTGTATTTATGTTCTTTATGTGGTTTATAAATCTCTTGGACATCTCAAGTTTTACAAAGTATGTATATTTGAGTGAAATGTATGTCTTTTTGAAAATGATTTCATACGTTACAAGTAATAATGGACTAAGGTTTTCTTTACTTCCTTTTATATACCTTACTCGTCTTTTTTTGTAATCCAAATATTTTAAAATATTTTCATAGATTATAGTTATGTGTAAAAAAATAAAGAATCCGTGCTAAATATTATGATGATTTTCCAAAAAAATCATGTTTTATTTGGAAAGTTTTATATTTTGGAAGAAATGGATACTATTTGGGAGGTATATTCTCTATATGAATGTGGAATGTTATGTATGATTTATATCCCAATTCTCTAAAACTATAAAGTTTAAAAGATAAAAAATATGAACATAAGTGAGTTCTTGACTAAAATTCCTGACTATGTATTACAATAAGGTAGGGTCCTTATAGTTGGTATCAGAGGACAGTTTAAATAACATTTGGGGTTAGAATTATGTTACTAGAATACCATAAATTATTTCTACTCTATGGGTAATTTGAAATCATATATAATTTTAAGATTATCATGTTGCATTGACTATGATATTTTTGTTCATAACTGTTTTAGGTTGGAGAAATTGTGAAGATAAAGTAGAGAGCCACCGATAGAATGATATCGTTCCGAATATACAGCCCAAAATTCTAGGTATTGGAATAGAGTAGTTTGTTATAGTAATATCTCAACTGATGCAAGAAATAAATAGCAATGAAATTCATGAAGGTGAACAACCATAGGTACCAGAAAAGAACATGATGATAGTGAAACATTATACGATGAGACACCCGCCTACTTTATGTGGATATTCAGACCCAGTAATGGTTGAAGGATCGATTAAATCAATTAATAAATATATTAGATGAAATGGTATTTTTAGATAAAAAAAGTTAACACTTTCTATTTATTGTATTGAATGTGAATTTGGTTAGTGGTGGTCAATGGTCAATAATATTAGGGATAGAGAAGAGATTGATACTTTATAGTGGGATGAATATAAAATTACTTTCCTTGAAAAATATTTTCCAAATGTGGTTTGACATAGGATAGAGAATAAATTCATTTAATTGATGTAGAATGAGGAAGATTCATTTGGTCATGTATGAAGTTAACATCACATGACTAGAAAGGTATGATCCAAATCATATTCTAGATCTTAAGAGCAAAATCAACCATTTTGTACTCAGGATTGAAGCCAAGTCATCGAAGGGAATTTTCCTCCTGTGAATAAAAAATTTATGAGAAACATATATGATGTGCTGAGAGGGTATAAATGGAGTATTTTTTATGATCATGTGTTCTTCGATAAAAAGGAAGAAAAGTGGTCTAGATTTAAAGTGATGGGTAATAATCAATCAAATAAATAGGATGGTATGGAATTCAAGTTTCTAGTTTGTGAAATGTGTCAAAAAATCACCATTGGAAATTCCTTACCAAATCTAAGATGTTTTTTCGATGTGCTAAGTTTGGGCATATGGCCTTTGATAGTAATGAAAATTTCCCTACAAATATTCCTGGTAAGAAAATGGAAAAGTTGTTTAAATGTGTTGAATTAGGTCATTATAAAAATGCCTTTTCAAATAGAGATTTGAATGATGAAATAAATCTTAGATATAAGTAGAAATGTGTAATGAGATCCTTTGTGACAACATCAATAGAAATCACACCGTCCAATGAAGTTGTTTCTGGTATCTTTTTGGTTTACTCATATTTTTATAAAGTTTTTTTTGATATAGGATCAACACATTCCTTTATTTCGGATAATTTTTTTAGTAAATTGTAAATATACCCCCAACAAATTAGAAAGGAAAATGTTTATTAAAACACCAGGGGAGAATGTTCAAACAAAAAGAAATTTTAAGAATCGTTATATTGTTATCTGTGGAAAGAATTTACCAGCAATCATTTTTGTTTTTCCCTTAGAAGATTTCGATATCATTCAGGAGATGACATTGATTTCTTTTAATCATGATAAGAGTTATTGAATAGTTAAGTGGTTTTTTCAAAAAAAAGGTTTTAGTTTGTATACAAGAATGAACCCACACTATTGATAAAAATTTAGGAGGTTAATAAAATATTGAAAGATAGAAATGAATGTTATCTTACTCGTATTGTTGAAAATAGTGGAACTATTCATAATAATGAAGTTCCAATTGTAAATTAATATATTGATGTGTTTCCTGATGAGTTTCATGGTGTTATACATAAACAGGAATTTGATTTTCCAATTGACTTAGTTTCTAAATTTAATCCAATTTTAAACCCCCTTATCAAGTGACTCAAATTGAACTTATTGAATTATAAAATCAATGTCTTTATTTTCATTATAATGTCTTAATTCTTCCTTTCATTTCACCATGGGGTGACCCTTTTTTTGTTAAAACAAAGATGGTTCCATCATAATTTTAAATGATTATATATCCTTGAATAATATCACTATTAAAAAATTATCCTTTACCTCATAGCGATGACATCTTTAATCAACTCCAGACAGCTTAGTACTTTTCCAAGATTGATTTGAGATTTGGATACCATAAGTAAAAGGTGAATTAGGATTTCATTTCGAAAAAAGTTTTCCATACTAGATATGAGCTTTATGAATTTGTTGTTATACCATTTGGGTTAACTAATACACCTGTTCTATTTATGGATCTTATGAATATAATATTTAATGAGTTATTGGAATTTTTTATCATTTTTTATTGATAACATTCTAGTATTTTCTAAGAGTAAATAAGAGAATTAAAAGCATCTAACGGTTGTTTTTCAAACCATAAAGAAAAAAAATGTATGGAAAATTCAGCAAGTGTGATTTTTATTTGAAAAATAATTTTTTCTTGGGAACATTTTAAATAAGGATTAAATTACAGTTGATCCAGCTAAAAAAAGTGGTTGATGAATTTCCAAGACCTACAAATGATATAGAGAATTGTAGTTCTCTAGGATTAACTGGGTATTACTGATTTTTTTTTAAAAACATAGCACGGTTATCTATCCCAATAATTAAGTTAACATGAAAAAAGTTTTTTTTGGAAAAAAAATATGATGTTCGTATTCAGGAACTGAAGAAGAGATTGGTGAATGCTACTATTTTGGATATACCATCCTGAAATGATGATATATTCATCTAATGTGATTCTTTATTGAAGAAAAAATGTTGTATTTTGATACAGAATAATCAGGTAATTATTTATGATTCAAGACAACTAAAATATTTTGAGTTATATTATCCTACACAGGATT
Organism: Viscum album; assembly: GCA_963277665.1. NCBI lineage: Eukaryota > Viridiplantae > Streptophyta > Magnoliopsida > Santalales > Viscaceae > Viscum > Viscum album. The sequence continues at coordinate 334,176,756 of OY728150.1, forward strand.
TGGAATTGATGGCTATGGTTTTCTCTTAGATAATTTGTAGGAATCATTTATATAGTTCCAAATGTAAAATATATTTTCTTTGTAAAATTATGAAGTATATATTCACTAAGAAGGAAATAAAAATGAGGTGGAGAAAAAGGAATGAATTGATAAAATATTTTGATTCCACAAACAATTACCATCCAGAAAAATCAAACAATGTGCTGGTTTCCTTGAGTCAAAAACATCATGGATCATAACCATGTTATGTTTGGAACATGACCCCTTAATTAATGATTTAAGGAATTTTTGTTTATAATTTGTTGGTGTTGGAAATATATATATTTTGTTTAGGTTTCAGTACAGTCATCGTTATTTGACAGAATTAATTATCCATAGTAGGAAGACCTTGAGTTACATAAAAAGATAGAATTTGTTAAAATGGGTATGTTTCTAGAATTGAACCTTGATAAAGATTGTGTTTAGAGATTTGGAAAAACATTTTGTGTGTCTTGTGATTCCTGGTTGAAGAAATATTTATTGAATGAAGCTCATAGTTCTCTATTTTCAGTTCTTCCTAGTTGTACTAAGATGTAAAAAAACCATCAGAAGTATTATCGGTGGGATGGAAGGAAAAGAGATGTTGTAGAATTTATTATGAAATGTTTAACACATCAACATGTTAAAGTAGAGTGACAGTAACTGAAGGTGATTCTCCAGCATTTACCAATGTTAGAGTTTAAATTGGGAAATATATCTATGGACTTCATTATGGGGATACCAAAGACCTCTCAAGGTAAACATTAAATATGTTTTATTGTTCATCATTAGACTAAATCAGAATATTTTTGTATTCAAGATACAATATATTTGGATCAACTTTCTCAACTGTACCTCAAAGATATTTTCTGGTTACATGGAGTTCCACTTTTCATTTTATCTGACTGGGATCCCAGGTTCACTTCTAATTTTTGGAGGGGCCTTCAGAATTTGTTGGGTACATAATAAATTTCAGAACATCTTTTCATCCTCAATCAGATGGACTATCCAAATGAACAATTCAAAAATTAGAGGATATTCTTTGAGCTCATTCAATGTACTACAAAAGAATTTGGGATCACATTTTACTTTAGTTGAGTTTTCTTATAATATCAGTTTTTTTAAGTATACATATGGCACCTTTTGGGGATCCTTATAGGAAGAGGTGTGAAACTCTAGCATTTTGGGATGAATTAGGGAAAGGGAGTTGAGATACTAGAATTAGTCGAAGAATTGGGAAGGAAATTGAAGATGATCCTGCGACACATGATGTAGCTCATATTATGAAGAAACGTTTTGTAGACAATAGGGGAAAATACTTTTCTTTTGAGGTGGGTGATCACGTTTTTCTTAGAATTTCCCCATGGAAAACAGTTATACATTTTGGTATGAATGGAATGCTATGACTATGATTCATTCAACCTTTACAAATCCTGAAGAAAGTTGACCATTAACCTATTGATTAGCTTTGCCTCTAATTTTATCTCAGTTAGAAAATGACTTTCATGTTTTGATGTTGAGAAAGTATGTGACATATTCATCTCATGTCTTGGTAACATAAGTAGTTCAGTTATAAGAGTGCCTTTCATATGAAGAGAAACTGGTTTATATTTTTTATCAAAGGGAAAAAGTATTGTTGAATAAGGTAATTCACCTGGTAATGGTTTTCTGGGTAAACTACACTATTGAAGAAGCATCATGGGAGTCTGAAAATGATTTCAGGGAAAGGTAACTTCACTTGTTTAATAAGTAAATAAATAAATTAAAATCATGAGTAAGTATTTTCCAAAAGGTACAGAGAATGTAACACCATAGTGTCTTATAAATAAATCAAATCCATGAAATAATAAGACACTATGAAAAAAACTATTTTTAAGAAGATCGTTATAAAGTAGTTGTGAAAACATAATTTTGCTACTTCTATAGTTGGAATTTCAAAAAACGGTCATCTAAAACTATGATAAGTTATTTTTTTTGGAGTCTGATAGAACAAACCTGATTTTTGGTGAATAGTAACATACCCTTATGAATAGTAATATGGATAGAAATATTACCCTAATGAATAGTAAATTGTATTATTATTTTATTTTCTTAATGCTTTTAGATAATTACATCTTTATTAATTTTTCAAGATTATATAAAATGAGTTATAGTTTTAAAATTGTTAATTTTTTAATAAATTATGATTTTATTTAAAAATAAATTCATCATATTTAGAAAATTATTTTCAAAAAATATTGAAAAAGCTTAGGGTGAATTTTTTGTATTTTTTTGGAAATTATTTAATTTTTTATGAATAGTGAAAAATGGTAAGATACTATATATTCATATTATCAGTTAAATACACTATTTTTGACATCCCGTATGATATAATACAACCTTTTTCGAACTCTCATTCTCTCTTTAATTTTTTTATCACAATAATAAGTAAAATTCATAGTCTTGGGCAAAAATATTAAAATATTGATTAAAATAATGTAAAATCCCTCCTATAAATACAACCCTTATTCCCCTCTTTCTCTCACACCTTTCAAGACATATCATTGTATATGATTTAAAAAATCTCCTCTCCAAGGCTCTTCCCCATGTCTAAGACCTTCTGGTCTCACCATAAAGCCAAAACCAATGGCTTTAAGGAGGATCTAAATGAGAAGACACCAAGAGTTAGTAATTATCTTTCATTTTCATGTTTTTTATTTTAAATTCCTTTATTTCTGTATACTCTCTTCCCCTCACCGTAGACCGGAGGTATTAAATCTCTAGAATATTATATATTTTTTATGTTATCATGTGCATGTAAAAATAACATCATATTTCTTCCTCTCCTCTTCCTCTTATTCAAAAAAAATAAAGAACACCATTTGTGATGTGTCAATTACCAAAATTGTAGACTATGTGATTTATATTTCCATTACATTGTTAAAATATGATTAAAATTTTTTTAATGGTTGAAACAGAATGTAAATTATATGATATAACGTATTTTATGTTTTGTAAGGAACTTCTATGCATGAAATTAGTTTATATAATGAACCATGTTCATTATTATCAAGGAACAACCAAAAATGATCTAAACAAATATCATTAATGTTTTATATAATGTTTCATCTTCATATATGATAACAAAATGATTTTTGGTATCAGGTATTGAATGCACACAAATCATTGGAGGGAAAAAAATACTAATAATTAAAAGATGAAATGATGTTATGAAATTATTTTATAAGGTGTTATAAACATGAAAATGTTTCTATATGATAATAATAAAACTCTTTTAATCATTATACTACCGTCTTAAACTAGTTTGACGTAATAACAACCTAAGGTAAGGGAATTCTTAACAAAATTTCTATTCTTTGGGTTGACCTTCTACTTCATTATTTATGAGGTATTAAAAAAAATTTTATGATGAATTTTTCTGAATTATTGGAATTTATTGAGTAGAAACATATTACATCCAAACTATTAAGTCTCACTTAAATTTTATTGTATTTTTAGTGGACTTTTAGATTATCTCTTTCTAATATTCTATTTTATAAAATTCAAAAGAAATGTTTTTATGTGATTATTCATGTTGTATGATTATGTTTTGGTTCTTGGTAATTGTTTATGATGAAGGTTGGTACCTATATCTCCTTCTAATTCATTAGGTATATGTAAATTGGAGGTTAGTCGTATGGTTACTCTATGTTTAGCAGCGATGATTACACCATAAAGTAGTTGTGAGGGTTATATTATAAGATATCCATTAGGGTTACAAATCATTATGTAGTTGTAAGGGTTAAAATATTATTAATTAATGCCACAATATACCTTTATGGTTTTATTTATATTCTTTATGTTTTCTAGAAATTTCATGGAATCTCATATTTCACAATGTAAGTATATATGGGTGACAAGTATGTATTTTTTAACTGATTTCATACATTACATGTATTCATGGAAAAATATTTTCATTCCTTCTTTTCATATCCCTTACTCAATGTTTTGAGCTTATCCCATGTTTTTTAATTATTTTATGTTCCAGAAGGAACTCCAGTTCATGACATTAAATTATATTACGAAACAAGTTCATGATTATCAAGGAAACACCAAACTAAACTGAAACTATTATATATTTAGACCTTCAAAACCTAATATTTGAATTAGTAGGTGTGAATTAAAGTAACTAAATTATGAAAAATAATTATATATATTTATATATATATTGTTTATACTATACAAATTTACATAATTCATTATTGTGTTTAAAAATGTATATCTGTATGTGCTTTGTTATAATTTATTAAAATTATGTCAATTATTTTTGAACTATTATTTTAATAAAATATAATATATATTGATTAATTATAACTTTATTAGTGTAAAATATAATTTAATAATAAGAACAAATTTTATTTTACTAAAATAATTTGTCTTATTCAAATATTTGCATATAGTATTTTATGATTTTTAATATTTAAAGATAAAATTCTAGAAATTAAATAATATTAATTAAAATACAAATCTATATTTATATTTTTAATATTATTTTAATATATATATTTTTGGAATTTTCTAAAACAATATTAAAATCTAGTTGAATGGTGTGAAATTTCATTTTTCAAAATAACATGAATTATAGGACATTGTTAACATAAATGTAAGGATTCAAAATTCATGAAAAAAATATAATAAAAAATATGTTTTTATAAGGGACATTATAATCTTAAAATTGTTTTCTTTAATTTTAAAACCCATATTTGATATTTTTTTCTTCAATTATATTTATGAAATTATTGATTTAATAAATTATACATTAAGTATTTTAAAATTAATTTTTCTCACAATAATAAATTATCCAAAAAAATAGATATAATATTTTTAATAATTATATCCAAAATAATTAATGAGAACCATTTTTTATCATAAATAATAAGTTACCTTAGGTAAGAACAAGTTTCCATATTAAAAAAGCTAAGATGGTAAAAGAAAAAATGGTAATGAATTAAAAACATGCATAAAAATTAGTCCAGAATGTGTTTTTGAGTCATAGATTTAATTTTTATATTAAACACTCTATTATTTCTCAATTTTGGAGTCATATTCCTTGAGAGTGACTTCCCATTATTTGGAAGTTATGTGTATTTACCAAAAATACATCCCTTATAACGTATAAATGGTACTCTCCACTCCTCACTTCCCCTCAGATCAAACCCCCATAGCTTAAAAAATATTATTATGAAAACATTGAATAAAATTCAAATCCACACTCAAGAGGTTATGGTAATCTCAAATTTCCATCCCTTAAAGGATTAATACAATTGAAAAGGAGATTATCAAAGAAGCTGGGTAGATGCTTCTAAATGTTACTGACTAATTTCCATTTCATTCTATACACTTATTCGTCCACAAATTCCACTAAAAATATTAAAAAATTTACATAATTACCCTTATTTTAATTATATTAAATTATATTGATTGAATAATCATTATCCATTTTCCCCTTTTATATTAAGAAAATGTAAACATGAGGCATGTGTACAAGAAAACTAGAACCTCTATGAAGTAACGTGTTCATTTTCCATTCAATAACTAACATGGATGGTTTAGAAAATGAAATTTAATATATATATATATATATATATATATTATAAGTATGAATTATTTAATATTACAAAATGATAAATCTTATTACTACACTTTCCCATTTTAAGGAGAACAAAAGAGTCATCAATGTGTATGTGAGGATTACCGCATCCATGGAACGATGTGTTCTGTTTTTCATTACCAACATTCCTAGACATATTTTTGAATGTGTTTAAAGGGTAAATATTATTTTTATATAATAAGTGATGTTTTCATAATGAAAATTTAAAAAATTATTAATTATAGGAATAATAATCTGTATTTATAAATTTTCTATTTTAAAATAAGATCATTAAGAGGAAAAGGAAATTTTAATTCTAGTTTATGGAATTATATAAAATAAATTCTCATTATAATTCCTTAAAATTTTGATAAATCAAACTTATAAGCACTAATTAGTATCATTATAATTTTGGTATATTGATATTAAAACTTTACTGCTTTAAAGACATCCAATAAATCGTTCTATTTTTCTCATTGGGTCTATTTTACCATCCACTTAAGAAAAAATATAAAATATGATCATGGATGACTATGAGAGGTATAATACATCAAATATATGATTAAAAAGAGAAAAAAACTTTTTTCTATAAAGGTAACATTGATATTAAACACATTATTTAAGATACCACCATTCATTTTTTAAAATTTATAAAAACATTCTTGTGACTGGTTTCAACTTTGAGGATTATAGCCAAAACTCTAATGGATTGTCAGAACAATAATAACATTCAATTTTAAAAAATTATTATTATTTATTAATATATTCACCCATGTAGTTAATTTTTAATCTACTTCTCTAGACCATTCACATGAATTTTCCACAATAGAACTCCAAATACCAAACATATATCATTTTTCCAATCAAAAATGTTCAAAATGATTTATTTACATAATATATTATAAATAATTATGATTATACCTATGGTTATGAATTTAATTAGAAGTATTTTATCCACATTATTATCATGGGTTTTATCATGCATATGCTTTTAGTGTGTTTTCTTTTACTCAGGAGGCTCATATATAGGGGTACAAATTATGATTTTGATTACGTAATGGTGGACTCATAATTATATAGATATAAAAAGAATTGGAAAAAACATTATATCTCATTATATGTTATATATTGGATTAAGGGGTGATATTAATCCAACAATGGACTTTATCCACTACATTAATGGGAATAGGCAATGAACCTAATCCACCATGGGACTTTTTCTACTATGATTATTGGAATGGTGAGTGAACCCAATACAACGTCGGATTTTTTGTAAAATTTTTATATAAATATAGTACAAACCCAATTCACCATGGGACTTTTTCAAATATGATTATTCGATTGGTGAGTAAACACAATCCACTATGGTACATTTTCACTTTATAATGATTGTATTGGGTGTGACCCTTGAATTATGTTTTTGTTTTCATGTCTCATGTTGTTTTCATATATTCCATGATCTAATGATTTCATTTACTTATTCCATGTTTCCATTATTAAGATTATTTTATTTGTAATATCATGTTATTCCTATTTACCCTCATGTTATGCCTTATTATCATGTTTATTCACTAATTATTCTTTATTGATCAATATATTCCGTAGTTATATTCACCTAGGGAATAAAATGTTATTTTGAAGATCTTGGGAGTTTTGATCACTATATTGAGTTATTAATTAATGTATGGTTTTTTATGTTTATGATGATTTATTTATGGGGGTAATAATCAAAATACAAGAGAGATCTTGGTAGTTTATTTTCAATTGTTGTAAATCTATGATAAAAATTAGAAAATAACGTATATTTAAGGATTGGGTCCCTATAGTTCGTATTAGATAATGATTTAGTTATTTTTTGGAGATTAGGATAAAAAATTTAATTAAAACCTATGTATATGATAACCTCTTGTAATTTTGTTAATGTTTTGATTATGTGGGTCTCATATGAATTATATCTCATTCTATATACTAAAAGGTGGATGTAGTTATGGAATAGATGTTCATATGGTTAATCACCTCGAAAAAGGGTTGACTATTAAATGACTCAATAATCACATTGATTTTTGATAATTGACAAGAATACTAAACCCTTGGATATACACTATTGAGGGATTCGATTTAAATAATTCAAATTCCCTTCAAAAAACATTATGAAGGATTTGGATATATTTTTTAAATGAAAATAATTTTTTTAGAGAAACTAATTTGGATGATGTTGAGTGAAAAAAATAGATTCATACATAAGGTTTTGAACTATTTTTGTTTTTATTGTATTTTTTTAATATTTTAATCCAACAAATAATATTTTATTTTAATCATTTTTTATAGATATTATGTTTTTACTATGTCATTTTATTTTTAAATATCTAGATCTATATTGAATAAAATCATAGAATTTTTTTTTATTTTTTGAAATACTGAATAATTTTTTTCATTTCATTCAACTACTAAAAATATTAATTAAATTTATATAATGTTTAATCTTTTTTTCTAGGTAGGATATGGGATTTTTGGTTTCAAAAACATTTTTTACATTATGGTGTTATTAAGATATTCAACTGTAACATGATTTATATAGAATATATATTCACACAACTTATTTTATTAGATAGAAAATAGATTTATTTTTATTTCATTAAACATAATATAAATATGAAATCATTTTTTTAGTTCCCTAAAAAATTCAAAAGGTCATTACAAAAGTTCTATAATTATACAATATCAAGAATTCAGTAATGTCATATTTTTATTTTCTATCTCAAATACAGTCCTCAATACAAAACATTATTTATGGAGATAGAAATATATTTATTATATATTCATTTTAGCTCAACTGCATAAAAATTTAATTCTATTTTTTATTGATTGTAATATTGGATGAATTTTGAAATGCCAAATTTAATAGTTTTTCTATTTTTCTATTTTCATTCCAACCATGATTTTTAGTTCAAGTTACGATGAATCACATTCTGAACTTATCACATGAACTAAGTGTATACCTACTATATGTGTTATTTCATTCTTTCTGTATGAAGTTTGTTTGAAAATAATTTGAATGGTGATTTTGAAGGATTCCCCCTAAACCTGAAAATGAGATAAAACATACAGTAACTTATATAAACCCTGGTACATTAACACAAACTGGAGTCATGCCTTTTTCTTCCCCATGCACAATGAAATGATACTACATCCATAAAGGAGCTAATATACACCAATATTAACATACGTTATGTTTTTTATTATTTAATGTTTTTTATATTTCCTTAACAACACTTTAGTTTTCTTATGACATTCAAAATTATAATGTTCTAATGCATAAGAACATGTAGAGGATCAGATTTTCCTGTGTTGTTTCTCTCTTATTTGACTCCTTATAGAAGCTCGGTACGAATGATATAAAGGGTATTATTTTCTATAAACACTATTAGATGCCTCTACCAGCATATATTGACCACATGGTAAATATGGTCACTACATTTTATGGTTATTATCATGGAAACTCTACCTATCGCACGTTATAATTTTTTCTGTCACAACCGCTGTTTCTATTTATTTTATTTTTATTATTTCTTGGTTTCGAGTGTCCGCGCTGTGGTCCGGGCTGCGCCCCAGATTAAAATATTTGTCGTTTGATGCTTTTTCTGGGATTCGGAACCATGTGCGGCCACCGCGTGGATGGCGGTCACCGCGCAGTTGGCCCGGGTGTCGGGCAAGTGCTCTTTTTTTTACTTTTGTTTTTTTATTTTAATTTGGTTTGGCTCGCGTTATTTTTAAATGGTTTTTTTTATTAATTTTTATTATTATTAATTTTATTATTATTATTATTCTGGTATACTATTATTATTATTGTTTTGTTGCTATTATTATTTTTTCAGATAATATTATTATTATTTCCTTATTATAATGAAATGAAAAAAAATCTCGCCTATCCCTGGAAGCACGGCGCCCTCCCCTTTCCCTCGGCCTCCACCTACGCGAGTCGCCCCCCTTTCTCTCATGTTCCAGGCTGCGGCCCACACCCCATCTTTCCCCCTTGAGTGAACCAGTCCCTTTTCCCCCTGGCGCTCCCTTCTCCCATCCCACGCGACGCCTCGTCGGCCCTCCCTCGTCACTGCAGCGCCCCCCAGCACCAGGTCGTGCCTCGCCAGCCCCCGCTACCTGTCCGACCGTCGTCGCACCATCCCAGCGGCCGCCGCCACCTCGCCTGGCCCCCCTGCCTGTAGGCGACCCCGCACGCCCAGGCCCTCAGCCTCGCCCCCTCCTGCTTGCCCAGCCGACCTTCCATCCTGGCAGTGCCACCCTCCCAGCTTCACCAGTGCCCTCTCAACACCCCTGTCGACCTCCACCTCCTTTGCAGTCTAGCGACATAATGCATCATCCCTCTCACCCCGCTCACCTTCTCGCCGACCTCGATCAGGCCCTCCGCACTCACCCCTAGTCTGCTCCCCAGCCCTCAGCCTCGCTTCTCTGGCCTCCCCTCCTTCACCATGGCGCGAGGCACCTCCTTCCTGCAGTAGGGGGATTTCTTTCTGCAACACTGCACCAGGCCTATAGCCCTCCACCTCTTTCCCCCTTCAGGTCCATACCGCCTTCGCCTTTCACCTCTGGCTCCTAGATGAACAGCCCCTGCCAATTCTGACCTCACCTCCCTTCCCACTATTCTCCTCCTCTATTAATTTTATTTATTTATTTTTTTGGTGTTATTCTAAAATCAATAACACTCTAGTTCCACGTGTCATTTGTTTTGTTCATTTTTCTTGGTATTTACGGTGTGTGATGGGTCTGCAAGATTCTTTTCTCCCTTCCATTGATGTGTGGTTGTTTTCACACGCCTCTAAGGTATATTTATTCATCTCTTCCCATTCAAATTCAATCCATAAAATTTTTGGTGGATCTAATTATTGTTTTGGCCTTATTCGCACCTACTATTTTGTTTCGCGTCATCCAATTCAAGGTCTTTTGTTTATGTGAGTCCTGAATACCTCTTTGGTCGTGTGTTTGTTCTAGTTGCGCTGAAATTTGGGTTTTGGGAATTATTGCAGGGCGTTGGGATCAATTCCAGGTGCGCGCACGCATTTTTTTCGGGGATGAATATATATATATATATATATAAACACACACACACACACATATACACACGCCTCCTGAGTGCATGTTCCCTCATGGAACGGGGAACACGTGAATCAATTTAAATATGTATATATGTATATATATATATATATATATATATATGTAATTGCTTGTACACGTGCAAGCGAGGTGTTTCTTGAGTTAGAATGTTTCGACTGGACTTCCTCGAGGTAGGAAAATCTATGCTTTTACTTTCCTTTTCTTGTCCTTGATACTTGAGGTTTAATATATTTTTGGATGTGTTTCTCATGTGAACTCCTGTTTTTCCACTTTATATTATTTTATAAGTTGTTCAGTTGGTTTATTAAATTATTCAATGGCTGCGAGTTATGTTTTAATATGCTGTTTCTGTACGGTTGGTTTTAAAAGAGGATTTTTGGTGCGTTTTTGGTGTAAAAGATTTGCGGAACTTCTTGAATTTGTTTTATAAAATATTTTAATGGTTTATTAAATTGTGTATGGAATGAGAAACATGTTTGGGATAATTTTTGTGTGTGTTTGATTTAAAAAGATGATTTGAGTATTTTGGTATAACACCTTGTGGTATTTTCATGGAATTGTTTTATAAATTTTCAATGATTTGATGAATAATTTGGGTTCTGTGAATTTGGTTTGAAAATGTGTTTGGGCGCATGCACATTAAATGTATATTTCATCGTGTCGTGCGTTTTTTCTGGTTTTGCGCTCTTAAGTGTTTTCTTGAAATGGGTCGTTGGCTTGGAGTCGTGTGGTTTTAATGACAGTTTGCGGATGTTTAAAGTGACCTAATAAATAATATTGATGGTGTGAGTTGTGTTTCAAAATCGTGTTGAGGTGGTTATTTCACATTGTTTGTTTGTTTGGTTTGTTTTAAGTCTGTCTTTGTGTGATTTTGGTTTTATGTGTTTATTGCAGCGCATTCGCAAGGTAGCCCTGCGATATTGCTGTCATCAGCTTGCGCTTGGTTCTACGCCTGCACGAGGCATGTCGTGCCCCTGTGTTTGGACAACGATCTGAGGTAGGTCCCCCACTGCACTCACCTTTATATTTAGAATTTATTAATTTCTTGATGTTTATAAATTTTAATAAATTGAAAATAATATAATATAATCAATTTTTATATGGTTATTTAGTGTGAAAAGAGCCATTTATTTTATATCGAACACTTGAAACTTTTTCCTAATGACCGGAAACCCAGTATTGAAAGAATGATTGTTTGGCCTTAAAACATAATTCACGGAATTTGAAATGTACTTCATGTTTTAAAGATAAATGATTTCTTTTGAACAAGTGTTTTGAGCTTTTTGAGAAATGAGGTTTTACTTTAAAATTGGCGAAGGCCAATTTGGCACTTTAATAAAACAGATTATTTTGGAAAACCCACTCGGGGGGTGATATTTGGTGTGCGTTGATTGTGTGAGCTGTATGTGATGTTTGTGCATCATGACTGATTAAATTACATTGTGGACGCACCCCCTTTTTATTTCTTGTGTTGACATGGGAACCTAGCATATTGAATGAATTTTCTGAGAACGATTGTTGCACTAGTTTAGACCACGCACTGGCTAGTGGCACCATAGCAGGGGAATACTGAGTTATTGCTGCTATGGGGATTGGGCCCCTCGGTTAGGCCATGCAGGGCTATACCAGGTAGTAGTATGGGCATTATGATGTCATTGAGTTAGGGAATGCCTTTAAAATGAGTTAGATGTATAGTATGTTCTAGATTGTTCACGATCTCATTTTTTCGACCCATGTTTCTTTTAGTGTTTATTTGTGTGTGGCGGATGATTGAGAGGTCGAGTTCAGTTGCTAACCCATGTGTGCCACTTTTACCATTTCCCTTAGTGTGTGTTTTGTGTGATTTTCCTTTTTGACTAACAACTAAAGCTTGGATTTATAAATTGTTCACAAAATGTTTTAAAAATGCAATGCACCTATTTCTTTCAACATTAAACTTGTTCTAAATTAAAAAGGGCAGTGGACTGTTACTTATTATAGAAATGAAATTGTGTGGAAAACATATTTTATATAATTTAGTTCAAACCTATAATTGATAAATTCTTTATTTATTGGTATGTGCATTGGGAATAGAATTAGTCTGACCTACCTACTGAGTTTTAATACTCATGCCTATAGTGTTTTCTTGTTTTTAGTTCTTTTGCAGGTTCCAGATTCAGTTTTTCGCCTTGAGTGACGTTGGTTGTGGTATCGAAAGGTGACCCAAGGGGTCACGTGGAGTTTTAGTCGTGGTCAGGTTAGTGGCGTTGTTGGTTTCTCTTTCTTTATTTTCATTTTTTACATTTATTTATGCTTCTTAATTTATTTTTCTTTTGGTCCAAATTGTTCCCACTTGTTTACTTTTGATGCCTGGAACTAGTTTCCAGTCCGTGGGGATCGGGAACACCCTTCGGGACTTGCGACGGATCGGCTCGGGTGACCGGTTCAGGGTCGACCTGGGCTGGTTCGTGAGAAAATGGTATCATAGGGGGCCCTTGTTATTTGGGATGTCCGGTAGATGGATATTAGGTGTGTCGGGACTCGAGAGTTAGGTACGGTAAGGACATCATGAACCCTCACTCGTTCCGCACCTCGAGTGGCTAGGGATAGTTCGGGAATTCAGTCTTTGTTTCGTTTTGGTTTTTTTTGGATTGAGGGATGACGACGGAGGTAAACCGAGGTTACATCGTGATCTCACATGGAGTAGTGAACCATGTAGAGTCTGGGTACACGGTTTTAATCCCTCTTAGTTGTTTCCGCATACTCGGGGCATGACCCACTACCATGTCGTCATGTTATGTGTGACCGTTAGTCCGTCACTCCGATGGTTTGATGCAAGTTGAGTGTCATTTTCTTTTTTGTTGGTGTAGGTGCATTTTTGGAAATGAAAAAAGGGGGTTTTGAAAATGAGACTGATTTCTTTTAAATTACTTTAAATTTATGAAATGGGTTTTAAAACTGAAAGCCTTCGGTTTGGAAAACCGTTGTTTGCATGGAAACTGTTTGAGAATGGTTTGGGGTGAAACCTCAGGTACTCCTTATGAACGTTTTCATATGTGAGAGGATGTGTGGAAAGTGCGTGTTGGTGTGTATGAATGAAAGTGGATATAGACATGCGCAACGGTTCATGGGATTACCTGGGTGTGTTTGAAATTGATGGCTTGACCTTGTTTTCTAAATTGGCTTTTAAAGAGGAAAATGGTTTTGGAAAGCGGTTTTGGTTTGAAAAGTGGATTTAGTATTTGGAAAGTAGCCTTGAAAGAAGGTGGTTTTGAAATATAAAGTGGAAAGAAGTTTTTGGGTTGTGTTTGTGGTTTTTTGGTTTCTTTTGAACTGGTTGTTTTTGGATGAGGGTGCATTATTGACGTTGCTTAGAATGATATTAATTTCGGATTTGTGTTATATATCTTGTTCAGAAATGCTACCTAGAAAGGTCCCAAGTATTTTGATGAGCCTTGCCCAGTTTTTTGTCTTTCTAGGACATTGTCTTTCCTTCATGGTGATTGGAGTCTGTTAGAGACAGTGGAGTGGCTTAAAGAGGTCTAGCACGTCTTTAGGGTATTGGGAACTCCCAAAGCTGTTAGAGTGCATGTTGTCATGGGTCTGTTCGAAGGTCCAGCTCTGGAAGAGTAAGAATTGTTTGCCCCGCCATTACTGGAAGTTGGGATGATGTGGTATGTCTTCAAGGATGTCTTCGTTCAATGGTTTATACTTGTGGAGGTGAGGACGAAGGAAATAGAAGAGCTCATGCGTGTTCAACATGGCCAGCAGACTGTCAAAGCGTATGTTGACCATTTCAAGGATCTTGTGTCTCCTTTTCCGGGGGTAGTGTCACAGGACTGGATAAAGACTTCTCCCTTCATCAGGGGTCTTTGTCCAGAGATCAAGGAGCGAGTCCTCTCTTTTTTAGAGCACCACTTTTTTAGAAGTTGGTGCATGTGGTGTTCTTAATTGAGTTAGTCTCCAGAGCGCAAACAGTTTTCAATCCACTGTATCCAGTTGTTCGTGAAGGTCCCCCATCTAACGAGTAGAGTGTGTCAGGTAAATTTGTTTCTAAAGAGTTCTCTGCAGTGGCTCTAACTTCAAGTTCATCGGATCGTCTAATGGTTTACCGTCAGTATGGACGTTTAGGGCATACGAGTCGTCATGTCACACCCCTCCAAAGACCTGGCATCATTGCAGGTGTCTAGGTTATCTAGAGAAGATTTACATGAAGCATCTCATGAGGAAGACACGGTGACCAGAAGATTATAGTTCCTAACTGTGAGGCAGGAGATGCTTCAACCATCAGAGTCCCAACCACAGGTCTTGGGGTGAAGCTCGCGCATAGTCAGGAGTTGTCGGGGGTGTGAGGCCTCAGTTTGGGTTTTGTGTTCGGTGTTGGAAGCAAAGAATTAGAAGTCCTTTTGTTCTCATTCTTCCACTGTTAAAATTTTGGCGTTGGTGTAGGTTCATTGTGTCGTCGTGAGGTTGGGATGAACGTGTTCTTTTTTAATCCAAACAGTCTCGTTTGTCTGATTATGGTGTTTAGGATCTTGTGTTTTTATAAGAGGTATGTTTGGACCTTGGTGGGTTAATCTTGGTTTGGCGGTGTTCATTTGGAGATATAAGTGCCTGCAGAGGAGTCCAGGTTTGCGGTTATTCTTGGCTTTACTGCATGGATTATGTTCTGCTCAGATATTTTTCTATCGTCTTCGGGGTTTCTTTGGTCTGAGTCGAGAGTTCCAATTTTTAGTGGAGGTGTTGTTTCGCTCGTGCTATAGAGGTTAATCTGGATTGGTTAAGAGTTCCTGTGTCGCCCCCCTTGTTGGGTGGAAGAAGTGATGGCAAGAGGGGGGGTGAATTGCCTTTTAAAAATTAATTAAAAATTTAAAATCAAAGTGAAAGTGCAGCGGAAATAAAAGAGGCAATACACACAACTTGATAACGGAGTTCGGCTTAACCCAAAGCCTACGTCTCCGCTCCCAACTCAACCGTTGAGAGATTTACTACCGCTTGATTTTTAATGGTTTTAGCAAGAAACCCACTAGACTTTAAGGTTAATCTAGAACCTATTACAGCTTGCTTTTATTGGTTGAGCAAGAACCCACTTGCTTTTAATGGTTGAGCAAGAACCCACTAGCCTTCTTACAGGTGAAGGCTAGCTCACCTATGTCTCAAGCCTTTTAAAGGGAAGGCTTGACTAACCTCTTCACACCTTGAAGGTGGTGTGAAAACCCAAAAGAGAGAATGATAGAAAGAGATGGGGTTTGTAGGCACAAACCCAAATTGATGCTCAAAATAAATAAAACAAGAAAAACCATAATGGGAGAAGCCTTGGGCGCCAAAGGATTGATGGAGTTGATGAAGAGCGCTCCCAAGCTTCTTTGGTGGTGCTCCTTGGATGTGGAAGTGAGTTGGAGCAATTGGGGGTTCCTTGGAGGAATGCGCCAGAGGTTCGCCAAATGATGAAAAATGTGTCCGTTGGCTTCCTTATGGCTTGGTTAAGTTTCCGGGGGTTCCTAGTCCTTTATTTATAGAGGGGGAACCCTCATATGGCCGTTCGGGATCTTCGGAGCCATTGGAAAAGGCTTCGGAGCCGTTGGGAGCAGGCTGGTCAAAGCCCAACGGCTAGTTTGACTGGCTCCACCGGCTGACCGGTACAGAGCCACCGGTTGGCCGGTGCTTTAGAAAAGGAAGAGGCTCGGGCTCAGGCACCACCGGCTGGCCGGTGAGGAGGCCACCGGTTGGCCGGTGCTGAGGCAGTAGCTGACACTATTTGTCTGGGTGCCACCGGCTGGCCGGTGGTGGGACACCGGTTGGCCGGTGGTCTGGACAGAAAGATGCCTTCTGTCCATGCTTCATCGGCTGGCCGGTGGTCATCCACCGGTTGGCCGGTGGGATTGAAATCAGTCCACTTTGGCTTCTTGCTTTCTTGGCCCAATTCCTTGGCAACCTGAAATCATGCCTATCATCCAAAAACACTTAAAACAAGATTAGATGAATAAGAGAGTGATTGTGATCATGAAAATTAAACCACGAGGGGTACGAGAGGTACAACAATCTCCCCCTATTTTGATGATCACAATCACCAAAACAAACAATGTAAAAAAGACTAAAATGATAGGCATGCTTTAAAGGATAAATTGAAAAGTAAAGCAAAGCATGATAGAAAGAATTGTCCCCCAATCAACCAAGAATTTCTCCCCCTTTGTGATTATCAAAATAGCACGGGGCATAAAACTTGATTGAGGGAAAGTTTGAAAAACAAGATAGAGTTTTTAAACCAATTGAAATTTTTGAAATTTGAATTGAAAGTTTTGAATTGAAAGTTTTGAATTGAAAAATTTGAATTGAATGTTTTGAATTGAAAAATGCAAAAAAGCTTAAACAATCCTAACTCCCCCTAAATAGAAACAACAAATCACCGGGGAGAGATTTTTGAAACCGAGACAAATTTTGGTCCGGTAAGACTCGCTAAAAGGGATTTTTCAATCCACACTTGTCTAGTGGCGGGTCTTCTCCTAAGAAATTCATCACTAAGGGAAATGGTTTTGGGCCTTCCATACCGGGCATTTTTGCAATCGCACTCATAAATTAAGTGCCCGGGTTTTTTAAAATAGTTACAAAATTTATATTGGGAGCTCCCCCTTACAAAAATAGTTGGAGCATGGGAAGAGGAAGCTTTCATGGAATATCCAAGCCCTTCGGTGGTTCTAGATATGCGTTGGGAACCAAGTAATTTGGTTAGATTTTGTTCACCTTGGGTGAATTTGGCAAGGGATTCCTTTAAATCCTTGATTGTTGATTCCATAGAATCAACATCGGGAAGGTTTTGGACTTTGAGGGACAACTCCTCCTTTTCTTTGAGAAGTTGTTCCTTTTTGGAAGAAAGTTTTTTGAAATTCTTTTTTAAAGCAACAAATTTGGAAGAAAGTTCGTGAAAACCTTCCTCCAATTGATCTCTTGCATGTTGGAGATCCTCATACGATAAATGATTTAAAGAATTTGAAGAACTAGAGGAAGAGGAGTCGGAAGAGGTTACCTCATGAAATGCCATTAGGCATTTTTTACCGTTGTCACTTGAGGAGGAGGAGGAGGAGGATGTGGAGCTATCACTCCATGTGGCCTTGAATGCCTTCTTCTTTTCCTTTTGCTTGGCCTTTTTCTTGTTGAGTGGACAGTCGGGCTTCTAATGGCCTTTCTTGCCACACCCGTAACATGTTACCTCGGGCTCGGATTTTTCGTTGGGTTGAGCCTTGCGGGATTTCTTCTTCTTGTTCTTCTTCATGAATTTGTGCATTTTTCGGGCAAGATTCTCCATTTCTGAATCGCCGCTTGAAGAGGAAGAAGATGAGGAGGAGGAGCTTTCTTCTTTTTGAACTTTGAAGGCAATGTTCTTTGGAACTTTGATCGGTTTTCCTTCCTTTTCAGCTTGCCTCCTCATGGTGATCTCGTAGGTCATTAGGGATCCGATGAGCTCTTCGACCGGCATGTTCTTGATGTCTTTAGCTTCTTGGATTGTCGTGACTTTCGGTGCCCATGTGCTTGGTAGGATCCAAAGGATCTTCTTGACCATCGTTTCTGCAGACACATCATCACCAAGGGACTTTCTCCCATTGAAAACATCAGTAAAACGTGTAAACATTTTAGAAATTGATTCGTGTGGGTGCATGGTGAAACTTTCAAAATCTTGACGATACATATCCAATCGAGTATCCTTAACTTTGTTGGTCCCCTCATGGGTAACCTCCAATAGTTTCTAGATTTCATGAGATGAGGTGCATGTGGAAACTCGATTGAATTCATTACGATCAAGGCCGCAATGAAGAGCGTTCATGGCTTTGCCATCAAGCTCGAAATTTTTAATATCGGCTTGAGTCCATTTGGATTCATCGGGAGAAGAAAGATTATAACCATGCATGACAATTTTATATATAGGATATCCTATACTTCTAAGAAAAGTGGTCATGCGGGTTTTCCAATAAGTATAGTCGGTTCCATCAAAGAATGGAGCACGACCCAAAGAATAACCTTCGGGGGCGAAAGAAGATGAAGCCATCACAATGGATCTTGAATTTGAAACCGGTGAAGGTATTACTCAAATTTCCCTCTGATACCAATCATTGGGCGGAAGAAGTGATGGCAAGAGGGGGGTGAATTGCCTTTTAAAAATTAATTAACAATTTAAAATCAAAGTGAAAGTGCAGCGGAAATAAAAGAGGCAATACACACAACTTGATAACAGAGTTCGGCTTAACCCAAAGCCTACGTCTCCTCTCCCAACTCAACCGTTGAGAGATTTACTACCGCTTGCTTTTTAATGGTTTTAGCAAGAAACCCACTAGACTTTAAGGTTAGTCTAGAACCTATTACAGCTTGCTTTTATTGGTTGAGCAAGAACCCACTTGCTTTTAATGGTTGAGCAAGAACCCACTATCCTTCTTACAGGTGAAGGCTAGCTCACCTATGTCTCAAGCCTTTTAAAGGGAAGGCTTGACTAACCTCTTCACACCTTGAAGGTGGTGTGAAAACCCAAAATAGAGAATGAGAGAAAGAGATGGGGTTTGTAGGCACAAACCCAAATTGATGCTCACAATAAATAAAACAAGAAAAACCGTAATGGGAGAAGCCTTGGGCGCCAAAGGATTGATGGAGTTGATGAAGAGCGCTCCCAAGCTTCTTTGGTGGTGCTCCTTGGATGTGGAAGTGAGTTGGAGCAATTGGGGGTTCCTTGGAGGAATGCGCCGGAGGTTCGCCAAATGATGAAAAATGTGTCCGTTGGCTTCCTTATGGATTGGTTAAGTTTCCGGGGGTTCCTAGTCCTTTATTTATAGAGGGGGAACCCTCATATGGCCGTTCGGGGTCTTCGGAGCCGTTGGAAAAGGCTTCGGAGCCGTTGGGAGCAGGCTGGTCAAATCCCAACGACTAGTTTGACTGGCTCCACTGGCTGACCAGTACAGAGCCACCGGTTGGCCGGTGCTTTGGAAAAGGAAGAGGCTCGGGCTCAGGCACCACCGGCTGGCCGGTGAGGAGGCCACTGGTTGGCCGGTGCTGAGGCAGTAGCTGACACTATTTGTCTGGGTGCCACCGGCTGGCCGGTGGTGGGACACTGGTTGGCCGGTGGTCTGGACAGAAAGATGCCTTCGGTCCAGGCTTCATCGGTTGGCCGGTGGTCATCCACCGGTTGGCCGGTGGGACTGAAATCAGTCCACTTTGGCTTCTTGCTTTCTTGGCCCAATTCCTTGGCAACCTGAAATCATGCCTATCATCCAAAAACACTTAAAACAATATTAGATGAATAAGAGAGTGATTGTGATCATGAAAATTAAACCACGAGGGGTACGAGAGGTACAACACCCCTTCCCAAGGTGGAATGTTTAGGTGTTAAATTTCCACGCTAGTTGAGTTCTTGTGGTGGGGAGAACCCTATGGTGTTCCCCCATTCCCTTATGTTGTGGTTTCTGCTAGTTTTATTTGGGCATGGATTCTTGTTTTGCCTATCGTTTAGCTGGGTGACTTTCTGGGGGAAGAAAGTGTCTGTGGTGGGGAGAATTATCACAACCACCGTTTCTATTAATTTTATTTTTATTATTTCTTGTTTCCAAGTGTCCGCTCCGAGGTCCGGGCTGCACCCCGTATTAAAATATTTGTCGTTTGATGCTTTTTCTGGGTTTCAGACCCGTGTAAGGCCGCCGCGTGGTTGGCGGTCGCCGTGTAGTTGGCCCGGGTGTCGGGAAAGTTATCTTTTTTTTACTTTTGTTTTATTATTTTAATTTGGTTTGGCTCGCGTTATTATTAAATGGTTATTTTTATTAATTTTTATTTTTGTTAATTTTATTTTTATTATTATTCTTGTATACTATTATTATTATTGTTTTATTGCTATTATTATTATTTTTTTCAGATATTATTATTATTATTACCGTATTATAATGAAATGAAAAAAAAATATCACCTAACCCTAGCAGCACAACTCCCTTCCATTTCCCTCGGCCTCCACCTGCGCGAGCCGCCCCCCTTTCTCCTATTTCCACGCCGCGGCCCACACCCCAACTTCCCCCCTTGAGCGAACCAGTCCCTTTTCCCCCCGGCGCTCCCTTCTCCCGTCCCACGTGATGCCTCGTCAGCCCTCCCTCGTCGTTGCAGCGCTCCCCAGCACCAAGTCGTGCCTCGCCGGCCCCCGCTGCCTGTCCGACCGTTGTCGCACCAGCCCAGCGGCTGCTGCCTCCTCACCTGGCCCCCCTGCCTGCAGCCGACCCCGCACGCCCAGGCCCCTGGCCTCGCCCCTCCTACTTTCCCAGCCAACCTTTTATCCTGGCAGTGCCACCCTCCCAGCTTCACTGGAGCCCCATCAACAACCCTGCCGACCTCCACCTCCTTTACAGTCCAGCAACACAGCGCACCAGCCCCCTCACCCCGCTCACCTTCTAGCCAGCCACGGTCAGGCCCTCCGTACTCACCCCTAGTCTGCTCCCCAGCCCTCGGCCTCGCTTCTCCGGCCTCCCCTCATTCCCTATGGTGCGGGGCACCTCCTTCCAGCAGTAGGAGGATTTCTTTCCGCAACACTGCACTGGGCCTACAGCCCTCCACCTCTTGCCCCCTTCAGGTCTACGCCACCTTCACCTTTCGCCTCTGGATCCCAAATGAATAGCCCCATCCAATTTCGACCTCACCTCCCTTCCCACTATTCTCCTCCTCTGGTACTTTTATTTATTTATTTTTGGGTGTTATTCTGAAATCAATAACACTCTAGTGCCACGTGTCATTTGTTTTGTGCATTTTGCTCAGTATTTAGGGTGTGTGACGGTTCTGCGAGATTATTTTCTCCCTTCCATTGATGTGTGGTTTTGTTCGCATGCCTCTGAGGTAGAGTTATTCATCTCTTCCCGTTCCAATTTAATCCATAAAATTTTTGGCGGATCTAATTATTGTTTTGGCCTGATTCGTACCTACTATTTTGTTTCGCGTCATCCAATTCAAGGTCTTTTGTTTATGCGAGTCCTGAATACCTCTTTGTTCATGTGTTGGTTCTATTTGCACTGAAATTTGGGTGTTGGGAATTGTTGCAGTGCGTTGGGATCAATTCCAGGAGCACGCACGCATTTTTTTAGGAATGAATATATATATATATATACACGCCTCTTGAGTGCGTGTTCCCTCGTGGCACGGGGAACACGTGCATCAGTTTGAAGATGTATATATATATATATATATATATATATATATGGAAGTGCGTGTGTGCATGCAAGAGAGGTGTTGCTTGAGTTAGAATGTTTCGACTGGACTTCCTTGAGGTAGGCAAATCCATGCTTTTACTTTCCTTTGCTTGTCCTTGATGCTTGAGGTTTAATATATTTTTGGATGTGTTTCTCTTGTGAACTCTTGTTGTGACACATAATATTATTTTATAAGTTGTTCATTTGGTTTATTAAATTATACAAAGGCTGCGAGTCATGTTTTAATATGGTTTTTGTGTACGGTTGGTTTTAAAAGAGGATTTTGGGTGCGTTTTAGTTGTAAAAGCTTTGCAAAACTTCTTGAATTTGTTTTATAAAATATTTTAATGGTTTATTAAATTTTGTATGGAGTGAGAAACATTTTTTGGATTGGTTTTTTGTGTATTTGGTTTAAAAATATGATTTGAGTGTTTTGGTATAACACCTTATGGTATTTTCATGAAATTGTTTTATAAATTTTCAATTATTTGTTGAATAATTTGGGTGCTGTGAATTTGGTTTGGAAATTTGTTTGGGTGCACACAATTTAAATTTATATTTCATCATGCCGTGCGTTATCTTTTTGTTTTTCACTCTTATGTATTTTCATGAAATGGGTCATTGGCTTGGCGTCATGTGGTTTTGTTGACACTTTGCGGAAGTTTAAAGTGACCTAATAAATAATGTTGATGGTGTGAGTTGTGTTTCAAAATCGTGTCTGGGTGGTTCTTTCACGTTGTTTGTTTGTTTGGTTTGTTTTAAGTCTGTATTTGTGTGATTTTGGTTTTATGCGTTTATTGCAGCGCGTTCGCAAGGTAGCCCCGCGATATTGCTATCATCAGCTTGCGCTTTCTTGTACGCCTGCACGAGGCATTTCGTGCCCTTGAGTTTGGACAACGAGCCGAGGTAGGTCCCCCAATGCACTCACCTTTAGATTTAAAATTTATTAATTTCTTGATGTTTATTAATTTTAATAAATTTGAAATAATATAATATAATTAATTTTTTTATGGTTATTTGGTGAGAAAAGAGCTGTTTATTTTATACCGAACAGTTGAAACATTTTCTTGACGAGCGGACACCCAGTATTGAAAGAATGCATGTTTGGCCTTTAAAAATAATTCACGGAATTTTAAATGTACTTCTAGTTTTAATGATCAATGATTTCTTCTGAACAAGTGTTTTGAGCTTTTTGAGAAATGAGGTTTTACTTTAAAATTGGCAAAGGCCCGTTTGGAACTTTAATAAAATAGATTATTTTGGAAAACCCACTCGGGGGTGATATTTGGTGTGTGTTGATTGTGTGAGCTGTATGTGATGTTTGTGCATCGTGACTGATTAAATTACATTGTGGACGCACCCCTTTTTTATTTCTTGTGTTGATATGGGAACCTGGCATATTGAGTGAATTTTATGAGAACGATTGATGCACTAGTTTAGACCACACACAGTCTAGTGGCCCCATAGTAGGGGAATACTGAGTTATTGCTACTATGGGGATTGGGCCCCTTGGTTAGGCCATGTAGGGCTATACGGGGTAGTAGTATGGGTGTTATGACTTCATCAAGTTAGGGTATGACTTCAGGATGAGTCAGATGTATAGTATGTTCTGGATTGTTCATGATCTTCTAGGTTCGACCCATGTTTCTTTTAGTGTTTATTTGTGTGTGGCAGACGATTGAGATGTTGAGTTCGGTTGATGACCCATGTGTGCCACTTTTACCATTGCCCTTAGTGTGTGTTGTGTGTGATTTTCCTTTTTGACTAACAACAAAAGTTTGGATTTATAAATTGTTCACAAAATGTTTTAAAAATGAAATGCGACTGTTTCTTTCAATATTAAAGTTTTTCTAAATTAAAAAGGGCAACAGACTGTTACTTGTTTTAGAAATGGAAGTGTGTGGAAACCATATTTTATATAATTTAGTTCAAACCTGGAATTGATAAATTCTTTATTTATTGGTATGTGCATTGGGAATAGAATTAGTCGGGCCTACCTACTGAGTTTTAATACTCACGCCTATAGTGTTTTCTTGTTTTTAGTTCTGTTTCAGTTTCCAGATTCAGTTGTTCACCTTGAGCGACGTTGGTTGTGGTATCGGAAGGTGACCCAAGAGGTCACGTGGAGTTTTAGTCGTGGTTAGGTTAGTGGAATTGTTGGTTGCTCCTTCTTTATTTGCATTTCTTCCATTTATTTCTTCTGCTTAATTTATTTTTTTTGGTCCAAATCATTCCCACCTGTTTACTTTTGATGCCTGACACTAGTTGTCAGCCCGTGGGGATCAGGAACTCCCTTCGGGACTTGCCGCGGACCGGCTCGGCTGACCGGTTCAAGGTCGACCCGGGCTGGTTCGTGACATTCTCACAGTCAGTATACTGACCAATAGTTATATAAATTGATCACACCATATATATTTTATCTTGGATGGTATAGTGAATTCATGATATAATTTTTTTACACATTATTTCTAACAACTGCAAGCTACACTTAGTCAGTATAGTTAGTGAATGATATATTAAATTACCATACATTATAATTTTCACATGAGATTTCTACTTAATGCATTAATATGTCAACCATCCACACCCTTTGAATGCCTGGTATGTAAAATAAACACACTTTTTATTTTTCTCATAGTCCATATACAAACTTCAAGAGCACTAAGCAAGCTCATTCACTTCTTAGTTTTTAAATTTTCTTTCTAAAATATTGATTTCATTGCATGATCAATTTTTCATTATTTTTTTATAATTTGACAAACTACAAACATTTATTAATTATTTTATGTAATTTATTAATTTCTAAAATTAATATATATTATATAAAATACTTTTAAAGTCTTTTTATAAAATTTCACTTAGTTTTAAAATATGATTTAATTTATTGTTCATTCACATATATTCATACGACATATATTTTGTATATTTAGGATTTTATATTTTGACTTAACTTTGTTTTGTTATTGTTTTATAAATTAATCTGTAGTGACATATAAATTGATCAAACGTATTTTTTGGTATTTAATATTGTACAATTAATTTTTGTATATTTATGTTCTGTAAAAAGTAAAAAGTATTTTAAAATTTAAATAGTAAAGAAATCTTATAATACTTATGAAATTTCTTTTAACTATTATTATCAAAACTGCTTCAATTATTCAATAGGTAATTCAAATTATTTTGAATTAGTCTTTCAGTTTTATTGTAAAGTAATTTTTTATAATTATTATGGAATTAATCTTTTCTCTATCCATAATAATTATATAGTTGAAATTATAATTTACTTAATCGGTTATAGATTGGATTGTTAGGTTTTAAAAAACTATTTAAAGGCACCAAGATTTATTCAATGTATACACAATTTAGTGAACACAAACATTCAATAATTATTGGATAATTATATTGAACTATGAATTTGTGTACATTTATGATCAATTTTTCATTTTTTTCATTGTATCTCAATCACTGAAAAAAAATCATTTACATATAAAGATACCACAATGAGACATATTGATACATTGATTAAGAATGAGTACCTATGATTTCTTCATTTATCATTTAATTCTTCTTATTTTCTTTTCCCTGTAACACTTCTTCTTATCTCATATGTAATCTCTCTTTTCTCTTGGTGACCTTACATTTAATATCTTTATCTACTTTCAGTAATTATGTTTTGACATCCAGATTCTAAATTTAGAACCATTGGGGTTGTCATTCACATTGTCTAGTGTTAGTGTTGTTACTGAGTTATGAATACCCATAAAATGTTAGGTTTCTTAGTTTTCCTTCCACTGGATAAATGTTTTTGTAATTAGGTCATTATTCCCTTTAAAAATCATATTATTTAACAACATATCCCTCTATTTGTTGAGAGGTATAAGAGTTGAATATGTCTACTTTGCAATGAACTAATCTATATATTCTCTCTTTTCTTTCTAAAGCTATCTAAGAATGTTTATTATCATTAGAAATTAATATAGATAATTAATATATTTTACAAAAAAATTACATTGGCCTTTTCTCCCTCACCCATAAGCCATCTTCTATAATCTTATAGACCTAATAGTTGGAATAAAAGGGTGACTATTTTAAGAATTATCATTTTATCTCTATTGTCTAATTACTAATACAAAAAATCAATATCATAAGTTGACATTATTTATAATTTATTTATATTTTTACTCTCATAAGAAACAATACTACAAAATATTTTTAAAATTGCAATTTTGTGAACATGTTATATTGTGATATTAATAAATGTGTGTTTAGTTATGTGTCTACATGTAAGATATATCATGAGATTTGAAATATTCTACAAGTTACTCACCTTAGCGTAATAAAATTGATTCGGAATAAGATTGGAATGTTATAAGCTATGTACGAAGACTGCAAAATGGGTAAATATGAAATGTTAAACCAAGTGTTCCACCAATTCACCAGAATTATGAAAGGAATTAATTCCCATAGAGAGATATTGTAATGAAAATTACTTGAGGAATGAGTCCTATTAGAACTAACCAAGAAATGGAATGATAAGAATTTCCCCATTGATGAAAGAAATAATATCAAAGGTTAAACACTTGATGAATTTATTGGATAACTACTACCATATAAACTAGAATATAAAAACATCATTGAATTAGAGAAAATAAAAATTAAAAGGTTTATCTTTTAAAAATAGAAATTATTTTTCTATAGACTCTTATATTTCTAAACTATTGGATAGTGGAAAAAAATTTGTGGATCATACTCAAACAAGAGACTATAAATGAATGAAAAATAAAGTATTAATGTATTGATTTTGACAAAACCATCAAAAAGAGAAACACAAGTGAGATAAAAAAGGCATTAATAATTACAATACTTTAGATGCTACATTTATTGAGCATATAAAAACAATTAATATCAATATGGATTTCCCAAAACTATCGAATAAAGGCATACACCAAAATTAAGTAAAATGGAATTGATAACTAATTGGATTTCTTCTGAAATATCTATTTCTAGTGAAAAATTTGGAAGTGATAAAGAATTTTCTAACTTTTGAATCATGGAATCAACAAATGAGGTTGTTTATTTGGGATTTTTTTCTGAATGTTCTGATTCTGACTATGATTTTGGAAATTCTAGTTTTTATGAGTTAAATAATGAAATTGAAATATTTAGAAAATATGTTCTAAAATATATTTATTTATATAATAATATTATAGAAAATAATGGAAAACATGTCTCAAAATATAAAGTGTTTTTATAATGGAATAAAAAATTAAGGAATAATTATTCTACTTATTATTATAATGTTTATATTGATTTGAAAATAACTTAGGATTTTAAGGAAAAATTGAAAAGGGAATTAAAGTTTTTTTAGTAATGTTTGTCTATGATTATTAATGGTTTTAAAATGTTCATAAAATGAAGTCATTGAATGGAATAAATAAAATTAAAGATTGAATTTGGTAATATATAACATTTTCTCAGTTTTATTGGAATAATTTTATTAAAACTAAAAATTGGTTGTAGTTATATTATTACATGTTTCCAATTTGGTATGAAATTTCATTGTGTAAATGATAATTAAATTAGATACAAAAAAGTTTTTTTGATTTATAAAAGAATGGTATTTTAGAATTTTTGTTATATAGAGTACCATACAATACTTTTTAAAATTATATGATGGTACCAAAAAATATATGTACAATTATGATTTGACCCAAAGAAACATAGGTACCAAAACTAGAATGTAATTGATTTTTATTTGTAAACTGCATTCGATATCATAATAATGAAATATGGTATATAGAAAGTGTATTCCCTATTGGATAAAAATAATGAAATAAGATACTAATTGTAGTATCGTATGATGCTCAATATACAAGAGGGGGAGTGAATTGTACACTTTTAAAAATTCCATTGGAACTTTTAAGGATGGTAATGTTTAGGAATGTTAAATAGGGAAAAATTCACAAAACCTCTAGTTCTATAAACATGATTGAATCTGGAGAAGTGATTTCGAGAAGTCAACTCCAAAAAGATTGTTCAGGAAAGGAAACATAACAAATGTTTACAAAGATAAAGATTCTACCTTAAAGCATATAGAATCATACTAAATCAGATTACATGTATAAGGAAGTATAAAATAGTTATACTTTTCTCTACAATAAAAATGTAGTGTAAAACCTGAATCAAACCAAGTAACAAGTAATAAATCTTCTAACCCAAAGAGATGGTTATCCAACAACCTTGGGTAATGGTCCCTTGATTTATACTTTCAAGAAAGTCTGTCTTACCCACACCCGGGTAAGCCCTTAATACGAATATCAGAGTCTGTCTTGCTATCCTCACATGTCCTTAACTTCTAGGTAGTCGGCACCTCTATCTTCCTCCGCAAGGAAGCCCTCTACATCAATGTAGTTGAAACCTCCATCTTCTAATCCCCGGAAGTCCTTGAATGTACTCAGCAACATTTGGAGTCGTATAAATAAAATCTGAAAAAGAAGTTCATTATGCACAAAGCATGAAAGTCTCTCTCTATAAATCACTTCAATAGCATGTAATCTATAGATTCATAGAACTCTTTCAAAAGTTGTGAGCTTTTTCAAATGAGATCCTATTTATAGGCACAACTCCAACAGTCGTCTCCCTCCTCCAACGGTCATATTTTTCCATGAATTTCATAGGGACCTATACATGTTTCACTCAAAAAAATGGTTAGTTAGTAACTTAATGCACGACATCATTTTATAACAAAAACAAGTGTAAGTAAAAATATGGTTACATAACCAAAATCAAATATTCGGAATATAAGAAAATAAAAGTTCGAAGTCTAACCAGAAACACATTCGGTGTCTATAATAAAAGGATATTCAGATTCTGTTTTCTATCGAATTTTGAACCTGAACTCTATATAATTCTAGAGTATGAATTTCAAGGAAATTCAGAATCTGGATTCACAAGAATTCCAAACCTGACCTTACAAAGTTCAGAATCAGAATTCATGAGAATTTGGAGTCAATATTTAAAATGTTCGGAGTCATAATTCCTGAGAATTCAGAGTCAGAACTTACAAATATTGGAGTCAGAATTCATGAGAATTTGGAGTCAGAACATACAATGTTCAGAGTCTGAATTCAGTAGAATTCGAAGTCAGAACATAAAAAGTTTGGAGACTGAATTCATTAGAATTCGGAGTCAAAATTCATAAGATCTCATTATCTAAATTCAGAGAACTCGGAGTCAGAACTCAGAAGATTTCAGAGTCTTAATTCAGAGAACTCAGAGTAAGAACTTAGAAGAATTCAGAGTCTGAATTCAGAGAACTCAGAGTCAGAATTCAGAAGAAATTGGAGTCTGAATTCAGAGAACTCGGAGTTAGAACTCATAAGAGTTCAGAGTCTGAATTCAGATAACTCAGATTCAGAATTCGTATCCTAAAAACATAATTCTCTTTGTCTATGTATTATATGATTCCAAGGTTTTATATTAAAAACTGAATTTTACACTTAGACAAGATAATGAACAATGAAAACACGGTATGGATAAATTTCCTTGGGGAAGGAAAATGTTCACTATGAAAGTAAAACATAGGGTAAAATGAAATTTTCCTTGAGATAAGGTGTTTGGGATTTTCAAAACATGAGGATTGGTAAATTCATAAGGAAACCTTCATGACTCAAGAATATCCCCAAACATGAAGGAATGGAAAATCATAAGGAAACTTTATTGACTCAACAATCTCCCCCTTTTTGGAAAGCACAAACATCATTATGAAAAAGAAAATAAGTACTTAGAAAATATTTTTCTAGACATAGAAAATAAAACAAATATCCCTTATCATAATGGAAAAGATGAATACGACTAACTCCCCCATAGGATTTAGAACACTAAGGATTGTATTCTAGATTTCTAGAATGATATTTTTCATTATCTTGAGTATAGAAATCTCTGTAATGAAAACTCCCCCTTAGATAAACTCCCCCTTACTTAGGTATATTTCTTCTTTACTTAGTATTCTTTTTTCCTTTCTCCCCCTTTGTGATTTTCAGAAAGAATTTGAGGGAATGGAAAAGAAATTATGGTACCTGAAAGATTAATACAACACAACCAAAAAACAAGCAACCAAAAATTTCATTATGATTAGAAATAATTTGTACAAGGAAGAAAAGTACAAAAAAAAAGATCAGATTGCGACAAATTTATCCTTCCTTTTCCTTTAGCATCAACTTCTTGACTATAGTCTTTAGCTTTCTGAGATCCTTATGATCTTTCACTACTCTATTAAGATTCTAATCCAAATCCTCATCTTTCTTCTCTAAAGCATTGATTATTTCTTCGTGATACTTAAGAGCCTCTATTTGAGCCTTCAAGACTTCTTCTTTCTTGGAAAGCTTTTCTTCTACCTCAATCCGAATATATATTTCTCTCTTCCATATTTGGGAAACAGAATAAAATTTCCCATTCAGATCCTTCACTTCTTGAATCAAAGGATTTTGTTCCAAAGTTATCTTTTCTTCAAAACTGGTTGTAAGATATTTGATCCTAAAATCTTCAATATCAAACTCCTCCTTGACACCATATTGAAACTCATCATGTTCTCTCAAATCTTCAACTCTTTTCTTTGACCAGCCAACCATTTTCTTACAGGACCTTTTGTGGGAATCATTGTTAATGAAGAAATTCTTGAAATCAGCCTCAAGCTTGTCACACTTATCCATCACCTTGGACACTGAATCTGATTTCTGATTTAGTGTGTGTTGAAGCATCTAGTATCTAGAGTCTATGCTTGGGAGAATCAGAATTGTGCCAACATGCTTCTATAATGACTGGACAACAAAATCATTTCCTAGAGATGATGATTCTGAATCTAAGACTTTTCAAGGTGAGGGATCTTTCTCTAGATCAGCAAGTCTCCTCTTTGAAGAGCCACCAACTTCCTCTTTATTTAAAACGACTTTGTATGTGTATCAACAACCACCTGTTTCACCTTATCAGTTCTCAGAATGGCTTCCTCATTTGGAGATTCATGTTCACTGTCAGACAGTTGAATAATTCTATCTACATATATCTTTTCTTTCTTAGCTCCTACTTGATCATCTTCAGGATGAATAAAATGATGATTAAAACTTTTTTCCTCAGACACCTTGTTCACTTCATCTTCATCTTTCTCATCCTCTTCTTTCTGATCTTTCTTGAGTGTAGCAAGCTTTGAAGATTCTACTTCTGAAGTTCATATTGACAATTTCTTAGATGGAATTTGTTTCTCATGGAAGTATTAAACTTGCTTTATGAGATATTTGGTGTCACCGTTGATTTATTCTTCTTCTACTTCTTTTTCTTTTTCTGGAAGGACAAACATTTTCCCTGGAGATTCAGGTAAAGCTTATACCATAAAGGATTTTGGTATTGGGATTTTACTTGATGCTTTCTCAGTATCCATCAGAAGGGATTGTACAATTTCAGTCTCATACAACTTCTTCTTTGGTTTCTTTTCTTTAGCATGCTTCTCAGGCTCATCTGTTATCTTCTATTTTATGGCTATGGCTTCTGCAGGATCCAAACCAAAACTTGGCTCCCCTGATTTCTTATTTTTCTTATCTTCCCTCTATTTTTTTAAAAACCTCATCTGGATAGGATTTTTTTTCATAGGTTTTTGAGGTGCGGATTGAGCTTCCTTAGCTTTTGGGGTTTTCTCTTGTTCTTCTACTTCCTTTAACATCCTCTTATTTTCAACCATTCTTGAAGGTTCATACACTTCTTGATTCTTCGTAACAGCTTCATATTCCTCCTCTGGTAGGTCATAAAATTCTTTGGAGTCTTTAGAAAATCCAGTTTTCATCCTCTTCAATGTATCATCATTGACTAGCATGACTTTGAAATTTCTGGGTTTTGAAATGCAAGGGATTTTAAAAGATTCTAAGCACCAAACAATCAACATAGAAATAATTTCTAGGTACATGATAATCTGGGCCTTCATATTTCTATTCTTGATATTGTCGATCATAATCAGAATACGTTTAACCAAATTAACCTTCTTCACGTTCACCAGAAAATATAGAATTCACATATAACTCTTTTCTAATGTGTTTTTGTCACCTTTTCTCGGAATGATAAATCCTTTAACCCACAATTCAAGGATCTAATTATTTATAGAGAATTGAGAAATATTCAATGTCTTGACATCAGTAAGACTGAGGCACTCCATAGAGTTCACCTTTATAGGTTTCCTTTTACATCTGGCAACTTGTGGGAACAAAATTCAGCTTCTCCTTCGTATGGAATACCAACTAAGCTAGCTGCCTTAGTTTATGAAAGAACATCGACCTTTCTATATCTTTTAAAGTAAATCTTCTCTATACCTTATTTTTTAAAGAAACTGACTGATTTATAAAACTCAATATGAGAATCAGGATACACCAAATCCTGATCCCCTGGCTTCGATACGCAAACACTCTCCCATCCATTCAATTTGATGTTCTTTCAGATTATAGAATCATACTTGTTGAAGAAGTTCAGATGCACCAACCATTCCTTATATACATGCCACTCAAATATTAGCTTCACAATAGACATATATTTCTGGGAGGATTCTTCTACAGACATTCGGATTTGAGAAAACTCTTTGATGTTCGGAACGGGCTTAAGTAGAGAGGCAGAGCTTCAGCACGTGAGAGATTGAGATTCCATGTGGGACTAACATCAGGGGTCCTTTATATAGGCATTTGATGCAGAGGTCCATCTTCCAAACACAATCCAATGGCTGAAAATCATTCTGATTAGATATGACGGTTGATATGATAGCCGCAAGGAAATCTTGAATCTGATCTTTTGAGGTTTTTTAATAAAAATATTCTGATTTAAGGAAAATACAATCTGAATATTTAAAAAAAAACAAATGGAAATACCAACAAGTAAAGGATGATTACAGAATGTCAAGAAAGGAAAAATAACTTCTGGATTTCTAGGAAAATTATTCATAGTGAGGAAAAATTATTCTTGAAGAACATTAGATTCTGAAAAAATTTACTACGAAATATTTAGAAAAACATACTATGAAAATTTTCAAAAACATCATTACGAAAAGTTTTCAAAAACTTTATTACGAATTTTTTTGGAAAACATCATTTTGAAATTTTTTGAAAATCTCCATTACGAAACACTTTGAAAAACTTCATTACGAATTTTTTTAAAAAAATTCATTTTGAAATGTTTTGAAAAACATCATAATGAAGAATTTTGAAAAACTTCATTATGAAAAATTTTAAAAAACATTATTAAGAATATTTTTTGAAAAACTTCATTTTGAAAAATTTTGAGTACGAAAATCTTCATTACAAAAATTTTGAGAAAAAAATTTGAACTAACTAACAGACCTATGTACTCCCCCTATGAGAAAGAGATCATTACAGTAAGGAGAATGGATTTAACATGAAGTTAATAAGGGTGGTTACCTTACAGTTATCATTCCTAACTTCTGTTTAATGTATTCAAATCTATTGGAGTGTAATGATTTTGTGAAAATATCAGCAAATTGATCTTATGTTCCAATAAATTAAAGAATGATATCTCATTTTTGTGTGTGATACCTAAGAAATTGATGCCTAATATCTATGTGTTTTGAACAAGATTGATGTGCATGGTATTTTCTTAAAGAAATGGAACTAGTATTATCACACAAAATTTGTGTTTTGGTGAAACTCAGACCATAGTCTATGAGTGTGTGTTGCATCTACAACACCTGAGAAAAACATCTTCCAACTGCTACATATTTAGCTTCAGCAGTGTAAAGTTCTACTGAGTGTTTCTTTTTGCATGACCAAGAAACTAATGAATATCCTATAAAATGACATGTTTTGGATGTACTTTTCCTATACATTCTACAACCACCAAATTCATCATCTGAAAAACATTTTAGAATAAAATCATTTCCTGGATTATAAAATAGTCCTAAATCCATGGTTCCCTTTAAGTAGAGTAAAATTATTTTCAATGCCTTTAAATGAGATTCCTTAGGATTGTATTTATATCTTTCACATAAGCATACTGAAAACATTAAGTCTAGATTACTAGTTTTCATGTAAAGTAGGCTTCCTATCATACCTCTAAAAGATGTTTGATCTACTGGTGTCCCAGCTTCATCAAGATCAAGTGAATTTGATGTATCAATGGGAGTACTTATATTCATAGTGTGGTTAAATCCATACATTTTAAGAAGATTTTAACATACTTATTTTGGGATATGTAGATTCATTCGGGTTTTTGAGAATTTGAAAATCAAGGAAAAATGTTAACTCACCCATCATACTCATTTCAAACTCAGATTTCATTAGATCCTCAAAGGAATCAGTTAAAGATTGCTGAGTTGAACCAAATATAATGTCATCAACATAGATTTGAATAATCAAAACATTTTTCTTATCGTTCTTTAAAAAAAGGGTTGGATTTTAATTTCTCTTAACGTAATTATTTTGAGGTAAAAATCATATAAGTCTATCATACCAAGATAGAGGGGCATGCTTAAGTCCATACAAACCTTTGGTAAGTTTATAAACATGTTCAGGATGTTTTGTTTCTTCAAAACAAGGAGGTTGTTCCACAAAAGCTTCTTCATGAATGTAACCATTAAGGAAAGAACATTTCACATCCATTTGAAAAAGTTTGAAGTTGAAGAATGCTGCAAAGGCAAGTAGAATACGAATAGATTCAATTATAGCTACCGGAGCATAGGTTTCTTCATATTCTATTCCTTCTTGTTTATTATAGACTTTATCAACGAATCTATCATTATTTCTTACTATGATTCCATTTTCATCAAAATTATTTCAGAATACCCATTTGACTCCAATAACAGTAGTTTCCTTAGGTTTTTCAACCAAGGTCCAGACTTTATTCCTTTTAGAATTCATTTAGTTCATCTTGCATAGCTTCTATCCAATCATCATCACCTAATGCTTCGTCAATTATTTGTGGTTCCAATTGGTAAAGGAATGGTAGATTTTCTATTTCATTTCTTAAGGAACTTATTGTCCTTATAGATTGATTTACATCACCAATGATACTATCAATGGGATGATTCTTAAGAAACAACAGATTTGGGTTTTGTAAAACCTGTTCATCAACATATGGTAAGAAATATTCTAGGTAAAGGTTTAATAAATATATTCTTATACATTTTCCTTATCAGAAGGATCTTCTATCAAGGGTTGATAATCAGTTTTTGAAAACACATCTGAAGATATAGGTAGGGGTTGTTTAAAAACAAAATGATTTGTTTCATCAAATTTGATATACACTGTTTCCTCAACGGTTGGTGTGTTTTTATTAGAAACTCTATAAGCCTTAAGAAGTTGTGGTGTAACCTAAGAAAAATCCTTCATCATATTTTGGTGTGAAATTGTGTAGATTATATTTTTTATTCAATGTGAATACCTTGCAACCAAAAACCCAGAAGTAGAAAAGTCTAGGTTATCTATCATTCCATAACACATAAGGAGTCTTATTAAGAAAATGTCTAATAAAACACGATTTAGAGTATAAAAAGTAGTACATACATCTTCAGCCAAAAAACGTTTAGCTACATAATACTCGCTCAACATGGTTCTAGTTATCTCTTATATAGATCTATTTCTTCTTTCAACAACACAATTTTTTTGGGGTGTTCTCGGTGCTGAGAATTTATGAGTAATGTCTTTTCTACTACAAAAAGTTTCCAAATCAGAATTTTGAAATTCTCCTCCATAATCACTATGAATAGTTATCAAAGGAAAGGTTTTCTCATTTTTAACATGTGCTCTAATAATTTTGATATAAAAAAACCTTCATATTTCTTTACTAGAAAATAGACCCACGTATATCTAGTATAATAATAAACTAAGACAAATACATAATACATTCATAAAATGCTTCCTGTTTGTGTTAGTCCAAAAAGATCCATATGTACTAACTGTAATTCATCAGTAGTTGAGACTTCACCGACAGATTTAAAACTTGATTTATGTTTCTTGCCACATTGACAATGATCATAGACTTTTTTAGAATCAAATCTATGCTTCGGTAGATCCTTAACTAGTCTTTTCATAGAATTTTCGCATACGTTTTGAAGGTTACAGTGACTTAACCTTCTCTTCCATAACCAAGAATGATCTTCCATTACACTAAGGGAAGGTAGGTCTTGACTCCTAAGGTCTTCTACATTTAGTGTGTATACATTCTCTTACCTATGGGCAGAAAGAATAAATTCATCCTTGGAATTGTGTAATAAGCACTTATCATTCCTAAAATTCACAAGGTAACCTTCATCACATAATTGAATTATGTTAATGAGATTTTTCTTAAGGCCCTCAACAAACAAAACATTCAAAATCAATGTTTTTCTAAGAATAATGATGTTACCTATACCAATAATTTCTCCCTGAACATTAAATTTTAAAGCTACTTTTCCTTCTTTCATCTTTGTAATCCTTTAAAATTAGTTTTTCTTACCAGTCATATGTCAGGAACATTTACTATCCATGTACCATTTCTTGTTGTTGGTACTTTCTCTATTTTCCTAAAAAAAATAGTCAGACTTTCAGAACCAAAACATTATTGGATCCGAAAATTACAGAGAGCAAAATTTTAGGCACCCACATTTTCATAGGAAAATAGGCTTTATTAAATCCTAAATATAGAGTTTTGTTTAGGGAAAAAAATTCCCATTGTCCACTACACTGACAATTAGTGCAGAATAGATCACTTTGAGGAAAAAGTTTTTTTATTAAAAATCGGTTTAGAACTAGTATAACCAAATCCATTATTATTCATTAGAGTTCTTATTTGAGAATACATCTTATCAAAATTTTCTTTACCTAAGGTAAAGTTTGACAAAAACTTCCTCAAGGAAAAAATTTCAGATTTTAATCTAATAAGTTCTTATCTTCAAAAACATTATCTTTAGAACTAGAGTTAGGCTCGAAAACATTTTTCTTAGAAATTACATTTTCTAGATCCTTAGAGAGTTTATCCTTCTCAGAATTTACTTCCTCATATTTTTTGAAATACTTTCAAAATAAAGGGTTTTCTTATCAAGATCTTTAGAAAGATCTGATATTTATTAAGTATAGAAATCCTAGAGTTTTCCTTATCAACCTTCTTGTTGACTTTAGAATTATCATTCTTATGAAGTTTAGAAAACCTATAAATTTCTTCATAGTATGGTAAAGTATTATCTTTATTAGAAGAAGATTCTTCATCTGAAGATTCATAGTATTTATGATTATTATAATTTTCATTCAAAGAAACTTTGGTTGTTGATTCTGAAATGTGTACCTTAGCCATTAAGCAATGATTATCAATAGGTATTCTAGATATTAAACCAAGATTCTTATATCTAGAAGATTCATAATATGATGATTCATCTGAATAGTCACCACCACTGGCACTCTTGGTGTCATTATCTTTCAAGACTTTCTTAACTTTATCTTTATAGTACTTCTTTCTATTTCTCTTAGAATGCTTTTACTTTCTTTTAATTCTCTTATGAATTGGACAATCAGGTCTTATATGTCCAACTCTCTTGCATTCATAACATGTAACTTTTGAATCTTTCTTATATTTCCTTTATTTATTCTTATATCTTGATTGAAAGTTCTGTTGTCCAACTATCTTTTTCATCCTCTGAGAAAGATTGGATAATTCATTTTCTGAAGATTCACTTCCACTAGATTTGGATTGTATAACAACCTTCATAGATTTAGATCTTGTAACTCTCTCAGGAGTCTTGGATTTCATATGATTTGATGTTTTAGTAAAATCAACACTTCCATTCCCATTCTTCTTCATTACATTATCAGCCACTCTCTTCATTCTATTCTCTTGTTGAAGAAGAGTTCCAAAAAGATCATCAAGAGTAATCTGAGTAACCTTTCTATTCTCATCAATAGCAGTCCTCTTGGATTCCCACTCATTGGGTATGATGTATATGATATTATCAACAATATATTCATCATTTAATCCTTTCTCACCCATATATTGTAAACTATTAACGATAGTCATAAGTATATGTTGCACCTTACATATAGGTTCTCCATAAGGAAAGAAAATACCATGATATTCAACTCTAATCATGGATCTTCTTGTTTCAATGACTTTTTAAGATCAAAAGTGTGTAACTTCAAGTTTCTTCCAAATACATTTTGAAACATCACATGATGAAATTTGGCTATATATATTTTTCGTCATGGAACAAATAAATGTATTTTATATCTTATAATTCAGTTGATATTCATGTTTTTCTTGATTTGTGAAAGTACTAACTTCCATGTCAAGAATTTTATATCCTCCAGTAAGCATAAAAAAATTGTTCACTATGGTATTGGTAATAAATGTCTTCATGCGATCTCTCCAAAATTCGTAATCATTCCCATAGAAAATAGGTGGTCTAGTTGTATTTTGGTTGTCAATGGAACCAACATTGATTCCTTCCATCTTAAAAAAAATTGTCTCCACGCAAACTTTTTAGTAGTAAGGTTAAGTAAACAAGGCAAATATACCTTAGCAAGGAAAGAATAGAACAATAAAAAATTAAGGAAAACATTTATGTGAATTTATGTATTTCAGAAACCTTCTCTGATACCAATTGTTGGATTGGTTCAGGGTATAAGGTCACCACCTCTGATAACAATTATTGGATTGAAATAATGAATGAAGATACTAATTGTAGTATCGTATGATGCTCAATATACAAGAGGGGGTTGAATTGTACACTTTAAAAAACTCCTTTGGAACTTTTAAGGATGGTAATGTTAATCAATGTTAAACAAGGGAAAATTCACAAAACCTCTAGTTCTATAAACTTTCTTGAATCCGGAAAAGTGATTCTGAGAAGTCAACTCCAGAAATATGGTTCTGGAAAGGAAACTTGAAAAAAGTTTACAAAGAAAAAGATTCTACCTTAAAGTGTATAAAATCTTACTAAATCAGAGTACACGTATAAGAAAGTATAAGATAGTTATACTTTCCTCTACAATCAAAATGCAGCGGAAAACATGAAACAATCCAAGTAACAAGTAATATATCTTTTAAGCCAAAGAGGATGGTATCCAATAACCTTGGATGAAGGTCCCTTGATTTATACTTTCAATAAAGTATGTCTTACCCACACCAGCGTAAGCCCTCAATAGGAATATTGGAGTCTATCTTGATATCACTACAAGCCCTCAACTTCAATGTAGTTGGCACCTTTATCTTCCTCATCAAGGAATCCCTCAACTTCAAGGTAGTTGGATCCTCTGTCTTCCTATGCCCGGAAGTCCTCGAATGTACTTAACAACATTCGGAGTCAACAAAGAAAATATGAACAATAAGTTCAGTACGTACAAAGCATGAAAGTCTTTCTTTAGAAATCACGTCCACAGTATGTAATCTCTAGAGTCATAGAACCATTACCAATGTTGTGAGTTCTTTCAAATGGGCTCTTATTTATAGGAACAGCTCCAACGGTCAGCTCCCTCCTCCAACGGTCATATTTTTCCTTGAATTTCTGAGGGACCTGTACATGTGTCACTCAAACAACGGTTAGTTAGTAACTGAATGCATGACATCATTTTATATGAAAAAGAAGTGTAAGAAAAAATATGGTTACATAACAAAAATCAAGTATTCGTAATGCAATAAAATAAATGTAAGGATTCTAACCACAAACACATTAGGTGTCTGTATTACAAGGATATTCGGATTTTTTTCTAACGAATTTAGAACATGAACTCTATAGAATTACAGAGTCTAAATTTCAAGGAAATTTAAAATCTATATTCACAAGAATTTGGAACGTGACCATAAAATGTTCAGATTCATATCTCATGATAATTCAGAGTAAATATTTACAAAGTTCAGAGTCAGAGTTCATGTGAATTCGAAGTAAGAACTTACAATGTTTGGAGTCAGAATTCATGAGAATTAGGAGTCAGAACATACAAAGTTCTGAGTCTTAATTTATTAGAATTCAGTGTCATAACTCATAAGAGTTCGGAGTCTCAATTCAGAGAACTCAGAGTCAGAACTCAGAAGAGTTAGAAATCTGAATTTAGTAAACTCAGTGTCAGAACTCAGAAGACTTCGGAGTCTAAATTCAAGGAACTTGGAGTCAGAACTCAGATGAGTTCAGATTCTAAATTCAGAGAACTCAGAGTCAGAATTCAGAAGAGTTTAGAGTCTGAATTCAAGGAACTCAGAGTCAGAATTCATATCCTTAAAACAGAAATCTCTTTATCTAAGTATTATATGATTCTAAAGTTTTATATAAGAAACCGAATTTTACACTTAGACATGGTAATGAACAATGAAAAACATCAAAATGATAAATTTCTATGGGGAAGGAAAATTTTCCTTATGAAAGTAAAACATATGGTAAAATGAAAATTTCCTTGAGATAAGTTGTTTGTGATTTTTAAAACATGAGGATTAGTAATGTAATAAAGAAACCTTATTGACTCAACAATCTCCCCGAATATGA
Source organism: Viscum album (assembly GCA_963277665.1). Lineage (NCBI taxonomy): Eukaryota > Viridiplantae > Streptophyta > Magnoliopsida > Santalales > Viscaceae > Viscum > Viscum album. Next base: position 334,217,194 of record OY728150.1, read on the forward strand.
AGGAATGGAAAAGTCATACGGAAACATTATTGAATCAACATTCTCTAGGAATATTACAAGATACCCATTAAATATTATTACTTATATTAAATTTTATGGGAGTAATATTAAATTTATAGATAATTCAAATGTAAAAGAAAATGGTTTTGATAATGTTCATATTTCTAAGGCTACTTTTATTTTAAAAGTATTATATTTTGAAGGATTAAAAAGAAAATTTAATTATTATATCTCAATTATTAAATGATGGAATGTAATTTAAATTTCAAATTGTTAAGTGTTTAATTTTTTGGGATTGTTTTTTATTATTCTATACTAATTAAAAAGGAAAATATTTATACTGTTCATTTTTATTAAATAACTATTCAACGTATTGTGTGTTTTAATGTGGTGCAAAGATAGCATTTTCTATCATCAGTGATTTGGTTATATTAATTTCATAATATTAAATAAGTTTATTAAAAATAATAATGTTTGATATTTACCTACTATGAATAAAGAGATGCTTCCTGTTTTTTATTCTTATGTGACAAGAAAGAAATGTAAATCTTCATTTAGTCCTATAAATCAGATAATTACTAATATAAACTTATAATTTATAAATTTTGATATATTTTTTCCTACAAAAATTTATAAACTTAGTGGGATGAAATATACTTTATTTATTGGGGATGATTATAGTTTATTTTCATTGGTTTATTTTCTTCCATAGAAAAGTTATACATTATCTAGATTTATTATTTTTATTATAGAAATCAAAATGAAAAATTTTATATTGTAATATATATTAATAAAAAAGAGAGGAGAATTCAATAATTGTTTAATTTTAAAATTTTTCTAAAGATATTTTGTATTTTAATAATTTTTCTTCTCAAAGTACACCACACTAAAATGGTTTTGTAGAACGAAAAAAATAGAACTCTTTTTTAAATTTCTAGAACTATGTAGTGTTAATATAATTTACCAATATATTTTTGTGATGAAAATGTTTTCTATTATAATATTTTAAATAGATTTCTTTTTAAATCTTTTTTTGAAGCAAACTATTCATGAATAATTTATTGGAATATGGCCTAAGGTTGGTCATTTTAGAGATTTTTTAGGAAAATTTTCTATTTTGAATTCTATGTTTAATTTAGATAAATTTGATTCAAAAATTTAGAAAATTATTTTTCTTATTTATTTGAATAAAATTGAAGCCTATAGATTTTATAATAAACAAACTATTGTTATTAAATAATATCTTCATATTATTTGATATATATAATGGGAAATTAATTTTTTTTATGTTTTTGAGGAAGATTTTATATATTTTAATCTTCATGATGAAAAATATAAGGATAAGGATGACTCAATTTAGGGGGAGAATAAAATTTGTTGACCTTATCATAGATCATTGATGTTTTATAGTGATTATAATGTAATTATTTTTAATATTTATTCAAGTATAAAAACATGAAAATCTACTTTTAAATTTCTATATCTATTCTTCTTTTATTTCTAAATTTTTCATAACAATGTTTATGGCACTTCAAATGATTCTCATTTTATGTTTATTATATATGATGAGTTTAATCAATTTTTTAGAATTTTCTTTCTTCCATAGATGAAAATAATTTACATAAAAATTTTATTTGAAATAAATGTATTTTTTAAATAAAATGGATGAATCTAGATTGGTTGTTAAGAATAATTATAGACATATTACTCATGGTTATTTTAAATAAGAATGTATTGATTTTGATCAATCTTTTATACATATTTTTCGAATGTATTCTATCATAAAATTGTTAGAATTAAATGAATTTCAAGGTTTTATATTATTTAAAATTGACGTGAACACTAAATTCTTAATTTTTTTATATTTGAAGATTATTATATTTCTTAAATTCCTAGTTCTGAAAATCAAAAATTTCATAATCATGATTTTAATTCATGAAATATTTTTTATGGTCTTATCAAATCACCACATGTTTGGTATGATATAATTACACAATATTTATTGAAAAATATTTTTTAAGAAGGTAAACTATATCTTAATTGGTTAATTAAAATGATTTAAAATGATATTTTAATTTGAGTTATTTATATTGATTATATTGTTTTTGGATATTAAGATTTTTTTCATTACAAAGTGTTTTCAAATTTTTCAGAATCTAAATTTGTTAGGTGTCTTAGGGGATAATTAAAATTCATTCTATGACATTAATATTTTCAAATAATTGATCGAATAATTTCAAAACATTTTAAATAAGCTAAATAATTGGATAAATGTCTTGGTCTTTATTTTTATAAGACATTTAAAACCCAAATGAGTTTTAATTTAAAATTATATTATGATGTTTTTGGAAAATATTTTATTACTAAAATATTTTTATGTGAGATAGGTTTTTTATAGTATTTAACTTCTTTAACACTGGATATAATTTTTAATGAGTGTTTGTGTTCTATATTTCAATCAAATAATATGGAATCTCATATAAAGGATGCTAAATTTATTATTATATATATTAATGTAAATACTAATTGGGGATTATTTGACTCTAAAAAAATTCAATTGATTTTCTACCCTATCTCTGATTTGGGATGACAATGAATTGATAGAAAAATCCTCTTAGGTATATCTCACTTTAATAGTAAGAATTATTTTCTTCAAATTCAATATGTATAAAACATTATGGGTATTTTTTCTACTGAAGTTTTGAGAATATCCATATTACATGTGGTTGTTCTCAATCACTATGGATTAAATAATTTTTTCCAGAGAATGTTTTTACATCTAAAAAAACTCGTATTTATAATGATAATTATTTTTTTTATATTTAAAATAACTCATTAATGCATTGATGAATTAAGAAAAAAGACATGTTCTATCATTTTATTTTATATTATGTTATCAAAGGTAATATTATCCTTTAATATATTCCAACTACAGACTAATTGTAATATATTTATATAAAATAATTGGATTGATAAAAAAAATTTAAATTAAATTATATCATGTTTTGTTGGAAATTTGGTTTTAAAAATTTATACTAATTTGGTTTTAAATAAATATCAAATATATTTATTATAGTAGTCCTTTAGGATTCATAACTAATTTTCTCACTTATTATTCCAAAACTGTTAGAAAAATATTTCAAAGTATTTTTATTTTAAAAAATTTTAAAAAATGATGTTAATTTTATAAAATCTTGATTCAGTTATATATGTTTTTTTATAAAATGGAGTTTGTTGTTCTTTCTTTTTATTTTGGTTTTCAATCTTCCATTCCCTCCAAAAATACAGTATATTAATCATTTTTTCGTGAAAATAACTCTTTACTACATCACTGTATTATTATAATATCATGATTTATAGTTTTTAGAATTTTATAATTCCTATTTCATATGAAATATTGAAATATTATTTAAATTTGAATCAACTACCTCAAAATCTTACTCATTCTTTAAATTTTTCACAATTTTGGTCTGAAAGTGATGCATGCTTTTAGTTTATTTAAATTTTTTTAGTTTTATTTTTTATTTTTTATTCTATTATAACATAATTTATATAGCTTGTATCTTCATACAAAAATTTTTTTCGACATCAAACAGAGTTATTTACATTTCATTAAACCATATGGATGTCTGAAATAATGATTCTAGTTATCTAAAAAATTACCAATGTTTTTTTAATAGTTATATAATTATACAACTTTCATAATTGATTATATTTTTTATAATTCTTCTTATATTCCTCATAATCACAAGTTGTTTTTATTTAAACCTATTAACTTTTTATTCATTTAATTAATATTTATAGAATTATAATTATGTTATTTATTGACTATAAAAATTAGCTAATGTCTGATATTTATAGATGTAACAGTTGTTTAGTATCCCTTTTTTTACCTACCATGACTTTTACTTTAAGTGATTATGAATCACTTCATGAACATACCACAACGAATAATTTTATATCTACCATATGTTTTATTTTATAATTACTACATTAATTGACTTTTGGAATATATTTCATGGTTGTTTTTTAAATTACTGCATGATCTTTAAAATATATATGGAACGTTCAACAACTTATAGAGTCACTGATACAATAACCCAAACATGATTTATACCTTCTCTTGACCATGCACATAGAAAATAAATAGAATATATGCATCACCTATTGTACACCCACTTTAAAGAATAGTGAATTTTGAGTTATATCATTATATTTATAATTACTTTTTATTATTTTATTTTTCCACCAGCATCTAAAATGAGAATTATTTTCTACATGAGAACAAGAAGTGAACCAAAAGGTCAATCAATTATGAACTCTTTCTTACCACTCCAAATAATATTAGATCAAATACTATAGTTCGTATTCAATAGGATTACCACCTGTCTGTGCCTAAAAAATCATATAATTACCATATGGTAATTAGAGTTACCATATGCCATGGTTATTCATACAAAAACTAAACCTTCTGCACATTAAAATTTTCCCACTATTAGAATATCGACCACAATTTCTAAAAACAAACCATTGATTAAATTTTCTCCCATTATTAGTATAGTTACTTAATAATATAATTTTTCACATTTTATGTATATCTGTCCCATCCCATTCACAGTCATTATAGGGACCAGATGATATATTTTGCGATAGAACAAAACAATTCTCACAAAGTTAGTATACAGACTGTAACATCCCATGTAAATAAATAATATTACATTCTAATGTTTATCAATATTTTTGAATAAAATGTTAATATTACTTTAAAGTTAATTCTATGCTCGATGGCGTACCCAATACGCAACAACGAGTTTCTTTGAAATCTTACGCTGCGCACTAATAATATAATAATATTATAATAGTTAGCGCCTAACTGTTGTAATAGAGGGAATAAAAAGAAATAACTACAAAATGATTATATATGTTTGTTAAATAATTTTACATTTATCCAAAAAAATATTATAGGCTTAAAATCCAAATGAATCCAACTTTAAGAATAAATACTCTAATATTTTTAAAATATTGGTTTACCGCCTTTTGATGGAGATCCTTTTTTAATCTTAATTTTGAAAATTTTATAAGATATATTTGTCAAAATAAACTTATTCTTTATGATTGGGACATTGAAATTTACTTTGGTTAAATATTTGGTATGTTTCTGACATTGTTCATTTTTTTAATGAATAGTGAAAAAAATGTTGCATTTTACATCAAAACTTTTTTTTTCATCTAATTTAAATATATGGTTAGATTATCTTTTTAATTGGTTTTAAATTTTAATTAGAATGTATTTTTACCATTTAATTCAATGGTCATCATTATAATTAATTTCACTTTGAAAATGCACATAAACAAGTGACAAACTTTTCATAGATACTGCTTCAAAAAACCCCACTATTTGTTTGGACAATGGGAAATATTTTTAAATTAATTATTGCAATTTATCTGTTTTTAATTTGGTAAAATGGATTACATATTTGTAATCAGAAGCTACAAATTATGTAATTAAGACGCTTTTGTTTTTTGGACATTATGAATAGTAACGATGGTAATTATCATTAATTATCGTGATTAATTAGTAATCAGGTAGTTAAGGATAATAAAATAATATCATAATAATAACAAATGACCCCAACATGTTTCCTAATGCTACTGGTTGTTTAATGTCCAACCATGGTACGCCTTGTTCCATACATTGGGACCCCATGGAATCACTTTTGTGTGGTAGTGACACTTTATCATTTTATTTTTAAAGGAAAATATAACAAAAGTATGTATCACCCATGTAAAACAATTTAAGTTTTGTCTGTGTAAAGGATATATTATACTATAAATATGCATTGGAAAGATAATATTATTTCCTACATCATAGTATTTTTTTTATAATTTTTAGACATTACATAAATTAATTAATTTACGACACCATGATGATGCAGCGATTACCTCATTAATGAACGATTTAAATAAAATTAAAAGATAATGTAAACTATAAGACTTAAACTTAGAAAAAACCTATTTTTTGTGTATATGTAGAACCCTTATCACCTTATCCTCTAAATATATAAATGTTGGACCTTTAAAATCTTAAACTCGTTTTAAAATAAAGTAACATTTCTTGACTTTCCATGAATGCCCCTCCAGCTTCTTATAAAAGGCCCCCAACTCTACCTCATTACCCACACCTCTCAAACCTTTGGCTCAGCCAAACCCTACCCATTTCATCTCTCAACATAACTCTCTTAATAATTGAAACCTCACCTTAGGCAGAAAGCTCTTCATAAAACCCTTTTGGTTCAAACCAAATGGAGTTACTCGATTTAAAGGTAATGTCTTCTCTTATGTTCTTTTGTTTTATTTTGATTCTCCAACCACTTAAACTCTTTTTATTCTTTTCTTTTGTAACAACACCAGTATCTTAAATATTCTATGATGTTTTTATAAGAAGTATTTGAGCTACACTTACACGCACATCCATATAATGGTTAATGAATATATTGTTTCTGTGGATGGAAAATTACTGCCTCAAGAATCGATGATTGTTCAATATTCTTTTAACACCTTTAAAGGTGGCCATTATGATGTCACTGTAATTTATATATGATATATATGGTATTTATGTTTTCTATATTCTTCTATATTTTATATTTAAAACATACCTTTATTCTTTTCATGTTGTGAAAATGCTATAATTTCATATAAGGAAGTGTGGACTATTGCCCCCTCAAGTGATGTGACTCATTCAGCAAATAAATGTAATGTATGAAGAATGAATTTAATGAACTTATGTGACCTATATAACATATATATTATAATTTAATTATAATATATATATCTCTCTCAATTAATTTTATTTCAATTAATATGACAAAGAAATGAAAGTAGCGTTCATGCGTACGTACGACCTACCATCTCCATGAACGGTACATTTCATTTCTTTTTATCTCCAAATGTTATGGAATAGTATAAAATGAATATATACTGGATATATATGATATTAAAATCATTAATACTATTCTGGAGATGATGTACTTATAACTACATGGACGATTCTTTTCAAACAATTTCATTTTTGACTCATGTACCAAACATCGACAAAAACAATTGATATGAACTCACATAATTAACTAATTATTATAACATTATAATATGTGATATTAATTGAATAATAAACTTTAAAGAAGGTCCTTAAGAAATTATTAATTGAAAAATGTTTATTATTCAGGAATATAAAGAAACGAGCAAGAGAAGTTGGACTTGAGGTAAGGGATTCGACCTCTCTCTTTCTTTTCAAGTACCCTCTTTTAAGTCATTTCATTTTTTCTTCATGTTCTTATGTTGTAGGATATTATTTTATATTAACCATACTGTAATTTTTATTTTCATATGATGAGATACCCCTCTTACTCTCATCAATTCATTTTTATAATTTTTATCTGGCGCCGTTAGGCTGCCGAATTCTCGTAAGGGATCCGACCTCACTCTTTCTTTTCAAGTACCCTCTTTTATGCCATTTCATTTATGCTCCATGTTCTTATGTTGTAGGATGTTATTTTATATTAACCATACTGTAATTTGTATTTTCATATGATTGGATACCCCCTCTTACTCTCATAAATTCATTTTTTATAATTTTTAAGTGGCGTCGTTAGGCTGCTGAATTTTCGTAAGGGATCCTACCTCTCTCTTTCTTTTTAAGTACTTTTTTTATGTACCTTAATTTAAGCTCATCATTATTATTTTGGGGGATGTTATTTTATATTCATCTTGCTGTAAATTTTAAGATAATATGATGAGAGACCCTATTTGATCTCATCAATACATTTTTGGATGTTTTATGTGGCGTCGTTAGGCTGCCGAATTTTCATAAGGGGATTTTCATCTCACTTTTTATTCCTGTGAGATTCATGCTACATTGGACACTATTTCCTTTGGTTTTGTGTATGAACTGTCCATTATTTTACTATTTTTATAATATACTCTCATTTATGGGTATTTACATCTTCACTGTATGACCCTTCTTTCATGGGGTGTACGTTTTGAAAGTTTCCCAAATCAGTAAGGGAACCTTTCACACTCTTCTTTTTTTAAAAGAATTATTTGGTATGTCTTTTAATTTACATCTTTTTATGTTGGTATATGTTCTTCTATATCCGTATTGATGTAAATTTTATGTCCATGTGATTAGATACCATTTTCTATCTCATCATCTAATTTTATGAATTTTAAAGTGACGTCGTTAGGCTGTCGAATTTTACCAAGGGAACTTCTTAACCCAATTTCGATTTCATTGGGTTCAACTTGTAGTTATTGAATATGTCACCCTAGTAATATGTGTGAATGACCTATGGTTGTTTTACATGTAATATCCTCTTATATTGGATGTATTTATATTTGTCACACATAATTATGAGATTCATTTATCCTTAATTTAAGGATACCTTCTTTATAAGGGATTTCATCTCATTTTACACTTCTATTGAGACTTCATTGATGTTATGCCCCAATTCACTATTATATGGTGTATATAATGTCCTTTGGAATATTATATCATGAATCCATTTATACTCATGATATAATAAAGTTCTGATTAAATGTTATTCCTCATTTTTTTTATTCAAGTGTCACTCACTTTGTTAAAAATGATTTAACTAAAATATCATTTTAAATGTTTTAATGATTTATTATTATAAATATTTATTATTAATATCCATGTTTTCAAAATGGTTTTAAAGATTTATTTATATGGATATTAATGGTTTAAAATGTTAAAAGTTTCAAAGTGGTATGGGACACATTGATTTAAAAATCTCCTTATTAAATGTTTTAAATGGTTTTGAAAATGGTTTTTAGAATGGATACATTATTTCAATATCTTAAAATGTTATATTGTTATTTCAATATGGGAATGTTATCTTTACTTTATGCTTAAGTTACGTGCTATGATTATGTTATGGTTCTTGGGAATTGTTTACGAAGACGAGTGGTTCCTTGATAAACTATGGGTGGGTGAGCCTGATATAGCTCTCCAATGCATTGGGTAACGTGAAGGGGTTAATCCCAAAGGTTTCTCCAAAACGATTTAGAGAATATACTATGATGGGTATTCCAAACGTAACCATAAGGGTTACTCCCTATGTAAGAACGTTATGAAATCCTCAAGTTACCTTTATGTCTTATGATTTCTTTGGGTTATTCGTAAATCTTATGATTTCATGAGGTATGTTAAAGTGATTCTGTTTTAAGATTAAAGTATGATTTCATTGATTATTATGTATACATGGACTGATGTTTTCCTTCTGTATTATTATAACCATTACTGAGCTTTTTATGATCATCCCAATTTTTTGAAATGTTTTTCACAGGACATAAAGTTGAATAGGGTCATGGATGGGATCAAGGAAATGTCAGTCTCTCTAAAACAAGAAACTAGACATGACTCTTTTTTTCAAGAGTTTTTTTGTGTGGAAAAAATGGAAACTGAGTAGATGTGTCTACTTTGTAATATTTGAGATGTAATAGTTATGTCCTAATTCTCTAAAACTCTAAACCTGAAAAGATCCACAATGTGAATTATTCAATTTAATTCAAGATTAAGTAATGTTTAAGGCCAGGTCCTTATAGTTGGTATTAGAGGTCATTTTAGATAATTTTAGATGTTAGAGTGTTGTTTAAGCAATGGTGACAAGTTTGGTATAACCACAATTGTTAGTATATTAGATGGAGTCATTGTTTTTTTTAAAGTTAGAATGATTTTGAGATAACATAGATAATTATATCTTGGTGTTTATCTTCCTCTTTATTATATGATGATTTTACTCATATACTCACACTGACCTTTTTGGTTTTAGTAAATGGCTAGATCTAGTAGGCACCAAAGTAACAGTGGATTTGAAGAAAACTGTGACGGTTTTATAAAAGAACAACTGAATGATATGGGATCTACAATTACAGCTCCTGTGGTTATCCTGAACCAACTATTTGGAGTCATGATTTACCACCTGAACCTTAGTGATTTTTATAAGGCATCGTATATGAGAGAAACAAATCCCTATGGATGTTCAGGTAATAATCATAAAGTTAAGTATGTTCAAAAACCTATGTGTCAAAGATGTGGAAAGAAACACATAGGAAAATGTTTCAAAGGGACAGAAAGATGCTATAGATGTGTAAATGAAGGTCATAAAGCAAGAACCTACCATGGAAAAAGGAAGCATCTAGTTGACTCTAGGAAAGGGAAAGAAGTTCTTTCTGAAGGATCAATTACATGTTTTAAATGTGGTGTGTGTTGTCATTATGTAAACACATGTCCTACGAAGAATTTTCATGAATGGGGTCACCAAGATCGTAAAAATATTCATTTACCAATACCTAATGTCATTCTGATTGAGGATGAAGAAACTGACAAGGACCAATGAAAGGTATGGATTATTTCTTAACATATGTTTTCCTATTATTAGAATCTTAGGATATGATTCATGATTTTGTTTGTAGGAAAGAATTATTTCAGAATAAGTTGAAAATGAATTGTTAATGGATCATGAATAATGTTGAATGAGTAAGAAGTCAAAATATAAGGGATTCAAGAGTTATGGTAGATTTTAGGATGGAGAAATTCTTAAATGTATTATGTCTCTTTTGATGATGGGTTTACATTAGAAGACTTTTTATAGTATATGTAACCCTGATGTTTGATATGTGAAAATTTTATTCAAGGAATAATTACCCTTTATTTTGTGGATACAGTTATAAAGAACCATTTGGGTTTGTATGATCCTTGAATTTGAGGCAATTACTGGTTAATACATTTTGGGTTGCAAAATGGAAGTTATTAGATAACCTTTGTGGTTAAAATATGTTATGGTTATTTTTGAAGATTTTATCTCTTTTGGGAGAATGTTTTAAGAATTATATAGTTTTGGAAAAAATAAAACATGCAGACCGTGTGATGACCTGTTGCGTCGGATAAATATGTGGGAATCGAACCCACAACCAAAGTACAACTGGTATTTATCACCTACCACTAGGCTACGTGAAGTCCCTGGTTATTTTGAATTATCCTTTTTAGTTAGATGATTTTATGAATTAAGAGTAAGTTGATTTTACGTTATCTATGGAAATTATTATCCTATCATGGAGGATATGTGATTAGGTTAATTACTTTTCAGTATGAGACTTTAAGAATAAATGAAGTTATTTTGGAGAAAAATGTTATGATTTATCTTAGGAGACTTTGTGATTAAATCCTTCAGAGATTTGGGTTTCAATAATAGTTTGGTTTACTTTGAAGAATTTTATGGATAGATGTTTATTGAATGGTCTTTGTTGAACATTGGGTTTTGTTTGAAAACATTTTGGAGATTAGGAGTAGTTTTTTTTGTAAAAAAATATCTTTTTTGGGTATTATCTGATCTCGTACTAAAATTTTTTGTTTGTTTTTGGTTAATGTCTAATGACATGGGAATTATATAGTTCTATTTTGTGGATTAGGTGATTCTCAAGGAGTTGATTATAGTACTCTTAATGCGAACAAGTCTTCCTAAATACTCGTCTTTTGGAGAAAATATGAGTTTGAGTAAGGAATCTAGTAAAAGCTAAAAGTCTACATGAAAAGTAAGTATATTTCATTATGATTTAGTTAAGATTAAAAATAAATTCCTCAATGAAAAGTAACTTAAAAAAATTGTCTGTTAACATTTCCTACTGGGGAATCGAATACCATTTAACCCATCACAAGTTTGTGATTTTCTTGTGGTTAACTTTCTCCTAGACATGTTTACTATCACTCTCCATAAGAACATGACCCTTTTTTTATCCTCCATATCCATATTTTCCTACTTGTAATCCTAGTGTGGGTTAACTCGGGTGACCAACGTACTTCTCTCCCTTTATTTTAAAGTGATAGTTTTACTGACTCTTGTTCTGATGTGGGACTTTCAATGAAGTTTCCAAGCCCAATTTTAAAATTACGAGGATGAAATTCCCAAAAGGGGGGAAGAATGTCACATCCCAGGTAAATAAATAATATTTAATTCTAATTTTTATCAATATTTGTGAATAAAATGTTAATATTACTTTAAAGGGAATTCTATGCTCGATGGCATACCCAATACGCAACAACGAGTTTCTTTGAAATCTTACGTTGCGCACTTATAATATAATAATATTATAATAGTTAACTCCTAGCCATTGTAATGGCGGGAATGGAAAAAAATAACTACAAAATTATTGCATATGTTTGTTAAATATTTTTACATTTATCCAATAAATATTAGAGGCTTAAAATCCAAATTAATCCAATTTTAAGAATAAATACTCTAATATTTTTAAAAGATTGTTTTACCACCTTTTGATGGAGAACCTTTTTTAAATCTAACTTTTTACAATTTTATAAACTCTATTTCTCAAAATAAACTTATTCTTTATGATTGGGACATTGAAATTTACTTGGGTTAAATTTTTGGTATGTTTCTGACATTGTTCATTTTTTAATGAAAAGTGAAAAAAAAAATATTGCATTTTACATCAAAACTGTTTTTTCATCTAATTTAAATATATGGTAATATTATCTTTTTAATTAGTTTTAAAGTGTAATTAGAATATATTTTTACCATTTAATTAAATGGTGGTCATTATAGTTAATTTTACTTTGAAAATGGACATAAACAAGTGACAAACTTTTCATAGATATTGCTTCAAAAAACCCCGCTATTTGTTTTGACAACGGGAAGTATTTTTAAATTAATTATTGAAATTTATGTTTTTGGAATTTGGTAAAAAGGATTCCATATTTGGAATCAGAAGGTCAAAATTATGTAATTAAGACTCTTTTGTTTTTGGACATTATGAATAGTAACGATGGTAATTATCTTTAATTATCGTGATTAATTAGTAATCGGGTAGTTAAGGATAATAAAAGAATATCATAATAATAACAAATGACCCCAACATGTGTCCTAATGCTACTGGTTGTGTCATGGACGGCCATGGAATGCCTTTTTCCATACTTTGGGACCCCATGGAATCACTTTTGTGTGATAGTGACACTTTATCATTTTATTTTTAAAGAAATGAAAATATAACAAAAGTATTTATCACCCAAGTAAAACAATTTTAGTTTTTTCTGTGTAAATGATCTCTTAGAATATAAATATTAATTTGAAATATAAAAATATTTCCTACATCATAGTATTTTTTTATAATTTTTATACGTTAAATAAATTAATTTATTTATGACACCATGATGATGCAGTAATTACCTCATTAATGAGCGATTTAAATAAAATGAAAAGATGATGTAAAATATAAGACTTACAATTGGAAAAAACCTATTTGATGAGTATATTTCTAACCCTTATAACCTTATCCTAGAAATATATCAATTTGGGACATTTAAAATCTGAAACTCATTTTAAAATAAAGTCACATTTCTTAACTTTCCATGAGTGCCCCTCCTCCCTCTTATAAAATGCCCCCACCTCTACCTCCTTACCCATACCTATCAAGCCTTTGGCTCGGCCAACCCCTGACCATTTAATCTCTCCATATCCCTCTATTCATCATTGAAGCCTCACCTTAGGCATAATTCTCTTCAAGAAACCCTTTTGGTTCAAACCAAAGGGAGTTACCTGATTTAAAGGTAATGTCTTCTCTTATGTTCTTTTGTTTTATTTTGCTTCTCCAACCCCCTAAACTCCTTTTCATACTTTCTTTTGTAACCACACCAGTATCTTCAATATACTAAGATGTTTTTATAAGATGTATTCGATCAAAACTTACACACACATCCATCTAATTGTAAAAGAATATAATGTTTTTGTGGATGGAGAATTACTGCCTCACGAAACGATGATTGTTCAATATTCTTTTAACACCTTTAAATGTGGAAATTATGATGTCACTATATTTTACATATGATATATATGGTATTTATGTTTTCTATATGCTTCTGTATTTTATATATAAAACATTCCTTTATTCTTTGCATGTTGTGCAAATGTGATAATTTCATATGAGGAAGTGTGGACTACCGCCCCCTCAAGTGATGTGACTCGTTCATGCAATACATGGAATGTATAAAGAATTAAATTAATGAAATTATGTGACCTATATAACATATATATTATACTGTAATTATAATATATATATCTCTCAATTAATTTTAATTCCATTAATATGACAATGAAATGAAAGTAGCGTTCATGCGTACGTACGGCCTACCGTCTCCATGAACGGTGCATTTCATTTAATTTTATCTCCAAATGTTATGGAATAGTATTAAATGAATATGTACTGGATATATATGATATTTAAATCATTAATACTATTCTGGATATGATTTACTTATAACTACAAGGATGATTCGTTTCAAACAAGTTCATTTTTGACTCATGTACCAAACATTGACAAAAACCTTTGATATGAACTCACATAATTAACTAATTATTATAACAATATAATATGTGATATGAATTGAATAATAAACTTTAAAGGAGGTCCTTATGAAATTATAAATTGACAAAAGTTTATTATTCAGGAATATAAAGAAACGAACAAGACAAGTCGGACATGAGGTAAGGGATCCGACCTCTCTCTTTCTTTTCAAGTACCCTCTTTTATGTCATTTCATTTATGATCCATGTTATTATGTTAGAGGATGTTATTTTATATTAAAAATACTGTAATTTGTATTTTCATATGATGAGATACCCCCTGTTACTCTTACCAATTAATTTTTCGTATTTTTAAGGGGCGCCGTTAGGCTGCCAAATTTTCATAAGAGATCTGACCTCTCTCTTTCTTTTCAAGTACCATATTTTATGTCATTTAATTTATGCTCCATGTTCTTATGTTGTAGGATGTTCTTTTATATTAACCATACTTTAATTTTTATTTTCATATGATTATATACCCCCTATTACTCACATCAATTAATTTTTATAATTTTTAAGTGGCGCCGTTAGGCTGCCGAATTTTCGTAAGGGATCCTACCTCTCTCTTTATTTTTAAGTACTCTTTTTTATGTAACTTACATTAATCTCATATTTATTATGTTGGCGGATGATCTTTTATATTCCTATTTCTTTAAATTTTATGTTAATATGATGAGAGACTCTATTTGATCTCATCCTCACATTTTTGGGAGTTTTATGTGGTGTCGTTAGGCTGCCAAATTTTCATAAGGGGATTTTCATCTCACTTTTTATTCCTGTGAGATTCATGCTACATTGGTCACTATTTACTTTTTTGTGGTGTATGTACTACCCATTATTTTACTATATGTATAATATACTCTCATTTATGGGTATTTACATCTTCATTTTATGACCCTTCTTTTGTGGGGTGTACGTTTCAAAAGTTGCCCAAATCGGTAAGGGGACCTTTCACACTCCTCTTTTTTAAAAAAACATATTTTGTTATGTCTTTTAATTTACATATTTTTATGTTGGGAATTGTTATTTTATATCCTTATTGATGTAAATTTTATGTCCAAGTTATGAGATACCATTTTCTCTCTCATAAACTAATTTTATGAATTTTAAAGTGATGTCGTTGTGCTGTCGAATTTTACCAAGGGAACTTCTTAACCCAATTTCGATTTCATTGGGTTCAACTTGTAGTTATTGAATTTGTCACCATATGAATTTGTGTGAATGACCTATGGTTTTTTTTACACTAAATATCCACTTATATTGTGTGTATTTATATTTCTCACACATAATTATGAGATTGATTTATCCTTAATTTAAGGATACCTTGTTTATAAGGGATTTCATCTCATTTTACACTTCTATTGAGACTTCATTGTTGTTATGCACCAATTCACTCTTATATGGTGTATATACTATACTTTGGAATATTATATCATGAATAACTTTATTCTCATGATATTATAAAGTTCTGATTAAATGTTATTCCTCAATTATTGTATTCAAGTGTCACTCACTTTATTAAAAAGCCTTTAACTAAAATATCATTTTAAATGTTTTAATGATTTATTCTTATAAATATTTCTCATTAATATCCATGTTTTCAAAATGGTTTTAAGGATTTATTTATATGGATATTAATGTTTTAAAATGATAAAACCTTCAAAGTGGTATGGGATGCTTTGATTCAAAAATCTCTTTATTAAATGTTTTAAATGGTTTTGAAAATGGTTTTTAGAATGGATTCATTATTTCAGTATCTTAAAATGTTATATTGTTATTCCAATATTGGAATTTTATCTTTCCATTATTCTTAAGTTATGTGATATGATTATGTTATGGTTCTTGGGAATTTTTTATGAAGACGGGTGGTTTCATGATAAACTAAGGGCGGGTGAGCCCGATATTTCTCTCCAATGCATTGGGTAACGTGAAGGGGTTAAACGCTAAGGTTTCTCCGAAGAGAGTTAGGGAATATATTGTGATGGGTATTCCAAACGTAACCATGAGGGTTAATCCCTACATAAGAATGTTATGAATTCCTCAAGTTACCTTTATGTCTTATGATTTCTATGGGTTATTCGTAAATCTTATGATTTCATGAGGTATGTTAAAGTGCTTATGCTTTATGAGTAAAGTATGATTTCATTGATTCCTATGTATACATGTACTAATGTTTTCTTTCCGTATTTTTATAACCCTTACTGAGCCTTATATGCTCATCCCAAGTTTTTGACATGTTTTTTATAGGACATAAAGTTGAATAGGGTCAAGGATGGGATCAAGGAAATGTCAGGCTGTCTAAAACAAGGAACTAGACATGACTCTTTTGTTCAAGAGTTTTTTTGAGGAAAAAATGGAAACTAAGTAGATGTATCTACTTTTTAATCTTTGATATGTAATAGTTATGTCCTAATTCTCTAAAACTCTAAACCTGAAAGGATCCTCAATGTGAATTATTCAATTTAATTCAATATTAAGTAAGGTTTAAGGTCGGATCATTATACAGACCACATGACAAATTGAAAGAACATGGGCTTTCACGGAACAATCATTAATGTGATGTAATGATGAAATTTTCCCATAGATATTATAAAAACTCCATGACAACTCATTATGCTTGGTCATGACCTTATTTTTTATGCTCTATTTTTATTTATTTTTGATACATTGGTTAATTGTATTCTTATATTAAATATTTTAAGTAGTTTATTTATTGCTTAAATTTATAGATATTATATAAAATCCTTGATAAATTTTCAATATTTTAAGAATTTTTCAAATATGAATTAATTAACTCTATATTCATGTATATTCATATAGCTTGTATTTCAAATATTTGTTTTCATGGTTTGTTTTCATTTTTACCTTTTTATTTAGTGACATGGAATTTATTTAATCTTGTTTTTTGAAATATAATTTAGTGTAATTTATATATTATTATTCACATACTATTTGTAATTTGAAATTATTTTAAAACATAAACATTCAAATTATGTTATCATATATAAAGAATTGATTTGGCCCATTATTTTGGTAAATATTTTAATAATTTAATGGGTAGTTCAAATTAATTTAAATTACTCTATGCTTTGAATTCAAATGATATTTGTTATGATTATTATATAATGATAATTGTCACTCTCCTAGATAATTATATAGATAGAATTTGAATTACATTAACATGTTGGATATTCTATTTTTAGTTTTAAGAGAACCAATTTAATGTTCTGTGATAGATTCAAAGGATACACAGTTATGAAGATAATAACTTTTTAAAATTAAAAGTTGTTTATACTCAACATTTAAGTGATGTATCAGTGCAACCAAGTTTTCATTTTCAAGATAATCATTCCATAATTTAATAAATAATTATATTAATATTAGTACCTCTAATAGAAATCCTGATACATTTCTAAATAACTAGTACCTATTCCTATATTACTAATAATTTGTACATATTCCTTCTTTTTTTATCTTATACATTGCCTTATTTTCTTGTGTCTATAAAACTTCTTCTCAACAAAAAAATGCTCTCACTTTTTTATTTGTACTTTTACATTCAAAATCATTATTCTCTTTCTTTATTCCCATTGTGACTCCACGATTCTAGAGTTATGACCTTTCAGATTGTTACCCCCATAGTAAAAAGACAGTGTTGTAATTAGGTGAGTATTAACTGTACAATATTTATGTGTCTTTTTTATTCTACCACTATAATAAGTACTTTTAGTTTGGTAATGATTCCCCATAAAAAATCATATTTTTGCATAATATTTTTCTCAAAATATAAAGAAGTTTAATAGTAGACTATTTATAATTTTGACCAAACTACTGTAAAAAAACCTAATGTTCTCCTTTTTATTTCTAATAATAATTAGAAAAAAATTTATCAATAAAACATATTATAGATAATTAATTTATTACTATAATAAATATTAATCTAGTATGTTCACCCCCTTCAACACCATCTTCCATTACAATTATGGTCCTAACATGAACATATAATATGGGTTAACATTTCTATGATTATATTTTACATTTTAAACAACTAATAATTATAATACTTTTATCCCTAACTATCTTTATTTTAGAAAATAGGTGGACATAGTAGGAATCATGTTAGAGATATTGCCAATGGGAAATATGATTAATTCCCTAATGAAATGACAAAAATGATGGGGTTTGGGGCTAGTAACCTCTATAATGGAATAGATCTATTGAATCATATTTTAAATAATAACATAAATCATTTTTAATTCCCTATAATAAAGAAATTTGTAGTTTATTACTTTATGAGACAATGAACTGCATTTCTTAGTGAAACTTTTTATCACATAATATATGAATAATTGATTAAATAAAATAATATTTATTTATTTATCATTTCATGATCTAAGTAGGATAACATCATATTGGTTGTTTACCACCTTTAGGATGAATCCAATCTATGGTTTATAATGATAAAGATAAAAAAAATCCCATGGAAGATATATAATCTCTTAAAGGAGATGAATTCATGAATTTATGTATCAAAATGTATTTCTCTCACACTCACAGTATTAAAATGGGGAGGAAATTCCTTACACATAATCAAAATTATAACAAATCAATCAGGTCTAATGAGGTGAAAATAATAGGGCTCACATGTTATGCCTCTTTTTTCATTAACATGAAAATTAAAATCTAATGATTTTTAGTGATATAAATCTAAGATACATAGATCCTTAACAGTTAGAGACTTTAAAGGTTATGAGGTTTCTTTTTATGTTACTTAAAATTCAAAATAAATATGTATGATTATCATTGGTCTTGTAGGACTAGATATAAGAAGCACATAATGGAGTTTAGATCTAGGGGATCTCTATATAAATCTCTTGGTAGTAAGAAAATCCAACACCACACATGTCAAAAGTGTTGAAAGAATAATCATGGGAACTCTCTAAAGGGTATCATGAAATGTTTTAATTGTGGAAAGAAGGTTTATAAAACAAATTTATGTAGAAGTGAGATGAAGAAACCCAAAATGTGATTGAATATTGAAATTCTAATATCAATACATAGGCTATTGTCCAATGTTTCAAAATTAAGGAACCCGAACACTATGAAATCTAATGCACTAAGCTATGAATTTTCAAAGTTGACTAAAGAATAAAACCCTCAAGACAAAGTGTGAAAGGGTTGTATTATGCTTTTACTCTGATATAGGAGGATCATGCTAATTATTTGGTGACATGTATGTTAGTTATTCATTCAATAATATTGAATGAAATATTTTAGTATATTTATATGCATTATTTTATATCATTAATGTTTAGTATAACTATTCTAACACCACCATGAATCATATGGTTTGAGTTAATGGTAAGACAAATAATTGGTGAAAGAATAGAATCTTGAGTATATAAATCCTCCGAAGTAAATATTTATACAATTAAATTTATAGAAAACCATATCAAAATCCCTATAGTATAATTTGATTATATACTGGGAATAGACTGGAAATCTACATATAAATCCTACATCAATTTCAAGAAGAAGGAAATCACTATCAAAATACCAAATCATCCGCTAATTATATAAAATTTTAAGGAGAGGGATGAATATACTATGGAATATTTACCTCTAGCATGTGTATTGTTCCCTTTCTTGAAATCATATCTATCCTGAAGAATATAATGAATTGATATAAGCACTCGGGAAGAAGTTTCCATCATAATGGAATATGAAAATTTATTCTCCAAGTGTTTCTTTTTATTCCTTGTGATTGAGAGAAAGAAAACTCGATTGAACATATATCTAAATCTATAATCATTTTAAAGAAACATTATAGAAAGGACAACTTTGAAGTGGAAGAACTAATGAATAAACTAAAAAAAATACAAACAAGGGTTTTAATCTCCCTAGTTCTTTTATATGGGGTGTCCCAGACATATTTCTTAAGAACTGGGATGGGTTGATTTGTTTATATGTTGATTATCATAAACTCAAAAAATCATGATAATGAATAGGAATCCCCTACTACATATTGATGACATGTTTGATCAATTACACTAAGATCAATACTTATAAAATGTAGACATTCAATCAGGATATCATCAATTAAATGTGAATAATGATAATATTTCTATAACCATGTTTCGTGTGATTTATGATCACTAAATGTTAATGTAATCCCATTTGGAATCATGAATGATATAGTGATCTTCTTGGACATTATAAATAGAGTATTTATATATTTATTCAATAAATTTATTATAGTATTTTTATATTGTATTCCTATATACCCTAAAAGGAAGGAGCAACACAGGGATATTTTTTGTACTTTGAGGAAGACATAACATAAAGATAATTTATATGAAAAAATAGTAAATTTGAGTTCTAGATATCATAAGTATCATTCCTGGGGAATATTATCAAATGTGAATATATATTTTTAGATCCTTAAAAGTCTAAATTAATTGATTAATTTCCTAGAGAAACATATGTTACCAAAATTCATATTTTTCTCATATTATCTAGGTTCTGTCAGTGATTTGTGAGGAACTTATATAGTTTTTTAAACCCATTAACAAAGATAACTCTTAATATAGTGAAGTATTTTTATATGGATTAATGTGAAGAGAGCGTACAAGAACTGAATAAGAGTATACCATTTCACATATACGAACATTACCCACTAGTAGGGAAGTATTTTTTATTTATTATGATACATCAAACAAATGTTTTAGGTTTTGTACTCATGCATAATGATAATGTGATATCCTATTCATTGATACAGTTGATACTGCAGGATAGAAAACATCCAACCTATTCCATATAGTTTGTTTCAATAGTCTTATCATTGAATATATAGAGACATTTTATCAATGGAGTGATTTTTAATATATACAAGGGCCATAAGATCTTAAATATATATTCACTATGAAGGACATCAATAAGAGTCAAAAATATATAAGTATTTATAATCATGGATTTTTACTATTTTCTATCATCCAGGGAAGGTGAATAATATGGTATAAGCACTATATAGAAAATATCTTACAAAATTATATATTATGAGTATTGATATGAGTCCAATATCTAATATGGGAAAAGGTTGGAAAGGAATATCAAAAATAAAAGAGAATCAGCCTACCTTTATCAATTAATTTCTTAACTATCCCTTCTTGATAAATTTAAGAAATGTCTACAAAGTGATGTGTAGGTACAAGACAAGTTGAATTCTATAATAAATGAAAATCATTATAGTTCAAAATTGATGATGACTAAGTTATAAGATTTTCAAAATAAATTTATGTTTCAAAGTGATGTAAATAAATGAAGATATACTAAGTGATTCACAAATATAAACATTCTCTATCAAGGAATGAAAAATGAATATGTATATAGATCTATATAAACACAATTGGTATAACAATATGAAGTTAGATATTGAAAAATATAAATCAAATTTCTTGGTGTGTTATTAGGTGACTAGTGAGAGTAAAAAGTCCAAAGGGATAATGAAACCATTAAACATACTTAAATGGAAATGGAAAATCATCATAATGGGTTTGGTAGAATGTCCTCTAAATACATCAAAAGTGAACAACAATATATGGGTTGTGGTAAACCATCATAGAATGTCTTTTCATTTTATTTACATTTTATAGGAATTCTAACTAGATCTACATACAATTGTATACAATAGAGAAGTGGTGAGGCATCATGGGAATAAACAATTTTTGTATATAATAGAGATCTAAGGTTCACATTAATGTTATAGAAGAGCCTTAAGTGTTATCTAATCATATATTTGAACATCAGTGTGGCCTATTACGTGAAGACTGATGGTCAATCTAAATGATCTATCGAAACACTTGGGGATATGTTGGTTGTTTTCTCTATGGACTTAAAATGAGGTTGAGACCAACATTTCCCATTGGTAATGGTATCATAAAAAATATATTCCACTCAATCATTTGAATGGCCCTATATAGTTCCCGCAATAAAAAGTGATCTTGAAGGCCTATTTAACATCCCAACCATCCTCATTTTCTTGATTTGAGGAGGAGTTTCTACTCAACATTAGGTGACATCCCCAACACACCAAAGGCTATAAATGAATATCGAGATCTTCATGAACGATTGGGGATTATTTTCCCTCTCTAATGAAAACACCCAACCAAACATGTCAATAACCAAATAACTACATGATGAATGTCCACAATGTTTCACAATTTTGAAATACCAAAGGACCAACAAAAACAAACCCTAATAATCCATAATTGGAGTACCAAGTGGACGACTAAATAAATAAACCTTGATAATCTATGAAACAACTATACTACTCCACAAAACTCTATGCTCCAAGAAGAATAATACTCCAAAATAATAACAATGCACCATAAAAGGAATTAGGTGCCTTACCTTTTCCCGTGTCTCAAAATACAACATTAGTAAAATCACTAAAGTAACAATGTAGTGTGTGAGTAATAATATTCATTAGATTTTCCCCTAATTAATTCCCTACACAGAACAATAGGATAGATCTGTTATCCCAGTTATATAAAAAAATTATAAAAATCCATTAAATAATTCCATAATTAATAACAATCCAAATATAACCTTTCCCAAATTAATTCACCCAAATCCACACAATTACATGGAAAGCAACCGGACATGTCATTACTCATTTTATATTGGCATAATCAAATTATTTCATCATGTCTGCATACTTCCCCCAACCATAATAAAACTTTTCAACATGATCTTAGTGTTACCATAGATAGTGTAACTTCACGTCCAACCCCTTCCCCTTTTATAGTGGTACTTCACACCAATATTTCGATCCTTGATGGTGGTACTTCGCATCCACTATCCACCCCATTCAACCAATTCATTTCACACATATTCCAGTAAACATAAATATCAATATGTACAAAAACCATATCAATGTGAAATTACAAAACCAAACAATTCCTTAAGAATCTCAGCAATTTCCACACAAGCTATAACCATTTCCAAAAGATCAATATTTATTGAAAATTACCTTATACCAAATACATGGAAATATGACATCAATAAAAAAGACATTTTTATTGATAACCATTTTCAGAAACCATTTCCAAAAAATATTCCATTCCAACGATTTTACAATTATCATTTTAAAATCTGACATTAGGAACAATACATTACAATAACCCATCTTTTCCCCAAATTCATAAAATGTCACAAAATGGGTGTCAAACATGCTTCCCACATCACAAACATCATCAATTTCATGAAATTGAAATTAATTTGAAATTAAATACTTCTAGTTCAATCAAAATGGATATGAGAGTTAAGCCACCTACCTTAGGGTTTCAATGAAATTGGCCCACCGCACAACTGCACACCAAATATATGTGAAACCAACCCAAATTTTCTTAAATTCAATTCCCAGACATCACGAAGCCCAAATATCTCCATTTTATGTAAAATAACCTTATATATACATGCAATGGGTGTAGATATAAAAACTAAGAGATGTATAAATCTATATCAAAGGAAAATAAAGACACATCCAAGAGAGGGGATGTACATTAAGAGAATTGCCTTTACAGAACCAAGAAAACCCTTCGAATCACCTCCACATGGAGTGGGAGAGGCCTCCTAATCATTTAGAAGAATAAATCCCAACTAGGATTCATATGGGAGACGAACAGGGTGATTTAGGGTAAATAATTAGTGGACCCATTTTAATTTTTGTGCATAGTTAGGTCGCACAGTTAGACAAAATGTGTTCTAATCATGTGACTAGTAATTTATAAAGGGTTCTGCCCATGGTTACATCGTACAGTTAGACAAACTATGTGACAACCATGATAAAGCCCACAATCACAATAATCCTTGTTCAAATAGGTTGACCACAAAGTTTTTAAACCATGAACCATAACTATGAACCCACATCATTGCCTTTAACACACTATACAGGGTTACCTGGATTTGTTGCACAGTTTCCACTAATTGTGCTCAAACTGTGATCCCCTAGAAAATCTTCCAAACATTTTCAAAACCATTTCCAAACAATCCAAAACATTTTCAAACCATTTCAAACACCTAATAAAGAATAAAAAATTGTTACATACCACATACTAGAGATGCTACATTCTCCCCCCATTGGATATTCTATCCTTAGAATTTAAAGAACCATCGATTTTTCTAAAGATCTCAAGCAATTTCTCAACAATCACTTTATTCGGATACCATGTATACTTCTGAATCATACCATATAAACAATAAACCTAAACTTGAAGGATTATTTTTCCATGAAAAATTTTCTCTTTCCTCTAAATAATTTTCACTGCGATGTGCCCCAGTGATGCATTCTGATCATTCTCAACATGATCCCAAAAACTTACAAGGACTTGATTCTACTAATACTTTTTCAAATGAGACACATGAAACACATTATGTACCACAATGATCCATGGAGGAATGTCCAACCAATAATAAACCTTTCTAACATGCTCAAGTATCTCAAAAGGCCTAATATACCTTAGGGAGAACATACACTACTTCTTAAACCAATGATGTTTCAACCTTGGAGAGATTCTAAAGAACACATGATTACCCAACATGAACAACAACAGTTGTTGATGATGGTAGACATATGATTTCATATAAATCTAAGTCATCTCCATTATCTTCTTGATCAATATAATCTTCTCTTTCATCTCTTGGAAAAGGCTCATCCTATCCATAAAAGACTCAACCATTTCTTCCTAACATAGTGGATAATGATACGAATCCCAATAAAATGATTCAAACATAGCCATATGTATGGAGGACTAAAATTTTATTTTATAAGAGAACTACACCAAGTGTATGTGTACCTCTCATGAGCCTCCAAAATCATCACACAAGCCTGAAACATATCTTCCATCATTTTTATCATCCTCTATGACTATCCATCCTTATAAAGATGATATGTCATACTCATCCTCAATAAAGTCTCTAGGGATTGTAACAACGATTTCCAAAAAAGATATGTGAAATTATGATCTCTATTTTCTATAATAGAAACTAACACACCATGACTCTTTAATAACTCTCAAATATAGATTTTGAAGAGACCCTCCACCGTTTAAGATTCAGGAATAGGAATGAAATCGGCTAACATTGTGAGCTGGTCCACTATCACCCATGTATAATCATGATTTATGACCATTAATGGGGGACCTATAAAAAATCCATAACTATGTGCACCCATTTCATCATTGGGATATGTAAATATTGCAACGTACTTTCCAGTTGTTGATGCTCAACAATAAATTTCTAACAATTCAAGCATATAGAAATAAAATCGGCCAGATTCCTTTTCCTAATAGCCCACCAAAACTACACTTTTAACACCTTGTAAATACTCTAAATTCTAGGATAGGTAGTCCATATGGAAATATGATATGAACCGAGGAGTTGTTCCTAAAAATACACTGGTACAACCATCTAATTCATAAATCACAACACATAATTTCCATTCAATTTCCTACCTTCAAGGGTATCCCCACCATTGAGTTTTGATCTCATAGCCACATACTATGAATCAGACATCTTATCCTTTTTAACCATACCAAGAAAGTCAGGAACTAATGAGATCGGAAAGAAAACAGCCACATCACCCCGGTAATCACATTCCAACCTCATTTGGGAGATAACTGACATCATCTACCACTGATCTAATACATGTTTCACAACTTGAGCAGATAAATTCCTATTAATGCATCTCCCACTGAATTTCCCTTAACCAGTGTGTACATAAAGTAAAATTAAAACATCTGGAGATACTCCATCTATCTCCGCTGCATCAAATTCAAATTTCCTTGTGTTAAAGAATTCTTTATGCTCCTGTGATTAGTATACATTGGGAATTTCTCTCTAAAGACTTAATAACGCCACATTTTCAAATCATAAACCTCTACCACAATCTCCAAATCATGTGTTGGGTAGTTCTTCTCATGTACCCTAAACATTAATGGCCCATAAAAAACCACATGATCACCTTTCATGAGAAAACACCTCAACCTTGATCTCAATACATCACAATACACCATGTATCCTTTCCCTTGTTCTAGAAAAACCAAGATTTGTGATGATGTTAGACAATCCTTTATCTCTTAAAAATATTTATCACAAAACTCATTCCATTGAAATGGAACATTCTTTGTTTTCAATATTGTCATCAGTGAATCTAATCATGAGAAGTCGCGATGAAAGCATCGATATTATCCAGCTAGACCAATGAATCTCTATACCTAAAAAACATTCTTCGGAAGTTTCCAAGATATAAAAGTCTCTATCTTCTTAGGATCCACTGAAATACCTCTCCTAAAAATAACATGGATTAGAAAACAGATCTATTGTATCCAAAAGTCACACTTTTACAATTTGTCATATAATCGATTATCTCTCAATTTTTTGAACACTACTACGAAGTGTTTCCCAAACTCTACCCTTGTCCTTGAATACACTGGTATATTATCCTTGAAAACCACCATGAAAGAATCTATATATATATGAAATATCTGATTCATAAATTACATAAATATCGTTCATGAATTTGTAAGACCAAAGGGAAAAACGACATTCTCCTAATGTCTATATCTACTCCTGAAGGATGTTTTGGGAATATCCACCTTTCTCACTTGCAACTGATGATATCCTAGTCACAAATCCCTCTTGGGGAACCATTGATCTTCCCTCAACTGATCAAATGGTTAATCAATACATGGGAGTGGAAATAAATTCTTTATGTCTACTTGGTTAGTCTTATGATAGTCCAAACGCAGGTGAAGAGTGCCATTTTCATTTTTAACAAACAAAACTAGTGTTACCCACAATGACATGCTTGGCCAAATGAACCATTTATTTTCTATCACCTCCAACTTCAATTTCAACTCCCTAAATTCTATTGGTTCCATCCAGTAAGATAGAATTGAGATAGTACTTTTCCCTAGAATGTGAATAATCTTAAACACCACTTCTCGCATGGGTGGAAAACCTAATAATTATTCAAGAAACACATTTCAAAACTTACTAACAACTATCATTAAACTGCTTCTCTAAACCTATTTCATTTCCAATAATTGATATGATATCCTCCCAACTGCTGGTTCCAACACATCCATTGCATCCACCTTCACATTTTTCACTTCTCTAAATAGACACTCAACATCTTCACACATCATACAACTAACAATTTGAACATAATAGACAATGTGGGCCACAAATATTATGAACCAATCAATACCTAGGATTATATCATATACTTCCATCTCATGAATTGAAAATTCTGACATCAACTCAACCTCGTCCAAAACAATACAACATTCTCTACACAAGATGGATTGACACTCTCTTGGACCCTAATGAGTATAATGTTCTAAAATAGAAGGAATCATTTATAGACACAAACCCAACAAATAAATAATATGGGAGGCAAAGAAAAATTTGAAGCACATGTATCAAATAACACATTAGTAATAGTAGAATTCAAAATAATCCTAACTCACACCTTGTATGGTCTTTACTGATCATCCACCACAACATTCTCAGATTCAAATAATTTTTTGCTGGCCACACTCTTCTCTTTATTAATATTTTAAAACTTCCCCTATTGAGGATTCATTGTACTCCTCGAATCACCATGATTAACTCAGCTCTACTGATGAGGGTTATGTTTCTTCCCCTATCTCATCAAGGCATAGAAGGTCTGAGACCCTTGAGGAGTTTCCCAAAAAAACAACCTCATCATGTTATGATTATAATGTAGAAGATACCCCATATGATTGTAGTTATGACATGCTCGTGGCTGTTTAGTATAATTTTGCTTCATGTGTCTTGTAGAACTGCACTGAAAAATCCTAGCATACTCTGAGGGTTCATTTAATGATTTACTAATCATGCTATTGGATTCTAAGCCATATTCCCACCCAAGAAAGGATTATCCCTCTTCTACTTGATTGTGGCCTTAAATTTTCCATTTTCCCCCATAGGTAGCTACTTGATTCTCTTGTTTGTAGCCCCAATATATCTCTATAATCCACTGATGCTCTATTAGACATTTCTATATAATCACTTATACATAGCACCATAATTTTGGAATTAATTTCTTGCCTCAAGCCCGATTCAAATATCTGCACCTTCAAGAATGCACTAACTATGACCTCAGGTGAAATTGCACTAGGTTCATAACCTTATCTACATATTCCATCAATGATAGGTTCTCCAACCTCAAAATAAAGAAATATTTTGTTTTCTAAATTTCGAACATGTGAGGGGAGAATTGTTATATAATAAATTCCTCAAAACTCTCCAATGTCATACCTTGGTCTGTTCTAGCTCGGACCACCAAATCCCACAATGGTCATTCATGTTCATCCAATAAG
Source organism: Viscum album (assembly GCA_963277665.1). Lineage (NCBI taxonomy): Eukaryota > Viridiplantae > Streptophyta > Magnoliopsida > Santalales > Viscaceae > Viscum > Viscum album. The sequence continues at coordinate 334,246,031 of OY728150.1, forward strand.
TATGTTCCTAACTTCACATTCAAATATCTCATCATGATTAGGAAATAAAATATTCAATTCATATTATTCAATCAGTCCTCCTCCCTTTCTGGTTCTGAACCACCCCTAATGATGGCTGGATTATGCTTCTGAAACATAGTTTATTGTTCCACGTGCCTTGTATCATCACTTCTATTCCCACTTTCCATAGCTTGGAAAGAATTCATAATGATTTGAACTGGCTACTAGTTCACCTCGATATCATGTGAAACCGTATTTTATGTAGCATCCCCCAGTTGGTCTCTACAACACCTACCTGATTCCATTTCTATCAACAAAATAATCATCATAGTTCTCATTACATAAAAACTAAAGAACTATATTTCATGTTCAATTACAATGAAACTATCCATTATATGATTTCCAAAATTTCCCTTTTTTCCATCTTCAACCATATTGGAAAAATCACCTATGTTTTTAAAGTTCGCCATTTTCAAAATACCACCACAATTTTCTTTTCAAAACCACTGTTTGGAAAATAAATTCAATATTTTTCAAATATCAATAACTATTACCACACATAAATAATTATTCCAAAGGAAATATTCAATCCTCATTGGAATTCATTTATACCATGCATTCCATGCCCATCTCATTGGCTATACCCATGATAATGAGATCACACTCCTATAAGTGTCTCCAAAACACTTATGTACCAAACTCCCTAGTAACATAATGTTCAGTATAAAAGGGTTTGATAAATCATTTTATACATTACATTTTATGTTTTGAAAATCATACTCCTTGCTACAATCCCAACTCGATGAATAAACCAAGAACGAATGCCAAATCCAAGGTGAACAATTGCTTCCAAAGGACAAAAGAATTTACTTTTATTTTAAATTCAATGAAAAAAAAACTCACACAACTTGTAACATCCCACCCTCCTACTTGTATTGAGTTTACATGGAGGTGATACTCATCCTTAGGCAACATCTTGACTGTGGAAAATGATGGAAATAAATGTCATGGGAATCAAGAGTGGTGGGAGGAAATTTTTCATTTTGAATGAAAACACCCAACCTAACGTTCCAATACCAAAATAACTACATGATGCATGTCTATAATGTATCACAATTCAACAATACCAAAGGGAAAACACAACCAAACCAAAATAATCTATAATCATAGTATCAAGAAGAAGACTAAACAAAAAAACCCAGAGTATCTATGACATAAATCCACAGCTCCACATAATGCTTTATTCTCCATGAACAACAACACCTCCCAAGCATCATGATTCACCACAAAAAGAATGATATGCCTTTCTTTTTTTCATGTCCCAGAATAAAAATATCGGTAAAAGCACCAAAGTTCCAAAGTATGAGGTGAGTAATAATACTCAATAGGTTTTCCCAAAATGACATCCCTACATAGGCCACTAGGATAGATTCATTATAATAGTTATATAGAAAAATTATATAAATACATTAAATTGATAAAAAATTAACAACAAGCCAAACACATCCTCACCCAAATCAATTCACCTGAATCAACACAATTACAAGGAATGATAGTCGACATGTCATTACTCATTTTATATTGGTATAACCAAAATATTTCAATGTATCTACACACTTACCCCAACCATACTCCAACTATTATACATGAGCTCATTGTTACCATTGATGGTAGAGCATCATGTCAAACCTCATCACCTTTTTATAGTGGTACATCAAACCCACATTCCAATACTTGATTATGGTCCTTCACACCCACTATCCATCTCATAAAACCTATACATATCCCATATAATACAACAATCATAAAATAAATATTTACTAAAACCATATCAAGACACATTTTCCAAACAAAACAATCCTTTATGTAAGTCAACAATATCAACAGAATCCATAACCATTTAAAAAAATCATTATTGAAAAATACCTTAAACTACATCCATTCCAAATTTTATTTCAATAAAATAACCCTTTTTTGTTGAAAACCATATTCATAATCCACTTCCCAAAAATACACATTGCCAATGATTTTAAAATTATCATTTTAAAATCCTATGTCATGTACATTACACATAAATAACCCATATTTTCCCAAAATCAATAAAACCTTACAAAATGTGTGTAAAACAAGCTTCTGACATCACAAACATCATCACTTCAAAGAAACATCCATTAATTTGAAATTCATGCCTTTTAGTTTTTTCAATGTGGATATGATAGTGAAGTTTCCTAACCTACTATTTCAGAAAAATCAACCCACCACACAACTGCACTCCGAAACCAAGTGAAACCTCCGCTAAATTACCATAAAACTCTTTCCCAAACTTCAACAAACCCAAATATCACAATATTAGACAAAAAACCCCTTTGTATACATTTTATGGATGTAGATCTAGAAAAATAGGTGAGAGATACAAATATATGTATGTAAAACCTTGAAACTTATAATATAGAAGACTTACTATAGAAGGATAACCATTTACACACCAAGAAAATCCATTGAATCGATTCCAAAATGAGTGGGAGAGGCCTCTTAATCCTTAATAATAATAAATCTTTAGTTCAGCTTGTATGGTGGAATAAAGGGGTTATTTAGGGTAAATACCAAGTGACCCTATTCCTAAAAACCTCATTTTTAATTTTGTGCATGGATAGATTTCAAAATTAGACAAATTGTGAGCTAACCATATGACTGCTAATATCTTAAGGCTTCCCCACATGGTTACATCGCGTAGTTAGACAAATCATGGGCCAACGATGTGGAATACCACTATCTCAAGAAGTATAGTTTATAGGGGCTAGCCGCATGGTTTAAAAACCATGCACTCTTACCATGTGCTGATGTGGCCCTATTTTTACCTCGTTTTCAGTATCTTTTATTTTCTATAATTTATTTATTTTTTAAAACTTTTTAATAAATAATGACACTTTTTTATTTTTATCGCTAAATCTATTAATTAATAATATTTTTATATATAAATATGTGTTTTTAGTCTTTTGGAAAGTTAATTTAGTCATTTTAATTATTCTAATTATTTACAATTACTCTCTAGTTTAATGATCTTAATCTGGCTAACATTTTAATAATTTTAAATGCTTATTATTTAATCAATTGTTCATTTTTTTTATTTTTGTTAATCTAATTTTGTTTTTAATTTAAAACATTACCCATTAAATTAGATGTATTAAAATAAATTAACATTATTTATTAACAACTCTAATTATTATATTTATTAGATAAGTAAAAAAGTTAGGTTAATTTTTAATAAAATAATGTGTTTTTAATTTTATGTTTTCATTTTTCCATTTAAATTATTAACATACTTGCTCAAAATCATTAGTAATTTAAAATTATTTTAACATCATTTTCGAGGTTAATTCTTTGTATGTGTTTTTCATTTATTTATATATTAAATTATACAATCTTAGTATTTAAATTATTAGTTAATAATTAATTCACTTTTATTTTTAGTGTGTTTAATTATTTAGTTGATTTTTAATTAAGTTGATTTTTTCTTCTTTAACAGTTCAGTTATTTTTTCTTTTGTTTCAATTAATTAATTTTTTATTTATTTTATTATCTATGTAATATTAATTTTTTACTGTTACCATTTAAATTTGTTCTATCAGTGATTAAACTCACCGATAACCTCCTGACCATCGGTGTCAGTGATGGTTGAAGATTCTAAAACCGATGTCACAACACACTGATTTTGTTTACTATATGTGAGTTGACTCAATGATCACTGCACAATAGTTTAGGACTATTGTTTTAAACTATTGATGAATAATTCTTTTATTTAAATAAATGGTGATTATTTTTATTTTGTTTTGGGTGAGTCATTGACTCACCGTTCATTTCCTTTCATTAGTTTCACATCCCACCAATTACTTATTTTTTTATTTTATCTATCGGTGACTCGTACATTTATTTTTAAATCTATTGGTGTCTTATATTTATTCTAAACTATCATTGACTCCCATCATTCCTTTTGCTCGATGTCTCACCCTCAAGCCGTATAACTCACTTTCCACCAATTCCTTGTCCTCCTTGAGTCATCGATCCATTAATCTACACATCTCACCAATACATTTCCGCTCACTGATTCTATTTTCTCTATCGGTGAGTCATGACTCACTGATAGTTCCCTCTCAACCACAATCTCTTATAAATTTCCCTTTCCAAAATTCATCAATCCTCTTATCACCAATTCTGCTCCCCTTATTCATTCCCATGTCTCTGATCCGATCCTCTTCATGTTATCAATACACTTATCGGTCCCAACATCCTCTCCCTGACAGTTCCTTCATCCTATCTATTCTTCCCCATCCTTCTCACAAGACACCGACACCACATCAGTGTCTTGTACTTCTTCTTCTTCTAAAATGCACCCTATGTCGGTGAACGTTTCATCACAACACATTCAAAAAAGAAATTATCATTATTTAAACCAAAAATACAATAGATCTAACACATAAAATCAAATCCAATCCATATATAGACAATTTCTTAAATCCAGTTTTGGATCTCCAGATCAAGTAGAGTTGATCTCGATCAACACCGCCTTGAACCACACACCCAGCGTTACTGTAGATGTCGTCTTGGTCACCGTCAAAGCCTGGATCTCACCAATATTTGTCTTCGTGATGTGGGGAGTTGAAGCTGAAACATAGAATATCCTATCTCACCCCCACTCATTGCACCCAGCATATCAAAGAAGTTGAAGATCTGCTGCTACTTCCTAAAGAATCCAGATCTAGGGTTCATTTCAAATCAATGCTAACACTAGATGGAGAAGGCCACATCATAGTGGATCTCTTCAGTGCTTCATATGGAGGTGAAGCCACATGATGTAGCAGATGAAAGGGGTTCGTCATGCTCATTGTTAATCCTACCAATCGAGAGAAGAACTGTCGAGTCAGACTACGCATCCACCACAGCCGCTAGAATCTGCACTTGTTGAAGTCAAAGCGAATCGTCGTGATGGAACTCGAGCTGTGCATCACTGTGGTATGCCATGCCTTCATTCAAAGAGGTGGAGGAGGATTATTGATTCATCAAGAAGTCATCAGACCCCCCTGTAACGCCAAATTTTGGGGAGGGGGAGAAGAAATTTAATTAAAAATATTTATTTAAGTTAAAAAATAAAATAAAAAATAAATAAAGATATAATTTAAAAATAATAATAACAGAATTTTTTTTGAAAAATAATTAAATGAAATATTAAGTTATCTAAATTAAATGAATAAAAACTAAAATATTTAAGAACAATTAAAATAATATAAACTAAACTAATTAATAGTAAATATATTTAGTTTTTATAACAACGATAAACATAATAATTATAATTAAAATTAATAATAATAATTAATTATAAATATTAATTTAATTATTTAATATAATATTTAAAACTAAAATATTAAAAATTTATAAATTTAAACAAAGTAACTTAATTTAAAATAAAATTAACAAATGAAATAATAAACATCTTAATTTGAAACTATAATTAATTTTAGTAAATATATTGAATTAAATAATTTATTTACATAATTAAATAACAACAATAATTAAATATATAATTATTAATTTATAAAAAAATATAATTTTCAGTTATTAAAGATTCTAATTGATTAACTTATTAAATAACATTTTTCAAAAAAAATTAACAATTATTTTAAAAGATTATTTAATAAACTAATGTCTTAGTTTATAAAAATTTATTTATCTATTTCCTATGTGTTTAAACTTTTTTTTCTTATTATGTATGATTAGTTAAGAGGCATGATTACCTCCAAGTACAATCAACTAACTCACTAAGAGTTGGTTTTACGGGAAAAGGTAGAGCAACATGTGGTTCACGAAAAAATGCACGCGTGTGGTGAGAATTTGAGAGACATTTGAAGTCAATGGAAAACAAGGTGTGACGTAAACCTTATGATTGTAGGATTTAAAATCAAAGAAAACAGCGAATTTGAGAGAGGGGCACATTCAGAGGAGATTATATCAAAGCATCATTAGAGATTCGAGAGTTTTTATCTCATCAGAGACCAGGGAAGGTTGATGGACATCCTGGGAGTTGAAGGAGCATAAGAGTATAGAATCTTTTAGGGATTTATTCTTCCATTGTGTTTGAATTATTATACTCTTTTTAGTAATGCTCTCAAATGTTTTTATAATAATGAATAGTATTTCTAAATAAATCCTCATGTTTGGGGAGAAATTTATGATCTACTAGTTATCTTTAAATTTTATTTTTTACTTAATCATTTCAGGGTATCTAGTATTGATAGATGAGATCAATACTGAATTCATTCAATTTGATTGTGATTCTAGAACATAATTTCAAAATATCACAATCAATCGGTGAGATTGATCGTGGATATATCTTTCAAATGATTATAAATTCAAAAAACATCGGGATTACGGAATGTTTGTCCTGTAGTCATTTTCAAATAAAAATCTTCAGAGTCAATCTATTTGGGAGTGGTGAACTTAGAACATGATCAACTTATCCGACATAACTCGTTACGAGGGAAGTATGTCATTCCCTTTAAACGTAGTCATACTGGAACAACTTTTAGGTGAATAGGAATACTCTAAAATATAGTAGAATTTAAAAATTTACATATGAATTTTACTTTTATAGTTCATTTATCATCACTCTATATTTTTGTTTACTATTGTTTTTCATATGTTTTTTATTTCCTTTTAACCTAGATCAAAAACTGAAAAATGATGTGTTACAATACTGATTAATATAAACACTAAAGAAATTAAAAATATATAAAAATATAAAAAATTGAAACTCTACCCCACTACTAAAAATAAGTGGGGTCTTTTTGAATGTTTTTAGAAGAATAGTGGTTATAATTGAATTCTCTGTGAGTTTGACCCTACTTTCCACATATTTAGTAGTTAGTATAAAAAGAAATAAATAAACTATTACCGAATTCAATGATAGTTCAGGTCATGTTTTTTGTGTTGTTTCTTGAGTTGTCATGAGAAATTATTTTTCTACAAAAACATGAAAAATTTAACATAAAAAACTAAAAATATTGAAAAAATTTAAAACTATTAAAAAATTAAATTTTGTCAACTTCTATGTGTTATTGTACTTTTATTGTTGTTTATGCTGAATTTAACATTTTACCACATTTTTTATGAACAATAGGTCTACTGCTGATAGATTAGAGCCTCATAACCATGAATTAGATAAACAATTAACTTCTCTATGAAAGAAAAACAAATTTGAAATGGAAAATCTAGATGAGAGAGTTCCTGCACCTAAGAACATTTAAATTCAACCAGAACTCTTAGATAAAGTTGAAAGTCCTAAGATGATAGAGTTACAACATCCTCAAATTTTGAACAATGCATATTCTATTATGACATCTCATAGATCCTGAAACTATGAGCTAAAATAGTGACACATTTCACTATTTCATGCATTTAATGGATTGTCTAATGACGACTCTCTAACCATCATTAGAGATTTCTTCAATAGTGTGTAGTTGATACCTCTTCTAGAACATAAAAAAATGAGTTAAGAATGAGATTCTTTCCCTTTTTCCTAAATGTGAATTATAGGAATTGGTTTTCAATCTTTTATGATAACATTTTTGTAAAACATTGATCCAGTGTACAATCCTTTCACAATGAAATTTTATCCCCAAAGACTAAAAGGTGAACTTAGAACTAATATAAATTGTTTTTAAAAAGAGGATATGGAATATTTTCACGAAGCTAGGGATAGATTCAGTTATCATCATAGGTAGTGTCCCTATCATTAATTGCAATCCCATTTTCTCATTGATACCTTTTATGAGGGTATTTCTTACACTGGACAGATTCTAGTTGCTCAAGATACTGAGGGTAACTACAATGATAAGACTAATGAAGAGTTGAGAAAAATGTTTAACAACCTATCCCTGAACTCTCAATATAAGAATTCAAGAAGGAAAAGAGTCAATAGAAATTCTAACCCAAATACTGGTTCAATTAATGAAACTCAAACTCAACGTTCTGAAATCACCAACCAATATCATTCTATAATGAACCAAAACTATAAAAAAATGTTAACCAACATGGATATAAAATACCAATCAATATTTATGATAACAATGTTAAAAAGGTGGAATGTTTGGAATCAAATAGAACTATTGTCATAACATTGATACACCAACCCAACAACAAGAAAACTCAAACATTATTAACTATGGTCCTAGAATGCCTCATATAGAAGATCCAATTTCAAACAATTGTAATCAAGGATATAGGAACCATCCAAACTTGTCCTGGAAAGATCAAGGCCTAATTAAACAATCTATTTCCCCAAATTACTCAAACCAATCGAGACAAAACTTTCAAAATAAACCAATGGGTGAGTCTTCAAATTCATATAAAAATATTGATAACCAAATGCCTTATAAAATTGATTTAAATTTGAACAAAATTAACTCTCAAGAGAAATGATATATGACTCTACTAACTAAACAACAAATCACTTTGAATCAAATAAATTGAAAACTGATGTGAGAATGCGAAACAGGCAAACACACCTAGGCCAATTTGAAAGATATTTTTCTTCTAGGAAAAAAGGTAGAAATCCAGGTACCACTAAACTTAACCCTAGAGATAATTCAATGGAAGTAGTAACTAAAAGTTGTATTAATACTAAAACCTTTTTTGAATAAGTCTATGAAATTACCAAAAATGAAAATCTTCTTGAATCTAGAACCAAAAATATGTTTCACACACATGATGGAAATTCAAAGAAAAGTCCTGAAAATGATCAAAATCTGCATTTGATACCTGAATCAAAGGTTGTAAATTCATTTAAAAATCAATAGAATAAAGGAAAAGAAAAAATTGATGAATATGTGAGGGAAATAACCACTGTTCTAGAAAATTTTCCCCCACCCATCCCTTTCCCTGAAAAGATTAAACCTCAAAGTAATACAAGGGATGAACTTCTTCTGTTTCTTGGCCTCCTTTCCAAACATCAAGTAATCATTCCTTTCATCCATGCTCTAATTCAAATATCTTCTTATCTAAAATCTCTTAAGCAAATTATTTCAAACCAAGAGACCTTGGAAGAATTAACTACCTATAGATTCACTGAAGAGTGTAGTTTTGTACTTCATAAGAAAATCTCACCCAAATTGAAAGACCCAGGAAGCATTTTCATTCCTTAGACCTTAGGAAATTATGATTTTCTAAACCATCTTTGGGATTTAGGTTATAGTATTAATCTACTTTTATACTCACTATTTCGATAGTGGAGGTTGGGTCATCTTCAACCCACCACTGTCATAATGTAGTTAGTTGATAGATCTTTCATTCATCATGTGGGTAGGGTAGATGACATACTAGTTGGAGTTGGGAGACTATTTTTCTATTAGAATTTCTAGTCTTAGACATGAAGTGGGATCAAGGGGTTCCATCGTCTTGGGAAGGCCCTTCCTGGCCATAGGTGGTGTTGTTATTGATGTATAAAAGGGTCAACAAATTTTCAAAATTGGAGAACAACAAGAAGCTTTCAATGTGTTCAAAAATGACAAAGGACCAACATTTTCTGATGAATGTTCAATGGTAGAGTCCATGGAGGATGGAAACTAAAATAAAAATATTGAAGAATCTATAAATCAATATTTTGTTAAATAAACTAATTTGGTGATTGAAAATCATGACTTACATGTCTTAGAATATGACAAATATAATAAAGCACTGAATATGGTAAAATTTCTAGAACTGGAATATTGTTCAGTTTCTGCTGTAAGGGAGTCCTCTATTTCTGAACATAATATATTTTTGAGTCAGTCTAAGGGTGTTTATATTAACACAAATCTTGATTAGAATTTTTAAAATGGTTAGGGAGAGTTTTTGAAAAAAAAATCGGATGATTTTTCTTTGATTAATCTATTGAATTCTGATCTAGAAAATCTGGACAGTGGGCTGCCCACTTTGGACTTCAGCTCATTAAATTCTAAAACTGAACATGAAATTGATAATTGGTTATCATTTCAAACTCCTTATAAGAAATAAGTTGATGATCTTGGACCTCGTAGGACTAAAAGTCCTCCTTAGAGTTTATAACTACCCTATTTTGAACTAAAACCAATTCCTGCTCATTTGAAATATTCATTTTTGGGTTATAATTCAACTTTTCCTACCATAATTTCATTTGAGATTAATGAGAATCAAGAGAAAATATTGTTAATAGTTTTTAAGTAGTATAAACCTTCCACAGGCTAGACAATAGTGAATATAAATGGTATTATTCCCTTATTCTGCATGCATAAAATACCTATGGTTCCTAGTCATAAGCCTAGGGTAGAGTGTCAAAGAATATTGAATCCAAAAACGAAAGAAGTTTTAAGAGAATAAGTGATTAAGTTGTTGGACACTGAAATAATATATCCCATTTATGATAGTGTTTGGGTTAGCCCTATCCTTGTTGTACCCAATAAGGGAGGTTTTACTATAGTAAAAAATGTAATTATTGATGAAATGAAACTTAATAAAGCCATAAAATGGAGAGTCTGTAATGATTATAGGAATCTTAATGCAGCCACTAGGATGGATCATTTTCCAATGCCCCTCCCTGATCAAATTATTGAAAGGATTTTTAGAAATGAGCTTTTCTATTTCTTGGATGGGTATTATGGTTACAACCATTTTCTCATTGCTCTAGAGGATCGGGAAAAGAGAAAATTAACATGACCCTTTAATAAATTTTCCTACAGGCAGATGTCCTTTAGGTTGTGTGGATCTCCAGCCACCTTTCAATGATTTATGATGGCTATCTTTTCAGATATGATTGAAATAATCATTCAGGTTTTCATGGATGACTTTTCCATTGTGGTACGTATATTCAATTCTTGTCTATGAAATCTTGAGTTGGTTATGGAAAGATGCATTGAAAACAACCTTTTTCTTAATTGGGAGAAGTGTCTATTCATGGTCATAGAGGGTATAGTTCTTAGTCATAAAGTTTCAAATAGATGTTTGGAATATGTTACTCCTAAAGTAGAAGTAATTCCAAAATTGCCACCTTCTAATAATTTACAAGGTATTAGAAGTTTTTTAGTGCATGCCAGTTTCTACTAGAGGTTTATAAAGGACTTTTCCAAAATAACTAAGCCCTTGTGTTCTTTTCGTGTTAAGAATTCACCTTTCATCTTTGATGAAAAATGATTGAAATAATTTAATATGTAAAAATAAAAAATCAATACATCACCCATCATCATTGTACTAGATTGGAAGTTACCTTTTGAGCTTATGTTTGAAGATAGTTACATAGTGGTAGGTGATGTCCTTCGACAGGGGAGATATAGGAAACCGCATGTGGTGTATTATGCTAGTAGATAGCTAAATGAGGCCCAAAAGAATTATACCACTACTGAAAAATAATTGGTGGCTATTTTTTTCTCTTGATAATTTTAGATAGTATTTTTTAGTCTCAAAAGTCATCATTTTAACTGATCATTCTGCCATAAAGTACATGCTATCTAAAAAATAAACTAACCCCAAGATAATTAGATAGATTTTATTTCTACAAGAGTTTGATTTAGATATTAGGGATAAGTAGAGAGGGAAGAATTTTGTTTTTGACCATATATCTAGGATTACTATTACTTAATCTAAATATCCTAGGAAAACAAACTCATCTTTTTTCTAATGAAAAAATGATCACTATTTCTATTAGGTAATCTGCTCTGTATGTAGATTTTTCCAACATCCTCACAGTATGTGTCCTTCCCAAAACATTGTCAAATAACCAAAGGAATAATCTCATTTTTGAGCTTAAACACTATCCCTAGGATGATCCCCTACTGTTTAAGAGATGTGATGATTGTATTCTTAGGAGATGTGTGGCTGAGGAAGAGATGGTGCCTATCTTAGAGAGATGTCACTCCTCATCTTGGGGAGGTCACCATGGTCATGAATGGACTGATCCAAAATTCATACATTCTTTTTTCTATTTTCCGACAATTTTTAGGGATTCTAGGATCTATGTTGTTGGTGGTGATAGATTTTAGAGGTTAGTCAATGTGGGTAATAATGAAGAGTAACCCCAAAAATAAATTCTAGAAGTTGAATTTTTTTTATGTTTGGGTTTTAGATTTCATGGGTCCATTTCCATCATCTCATGGGAATGATTATATTCTTGATAATGTTGATCATGTGTCAATGTTAGTTGAGGTAGTTGCACTACCCCACAATAAATCCTTCTCTATAATTAAATTTTTCAAAAAACATCTTTTATAGATTTGGAGTCCCAAAATCATTTATCACTGATAATGGAACACATTTTAATAATTAGAAGTTTTAATATTTGATGGAAAAATATGGATGTGTTCATTAAACTGGAACTCCCCATCATCCACAGTCCAGTGGACAAGAGGAAATTTCAAACAGGGAAGTGAAATAGGTACTTGAGAAAATTGTGGCAAATTCTATGAAAGACAAGTATCTTAAATTGGATGAAGAATTATGGGCATATAAAACTTCTTTCAAGACCAAAATATGTATGTCTCCTTACAGGATGTAGTTTGCTAAATGCTATCATTTACTTGTGGAGTTGCAACATAAGTTTTATTGGGAAGTTAAGGCTATGAACTTTTACTTTTAGAGTGATGGTGAGAGGAAATTTCTTGAGCTGAGTGAGGTAGAGGAAATTTGGATAAATAGTTATGATATTTTAAGAATATATAAAGAGATAACTAAAATCGTTCATGATTCCATCAATCACGCCAAAGAATTCATACCTTGACAGAAGGACCTCCTCTTTAAATCTAGACCCAAACTCTTCCCTATAAAGATTAAGTCTAAGTGTTTTGTACCATTTATTGTTGTAAGATTACATGATAATGGAGCTATTGGAATTGTAGGTGAAGAAAACAAGCCCATGTTGGTTAATGGGCAGAGAGTGAATTATTATTTTGAGGGAAAGCCGATGGGCTTGGCTACCTTCACTGTGCTTGAAAACTGATTTTAGATAAAGTGTGGCTAAAGAATTTAAAACTCAAAATTGCATGGAAGTCAACCCTTGGTTCTTTTTGTCTTTACATTATTTCATTTTAACCTTGAATAAAGTGCTTCTTTTGTGCTCTATTTTTGTGAAATTCCTATTACTGTTTACTCTTGGTTTACTTGTTCTGTTTCAGAGTTATCAAGAAGCTATTGTTGTGTCATTTAAGGAGTGGAATTCCCATGCAGGAACATTAACGAAGAAACATTGATTTAGAGAAGTAATCTATTATTTAGTTTTCATTTATTTTTATTCTCCATTTTCAATTGAATAAAATTTACTGCAAATCACAGTTACTATTATCAGTGTGTCATCTAATCATTGATGCCCCTGATCCACCGTTAAAATGATGTCTGTGACTCATTAGTGCTATTGTTGGTGACTCACTGATAGTATAATCAGTGAGACAGTAATTGTTTCTTTAAAAATTCTACTTGTATTAGAATAATATGATTCAAGTCTTTCATACTAATAGTGTTTTATGTAAGTCACGAAGTTGAATAAAATAAATCTATTTATTCCTCGCTGAAAAATTGAATTTCATGGTTGTTAAAGTCATTACACTACTTTAAACTAAGTGTGGGGGTATATGATGCTGCTATTTTTGAATATGCTTTAGGTTGGGGTGTTTAGCATGAACTTTTTCTACTATATTGAACATTCACCTGAATCATAGTTTCTGAACATGCTTAAACCCTATTCACTGTGCACCCAAATATTATATGCTAATTTTTGTATTGAATTGAAAATATGTGTTACTAGACTTAAATGTTAATGCATTTAATTGCTTGTGAACCTGCTATTAACATATTCATTGTGACAAAAAACTCTTCTTAAACATTAATGAGACCCTTTTAACATGACATAAATCTTCTCTATTAAAAATCTGTTTTAAATTTTAACTACTAAATTGTTTTTCTCCAATTTGGAATTCATATTTGGAGACAGAGATGGATTTTAAGTGTGGGGGAGGGGGTTAATTATTATATGTGCTAAACTATGTTTAATTAATTTTCCATCAATTCCCACTGCAACTTCAATATTTTTGTAAAAAATGGGTAATTTTTTTCAAATGGATTTTTTTTTCAAAATGCATTCATAATTTTAGGCTTCATTCTTTCTTCAATTGTGCCTTGACTAACAATGTTGTCTGATTGGTAGTTTATAATTGATTTGAATCAAAAAATAATGTGGATGGATGATAGCAGAGTTAGTATACTTAGTGATTTGATGGAAATTTGGATTATGAAGTACTTATGAGAGTGATTTGGGTATCTTTCTGTGGAGTTATGATCATAAACCTTGGAATTTTAAGTTTTGTCTTGATCCTAGGTGATTATTTTCATTTGAATTAATAAATAAATTAACTTAGTGAGATAATGTAAATTATATTTATATAAATATTTTTAAACTGGAGTATTTTGGACTTCTAGGATCCCATGGTGAATCTCTAAGACCCTAGATGCTTGGTAAGTTTCTGTTAACTTCAAAAGAACACTATACATCTTAAATAAGTTCATCTCATAGTGCATAGAACATGATACATGTCTTGGGAAAAATAAAATTAAGTATCTAGGGTAAAAAAAGAGATCATTAAGGTGAGGGGAATGATGAATGCCAAATGAAGAAGGGTATAACTTGTTTATATGGGAGTCATTTAGGTTGTATCATTAAGTGGAGTCACATTATTTTTGGAACCTGGGATTTAGTAAATGTATAAAGTTCCAACTATTAAGTTCTTAACTCCACTGAATTATGACCTTTTTTTCACTCGTGAAGTTATCTATTAAGATTGGATGGGATTAGATCATTAAGAATATTCATATATGAGGCAGGACTCATTCATTGATAGCTTATTCATTTAATTCTAGAATACCTTTATGAAATTGATTAGGGAAAGATTCATTTGAAAAAAAAAAATTAAATTCCTTTGACATGTAAGTGTCCTCTATTTAAAATTACTGGACATGTTACTTGTATAGATGAGAAACAACATATACACACTTTATTGTCTATATAAGATAACAAAACATGGGATTGTTTGAGGAAAAACAATGCTTATGTGTGTAGGGATTTTATGTGGCAATATTTTTACATAGTTTTTCAAAATATTTTATTTAATTTTTTAAAAAAATTATAATTTATGGTAACACTTTTTAAGAACTAATGGAACTTTTTTATTTTCATAACTAAATATATTAATTAATCAATTTTAATCATTAAATATGTATTTTTATACTTTTAAATAGCTAATTTAGTCATTCTAATTATTCTAATTATTTAAAATTACTTTTTATTTTAATAATATTAATTTTCATAAAATTTTAATAATTTTAAATTTTTTTTATTTAATCAATTGTTCATTTTTTATTTTCACTAATCTAATTTAGTTTTTAATTTACAACCTTACCCTTTAAATTAGATGTACTAAAATAAATTTATAAGGATTCGGCCTTAAACCTTACATAATATTGAATTAAACGAATAATTCACATTGAGGATCTTTTCAAGTTTAGAGTTTTAGAGAATTAGTCCATG
Source organism: Viscum album (assembly GCA_963277665.1). Lineage (NCBI taxonomy): Eukaryota > Viridiplantae > Streptophyta > Magnoliopsida > Santalales > Viscaceae > Viscum > Viscum album. The sequence goes on from OY728150.1 coordinate 334,261,602, forward strand.
ACTATTATATTGAAAAATATTACAAAGTAGATACTTCTACTCAGTTTCCATTTTTTATAAAATAAAAACTCTTTGTAAAAAAAAGTTATGTCTAGCTCTATGTTTAAGACAACATGACTTTTCCTTGATCCCATCCTTCACCCTATTCCTCATTATGACCTATGAAAAACATTTCAAAAAAACCTTGGGATGAGCATAAAAATCTCAGTAAGGGATACACAAAGAAGGAAAAATGTTAGTTTTTTAAAACAACAAGTAAACCATGAATACTTTAACATAAGTAATTCATTTCACCTTTATGAAGTTGTAAATACTCTTCACTGAATAAAAGATCACTACTTACCCTTTTCTAACCAAAATATTACCATAAAACCCATATAAAGTACACATAACATATAAAGGTAACTTGGGACATAAACATACTTAAATGGAATAACCATACGGTAGACTTCTACATATATCACTAAATGGAATAGTCATACAGTTGACTTCCATACCCAATGCATTGGACGTTATAACATAACCACCCATCCTGGTATTCACAGCACCACCCATGATGTGGTCTATCACATAATCACCCGTCAAATGTCCATGTACCATTATAAAATCATAAGGCATAAAACAAATATAAAATAAAGAAAACATTTTTACATTTCAATCACAATATATCTCTTAAATATATTGACATAAAAAATCCACTATCAAAACATTTTCAATAACAAAATACAAAAAATAGTATATGGTATTTATTTTTCTTTTAAAAAAAACATTACAGCTTGTTGAGGAACCCAAAGATAAAATAATACTCGCGGCGGCGGAAAGGATATTTTCACTGCTTACGTTAAAAGAAACATTACTTTTTTTCATTTATTAAAATGCTTCATAGAAAAATATTCCCTTTGAAAAGTCAAGGGTGTTTATATAGTGTATAAAATAATGTCGTGTATTAAAACAAAATTTTCCTTAATGAATGGATATTGAGACGAAATCCCGTAGCTCGTGTCGGACTTGACTCGATCATTATTTAATCTCCATATAACAAACTAAAGTTAATTTATATTTTCTTATGAACCTTTTCCATGTTTATTATTTTTTATATCACTTATTACCTTGTTATAAACATTATTTAATCATTTAAGTTAATAATGTTTGTTTGTTGATATTTGGTACTTGAGTCAAAAATGGACTTCTAATAATTACATGTTGTTCATGTGGTCAAAGGTTCATTATATCCAAAATTATTTTCATGATTTGGATATCAAATATATCATATATATCCTTCATATACATGTATTTATAATAGTACATGACATTTAGAGGTAAGAAATGAAATGCAGCATTCATGGAGACGGTAAGTCGTATGTACGCATGAACGCTACTTCCATTTCAATATAATATTTAATGGAATTAAAAAATAATGATAAGTATTAGTATTATAATTCTAGTATTTTATCATATATAATATCATAAAATTTATCCTTTATATGTACCACATATGTTATGAACGAGTCATATCATTTTGAGGGGGCAGTAATCCGCACTTCCTGAAATAAATTTATCTCATTTACCTATAATGGGAACCAGAAATGTATGATATAAATGGAAATTACAGAAGCATAAAAAACAAAAAAAAAATATCATATATAAATACAGTTCCATCATAATGGCCACCATGAGAGGCGTTAAGAGGTAATTGAACAATCGTCGTTTCGTGAGGCGTTAGTTTGCCATCCACAAAAACATTTTGTTCTTCACCCATTATATGGAGGTGTGTGTAAGTGTAGTTTGAATCGTTCTCATAACTACATCCTAGTATATTGAGGATACTGGTGTTGTTACAAAAGAAAGGAATAAAAAGAGTTATGGGTTGGAGAAGTAAAATAAAATAAAACAATTTAAGAGAAACTGTTAAATTTAATTTGGGTAACTCCATTTGGTTTAAACCAAAGCACTTCTTGAAGTGCTTATGCCTAAGGTGAGGCTTCTAGGAGGAGGAGAGGGATGTATGGAGTTTATGTGGGCAGAGTTTGGATGATCCAGAAGGCTTCAGAGGTGTGAGGAATTGGTTATAAGTGGTCTCATTTTATAAGGGAGAGGATGGGATCTTTAGGAAAGTGTGATAATATTATTTTATTATATAATTATATTCTATTTAAAAAGGTCCATAAATCATTAAAGTCGAAGATAAGATGACTCATATTCAGAATAAAATCATCCAATCAGAATTGGACATGTTTGGGATAATACTTTAATCCTTATAATCTTATTTATTTAAATGATTTGTTAATGAGGTAAACACTGCATCATTATTATGTCACAAATAATTTAATTTATTTTTTGTCTAAAAATTATAAACAAATACCATGATGTAGGAAATATTATTAGATTTCCAATGAATATTTATAGTTAAAAAAATAACTTATATAACACCATGTAAAAATTAATTTACAAAGAGATATTTGTTTATGCCATTTTTGTCTTTACTTTAAATCAATTAATCTAAATTGTCATTATCACTACCAAGTGGCTCAATGGGGTCCCAAAATCGACCCAAAGATGCCCACGGTCGTAAATGACTCAACCAATAAGTGTTGGACAAGTGTTAAGGTAATTTTAAATTATTATAATATTCTTTTTACCTTGAATTTCCTTATTTACCTTTAACCGCGGTAAATATAGTCAAAAGATACCATTCACCAAAAATTATTTTCATCTTATTGAACCAAATTTTACTAACTAATAAAAACCATGTATGCCGTATTTTTTAAATTCACTTCATAGAAGTGGAAATTTTAATTTAAATTTAAATTTTAGTTTTTTTAACTACTACTAAGTGGTTTCACTATTCATCAAAAATTGAAGTTTTTCAAAAAAATACCAAAAATTAAGCCTAAGCTATATTTGATATTGCAAATTAAAAAATGATGTAAATTTTGAAAAATTAAAAACATATAAGTGGAATTAATTAATTTAAAATTAATTCCTACTATTAAAACATATATCATGTTTTTAAGAAACAATAACTATCAAAAGATTAACACTTCTTTATGTCCACTTTCAATGTGAAATTAATTATAATGACCAAAATTGGATTAAATGGTAAAAATATATTCTAATTACACTCTAAAACCAATTAAAAATATAATCTAACCATATAAATAAATTAAAATGATGTTTTTAATTAAAATACAATATTTTCACACTTCATTAAAAAAATGAAGTTAGTCGGAAAAATTCCAAAAATTTACACAAAGTAAATTTTGATGTCCCCATTCTAAAGAAGGATTTTATTTGGTAATATAGAATTTATTAATGTGACCAAAACTAGATTTATTGTGGGTTCTCCATTAAAAGGTGGTAAATTGACCTTTTAATGTAAATTATGCTTAAAATTGGATTCATTCATATTTTAAGCCTCTAAATTTTATTGGATAAATGTAAATACATTTAACAAACATGTATAATCATATTTTAGTTATTTTTATTCGTTCTAGCCAAAAAAAACTGCTATAATTTAACTACCATTTAAACTAATAATATTATATTATTAGAGTGCAATGTATGATTTCAAAGAATCCCATTGTTGTGTATCGGGTACGCTATCGAACATAGAAACCCCATTAAAGTGAAATTAATATTTAAATCACAAATATTAATAAATATGAAAATATCTTGTTCTTCATTTACTTGGGATGTTACATCATTTCCTCCTTTTGGAAATTGTGTCCTCGCAATTTTTATTCACTTATCAAAATAAGTGGGGGGTATTTATCCCTCATAACATTTTCAGATTACCATGTTGCCTCTTCAATCATATAGTTTTTCCACAAAACCTTTTCCTGGTGAATTACCTTATTCTACAACACTTTCTCTCTACGGTCAAGAATTTGGACTGGTTGTTCCTCATAAGAGATATTCTCTTCCAACTGAACTACCTTTGGGTTCAAAACATGAAATGGACCTGGCATATACTTTCTCAATATAGAAACTTGAAAAACATTGTGTACCTGGGACAAACTTGGAGTTGAAGCCACTTTGTATGCAACTTATACATATTTCTCCAGAATTTCATAAGGTCAAATGATCCTCGGACTCAACTTTCCCTTCTTACCAAAACGCATCACACTTTTCCATGGAGAAACATTGAGAAAGACATGATCACCTACCTCAAAAGAAAGATCCTTCCTCTGGTTATCTACATAACATTACTGTCTACTCTGAGCTGTTCTCATGTGCTTCTAAATCAACTGAACTTTCACTGCCATCTCTTCTACCAATTCAATTCCCATTAGCTTCCTTTCACCTACTTACTCCTAAAAATCTAGAGTTTGACAAAACTTTCCACATAATGCCTGAAATGGATCCATCTGTATACTGGACTGAAAATCATTATTCTATGAAAATTCAACCAAAGAAAGATTTTGGTCTCAACTTCCCCGGTAATCCAGGGAACAAGCACGTAGCATATCCTCCCACTACAAAATAAACAGTGTTTAGCGGCGGTTTTGTGGCGGCGGTTCACAAAACCGCCGCTAAACGTTTTCCGAAATACGTTTCGCGGCGGTTTTTAATAAACCGCCGCAAAAACCATTGTTCTTTTTAAAAAAAACCCCGACCCTTCCCTAACCCAACCCCCGTTTCCCCCGACCCCGCGTGCTGCAACCCTCACCCGCAGCCCCCCGCGACCCCCTGGCGATCCCGCGACCTCCTCCGGCGACCCCGCGACCTCCTCCGGCGACCCCGCGACCTCCTCCGGCAGTGCCCGCGACCTTCCCCGGCGATCACTAGGGTATTTTTTTTAACACTGTTGTTTAGGGATTATGATTAGTTCATGGTTGAGGGTGTTCCACTAGTTTTTGGAAAGCTTTAGGTTGCAGTTTAGGTGCGACGAGATATATAGGGGAGGTTTTGGGGATTATTCCTATTTAAATAATATGTTCTCTTTTAATTATAAATTTTTGGGTTTTATAATTTAACTATTATGTTGTTATAATTAATTATTTTTTATTTTTTTGATTGAGATGGGTCCTTTCATATCTTGTTTGATCTTGGACTGGCCTTGGTGGCTGCTGCTAACCCCTGTAGAATTATATGGGAAACTTACTAAAGGTAGGTGGTATGTCATACCTTCCCTTTTTTATTTATGCATGTTTATTTAGTATATGTATTCTTAAGATCTCACCTATGGGGAATGCAACCTGTTTATTTTATACCAATGGTTGTTTAATTAATTAAATTGGATTCTTATTGTAATGGATGAATGTTAGGGGTCACTAACAACACCAGTGCACTAGTCTCACACCTTGTACCTACATGGTTGGGACTTAGTTTATTAAGAAACCAAGTGTCCTTCAAAACATTGAGGTGGTGATACTACACTTTTTTAGGCATGTCAGCCTTGTACAAGACTAGGTAGATAGACCTTAGCCAACCAAGATTTGGTTTAATGTTTGAACTATCCCAGAGAGAACTTGGCACTAAAATTAGATCATAAACCATCTTCTAATTATTTCCATAGTGGAAAGGTGCCATGTAGCTAACAAGGTTGTTCTACCATACTCATTATGTTTTAGGATGTAATGTATTGGTGCATTGGTTATTCACCTAAGACCATTAATCTAATTTGGAGGATTCGAATATGGGTACCTCTCCAGTGTATTAGGCTTGGGGACCTTAGTGGGTTCTCTAATAGTTGACAAACCCTGAGCTAGTGCATAATGGGTTTAAGTAGAGATAATATAGGGTTCCAGGCTTAGAACCCACACATAACATATAAGCTGAATGGAATGAGGTAGTGGTGGTGGTTTTAGGCATTCAACCATACTCACTCTTTTATTTATGATTTCACTCATTTACTATTGATGAAACTATGATTTCCAAACATTATTTCTAGAATTTGGACCATAGGGCCTAACATGATGTGATGTTATGACAGTTATTCCCAAAGGTGCTTCCTGGGATCTAGCTTATAAGCCTCTTTGATTTAATAATACTATTACTATTACCAAAAGTACAAATTTTTACTGGGATTCCTTTTTATTGAGGGATTAGAAAATTATGTCGATGACAGTTTCACAAAACCCCTCTTATACTGGGTCAATCTAAGGACGGATAGCTCACTATAACCCAGGGGATGATAAAGGTTGTTAGGTGGGTGCACTTCCCCTGAGTATTGGGATATTGATGATCTCCCTAAGGATTAACGATGATCTTCTCATTTTATTCCTAGAATGGTACCTAGTATCAGGTCAGATTATAGGTCAGCCGGCAGCGGAGCCCGTTTCCCTACCTATTTCGTATGATGATTGGAGGCATATGCCTCCAAACTGGAAAAATGAAGTTTATGATTCTCAGATAAAGGTAATTTTATTATTTTATGGTTTAATTGAATGTCATTTTACTAATATATTCAAAATGAATTTCTGTATACAGATGTTCTTCCACTTTACCATTGCTGATGTGATAGCACGGAAGTGGACAATGAAAAATCTTGGAAAAAATGGAAAGATTTCAAATGGAGGTTGTGGTGTGATGTCAACGATTCTTTGTTGACCGTGCAGCAGATGTATGAGAAGATACCCAGGGGGGTACCGAAAGAACAGTGGAAGGTTTTTGTCGATAGACATCGTGATGAGAAGCAGATGGTATTGAAATATATATTATTATATTATCCTCATTTTACATTTATACATGTACATGAAGAGGAGATAGACATTGAATACAATACTGTTAAATTGAATTTTATTTATTTCAGGATATCTCAAGAAAGAATGCTTCAAACCGTGCGAAGCAGGTAATCCCGCACACTACGGGTTCAAAAAGCTTTTCAAGAAGCCGAATTTCATTGGTAATCATTTAATTAGTTTAAATATTTATAAGATAATATTATCTATTTAACATATTTGATTGATGATTTATCTTTGTTTAATGCAGTCACAGAGTTTAGGGCATGAAGCATCCCGAACAGAACTGTGGCTGGATGTTCATAAAAAAACAGATGGAAGTTTTGTTAATGAACCTGCTAGAGAAGTTGGGGTATGAAGTCAATTATTTATTATAATAACTTAATATCAGTTTTTACTGTGTTAATATATATTGATATTTGATTTATAGGTAAAAATTAAAGAAAAATGGGATACCAATCCTGGGCAATCCTACTCAGTCTCCCAGGATGACCCGGTTGGTCAAGTCCTTGGGAAGGAGCATCCTGGTAGAGTGCGCGGGATGGGTTTGGGACCCGTACCATCTGAGGTCTTTCGCATGCCATCAGGGATTTCGGCCTCATCTACTCCTGGTTATAGTCATTCCATACCTGAAGATGCTCAGAGGGAGATGTCTGCTCTACGAAACATAGTTCACTAGCAGGGGGATCAGATATCTGCTTTGCAGAAAGAGTTGCTTGAAATACGTCAGCATATGAGCAGATATGCCCCCGGTGGTAGTGCATCGGGTAGTGGTGAGTAGGTAAATCACAAAAAAATCAAAATCATTTAGTTTTCAAACTTTTATTGGTTTTAATTTTTATTATAAATATGCAACAATATTTAATATTCAATATAATGTTCTTACAGGTGGCAGCAGGTGGTGGAGATGAAGGTGGAGAGGGTGACGATGCAGCATCAGATGATGAGTAGTATTATTGTTGATGTGTTGAACAAGTATGATAACAGTTGGTTTGTATATGTAACATTTATGGCACATAGTTGCCACCAAACATTTCTATGTCCTAACATTTTCTTGATTTCTCATGTTTCCTTCTATGCATTTTATTTATTGTGTTCTGGATTCCTCATGTGTTGACAAAAAGATTTTTAATGCAATATACATGTGATGATACCATATCATATTGGAGACTAAAATAATTTTTCATAACGTTTCGTTCTTCCGGTTACAACATTCTATTTTAATAAATGAATATTTATTTAAAAATACCATTTAAAACTAGAGGAGATAAATATTGAACCCAAATCCCACCTCTATGAGCCACTGGGATGGATACTAGTATCAGGGATATAAAAAATAAAATTTTGAATCATTGCCCCATATATTTCAAGAGCACAGAATAAAAACACCATCGAATCAACTACAATATAATATAAATTATCCATTAAACTATACATAAAAAATCCCCCATGGGTTAAAATAAAATAAAATAAATAAATATAAAATTGTTCAAAATGTTAATCATGTGGAGGAAATAAAAATAACCCAATGTTAGAGCTCTTAATTACTAGTTCTCTCAACAAATACTACCTCAAAGCCTAAAATATAGTATATTTATAAATATTAAATATATCATGTATTATCCATATGATCATCACCAATGTGACTCATAGAAAACCGTAAAGAGTGTATCAATAACCTAGTTAACTTGTATCAGTAATAACAAACCACTATAAATGTAAACTAATCCCCTATCCTCTTCAAAGATCTGTCATGAAATAATCCATTTGTGGGAATTAATTTAATATTATATGAATTTAGTTATTGTTTCACTTTGACCACATGAAACTTAGTTTTCAACTATCTCCCAATAAGAATACAACATCATATCCCATCCCTCCCAAATCCACCAATAAATTCACCAACATATTGTCATATATTTTAGAACAAACAAAAAATCTTGTATTAGGGAACTAGGGAAGTATGATATAATTAATTCATAGGATATCCACCTAATAAAACCATCCCTCAATGCGTTATATCAATCCTTATTTAATCATCCTCTACTTGTATCAATGAAAGATACTAATATAGGGGGAGTATAAGAGATGTGGTGGTCTTCAATACATATCCTCCCCATCCTTGATTTTAATGAACACATTCTATGGTTATCTAAGAGTTGGATTTTAATCCAACTCGAGTGGGGTGTGTAGAATATTCTTAATGATTACATGTATATATTAGTCTCTAAATAACCCAAGATTTATGTTATCATGTTGGGATATTTTCTATAGGACTATGATGGAAATTCATGTGTCATTCATAAGAAACATAGTAGGACCCATTCATATATTATTTTTTATGATTTCATGTTAATGGGGGGGGTGGATGATTTTCTTCCATTCAAGAGGGACGAGAGGGATTCCTCATTCATATCAGGTGCATGCATAGAGGAGTTTATTTTCAAAGAGATAAAAAGCAAGGTTATCTCCTGGGTAAGATCAGTTGTGATTGTATCATCCACACATATTGGATTATGACTTGTTCCATCTATAGTGGGGATATAAAAATTTTGGTATCTTGAAGATTGAATTTCCATTTCACATTCCCTTTCTTATTCATCAACAAGGGAAACCCATGTTTTACCCTTCATTGTTTTGAAGTTAAGGGAATTAGAATGCTTCCTAACCAATTTGGTTGAATCATTATTCTTGGAGGGCTCACCTATATCAATGGAAGTGATTTTCTTTTATTTTATGTTTTAACCTCTTTCAAAGAGTTATAATCAATGGGTGTATTTTTGCACTTGTGAATTACTCTTCAGTTTGAAACAGAGTGTCCCAAAATCCTGTATAACTCCCAAAAAGGCGGAGTATATTCATAATTAATTTTAACTTAAATGTTATGATAATTGACATTAAAATTAATCATTTATAGGAACATATATTCAGTGATAGAATCAACTAGAATTATAGAATATATACCACACTCCCTAGATATATTCATATAATCTAACTTCATCAGTATACCAATACAGGATGACATATCACAAAGATTTTTTAGTTTCTAGTATACCCAGTTTAAACCATGTAGTCTTACCTAGACATGAGTGGTGGAGTTGCATTGGTTTACGGGATTTAAATTTATATCCCATTCATAAATTTTAAGAGTGACTAGTTTCAAGTTAATGATTCTAATTCTTCATACCAAATACTGGTCCTCGTTCCATCTCACAAGAAGATGAAAAGACATATTCCTCTTAGAATCATTCTCCATCCTTGAATACCCCATCGATGATCAATTCTATTATTTAGATTTGGAATGGGCCAAGGTTTATCTCTCCTAGAGTATGAAATCCTTAAAAAATGGATAATTTATAAAATTCCAATCATTAGTGAAGGGAATATGGGTCTGTGAAAACTAAGAAACTATAAGAACATGATTCTTCATTTGAGGTATGAATATGTCCTTTTTAAGGTTATTCTTAAGTAAGTGGAGGAAAAAGAGGTCTAAATGCCGTGTAACCTAGTTGCATGTTGTGTAATTGGGTTTACATGACTATAATCTTAATACACTTGTTTAGATAGTCTTTTGAGGCATCGACTGTGCTTAATTTGTTTGCAGGGATTTGGAAAATTTAGGGCAGTGGTGGAGCAGATCCAACAAATTTTTTTTTCCAGTTCAACATTTAGCGGCGGTTTTAACCGCCGCTAATGCCATACCTGTGAGCATTTAGCGGCGGTTAAAACCGCCGCTAAATGATGAACTGGGCAGCATTTAGCGGCGGTTTTAACCGCCGCTAAATATATTATGTTGATATGTAGCGGCGGTTTTCACCGCCGCAGAATAGGCGCAACAAACGCATGAATTTAGCGGCGGTTAAAACCGCCGCGAATAAAAAATATCAGATACCCATATAACCGCCGCTAAATGAAGTGAAACCGCCGCTAAATGACGGATCTACGACACATTTCTAAAACCGCCGCGGAATCGAAAAAACTGCCGCTAATAGATTTCCAATGCCAACCTTAGCGGCGGTTTTTGTAAACCGCCGCCACACAATATAGCGGCGGTTTAAACTGCCGCTAAACAGGAAAAAAACCGCCACTAGGACCGGCTTTTGTTGTAGTGTCCAATGTCTGAATTTTTTGTTCCGACATCCCATCAGATTGTAGATGAAAAGCTGTACTAAAATTTAATTCAGTACCCAACTACTTTTGAGGGCCTTTCAAAAAGTTTGAAGTAAACCTGGGATCACGATTAGATACAATGTAGAGGGGATCTTAATGAAACCTGAAAATCTCTTTAATATACAACTGAGAAAGTTGATCTAGAGATAATGTTTCTCGAATAGGAAGGAAATGAGTAGATTTAGTCAATCGATCAACTATAACCCAGATTGCATTATTACTTCAAGATTTCTTTGGTAATCCCACAATGAAGTCCATGGATATATTTTCTCATTTCCACTCTGGTACCAGTAAAGGCTGAAGCATCCCTTTTGGTAACTAGTGCTCTGCTTTAACCTGCTGACAAGTCAAACACATCACAGTAAAATCAGCAATATCTCTTTTCAATCCATCCCACTAATAATACTCCCAAAGATCCTTGTACATCTTAGTATGACCAGGATGAATAGAAAACGGAGAACTATGAGCTTCACATAAAAACTCATTCTTAAACTGTGAATCACAAGGCACACATAATCTCTTTCCAAACCTCAAAACACAATCATTATCAATGTTAAATTTAGGAATCTTTCCCTTCTGAACCAACTCTACCTTAGTCTGTAACTCACTATATTCTTTCTACGCTTGCTATATTCTGTCTGATAGAGATTATTTCACTGACACCTGATATAAAACAGAATAAATTCTGGCACCAACAACTTCTATGCAATTTTTCATCAAATAAAAAACCAATGGATCTTGTTCCAAACATAACATAGTTAATGAATAATTACTTTTTTGAATCAAAGAATCATCCACTTTATTTTCATTTCCCAAATAGAAATTGATCATGTAATCATAATCCTTTAGTAATTCCAAACATCTCATCTGTCTCATGTTCAATTATTTTTTATTAAATATATATATCAATATTTTGTTATCAATATATATTTCACACTTCACTCCATACAAATGATGCCTCCAAGTTTTTAAAGAAAAAAAAATAGCAGCTAATTCCAAATCAAGTGTAGGGTAATTTAAATCATGGGGTTTCAACTAACGTGAAACATAAGAAATTACCTGATCATTCTGTATAAGGACACAACCAAGTCCTTTCAACAAAGTATCACTGTAGATAACAAACTCACCATTTCTGGAAGGCAGTGCTAAAACTTGAGCATTCACAAACCTCCTTTTCAATTCTTGAATCAAATGATCCATCATTGTAGTAAACTATTCAGTTCTGATTCTGACCATCTCTGAAATTTGATTTGGAAGGTCGGTTCCCTCTGTATGACTTCCCATCACAACTTCCCTATTTTATCTACGAAAAACCATTCTCAACAAAGAAATATCTTAGGAAAAGCGACATGGAAATCTATAAATGCTATATAATATCAATATTACCATAAATTAATTTATGGACATTTATTTAAAAATAACCTAACTCCTAAAGTTATCTAAACTGACCTCTGATACCAACTATAAGGACCTGGCCTTAAACTTTACATAATATTGAATTAAATGAATAATTTACATTAATTATCTTTTCAAATTTAGAGTTTCAGAGTATTAGGCCATGACAAATACATTGAAAAATATTACAAAGTAGACACTTCTACTTAGTTTCCATTTTTTTATAAAATAAAAACTCTTTGAAAAAAAGAGTCATGTATAGTTCCATGTTTAAGACATCATGACTTTTCCTTGATCCCATCCTTGACCCTATTCCACATTATGTCCTGTGAAAAACATTTCAAAAAAACATGGGATGAGCATAAAAATATAATTAAGGGATAAACAAAGAAGAAAAAATGTTTTTTTTCAAAACAAAAAGTAAACCATGAATACTTTAACATAAGTAATTATTTTTACCTTTATGAGGTAGTAAATACTCTTCAATGAATAAAATATCACTACTTACCCTTTTTTAATAGCAAGATTACCATAAAACCCATATAAAGAACCCATAACATATAAAGGTAACTTGAGACATAAACATACTTAAACAAAATAATCATACAGTCGACTTCCACACATATTACTAAATGGAATAGCCATACGGCCAACTTCCATACCCAATGCATTGGAGGTTATAATGTAACCACTCATCCTGGTATTCATGACACCACCCGGCATTCGGTTTATCATATAACCACCCATCAAATGTCCAAGTACCATTATATAATCATAAGACATAAAACAAATATAAAGGAAAGAAAACATTTCCACATTTCAATCACAATATATCACTTAAATATTTTGACATAACAAATCCATTATCAAAACATTTTCAATACCAAAATACATAAATGAGTATATGGTATTTTTTTTCTTTTAAAAAAACATTACAGCTTGTTGAGGAAGCCAAATATCAAATAATACTCGCGGTGGTGGAAAGGTCGTTTTCACCACTTATGTTAAAAGAAACATTCCTTTTTTTCATTTAGTAAAATCATTCGTAGAAAAATATTCCATTTTAAAGGTCAATGGTGTTTATATAGTGTATAAAAGAAAGTCGTGTATTAAAACCAAATATGTCTCAACGAAAGGAGATTGAGACGAAGTCCCTTACCTCGTGTCCGACTTAACTCGATCATTCTTTAATCTCCATATAATAAACTAAAGTTTATTTCAACTAGCATAAGAACCTTTTTGAAATTTATTATTCCTTTTATATCACTTATTACCATGTTATAAACATTATGTAATCATTTACATTAATAATTTTCATTTTTCAATATTTGGTACTTGAGTCAAAAATGTCCTTCTTATAATTACATGTTGTTCATGTGGTCAAAGGTTAATTATATCAGGAATGATATTCATGATTTGTATATCATATATATCATATATATCAAGCATATATATTTATTTATAATAGTACATAACATTTAGAGGTAAGAAATGAAATGCACCGTTCATGGAGATGGTAAGTTGTATATACGCCTGAACGCTACTTCCATTTATATTTCATATTTAATGGAATTAAAACATAATGTTACATATTAGTATTATAATTCCATTATTTTATCAGATATAATGTCATAAAATTTATCCTTTATACGTACCACATATGGTATGAACGATTCATGTCACTTTGAGGGGGTGGTAGTCTGCACTTACTCAAATGAAATTATCGTGTTCACCCATAATGGAAACCATAAAGGTATGATATAAATGAAAGTTACATAAGCATAAATAAAACATAAAAAATATATCATATATAAATATAGTGCCATCATAATGTCCACCATGAGAGGTGTTAAGAGGTAATTGAACAATCATCGTTTTGTGAGGCGTTTGTTTTCCATCCACAGAAACATCATTTTCTTCACCCATTAGATGGAGGTGTGTGTAAGTGTAGTTAAAATAATTCTCATAAAAACATCCTATTATATTGAGGATACTATTTTTTTACAAAATAAAGGAATAAAAATAGTTTAAGGGTTGGAGAAGTAAAATAAAAGAAAACAATTTAAGGGAAACTGTTACCTTTAATTTGGGAAACTCCCTTTGGTTTGAACCAAAGGACTTTTTGAAGTGACTTTTGCCTAAGGTAAGGCTTCTAAGAAGAGGATAGGGACGTAGGGAGCTTAATTGGGTAGAGTTTAGATGAGCTAAAAGGCTTGAGAGGTGTAAGTAATTGGTTAGAAGTGGTCTCCTTTTATAAGGGAGAGGAGGGGATCTTTAAAAATGTGTGAAAATATTATTTTATTATATAATGATATTCGGTTTTAAAAGGTCCATAAATCATTAAAGTAAAAGATAAGATGACTAATATTCTAAATAAAATAATTCAATCAAAATTAGATATGTTTTGGATAATATTTTAATCATTATAATCTTATTTATTTAAGTGATTTATTAATGAGGTAAACACTACATTATTATTATGTTATAAATAATTTAATTTATTTATTTTCTAAAAATTCTAAAAAAATACCATGATGTAGTAAATAGTATTATCTTTCCAATGAATATTTATAGATGTACAAATAACTTATATAACACCATGAAAAAATTAATATACAAAGAGATCTTTTTTTATGTCATTTTTGACTTTACTTTAAATTAATTAATCTAAATTGTCATTATCACTCCCAGGTGGCTCAATGGGGTCCCAAAATCGACCCAAAGATACCAATGGTCGTAAATGACTCAAAAAATAAGGTTTGGACAAGTGTTAAAGTAATTTTTAATTATTATAGTATTATTTGTACCTTGAATTACCTTATTAACTATTAACCGCGGTAAATAAAAGTCAAAAGTTAATGTTCACCAAAAATTATTTTCATCATATTGAACAACATTTTACGAAATAATAACAACTATGTATGTAGTATTTTAAAAATTCAATTCAAATAAGTGGTAAAATCTCATTTAAATGAAAAATTCAGTTTTTTACTACTACTAAGTGGTTTCACTATTCATAAATAATTGATGATTTTCAGAAAAATACCAAAAATTCAGCCGAAGCTGTATTTGATATTCCAAATTCAAAAATGTTGTCTATTTTTCCAAATTCAAAACATATAAGTGGAATTAATTAATTTAAAATTAATTTCCGTTGTTAAAACAAAAGCGTGTTTTTAGGAAACAAAAACTATCCAAAGATTGACACTTCTTTATGTCCACTTTCAATGTGAAATTAGTTCCAATGACCAACATTTTATTAAATAGTAAAAATATATTCTAATTACACTTTAAAACCAATTAAAAAAATAATCTAAACATATAAATAAATTAAAATGTAGTTTTGAATTAAAATACAATATTTTAATTTTTCATTAAAAAAATGAACTTTATCAGAAAAATTCCAAAAATTTACACAACGTAAATTTTGATGTCCCCATTCTAAATAGGGTTTTTATTTAGTCATATATAATTTATTAAAGTAACCAAAACTAGATTTAATGAGGGTTCTCCATTAAAAGGTGTTAAATTGACTTATTAATGTAAATTATGCTTAAAATTAGTTTCAGTCAAATTTTAAGCCACTAACTTTTATGGGATAAATGTAAATACATTTAACAAACATGAATAATCATATTGTAGTTAGTTTTGTTCATTCCGGCCAATACAACGATTATGAGTTAACTGCCATTTAAAATAATAATATTATATTATTAGAGTGCAACATAAGATTTCAAAGAATCTCGTTGTTGTGTATCGGGTATGCTATCGAACATAGAAACCCCTTTAAAGTAAAATTAACATTTAAATCACAAATATTAATAAATATGAAAATATATTATTCTTCATTTACTTGGGATGTTACAAAATTACCTTTATTTATTAACATGTCTAATTATTTTATTTATTAGGTACCAAAAAATTATGTTAATGTATAATAAAATAAATTGTAATTAATTGTAATTTTTCATTTTTTCATTTAATTGATTAAATTAATTGTTCAAAATCTGTAGTTAATTTTAATTATTTTAATTTCATGTTCGTGGTTAATTATTTGTATGGGTTTGTCATTTATTTATATAATAAATTAATTAATCTTAATATTTAAATTCTTAGTTAAAAATTAAGTCACTTTTATTTTTATTTTTTTTTAATTATATAGTTATTTTTTTATTTAGTAAATTTCTTTAGTCTTTAATAGTTTAGTTAAATTTTCTTTTGTTTTAATTAGTTAATGTTTATTCATTTTATTATATGTTTAATATTAATTTTTTATTGTCATCATTTCAATTTGTTCTATCAGTGAGTCAACTCACCGATAAACTCCTAATAATTGGTGTTACTGATGGTTTCTGATTCTGCAACCGATGTCGCAACACACTGATGTTTTTAAACTATCGGTGAGTTGACTCACCGATCACTACGAATCTGTTTTGGTCTCTCATTTTGAATTATCGGTGACTCAATTACGTTATTTCAACTGACATTGATTCTTTTTTTTGGGGGGTTATTCATTGACTCACCATTCATTTCCTTTCATCGGTTTAATGTCACACCGATTACTTAATATTTTTTATCAATCAGTGACTCGTAATTTTATTTTTAAATATATCATTGACTTATATTTTTTTCTAAACTATCAGTGACTCCCTTCATTCCTACTGATTGGGGTCTCACCCTCAAACCATTTATCTCACTTTTTCTCCAGACTTATCACAAACCGATCCACCAATTATCTGTCCTCCACTAGTCACTAATCCATTAATCTACACTTCTCACCGAAAAATTTCAACTCACCAATTCTGTTTTCTCTATCGGTGATTCATGACTCGCTGATAGTTCCCTCACACCCTCTATCTCTTACCAATTTCCCTAGCCACAATTCGCCGATCCTCTTCTCACCGACGTCGCTACCCTTCATCATTATCGTGTAACCGATCCTATCCTCCGCCTGCTACCGATAAACCTATTAGACCCAAAATCCTCTCCCTGATACTTCCTTCATCCTAAAAATTCTTCCCCAGCCTCCTCACGAGACACCGACACCACATCGGTGTCTTCAACTTCTTTTTCTTCTCAAATCCTCCCTGCACCGGTGAAGGTTTCACCAAAACACATTTAAAATAGAATTTATCTTTATTTCAACCACAATTTCAACAAATCTAACTCATAAAATCAAATACAATACAGATCTAGACCATTTCTTGAATCTGGTTTTGGATCTACTAATCCACAATAGTTGATCTCTAGTAACACCGCCTTGAACCGCACACCCAATGCCACCAAAGATGATGTCTTGGTCACCGTCGAATCCCGGATCACACCACTATTGGTCATCGTGTTGTAGGGATGTGAATCCAAACTAGGGAATATCCTATCTCACCATTGGTCGCCACACCCAGCCTGTCAAGGAAGATGAAGACATGCTGCTGCTTCCTGAAGAATCCAGTTCTATGGTTCTTTTCGAATCGATGTCGATGCTAGAAGGAGGAGGTCACCTCACAGTGGATCTTGTCGCTACATCATATGGAAATCATGTTTCATGCTGTAGTGGATGAGGAGGGTTCATCATGCTCATCTTGAATCCTACTAATCGAGAGAACAAATGTCGAGACAGACTATGCCTATCCCGCAGCCATTGGAATCTTTACTCACTGAGGTCGAAGCCAGTTGTCGTGAAGGATCTCGAACTACGCATCATTACGGTCCACCACACATTCATTCTGAGAATAGAAGGAAGAAGATGGTTTCATCGAGAGGTCTTCAGACCCCCCTGGTAGTGCCAAATTTGGGGTAGGGGAGAAGAAAGATAATTAAAAAATATTTATTTAAATTAAAATATAAAACACAACCTAATTAAAGAAATTATTTAGAAATAATAATAAGACAAAGAAATAAAATTAAAATACTAATTAAATAAATATTAAATTAACTAAATTAAATGTATAAAACTAAAATATTTAAGAATAATTAAAATAAAATA
Organism: Viscum album; assembly: GCA_963277665.1. Classification (NCBI taxonomy): domain Eukaryota; kingdom Viridiplantae; phylum Streptophyta; class Magnoliopsida; order Santalales; family Viscaceae; genus Viscum; species Viscum album. Next base: position 334,279,833 of record OY728150.1, read on the forward strand.
AAGTAATTTAATTAATAGTAAATATATTCAGTTTTCATAATAATGATAAACTTAATAGTTATACTTATCATCAATAATAATAATTAATTATAAATATTAACTTTACTATTTAACATAATATTTAAAAATAAATTTTATAAATTTATAAATTTAAATATATTAACTGAATTTAAAATAAAATTAACTAATGAAATAATAATAATATTAATTTTCAACTGATATTAAATTTACTAAATATATTAAATTAAATATTTTAATTATTTATTATATAAAAAATAATTAAATTTATAATTTTTAAATTATAAAACTATAATTTAATTTCAAGTTATTAATTATTATAATTAAATAACATATTAAATAACTTATTTTAAAAAATATATTGATTATTTTAATAGACTATTAAATAAACTAATATCTTAATTTATAAATATTTATTTATCTATTTCCTTTTTGATTAGACATTTTATTTTTTATTCTTATGTAGGTTCATAAAATAGGTAGTATTATGTCCAAGTACAATCATCTAACTCAACGAGAGTTAGTTTTATGGGCAAAGCTAGAGCGACATGTGGTTCGCAAAAAAATGCACAAGCGTGGTTCGAAAGTGAGGGACATTTGATGTTGGTGAGAAACAGGTGGTGACATGCACCTTACAAGAGAAGGATTTAAAGTCACAGAAAGTAGTGAAATTGAGAGAGGGTAACATTTAGAGGAGATTCTAGTAGAGATTCAATGGAGATTCGAGAGTTTCTCTATCATCAGGGGGCATTGAGGTCCGGTGGAAATCTCAAGAGTTGAAAGAGCATAAGATCAGAGCATATTTCAGGGAGTTATTATTCCCTTGTGTTTAAATTCTTATACTCTATTTATAAATGTTCAAAAATATTGTTATAATAATGAACAATATTTCAAATTAAATCCTCTTGTTTGCGGAGAAATTGATGTTCCGTTGGTTATCATTAAATTATCTTTCTCAATTAATCATTTCAAGGTATTCAGTATTGATTGGAGAGATCAATACTGAATTCATTCAGTTACATGGTTCCTCTAGAACAAAATTTTAAAATTCCACAATCAATCAATGAGGTTGATCATCGATATATATTTCAAAATATAATAGATTCCTAAAACCTTAGAATTATGGTGAATTTGTCATGTGGTCATTTTCAAATAAAAATCATCCCAGTTGATCTATTTTGGAGTGGAGAACACTAAACATGATCAACCTGTATGACCTACCTCATGGTAAGGGAAGTAAGTCAGTCTTTTTAAATAGATGTATATTGTAACAACTTTTAGGTGAATAGGAAAACTCTAAAAACTAGTAGAATGGATAATTTTCCCTAGGCATTTTACTTTGACAGTTAATTTATCAGCACTCTATATTTTTGTTGACTATTGTTTTTAATATGTTTTCTATTTTATTTTAACCTAGATCAAAGAATAAAAAAATTTAGTTACTTTACTTCTTAATAAAAACACAAAAAAATTAAAATAAATATAATAAGTTAAAATATATATAAATTATACCACACTGCTGACAATCAGTGGGGTAATTTTGAAAGTTTTGAGAATAATAGCGGTCATAATTTCCTTCTCTGTGGGATCTACCCCGCTTGCCAAAAATATAGTAGTTAGTAAAACTTTTACTGACTTCATAGACAGTCCAGGTTAGGCACCCACCCCATTACCTTTCCCATACTATACATGGGTACCTGGGATCGTGTCATGGTTTCCACTAACTGTCCACAAATCATGCACCAATAGAAAAGCCTACAAACCTTTTCAAAGCCCTTCCAAATACTCACACACATTACCAAACCACTTTAAACACATAAAAAGGAATAAAAATGGTTTTATACCTCAAACTATGAGTGCTAAAACATTTTGACATTTTTTTTGGGATAATGTTAGTGAATTAATCCTATTAGAACCTGATATGATTGAAGAAATTATAAAAAAAATCAAACCTATTAAGAAATTTTTTTTGACATATCAATGTTTATGAATGAGTTATGATGATAACGATCAATGATAATTGGATTTTATTTCTATTAAAAATGTGTTCCACTACATATCAACATGGATAATATTCCATAAGATAGGGAAGAAGGGGAAACTAAGTACCTGATACATTGGTCCTTTTGAGATACATGATCACATCAGTCCAATGGAATATTATCAATAATTTCAACAAAATCTATCTGAATTACATAATGTTTTAAAAATATCCAATATGAGGAAGTACATACCATATTCACCACTTGTACTAAATCTATACGTTGTATAGTTAGATGAGGATATCTCATATGAGGAGCATTCAGTGAAGAACTTAGATCACATAGACAAAGTTATACCCAAAAAAATCTCAACTAGTCAGTTTACTTTAGATAAATCATATGTATGAAGTATCTACTAGGTTTTCTAAAGATAAAATGAAATTTGATTACATATATTTTTCATTACTATTAATAATGGAATGACATTTTGTGGGTCAAATTTCTTAAGAGGGGAAGACTTCAATGTACCCAAATCTTTTTTTAAAATTCCAAATATGAATATTTTTGTTTTTTATATAAGATAATATAAATGATAAAAACATAGGATGCCTTATCATTAATAAATAACATTTTTATAGTCAAATTTAATTTTGAAAATTTCATTTTTAAAAAAATTGTTTTTATTCTGTTTTTAAACATATATCTAGAAATAATTTTAATATCTTTTATAAGTTTAATTTAATAACATGGATTCCATTTTTGTAATAATTATGCGAAAAAATAACTTAGTATTAATTTTTGTGATTTTTCTATGAGATAAGTAATTTTCGAGTAAAGAAGGCAATTTCTTCCAAAATTTTGGCTTTTATTACTTTATTAGTAAATAAGTTAGACATTGAATCACACAAATTATAAAATACATAAAATAATAATTCAATTAATAATTTCATACATGATAAAAATATTTTTTTAAAATATATAAATCCTATGATTGACCTTATAAAATAAAATAAATATTTTAATTCAGATAAAAAACTTTTTTTAGACTTTTTATTTATGTAAAAATTATTTTTTTAAAGTCTGGTCAAGGATTTATTTTAAGGAAAAATAATACTTATTAATATTATTAAAAACCATTTTATTATAGGAAAATAAAAACCATTTATAATTTTATCCCACACATATAATTTAAACATGAAATGAACTTTTTCTAGGAAAAAGGATTTTATGAATTTTTTGTGCGAGTACTAAAATATAATTCCCTAACTCTTAGAAATTTAATTTTATAAAATTATTTATATATTTGAAATAAAAATAATCCAAATATTAAATAATATCATTTTTAATTGTTTCCGTTATAATGTGTTATTGAGTGAGAAAGTGTAGTTATCATTATAAGGGTAAATTAGGGTAAAAGTGGTTTATCATAGTGAACAACAATAAAACATGTAAAAACTTGTATAATATTGGATGGTGGTGGGAGTAATGACCTCATATATTTCCCCAAAGCATTATTGTTTAGTTTTAGACCCTTTGGCAATGTAGGGACATTATTGACAAGTAAATTGATATATTTGAAAAATGAAACTATCTTCACTTTTAAAAGGAGCTAATCTTCACCCCCTTTTTCCACTTATTCCAATGATTTGGATCAAAAACACAAATCCTAGTCTCCCCATAGAAACCTATACATTCCCTTAAAGCCTTGTTCTCTATAAAATACTATGATAACGTACCATAACGAGTTACCCAAGGGAGAACATACAGGGTAAAGGATATTAAGAACATGTGGACAGCACATTCAAAGACTATGTAAGGGAAATTTCGTACCACCCTTATAACTTGTTGATAATATATTCTCTCTTATTATCCATTCTATATAAGCATATTTTCATTAAATTAATCAATTTTTGTAGATATTTCCCATTTATTTTTACCTAGAACATATCCTTTTCATTATTTTGGGTATACATGTTTTTATATCACCTCAAAATTTCCACTTCAATGTAATCCTTATTTATTGTAATTTCTATATTTCCTATCTCATGTTAATAATCACACCTATAACCTTATTTTTAAACCATTAATATATTTTAAAAATAATTACTATTTTATGGATAACCCACATGTTTCAATTATTGTTTCGTGGATAATGATAAGAACATTCTTTATTTAAAAATATGCTTTACATATATCATAAAATACACTCTTGAGTGGTTTATTTTTATTCTTCCTCCCTAGATATTTCTCATGAATATTATAAAATTGAACACCATGATCAATAAATATATTTATTTTTCAATTTTAAAAGTTTAATATAATTAAAATACTTATTATCTTGTAAATCATTATGATTTAGCTATATATTATCTTTTGAATCAAAATTATGAAGCACGCTTTACTCCCTTCAGTTAAATCATTATTATGAATTATTTATGTCTAATTTAACTAATATAGAACATGTATTCATGTACATATTATGATTTTCATTATGTACTTGGTGGTCCAATAATTATATATCCCTACAATGCATTGGGTAAAACATTATATATCATGAGATGTCATGTATGGGATTAAAGAGTGATATTAATCTCCCATGAGACATTTTCCACTACATTTTTGGGAATGATGAATGAAACTAATCCAAAAATAGTTGTTACATGATATTTTTGTTGTGATAAGTAGTTACCACAATCCATTATGGGACTTTTTTCACCGTGTTTATGTGAATGGATAGTGAACTCAAACTACCATGGGACACTGTCCATAATGTTTAAGAGAATAGGGAGTGAACCTATTCCACCATGGGAATTTTACAAGTTTATTATGATTGTATTATTAGTGAAACGTGACATCAATATATGATGTCATATGCTCAATATTTTCCACATATTTGAGGATTACATGATCATATGGTTTCTTTTAGTTATGAAATGTATCCATGCTTATCATTATACTATTTATGATTACAGGTTATGTATATTGACTCTAATGTTATGATATATTACTATTTTTATTTATTTAATAAGATTTATATATCATTCATTTTCGTATGTATTTTTTCTATGGTATCCTCTATCATTTTACAATATCTATGTGAGTTAAAGCACTATTTGTATTTTTAAATAAATATTATTTTTTTATATTTAAGATGATATATTTATGTGTCTAATCATCTAAAAAAACTTGAAATATATGTCCTTGGTTCGTACTTATTTAAAATATATTTGAAATATTTTAAAATAAATTGTGTTTATGGATTGGGTCACTATAGCTGGTCTCAGAGAAAGGACTAGTTATTTTTTATGATTAGCAAGAAAGAAAATTAGTGAATAACATAGGGGACAAGTCAATTTATAGGATACCATCCAATAATTTTCAATGTTTTTTCAGAATTTGTTTTTCTAGGAAATTATATCCCTTTTCAGGATTATATAAAGTGGATTTAGTTGTGACATGGAAACAAAAGTGGTAATAACATCCACAAGGGTCGGTTGAGCATTGACTCGATGATCACATTGATGCACGATGAGTAGTCCTTAGACTATACAGTAGCATAGACACTCCTCATGGAGATGATTTTGATAATTCATATGATATTTAAAAATAATTATAATATATTTGAACGTATTTTTTATGGAACATAACTGGGATAGAGAGTCGAGTAGAGAATTGAACATTGATAATGTAGATTAAAACATAGTGATTCATACGTTAGGTTCTCTATATCATGTATAAGTTACATTTGAAATGTTTTTGGTTTACCTTTTACACACTTATTAATCTGAATTTTCTTATCCCTAATTATCCTGTATTTTTTAAAATGGATGTATTTAATAGGAACCATGTTAGTGACATATGATATGGTCATTATGATGAATTACCTAAATAAATAAACAACATTATGGGAGGGGGAGCTGAGAACCTCTTTATAAAAATGGAACTCCTGACTAATGTTTTGAATCATAACATAATAAATGTGAACACCCTCCAATAGAAAAAGTTTTATTTGATCAATTTTTATGATAGAGATATTAAAATTTTGGTGAATTATTTGATCTCATATTCTATGAACAATATATTAACTCAATTGAGAAGATATTCTATGTCCTGTAATGATCTGAGTAAAAATAATGTTATATTGGATGTTTACATACTTATGGGACAGGTTGATCGGTGATGGACACTGATCAATAATATGAAGTCTATAGAATACATTTTACCTATGGATTGTTAGGAATAAATGAATATATTTGTCAATAAGTATTTATCCCACACCCTCCATATCAAAATAGACATGGAATTTGATTCACTTTAAGAAAATTATGATAAATCAATTGGAACTTATGTGGAGAACTCCATAAGAATCAGGCAGTATACCTCCAGATTAATCATTAACACTAAAATTACGTTTCCCACTTCGTTAAAAGGATAATGTTGAGTCTATGGAGATATTTATAAATTAGATTTTTTGACATTTAGTATTATGTTTTTCAATGTCCCCTCAAAGTCAAAATATAGATGGGATATTCTCAAAAGTCTCTTGATACTGGTGATAAGAAGTGGCGAATGAGTTTTAAATGTAACCATATAGGTATTATAAATATAAATACTTTTCATGTATTATTATAATTAATAAATTAGATTTCATATAGTTATATTTATTATAATAATAGTAGTAAATTTTCAGCCAAAAAAAAGTAATATTTATAACCAAATCAGATTTTCATATATTATATTGTGTTATTTAAATTCCCAATTTATAAATTTTAAAATTTTAATTTCATATTATGAACATAAATTTTTAATTCATCATGTCACAATTAAATTGGTATGATGGTTTGAAAATTTTCTAAAAGTTTTAATTTTTCAAAAAATAGACAATTATACTTATTTTTATAAAAAAAATGTTTTTTATTTTTATGCGTTTACAATTTAAATTATATTTTGGAATATATTTAAAATTTAATTAGTTTATTATGATTAATAAAATCCAATTATGGTATTTGGAATTTATTTTATACTTGAATTTTTTATAAAAATATGTTTACTCTTAAAAAGATATTTTTCTTAAAATCTATTTTTCAACACATTTTACATGTTCTATTTTAAATTTAATTATAACACATATTGAAATTTAATATTAAAAAATATATGAGGTATTTGGAATAATGAGTTAATTTTTTAAAAAATTTATCCCTTTTATTATTGGTCATTATGAATAGTAACCATAATAAATATGTGTTGCCATGGTAAAGGTAAAATGAAATTAATTATTTGTTAAAACTAGTGTTATAAGGATTGAAATTCATTAAAAAACATTCATTTAATTCATTGGATGAGTATATATTGACAATAATATTCCAAAATTCTAAAATACAACCAATTTTATTTTATCTTTGATTTTGTCCTCTATATTATTCTATGTAACAATAAATACCAAATATCACTCTCTTATTTAAAATTCCTATTATATGTTTACATTAGGATAAAAATAAGTTGTAAACAAATATTAAAAGTTATTTTTAGAATAATTATGTTATTTTATATTGTAATTTTTTTCTAATTTTATGTTATTATATAATTAGCTTGAATTATTACGCCACACCGACATAATGATTGTTCAATTAGTAGAAATATCATTTAAATGGTTTTAAAAACACTTAATGTAATATTTTATGGTTGAGTGAAATTATCCCATGAATTTTTCAGATAAGTATAAACTATATTATTTTTCTAAGGGTTTAAATTTGAATTTTATTTCTATATTTATGTCATTAAATTTAAATTAAATGAATAGTTCTAAAAATAAAATAAATGATATTTTTTAGTAAACATTATTTTATTAAATGATTTAGAATTTATAATATTTTATTTTTGGATGCTTTAATATGATATGTTATAAAATATAATACCTAGACCATTTATGGGTATGTTTGGATTTTAATGTAACTTTATTAGCCCCTAAAGAGTAAAAACAATCGATATCGTCATAATTCTCAAAATGGTTAAGGGGGTTTCAACAAAGGGATGAGGGTAAAAAACACAATATAAAACTGATAAAATTATATAATGAGAAATTTTTTTACACATATACGTTCTATATTTATATTATATCAATTTGGATCTGCTTGAACATGAAAATTACTTTGTATAAATTTAATACTTTAAGAAATTCCAAGACTTCATATCCCCTCAGTTATAGGAGTGGACCTCCTCTCCTCTCTTCCTCAATACATTTCAGCACTATATCTTATAAAATAAATTCAAAAATAATTACTTAACATCTGTTCCAATATTCTTGAGGTCTTATGTTTCTAAAAATTTCATCCTTATGTGGCTTAAGGTGTAAAGGGATAGTGGTTATCTGAATATTTGGTATAGCTTTTAACAGGATATTTTTGTATTATTTATTTCTATACCTCCTTAACATATAATTAATCCATGATGAAATTACAACACCAATACATTCCACATATTGAGATGTTTTTTTTATTCTAATACAATATCATAGATTTACCTCCTTCTTCCATCAAGTATGAAATGAAACCATCATTGGTGTGCACAGTGGACTACCGCATCACAAACTGATGCAATTATTTTTCCAATACCTACTTTTACGATGTTATATAATGATGAATTTAAATTACATATATTATATTCATGACATAAATAATTTTTTTTAAAGAAAACATATCATATATTTTCTTATTGTTCCATCCATTGAAAAATGATAATGTTATTTGTCTATTTGTTTCGATTACCACCACTATGAAGTGTTGTGATGGTTTTCATGACCACTTCATATGGATGCAATATATAATGTTATTTATAGAAATAGTATGATATTTATGATATATTAGTGATTCTATAAGGAAAAAATAATACATACCATCATTCTATCATGTTAACTGAAAATGGAAACATTTTTCATGTGTATGTATGAACAACCATGTCCATGATTGTAATGTATTTAATTTTTCATAATAATATTTCATAGATAGTATTAACAATATAATTATGTTAGGAAAAATGATAAATAAAACATGAATATTATTCTTTATAGGATGTAATAATGTCCACCTTGACAATAATAAACATACCATAGTTGTTTTGGATATATAAGTCGAATGTCTTGAAATCAATTGATGTGAACTTAATTGATTATGTAATTTAATATAACCCAGCGATAAATAAACATAAATTATTAATTATATATAATTTTTTTAATTAATTTAGTTAATTATAATAAATTTATTATTTCTAAATAAAAATAATTAAATGCTGACTCAGAATCGATTTATGGGATACTTTTGCATAAAAACACATTTTAAATATATTTAAATAACTATTTTTCTTAATATTATTTTCCATATTTATTCATTAAATTATTTAATGGATGTATTTATATGAATATAAATGAATTGTAGATGACATTTTAATGGATTTTATATGGAATGTTTTGACTTTATTTATAAAAGTAATAAAAGGGATATTCTATTTTAACATATATTATGTTGACCATTTTTCTGAACACTAAACCAATTATTGGATATTTGGATTCCTTTACTAGATTCTAAGTTTTCATGAAATAATAGCCATAGATCCCCTTTTTTTGGAAATCATGATTTTTATAATTTCATTTTAAGGGAAAGTGATATATAAATACTTAAAAAAATTACATATGGTTTTAAAATGATTTTTTGTGTGTTTGATAATTGAAATACAATATTTTAAGTGTTTTATGCATTTTATGTTCCTTCAACATTTTTTATTATGGTGGGTGAGACCAATATACCTTCTGATGATGAGTGAGCCTGATATTGACCTCCAATTCATTGGTTAATAGTTATGCTCTCTGGAACTTATGTTGAAATTTGACTATACTACACATTCTACTTCTATTGGTTCTGGTCATTTTTCTATAAATATAATGTCCCAAGACACATAAATTATTATTTATGACTAATAATGATTTTTCATGGATTTTATTTCATTTTAATGTTAATATAACAATATTTTGTTTAAAGGATGGATTTCAACCTTTTTGGAAAAAAAATTTGTTTTTAAGAAAATATTTTTTAGGGTTCTCATATTTTATAAGAATCAATCAGGATTATGATTTTTTCATTTATAGTTTATTATAAAGTGTTTTATGAAAATTCATGGGTAGTAAATCTAATTTTATGTGTAAGTAAATGGTTATTTATTCTCAAGGTTTATTATGTTAATGGAAAACTCCCTTTTATTATCTCATGGATTTAAAATGGACTAATGGGTTCTTTCCTTTTTTTCCTTACTCATATTTTCATTCTCATCCTACAAATTTAAATGTTTTTTATAATTTTTAATGATGAGTAGGAATTTAGAATATTTCAATTTTAAAATGGTAATTATTTTTCATGAAAATAAAATGTGTTTTAGTTTGAAATTATTTTATTATGGAAGAAATTTATACTTAGAGAAACTATCCATCCTATAATCTATGGGTTTTTATGTAAGGGTTTTAACATAGTTATATTAAACTCAAAACATGAAATGATCTATTGGAATGAATGAAAGTGAATTATTGTTTAAAAATTAAATTATGGATTGTATACTTATTAGATCATTACATTTATTATGTGGTATCTCTATATAAAAATCAAGGTTGTAAGTAAATCAAACACCCCACATGTAAAAAGTGTGGAAAGAAGAATCATCATAACTTTCTCAAGGGAAAGAATAAATTTTTCAAGAATGGAGATGGTGGAAATAAATCAAATACATATATATGTGATATGAATAATCGCATGAATGTGATTGAAGATATTAATTTCTAGATGAATATCCATCTAGTTTTATGATGTTTCAACGATATAGAACATGTATATTATTCCAACTGATGCACTAAGCTATGAGTTATTAAATATAATTGATTACAAAAATAAAAAATTACAACAGATAAAAGAGGGATTATTTTATTACTTATAACAATGGTGGATCAATAAGATAATGTGGTGACAGGTACACTAGATATTCATTCATCAACTGTGAATTTATTGTTTGATTCTAGTACTAAGGATGATTTAAAGTCATGAAACTATTCAAAAACCACACCAAATCAGGGAGGATGAATTATTGACAATGACAAAATATCATGTAATTCTTACATCATGAGTATATAAATACTTCATAGTAAATATTTAAGGGATTAATAATCCATAAAACCGTATCATACATTCTATTATAGTATTTGATGGTATATTTGGAATTTAATAGATATATTCATATAAATACGATATCAATTTTTAGGAGAAGTAAATCACTTTCAATATCCTAAATTATCCTTTGATTCTATACAATTATATGGAGAAGGATGAATATAATTGGGATATTCAACACCAACATAGAAATTATTGCCTTGTTTTTAAGAATAGAATGACCAAATAATGGAAACAAAGGGGAGAACAAGTCATAAATCCATTCCCATAGTAATGTTATATGGGTTGATGTATCTGTGTATTGATTATTTTGAACCCAAAAAGATCACAATATAGAACATTCATCCACTACCATAGATTGATGGCTTCTTCGATCAGTGGCATGAAGATCAATGCTTCTCTAAATTTGACCTTCAATAATGATATCATTAGTTAATGGTAAATAATGAGGATATTTCTGAGACCAATTTTTAGATGATGTATCATAATTACATGTTCATATTTATGCCATTTAGACTCAATAATGATATATCAATTTTCATGGACTTATTGAATAGATACTTAAGAGAGTACCTAGATAAATTTAAGTTATTCTTTATAGATGATATTCTAATATACTAAAATATTATGGAATAATTAAAGAACATTTGAGTACCATGATGAAGACTTTGTGGAATGAGAATGTATTCAAAAAGTATATAAAATGTGAGTTACATATGGGGAAATAATCATTTATGATGAAAAATATCATATGTAAATGGATATCTATAGACCTATCGATGACTTAAGTGTTTAAAGGAATGGATTATACTAACATCTGTTATGGACATTCAAAGCTTCCTCAGATTAGTTGGTTACAATCAGGGATTTATATGAAACGTTTTCTAAATTTTTATACCAATTAACCTATATATCATGAAAAGATGTGATGTACGTCTTGTTAGACCCAAAAAGAGTTTTGGTTGTATTTTTATAAATAGATAAATACTATTATTATATATAATAAGTAATGGATGTTGAGAAAGGTAATTGAAATCAATATTGAAGAAAGTTGTATATGTGAAGTTGTCAATAAGATTACGAACCATCGACATGAGAATTGGATCCATATCATAGCTATGAAAACATGATCTATAACATTATTATGAGTAAATATGATCCATCATAATGGGATGTTGATAGAATGTTAGAAGCTACTCGAAATCATAGTGATCCAAGAATGAAAGAATTGATCAAAATGAGAATTTAGACTCTACAGCGAATTCACCTTAGGTATAATCATACTCAAATGATGCTGAGTGAGACTGAAAATATGGGATGTAATAGAACATCCAAGTATTGAATCTGATGGTTCTTTTTTGTTTTGTATTGCATAAAATATATGTTATCTATAAAACAGGTGTTTCTGTCCTTATAAAGTAATGGGGGATTTCTGATGCTTCCAATCGTATTGAGGCTCATATGGAATGAAATATGTTACTAGAAGAATTAGAAGTTGAAATAATTTCCGTTAGGAAGTTAGATGATGACATGTTGATCCTAAATATATTTGAAGGCATGAATATTTTATGATTACATGCTAATGTTTAGAGGAGAATAAATTTTCTGAAGTAAAATATTTTTTGTCTCAATTCATTGGTGTGAAAACACAAGATAAAGATTTATTAAAAGGTAGATAATGTTGATCGGATCATGAGAAGATGGAGATGTTGGCTTTCAATCAGAAAAATAACACACAAGGAACAAATATTTAGAGAAAGAAGATGTTGAATACTATATGTGTGTATCGTAATCATAGAAGGAAAGAAGTTAGAGAAGTTAAGGTTGTGAGAACCAATCAAACAGACATGGTGTGCCACCAAGAATCATATTAATAATGACACCAATCATTAGATAAAAATCAGAGGCAGAATTGTTTTGTTGTGAGTTTTTCGGACCAATGAATAAGAGAAAAAGAAAAGTTTTTTGGACTTATTTGATGAAGAATATTAGAAATTGATGAACAATATCATCAACCATGTTCATCAAGATAAATTTATTATTGTTTTTAATGTGGGATCATAGTTTTTCATTAAAAAGTAGGTCAAGATAAATAACGACTCTGGTATGAATTCAATTGGTCAAGATTCATTGGACTTGCACTGACATCGATTATCATAGCGAATATGAGACTAATCCATCTGAGGTCGGATGACTCAAATTAACATTATTAAATGCAGGATCATTAGTCAGATGAAAAATAAGAAAATATAAAACGCTTCAAGTATTCTCAAAAGTGTTGTCAGGGGATGGTTGATGTTTGATGAATTGAGAAGAATCATTTTTTGAGGTGTTTTTTAATAGTATGTATGTATAATCATCAAGATAGGACATGCGTTTTCTATATGTTTTGTTTTATTAATTGGTGCATAAAAATTTAATGATGTGTCTTTAGTTCTAATTTATTTTCAAGTGGGTCGGGAAAATCAGAGTGACAGTATGCCTCTATGGTAATGAGAAATTCGGAGTGGGGAATAGAAATCAGACATAATTTCGTTACGAAAATCCTAAGTGAGGAAATGTATTGAGAAAATACTATAAGGTTTGTCAAGAATTGATAAGTATTAAATAATTCAATGATAAATTAAATATTTCAAGGGGAATTTATGATTCTATATATTTTTTTAGTGAGAATTTTTTTCAGAATCCCTCATAAACCACTTTTGTGTCTCCTATAAAAAGAGATATTAATTTGTAATTTATAAAATGAATGTCATGTTCACGAGATAAGGTGGTGTGGTAAAAGTTTCTATAGAGAAAGAGTTTCTAGATTGATCATTCTTAAAGATTTTTTTAGTTAGAATAAGAATGAGAATATTATATTAATTTAATTATTTTAATGGTTTGAATCATGAGACCAGGAAATTTTATTGGGATTTTCAGGATGAGGAAAATAATTTCATAATTGTTTTAGTGGTATTTTGGATAAATTATATTTCTGAAAAGAAAAATTAGACTTGTTAATTAGTCTACGTATCGAACTATGTATTTTCATGAAGTCTAGACGAAGTTCTTGCATGTTGTTGGGTAAGAAAGTGAATAATTGTTTTTGAAGATCATTTTTTTGAAAGTTGACAAGGAAGAATAGTAACTTGTTGGGATGCATCTAGTGAATGTTTCTTAACATGTTACATAAATTTTATTTAATTATTTTTTTCTCTAAGGATCAAACATGCTATTGTATTGAACATAGTTCTACTTGAGTCTATAGGAATATCATACCCATTGTATCCACATAAAAGGATCGGTTCAAGTTGATTATGTGGTATGAAACTATTTTCATACCATACCATGGACATAGAAACTCTTTCTGAGTAGTGAACATTGTAAATACTTATGTTCATATGGATGTGTCCTTGTTTTGTTTTCATTAAAGTGAAAAATCATTAATAGTAGGTGAATGTTATTTCAATAGTAATAAAATATAAAAGAAAAATATATCACTGATTCACCACCTCCACCTCTCATTGATACTAATATCCTGGATGGGCACTTATAAGATGTATCAAAGCTAAATTTTCCCTTCATTTAGTTGTTACTGAAGTTCTTCATGAAGAAGTTTGGAGGGATAATCTAAGTTGTGTGAATAGTAAGGGGGTTCATATCTAAATGATAGTAATTATCATATGTAGAAATTTATAATGTTGCCATATCTTATTTTCCTTGGTTATTCTGATTCAAAAACTACTACAGATTGTTTTCCCCTGTTGTTAAGAATGATCCTCTAACATATTCTGACATGGAAAACCTTGAGAATAATGGAAGAGCTAAAAATGATTTACTCTCATCACCATATGAAAGTGAATTTTTAAAATTCAATGTAGTTTCAATATCTAATTGTATCTAGGATAAGTTTAAGAACATTTATGAATCAATTAGAAAAGTGAAGAAGGAAATGTCACAAATCTAGAGATTGAAGTATGAAGATCTCAAGATGGGTGTGTATGAATCAGTTGGTGACATCGATATCGGGGTAAATGAAATTGTTAAAACTATTAGGTAACTTCATGATGGATTTTACGATTATAATGTTTTCAAACATATCTTTAAAATTATTCCTGAAAAGCTTGGTGTTTTTGTTTCTTAATTGGAATATACAGATCTTGAAGATTTATCTCTGGATTATATTTATCTTACACTCATTACTTATGAAATGAGAAGGGAAATTTTATGAAGGGAAAAACAAAATTTGATCATGAAATTACATTCAAGGATTCTATGGAATAAAATTACAACTTGATTATAAAAGAAGAAACTATATATTTTAATTCTGAAAATGAGGTATGTAAAAACCCTAATGAAATTTTATGCTTTTGTTTTAAAAATGTCAAAACTGGTACAAGTAAATATAAAGTAAAACATACCTTAAAATGTGTTAGGTGTTGATTCCTTGGGAACTTCATTACCAATGTTTCTCAAAGAGGTAATGAATAATAAAGTTATGAAGATGAATGTAGGGAAGAAGGAAGAAGCCTAAGAAGATTTTGGAAGAAAATGGTGATAATGAAAATTCATATTCCAATGATAAAGGTAACATGTTATAAAAATCCATAAAGACAAGTTTTTTTCTATGGATGATAGCAGTGAAGAATTTATAAATGGTGCTGAAGAAAACATGTTTATTGAAATAGTTAATGAGGAGAGTTTTTCTAGATTTGAAAATAGTTTTTCTAAAATAGAAAACAATGAAGATAAATATGAAATTTTTATTTATAATGATATAGATAATACTTTGATTACAATATTTAACAACGAATAATTTAAAATAAAAAGTTTAGATGAAGATGAAAATCAAATATAATTTCATTTGAAATTTTAATTCAAATATTTCTTGAGAAAGAATAGGAGGCTAGAGAAAGAAATTATGAAGTTGAAAAATGAAGACACTTTAACATAAAATCAATAATGATTTCATTATAAAAACATTAATTGGTTAGAAGACATTAATGATTTGTATAAATCTATAGGGATAGAAAATAATTGTAAAAAACATATGTATCTAATGTTGAATGTAAAATAAGAATAATATGAACTTTTCCAATAAATACATTATAAAGATGAAAAGAGGAATACACTTTTTAGGAACTCTATTTCAGAATATGGTGAACATTCTTGAAAGATTAAACATGATAATGATCTAAAATTAACTTTAAAGGTTGAAAAAAATATGAAATTATTCTTTAGAAGAAGCGTGTTTGGAAAATTATATTTGTGGAAAAGGCCAACAAATAAGATAAGTCAAAAGTTTCCAAAAATTGTGTCTAAAAAATCATCTACTACTCCTTATTTCAATAAGTTTGGAATGAAATTAATGTTGAATAAGAAGACCTCAAGTGATATCATAACAATTGGGGTTCAACAAATTCTTGATGTAAAGGTTAATAATGTTGATGAGAAACATATCAACAATTATATATAGTATGGAAGTTACATAAAAAATTATTCCTTCTATTGGTATTACTGGTGTTGTGGTGGATTGGGGAACACTAATAATATTTTTTAGTTCAACCAAAAACAATAAAACTATTCCATGGGTTATAGAAGGCAAGGTTTTTGGGGGAATTAATCCTTAAAAAAGAAAAAAAAAATATGAGAAAAATATTTTGAAACCTGATAAAAATAAACATACTGATCTTGAAGAGGAAGAGTTCTTAGTTATTTGGCTAAAACAGGTAACAATGTATAGGGAGTTTTAAGAAGCACAAAAATCAGCTGCAGGAAAGTGGAATAAAATTTTATCAAAAAATTAGAACAAATTTTATACAAATATATCAATAATGTGTCATTTAAAGAACAACAAAAGTTGAAAGTGATGTTAAAAACATGGTCATGTTTCTAAAAGTTGATTTATAATCTTTCCCAACCCAGAATAAGATATGAAGAAATTTTTACAAACTAATGGTAACAAAAACATTAGTAATGTTGAGGAAGATTTAATATCCTTATCATAAGATTCTACAGAGGATAATAAAAATGTTAAAAAAATATGATAATGGTTTAAAAGAAGAAGAAAACATATCCAAGAAAAAATCTAATAAAAATAAGAAAATCTCAAAACTTTTAGAGTATCATCTATCTGATTATTTCTTTTAAGAAACCACGGAGGTTCCTCCCTATTCCCAAATTTTTTTTTTAGTTGTACAACCAAGTTGTGAATTGAGAAAGATGAAATAAAGAAGCCGATGATGGTGACTATCATAATATTATTATAAAATAAAGTAATGATGTTACAAAAAACAAATTTTTTGGAATGTTTTGTAAATTCACCTGAATATTGTGATATGGTTTTTGATATGGTTTTTTCTAACATTTACCCGAAACAAATCCTTTCTATATTTCCCCAAGAAATTAAAATTTTGAAGGAAACATGAAAAGGGTAGTAAATTAAAATTATGCCATGGAAAACATTTACAACATTGATTATTCCCTCCTATTTTCTATACCTGACTTGAGTATGTATACATTTAGTTGTTTAGTTAAAGTCTCTTTGTTGAGAAACTCATGTGATATATATATTATACTAAATAAGTGATTCAAGATTCTGAAATAAAAAGTTCCCACCTTTTGAATTTGATTGTCGATAAGGGAGGAAAATTTTCATGATGGCCCCTTTAAATTTTATTGTCAATATGGGGGAGAAAAGAAATATTGGGAGCAAAAAACAAATGGGTAGAATAAAAAGTGAGAAAATAAAACCAGTGGTACTATTTTAAAGTGGTTAAAGTCGGTATTAACTAAAAAACCCAAAGGGAGAGTTTGTTTGTTCCAAGTTGGGTTTTTCTTGTATTTTATGTTAATAGATCAATTCCTTGATTATGTTGAAGGAAAAATGTTTGTTGTAAAAGGTAATGGAAATACTGATTGAAGAAAGTTGTATATGTGAACCTCCCAATTGGAAAAAGAACCATTAACATGAGAATCATTCCCAGATCATATGTATGAAAATTAGATCTAGTACATCAGTATCAGCCAATACGATCCATATGATTAGGATGTTGATAAAAAATCATAAGCTCCTTGAAATTGTACTGATCTTGGAATGAATGCTTTAATAATAATTAGAAGTCATAGACTATAAGGAATTTGTATCTTTAATAATCAGGCTCAAACGATGCTAAGTGAGACTAAAAATTTGGGAATTAATAGAACATACTAGTATTGGATATGAGGGTTTTTTTGTTTCATTTTTCCTAAATGATATGTTAACCCGAAAATTGTTTATGGTATCCTTATAAATGAATGGATGAGTTTTGGTCTTTCCAATTTTATTGAGTATTGGAAAGAATGAAAAAAAAATATAGAATACTGGGAAGTTACAATATATTCCATGGGAAGTCATATGATGTAATGCTGATCATAAACATATTTAAATTCATGAGGAATCCATGATTACAATATGAAGTTTTGATAAGAATAAGTTTTGTGAAGTCAAAGATTTTTTTGTCCCTGTTCATCGTTATGAGAACACCTAATGTAGATATAAGGACCCTAACCCTAGTAGCCCCAAAAAAGTGCCTCACATTATTACATTGGTATAGATACAAGACTCTAATCCCAAATGATCGATAATTACAGATGTTTTGGAATCTATATTACATGCTAGAATCATAAATTACAATTGAAATTGTAAAATACAATATAGACTGTTCTTTGAGAGCACCAGAATTATCCAAGATTAACACAGAATAGCAATCCTACTAAAAATATTAGAATCCTATGAAAAATAAAACATGATAAATGGGTGAGATCAGATTCTCAGAAAGGGTATGTGTTTAGTGGAATCTATTATGAATAAATAGGAATAAAAATAATGCAATGTTTATAACTCAAACACGAACCATTTTAAACATAATGTTGAGAAACGTATGATAAGAATAAATGAAAAAAATAATTCCATATGAATAATTACATGTATATTTTACTAATTGAATAATCAAATGAAATATCCTCAACTAATCTCATAATGAGGTAATTCATAATACTGGACATCATAAACATATCAATATGGAATTATCCAATAAACCATACATAAACAGGTAAATACTTAGACAATACCCAAACTAGTATGTCTCATAAGACCTACTGATTCATAGAAAAGATATAGTGGGAATCACCCAATATTTACTACGTCCAATCTATTCCTCATATAAAAATGGTGAAGCATAAACGACATAAAAATTAATATTGAAAAACTAGAATATGAAATGTGAATACTTTAATCATAAACCATGAATGGTAAAAAAGTAGAACGTGTATAGTAAAAATGATCATAAACCCTTTAATAATTCTTTTTTTGTGGTCGAAAAATATATCACCATCAATTAAGAATAAATCCACCAAATTATATTGACATTGATGAAAATATTCTAATAAAATCATTAGAAAATACTTGAGATAAATAGAGGTTTTCACTTAGAAATCATTTATTTAAAAAATTGTGATGTTATAAAAGATAATTTTTTATTTTAAAATAAACATTTTTAAATTATAAAGGAAGTTTCATTACATTAAGGCTTCATGATAGTAGTAAAAGATTATCCTACCATATATGATAAAAAAATTCATTCCATTTTTTTTTCAAAAAGGCCATAATGTACCACATTTTAAAAATAAAAGAACTATTCCATTAAAACTATTTAATAAAAATTAAAACATGGGTAAAAAATAATTTAATATATTGTGGGATCATAGTGAAAATATTTTTAAAAAACTTGTATACGGATGAAAATATTCCTTATTCGAGAATTAAACATAAACAATCTTGAATAGTATTTAGATTATGAAATAACTATTACCCTGTATATTAATTTAGTTTAATGTGATTTAACCTCTTATATAATGGTTTAAATCATGTTATTAATTTATAATACAACCAAGTCCATATATATGATATCATATATTATCATTTTTATATCATTGTGTTAATAATATTTCACTATTACCATTGTTTCAGGTGTTAACTAGTTCATTTTACTATGCATATTGTGTCATGTAAGTCATATTTCATATACATGGGATATATTTATTCCATAAAAATTGGAATATTAAGTTCATATATATATTATTTTTACTAATTATATACTTTTTTATCATAATTATTGAATTTTTAACATGGAAGATGAATTGTATCGAGTTGTGGAGATGATAGGACTTACGTACGCAATTGATGATGATATAATTCCATTAATGTATATAGGGTAAAGAAATTGGATGGTATATTAATTATATAGAATGATATCATGTTATATTTATCATATATATAGATTATATCCATAATTATACACATCTAAATTAAGTGGAGATGAAAAAAAATTACATCACGACTTGGAGACGGTCAGTCGTACATACGCACGCGTAGTGATTTTATTTTTTATATGATGGATAAAAGGTGGAATATGGTTGTACCATAATCATTATAAAATATCATCATATATATTATACTATATTTGTTACATTATAATGAAAACAAAAAATCAATATGATGTTTAAGAATAAATGAACTTGAATGAGTTTGTAAAAATGATTACCTTTTTCTTTGGAGGACTTCCATTCGATCTCTACATAATGTATCAAGAAATGGCCTTTTTGGAATACTCGGACCTCTAAAAAATGTATAAGTATGTTGGGGGGAAAATTTTGTTTTCTTTGGTCGAGCTAGAAGGCTCAATGTGGTGTAAGGAAGTGAGGTTTGAGGTTCCCTTTTATAATTGTGGTGTAGGGCACTTTTGGAGACCCAAAAAATATTAAATTATTATAAAATAATTTTGAATTATAAATGGATGAAAATTGATTTATTTATATGATAGTATATCTGTGGTTCATAATCATCACAACTAATAATTTTTATATAATTTAGGTTTCATTATTACACATATCATTTGGTTTCAACTCTTTTTTTAAACCCTTTAACTCATACCATGACAACATGTGTTTTGACTAATTTTAGGTTAATATAGTAATTATAAAATGTAAACCTAACCATAAATGAGTCATGGATGAAATTTTGTACTTAGTCCCAATATTGGGTCTTATTTTTCATATTTATTTATTTAATATCATTTAAAAAAATATTATTGTTTTAATATAACATTAATTACAATTTTGATACTATTCATTACTTTGACTTTGAAAAAATCATTAAAACTGAATATAATAGAATCCACACTTCTAAAATATCAATAACAAGTCCAAATAATCTATAAACGTATTTTATAGAATTAATTATATCAAATTTTGTTTTTTAATTTTTTTTATTATCAATCATTTGATATTTCCATTGATTAAATAATTACTACATCATTATTGTATAATTCTTTAAGGTAATTATTAATTTATTAAAAATTAAAAATAAATTATCAAAACGAAGATAAATATTTTATCTTTCAAAATAATAATTTTAGTAGAATTTATCTTCTATATAAAAAAATATTAAAAATTATATAATTATTAAAGATATTAGTATGACATCTTCATCTTTTATTTATGTAAAATATAATAAATTTTTGACTATCATCCAAGTGGCATAAAGAACCTATTTACATATTTTGGTATAAGAGACAAAAGTAGTTCACCCCATAGAATTTAAATTTCCATCACACTAAGTTGTTGTTTGTGATTATTTATCCACATATGATTATTATTAGAGGTGACTAGATGAGCTATATTGATTAGATGAAAAGATATTTTATACTATGCATCACATGGAAGTCTATTAGAACCGAATAACACATGATTTTAACAAGAAGGTTAGCCTATCTTCATTCCTATAAGGATATTTGGTTTTGGTCCTTAGGAGTTTGATTATACAAGGAATGAAGCCTCAAAAACATGAGATAAAGTGGTAAGGACGTCATTCTATACATAAGGTCTACTCGATTAGAGTTTATTCCTTATTCTCAGTGGATGGAGAACTCAATATAGCTCCCACCAATGCAAGGTTCCTGAAGAAATAATTTTTTTAATCACAAAGAGTACGTCCTAGTTGAATGACATTAAACTGCATAGAACCATATACATACATGATATATGATATTAAATTGGATATCATCTTCATCCTTGTCTCATGATGTTAAACTACATGGAAAGATGTCCTCGTCACATGACCTGAAACTAAAAAACACCATTTTTCCTCATTGTATAGTTAACATATCCTTTATTTGAAATTAATAAATCCCCCAAGTTACCACAAATTGACTTTATTTATGGTCCCTTAAAATATTATTATATTTCATGTATAAGAATTACTCACATAATTTCCCCTCCCTAGGAGCACACGAACCCTATTTGTCCCTATGTTTGAATCAAATCTACATAGGGATGCCATTTAAATAACAATGTGTGGATTGATTCTCATTTCAATGAGATAGATTGTGACACCCATATCTCCTATATTGGGCTCATCCACAACCAATACATAAAAAATTTACCCTTTCCTTTTATATGACTTAATTCTTTGTTGGGAACCCTTCCAGAAAATATGGATTTATTCTCATACCATTCTGTATTTTGGTCCCAACCATTATTCTAGAAAGTATTAAATCCCATATTTCTCAATTCAACATTCAATTGGTGTGGGGAACCATCCTAAAGAACTACATGTAGCTTGATTCTTATCTCATCAAGATACACAATGATTCCTAGATCACCAATCCCGGGTCATCCACAATGTTGAAAAAGTCCCTTAACCCCGTGTTTATACAAATCAAACCTGCATAGAGATCACATTAATGATGTTTGTGTGGCTTGATTTTTAACTCATAAAGATACATAACGATCCCCATATCTCCAATCCAAGGTCCAACTATGATTAATCATTAGTCCCCTTTACATCCTATGTATGAATCTGATCTATACATGGAACCTACCAAGAAATATGTTTTCCTTGATTCATTCCCCTTGAAAGATACATAGTAATGCCTGGGTCTTATCCCCTGGTCCATCCGCAATTATTCTTTCATGTTTGTTCACCCATGTGCTTCATGTATGATGATAATCTGCTTGGGAAAAACTATGTATGGCATGATTCTGATTCCAATGCGATACGTAGAGATGCCTAGATCTCCAATCTCAGGCCCATTTATGACTACCCCCTCCTAACATCTAAATCTAATTGGTGTGGTGAATTATCTTCAAAAACTACATGTGGATTTATTCACATTCCAATGAGATACACAGTGACACCCATATCTTCTCTCTCAGGTCCATCCATAAATAATTAAAAATATCCCATTCCCTATGTTTATGAATCAAACTTTCTTGGTGAACATTTCAATAACTATGTGTGGCTTGATTCATATCCTAATGAGAAACATAGTGATTCTCATATCTTCAAACCATGGTCCAATTGTGATTTTGGAAGAGAAAACACTCTAATTTTTTCCCATGGATAAGTCAGATCTATGTTGATATTTCTTCCAATACTTTTATGTTTTTTATTTTTATAATGAGATACATGGTGATTCCTAGAATTCCTTCTTTAGGCTCAACCAAAAGCCAGAAAAATATCAAAATCCCTCTACCCCACATTAAAACCTGATTGATATGGAGAACAATTTCAAGAACTACATGTGGCTTGATTCTTTCCCCAGAAAGATACATAGTGACGCTCAGGTCCTTTACCCTATATCATCCCCCATTTAATTATTATACCCTTATCCTTCCCTTGGGTAACCTTTGTGTTTCAAATTACTCATTTCCCTCTCCTTGTTTCTCACTTCAAGTACAACTCATGTGGGAATTTGAATTGAGTAAATATCTTCTCTACATAAATAAGGTGTCTCAATTAATATTTGTTTTATCAATGGTACTGGATGTAAGACCTTAAACGTAAAACTCTATGTCCCCGCAGCGTGATGATTAACTACATGGACCTTCATTCAAGAACTATGTATGGCTTGATTCTCACCTCTTTAAGATATATAGTGACATCTAGATTTTGAATCTTGGTACTATCCCCATCACAAAGTAAAAAATCCTCTAATTTTCCACGTATGAGTTATATATACACAAGGAATTAAAATACAATTTATTACATTACACATGAACCCATATCTGTTAGAACTACATGCGGCGTGATTCTTTCTCCAACAAGATACATAGTGATGCTTTGACCCAATACAAAAGTTCAGCCACAAAGAATTTTGAAATTATATGTATAGAAACCTTAGTCCTTACTACAATAAAATAAGCTACATGCCTATTGTTTTTACCAAATGATATAAAGCTATACAGATTCACCCTTTCCCTTCAAGTCGGGTAATTTTTAGTCATCAATACAGATCTTTAAAATGTACGGTATTCAAAGAACTATGTATTGCTTGATTCTCATGTCATTTTAGATACTTAGTGAAAACTAGGCCTCATATACTATCCATGTACATAGGATAAATTATACTTATCTAACTCTTTCATATGATTAAAATCAATACAGAATATTTTATTTTTCTCTCTCTCCTCATAGAACCTATAAAGGGAACAAGAGATGTCTCGTTTATATATATGAGTCATATCTATTTAAGTATCTCCTAACTCATTGCCAGTATCGATCCAAAATATTCCTTTATTCATTGGGAAATTCAACTTTTTCACAACATACTGCTAATCATGAAATAATATCAGATACTCATAATCTTTCTTCGGTTTCTTATGGTAGAATTTATGATAACTGAGAGATACTTCCCATAACAATGAAATATTTTCCCTAGTTTTCTTTTCATAAAATTCGCCTACTTAACTAGCCTATCAGCCTAAGGATGACTCTATTTGGCTATACAGCACATTCCCAAGTTGTCCCTGAATAATACAACCCCCATAACAGGTTTCTAAAATAGTGGTAACATCATTCATGGGAGAGGACTTTTCGGTCCCTTTATGCTTTAATGATGGTATGCAGGAACCCATAATCAAAAGTGCTCATCCTTTTTGTATTTTTTTCATATCCTTTCTCCCAACCTGAAAGTCTCCAAGATTATAGTTTACATTTTCCCAATCCATATGTTCAAATCATATTGGAATGACCATGTTCCATTCAACCACATATCCTCCATTATTTCAATAATATTTTTTTCCTAATCATATGACCCAAAACTAAAGGCACTATACTGCCTATGTTTGTGTCAGACCATAGTATAGAGAGTATTCCTCCAATTCTAGGGAGATCTTGACTGGAAATATCCCTTCTGTATTGAAGTAATTTTATTCATAAAACAAACGACTGTACTTAAGGAATTACAAATCTCCAGAAAAATTCATCATCTTTATGAAAATATAATGTCTGAATTATTGAGAGATAATTTAAAAAATTATTATTTACATTCCCTAGTTAGACTTGCATAAAATTCATCTACATAATGGTCCTTCCATCCAAAGGATTCTACTGTTTGGATATGAACTGCATGCCCTAGTTGGCACTGCATAATATAGCGCACATAACGGGTTTGTTAAATATCAGTAACATCATTCATGGAGGAGACCTCCTCTAAATGAAATTATCCATTTTCCAATTACATTCTTTAGATTTATTTATCACAAAAACACATCTTATAAATCTCCCTTTCCATTCCAGAATATGGATGCACATTTCCAAACAAATTACAAAAATTTAGAGGTCCATTAAATATTCGGTCAAAGACAAATACCTTAAATCACATACATTAATGTCCTTACTCCATGACTTCAAACTGCATAACATAATTTCCTTTATGCAAGACTTTAAACTAAACGGCGCCCTATGATCATACTGGGTGATTTTAAACTACACAACACCATCATCCATTTTTAGAAAATAGCCTTCAGCTCGTGACATTGGTTATTTGACAACATGTACCCTCCTTCATATAACAAATTAATGTAGGATTTTGTTTCCCATTAAAGGCCAATGTTGCCACAGATGGACCTATTATTCTCAGAAACTGTTCCTCAGAAAATCCAGCCACTATGGTCTTGAGACATCTAAATCTTAATCCCATTTTTCTATTAGCAATATAATTTAAAAATTACTTGGAAATCCTTTACCATGCTATGTATTATGGGCCCTAGTTGGCCTTTCATAGCCACTGTAATAGGTTTTTCATTTTGTGTAAGCATCAATCTTAGTAGAGACATCATTTATTTCTATACATTATGTTTTAGATATGGTGAACATAGAAAATTCATAACTCAAGATTCCATTTGGATGTATCTTGAAAATATAAGGAACATCCAGCAATCAATCCTTGTTAGAGTTCTAATTTCAAAATTCATGGTCAAATCTATTCAAATTAAATGCTTACTTTATTATTCTAACATGCATGAATTTAAACTACACACCAAAAGAGAAATAATACACACCAAGATGAAATCCCACAATGGGAAATCTAGAAAAATGTCAATGTTCAACTCGCTAGACCTTCACTATGTACGGTTTACGTAATACTGAGTGATGACAAGTTAAATAGAAAAACATGTTTGGATGGAGACCAAAAAATGGAAGCCTAAGACAGATCCAAATTTCACCGACTAAGTCCTCTCCATATAGGGATTAGGTAAAAAAATAGGGTGATAACTCAAAATAAACCATGTTTGTTGGATTTTCCATTTGACCCTAGAAATTTTCAAACTACACTTGTTAGGGCCCATGGAATAGGAAGCAATTAGAGAATCCTTCCATGATTAAGGTTATTATAAATTATGCCAAATGATTTTGGAATGATTCAATGTTACCTACAGTTACCTTAGAACAATATTCTTTTCATTACGAATAAATCTAATTCTAGAGGGAGTTTTTTGGCACCATGAATTGTGTTCCACACACTTTTAGGAAGAATTGATTATGTGAACTTCACTTAGACACCAAATTCTATTTTTGAGTAAAAATTTCTTCATGTCAGATAGATAATATTGGATTTTCAAGGGCCGCAACTGAAAAAAACCTCGACTAGGGTCGAAAATTTCACCGTGTGACTCTTTATTTTTTATGGGGGTTAGTAACATAAGTAAAGGAACTCACCCAAAGGTCTAGTAGTATATCCTGATATTGATCTTGAGTAGGGGTGTGGGGGTATATCCCCTATGATATGGATATGTAAGTTCTCTATAGTGGTTTGACTAATCCCTATAGGATGTACACCTATGCAAGGGTGTTGCGCCTACAACTTGTATGGCCCAAAAGTTTTTCCACCTCCTGTATGGGACACCTGCACTATGGACCTGCACCACGGACCTATGAAATACACTTACACTAACGACCTAGGCAGATCAGTTCTTTTTCCACCCCTACACGGGATAGCTACATCGTAGACCTGCATCATAATCCTATGCGAACAAAATCCTTTGACCAGGGTCCCATGGTTGCTTATAAATTGGTCTCTTAGGCTCTCCATTTCTACAACTAAAGAATAGGAAGAACTCCCAATGATCTCATTATGTTTCTTTTTCGGTTAGATCCACTAAATTTTCTTAGGTAGCATTCTAATGCATAGGAGAATAGAGATTTAATAGGGATAAAAAAGATCAAAGTCCCTTTAGGGTATAATATACAAGTTACTTGATAGACGAACCTCTTTTTATAAAAAACTTCACCTACTCAATGTCCATTCCTTAAGAAAAGACTTGTGAGAGATTCTTATGAGGATATCAAGGGACACTTAGGGTTATTAAGTTAAAACCTCTCCCAGGTGTTGTTTTCCAAATAGTTTTTTACCTAAAGAATACCAATGTTTCACAGACTTATTCTCCGGGTACTGAGCCTTTTTCTTTCTCCCTCCAAGGACCTTCACAACATACCTATCTAGCATACCTACATGACATACCTACGAGGAATACCTATGTGGGCCACCTATGCTCAGGGCCAACGTGAGCCATCATTACACCCACTTTTAATCCACTCATAGTACGTCTTCTCCAACCTTTGATTTCATGACTAAAAAAGACCAAGTTGAAACCTACAGCAATAACTCCTGATTTATAAAACATTAGGTAAAGTCATATTTGTGTGTCTCTAATGTGGTTTTATATTTCTATGGTTATTTTATTACCACATATTTCTTAAAAGGGTGTCAAGATCCTATAGATGTCTGTAGTATTGTATTTTTATGGTTATGTAGACCCTTACCCTAGGGTCAATGTTGGGGAGTTCCCAGTCTCAAGGATTGGAGATTGGACCATGTCTGACCTTTCCCATCTCCAAGTCATGGAGCCTCCAGTTCCCAGTTGGGAGGTGAAATATCATGCATTATTTTCCCTTCATTGAGGAATTGGATCCTCCTCCAGCTGGAGAATAGATTGTAGGGAATCCATCCTTGGGTAAACTTGAAAGTTGTCACATAGAAGGTTTCAATATCTATCCTCTATAAACCCTTAACCTCCATCCCTTTCTTAACTTTGACCACCATCCATTGTATATAGAACATAGGGAAACATCGTAGCCATGACCACTTTCATCATAGGCCCGACCTCTTCCATCAGAGGAGGATAAATCATGTGTAATTTGTTCAATATTTCACATCCTCTTGTTTCTAAAACCAATAATGAATCACATTGTCTAAGAGGTTTGTATTGATCATGACATCATCAAAACCCACCTGAAGGAATGAAGTATGAGAGCATTGATCTCCACCATAACTGGAATATGTTGGAAGCCTTCACCTAAGGCCCGAGCTCACTGTACATCTTCCTCAGGAGTACAACTCTAATTCCATTAATCTAGGCATACTCCATAGGAGTAAGCCTTGAATTAATCCCCCTATGAAAACTCCATGAGTTAATACATCTCTCATTGACCCTTTTAGAATGGCATCCTCTTAAAAGAGTAAGGCCAAAAAAAATTTGCTTAAAGGGTCATACTCCCTTGAGAGACTTAACAGACTATGTGGGCTTTGATTCCTTTCCAAATGGGATGCGTAGGAACCATCCCTTAGGTTAAAACTTGTCACTCTAAATCAAATATGGTCTCTCTTGGACACATTCCCATCTAATTCAAATTGGAGTCTTATGTCACTTCCAAGTTCTTTAGGCTGTTTTGACCTAAGTCACTCACCAAGCATTGACTAGGAAACCTCCACCATGATGTCCTTACCACACAACGTTAAACTATATGATTGGGTCCTTATCACAAGATTTAAAAGGTCTGATGTGTCCCATTAAGTAAAACTGAACTATGTGGGTTCTGATTCCTTTCACAATGATACGTAAGAATCCCACCTATGGGTTCAATCCCAACATTAAAACAAATTGTGTCTCCCCAGATGATGCTAAAATCCGGAGTAAATATTGTCTACCTGGATGACCATAAACTATGGAATAAACCTTTGTCTCTATAGATGATGATAAATTCCAGAGTTACATTTGTATATCTGGATGTCCATAAAATTCTAGACTTCCTCACTAAATTTCATAAAAATTAACATACTCTTGATATAACCAAATAATATCTACATAGTATATAAGAGGATACCATCAATGGAGAACCTCGGATACACACATTTATCTACATTGATGAATAACCTCAAATACATACAGATAATTATGAATTCCATATATTCTAATATTTTATTGCTATTATAGGGATAAATCACTTCATACATTGTAATTAAAAAAGGATTTATGAACATATCTTAAATATATAAGAGAGTCCCATAGTAGGTAATAATTTCCACCAAAAGGGTGCAATGAGCCCAACCTTCCATCCTCTCTACAAATGTGAGTTATTAATCCTAATAGGTCAAAAAAATCTAAAAACGCTTTCCTTTGGAACATAGGTCCATTTGTATACAAAATCTTTGTGTCTTTCCGATTCCATAAACAAAACGTTTGGAAACCATTCAGAAATAGTGATTCCTAACTAGAACACACATTCTTATAGAAAGAGTTACGTATGCAGTTTTCATAATTCTTTAGAAACCTCGTAATTTTTACTTCTAATTTATAAACATTCTTTTCATATTTATGTCTTATATTTAAGAATTATCTCTCCATTTCCAATCTCTGTTCACATGAGAAATATTATTCAAAGAAAATTTCCTTAAAATTATTTCATTACATGTTTTCTATTTCCTCTTCCTATTTAGTGTTCTTAATTAATAGACACCATTGATCTGCATCACTAGATAAGAGATAAACGTTCATGAAAACCTTATTCATTTCTTTACATCCCAAAGAGAGATAAAATATTTTCTATGTAACTTATCCATTTATTAGCTAAAAATGGATTTCTATTACCATTTAATGATGTAGGTTTTTGTCTTATAAAGTTTTCTAACCTTGTTCCTCCGCATTGTGGATTATTATGATCTATACGGGTAAGTTTATTTTTCAAAACCAAATTATATTTTCCTAGTATAGTTATAATTTTTCAATCACTGTTTTTAGATCTAGTTCCAGCATCATATCTTACATAAGAGGGAAATCCCAACATTTATTATGTTTCATTGATATAGCTTTCATTCCTTCCACAATACATCATTTCTAAAAAATTAAATACACTAGATTAGATCACAACATTATGAAACATAATTTATAATATCATAAATAGTGAATCATATAAGAAAACTGAATATTAAGGTATAACTAATCTCAAATCTTAAACTATATTTAATTGGATATATTTCCAAGAACCATTCATGTGGTTTCACTCTCTAATATGGTCCCAAAGGTTTCAACTAGACATTCTCTGATACCAACTGTAAAAACCCCAACCACAATAGCCCGGAGTCGGCATCTCAATTTATTACATTAGAATAGATAAATCATTTTATTCCTAAAGGACCAATCAATTTAACAGTTTTGGAAGTAATATCACATACTTGAAACATGCATTCTAATTGAAACTATAAAATAAAATATAGTCAATCTTTTAATAGAACCAATATTAACCAAGATTATCCCAAATTATAAATCATAATATACATATTAGAATCCAGGGAAGAATAAAACATAAGAAAATGGTGATATCAGATGCTCGTTAAGGGTAAGCGTAGAATGGAGGAAATTACAAATAAATAATCATAATCATTAAGGAAATGTGTATAACTTAAAAACTATCCATTTAAAACATAATATTCTGCATAATTTGAAACGAATAAATGAAAATAAAATAATTAAATATAAATAATCCCATGGATATTATGATAATAGAATAATCACAAGGAATATCAATAACTATTCTTATAATGAAGGAATACATAATTTCAGACATTATAAACAAATTGTCAAGGGTTCGGCCAAGACACCATGCATAAACAGGTAAGGCCTCAACCAATATCCAAACTATTGTGCCCCATGAGACCTACAAACACATCAAGGATCTATAGTGGGGTCCACCCATCACTTACTAGTCTAATTCATTCCTCATATAAAAAGAGTGAAACATAACAAACATAAACAATCAAATTGAAAACTATCATAAAAAATATAAATACATTAACCATAAACCATGAATGGTATCTATGTATCACATCTATAGTAAAAATTATAATAAACCCTTAAATGAAAATTATTAGATGGTATCAAATGATATAAACCTCAATTAATCATAAAATCCAACAAAGGATGTTAATATATATTTACATATTCTAATAAAATCATTAAAATTTACCTTAGGGAAATATCTTTTTTTAATTTGAAATCATTTTTTTAAAAATATGTAGATTTATAAAAGAATATACTTTCCTTGAAAAGAAACTTCTACACTTATAAATGAATCTTCAAAACATTAAGGCGTCATGAAAATGGTAAAATATTCTCCTACAATATAAGTTAAAAACATTTCTTCTTTTTTGTCAAATTGGTCATAATGTACCACATTTTGAAAATAAAAAAAATAATTCCTTTCAAAAATGTTTAATAAAAAGTAAAGCAACGATAAAAATAAATTTAATTTATTTTACAATAATTTTAAAAATATTTTTAAAAATATTTTTAGAAAACATAGACATTAAAAAAAATATTCCCCAATTGAGACTTAAACATAAATAATCTCGAATAATAATGATATTGCGAAGTAACCCTTACCATGTACATTAATTTTGTTGAATGAGAATTAACCTCCTATATAATGGTTTAAATAATTTTATTAATTTTTTTCATAAACATATCCATATTTATGATATCATATATGATCATCTTATTTCATTTCTTAAAAATATTTCATTATTACCCTTGTTTGCGGTGTTAACTGGTCATTTTCCTATGAATATTTTATCATTTAAGTCATGTTTATTATGAATATGAAATATTTATTTCATATAAATAAATATATTAACATCATAGATATTATAAATTCTAATTATATTCATTTTTATAATCATTATTGAATGGTTATTATTGAAAATAAATCACACCGCGTCAAGGAGATGATAGGTCGTACATACACATGATTGACTATATCATTCCCTTAATGGTTAAAGGATTATGAATTGGATGGAATATTAATCATAAATAGTTAATATAATGTCATATTTTTCATCTATATCAATTATATACTTCATTATACACATCCAAATAATGTGGTGATGCAAAACATTACACCCTAACATGGAGACGGTATGTCTTACTTATGCACACGCAGTGCTTTCCTTTTTTGTAGTATGAATAAAACGTGGGATTTGGTTTTACCATAATCATAAACAAAATATAATAATATATATGATAATAGATATATTAATTTATTATGGAAACAACACATGAATAGTAAATAGAATAAGAAATGATCTTGAATGAGTTGGTAAAAATGATTACCTTCTTCTTTGGCGGACTTCTTTTAGATATCTTATTAATGGATATATAAATTGTATTTTTGGGAGATCATAACCTCAAAAACATGGATAAGGATTTCTGAGGATAAATATTCTTGTTTTATTTTATCTATAATTATAAAATTTGTTTGAGCATGTGGGCGAGGAGATGCCCTTTTATAATTTAGGTGAGGGGAAATTTGGGAAACCCTCAAAATATTAAATTAACCTAAATTAATCATCAATTACAAATGGATCCAAAGTGACTTATTTATAAGATAAAATGAGGATGGTTATTAATCCTATAAAACAAAAATTTATAGATAATTTTATGTCTCATTATCACCCTTGTCATTTGGTTTTAACCGTTATTTAAACCTTTTAACTCTTAACGTGACAACATGTGTTTTTACACATTGAATGTTAATATTGTTACTATAAAATGCCAAATGAACTTTAAATATGTAATGGATAAAATATTAAATAATATCCAAATCGCTAGGATTAATTTTTTATTTTTATTTATTTTATAACATTTAATAAAAATATTATATATTTTAATATAACATTAATAAAAATTTTGATATTATTCATTACTTTGACCTTTAAAAATAAAAAATACAATATATATTCAAAAAAACTAATAAAATATCACTAAAATGTATAATTTATCTATAATTTTCAGTATTACATTATTGATTTCAAATTATTTTTATTTTAACATTTTTAATATAATTTATTTGATATTTTCATTAATTAAATAATTTTTATATCCTCATTGTATAAGACATTAAGGTAATTATTTATTTCTAAAAAATTAAATAAAATAATCATGATTAAGATAAATATTTATATATAAAATAAATATTTATAGTCAAATTTATCTTGAGGATGACCCTATATAAAAAATTATAAATTTATTAAGTATATGAGTTTGAAATCATTAATTTTTATTTAAATAAAATATAATAAATATCATAATCCCATCCAAATGGATTATAAAGGTTATAATCATTGACCAAGGATTATTTTGTTCTACACTCACTCATCCAATGAAATTTTTAAAAGTTTTTTGCTACGTTTATAATATATATTATTTTATTTTTACACTTAATTGCTTTACTTACCATTAACCATGTTAACAAAAAACCTTTTAATGTTATGATTCATAATGTCTAAAAATTAAATAATAATATATAGAAAATTTGGACCCACTGATTAAATATATGGAATTTATTTTCCCAAATTCAAAGCACATTAGTTTTAGTAATTAGTTTAAAATTGATCCCATTGACGGAATGAAAAAACAAGTTTTAAAGTGAAAATGTTGAAAAGTTTGAAATTTTTTTATATCCAAATTCAATGTGAATTTGATTCCAATGACCTAATTTTTATTAACTATTAAAAAATTTGATCTGATTATACTTTAAAAACAATAAAAATATAAATTAACACTATAAATTATTTGGTTGAAAAAGATGTTTTCAATTAAAATTCAATAGTTTTTTACTATTCATCAATACAAGAAACTTATCGGAAAAATACAAAAAATCAATGAAAAGTATATTTTTATATTCCAATTTGAAATAAGAATTTTATTTTTCAATATTAATTTATAAAAGTGTTAAAAACTATATTTAAAATAAGTTTTCCATCAAAAGGTAGTAAAACAGTCTTTATAAATATATGGTTTTTATGCATAAAAATTGTATTTAATTGTATATCAATCATAGAAAACATATAAGATGAATGTTAAACATTAAATAAATATAATTTTTATTAAATTCATTCAATTATAATAATTAATTTCATATAATATTACAAAAAACTTTTGGCACATAATAATAGTACTTTTAAAAACATTACGTTTATATTAAATTGGTTTTTATATTTAGTTTTCATTATTGGGAAAAAATGAATACAATAATTTATTAGTATATTATTGTTAATCCTATTCCTAAAATCCAATTTAATGGTTTTGAGCTTATTTAATTTCAAATAATAATATTAATAGTATATCATGGTTTCATTTAAGCTCGGTGTTGTGTGCAATGAAAGCTATCAAAAGGATTAACAATAAAAAATAAGACATACAAAAAAAATCCTGGAGTGTCATATAGATTTGTTAAATGGACGATAAGGTTGATTGGATCATGAGAAAATGAAGATGTTGATTTTCAATCTGACTAAAAATCCAAAAAGGATAATTTCTTCATAGAAATAAGTTGTAGAATTTTGTAAGTGTGTATCAAAGTAAAAGAAGTAAAGATGTTAACAAAGTCGGAGCTGGTGGAACCAACCTATCTAATGAAAGGTGTCATTGAAAATAGGAGTCATACTGAAACTGATCATCATTTGCAAATCGAAGGTAGAATTGTTTTGCTGGGGGGTTTTCGGACCAATTAATAAGAGAAAAATAAAATTTTATGGGTACTGTTGTAAATAATAAAATCAAAGACTGATCAAAAACATATTCATTCATGTTCATCAATATAAATGTTGGACTGGTTTTCATGTGGGATCTTTGTTTTCATTAGACATTTAGGTAAAGAGATAGAATTACTCTGATATAATTTCAATTGGATCAAGAGTCATCATACTAGAACTAACACTGATTATCATTGTGAAGTCAAGATTAATCCATGTTACACAGGCTACAATGGAAAACATTATTAGTTGCAGGTTCATCACTTTGAATAAATATTTGAAAAAGAGAAATGCATCAAGAAGTATCAAAAGTGTTTTCAGTGGAAGATTGACGTTTGAAGAGTTGATAATAAGTATTTTGTTTGCCAATTTTTTTCTCCAGCTGTTGGTATGGATATTCATAAAGAAAATACATGTTTTTTTTCATATGTTTTTTATCAATTTATCTAGAGAAACATAATGAAGTATCTTTTTGAAAAATTTATTTTCAATTTTTTTGTGAAAATCCGAGTAACTATATGCCTCAATAATAATGAGAAACTAAAATTGAAGAATCAGAGTGATACGTAATATTTTTAAGAATTTATGAAGTGGGATGATGTATTTAGAATATTATAAAAGTTTCAAGAAGAGATGATAATCATTGAACAAGTCAAAGATGAATCTGAGATTCATGGGGAATTTATGATTCAGTAAATTTTGTTGAGGTGGAATGTTTTTTAGAATCCTACATAAAATAATTTTGGATCACCTATAAATAGAGAAAGTACATTTTACTTTCTAACAAAAATTTACTATTCAATAGATAAGGCAGCGTGATGAACGTTTATAAAGAATAGGAGTTTTCAGATTGAGCATTTTAGAGTAATTTTTCTAGACAGAAGAACAAGATGAAGATCGTATTCCATTTATTATCGTATTGGGCTAGATCATCAGTCTAGGAAATCATATTGAGATTTTCAAACTGAGGGGAATCAGTACTGAATTATTTTATCATTATTTTGGCTAAATTATATTTCTATAATGAGCAATTATACTTGGGAATCAGACTTGGGACTCAGAATGAGTATCAGACTGATTATCATTATGAAGTCTAGAATAATTTCTTACCTACTATTGGGTAATAAAATTAAGAATTATTTTGAAGATCATATTTAAAAAAGTTGAAAAGGAATCATAGTAACCTGTTGTGAAGCATCTCATCAATGTTTCTTAAAATTCTATACATATTTTACGACATCTTTGTTCTAGAAGGAGCACACACTATTTTATTGAACATAGTGCTACATGAGTGTAAGGGAATATCTTATTCATTGAATCCACAAAAATGATTTTTTATGGTTAATTATGTGTTATCAAAATGTTTTGATACCATCCTAAGGGAATATATACTTTTTTTAAGTGGTTAACATTGAAAATAAATATGTTCTTGTGGATGTTTGAAATGTTTTTCATCAAGGTAAAAACTCATTAATAGGAGGTGAAGGTCATTTCAAAACAAAGTAAACCTAAAATAAGAAGATATCACATAATCACCCACTACCCCTCTTTGGGATACATAGATCATGGTTAGGAACTTACATGTCTAGAGAGATTAATGTGAACAGATGTTCTTGAATCTAATTAATAGGAATCTACTAAACCAGTAATCACTCTAATAATAAGTTGGGATGAATTTATTTTTTACAATAATTCATCAAAAAGTATTTGGTTGTTTATACATGAAAAATAATAAATTTACAGGTTATACAATAAGACATTTCATGTTGAATGAGTAATATTATATTACACATGACCTAGTTTTGGATATGATAGTCTTTTCCATGAAGATATTGATGAATTGTCTCTATGAATAGAATATTGATATATATAAAAACCAAAGGATCCTTAAATATGTATTCCCTTAAAAGGATCTCAATATTCTTCAATAGATACGCCTAGAGGTAATATAGGATTATGAATACATAATCCACTATGATCTAGGGAATGAAAATAAATTAGCTGTTGTACTGAGTAGAGATGATCCTAAAGCCTTATCAATGGTGTGGGTTGAAACAAATCCAATCTTCATGGACATGAAAATTATGTAAATGAAATTCATAAATAAATGAACATAATCCAAAATTTCTTGACTAATTTCTCAACTATCCCATTTTGAGAAAATTAAGAAATATTGATGGAGTGATATGCAGCTACAGGAGAAGGTGAAAGCTATAAAAAAACTAAAATCATCAATATTCAACATTGATGCTGTATGATTTATGTTATTTTATAAATTAAATTAAATTCCATCTGACATGGAGATAAATAAGGATCCATTAATTGATAATCATATCTTTACATTCTCCTTAAATCTTAGGAAACACAAATATGTATAGAGATATCTAAGAATTCTATTGGTTGAATAATATTAAGAAATAGATTTCATTATATATATCAATGTTCCTGGGGTACAGTAGGTAAAATCTAGGATGTAAACATTCAAATGGAAAATGAAACCATTACTCATACCTATAGGGAAATAGGAATAAATCACAATGGATATTTTAATGTGTCTTATTAATACATTAAAATGGAAAAAGTTATATCGGTTGTGGTTAATAATATTACATTGAATAATCATATCAATGATAGTTGAGATGAATTATATCTCAATAAA
Organism: Viscum album; assembly: GCA_963277665.1. Classification (NCBI taxonomy): domain Eukaryota; kingdom Viridiplantae; phylum Streptophyta; class Magnoliopsida; order Santalales; family Viscaceae; genus Viscum; species Viscum album. The sequence continues at coordinate 334,317,868 of OY728150.1, forward strand.
ATTATAGGTATTGACATTAGATAAGTGGTATGGTTTCGAAGAACACCACAATCTATTTTATCTAATTTAGCTTTAATGTTCACCTCAATGATATAGAAAATCCATTAGTATTCTTTAAACATATAGTCATAATTTAATAAATTCTATCACCCCCAAAATAATGGTCAATTTGGAAAGATCATACAAACACTTGAGGATATGTTTATAATATGGTAAATTGTTTTTAATGGAGAAAAGGACCAATATATTCCATTGTTTAAGTTATCATAAAAAATATTTCATTCAGTCATTCTAATGGAGCCATATTATGCTCTCTATGGGAAAAATACAAAACTCCTCTATGCTAGGATGATGTTTGTGAAGGAATGTTTCTAGAGAATGAAATGTATGATGAAATTGTAGAAAAGGTCAAGATATTCCATCAACACATTAGAATTCCTCATTGTTGAAAGAATATTTATACTAATATCATTTTATGATACTTGGATTTTAAGGTGGGTTAAAAAGTTTTCCTCCCCATATCACCATGGAGAAGAGTTATGAGGATTTTGAAGATGGCAATGCTAAGTCAAAGATACTTTTTTCCCATTAATGTTCTTGATCATATCAGAGTAGTTGAATATATAATATTTATTCATCCAAAAAAATTCAAATATAAATTAAATGTTCCAAATATCCTTCTTGAGGATGTTTATACAAGATCCTAAAAATGTACTAAATCAAGAGGTAGTATTGTGGGAAGTTGATCTCTCACACAAGGAGTTTCCAGTGAAGATATTGGGCCACACTGACAATTGACTATGCAATAAGAAAAATCACATTGTAAATATGATTTTTCAAAATCAAAAGTATAAAAATATCCCATGGGAAACTGAAGATACTATGAAATATAACAACTCACATTGTTTTTTCACCTAATTGTATGAAATGAAATTTCAAATTTGATATTTCCTAATGTGGGAAAAGGTTAACTATCCAGAAATTTTATATAAGAATATAATTTATGAAGATATATATATATTTTTTATATAAGGTAATATTGATAATAATAACAAATTTCATAGTATCATTAAAACAAAAAATAATCTCTTTATAGGTATATTTCATGCTTCAAAATACTTTTTCAAAAAAATAATTTCATTTCCATTTAAGAAATTATATATAAAACTAGTACTTCTCACTTATATAAGATGAATGTAAAAAATTAATTCAATTTTGGGTGTCATCACATAAAAGATATCTTATTATTATTTTTTGTGATTTTTCTAAAATAACTATTTTTTACCAAAAAAAATGTACTTTTTACCAAAATGGTGGCTTTAATTACATTGTCATTATACAAGAAAGACATTGAATTTTAAAAAACAATTTAATTTATTAGATACGTATTTAAATAAATAAATTTAATCATTTTATGTTTGTTTTATAAAATTTAAAAAACCTATGTCTAACCTTATAAAACAAACGTAATATTTTAATACTAATAAATTTTTTTGGTCAGCTCAGTTAATTAAAATTTATATCGGTAAAATTCAGTTTTTTATTTATTTTAAAGAAAAATAATTTTTTTTCTTTCATAATAATCCAATTTATATCTTGAAAATAAAAAACATTGATAATATTATCCCACAAACAAATATTATGCTTAAAATTGATGTTTTATAATAAAATGGTTTTTACAAGTTATGTACGTAAATACTGGAATTTATTTTTTTAACTCTTAGATATTTTATTTTATAAGATTATTTACATATAATAAATTTTTATGATTAAAATATTATATAATTTTAATTCAACTTATGTCCATTAAAATTAGTTATTGTGGGGAATAATGGAGTTACCGAACTAAGGGCAAATTTGGGTAAAAGTGATTTACCATAGTGAAAAATAATAACAAATGTAGAAATAATTGTGATAATGGATATTGGCGGAAGGATCAACCATATATCATTCTCCCAAACTATTTTTTCCATTTTTAGAACCTATTTCATTGAATAGTGGAGTAAAATTATTTAAAAGTAAAAGGATTTTACAAAAATACCACACTATTTACTTATAAAATGAGTTCACTTCCTCCCCATTTAAAAACCCATCCAAAAATAATTTGATAAAAAAATCTACCAAAGTATATTTTAAACACTATACCCATTACCTTGATTCCTTGGCCTAACCAACAGTTTAATCTATGTATCCTTAAGGTGTTACCAAATAGAGAACTTTTAAGTGAAAGGTATTATTATCAACCCAAATATTATTGGTTCCTTCCTTATTTTACACACCTCATTACCCTCTATCACTGAAATGATTATAATACTACAATTATTAATTTTATTATGTTTTATTATACTAATGTAACAATCATTTTGTACATTCCCCCAAAATCATTTAGAAAAAACGAAAACATTTTCATATGTCTGTGCAGACTATCCCCTCAATGAATGACATGTTTTGTTTTTCATAACAACCTAACATGGATGAATTTAGAAACGTATTATTATGTTAAATTTATATTTTTGAAACCATTAATATTATTCATGTATAAATTTGTGGATTATTTATGTTTTATTGATAAAAAAGTTCATTCTAACATCAACCACCTTAAATGCATTTATCGAAGAACTTTTCGTAGTATAATCTATTTTGGGATAAAATTTAAGACTATATAAGTATTTTGATAATTAAATATTAAATTTGATAAAAATCTCCAGTTATACATATCTTTGATTAACCCAAAAACACCTTTGACTGCATTCAACAATCAAAAAGTGTTACAAAACATTACCAAACTACATTGAATAACTAATGTAAGTGAAAAATATATTGAAAATAAATAAATAAAGATAATAAATAGACCATATAAAATTAAATATAGATGAATAATTTTCCTTGGTATATATTTAATTAATGTAAATTAATTATTCATGATGTTAAACACATTTTTATAGCTCATTTTGACACGATTTAAGGGAGCTTCTATACCACCCTCGTTACTTGTTAATAACACATTCTCATTATTTTTTATCTTTAATTCATTGTTATTTACATTAAAATATTCCATTTTCTATATATTTACCATACATATATAACTTGTAAATATATACCTTTAATTTTTGTGGTTATTTATATATATTTTTCCATTTGATATTCACACTTTAAAGAAAACCTGATTTAAGGGAACATTCATATTTCATTCTCTTATTAATTATCACTCCCTAAAATTTTTTTAAAATAAGAATATATTTTAAAAATATTATTTATTTTATGGATAACCCTCTTGGTTAAATTATATTTTCATCAAAAAAATAATTTATTTATTTCTGTAAAAGCATACTTTACTTATTTCATAAAATCTTTACCCATGTTGTTTATTTTTATTATTATTCTCTGTATATGTATCATAAAATTTATACAATAAAACTATGTGTTCAAGATCATTTATCATTTTCAATTAAAGATGATAAAAAATGATTTAATTCCGTTTTATCCTAGAAATTATAATGATTTATCCTCCAGTTTTTCCTTGAATTGGAATTTTTAAAAATGTCTTCCTTCTTATGGGTTTTATCATAATTATATTTAATATACGGTTTATTTTACTCATTTGGAACACAAATTCATGTATATATTCAGATTTTAATTATCTAAATGGTGGTAATATAATTATATAGACCTCTAATGCATTATTTAAATCTATATATCTCATGAGATGTTATATATGGAATTATGAAGTGAATTTAATCCACCATGGGACTTTATCCACTATGATTATGGGAATGGGGATTGAACACAATCCACTATGGGACATTGTCTAGAATGTTTATTGGAATGGGGAGTGAACCCAATCTACAATGAAACTTTTTACACTATTTTTATTATACTGTAAAGTGTTCCTAATTCACTAGGGATATCTTTAAACCATGTTTATGGAAATGGAAAGTAAACTCAATCCACCATGGGACTTTTTCCATATTATGGTAATTGTCTTCAGAGTGGCCCGTAAAATTATTTTTATGATGTAATGTATTATATTTTTCCCACATATCCCATTATTCCATTATATTAGGATTTCAATTCCTAATTATTTATTTTTGTGCATCTGATTATTATCTTTATGATAACATATTAATCCTATTGACTCCATTTCTATGACTTATTTCTATATTTATTCCCAAAATGGTATCTTAATATCACACTTTTCCATATTTGTTTTCCTCTTGGTATCCTCTTTAGTTTCAGAATATTTATGGGAGTTATGGTAACTATGTATATTTTTTAACAAAGATTATGTCTTTTACATTTAAGGCGATGTACATATATTCCTAATTTTTCAAATACATTCTAACTCTAGAACCCTGGATTGTTATTTTTATAAATCTATGATAAACATTATGAAATAAAGGTACTTAATTTCTTGGGTCCTGATTATCTAATTTGGAGAAGCGTATACTTATGTATGAGGATTAGGATGATGGAAAAATAGTGAAACCCGAGCAGATTAGTCTAATTATAGAATAACATCCAAGTATCACAGAAAAAAATTAAAATGTGGTTTTCTTAAAATTTTAAATCCTTGTCTGGATAATAGAATGGGGATATAATTGTGTCATTTATTGAACTACAGTTAATCACCCCAAAAGGAAAGTAGATAATGTAATCAATCATCACTCCAATACATGATGAGTGGGCTTATGACTGCGCACCAAGATAACCACTCATGGGAATATGTTTTTTATAAATCATGTTCTCTTGAAACACCACTATAAAGGATATGGATATATTTTTGATGAAATATTATTAGAATATAGAACCTAAGAAAAATGACCATGGATAACATAGATTTACACTTTAACATTCATAATTGAGTTTTATCATATCTTGTATGAATGACTTCTTCTAATATTATTCTTTACCAATTATAAACTTTATAATAAAAGTATTCCCTTCTTTAACTATCCTTTATTTTAAAAAATGTCTTGATGTAGTATGAAATATGTTAATAATAATTCTAATTAGAAATATTATGAATCCATATAAAATACTCACATTATGGGACAAGGATCTGAGAACCTATTGATGTTAATGGTATATCTCAGTAATGTTGTGAATAAAAACTAAATCATATATAATTCCCTCTGAGAGAGAAAGTTGTAGTTGAGTAATTTTTTTGAAAGATACATATAAATTTTAATGTATATTTTTGATCCCATGATCATTGAATAATTTATTAAATAAATTGATTTGATGTTCTCTTCCCTTTAATGCTCTGAGTTAGGGAAGCTATTATGGATAATTACCACCCTGTGGGAGAATCCAATCAGTGGTGGAAACTGATCAATATTTTTTAGAAAATATAAGACATATAATTTATGGAGTGGGGTTAATTAATGAAGTTATTTTTAACCAATTACATTACCATACCTATTTTAAAATAGATAGTGGTTTACTTATACATAATAAAAAGGATGATGAATCAATTGGGTATTATGTGGTGAACTTCATAAGTATTTCAAGGTATTCCTCAGGATTTTTTATTACCAATAAAAGTAAAATTGATCAATTATTTATAGTGAAAAAATATATTCTATAATAATCTCTAAAAAGTATAGGTATTGAATGTTATGAGGAAGTTTTTTTATATCCCCTTAATGTTGAAATTGATACGGGTGATTCTCAGTAGTGTCGTGTAACTATAGATAAGTGGTATAGAATAGATTTTACCTTTGGGTTTGGTATATAAAACATTGGGGGTTAAAAATATCTAACACCCCACATGTTAAAAGTTAAGAAGGAAGCATCATGGTAACTATATCAAGGGTGTATGAATTGTTTCAAGTGTGGAAAGGATATATATCAATCCAACTCATGTAGAAGTGAGATGAAAATTTTCATAAATGTGATAGATTATATGAATTTAAAAATCAATCCTCAACCTCTTGTCTAATGTTTTAACTATAAGGAATGTGGATACTATTTAAACTAATGATCTATTCTAGGGGAAGATAAAGATGACCAATGAAACAAACCACCATGTCCAAGAGAGAATGGCTAAGCATTATGCTATTACTGCCACATAGATGGATCAGGAGATAAATGTGATGGAATGTATGGTAGTTATTCAATCAAGAATAGAAACTATATTTTTCAATTATATTCCTACATATTATTCTATATCATTTATGTTTAATTGAATGATTCAAACACCACCATGAATCATGGAGGATGATTTATTAACAAGGTTAGAAAATGGTGTAATCATTGAATCTTGAGTATATATTTCTTACATAGTAAATATCTATGGGATTAATCTTATAGTAAACCATATCATACTCCCTATAGTATAATTTAATTATATATTATGAATGTATTGATTATATTTATATAAATCCCAAAAAAAATAGATGTGTATAAACATTAATTTTCTGGATCATCATCTATTCCAATACAAGTATAAAGATGAGGATGAATATCATTTGGAATATTGATAACCATCACTATGAATACCTTATATTTTAATATATTTTTTCATATAATAAAGTCAAATATGTTCAATATATCTCTCCACAAACAAAGTTAAACTAAAATGAAACCACAATAGGTTTATACAATTATAACTCAGCAAATGAATTAGTAGGTATAAATATTTGTAAACAAATTATGAAATAAATTAATATTTATATTTATATAAATATAAAGGTTATTTTATACAAATATACTAAATTCATTATTGTGATTAAGAAATACTATTTTTATGATCTGAAATTTTTATTAATGAAAAATAATTACATTATTATAAAATTATTATTTAAAAAAATATAATATTGATTTACTAATCCAATCATTATTAGGGTTTTTTATAAATTATGATTTATAAAAACTAGTATTTTTTCATACCTATAAAAAAATTTCAGATTTTATTTTATGGTTTTATTTAAATGTTATAATAGATAATTATATAAATTTATTTTGAATAAATAAAATTTATTTTTGTATTTACAATGTCAATATTATTATAAGATGATTTTTTGGATTTATCAAAAAATGATTGATTTTTGGGTTAATAGTAAAAAATATTGTTTTATAAATAAAAAATTTATGAAATTACTAATATATAAGTTTGAATAATAAATTCTTGATGTATTTTTATATGACCAAATATTTAGTTTACAAGTAAATTTATAATTTTTTTAAAAAAATTTTATTAGAAACTCATATTTGGCTTTCTATAACATAAGTAATATATTTCAAAAACAAATTGTTTTTATTTGTTTTTAAGAACTTATATATAAAGCTTGTTTTTATCACTATTATATTTTTAATATAATAAAATTTCTTTATTTTTTGGATTCTTCATTTGAAAATGTATAATAGTATTAATTTTGGGTGTTTGTATAAAACAAATAATTTTTTGGTGACAAATACTATTGTTATCCAAAAAGGTGACATTTATTACTCTATAAACATATAAGAAAGAAATACAATTGAAAAAAAATTAATTTATCACTTATTTATTTAAGGAATATCTTAATTATTATGAAATATATTTTTAAATTTATAAAAATTATGTTTAACCTTATAAAATAAAATTTGTATTTTAATTCTAAAAAAATAGGTTTTTATTTATGTTAATTTAATCATAAATTTGGAATAATATGGTTCTAGATTTATTTTAAATATTTTTTACACTTATTTTTTTATGATAAAACAATTTATGTCTTTAAACTAAAAAATAATTATATTATTAATCCACATATAAATTTTAATATAAAAATAAACTTCTATTAAGAAAATTGTTTTTGCGTGTTATGTGTGGTAATACACAAGTTAATTTCTCTAACACTAATAAATAAATTTTATAAAATTTTTTCCCTATTTGAAATCCGTATTTTCAAATTAGTAAATAATATCAATTTATATTGTTTCCATGAAAATTAGTCATCGGGGGTAAAGGTGTAGTTACCGTAGTAAGGTTAAATTATGGTAAAAGATGTTTAACATAGTAAAAATTGACAAAACAAATGTGTAGGAAAAGTATGATTTTGGATGTTTGATAGATGATGAATATTGTCTCTTTCAATGCACTATTATTGGCTATTTCTGGATCCTTTCGTCTTGAATAATGGAGTGAAATTTTTCCAAAGTAGATATTTTTAAAACAAAATCTAAACAATTTACTTATAAAAGGTGATCACTTTCCCCTCATTTATACACACATTCAAAATATTTGGATCGGTAAAATGTTTACCCTAGTATCTCCTCGACACCCTCCTCGCTCCCTTAAATCCTTATTCTAACCAAAATTCCATGCTACGTGACCTTAAGAAGTTACCCAATGGAGAACTTTTAATAGAAATTATAACGACCCATACTTTACATACATGGTTATTACTTTAGAATTTAAGCATAATTATTACAACATATAACAAAACCATGAAAGGACGGTATAGGTATAGTGTCTTTAGAAACTGGGAAACATAAACAACTGGTTCAAAAATCATCTACATGGTCTCCCATTTATGTCATCATATCTAGAGTCCCTTTTGGCATATCCTACTTAATACCCTTCTTCTTGACCTAGGTAAAAGAAAACATAAAAAAGGGTGATCTCAATTTCTCAGTAAGGGTAAACAAAAGAAATATCAATCATAAGAACATAACATTTTGAAAAATCTTAACCTGCAAAAGAGATCATAATATCATATCATGGGATAAATCATAGTAGTGAAATGTAGTCCCAATAATCATAACATAAAACATGAAACTTTGTGTAATACACACATAATCATAGACAATCATTTCTTATTATTCAAGACTCATTTCCAAGACTATCTTAGTGGACAAAGTCCATTTCTGAACAGAGTTCACTCCTTGTTTCAGTCATGTTTCACTGAACCGGATTAACCTACCATTCCATCCATGTCTATATCATGAGATATAAATCTTTACCCAATGCATTGAAGGGAGATATAGGTCCCACCCATCTCATAATGATACCATTCTTATGTGTGCCACAAAATCATAAATCATACATCATATCATAACCCATGTAATAATAATGGGATTATTAAACATCATGCCATCATAAAATAATCCATATAAGATAAAAGGACTTCATAAAAATAATTCCATCATAACTTAATCAAATCAATGTAAAAATGGGGATATAAATAGAACCCTATATTATCTTAGATGGAAAATAATTTTGATTAAACGATTGAACCCCATTCTTGAAGAAAATATCCTTTCTACTTCAAAAAAACATTTTACTTTCTTAACATGTCATACAATTTTAAACTAAAAGAAGTTGATTAAAAATAAACATTAAAAATTGTAAAGGAATATTCATGGAAATAATGTTCTATGAAATCATAAAAATCCATTCATGATGTATAAGTTAAAGAAAAACATTTTTCTCGTACTTTGGCCGAAAAAGTCAAAATGTACCTCGTACTAAGAACGACAAAAGATTCCTTTCATATATTTTACTAAAAACATACCAATGGGTAAAATTGGATTTAAATAATTGTAGGAGGATAGAAATAATATTACATATTGAGGAAACATGGATGTGGATGATAAATATTCCCCAGTAAGTTCTGATGTATAAACAATCTCGGATAAAAATGAGATTGCGATATTTTCCCTTACATTAGGTCTGATTTACTTCGTACATGTCCGAACCTCCTATATAATGATTTAAATAATGTAATTTACTTATTACAGAATCATACCCATTGTTATGATATCATATATGGTCATATTCTCAGCTTCTTATTAGTAATATTTCATTGTTACTTGTTATTTGGGTGTTTATTGCTTTTTGTTCTTATGCGTGTTTTGTAGAATAAATCCTTATTATTCTTTTTAGGTTATAGATACCTCATTTCCAGAATGGTATTAGTGTAATATATATCATATTTATTCATTAAATTAATTTATATAATCATTATTAAATGAAGATCATGTAGAACGAGTCGCATCACATCATGGAGATGGTATTCCGTACGTACGCACAAGTGATGATATCGTTACCATGATTGTGGAGTTGTATTGGAGTGTATGTATACTATTTCAGAATCAATATCACCTTAAAATAATCATATATTGTTATTATTTACACCATTATACCCATCCAAGTAAGGTGGTGGTGGAAAACAGATTACACCACGACGTGGAGACGGTATTCCGTACGTACGCACGCGCGGTGATTTCATTTTCTATAGGATGGATAGAAGGTGAAATAGGGTTGTTTCATATTTATAATAAAATATAAGTATATTATTGATACTGATGTTATTACTTCATAATGAAACAACTAAAGAAGAATATGTAGAAGAAGAAATAAAGTTGAAAGAATCGGTAACGGACATTACCTCTTCTTTGAAGCACCTCTTCTTAACCACCTTTTAGGGCACTAAAAATGGTATTTGAAGAAGACCAGAACCTCTAGGATGTTTCTATGGAAGTGTAGAAGATAATTGTTCAGGTTTTGGCCGAGCTTGAAGGCTCAAAGTATTGTGAGGAGGATAGGGAGGAGGTTCCCTTTTTTAAGTGAGGAGAGGGGCACTTTAGGAAAAACATAAAATATTATTTTATTATAAAGTCATATTCGGGTTTTAGTAGCTCCAAATTGATTTATTTAAAATATAAGGTGGGTATGGGTCGAAATCCTCTCATAAAATAGATTTTAGACAAGTTTAGGTTACTATTTTAACCTTATCATTAAGATTTAACTCTAAGTTAAATAATTTAACTTTTACCGTGTCTTCTTGTTTTCATACACTATATGGTTAATAAACTTAATATAACAAGCCAAAAGAACCCCAAGTGGTTAATTATTAATATATATATCCTTATCTAAGTCATTTAGCCGAACCTTACATTTTTAGGAATAAAATAACAATTAATTATATAATATCTGTTTTAAAAACTATTTTATGTCAATTTTGACACTATTTGGTACTTGATTTTTTTTTAATCATAACAGCATGATTAGTTATAATAAAGTTAATTAAATCAATAATAACATGTCATATTAACCTATAAAAGTATTTTAATTCATAAAAAGTCCAAAATTACATTTATGATGGTATTTATAACATCAATTATGTTAATATTTAATTAATAATGTAATTACTGCATCATCATTGTGTCATAAATAACTTAAATTATTTAAAGTCTAAAAATTATATATAAAATACCATTATGTAGGAAATCTCTTTATATTTATAATTAATATTTATAGTCTAATTTATCTTATGTATAACCCTATATTAAAAATGTTTTAGTTATTAAACATTGATTTTAACTATTTTAACTATTCTTTATATAAATTAATAATAAATGTCCAAATCTAATCCAAGTGGAACTAAATGGTCATATTTTATTCCTATGGTTGTTTTTCGTCGAATTAAACTTTTCCAATAGAATTAGGACATGTGTTATGGTAATAATAATACCATGTTTACCCTTAATTACCCTATTTTCTTTTAACCGTGGTAAATAAAAGTAAAACGTTACTATTCACCAAAAATTATTTTTATCTTATTGAACCACATTTTACTCATTGATATTAACCGTGTCTCTTGGATTTTCGAAATTCCACCCATATAAGCGGTAAAATTATGTTTTATGTAAATTTTTAAACTCTCCTAGGAGGTGAGTAAAAGACGGTGAAATGTTCAATAAAATTTTTATATATCTAAAATTATTATAAAATGACTTCAATGAATTACATTGAACTTATATAGGTATTGTGTATCAATTTTTACCTAAAATAAATTTACATAAATAATTATTTAAATAAAAAGTCGGTTTTTAAATAGTAACCTAGTGTTTTCACTATTCATCAAAAATTGAATGTTTTCAGAAAAATACCAAAATTTCACCCTAGGTTAATTTCGATATTCTTAATCAAAAAATGAAATCCATTTTGAAAAATAAAATTTATAAAATTTCAAAAAAGTGGGTATTACTATTCATAACGGCTAGTTTTAATAATATTTTAATAGCATATCGTTGTTTAGTGAAACTCGGTATTGCGTACAATGCAAGCTATCGAGGAAGATTGTGATTTCCTGTAAAGAAATCCAAGCTAGTGTTGTGTGTAGTGAAAGATTCCTTTGATGTTATATATAACATAAAAACAAAATATTTCTCATAAAAATCTCAGGTGTTACAGAAAGGATGTTAAGGGAAAGTTCAGAATGCATTCAAACATGAGGGTATCTATCGTAAACCATCCCAGGTCAACTAGACCAATAACCCAACATGTCACATCATAGGGTGGGGTAAAATTAGGGTAAAAACTAGACTATTATATATGGAAAAAAGACATAAAACTATAGTACAAAGTGGGAAAAACCATAGATTCAACTAAACCAACTAGGCTAAACTAAAAATATAGACATTTTTAATAAAAATCTATATTTGAACAAACATAAACTCTAAACAATCCTAAAAGGAAACATAAATATAAAGAGAACTATGTATGCTACCGATTGGTCATTCCTCTACCAAAATCCCACAAAAAAGTATTATATCCAACCCTAAGAGAATTAGGGTGTGAGAAATAGATCCCAATAGGATACAACTAAAGAGATAAATACAAGTTATAATAACCAAAATGAAAAATTGCATGTTTTTTAAAATATAAAAATGTTTAAATTATTTTTTGTAAGTAAACAGTTTGAAAACCATTCTAAAAAAATCCTTGAGTTTTCTCAAATTGTATATCACATTTAACAAATCCAAAAAAAATACAGTTAATGAAACTAAAATATATATATTCATGTGATCCAACATTAACAAAATAAACTATAATGTAATAAACAACAAGAAAAAACAATTCACCTACTAGACTCCCTCTATCCTATGGAAACATATTTACTAGAAACTCACAATATTAACAAGGAATAAGGTTGGTACCAAGTAACACTGAGGCCTTCTAGAGACCATCATCATACAAGTGCTTTCCTCCTAGTGGTGTTACACACACTAAGGTCCCTCTTTCATAAAATACAAAATATTCCCACTGTGCAATTTTTTTCAATTTATATGTTAAAATACAAGCTCGCATTTTTTTATGTTATTTTAAATCCAATAAAATCTTATTTAGTGTTTGAAAATATATTTACCTAGTTTAAATCCAAGATATTATATTTTCAATGAAAAAAACATTTTCAAACATGGACTCAATTCCTTTTTAATTTCAACACATTCAATTTTACTTCAAATCTCAAGAAATCAATATGAATAAAAACCAATTCAATAAGATAGAACTATTGAACAGATCCACATACCTCAAGGACCGAGAAAACCTGATAACCTTTAATAATGGCTATTAAAAACCATAAAAGAAATTCCTTCACAAAGAAAGGCACACCAAGAATCTAAAGAGTTTTTATATAAAACCCTATTAAACCACGAAAAACTACATCCTGAATACATAAAAAATTAGATCTAATGAAATACCAAGAGAGGTGCTTACCCATTGAAGAGAATTTCGACCCCCATAGTGATCAATCACTAAACTAATTGATCTAGACAGATTGAATCTCCCAAAATCAGTGAGGGTAAAATATATGGCCAAGAGGAGAAGGCTACAAAACAAAATGAAGCCTCATACACCCTCAGGGACCCCTAAAAATGTAACTCGGGGAGTTACACATTATGTGATCTTTTAAACTTCATAAGTCACTTTTATTTTATGTTACAATGAAAAATGTGTTTCCTTTTTAACTGAAAACAATATTTTTATTTTACAAGACATGTTAACCTTATATAACTTGTAAAATTTTCATGATGTGTAATCCATTTCACAACATCTATCCAACATCTATTATACATCATATAATACCATTAAAATTCATCTAACTTCCCTTATAATAGAAAAATGTCAAGGTAAAATCCTAAAATCCAAAAAAAAACCTGAATTCACCAAGAAAGGTATACTCCCAATTATGGGATACTCTTCTAATGAAAAATGGAAACCAAAAATATAGATTAGAAAAGACTTGACAGAAAGGTAACGGGTTGCTATAATCTCCCCACCAAATTTTTTTTATCCCCATAAATAGATCATGATCCTAGATATTCAAAAAGATAATTCTTCTAATACCTCATCAATTACTCCTTATCCCACGTCTCATTGAGATCCTTTCCGCACTACACAGTACCCCAACCTGCAAGATCATTAACCATTCAGTACCATATCATGGCCATCCATAATCTGAGCTGGTTGCTCAAAGAAAGTGGTATTGATCTCAACAATAATATCCTCCCACCTAATCTCTTTGTAAAAATCTAATATATACCTCCTCAAAAAGAACGCTTGAGACACATCATTTATAAAAGTCAATCCATTAAGAAAAAGCAACCAATATTTCACCCTCCATAGTCACTCAATGATCTCAAAGGGGCCACAAACCTTTGTTTCAACTTATCCTACTTACCCAACTAACATTGTCCCAAGTGAGGTAAAAATATGAGAAATACCTGATCAACAACCTCAAACTCCAACGGCAGACACTAACTATCCACATAATATTTTTGATGACTCTTTTCTTTGATTAAACATCCCTAGATAAATTACAACACCTCTATAGTTTCTTGAATAACACTAGACCCAACCAAGTACCACTCTCCCAACTCTTTCTACTATAGGTGAGATCGACATGGATTCTTATATAAATCATCAAATGGATCCATCCTGAACGAATCTAGATAAATATTGTTATCTAAAAATAAAACCAAAGGAAAAAAATTCCATGATCCACCAAAAATCAAGAACACAAGACCAAAGCATAACCTCAAGAACTTGGATAGCCCTCTATATCTATCCATCAATTTTTGGATGATATGTCATGATCAATTTCAAATGGGAACCCATTACCTCCTTCAAACCTTTCCAGAATATAAATGTAAACCTCGAGTCCCAATAATAAAAAACATCAGTGGAATACTCATGAAGCTTATTAATCTTTCAGACAAATAATTCCTTATTCTATTCCACATTCATCATTACCTTTATATGAAATAAATGTGATAATTTAGTGACATTGTAAACCATCACCCAAATCACATCCTTCCCACTAGGATTATGTTATAAAAAATGAAAAAAATCATGGAAATGTCATCCCACTTCCATACTAGAATAGGTAAATGATGAAATAAACCTATAGGTTTCAAGTGTTTCTCCTTAACTCTTTGACAAGTGATACATCACAATAAAAAATCACCAACTGAATGAATCATCGTTAGACACAATTATTGATGTCTCAAATCATGGTACATCTTATTATCCCCAGGGTCCACAGACCAATGTGACAGGTTTCCACATTCAAGAAACTTTTATCTTAAGGAACACTGAACAACCAACCTACTCCATAATCACAAATCTCTACTAGAAGAACAAGTAAACTCACATGTGGTCTCCCCACAATTTAGTATTTATCCTAATAATTCGATATTGGTGTCTATAATCTTCTCATGTTGAAATTTCTCATCAAAATATTTGTCACCTTTTATCAAATCCAAGAACACCTACCCACCAACATGTTCCACTTCTATGCTAATTTCACTAATCAAACTCATCAGATACCACTATTCAAACTGATTTCATCATGGACTATTCAATAATTTTCTTCTCAATGCATCATCTTCCATATTCCATTTCATGGGGGTATATACAACTTCAAAATAAATTTTATGAAGTTACTTAACATAGTATCTCTATCATAAGTTTAGAATATCTAAGAAAAATTGTAATTCCAAATTATTTATCAGAATATACCATAAACCACTCCCAAAATAAATAGTGACACCCAATTTTTTGTACATTCCTAAGATCTATCATCTCAAGATCATGGGTATAGTATTTCTTATTATAAGGGAATAACTATTGTGATACACAAGCCCCAAATTTTTCCCCATGTATCAAGACACATCACAACCCATACTAAAAGTATTAATAAAAAATCATAACCTAAAACTTGTTTCAGATGAATCAAAACTAGTGTTGAAGTCAAAATCATCGTTATCTCCCCAAAATATCTCTAACACATTTCAATCCATTAAAACTTTACCATCATATGGGTTATGGTTTTACTCAAATATGTGATCATGGATAATTCCTTAACAAACTGTCTATAGAATCCCATGAAACCCAAGAAGCATCAGACCTAAAATACATTTCTGGGATGTTTTATAGACATAAAATCATGCACAATTTTAGGATCAACTTAGAATCCCCACTAAGATATCACATTCCCTAGAAACATAACTTCTCATATCTAAACATCACACATAGAAAGCTGACCATGCAGATGATATTACCTCAAGGTATGAAGAATGATATATAAATGTTCTATGTTATCTTCCTCGATATTAGAGTACACCAAGATATACTCAATGAACAAAAAAACAATATTGTCTATGTAGTAATGAATGATTTGGTTCACCAAATCCAAGAATACTGTTTGAGTGTTAGTGAGTCCAAATGTCATAACTTGAAACTCGAATTTCTAAAAAATAACTCCAAAAAATCAATCTTGTCTATATCCAATTATTGGAAACTCAATTGGTGGTACCCCAACCACAATTAAATCATATAAATCCAATGAACCCCTAAAATGATCAAATATATTATAAATTATGGATAAAGGATACATGTTCTTAATGGTAACCCGATTCAATTTCTGATATTCAATAAAAATTCTAAGACTTATGTTTACCTTCCTAGAAAATAGTGTAGGAGAATACCATGGTGACACTATTGGAAGAATAAATCCTTTCAACTCTAGGTCCTTAAGTTTTACTTTAAGTTTTACTAAATCAAGAGGTTCTATTTAGTTGGATGTCATAGAAATGGGTATCCTTATAGGTAATAAGTCAATAATATACATGACCTCTCTTTCTGGTGTAAAAATAAAAAAAAGCATCTATAAAGTATTCAAGGTATGAACAAATAATATTATGTAGCTGAACTCCAATGCATGATTCAACTGCATCAAGAAACATTTCAAACAAATGGAATGAGATTAAACTGGCATAAGGAACAACCATCCCTACCCTACTTGATCTAGAGTCATACCCACCCTAGAAAACTTGAGTGACCCCATTGGTAGATAAGAACTATACTCAATGGTGTTAACATTATATGTAGTCCATTACAAAAATAATCCAACCCATGCCAATGATCATGTCAAGGATTACAAGATCAAGAACTAAGAAGTCTCAAACCATCTCAAAGTCGCCTATCACCACCTGACATGTGGGTCATTTGAAACATTGTTCTGACCTCATTCCCAATGGCATGAAAAGATCCAACCTGAACGACATATAATACAAATGTAAACCCAACATGTCCACCAAATTGACTATACAAAATAATTAGAAACACCAATATCAAACAAATATAAAACCATAAAGGATGAAATAATCATTGTACCTATAACAGTAGCTGGCCCGAATTCTGATTTCTTTTTTGAACACACTATTGCATAATGTCTTCTAGACATAGCCACCTTGAAATACATCTTATCCAGTGAATGAGACCCAACAACCTTGTAAGTTTCAACATGAACTTGTGAAACCTTAATGAATGTATATCATGCATTACATTCTTGAGACATATTATCACTGAAACCCTTTAGATGGCTAGATCACCGACAAAGAGGAAAAGTTCTAGGATCTCCTATACATAGAGACCTTATATGACCATGCCTCCCACACATATATAAAATAACCTATTACAGCTATTGGAACCAAGTTTGTTCATTGATTTAAATGGTTTTTGGGTTGTGTTTTTTGTCAATCCTCACAAGGAAGATCATAGAGTTTTCAAAGAAAAGGATCTTACAGTTCAAGTTCACAATAGTATTGAAGATGGAATTGTTTCCCAGTGTTTTCTAATGTTTTGGGTCCAAAATTGGATAAGGAAGAAATGTGTTTCTGGAACATGATGTTTCACACAAGATTGAATGATTTTTGTAAAGTGGTGTGCAAGTATTGTTTTTGGATCACCACATCAAAATATAGAAAATGAAAATATTCATGATAAATTTAAATTTTCATGAAAGACAATGTTGTGTGGAAGACACATACACACCCAATGCGGTGTTAAATGGGGTTTAGTGTGCTCAGAGATAATCTTATGCACAGGGTCATCGAGGCCTAAAAATATGTAGAGACCCCCACCCAAGACATATAACATTTTCAACAAATATCAGGTTCATCTACTATGTGAAAGAGTTGTGCAAGGAAGATTAATGAAAGAAAACCATGTGTGAAGAGTGTTCCTTTAGAATTTCAGGACTAATTAAAACTTCTATTATAAATGCATGAAAGATAAGGGTTGTGTGAAAAATATGGCTTGCACAAAAGTCTTCTGGTCAGACAATCCAAAATCTTGTTTTCAAGAGTAGGTGCCTCACATAAGTGCTAGTGTGTTCTTCTAGAAATTTTTTAACATCTGGTTTGTTTTTTATTTGACTTTAAGAGAATGAATTCCGGAATTTGATTCAATAATAGTATCATTATAGATATAATCAAAGTCTTAAATGAAAATATATTAAATCAACCTTCACATTGATAAAAAAAATTTAGTCTTCTCTCAAATTAGTGAGCTAGGGGGTCGATGGAAGTGTTTTGAGGGGTGCAATGTGTTATCCCTAAAATAATGTAAATGAAGGGTAATGGGCATAGAGTAACGGTGACTGAACATTTGTATTCCACATATAGTTTAGAATACTGGATTTAAGTATGATTGAAACACTTTTTTCATATTCTTCATAGAATATCTCCTAGTTATGAACCATGAAAAATTGTTGTGTTGTATTGCATCTTTTGAATATTTCAATTATATTAAATTACCATCTATAAAGTGTAATATTTTCCTACCAACGTGGGAACAAGATCTATTATTATAAAAGAAAAATATGACAACCTAATTCACCCATCCCCTCTGAGGGTGTTCTAGGGTCCATTAGTTGTCTTGTATAACCCCTAAGACTAGTCTTATAGAAAACTGGAAACACCAGCACTATTTTTTTGACCAGAATAAACACCCTGGATAATTATTACAACCATTGAAGCTCTCCCAATTCATGTATTTCCCAATATGCGTGATTTAACCAATGAATATAAATTATCTTCCTCTATAAATATCATAAGAAAAAAAGAACTTGTATCAACTGAACATCAGCCCGTATTCCCCATCTCTAACCTCAGATCCTTTAAGAAATCATTTGTGACCAGCTCTAGTGTGAGATGCACCAACTCAACAAAGCGGATGGAATACTCCAGAACAGTACGGTCCCCCTACTCCACTGTCATATAATACTGAGTCATTACAACATGTAAATTCTCAGGATAATATTTTTATTAAATACCTTCTTGAAAAAAACCTCGGTAAAAACAACGTGAAACATACCCTTCACTTTCGATCCCCACTATATTATTCCTAGTTTTTTAAGAATATACATGAAAACCACAACATTAGAATCCTTAGGAATATTCAAAAAGTTTAAGATCTTATCAATCCATTCAAGACACTCCTATGACAATTGTGGAATTCATCACCATGGAATATAGGTGGGTTTTTCCTGGTAACTTCTGAGTCATTATCTGCAACCCATATGAGGTTCACTATGCCCACAATCCCCATAGTATGAATGGTACAGATCACTACTTCAACCAATGAAGGGTCCACTTGAGGATCTACCTACGGATCCTGCCTCATGACTTCCCCTCTTGTACTTGTAAGAGATCTTCTCTAACGAATTTTCTGTTAAACACAAGACAATAACCAATCATCCATTATCCATTCCCAAAACTAATGAACTAAAAACAATAATCCAATAAAATGATTTTAAAAAATAATAATTTAAAGCAATAATTAATCCTAATAAAAAATGGAAACACCCTTTTAAAGGAACATGCCCTTCTAAATAAATATTACACTTAGTTTATTTAAATGACATTACACACACAGAGTCCTATGATATTTTGTATAAGGTAATTTAAATAAAATTTTCATTACATTTTTTTGAATGAATATAAATACTTTGTCTTGGACTTAGTGAAGATTTTATGAACACCAATGGAAAATCATATTCAGTAACAGGAATAAACCATCAAATCCCCTTTTCCAAATATTTTTGTGGAATCTTGACGATCCCAATCTTGTCTACCCAAGACACATAACCCACTAAACCAGGGATGATACGCTTCAGGTTGAGTAACCCCTCTATTAACAAATTGTAACAGACTATCCCATGTCGATAAGACTAGTCACCCATGTCAGCCAGTCATAGAGTGGGGTAAAACTAGGATAAAAAAAGTCTCATATCTATAGAAACTGAGACATACAAAAAACTATAAAGTTGAAAATAGTGAGATAAAACTATTAATAAAATATAAACTAGAAATAATGACAAGTCTAGACAAAATGTGTCTCTATGTGACCAAAATTTACCTCCCAACTATCCCAAAATGAAATATAAATATATAAGGAATCCTAAATGGTACATAATGCTCATCCCTTTACCTAAATCCTACATATATATCTATAAAACTGCCCACTTACATAAGATCGGTGTGAGAAATAAATATTTATAGGATACAACCAAGATATCTATTCAAGTTCTAATAAAATAATTCAAATGTGTAATATTTTTTAAAAAAAATATTTCTATAAGAATTTTGGTAAATAAATGGTTTAAAAACCTTTCAGAAACAATCCTTGAGTTTTCACATATTTCATATCAAATTTTTTAATGACATATATTTTTTTAAGGACACACAATTATAAATATACATGTGATCCAATTTCCATTATATAAACTATCATGTAATCAACAACAAGAAACAATAATGCATCTACCAACCGATCTCTAGAACATGGGACAATACATACTAGACACTCATAAGGCTAAAAATTCATAATTTGGGATATAAATAACATTGAGGTCATCCATCGACCTTCAACATACAATAGGTTATGTCCTAGGGATGTCACCGACAATAAGGATACTCTTGTCTCTTTCTCTACGTACCCAAGGTTCCCATTGTGAAATATTTTTCAATTTTTGTTTTAAAAACATTTCTCATATTTTTATAACCAAATTTTTAATCCGATAAAATCTTCTTAGGAGTTTGAAAATCAATTTTTCCATTTCAAATCAAGGAAATTTAATTTTCAAAGAAAACCAACTTTTCAAACACAAATATGTTCCCTTTACAATTTCAAAATATGTAATTATACATAAAAGATCAACCAATAAATATGAATAATATGGAAATATAAAAATTATAACAATTAAATAGATCTTCCTACCTCAAGGACTTAGAACACCTAACAACATTTGAAAATGGGTATTGGAAACTAGAAGCGAAAAAACATTGCAAAGTAAGGAACACCAAGAATCTGAAGAGGATTGATAGAAAACACAATTTAGACAGAATATAATATCCTAAACATATCTAAAACCAGAACCAAAGAAATTCCAAGAGTGTTTATTATGTGGAGAAGAGAATTTCACCCCCAACAGCGATCAATTTATGAATGAATCAATATTGATGGAAAGAAGTCACCCAAAATCTAATAGGGTAACAGCTCTGGCTGAGATGAGAAGGTCTCAAAAAAATGAAGCCTAAGACACCAACATGGCACCCTGAAAACATTAACTCATGTAATTACATGTAATGTAATATTTTACATGTCTTGAATCCCTAATATTTTATGTTACACTAAAAAATCACTATTTTTTAATTAAAAAATGAATTTTCACATTACAGGATGTGCATAATTTTTACATTGTGTAGTATATTTCATGAAATATATCCATCAGCCATTAAACGTATTGTAATCCCATTCCATATCATGTAACATCCAACAAAATAGCAAAATGTCAAGGGAAAACAAAAAATATAACAAATCTATGACTTCACCATAATATGTATCCCCCCAATTCAAGGCCAAAAATACTAATCCAATAAAAAATGGAAACCAAAAACAGATATCATAACATACCTGATAGAAAGGTGACAGGGAATTAAAGTAACCTATATAGTTTTAGAAGATCTATGTTATTTAGGACCACTGTGTGAATGTTTTAATATTTGTAATGTTTTTCAGGTTCAAGATGATATATTTATTTTCCAAATCATACAAAGATAGTAGACCTCAAGAACATTGGTTTTCAATTGTTGTAAACCTATGTGAAAAATTATGAAAAAAGGGTTGTTTAAGACATGGGTTGCTATAGTTGGTATCAGAGAAAAGTATAGTTATCATTGAATATTAGAATGGGAAGGATTTAGTGAAACCCCTAGGGATAAGACTAAGTATAAGATAATAAACTTAAATTTTGAAGAAGTTCTTAGTATGTCTATTTCCTTGAAATGAATTCTCTATCTAGATTAAACATGTGGATTTAGGCTCTCATACATATATATCTTGGGGTAGTATCACTTAAGGGGAGTTATTGGGTGTTAACTCCATCATCAACTGGTGCATCATAAATAGTTTTATCTACACACATGGTTTGACACTATTTTAGGGTTTTCCTAGGTCCATCACATTCTCCTTAATATCCATTAGGATATATTTATTTGGATAAGGAATTACATTTAAATGTATGAAAGAACCCATCCTAAATGAAACTATATTTATCTAATTATGAATTAAAACTAAAAGAAAGATGATGTGATGGGTTTGAAAAGTAACACATTTTGGTGTTTACTTTTTTATAAAATCATTTATGATCCTTCTCTTCTAATCAAAATTCTATATCACTCTAATTTTCCCCTTTTTGAGGTTTGTAATGTTTGAACCCTAGTGGAATCATGTTAGTAATATATTTAATGTTCAATGTAGAAATTTTCCTAATGAGAAACTTAATAGGATAATAAATGGAATGGGAAACCTTGTAATTATTCCAAATCATATACCTACAATTATAATTAACATCATTAAAATATTTAATATTCTAAAAATATAAAATAAGATATGTATAGAGTCTCAAGGAATTTTAAGTGATAAAAATGATGATGGAAAGAAGATCTAATCTTATTCCTTTCCAAAATTTGGGAAGAGACACCAAGGGGGTATCTCAAAGGAACATGAAGATGTTTGATCGATGGTAATGGGCGTATCAATAAATAATATGTTATCGAAAGAGGAAGAGTTTGGTTAAAACTATGGGAAAAAATAATTTTGTCCCTGAGTATCCTCTAGGAATTCAATTCTTTAGATGTTAAGAACTTTGGAATTATAAAAACCACAGAACTAATCCAATAGATTAAGATTATAGTTAACACCAACATCCACCGAGAACTTCACAATATTTATAATCCTTTGAAATAACTATTGAAGTTAATAGTGATAATTATGTTGTTCTAGGTACATTTTTTCATCACCCTATATTTTTAGATGTCTTATGCCATGTAATATTTCACATAATAGGTATTGATATTTAAATTTAAAAAAAACATTGTGGAATAATTATTATTTCCTTATATATGAAAATTCATCAATGTTTGAGGAAAATTAAACCATAATGATTTATATCTCCTTCACTTCTTAGGATTGTATTAGAATCAAACTATCCCTTTTTACAAAGGAATCATGTCAAATAAAATTAGAGAAATATCAATCCATATCCAAAATCAACTGATGATCAATAACAGTTGTATGGTTAATTTGGAGATCCCTAAAGAAATTACAACAATCGTATGGAATTTAAAATATTTAGGATACAATATTTTTATGAAGAGTGGATGTAATGACCTGAGATTTTAATAAATATTTTCCTCTAACTAAATGAAATAATTTTGATAGCTTTCTCCACCCAGAATTCTGAACTAATAAAAATTTATATATGTTTAGACCATTAAAATATAGTCAATGAATGAGTTGGTATGAATATGAGTAACTAAATTATGAAATATATTGATATATATAAATATATATGTTCAAAAATATAATGGTTATTTTATAAAAGTTTACATGATTCATTATTGTGCTTCTGAATATATATTTTTATATGTTTCAATTTTTACTAAAGAAAAAAATTATCATTTTCTTATTGAGGATTTTAATAGAATAATTTATTTATTTATTTATTCAACCTTTATTAGTTTTTTATAGAAATTAATAATAAAAATAAATATTATATTTAAATTAATTATTTTTCTATAAAAATATATTCTCAATGAATTTTTATATTTAATTTAAAATTAAAAATATAAAATTTAATAAATTTAATTTCTGAAAATAAAATTCATCTTTTCAATTTAGAATTTCTGTATTTTATTAATATTATTTATTTCATTATATTCTAAAAACATTTACTTTTATGTAAATAGTAAAAAATCATTATTTATAAATAACCATCCTTTTACAACATTGTTAGTATATAAGTATCAATTTTAAACTCATGAAACATTATTATAATACCAAATAAGTGTTTTATAAGTGAATTTATAGTTTTAAAAATGTTTTTTTTAATTTATAAACACTGATTTTATATTTTAGAACATAATTTATATTTATCAAAAAAAATAATGTTCTTTAAGAACTTATATCTGAAACTAATTTTTATCAATTGTATAATTTTAATATAATCAAATGAAATCCTTTATTGGATTCATCCTGTGGACAATATCTTGTGATTAATTATTAATATTTCTCTATAGTAATTAATTTTTTACTGAAAAATATATCATTCTTTCAAAACAGTTAATCTCATTACATTATGAGTATATAAGTGTGTTAGATAATTTTAAAAATATTTTAAATTGATAAAATATGTATTAAGGGAATAATTAAAATTTTTTAGATGTATTTTCTAAAAACTATAAAACCCATTTTTAAACATATAAAACAAATGTAATTTTTTATTTCGATATTTTAATTTAATTAAACATTATTTTGTTAAAATTAGATTTTGTATAGGATATAAATCCTCGTGAAAATTTATTGATTTATAATTGATTATTTTTATTTTAAAACAAAAAAACAATTACAATATTTTCCCACATATAAAATTAAGTTTACACTGAGCTTGTTTTAAAAGGTCTTTAACTGTTATATTCACTAACACTAAAATTAACATTCCATAAACTTCACAATTATAGTTTATAAAATAATTTCATTATTTTATAACATCGTGTTCAATTAGTAAATAGTATTTTTTATATTTATTCTATTAAAATTAGTTACTGAGGGTGAAATTTGAGTTATCATGATTAAGATAAATTATGGAAAAATTGTTATACAAAGTTCAAAAGGATATATCAAGTTAAAAAAAATTAAGATATTGTATTGTCAGGTTATGATCAACCTTATCTATTCCCCCAGACAATTTTTGGGCATTTTGAGCCTTTTTTACTTTTATAATAGAGTTAAAATATTAAAAACATAATGAGATTTTATAAAAAAACATAATCCCTTTACTTATAAAATGATCTCACCTTCTCCCCATTTCTACTACCATTAAAAATAATTTAGTAAATATACTCTAAACTAGTCAATCCTTAACACCCTCTAAATTACCTTAAATCTATGGTATCACTAAAATACCAAGCTAAGGAACCATAAAATGTGTCCTAAGGGAGAGCTTTCAATAGAAAGGAAATTGATCATGAGTGTAGAATACATTCAAGAGTGAGGGTATCTGCACAACATTGAAATGACCTATAAGAGTAAGGATAAATATTTTTAGTTTTAAATAAATATTCTCTTTTGTTTAAGGTGGTGTATTTATGTGTTTAATCATAAAAATACCCTAAAAATATAAATACATGGTTTCTAATTACTGTAAATCTTTGTAAAAATTTATGAAATAAAGTGTTTTTAAGGCTTGGGTTCCAATAATAATGGATATAATTTCCATTTATGAATGAATATATTTTCAACGTAATTTAAAAAAATGAGGGAACTTATCTTTAATAGATGATAATTGTAATAAATTATGAGAATTTATTCCTTAAAGAGTTGATGGTTCTTCATCCTAATTAATAGGTTGAGTTATCAATTTAAATTGTACCAGGATTTATACCAATATCTAAGACTCCATTGAGAACGGCCACCATTGAACTGGAAAACATGAAGAACAAACAACAAGAGATTCCTAGTATGGGGTTTATTCACCCTAGTGTTTCACAGTGGAGTTCCTTAGTTATTTTTTTCAAAAAGAAGGATGGTTTGATGTGTCTATATATTTATAATACTATACTCATCATGATCACGATAAAAAACAATTATACCCAACCATGAATTAATGACTTGTTTGATTAGTTCTTTACAGATCAATGCTTCTCTAAAGTGGGCCTTCATCCTAGATATCATCATTTAAAGCTAAATAAAGAGTATATTTTGCATACAACATTTTTTAAAATGTATGTTCACTAGGATTTCAAAGTCAACCCATTTGGATTCATGAATGCTTTTATGATTTTCATGGAATCTATTAATTTGGTATTTTTATATTACCTTGAATCATTTGTGGAAGAATTTATTGATTATATTCTTATATACTCAAAAATAAAGTAATAACTTGAGGAGAATTTGACTACGATGTTGGAGACTTTGAGAAAGGATATGTTATATACAATATATTGTAAATGTGAGTTCTGGTTATAGAAAGTAACATTCTCTAGATATGTTATCCTCAGCCTGGAATTTATAAATTATACGATTAGTTATAGATAGATCAATACTACTCTGATGTGGACCTTTAATTAGGATATCATCAATTAAAGGTGAAGAAAGAGGATATTTTGAGGTGGACCTCCAAATAAGGTACATCACTTAGATTTTAGAGTCATTCCATTTAGATTCAGGAATTATCGTACAACAATAATGTACATAATGAATAAATTAGTTAGATATTACCTTGATTTTTTTTTCAATTCTTTATTAATTATATTCTTATATACTCCAAAATAAATTCAGAACATGAGGAGAATTTGACTATTGTTTTGGAGTCTTTGAAGAAGGTCAAGTTACATACAGAATATTTTAAAAGTGAGTTATGTATAAATAAATTATAATTCCTTTGGAATATTAGCACCTTTAAAGGGATATAAATGAACTCGTTGAATACTAGTGAGATTTAGTAATGACCTTGACAAACAACTTTTACTATAATCCATTGTTTCTTCTAACTAATTGGACATTATTAATGATTTATGAGAAACATATCTAGATTTTCAGACCCGCTAACTATGATAACTCAAAAGGTAGTAATTATGTCTTAATAGATGAATACGAAGAAATTTTGTTGGTTATTAAGAAGAGTAAAACCACTATACATGTACCCACACTATTCATAAGTGGGAAAGGATTTTTGATTTATAGATATGCTTCAAATAAATGGGTTGGGTTTTGTACTCATACATTATGATATTGTTATAAACTATACATATAGAAAGATAAAGGTGTGCTTATCTAATGCATGAACTAGATTATTTTTTGGTAGTATTTATGTTGAAGATATAAAGGCCTTATGTCCATGGAGAGAAGAGTGATATATATACAACTCATGAGATACAAAAATATATATTCACACAAAATGGGCCCAATATTCACCAACAATAATGGTTACACATAATTAATAACTATTACTACCAAATCCACTATCAAACTTAGAATGTGAATAAATTCTAATATTCACTAAGTAGATAATACCCTGAAATATAATCTATGATGGGGATTGAGAATGATCCATTCTTCATGGACATGCAAAGCAAATACATTAAAGTTAAATAGAAAGTAAATCCATAATACCTTTCTCAAATAATTTCCTAACCATCCATTCTAGATAAAATAAATAAATCTAGAAGTATTAATGTGGAGATATATGAGATGGTGAATTTTATATGAAAGTAAAATGAATTGGAGTTCAGTATTGGTGATAAAGTTTTTATGATATTTGAGAATTTAATTTATTTTCCATCAGATTCTAGGATAATTAAGGAGAAACTGTGTGGTTCTCATATCTTAATATTCTCCATCCACCTAGAAAACAGGATGATTTATGGAGATATCTAGGAAAACTATTAGTGGAACAATATGAAGAATGAGATTTTAAAATAGACATTAAAGTGCCTAGTGTGTCATCAATTGAATGTTGAGTAGAAAAAATCCCAAGTGATGATGTAACAATTACCCATAACTATTTTAAAATGAGAAAACATCTCTATATATGATTACATATGTCGTACAAAAAAATTTCAAGAGAAATTTCTATATAGGTTTCGGTGGACCTTCATATAAATATTGATCACTTAATGTATTTTTGAGGGAAATAATCAACCAATTTAATTGTAAGGATATACATTAGATATGTGTTTAGGATTCATGGAACACAACTATTGAATATATAATCAAGATAAGAGGTTCACCTCATAGTTTTGGAATAGCCTTTATAATACACTAAATATTGAGATGACCATCAATACGACCTATCACACTTAGACAAATGGCTAGTTTTCATGAGATTTATATACACTTAATTTTATTTTAAGATCATTGTCTATAGACTTAAAGGGTGGTTGAGACCAATATATTTCATTAGTATTTTTCTATTAAAATCATTGTTTCCACTTGAGTATTAAAATTCTCCCATATGAAGCCCTCTGTGGGAAGTTGTATTGAACATCTTTGTGATGTGATGAAGTTGGTTAATGAATGTTTCTAGGACCTAGGATGGTCAAATAAATGGTAGAAAATGTCAATATTATTTGGAAACACAAAAATATGAATCAAAATTTAATGAAGAGTTGTGTTAAAAACCTTCAATGAGACTTGGAGTATAAGGTTACTGAAAAAAATTTATCTACATGTCGCAATGGAAGGGAGTTGTGAGGCTAAGGAAGAATGGGAGGTTATTCCTGATATATAATGGACCCTTTAAGATTATTGATTATATCATAGCAATGGAGTATTATAAAGGGATGCATCCAATCCATTATAAATTACATTATGTGTTCTATGTATCCTTTTTGATGAATTTTATACATGAAACCTCACATGTATTGAATCTATATGAAGTATAGTTGGAAGATGATATCTTATATAAGGGGAAATCAGTGAAGATCATATATTGTAGGGAAAATGTTTTCAAAAACCATAAAAATTACCAAGTTAAGGTACATTGTAAAAAATATATGTATTAATAGGAAACATGGGATCCTGAAGATACAATGAAACAAAAGTATCCAAAACAATCACCTAAGTGTATAGAACTAAATTTCTAGAGGTGGGAATATAGAGATCATGGAATGATATATATAAATTTTACTTATTAATATATTTGTTTTTTATAAAATTTAATGTATATGATAAGAAATAGTGTAACCTTATTATTAATTTAGAACATAATATGTTTATATTTATATTTCATTCTTTAGAATTCATTTTAAAAAATATATTTTTATTACATTTTAATATCATTTATCTCATACTATATTTTATCATTTAAATAAGTTAAATGTAATTAAATTAATTATTGTCTTTTGGATTCATCATTAGAAAATAACATTTGGATTTATTTTAGGTATTTTTTATAAAATAATTGTTTTTAGTGAAAATATAGTCTTTGTCCAAACAGTGAATTTTATTACATAATAATTATATAAGTGAGAAATATAATTATATAATTCCTTTTATTTGATAAAATATTTATTTAATCTATAAATTTATACATGTGAAATAAATTGTTTTAGATTTATAAATCCTATGTTTAACCATATAAAACAAAATTAATATTTTATTTCGTATAAAAACTGTTTTTGGTCTTTTCATTTTATTAAAAAATATTTTAGAAATATTTGAATTTGTATTGGTTTTAATCCCAAAAAAATTATTTTTCTTAAAATAAACAAATTTATCTCTTAAAAATTAAATAACATTTATAATATTACCCCACAATTAAATTTTAAACATAAAATGATTTTTTTCTATGACAAAGGTCTTTACTTGTCATGTACAATAATAATAAAATAAATTTCTATACATCTTAGAAATTTTATTTTATAAATTATTTACCTATTTTAAATAAAAAATTTAAAAAATTTAAATAATATATATTTTAATTATGCCCATTAAGATTATTTATTAAGGGTGAAAGTGGAGTCATCATGGTAAAGATATATTAGGGTAAATGTGGTTTAGCATATTGAAAATTGATAAAACATGTAAAAAATATTTTTTTGGATATTCTAGATATAAATGACCTTATTACTTTTCCCACTCCATTATTTTTATATATTTAGCCTATTTAGTTGAATTATGGTGTGACATTATTTAAAATTAATGAAATTCTACAAAAACGACACTCTCTTAACTTATAAATGGAGCTCACATCCTATCCATTTATCAACCCATTACATAGATTTGACTCATATAAAAACCTAAAACATATCTCCACAACACCTTCCTATTTCTCTTTAATCATTGTTATAAAAAAATACATATATAAAGAACTTCAATATGTTACCCAAATGTGAACTTTGAAGGGAAAGGTAATACCCACAACCAAATATTTGTAATTATTTTTCTTCTTCTATACCCTTCAAGCCCCATATATACATGAATGTATGATAACAACACCATTTCTACTCTCTTAAGGGATTATTACACTAATTGGATAACCATTTTATACCTTTAACCAAAATAATTAACAAAAAAAATGTACTCATGTGTTTTCTCAGACTACCGCTTCCATGAATATAATTTTAACCACCTTAAATGGACTTATCAAGGAAAATTTCTTAATTTGGGTCAATTTTGGGATAAAAATTGAAATTATATAACTATAGATTTAATGGAATAATAAATTACATGAACATACATAATTATGGGGACCATGATTTTATTTTAAAAAACCATTCACCATGTATAATAAACCGAAACACTTGTAAATAAATATACAGAAAGACCCCAAGTAACTAAAGTAAGTGGAAACTATATTAAAAATAAAACAGGTTGATAAATATATCATATAAAATTAGATATATATGAATAAGTATATTTTATATATATTAAATGAACTTAATTAAATTATTTAGTGATTTTATTATACTTTCATTGCATATCTAGATAGTAGCTAAGGGATCTTTCATACCACCTTCGTTGCTTTTCAATTACATGTTCTCTTTATTTTAATCACTTTTTTGAGATATTATTCTAATGAAAATATTCTAATTTTTATATATTTACCTCACATATATACATAGTTAGGTATTATTTTAATTATATGGGATATACATGTTTGTAGTCCCCTTCCAAATTCCCACCTTATAGTAAAATCAACTTAAGGAACCTTTCTTATTTCTCACTACATGTTTTGAATCACCCCCATTTAATGTTTTTAAACCATTTATAGGATCTAAAATACATAATTATTTTATATATAAGCTTATTCCTTCAATTATGATTTCATATATAACAATAATCTCTTCCATTCTAGAAAAAATAAATTACTAATTTCATAAATCCTCCTCCTATATGGATTATTTGTATTCTTATTATCCAGATACTTCTCATGAATTTTCTATAATGAATCTCCAAGTTTAATATTAGTTGACCATATTAAATTATAAAAAAATATTTTTTTGTAATTTTCTAAAATCCACTTTACAGTTTAGTGGTAACCACACATCTCAAAATTCAAATTCAATTAGTGTAACATCAAGATTAAAAATTGAAATTCAAAATTCAAAATTAAAATCAACTAAAAACCGTAGATTAATTGTTTGATATCATGCCTCGGTCTTGGAACCTCCAAATCCTTAGGCTTTAAGATCTTACATAGAAATCCACCTTGATCCACTCTCCTTGATACTCTATCTAATTCATCATTTCCATTAATCTAGAAAAAAACCACTGACCATCATCCCATATGAATTATCCCAGAAAACCTTCCCCTCGAGCCCTAACCCAAGTAGATAATCTCTCATGAATGGGATCCCATGACTAATAAATTTCATTTCACCACCACCATCAATGCCACATTTCTCAAATATCCATTTTCGCTTGAATTGGGTCTGTCACATCTATCTCCCACTTGTAAAGATATAAAACTGTAAGCAAACTTTGCTTCATATACAACCTAAATGAAGTACCATCACTGAATGAAACTATATAAATATAATATTCCAATACATTTCTTACCTACTGGGAAACCCTACAACTCATATGAACACATCCCAAAACCTCCTTAAATACCATCATGTCTAACTAACCAGGGAGGGATCAATGGACCTGGATTCATTGGTAGAATAAGAGTAGATAATACCTCTATAGTGAGCCATGACTGAATCAGCACCATAAAATACCTCTCGAAAACATCATCATCAAACCTTCACAATACAAAAAAAAACCATAACTTCAATAAAAAATTACATCATAAAATTAGAGCATGAAATGAAAAAACCGGAGAAACATCAGGAAAAAACCATCATCGGACCATCTGATTTAACTAGAAACCATTATGGTGGTCGACAATAGCTGAGATGATCCCTTAAAATAGACTCACATCCACTAACACCATCTCAAAAAAACATCAATCACTCTTGTAATGAAACAAAATGTTTCTTCGCACTACATTATATGTAGAAAGATTGTAGGATGGAAAATGATTCAGTAAGGAATCCACTGAACCTGACACCAAAAAAATTCCAAGACATTGGAGTTCATTAATAGAAAAACAAGATGGGGTTTAATATGACGTTTCTAGTGATAATAGTATAGGATGGAGTATATGGAAGCCATGAAGTAACATAGAACATCCAAAAAATAGAACCATAATAACTATACCTCCAAAATAAAATGACCAAAAGTGTAAATAAATATGAAGAAAAATAAGGAATAAAGAAGAAGAACCAAAAAAATCACAAGAGACCACAATAGAGAGGAGGAGGACAAGGAGAATTGTGAAAAGAGAAAAATTTGAAGGATAAGTAGTGTAAAACCATGTATTAAAAAGGATATAGTACAATAAAATAAATATAGAGGAACCTGAGAAGAAACCAAACACCAGATGGTTGAAGAAGCAAAAGCAGTTGAAATGAGTGGAGAATGATTCTGAGCCTGGAAGAGGACACTCCATCACCATGGGGAAGAAACCTTATTCAATCTCATAGGTTTTATCATTATTATGATTTATATAAGGTATCTTTTACTCATGTGTCACATGAAGGCATGTAAATATTATTATTTTTATTATTTTATGGGTTGTAGTGGAATTATATACCCCTCCAATTCATTGGGTAAATCTTTTTATCCCATGATATTTTATGTATTGGACTAATGGGAGAACATAATCCACTATGGGAATTTTTCCACTATGATTATGGGAATATGGAGTGAACCTAATCCACCGTGGACCATTTTATAGTATATTTATGGGAAATATGAGTGAACCTAATCAAAAAATGGGAATATAGGAATTACATTTATGGGAATGGGGAGTAAACCCAATCCACCATGGGACTTTTTACACTATTTTTATGGGGATGAAGAGTGAGCCAATTCCACCATGTAAATTTTTCAACATTATTTGAATGGTATTGGGAGTGACCCATCACCTTTTTATGTTATCATGTTGTATGTTTTTAATGCATATTCTCTGATTCCATGATCTTATTATTTCATTTATATATTCCATATTTTAATTCATATGATAATTCTCTTAATGATATAATTTTATGCCTATTAACCCTTATTTTATTCTTTATTTACATTATAATTATTTTAAAAGGCATTCTAGATCACCCTTTTACTTATATATTTTCCACATGGTATCCTATGTAGTTTTAGAATATCTATGGGAGTTAGGATCACTATCCGGTGTTTAAAAAAATAATCTTTTTTTACATTAAAAATGTTATTTTGTGACTAATCTTCCAAAGACACTAAACCTCTAGATACTTGGTTTATAATTCTAGGAAAAGTATGGGTAATATTATAAAATAATATGTTTTTAAGACTTGGGTCAATATATTTAATTAATTTTTTATTTTTCAGTAGTTATATCTTATCTTGTTTCTTAAGACAATAGGAAACTACATCATTGTTAATTTATCTTCAAATAAAATGATGCGTGAAAATTATCGGATTGTTTTCAAAAACACTTTAATGAACCTCATATAATCTTCAAATGGTAAACCATTTTTGAAATGAAAGTATTTAATTTAATGATTGTATATATCATTAGTCCTTGAATGCTTTGTAGGTGTCACGTATAATGGAATTCTAAACACCATGGGGACTTATAATTATCTATGCATTAGTGGTCCTTGGGTTTGATGTATGATTTAATAATTATCATATATCTCTAATATGTTCTTATGTCACAAGGTTAAATTTTATACATACATTCCTTTAGTTTTATTTTTTTTACTTTAATGAATGTATCTCTCAATCACCAGAATCCAAGGAAATCGATATATACTTATGGCCCTTTTTTTCTATATACCTGAAATGAAAATACTTTAATTCTTGAAATATTTAAGGTTTAAATCTATAAAGTTTGTTATGTTATAAAGTTTTTTATAACATAAAAGTGTATTATAAATTTAATTTGGGGGTTATCATAGCCATACACTATAGTGGATCCAAATTTACTTAATTTTATGTGATCTAATAAATCTACAAAACCTATGTACATGTGCACATGTTTGACTAAAACATTTACTAGGAGTTCCTTGGGTCATATTCATAGTGGTGTATCATTAAATCCACACTTTATGTCAGCAGAAATGATCATTAATGAATAGTGTAGGTGTTTTGCTGAGTTTAGAATGAAAAAATCCAAACTAATGAGAAGTACACTATTGAAATAATATTATAAGGATATAATAATCAAATTAAGAAATAGTAGGGAGTTTGGATGCATTTAATTACTTCATGTTACATATTCCTTAATTTATTAGTTTACTCATAGCTTACTCACTCAACCTTCATTGTTCTCTATTAGGTTAATCTTCATCTTCTTTGTGAAATCATAGGTCCCTGTGAGTTTTCTTGTTCTAACTATGCCAAGACAATTAAGATATTTTTTTATTCAATATGTGTAACTTATCCTCGTTAAACACTATCATTCTTAGGAAAAAAAGTCCAAACATTATGTGCATGGGGTTGGATTTCCACTTTTTCTCCATGTACCTCTCTGTATATTCATTTAATAGTTTATCATTTTAGAAAATCATTATGATTAAATGTAAAATATATATTTAATTTGATTTATCCATTAATCAAAAATGACCCAGTACCACACCACACAGTCCCACCTAGGTTCATAGCTACACATACTCAAATAAAACAACAATAGAATAAATAAGAAGAAAGATATCCAAAAATTGATTGTGAAACTTTTACTAATGGAATAATACTTTATGGTCCTACTTAATAAGTATTTTAAATGAGAAATTATTGATCCCATCATATCTACATATGATCTTCACTGTGTTCTCATCCTCTACGTTTTTTGATCAATTAATGTGTACTTGGAGTAATGAAATTTTTCTATTTGGCTAGAAACATTCATTCCCAAAATGATGTTCTACTCCTCTTACCCACATTGTTCTTTCTATTTCTTTCAATAATCAGTTTCCATATGTTTGAGTTGTGAATACATTTCCATATTTCGTTAAGGAATCATGTTTTTTGAATAATTTGGTCATCTATAAGAATCCATGTTCTGCATGTGGAATCTAAATGGATCAATATCCTCAAATGCTTGATGTCCATTTATTCCATATATATTGTTCTTTTTTACTAGGTTTACAGTTATCTTGGGTGAAATAAACACTTATAATATAATTCTACGACTATATTATAGTTAATATGAAATAATAGCCTTGATATTATCTTGGTGTCAATGTATCCTACATTGATGCTAGCATTACGTTTTGTTAGCAATGTATCCTTTAGTTTTCCTCTTTAATAATTAATAAGAAAATTGATGTACCATACACTGCTTCCTTCTCTTACATTGGTGAAATAACATATCATAGAGAAGATACATGGGTCATGTTTTGTGTAGCATAATCCTGAATTACAATTCTATATTTCATTGGGTTGGAAATGTAATTTAAACAACTTCATTTTATTATTTCCTAAAAATAATGAATCTCAATCCAAATTACATTTCACATTAGTTTTTTTATGTATCTCTATTTTATATTTCAGCATAATTATGTTCATAGTTTTACTTTATAGTTTAAATATACTCTATAGCATTTATAATCTATTTCATTCACCTTGAATTATTCTTAATAACCTCTTCAACATATTACCTTCACCACAACAAAAGTTCTGGGTTCCCCACAATGCAACATTGATACATAGAGTAATTTTTAAGATAATATCTCATTATATATTGGTAATGAGATATATTTTCAGGTTTTAACAATATATTTTGATATCCCCCAATTATTTACTTAAGCCACATCTACTTAATGTTACTCAATATCCATTATTGAATTAAAACAATTCCAAAAATTAGTGATTCGCATTAAAAACATTTATATACAAATATAATATTTAATGAATGAAAAGAAAACTATTAATATCAAAAATTAATATTTTATTTTCAAATCCAATAGAATTATAAAAACATCAATTTAATATCTAAAAAAGGAATGAATCACAAAATACAAAATAAAAAACAAATAAAAAACAATAGAAACAAGAATAATTCAATATGGTGAGATTATTTACATGGACACTTCATTATTTGTTACCTTGTCAATGATTTTGGAAATTGTGTTTCAGGTTTCATTTTGTGGTTGATTTGATATATATTCATGCATTGTCAAGTTTTTCAATGAGGCGTAGATATTACAAGGATATTTGGGCTTTGGTTATGAGGTCCTTCCTATGATGGTTTGGGTAGATTATCAAGTTTAACTATTTATTTGTTTATGTGTGTTGGTATTGGTGCAATTATGGGTTCAATCAAAGATTCTACTAATCTATTTTAATATTATCGTTTTCATAAATAAGTTATCTTAGTTAGTTATTCTATTTTGTTTTAGTTTGGGATGTATTATAAGTTATTTGTATACTCACCCCTGAATGGGAACACATGACCCCCCATTTCTTATAAATGTATAGGAATTATATGTATTGAAGGTGATATTAGAGATCAATGGGTATGGAAATGTAGTTTGTAGTGATGGTTGATACAATATACTAAAGACTCTATTGGGATTTCAGTTTATGAATAGGTGTTTCCCAATTTATTATTAGTTCTAGTTCACTTAGTCAATTATTATCCTTAGTATCATTTCCATAATAGACTGAATAGATTGTTAGAAATTTCTATATATATATATATATATGTATCCCATATATTGGTCCTTATTTTTATGTAATATTTGTAATGTTTTGGATTCCTTAGTATTTTTAAATATATGTATTTTTATAGGTGTTCTATTAGAGAAGTCCTCCAGTCTAGATCTTCCTTCTCCATGAATGTTATCAAAATATGGACTATTATAGTTTTTCCTGAAGTGTCAAACCTAGACTCTTTTTATACCATGTAGAGCCTTAGTGTGTAATGAACCGACTTGTTTTTCCATCAATCATTGAACTCAACCCGATCTACCACATTTCTAAAGGTAATTCCCATTACCCACGGGCTGGTGAAAAGCACCCAAGCATCGAACAACAAACCATAGGGAATGATTTATCCTAACATAATCAAAAACATTGAAAATATATAGATGAAGTGAGAAGGAAAAGTGGAAATACAATAAAATATATGTCATAACTATAAGAAAAACTGATAATAAAATTACAATAAAAGTATCCAAAACTCCAAGGTACAAGTCCATCTACTAAGAACCAAAACCAAATATTCTCCATATGAAATGTTTTAGGAGAACCCCCTCTATCTCACCACTAGATACCCAACTCATCTAACATGAAACTAGGTCTCCTCACTACGACACCTTTCTTTTCCCAACATTGGAAGATATACATAGGTCTTCACACCACCAAAGAGCTGTAGAGGGTGGGATCAAACAATATCAATAGGATCTCACCTAGGTGTTCTGTAATAAGTCTCTGTATAAAAACTATTTTATACTCGGTTTAAAAAAATCATGGCATGATAAGCTATATATAAATTTTATAGAAATCATGGTAAAATTTTCCCCTTTATCACATTTCTAAAACAAAAGTTGGTATATCAATTTAAAAATATATTTCCAATATCATCTTTCACTATCATAAACAAGCATATCAAGGCTAAAAACCAAATACAAGAGACACAAAGAAGAAGGAGAGGAATCGAACAAATGATCATTATAGGTTAGACTAGTGGACTACTCATACCAAATAGACCATGTGTACAATCTATATCCAAGAACTCATGCTTAGAAAGCATAGGGATACCCCATGAGTACCCCCACTGTAACACCCTGAGACTTTATGAAAAATATTATTTTAATTTCATTAATGTCTTGTGTTGTATTCTACACCAAGATTACCTTGCGCTATACGCAACACCGTATTAGCTTGCAGTATACGCAACACTATTCTTGGACCGTGTTACACACAATTTTGATAATAGTTATTCTACGCAAAATTGAGTATATATATATATATTCAATTTATAAATGAAATATGGTTGGATTCTGTTATACGAAACAACGAAGGATTCTTTCACAACACGCAACTCTGACTTGGCTTGCATTACACGCAATCGCGACCTTCCTCGATAGCGTGTGTTGTACGCAATACCGGGTTTTAATAAACAATGATATATTATTATAATATTGTCTTGAACTAGACGTTATGAATAGTATTAACTAAATTTTGAATTTTATAACATTATTATTCATCTTACACATTTTCTAGAACATGGTATAAGAAAAAAATAAATTTTTCGGGTAAAATAAGTATTTTTCAAAAAATGCATTTTTGTCGCCTTTTGATGGCGCACCCACTTTAAATATAGTTTTTGACATGTTTATAAGTTCAATTTGACAAAATACAAATCTTCTTTGGAATCATGAAATAAAAATTTACTTTGGATAAATTTTTCATATTATTCTGGTAACTTTCACATTTTAATGAATAGTAAAAACACGCTATATTTTAATTAAAAACAACTTTTTTCATCGTAATATCTTATGTGGTTAAATTATAATATTGAATGGTTTTAAAGTATAAATAGAATATATTTTTACCATTGAATATAATTTATGTCATTATCATTGATTTTACGTTGAATTCATAGGTTAAATCAATTCAATCTTTTGCAATGTGTTAAACAAAAAACCCGTTTTTATTCGACAACGGGATTAATTTTAATTTAATTTCTGAAACTTCTTTGTATTGAATTTTAAAAAATGGATTCCATATTTGGAATCAGTGGGTCCAAATTATGTTAATAGGCTACTTTTTATTTTTGGGAATTATGAATAGTAACTATGGTAAATTTTATTTACCATAGTTAAAGGTAAATCGGGTAATTAAGGGTAAATATAATATTATAAAATTACCCTAACACATTCCAAAATTCTATTTGATTGCTGAAAGTAAACCCATATCAACTAAGGGTCGGATTAGATTCATTTTATGGACTTTTGACCATGAAAATAATTTAATTATTATTAAAACCAAAGAAAGTGACAACATGTCACTTTCTTAAATCTTATAAGTATAATAATTTTAACTTAGTGATAAACATCATAAAGCATCTAACATGAATATTCTACAGAAATATAACAAAATTATCTACATCATGAGAATTTATCTAGAATTTTTTGGGATTAAATAATTATCATTAATTGTGACACAATAGTGATACAGAAATTATTTATCTAGTGAAAAATTAAGAATATAGTTTTTATTAAACTAATAGTGACCATAAAAGGCACAAAACCCTGACCAAAACTTATTTTTCATGTAAATATAAACTATAACCATCCAATGGTCGAATATTTGACCATTTGGAGTCTTATACAAGCAATTATGACACTTATATTATTTTATTTTAAATGATTCCAAAGTTGTCACCTTCATAATTTAATAAATATAACAATTTAAATATTGTGATTTTAAGATGATAAATTCGAGTAAAAGTATTAGTGTGAAAGGTAATATATTTATCTTCATCATAGGATTTTACTTTAAATTTTTATGCAAAAAATAAGTATATTAAATAATTATACAAAAATGATGTAGTAATTATTTTATTAAGAGATAAACCAAATAAATGGTTTTAAAAATAATAAAATAAATATTATATGAACTATTTAATGTGATCCACTAATTTTATAGAAACATATGACCTTTTATTAATATATGAAAGCTTTTAGTTCGAACATATCTTCTGTATATATTTTATTTAAATTCAAATAAATGAATAATGTGAAAATTGACACTATTGTTATC
The DNA here is from genome assembly GCA_963277665.1 of Viscum album. Taxonomy (NCBI): domain Eukaryota; kingdom Viridiplantae; phylum Streptophyta; class Magnoliopsida; order Santalales; family Viscaceae; genus Viscum; species Viscum album. Next base: position 334,358,285 of record OY728150.1, read on the forward strand.
TTATAAAAAATAACATATTATAAAATTGTTTAAAAATCACAAAAATATATAAAAATTATAAATTTAACTTTATATGGTCTATAATGTTATAAATTAAACAATTATGGAAAATTCACAACAAATAAGTAATTATTTGTTATAATTTAAAATTTAGAATTTTATTACCACAAATAAACTTAAATAGATTAAATAAGGATAAATCAAAATGATAAGGTTTAAAATAAGATCCAAACATGTCTAAATTTGATTGGTTGATGATATTATAACCCTATCTCATCTAATCTTTGAATATGAGTCAATTTTGGAGGTTTTTAAGTGGGGTTAGATTTATTATAAATTAATATTTTTAAGAATTCCAAAGGTGCCCCTCTCCTCCCTTATAAAAGGGCACCTCCTCCCTCTCCTCCTCACACAAAATTTGAGCCTTCAAGCTCGGCCAACCCCTGCCAAATTATCTTCTCCACTTTTCTAGAAACATCCTAGAGGTTCTGGTCTTCTTTAAAGACCAATCTTAGTGCCCTAAGAGGAGGTTTCAAAGAGGCGTATCGAAGAAGAGGAGGTTCGGACACTTACGAAGCAAATCGGACCTAAGGTAAGGGAAGTATCACAATCTCATTTTTATCCGAGATTGTTTATACGTTGGTATTTACTGGGGTTTATTTTATCATCCACATCTATGTTTCCTCAATATGTAATGTTATTTCCATCCACCTGCAATTTTTTAAATCCAATTTTACCCTTTGGCTAGTTTTTAGTAAAAGATATGAAAGGAATCTTTTGTTGTTTTTCATACGAGGTACTTTTTGACTTTTTCGACAAAATTACGAAGAATGTTTTTTTTAACTTATATGGCACGAAAAGATTTTTACGGTTTTATAAAGCCGTATTTTCATGAAGCTTCCTCCAAAAGATATCATGACTATTTTCAATAAAATATCTTTCTTTTAAAATTGCATGACGTTTTGTGAAAAGAAATTGATTTTGAAGAAGAAAGGATATTTTCCTCAAGAATTCATTTCAAGTGTTTTATCAAAATTATTTTCCATCTAAGATAACATAGGGTTCTGTTTCTATCCCTATTATTACATTGATTTGGTTATGTTGGGATGGAATTATTTTTATGAATTCCTTTATCTTATATGAATTGTTTTATGATGTCATGATGTTTACGAATCCCATTTTTATTACATGGGTTATGCAATGATGTATGATTTATGATTTTGTGGCACACATAAGAATGGTATCATTATGAGATGGGTGGGACCTATATCTCCCTCCAATGCATTGGGTAAAGATTTTATATCTCATGAGATAGACATGGCTGGAACGGTAGGTTATACCGGTTCAGTGAAACAGGACTGAAATGAGGGTGACTCAGTTCAGAAAGGGACTTTGTCCACTAAGATAGTCTTGGCAATGAGTCTTGACTAACAAGAAATGATTCTCTATGATTATGTGTGTATGCCACAAAGTTTAATGTTTTAAGTTATTATTATTGTGATTACATTTCACTGCCATGATTTAACCCATGTTATGAAATTATGATCTCTTTTGCAGGTTAAGATTTCCAAAAGTTATGTGCTCATGTATATGATGTGATTGATATTTCTTTTGTTTACCCTTACTGAGCATTTGATCTCACCCTTTTATGTTTTCTTTTCCCCAGGATATAAAGAAAGGTTTTAGGTAAAAAAAAGGAAGATCTTTATGGGAGATTTTGAAGATATTTCACCATGATTAGAAGATTATATTCTGAGTTTCCAAAGACACTAAACTATTACGGTCCTTGTGTGTGTGTTTTTGTTATGTACTAAGTATTCCGAAAATTTAATGTAATGTCAATGTACATCAGGCTTCGGGTCTCTACAGTTGGTATCAGAGCAAAAGTTTAGTCAACCTTTGGAAACTAGGATTCGAAAACGTTAGTGAGATCCCTAGAGATATTTCTAAGGTATGTCTAGGGATGTCCCTAAGGATAAGTATACGTATAGGATATAGTCCTAGAACTATGGTAACAATATTATATTAAACCAAAGATGTTAGATATTGAAGTTACTCCCCCTTTATTATGATTTTTGCCTCTCACACTATTCTTTTTGGGTTTTAGAAAATGGCTGGAAACAAGATGATTCACGATAATGGAGGATATAATGGACAATGGAATGATATTATTCATGAGCAACCAAATGAAATGGGATTTGGAAGTCCAAACATCATTATTATGCCGAATCGGAAATCTCATAATATGATCAATAAAGTAAAATTTGGTATGTTTCCTGACTCGGCTAATAAGAGAAAGATGGAGTTTCATGATGATCATAGAGGAAAGAAAGTTCAATTTCCCCTATGTAAATCATGTGGGAAGAGGCATCAAGGAGAATGTTTCAAAGGAACTGGAAGATGCTTTGGGTGTGGAAAAGAAGGACACAAAGCCAGTAAGTGCAAAGGAAAAGGTTCAGTTAACACCAGGGATGAGGATAATGGTATTTCTATGACATCAACAATGGTTAAATGTTTTAAATGTGGAATGTACGGGCATTATGCAAACCAATGCCCTAAGGGAAAGTCTCATGAAGAGAATCAGTATGGTCGTATGGGTAGTATTTATGTGGATGATGATGAAGAGACTACAAATGATATGTGAGATGAAAGAATTGTTGAAGCTCGGTCAATGGTTTAAGAATGTAGTGGAATGATTACATGTTTATCATGTGTAATGTTGTATAAGTAATCTCATGCTACTATGGAATAAAGAGACATCTATGGATTGTTACACTATTGTCTTTCCTTGAGTTTTGAAAGTGTATGATTAATGTTACCAATATCCATGAAAGGTTATTCAGATATTTTTGGAATGTAGATGATATGCGCATAATGAAGGGATAAGGAGAAAAATAAATATTTGATAGTATTCATGATCTCATGACTGATATAAGGAAAAGGTTATATCATGGTTTGAGTATATAGAATTTTTGTCTTTTGGTATGTGGAAAGAGTTAACTTTTGACAGCATTCATGATTTCACTAAGGTTCAATGGGTATTAATTCTTCAAGAGAATACATGATTAAGGTATTCACATGTTTGTAATTTGACCAACAAGATATATCTTATGTTATATGGGGGATAAATGATGGCATTCACGTGATTGTTCTGTGACATTTCAAGTAATCATTTTCTTTCTACTATGAGCTTGGACTGAAGTATTTTAGATAATCCTAAAGATTAGAATGGATTATGTTGGACATAAGTTAGGATAAAACGTTTTTTCAATATTATTGATGGGATGTTATAGTAATATAGCTTTAGAAAAAGGACAACATGCAGGACGGGCGATAGCACATCGCGTCGGACAAGGCTGTGGGAATCGAACCCACAACCGAAGTGCGACTGGCCTTTATCGCCTACCACTGGCCTACAGGAAGTCCCTGTTTAGTAGAATCTAGTTTTATTATATTAAGCAGTATGATATATGAAGTATAAGTCCATTTTAGGAACCATATATGATTAATCTCACTATAGAATGACTTATGTATATTTAATAACGTTTTCTAACCTTTTGTTTGAGACAGATGGAATGACCCGTCATTCTATCACATGATCTGCTAACACTTCACGAATAACAAATTCAACTTCATTTATTTAAGAGATGAAGTAGAAATTGTTCAAGGCACGAACAACAGTGAGATTGTACCAAAATAAAGTAAGTATTTATTCTAATTCAAATTCTTCAACTTTAGGGAAACGATCTTGAAAACCAAAAATGTTGTCCTAGTGCTCTTATATCTGATTAATGAGATGGTACCTTAGATCGTCACAAATTTATGGATTTGTGATTGTTGGCTTTTCCATAGCCATGTTCTCTACCACTCTCCATCAGAACATGATGGTTAGATTTTTCTTCCATATCCATATTTTCACCTATGTGGAAACCCTGTGATTAGTTTATTTGGGTAACCGTTACGTTTAATACTTTTGTTTTTAAAGATTGGTTTTGGTATTCCTTTTTACGATGTGGGTTTCTATTAAAGAAACTTTCAAGTAGTAAACCATTTATAACCCCGACGAATTTCGAGGGCGAAATTCATTTTAAGGGGGGTAGAATGTAACACCCCGAGACTTTATGAAAAATATTATTTTAATTTCATTAATGTCTTGTGTTGTATTCTACACCAATATTACCTTGCACTATACGCAACACCGTATTAGCTTGCAGTATATGCAACACTATTCTTGGACCGTGTTACACACAATTTTGATAATAGTTATTCTACGCAACATTGAGTATATATATATATATATATATATATATTCAATGTATAAATTAAATATGGTTGGATTCTGTTATACGAAACAATGAAGGATTCTTTAACAACACGCAACCCTGACTTGGCTTGCATTACACGCAATCGTGACCTTCCTCGATAGCGTGTGTTGTACGCAATACCGGGTTTTAATAAACAATGATATATTATTATAATATTGTCATGAACTAGCCGTTATGAATAGTATTAACTAAATTTTGAATTTTATAACATTATTATTCATCTTACACGTTTTCTAGAACATGGTATAAGAAAAAAATAAATTTTTCGGGTAAAATAAGTATTTTTCAAAAAATGAAGTTTTGTCGCCTTTTGATGGCGCACCCACTTTAAATATAGTTTTTGACATGTTTATAAGTTCAATTTGACAAAATAAAATTCTTCTTTGGAATAAAGAAATAAAAATTTACTTTGGATAAATTTTTCATATTATTCTGGTAACTTTCACATTTTAATGAATAGTAAAAACACACTATATTTCAATTAAAAACAACTTTTTTCATCGTAATATCTTATGTGGTTAAATTATAATATTGAATGGTTTTAAAGTATAAATAGAATATATTTTTACCATTGAATATAATGTATGTCATTAGCATTTATTTTACCTTGAATTCGTAGATTAAATCAATTCAATCTTTTGCAATGTTTTAAACAAAAAACCCGTTTTATTCGACAACGGGATTAATTTTAATTTAATTTCTGCAACTTCTTTTTATTGAATTTTAAAAAATGGATTCCATATTTGGAATCAGTGGGTCCAAATTATTTTAATAGGCTACTTTTTATTTTTGGGAATTATGAATAGTAACTACGGTAAATTTTATTTACCATAGTTAAAGGTAAATCGAGTAATTAAGGGTAAATATAATATTATAAAATTACCCTAACACATGCCAAAATTCTATTTGATGGATAAAGGTAAACCCATATCAACTAAGGGTCGGATTAGATTCATTTTATGGACTTTTGACCATGAAAATAATTTAATTATTATTAAAACCAAAGAAAGTTACAACATGTCACTTTCTTAAATCTTATAAGTATAATAATTTTAACTTAGTGATAAACATCATAAAACATCGAACATGAATAGTCTCCAGAAAGATAACAAAATTATCTACATCATGAGAATTTATCTAGAATTTTTTGGGATTAAATAATTATCATTAATTGTGACACAATAGTGATGCAGAAATTATTTATCTAGTGAAAAATTAAGAATATAGTTTTTATTAAACTAATAGTGACCATAAAAGGCACCAAACCCTGACCAAAACTTATTGGTCATGTAATTATAAACTATAATCATCCAAGGGTCGAATATTGGACCATTTGGAGTTTTATACAAGAAATTATGACACTTATATTATTTTATTTTAAATGATGTCAAAGTTGTCACCTTCATAATTTAATAAATATAACAATTTAAATATTGTGATTTTAAGATGATAAATTCGAGTAAAAGTATTATTGTGAAAGGTAATATATTTATCTTCATCATAGGATTTTAGTTTAAATTTTTATGCAAAAAATAAGTATATTAAATAATTATACAAAAATGATGTAGTAATTATTTTATTAAGAGATAAACCAAATAAATGGTTTTAAAAATAATAAAATAAATATTATATGAACTATTTAATGTGATCCAATAATTTTATAGATACATATGACCTTTTATTAATATATTTAAGCTTTTATTTCGAACATATCTTCTGTATATATTTTATTTAAATTCAAATAAATGAATAATGTCAAAATTGACACTATTGTTATCTTATAAAAATAACATATTATAAAATTGTTTAAAAATCCCAAAAATATTTAAAAATTATAAATTTAAATTTATATGGTATATAATTTTATAAATTAAACAATTATGGAAAATTCACAACAAATAAGTAATTATTTGTTATAATTTAAAATTTAGAATTTTATTACCACAAATAAACTTAAATAGATTAAATAAGGATAAATCAAAATGATAAGGTTTAAAATAAGATCCAAACATGTCTAAATTTGATTGGTTGATGATATTTCAACCCTATCTCATATAATCTTCGAATATGAGTCATTTTTGGTGGTTTTTAAGTGGGGTTAGATTTATTATAAATTAATATTTTTAAGAATTCCAAAGGTGCCCCTCTCCTCCCTTATAAAAGGGCACCTCCTCCCTCTCCTCCTCACACAAAATTTGAGCCTTCAAGCTCGGCCAACCCCTGACAAATTATCTTCTCCACTTCCCTAGAAACATCCTAGAGGTTCTGTTCTTCTTTAAAGACCAATATTAGTGCCCTAATAGAAGGTTTCGAAGAGGCGTATCGAAGAAGAGGAGGTTCGGACACTTACGAAGCAAATCGGACCTAAGGTAAGGGAAGTATCACAATCTCATTTTTATCCGAGATTGTTTATACGTTGGTATTTACTGGGGTATATTTTATCATCCACATCTATGTTTCCTCAATATGTAATGTTATTTCCATCCACCTGCAATTGTTTAAATCCAATTTTACCCTTTGGTTAGTTTTTAGTAAAAGATATGAAAGGAATATTTTGTTGTTTTTCGTACGAGGTACTTTTTGAATTTTTCGACAAAAGTACGAAGAATGTTTTTTTTAACTTATACGGAACGAACGGATTTTTACGGTTTTATAAAGCCTTATTTTCATGAAGCTTCCTCCAAAATATTTCATGACTATTTTCAATAAAATATCTTTCTTTTAAAATTGCATGACGTTTTGTGAAAACAAATTGATTTTGAAGAAGAAAGGATATTTTCCTCTAGAATTCATTTCAAGTGTTTTATCAAAATTATTTTCCATCTATGATAACATAGGGTTCTGTTTCTATCCCTATTATTACATTGATTTGGTTATGTTGGGATGGAATTATTTTTATGAATTCCTTTATCTTATATGAATTGTTTTATGATGTCACGATGTTTACGAATCCCATTTTTATTACATGGGTTATGCAATGATGTATGATTTATGATTTTGTGGCACACATAATAATGGTATCATTATGAGATGGGTGGGACCTATATCTCCCTCCAAAGCAATGGGTAAAGATTTTATATCTCATGAGATAGACATGGATGGAACGGTAGGTTATACCGGTTCAGTGAAACAGGACTGAAACGAGGGTGACTCGGTTCAGAAAAGGACTTTGTCCACTAAGATAGTCTTGGAAATGAGTCTTGACTAACAAGAAATGATTCTCTATGATTATTTGTGTATGCCACAAAGTTTCATGTTTTATGTTATGATTATTGTGATTACATTTCACTGCCATGATTTAACCCATGTTATGAAATTATGATCTCTTTTGCAGGTTAAGATTTCCAAAAGTTATGTGTTCATGTATATGATGTGATTGATATTTCTTTTGTTTACCCTTACTGAGCATTTGAGCTCACCCTTTTATGTTTTCTTTTCCCCAGGATATAAAGAAAGGTTTTAGGTAAAAAAATGAAGATCTTTATGGGAGATTTTGAAGATCTTTCACCACGATTAGAAGATTATATTCCGAATTTCCAAAGACACTAAACTATTACGGTCCTTGTGTGTGTGTTTTTGTTATGTACTAAGTATTCCACAAATGTAATGTAATGTCAATGTACGTCAGGCTTCGGGTCTCTACACCCACCCCCAAATGTCAATATCATCCCCCTATTACAATGATCCTAGGTAGATAAGGGATTCCCCATGAAAAAACATCCCAATAATCACAAAAATGGATGATCAACACAAGCTAAACCTTCCACCTAAGTAACCAATGTAACTCAAGTACTTGTTTTCACAATTCATTCTAATTCCTTGTAAACCATTTCAAACCCATCTCCCAAATGCATTTAAATGCCTTGAAAATACCCCATTTCATTACATTTATAAACAAATAGGTAAAAATAATTTACATTAAAAAATCATTTCAACACGTTCAAATAAATAATCCCAATTCCTTATATAAATCATTTTATAAAGCATGAACAATAAGGTTTATCAACATAGGTTATAGATGGAACCACCTACCTCAAAATATGGGATGCACACACCTACAACAGGATCTACCAATAATGAAAAATCAATGATGTCAATAAAGGCCCAATAATCCAATCCATATATCAACATATATTCAATTTAGATGAAAAGGGGTTGGAAAAGAAGATGAAATTCCACGTACCTCAAGAATTAACACCCGTCACACCATAACCCACAAAGGAATGACCTCCAGAATTATATTTCATAATAGATATAGAACAATACATGAATAAACACCAAATTCAAACAATGAATCTAATCACACAACTCAAGGGCTATAAAAAATCAATGGAAATGAAGAAGATGAAAGATCACTCACTCATATATATTAACTACAACTGCAATGATGATTGAATATCGAACGGATCCATCGAGAAGGAATGGTGTCTCAAAAAATTACAAGAGTGGAACTTCGGATCGAGAGCAATGGAGAAATAGTGGCTTAATGGACACCCAAACCCCAAAAATATCCTTAAAACATCTCTAGTTAGAGATTTACATGACTTATAATTCATTTATGCATCGTGAAATCCATGATGTTCAAGTATATAGAAAAATATATCACCTCAGATTAAAAACCAATATTTATTTAACTCATGACATGTAAACATTCATCATTTCATGTATCCTTTCATATCATGAATCCCTCACACGGAATGCACCCAGTGATGATTACACATTATATAACCTAGTCACATATTGTGGAATCCTCCTACAACCATGAAAAAAGACTTGTTAAATTTACGAGTCCAACAAATCTATTGCTTCACCAAAATAGGTGTCCTCCCAATTTCTTCTTGGAACTATATAGAAAATATCAACTATTCCCAGATGGATATCCCTTGATCCCCCAAAATCCAATACATAGCCATGAAGCACATATTCTAGGATCTGAATTACTCACTCTGACTGACCATCTATCTGTGGATGGTAACATATGCTCAAGTTGACCTGAGTTCCCATTTTCCCTTTTCTAGACTCCTCCAGAACCTCGAGGTAAACCTAGGGTCTATATATAAAACAATTAAATATGGAATCCCATATATCTTCGGAATCATCTACACATATTGCTTACCTTGATCTCTGACCAAAGTGGTATCATTGATATGAATGAAATGAGCAGAATTTATCAACTGATCAATAACTACCCAGATAAAATTCCTACCTTGAAGAGTATGTCTTCATAAAAAAATACATGGATACCTCATCCCTTTTCTATACCGACAATAAAACATGACAAGGAATACTAGAGGGTTTCAGGTTTTATTCCTTTATCCATTGGTAGGTGTAACAGTGAGATATATAATATGCAAGGTTATGCTTCATATCTTGTCACTATAATTGTCCTCTCATTTTATAATACATCTTTATAGTTCCTAGATGAATGAACCATGAATGGTTGTGAAAATTAAACAAGACTAAACTCCTCACAGATATTGTAATGAAAACCTGCATCCAAAAGTCGATCTTTCCATCTGAAGAGAGAGACCAACTAGAAATGGTTTCCCCACTATAAAGGTTCTCTAAAATTTTATAAAATTCATCATCCTTATGCTAAATCTATAATATAGACTCTTTGAGAGATGATGATAACTCAAAAATGGTCAGAACCATTCCTGATTCATTTTCTTGAGCATCCATATGTAATTGAGAAAAAATCACCACAAGGGTCCACTCCTCTTTCGATTGTAGAACTGTCTTTGTTGGTAAATTCCTACTAAGAGCATCTGTAATGACATTTCCCTTCCCCAAGGTGTAGTCGATATCAATGTAAAACATCTAAAATTATTCTACAGATCATCTCGATCTGAGATTCAAGTCTTTCTGAGAAAATATATAACTCAAACTCTTATGATCAGAGAAGACCATGAACTGCTCCCCGAAAAGATAGTGCATCCAACATTTAAGAGCATGAATAACTATAGTAAGATCTAAATCATGAGTGGGGGTAATTCTTACCATGTTTTCAAAGATGATGAGAGTGTTAAGATACCACAAGGTCATCCTATATATGCACGCATCCCAAGATAGCACTAGAAGCATCAAAAAATGGCATTTATCCCTTACTGAGCTTAGGTAATATCAAAATAGTATATATAGTTAGAATTCATTTAAATTCATTGAAAGAAGTATGAAACTTCACATACCATGTGAATTCCAGTGATTTCATAGTAAGAAAAGTCAAAGCTGACCCCAACTTAGAGAAAACCATAACAAAATGTCAGTAGTATCCAGTAAGAACAAGGAAGATCTGTGTCTCAAAGACATCAGTGGTTCCTTCCATGAAAGGGAAAAAATAACCTTATTAGTCTCAATAGATGATCCATGTTTATAAAACTTGTTCCCTAATAACATCACTTATTGAATCTATAGGCTACATTTTTAAATCATTACAAACAAACGATGACTTTTTTGAATCTTGAGAATCAATCTTGGATGACACTCATGCTCACGATCATATTTCTAATAAACCATAATATCATGAAAAACACTAACAATAATGTGTAAATATATTGATAAAATATCTGATATATCAGAGCCATAAAAACCATAAGATCATTACTTTGACCCAAAGGTATTATAAGATATTCAGGATATCCACACCTACTTCTGAAGGACCTATTCGATATATCAGACTCTTGAACTCTGAGCTGATGATTACCAGATCAAAGATCAATATATGAAAACCACTCCACATCCTCCAACTAACCAAAAAAATCATCCACATTAGAAAAATTATTTTTGTTATTAATTATTTTCCATTTCAACTTTTGATAGTCTACATATAATCAAAGTGTAACATTTTCTCCCTTGGAAATGAGCATAGAGGATGCCCATGGGAAAATACGAGGAAAAACAAAACAATTTTCCAATAGGTCATCCAACTGAATCTTGATCTATTTTAGACTTATTGGTTCCATATGATAATAAGGTATCGATATTGGCTACATACTTGGAAACAAGTCAATAGTAAACTATTCCTCTATCGGTAGAGGAAGACTGGAGAAGTCGACTAAAAAATGCCAGAAAATTTCTAGACAAAAAAGGAAGATCTACAACAAAAGAAACATCATCTGGATCAATTTAAATTGTATAGAACAAACTCTTGAGCTCTAAGTGGGATGTTCATGAAAGTCCAATCCTTGGGTCCCACTCCACCAGGAACACAAAAGATCTTCCATCAGTAGTAATAAATTAAAAAATCTGATGATAAGAATCAACCTCATCTTGATGAGATACAAGCCAATATATACTGGTGATGATGTCAAATAAATCCAGATCAAGAATGATAAAATCCTCGACCTACTCTGTATCATCTATCATTAATGAACAATAATGAAATAGAAACACCTGATCAATTCGGTGACCAAGAAATTTCACTAACTCGATTACGGAGGACATAAGTTCCATTAAAAGTTTATGAATATCAAAAAAACGTGTTGATATAAATGAGTGGGATAAACCAGTATAAAATAATGAAATTTCTACACAAGATGGAATAAGGGAAATACTTATCACTGTTTCCAGACCTATAATGACTTCCACTAGACACTCATCTACAGTGTGAAATTGCTTCACTTCTGAGGCCTATGGCTAGAGACCTATAGTCTTTGAAGCTTTTGACTTCACCATAGTATCCTTTGGAGTAGAAAAACCTATACTATAATGAGGATTAGATGTATCTAGATAGAAGCGTTGTTAGTGACCAACATGTCCATAGTTTCTTCACATCATTGTGGTTATAAGACAAGAATTTATTTTTTGGCTGACCTTTCCACACCAATAGAAAGTCAGAGGCACCCTATTAGTTGTTTCATATAGTGCATAAGTGGATCATTGTTGAGACCCACCTCCCCCACATTTTTTATTATCCTACCTTCTACTCTTTGTCTCATGAATTCCACTGAAACTACTCCTAGATATAAGATAAGTGGTGTGAAACCCAACCTTTCCCTGCATATCCATCTCTTACATCATAGATTTTTCTAACATATCCACATAGATAGAAAGTTACAACATCAATTCCTATTATCTGTTATCTTTTTATAAACATTACAAGTACTTATATGCCTTCAATTGTTTATTCTTTACCACATTTAGAGAAAAATGGGCAAGATCAAAATATTGATTGGTGTATGTCGACACCAAAATCCCTCCATATTTCAAAGACAGGAACACCAAAGACTTTTCCAACATTAGGGACTCTTTGAAAAACTATTGGAAGAATATGGTTTTGAAACCCTTCTAATCCAAGTCTATGTTTCTATCTTCTAGGACCATAGAATCCCACAATCTCTTAAATAATCCCTTGATACTGAACATTACACACTTCACCTTGATATTTTCATGTGTCCCTAAGAAGTTAGAAATCTGATTGATCATATCCATCCAGTCCTCCACCTATTTAGGATCATTAATTCCTTTAATGGATGGTGGATTCTCATGCAAGAATTCCAGAAATTGATCTCTCTCTCATACATCTCCTGGTTGTACGTCAATAACTATGTTCTAAACTCGTGGTATATCCTGATCAACAGTACGAACTACTTGTATGATAGTCTCAATGATATTCAAGTCTATTAGAGGATTCCCCATAGGAGCATTTACTGCACCCTCTTGAGAAACACATGGAAGATGTCTATGTTGAAGCATAATAATGACCATACAATAAGAAAAATCTTAGTTTAAAATATAAAACCCATAACTAGAAATTGCGATTTTAAACAAAATCCAACACTAGAGATACATATCCCAACATCCCATTGAAACTTGATTCTCATCATGACAAGATATGGTCATGAAATTAGTGTAACAAACCTATGGTGTCCTGAAAATCCCATATCTTGTCTAATATACATCAGAAGATAAGGACTCTTGGGGATAAACTCACTTTGGTACCATTTTCTAATGAATCGACGTAGGTAAGAAGCTACACAGCCGAGTACGAGTACATTACATGTACACCCCTGTACAGTGTTTGTAATCCAAATACACAGTCTTCCCTAAATAGGATGAACACATGACATGTCCCCCTGAACCACAGATAGTGTAAAATGGGTTTCCCGATTAGAAAACCCTCAGATTGACCAAAACCACTATTTTCATCCTCAAAACAACAAATCAGTCCTCTAGGGGATATTAGAAAGAATAGAATGACTATAAAAACTTTAAACAACAGGTGTAAAGGGTATTTCTAGTGAATCAAAAAAATGGACTACCTTTGGTTAGAAACCGCTGATGCTTGTGTTTATTTCACCATCCACTGATGCCACACAATGTACCAACGCGTTGAGGGATTTGTGACAACACCTCATTTCCATTACCTCTCTCTCTCTCTCTTTCTCTTTATCTTTCTCTATTTCTCTCTTCTCCCTTAAGCCGGGATATAGGAGGAGTTAGGCAGGAGGCTTGTGCGAGAAGAATGAAGAAAAATATAGAAAATAAAGGAAAGGAAAAAAAATAAAGGAAAATGAAGAAAAAGGGTTCTGGGTCAACCCAGACACCCGGCTCAAGTTTATGCCTTTACTAGGAGAAACTCCCCATTCCATACTCAATGGAGAAGGTGGGATCTCAATCTGATGCTTTTTTAAAATTTATGTTTCAACGAACCTACGTAAATAAATTAATATTTAATTTAATTAATATTTAATATTAATTATTCCACCAAAATTTTAATGGCTTGGATTTACACCATACATCCTTTTCTAAGAGTAAAATCCCTATTGTGGTACCCAAAGAGTGGTAAAATAACTAACCAAGAACAAATGATGGGGGAAAATTCCATTTCACCCCTTACGAGCATCTGAATGAAAAAAATAAAATTACTCCTCAAAAATACAGTTCAAAAAATAAAGGGTCCTTACAAAATGATTTCTCCCAACCTGAACAAGAACATGGAATATATATTCACAATAAAATAATTAACAGCCAAAACATAATAAAATATATATCATAACTGTAAGAAAATAGTGGAAAATGGTAGTAAAAGTATTCAATAACACTAAAAGACAAGTCCAACAAAAAATGTACAAATCTAAATAGATACTATATATAAAGTTGTGGGGAAACTCCCACCATCTAACCACCATCTACCCAACTCAACTGACACCAAACCTCACTGCCTCACTATGGAGACTTTCCTTTCCCAACATTGGAAGACATATATTGGATTTCACACCGCCAAAGTGGAGAATAGGGTGTGATCTAATAGGATTAATGGGATCCCCAGGTGTTCCATAATAAGTCCCTATATAAAAATTCATGTCTTCTCATTTTAAATAAAAAATCTAATGATAAGTAGTGTAGTAGTTTTACAGAAACATGGTAAAAGATTCCCCTTTATTACAATTCTAAAACAAAAGAAGATATATCAATTTCATAGAATATTTTCCATATTATCTTTGGCAATAATAAACATGCTTATCAAGGATAAAAAAACCAAGAAATAAAAAGTAGAAGCATGAGGATTAGTTCCATGAATCACTATTGGTCTGACTAGAAGACTATACATACCATAATCAACCAAGTTCACATTCTGGATCCTTGAACACAGGCTAAGTAATCATTAGAATATCCCATTAGTAATCCCCCATAACAATATAAATATCAATCACCTAGAACAACATGCCTAAGAAACTGAGGAAATACCCTTGAGAAACCTCTTGATAATCACAATATGGATGGTAACCTTAAGATAACCCTTCCTCCTATGTACCCAAGGTAACCCATGTGTTGATTTTCACAACTCAATACAATTATTTGAAAACCATTTCAAAACCATTTCTCAAATCCATTTCAATTATTTGAAAATACCCATTTTCTTTCAATTTATCAACAACCTAGGAAAACCATTTTTATTTAGAAACTCTTTTCAATGCACACAAATAAACCACACCAATTACTTGTATAAATATTTTTATAATTTTGGGACAATAAGGTTCATCAATATATGCTATATATGGAACAACCTACCTCAAAACTCAGGTTGCACATGCCTGCAATGGGGTCCACCAACAATGAAAACTCAAAGAAGTCAACAAAGGACCTAAAATCTAATCCAAATCTCAAGATAGATCCAATTTTTAAAAAAGCGTTCGGTAGATAATATTAAACTCTATATACCATAAAAACACTCACCGCAACACAAACAACAAAGAAACGACATCCAGAATGAGATTGCACAATGGATCTAGAAGAATACATGATGAAACACAAAATTCAGACCATAAGACTAATTATTCAACTCAAGGGAACTACTATGATCAATAGAAATAAATAAATTAAAATATTACTTTCCTAGAGATACTCACTGAAACTACAACAAAGATCGAACACCGAAAGAATCAATCATGAAGGAATGGTGTCTCCAGAAATCACCGTAGGGGAATGTGGGTTGAGTGAAAAAAGTAGAATTGGTGGCTAAATGGAAACCCAAAACCTGGAAGGATCCCTAAAACTTCTATGCTCGGGGAATTACATGATGTTTAATTCCTTTACACGTTCCGAAATACACAGTTTTCAGGTACATCGAAAAATATGCCACCTCAGGTTAAAATTATGATATTTAATTAAATCAAGACATGTGAACATTCATCACATTGTTTAACCTTTCATATCAAGAGTACCTTTCACAACATCCATCCAACAACCATTACATATCAAGTAACATAGTCAGACGACATGAAATCATCTAGCATCATGCAGAAAAGACCAATTAAATCAAATTTCCAACAAATTTGTGACTTCCCCATTATAGGTAATGGGATTTTATATAGTGGGTCTAGTTATGTCACCCAAGACTCTAATACCCATATTTATACTTTGAGAATGATATAGTATCATAATTTATACGGAATATTTCCCTCAAAATCACATCCCTTCATTGAAACACTCATACCTCATGGTCAATTAACACGTATCCACTACTCAAAATTATACTATGATAAGGATATACAGTGAGATGGAGATACTGATCACATATTTTTAAATTTTAGGGGAAATTGGCTAACTCTATTTTAGGTTTCAACCCAAATTAATATTAGGTGGTTCATATATCTTCAAACTCAAAAAAAATAATGAATCTTCAGTTTTCATTAAATTAATTACACTAAACCAACATCCAAGAATCATAACCAAACTAATCATCATTATCACCAAAAAATAAAATAATTTCATAACAAATTTGTTATAGAATATCAACATTAATAACCACACTTCATACTCATATTATCAAATAACATTATCATACACTATAATAGAATTTTTAAGCTTTGAAAATGAATTATGTAGCCCAAATATATGAATAGAAACTTACCATGTAAAATCTATCACTGAAGAATGTTAATTAAAATAATTCTCTTTAAGTACCTAATATTCCATTTGTAACCAAAACAATAACCTTCATTTAAATAAACATAAAAAATGGAGAGGTATTTATTAAAGAATAACCCAATGACTAGTAAAGTCTACAAAAATGATAACTCACGTTTATCATGATGACATTTTTGAAATTTTGAGAAACATTTCATTGTAAAGAGATTAAATTTAATGACTTCTATGAAAACTTGTAACAACCTTATACTGAATGAAAATAGAAATTTAACAAGTGGGTGTTTATGGAACTCCAACCAGTTTATGATGTCTCAATATTGAACGTTAAAAACATAATATTTATAGTTTATTTAAAAAAAATTTCCCAATGTAACAATAATAATTCAATATTTCACTATGATATTTCATCATTCCATAGTGAATAAGTTCTATAAACTAAAATTTTAAGGCCAAAATAATGTAAATCAAATTTGAAGGGATGATATAGAGTTTACATGCCACTAAGTTGGTCAAAAATACCACCAGTATGTGACAACTGATGTTAAAATATTCTTCAAATCATTAATTAATTCCTAAAATTATTATAAAATTCAAAATGAATCAATGATAAATTAATGGTTTATCCAAAGACTTATTATGCCTATATAAATGGTGAATTAATAAAAGGAAACCAAATTTACTTGAATTGTTCTTGTTTTATTATTCAACCTAAAATCAATAAAATATCGGATGATGATCATTACAATTTCATGATTATAGTTCATAACTATATATTATTTTTAGACCATTCTAATATTTATATTAAATCAATAAACAAAATATATAAAATCATAAAGAACAGAAAATAAAACATTAATCATTTCAAAAATGATAAAAAATCATATATTTAGAAACATTAATATAAAATACTAAGAAATAAAAAAATTAGTGTATCCATTTATGATTTTAGGATCTATATATTTTTTAAATAATTATAATAAGGGGAATTATAAGATACTTTCATATTTGGAAAATTTATACATTAAATCAAAAATTATATGTCATAGTTCATGAGTTTTATATATATCATTATCATGTTTTGATTATGTAAATATAATAGAAATTATAATATGTTATTAATGATAAGTAGCATAATATAAATTGATGGCCATATATAATATATATCATTCAATACGAATGAGCACAAAAAAATTTTAATAAATAATGTCTGGATAATCCGGACAATTCTGGATGGAAAAAATGGATAACTTCAATAGAAACAAGAGACAGTCCACCTAACAAGAGTAAAATATAGAAATACATAATTTTAAATAATAATTTTACCCCATAACATTTAAATATAATCTCAAATTTATATATGATAATTATGAATCTGTAACTATTTATTTTCTCCAAAATCTATATCTAATTGTATTTATTATTCATAAATTGATATTTTAGTACAACTTGTATGAATAATTGCTTTATCATTATTCACATATTTTTTACATATTTTATAAGTAGTAATTTTTTATCAAAATAAATTTTAATTTTAATTTTTTATATCTATTTTTTTTCAAATTATTATTTTCACAATATTAAACTAATTAACTATATATTTTAAAAAATTGAGGTTCTTATTGTTTTTGTTATTATATTTTTTGATTTAGAGGCTCAACCTAATTTCCTGGGTATATCCCTATTATCTATCTTATATTCAGTTAAAATATTGGATAATTCTTAATTTATTTTCTCGATTACCTGATAAATTAATTTCTGATGAATCACATATTCATCAAGCCTGCGATATATGGAACTCAATTCATGTTGAATCACCCCTTATTTTTGGGGAATATATATTTTTCATGAGAAACCATGGGACACATAGAGTAGATCCAATATATACTTGGGTAATAGCATCCAAGAGGGAATTTTAATTGTGAATGTGGGCTTAGTGAGCTCGGGTGAGGGGAGCATCCATGTTTTTCTAAACTAAGGGGGCCAAGTCAGGCTGAAAGATTGTGGGCCGAGTTTATAGGTCAAGTTATAAGTATTTAAACCCTTTGGGATAAATAGATACCCAATTTTACAAGTATGTTCAGAAAAATATCCTTTATGATATTTTATATGAATTAAAATTATTTAATTTGAGGCAATTCAAACCTTTCGGGGTTAGTGGTCTAGTCCAATATAATCTAGTGGGGTGTGTATGTTTTTTCATATTTTTGTACCTGCATATAATTGTGTAAATTATTATATCACTTTATGAATCATTTCATCATTAAAATATAATAAATTCTCAAATTATATCTTCATATAATATGTATTTCAATATATTCATATTTTTTATTATATAATTTTTAAAAAAAATTATATATCATCATAAAAAACTATTTCATAATTTATATTTATTTAATATATTTTATTATGATTGGTTATATATATATATATATAACTAATGTTTAATATATTTATGTCATACGTAATTTTAAACATTAACAGTTTCATATTATATTAATTTTTCGAATTTCAGATTTTTATATCAACCAAATATAAATTATTTTTTCTACTTATCAAGTATTATATATCATTATAATTATCATATCTATCAATATTAAATAAATAGTTCTAATTATCAATTAAAATATTATAATATAATTTATAATTAATTTATCATTATTTATTAATAATTAAATTAAAATAATTCATTATTTATTTTGATCATGTTGTCTGATGGTCAAAAGTTCTAGAGGGGGTGAAAATACTTGATTAATAATTAAAATATATCATAGTAAATGTAATATTTTAAATGTAATAGAAAATAAAAAATATAAAGAAAAAAATACATTTTTATAGTATTTCGGATCAAAAGTGATCAAATATCTTCTATTCTCTACCCTTTAATCATTGAGAGTTATGATATTCACTAATATAAATGTATTTGTAAGGGTATTTAGAACCATATTTGAAATTTAATCTTCTAGTGGAAGCACAACCATAAATCAACCTAGCTTTAAAAGGAGATTTACATCCCAATTAGAAAATATCCATTTTGGGAGGTATGACCCGTCAGAACTTTCTTTTATAAGGAAAAATAATAAAAAATTAAATAATTAAATTTCATAATCATTGATATGAAAATTTAGTATAAAACTTTAAATTAGTAAAAAACATATGTGGTAGAAAAGTTGTACTAGCTTGACGGTCCTTTTAAAATCTTTAATGTTTTACAATAGTAAGGAATTAGTGGTCAAGAATGTTATTATTTTCTTTCATGATTATTTTTTGAAACTGATTATTTCTCAAATGATATTTCCACTACATATTTTTTCACTTTCATAATGTATCAATATAATTGTGTCACTTTTTATTTTTTTCCCATGTATCATTGGTTCTTTTTAAATAAGAATCTAAAATTGTTACACAAACTATAACGGTTAAAATAATTCAATTATAACTATTATTATTATAACATCAGAAATATTCTCTCCAAAATTAGAGTTTAAAATAAGAAGTCCCTATTATATATTCGTGATTCAAAAAAATATAATCCGAGATATAAGAAACTACTTTAGAGCTATTCATTACTTTGAAATTATCCATATGAAAATGAGTCTTCAATACTTTGAAAATACATCAAATAATCCCTAAAATCTACCATAAAAGAGATTGTATGAAATATTCAAGAATTATATTTTAAAATGTTATGAGTCTAAATAAATAAATAATAATAACAATTTATATAGTAATTAATACTCCATAATAATTAGTAATTAAAATGTAATTATCCCATGTGCAATATTTTTTCAAACATCCAACTAAATTTAAATTTAATAAAAAATTCCACAATGATAGATGAAACACAAAAAATATAATAAAAATATAAAAAATAATAATTCTATTTCATGTGATAAAAAATAAAATGTAAGAGTTTATAAGTCCTTAAAATTTCAAAAGACATTATAATTTTGAAAGACATTAAAATTTCAGGATTCATTACACTTAGAGAAATTTTTATTCTCTATGTCCTTCAAGAATTCATAAAACATATGAATTTCAAAACATTCCATTTTATAAGGCCTCAATAGGTTTTTTAGTACTTCTAAACATAATTATAATTTCTAAAAACATTACAATACTTTCAACACTTTTTAAGATTTTAAAAAATCATAAGACATTGGATAATTTTCTAAGAGTTGCATAATACATCACCAAAATTAACCTTTCTTAAAATTATGATATTAAAAACATAAATATTAATATAGAAGAATAATAAGAAGAAATAATTTGAATAAATAACGATGAAATAGTAAATAATAATTAAATAAATCATAAGCAGATAAATTTAGCATCATTGTTTTCTTCTAAAATAAATTCATGCATTAAATTGTAAAATACTTTTATTTATTTTGGATAATCCAAGATAAAATAGATTAGTGATAAATTATAATTATTAAATAAAAATAAAAATAATTAAATTTTGGAACATTAATTATTAAAACCAACAAATTTTCAAGGAACAACTCAATAATCTCTCCCTTATTGAAAATTATAAAGAGAAGAATTTGAAAACCTAAAAATTCTCCACTTACTGTAATAATCAAAATATAAATTATTTTATATATAATTAAAACAATAAAAGAATTAATAAAATATTAAGTAGTTAATATTCTTGAAAATAAAATAAATATAATCGTATAAAATATTTATAATCAAAAGGGGGATAATTTTAAAAGTAATTAAACATTATTAAGAACTAATTAATATAGTAAATAGATAACCTACTAGAAACTATAATATATAAAACATTATAAGTTTATAAATACCCTTAAATAAATTCATAAGTTATAAATGAATAAAAGAATATATTTACAAATCAAATAAATTTTATATTTTTCAGCTACAAAATATTATAGTAGCAAGTGTATTGTATTTTTATTTATTCCTATAAAATATTAAAATAAAAAATATAAAATCAACAAAAATATTAGAAATAGATAATAATAAAATTATACTCCCTTTGATAATATAAAATTATGATCACACATCAATTATACCAATTCTATATTTAAGCTTTTCAAAGGTATTCGTATCCAATGGTTTAGTAAAAATATATGAATGTTGTTCATCAAAGAGAAAATATTCAAAAAAGATATTCACTTTTTCAACATGATGTTGAATAAAGTAACATAAAATATCAATTTTCATAGAAACAAAATAATTAAATGGATCCATATAAATATAAATAGAAGATGAAATACCACAAAAAAACATGGAATTTCCTCAATATGAATATCAAAATATAGTAATGTTTGTTTGATCCACAAAGACTGAGCAAACCAAATTGATATTGCTACATAATCAGCTTTAGTTTTAGATAATGAAACTCATAATTTTTTCTTTTATCTCAGTAAAACTAAACTCATTCCTAAATAATAACATAAGAAATTATTATTTTTTAACAATTTTTCATGCTCTAAAATCAGAATTAGAATAAATTTTTAATTCAAAATAGATAATTCTATATATAAAATAAACCAATATAAAAAAACATTAAAATATTTAATAATTGATTAAAATATTTTATGTGTATTTATTTAGGTCCGTCTTGATATCAAGCTTATATTAATACCTAAAACATTATATTTTTTTCTAGAATAAGTTAAATATAGTAGATTTTCAGTCCTCCCTCTAAAATTTTAATACCCACATATATTAAAGAAACATCTATATATATTTTTCAATATTCAATAAAATGGGTTTTTAATTTTTTAATAAAATCAGTTAAAAAAATACCTAATTTCATAGCATACTCACATTGATTAACAAAAATTCCATCTTTTCTATGAAATTTTCTAAAACTCTAAAGAAATTACTTCCCCCATAATACTCTTGTCCAATTTACTTTCATTAAATATGTAAATTCTTTATAATGTAATATACAATATTATCTAATAAAAATGTCCTCATAATAAATTTATATAATAAAAATATTTTATTTAAAATTTTCTATAAGAAGATTAAGATGAATTTTACCATTAATAAAACCATTTTTCAAACTATAAATAGATAATATTTCATACCATTTTTAAGGATATCGTTAAAGTCCATTAAGAGACTTTGAATGTTTAATAACATGTTCATGATATTTTATATTCTCAAAATGGGGTGGTGGTTTAATATAAATTTATTTTATAATTAAATCATCTTGAAAATAATTTTTAAAACACATTTGATAAATTATTAAACTATTTTTAAAAACTTGCGATCATAAAATTCAAGTTGATTATAATTTAGAAACATGTCAAAAGGTTTAATCATAATGAATACCTTATTCATTACAATATCCTCATGAAACTAATATATCTTTATTTTTATTAATATATCTATATTTATTAAGTTTTTTTTCCAAAATATCCATTTAGTTCCAATATTCTCGAAATTTTTAGATGTAGAAAAAAATTCCAAAAAAATAATTCTATAAAACTCATTATGTCTATCTTGCATTGTAAATATTATCTTAGGATCAATTAACTCTTTATAATTATCATTGGGTACAAAATTAGAAATAAATGTATAATTAATACAAGAATTATTTAAGGAATATTTGTTTTGAACACTATATTCAAAATTTCCAATAACTATATATATAGAGTAATATTTAAGAATTTTAAATTTTCATTGATTTGGGTATTTCCACCATTTAATAGTGGTAGTTTATTTTTGATTTTTATATTCTCTAGAATTAGAGTCACTAAAATCATCTTCAATATAATTTACTTTAGATGATATATCCTTTAAATATTTTTCACAAACATTACATGAATAGATTCTTTAACAACCATAGATTTAATATTATAAACTCGATATACTATACTAAAAATATAATAACACATTAATATTCCATTATTAAATTTAGCATTAAATTTTTCTAAATTATCCTTAGTATTAAGGATAATGAATTTCCAACTAAAACCCAAAAATATCTCACATTAAGATTCATTCTATTCCATAATTCATAAGGTATTTTTATCAATATAACTCTCATAATTATTCTTCTAAGAAGCTATATTCTCATTTTTTTCTTAAAAAAATTCAATTAAATTACACACACTTTACATGGATATATCTATTTATTATAAAGTTCATTTTTTATTTCTACAACTCCATTTTATGGAGGAGATATAGGAGAATAAAAATTCAAGAATAACCATTAAATTCAAAAACAAATTCAAAATATAGGTTTGAAATTCCCTTCTTATATCACTTAAAATATATAAAATTATGTAAATGTTTTTATTTTGAAATAATTTATTGTTGTCTAAGAATTTTGATAAAGTCTTCATTTTATGTGAAATAAAATTAACCCATATAAATCTACTAAAATAATCTACAATAATAAAAACATATTTCTTACATTATATACATATAGTTTGAATAAGACTAAACAGATCAAGATGAACCAGCTTTAGTGGTCTATTAGATTTCATTTTTTAATGGTCCAAATGACTCCTTATGATATTTTTCTTTTAAATAAGATTCAAAAACAAGAATATTTTTATTCTTGAGATTTTTTAGTTATATATATCCTTCATGATTTTAATGTTTATGCAGAGACCAAAAAATTACATGACCAAGAATCATATAATAAAGGATTATATCTATTTGTACTATATTTGAAAACATCACAAATTCAATTGTTATCTCTAAAAGGTCTACATATAATATATGTTCTCCTTGAGATTACCGTAAAATAACATGAAATCATCTTTAAAAAAATACATTTCTCATTTTGAAATTTAATATTCATACCATCAATACATAGTTGAGAAATAAAAATCATATTATGGTGTAATCCACAACATATATAACTATATTAATAATATAAAAAAGTAAGGAATTAAACTCAACAATACCTTTCACCTTACCTTTGGAATTTCTTCCAATAGTGAAAGTTAATCTATCACATATATTATTAGAAATATTTTTTATGGTTATCTAGTCATTTTTGTAATATCTAAGACCAGGTGACACTAAATTGGTACCCCAAGATGATTCACCACAAGAAATTATGTGCACCTACCCATGTTCTAGAGGTTGAAATCTAGTAGCGAGGGTCTTATAAAGAATGTGGGGATATTATACCCTCTTTAAGAGATTAAGAAAAATACAATATTAATAAATAATGGGAAGTATAATAAAAATTACCATATATTACATGAACAAATCCTAACACTATGTAAATGCCAGAAAACCAATACAGTAAATAGTTATATTCACTATAGTGTCCTATATCAAAGGAAACCCAAAAATAAAAATTCACTAATAATCACCAACATGGGTCTTGACATCTGTCTAGTTCCCCCCATCCATGTTCTATCCCATAATCCTAACATAGTAATATATCATGGGTATTTTCCCTTATACAATCCTACAACCAAGATATCTACTCTGGTTCACATGGTGGCCCAACAAAAGTGTGATAAAAAATCAGAATAACTCCATCAAGGATATCTAAAGCAATATCTAGTCAAAATAAAATAATAGTTTGTGAAATAGTATAAAAGAAATAATAAAAGAAAGAAACAAATAAAACATGTTTTGAAATTAAAAAATATCAATATTTCAGTCTAGAACTTGGGTCGCACCATGAAACCCAAACCACTAAACCAACTTCAGACATACTGGGTGTCTGAACCCTAAGTTATAGGGGTAAACACTATTAAAAATGGGTATTCACTTTTTTCATTCCAAAATTTTCATTTTCAAATAGGTTAAGTCTAATTAAAAATACCAAATCAAATATTATTAGTGCCCAGATCATCTTGCCTACACACTTCCCATGTAACATCTAATTATATTCTTTTAGGTATTTCTTGAACCTTGTTTTGTTCTTAAATTGTATGGGGATTCCCTTGGGTTGTTTCTATTAAAGATTAAGAAATCTTTGAATCCAAAGGGTCTATTCACATTAGGTGGAAGTTTAGGGAAAACCATGTGGATTTTCCAATAATATAGTGTTCCATGTTGAGAGGTTCTACAGGGTGGCACATAATTGGAACATAGTTTTCCCAAAACATTTTACTATCCCGAAAATAGTGAAGCCCAATATAGTAGGGGTTTTCATAGTTGGTTCATGGTTAGTTTAACTATGTGATCAATCCATGAGACTCATCACGATGTCTGTTAGGGGTGTACGGTTAAGGAGAATGGTCTCTACTAACCATTCGACCCTACCCAAAAAACTATGTACTCAGGAATTAAATTCCCTAAAAATTATTTTGATCTCATGGGACCCCCAATTTTATCCCATAATCACCCTATCTTGATAATAATCCAATTAAATGGTCCTTAAAGGATCTAAATTGGTTAAAGTGACTCCACCAACCTCTTTTCGTTATGGATAAAACCTTTGTTGATTACATTAAGTCTCCTCCGAGTTAGGGGACATCTTAGCATTGGTTTTTCTTGATCTCTTTTTATCTTATACTTAGAGTGATATATATAATCATGTTAATGATATATCTAATCCCTATTTTTATAGATATTGATTCTAAATTTATTTTTTGATCTCATATGTTTCCATTCATTATTTTTGAATTCGGTTTTAGGTATTGTGTGGTTTTGATCCTGTGAATAAAGGTTGGTGGTTCCAAAATTCAATAACCTACAATTTAAACCCTGGGTTTTCAATAATTTGAAATGAGTTTTTAAATGTTTTAAAAACATGGATTATAAATTATTTGTGTATAATTTTAAAAGGGGCATGAAAATTTTTGAAAACCTAAATTTCAATGATATATAAATTATAGGGTTGATTTTTTGAAAAATGATAGATTTATTTGAAATGTTATTTGATTATTCTAGAGAAAAATTCTTAAATTGATAGATAATTTGAAAATGAATTATTTGATAAAAAATAATGATTTATTTTCGAAATGATAAAGTAATGTTTAAAACTAAAATTATAAAATTTCATTTTTCATTAATTTAAAATGGGGGATTTCACCTTGATTGATTGATTTATTCATTAAAAAACATGTAATCCTAGGTTGTTAGTATATAACAAAGAAAATAACATTAGAACTCTGACTCCCATGTAGTGTTTTGATAATGAAAACACTAACTAAAACTAGTGTGGAATGATTTCCCATCATAGTTCCCCTAAAAAGTATTAATATATTATCCCAAGGGAATGACCCAAGGGAAGTGGTCACACATATATTGAGTCACGATGAAGATTGGTGAGGATCATATTGCCATAAACTGGCATACTAAATGGATTATTAGAATGGTACATTTCTTTTTTATTTTGACTATATTGTACATGAAATTTATTTCAAAACTATTTATTTCAAGAAAAATTATTTATATAAAGGCTTTTAAATAAAATGGTTTTTATGAATTTTTTGATATATCTTCCATATTTTTATGATTAAAGCATGTTTTTGAAAATATTTAAATATCATGTAATGCCTTGGTTTTATTTTAATTCAAGGAATAAATGGTTTATTGTTATGTTTTAAATTATGGAACACATAGTGAGACCCTACTGGGTTATTTTTCTCACACTCTATGATTTCCATCAAGAATTTTTATATTATATTTTTTTAGTTCCAAGAATTGGGAAAGTGTCACTTTGAGGTTGTGGATGTCCTTGATCCTTTGGACCGTGAGTTATGGATGTGACTGGTGGTGATTTTATCCACCTATTACATGGTATTTTGGAGATTTTATCTTGAAATATAGTTTTTCATTGATGATGTAATTTTTTTGGTATTTTTTTAATTTTTTGATTTCGTTCTTTTCCCTTTTATGAGTGTTGGCATACTAACTTGTATCTTTTATCTTCTATTGTTTTTTATAAAAACCATTCCCAATAGACTCATGTATAATTATAGCTATTATTCTCCAACCCGTAAGGATCTATAATTCCCTTAGAGCTTTGTCAGTACCATATTGGGTATCATAGTAATTAGGTATTCGGTTTTTTATTAAAAAGTGCTGTCAGAGGTGTAGTTCTTTCATCTTTCTTTGATGTTGGATAGAAGTCTAGGATTTCATGTTAGATAGGAGGTTGTAATTTCATGACATAAGATGTATTTTTGGGAGATTTAATGGCTATCTCTCATTGTAATGATCCTTAAGTCACCATGGGGGTATGACAAAAGCTTTGTTAAAGAATATATAATAGGATTCTAACCACTTCCCAATTAATCTAAGTTATTTGACATTATTATTACTCATGATTGATTTATTGATCTATGTGTCCTTTTTTTATTTTTATTGTTGCCTATTGATGTAGCGTAGCATCATTCCAATAATGATATGTTTGAATAGGCCATATAAGGAAGCTTCTAGTGAACAAAAATAAGCGATTCTTCTAGAGGACTTAAATCTTATTATGATAGTGGTGCATTCTATCCATGAATTTTTATAGGTATTTACACTCTTACCTATTCATTATTCTGCAGTGAAACCATGATGGAATAAATCATAGAATTTTTCATATGAGTTTCTTCTCTAAGAACCACTTGAATTAAAACCTTTTAATGATTCTGAATAGGCTGAGGAATGGATGAAAATGATAGTTCTTATTTTTTTAGTTCTTATAAATTCCTAAACCAATTAAAGATAAATTTTATACCTTCAATCTTGAGGGGCCGTGAATAAGATAGTTTTATTTGATGTTAATGGAGAATAATCATAAGGGATTGAAGTATAAATACAATAGATTTGTTTTCATTAATCTGTTCTATATAGATTCAATGGTCTTGGAGAAATCCATGTACATTCTTATCCTCTAAAAGGGTAAAATGACTATGCACAGTATGAAAACAATTTTTTACAGCTTTTTTTGTTTTCTCTAGAGGTTCATATGAATGATAAACTGAAGGATCAAAGGTTTAATAGGGGACATTGATCCACTATTCTATCCTATATTTTCATGTTGATGATCACTTCTTATACTAATGTGATGGATGAATCATTGATGGTTGGTCTTGATCTGGCTAGTAATTCAGGGTCAAAGGGAGTTCCCTTTTCTCCTATTGGAAATTATGTGAGTTCCTTAAAATAGAAATTTTGATGAGTATCCTAGTGGATATGAAAAGAATCCATCATCTATAACACCTATATTGCCTCATAGAGGCCCTTTAACTTATATCTAGTGTGAAAAGGTTGGGTATTCAAGGAATGTTTTCACCAAGAAACCCAATACCTATAGTTCATTTGAACATATAGTTCACCTAAATAATTTATTCCATATCGTTTCTTCTCTATGTATTGGCATAGGCCCGTCCACACAAAAATATACAATGGTAAAATTAGATGCTTCAAAAACTAAGGGGTTCCTCCCACATGCAGCTAGAAAAAAGATTCTTTATGTATTGGAAGAGCCTCCATAGGAAGCTAATTAGCATCTTGTAATTTTGAGAGCTACCATCACATTAGATTCATATTTTGTAAATGATTTATTTGGAATTGGTTCATCTCACTCATTCATATCGACTCATGTTGTGAACCTATTAAACCTTTATATAGATCTTCTTTCTTGTGTGACAGATATTAGAATACCCCATGAAATAAATAGAGGGAAAGTAATTTTTTTTCATTTATGTTTTCTATTTTTCAAAGATTGAGATCCATTGGGATTTTTTAGATCTATACATGAACCCTTTTGACATATTTTTTGAGATGGTCTTGCTGATGGATCACAAGGCATCGATTGACTGTTATATTTTTTGGGTCTCCTTTAATAAGCCATATTGGTCATGTCATTTATTTCAAGGATAATAGGACCTATGTTCAAGTATATATAACCTTATTTGATAGATTTTGTAAGGGTAATATCAGAGTTATCTTTTGATCTACCATGAATATTTTTTATTGATGGTCTATCCCATGTTGTTATAAAGTTTCCCAATATATTTTCATCTGATTTCTATAACAATCCATTTGTAAGAGAGGTGGACTATTCCATTGATTTGGTACCTTGTACTCATCCAGTGTCATTTCTTTCATACCACATAGAAAAAACAAAATATGAGAGTTGAAAACTAATTTACATGATCTAATAGAGAAAAGATCTATATGTCGTAGTGTGTCACTTTGTGTAGTGCCTATTCTCTTTGTAATGAAATATAATGGGATCATTCTCATTTTTTTTAGTTATCAAAAAATAAATAAATTTACAATAAAGAACATATATCTGTTACCATAGATTTATGATTTTTTAACAAGTTTCTGGGGGTGAAGTGGTTCTTGGAGATTAATCTTTGATCTGTTTATCAATGGTTTAGGATTAAATAATATGAAATTCGGAGGACCACCATCAAGTGTAGGTATTTCTATTATTTATATCATGGTATTCCTTTTGGTCAAAAAAATTATCCTTTATCATTCAAGGGGTTGATGAATAGCATATTCCTTGATTACTCCAACTCATTCTATGTTGTCTTTTTTTATGAAATCATGGATAATTCCAAGTTCGATGAGGATCATGACCATCATTTTAAAGAAGATTTATAAATATTAATAGATCATAAATTTTATTTGAACCTTTCAAAATTTAATTTCTATATTTGAGAACTAATATTCTAGGGATACATGGTCTTAAAACATTGTATTTTAGTTTATTCTGAGAATGTGAAATATGTTACTACATGGGAGTAACTGTGTAATGTTTTTAAGATATTAAGATTCTTAGGATGAGAAGGATATTATTTTAGGTTCAATAAATATCTCTTGAAGATGTATTATCCAATGACATATATCACTTGTTAAGGGATAATGTTCTTGTGGAATGTAAATGTATGAGTTCTTTAAATAATTTGAAATGTATTTTTAATTTTTCACGAATTTTTACTCTTCCATAGGATAGACAGGGATATGGGGTATTTTTTGGGGCATCAAGTTTGGGTTTGGGCTATATTATAATGTAAGATGAACTTGTGGGGGACTATGTTTCTAGACAGCTTAGCCCACAATAGGGATATTATCCAACCAATTATCTTGAACTCATATTACTGATAAATTCTATTAAGTGTTGGCGGCATTATCATTTCATTGAAATATTTACTATCAATTATAACCACAAAACCATGAGTTATGTCTTCTCTCAAAAATATTTGATCATTTGACTGGGGCATTGGGCGGAGTACTTACAATAATTTCCTTTTACATTGTCTATATCCATGGTATGGGGAATGTAGTTTTTCATGCTTTGAGCATGAAAATTTTTAACATGTCCATGAAAGAATATTTAGAAGATAATAATCTGATGGCTCCCTTTTCTCAGTTTCATTTTATATCCCCAGAAGATTTGATGAAGTTTATTTCTGTTGAATGTTTATTTGACATCTCTTATTATTGTGATTATTATTTAGTAGAAGTATCCTGATAATGAATTATGTTTCACTAGGGACCCTCTTTTTGGTGGGGAGACCATTAGTGAGTGGATTTTCTCTTTTGAGGTGATTCTATGTTTTCAAAACTAGTACATTATACCTTTTTCATTGAACAAATATGTGATGGGGGACTATCACAATTTCCAATGGTCATTTCACCTAAGAACCATGAAGATTTTTTATAATAGACAGTGATGATTTTGGTGGTTGGGTATGAGACTTGACATTGATGACTTTGTTTCTCATTATTATACTTTCCAACTACTTAAGGTCAATCCCCGAATACATTAAGGTTTTCTTTATAGACATCAATTTCTAATCTGGAAGTGGGATGATGTTTCTATGGATGTCATTATTGTTTTCTCATATACCCTTCAGAATAAGAATGTGATATGGGTTGTGATGGATAGGTTGACCAAATCAGCTCAATTTAAAACCATCTGACAAACCACTAAAGTTGAGCACATGGGAAGTCTCTATATGAACCATATTTTCATATTACTTGGATTTACATCTATTAAAGTCTTTGATGGGGTTCTCCAAGCCAATTATCATTTTTTATGAGGACTACAAGAGGCAATAGGATCCAAAGTTAGTTTGAGTATAGGTTATTATCTATATATGGATGGTTATATGGATATTTGGATCTTGGAAGACATGATATGTACCTGCATTCTTGAATTTTCTGGTTATTGGGATGTCTATTTTGTATTGGATGATTTTCCCTACAACAAAAGTTACCAGTATTCTCTCAAAATGAATCCTCCTAAGGCCTTTTATGACAACCATTATAGATCCCCCATTGTATTGGTCGGAGATTGGTGAACCTTCCTTGGTTGGAACGAGTTTGTTCCATGATATGATAGTGAATATTTAGGAGATTCATCATATAATGAGAATGAAAAATTGATTGTATAAATCATATGATGATCATCATTGATTATGGATGTAGTTTTCAATTGATGACAAGGTGTTATTGAGTTTTTCTCCTTGATTAAGTCAAAGAAGGCTTGGGAAGTATGGAAATCTTGTGTTTAGGTTTTTCAGTCTTTTTTATATTGTTGATCAGGTGGGAAAATTGGTTTACTATTTCAAACATTCACCTCAATTTACATTAATCCATAGAATTATTCATGTGTCACAAATTTGGAAGTAGATTTATGAACATTATCATATTATGGGTATATAAGTTATTGATGGCGAGCCTGATTAATACATGACTGAGTATCTAGTTATGATTTTGGATTCTGGGACTCAGGTTATTCATGGGAAGAATATACCTTTAGTCAGTGTGATATTGTGACAACCGGGCCCCGGTGACAGCACAGACCCCCCGCCTTAACATGGTCGTCGGGTCCTGGCCCACCAAGAACCACCAGTTGCCCCGCAGACACGTGGGGCCCTCCCCAGGGTCCACCCACATGCCCGAACGGGTCATCTGACTAATGAAAGTCCCCACAGGCCAACACTTGTCCTTTCCAGTGTGCTTTGTCCTCACTCACACACATCCTGAGAAACTTCCCAGGAGGTCACCCATCCTGATCACTACTCCAGGCCAAGCACGCTTAACTGTGGAGTTCTAATCAGGTAGCCTCCTGAAAAGGAAGGTGCACCTTGTTGACATGAGTCGTATCATTTAGTCATTTAACCCTTTATCATTTGGGGATGTTACAATCACTCCCCCCCCCTTTAGAGCACAACGCCCTCGTTGTGGGCCCTACATCTCAACCCAGGCAGTGCACCGCACTTAAGGCTGGGTTCCTCCTCTGATACCAAATGTGACAACTGGGCCCCGGTGACAGCACAGACCCCCTGCCTTAACATGGCCGTCGGGTCCTGGCCCACCAAGAACCACCAGTTGCCCCGCAGACACGTGGGGCCCACCCCAGGGTCCACCCACATGCCCGAACGGGTCATCTGACTAATGAAAGTCCCCACGGGCCAACACTTGTCCTTTCCAGTGTGCTTTGTCCTCACTCACACACATCCTGAGAAACTTCCCAGGATGTCACCCATCCTGATCACTACTCCAGGCCAAGCACGATTAACTGTGGAGTTCTAATCAGGTAGCCTCCTGAAAAGGAAGGTGCACCTTGTTGACATGAGTCGTATCATTTAGTCATTTAACCCTTTATCATTTGGGGATGTTACAGATATGGTATCATGTTTTTGATTCACATGAGATGTGGGATTATAAGGAACTAATGAGAGAATAGTGGACTTTCCTCTTTGATATGGAATCATTCTAATATGATTTCTAGGGACATAATGTGTTTATGGTTGGGAGGTTATAAAGTCTGGTTACATTCTTTTATGTACTTCTTGGATCTTGTTTTATTTTTTACATTTTTAGGTATTTGTTAGGTTATTTCAGGTGATGTTTTGAAAATTTGGAATCACATGGGGTTATGCATGGTTCGTGCATTGTTGGAGAAAACTATATGGTTTGGCCCAGTAAAATGTGTTCCCTATTAAAAGGGTCTACTGGGTGGTGCATGGTTGGAATATAAGTTGTATAAACTATGTTTACACCCCTCCAAATCATGCACCCATGGACCATGGGGGGAATCATAGTTAACATATGGTTAGTTTAACCATGCAGTCAAATTGTGAGCCCCATCTAGAAGTTTGGTAGAGGGAACATTGTTATAGCGCATGCTTACTATAAACTATGTAGACCAAATGAAAAAACCATTTCTATAAGAATTGAATTCCTATAAAATAATTTTAGAATCATTTTACCCCTAGTTTAACCCCTAATAACCCTATCTCATCCATAATATGATTCCATGGTCCTCAAAGGTTCTTGAAATGTAAAATTGACTCCTCCATCCTCTTTTCATTGTGTATTAAACAACTTGGGATTTCATTCGATATTCTTCATGTAAGTGGATCACTGCTAATTGTTTCATCTCAATTTATTCTTTTATCCTTCTTAGATAGTGATAGATCACCATGTTATTAATAGATATATTCTCCTTCTTTATAAAACCTAATTCAAGCTGTGATTTCTTAATCTCTTACGTATTTTCTCTTATTTGGAAGATATTGTATGATGTGTTGTGTTTTTTTGATCTTATGATTAACGGTAGGGGGTTCCATAATTCATTACCCAAGAATTGAAACCTTTATTTTCATTATTAATTTTAAATGAGTTTTTAAAGTATTTAAAAATATATATTAAAGATGAATTGATCTATGATTTTAAAAGGGGCATGGAAATTTCAGGAAACGCCATTTTCAAAGAAAATTAATTATTTTTATTATATTTTTATAAAAAATTTAGATTGATTTGAAAATTTATTTGATAAAAAGGATTATTAATGATTCATGATAAAATTGATTAATGTTTAAGATGATTCAAAACGAAATGAATTGATAAAAACCTTTGATTTGGTTTTGAAATGAGAAATCCATGTGAGAACATAAATTATGAAATCCCAATATTAACTGATTTTGAATAAATGATTTCCTGATGATTGATTAATTAAATCAGATATAAAAATAGGTATTCAGTGGGTAATTGGGGAAAGCACACTTTGAATCTTACTCTCTAGTAGTGGATTGACAATGAAAACACAAACTAATCATAGTTTTTTATGATTTCCCATAGTGGTCCACATAATGGGTTTTTGATATATTATCCTGATGACCTAATAATTGGAATTTATATAAATATATTTGTATTTTTTATGATGATTGATAGGTTAGAGGGTCATATTTCTAGAAAATAAGGTACCGTAGGGCTTATTTTCAAGGTTTTTTTCAATGTTATTCTAACATGATTTTTTGATGATTTTATAATCATTTAATTCACTCATATTGATTTATATAAAATCTTTTATATAAAATGTTCATTTAAGACTATTTTAGTATATCTATCATATTTTAGAGTTGAAATCCAGTTTTGTGGAATATATTTAAATATAATACCCTTCCCTTTTTAATTAAATTGAAAGAATAAAATGTTTATTGGAATATGATTTCATATGGAATAATTTGTGAGACCTTATTGGTCTATTTTTCTCACACACTACCTTTTTCTTTGGTAGTTTGTATATTATCTCTTTCTAGGTCCGAATAATGGGAAAGATCCACTTGGAGGTGGTCGATATTTTTTATCCTTGGGATCCTATGTGATGGAGGACATTGTTGATGATGTAATCCACCTATTAGAAGAAATTTCTATGCTCTTATAATGATAGATATTGTGTCCTAGAGGATATATTTTTTGGGGTATTGTTTTACCTGATTGATCCATTTATGTTCTCCTTGAAGAGTTTTGAAATACCTAATATTATCTTTTATCAAAATTTATTTTTTAGAGAAAATATTCCCTCTAATTTATTCTATAATTCTAGTTGTTAATCACCTACCCATTGGCGATAGGAATTAACATGGGATTATGTTAGTAATCGCTTGGAAATTAGAGTACCAAGGTATTTGGGCTGGTTTATTACAAGATAAGAAAAATGATTGTCATTTTTAGGATATCAAGTCTAGGATGTTCAGCACTATGTCTAGCCTTCCCAAATCATGGATAAGGATATTCATTTACAATATCATTATGCATGGGTTTGTAGCATCACGTCCAATATTACAACCCGTTATCAGCAAACACATTTTGAGGTCCACATACATAAACTTCTTCCTTACAATAAAAACAAGGGTGCTTTAATTATGATATTCATCATTTCCCATGGTCTACCATATTCAAAATCGTTAACCCAACTTATCATACATAATCCACTGAACCATTTATTTAAATAACACAATTGTTAAGTGTTCCTCAATACCATTTAATAACAAGAACATTAACATTTAACCATTCCTCACCATATTTCGTAACCACATCATCACACATTTAATTTCCCAAGTTCATCCAAAAGGAACCTCAAGGAATAATAACATAAATAAAAAAAATAACAACCATTTTAATATCAAAATCCCACTTTTTCAACATTTTCAACTAATTTTCCATGTTCAAGGGAGTGTTACACCACATGAGTGACCTTTGACTTGGTCTAATAATCATGAATGGGCCCCACTAGTTCATTGGGTGGCCTAATACATAATTTAAATTCCAAATTTATCATTCATATTAAGGAATATATTACATAGCACAACAGTGAAATAACATATGCTTTATACACATGAGAAAACATCAGGACTATAGAAAATAGATTATATAACACCATACTTCTGCTCGTAGACAAACACTCACCCAACCTATGAACACGATTGAAGACAAAATGGATTTAATCACAAAGATAATGAAATCCCTAGAAAATAGAGTTTTTAATATTTAAAAAAAATAAAGATAACAAACCATGATTCTTTTAGGTAATATACGGATATGGAGTCGGGGAATTACCTAGATATTTTAATCATAATAAATGGAACCTAAAATTTCCTTTAATTGAAGGAGAATTATCCTTGGAATAGTTAGAAGCTCTTGTTTCACACCCTAGGATACTAGAGGGGAAATGGGGATGAAAATCACATTAGATCATATAAGGTTGGAGAGGGAAAATTTTACATTTTCCACTATAAAAGAGCCACATGGTTAGGCCACACGATTTTGGAAATCATGCACCATCCATGTGGTTTCTTCTATCCCCTTAAAATATAATTTCATGAATTTTTGGGGAACCCTTATAGTTTGTAAAACCAGTGGAGTCGGTGAAAACACCACTATCCGAGACACCTTCATCTAACATGGTTATGGTGAACAGTTAGCCATAACCAAGCATCATGTGTTTTAAGGCCTATTTTCCATAATTTTCATGTTTCAAACCCTAATGAAACTCCAAAGTCCATCCCTATACCCAAAAACATTCCAAAATCCTTTTAAAAATATATTATGTAGGATTTAAATAGAAACATACATCATCAAACGATTGAGATATTTCAACATCCCCATCTTATAAAATTGCATCCTCAGGTTGCACTTCCCAACATCACAAATCCTCCATGGTAAAAATTTCAGGCCACTAGGCATGTATATCAGCTTCACTCTTCTTATTTTACCCATAATTAAGGACTTGTTTCAATAGTACTATAACCATATTCACGGTCTCACCCTATGACATATTCTTATTGTGATCCATAATACGAATCAGATATTCCCCATAGGATGCATCATCCTAAAACTAAACATCATCAACATGGATGACATGAGAAGGGTCAGGATGATACTTATGAAGTTGTGACATATGAAAAAGTTAATATATTGAACTATACCACTATCAAAGAGACAATTAATATGTCACCAGACTGATCCTCCTTAAAGTATCATATGGCCCAACATATCTAGGGACAAATTTCCCTATATTTGAAACTCATTGTTACCCAATTTCTACAAAACATAAAAAACAATATGGTCTCACACAATAAACTCAAGTGGTTGATGATGTATTTTGGAATATAACTCTTATTTAAGGATGTATATAGACGCAGGCCTCCAAATTAATAGAACATATTCCTACATATCCCACACAAGACTCAAACCCAATAACCCTGACTCTCCTACTTCCATCCAACCCAATGTTTATCAACATGGCCTATTGTATTGTTACTTGTATGGTGCCATAAAAATAGTCTCCTGATAACTATTTTTATGGGACAACTCTGCATGTTCTAGGTTTTTTTCCCATGCACCAGAAAAATCTTGGATGCATGCTCTCATTATATCCTCTAACACCTTGATAGTGTGTTCTAAATACCCATTTACCTGCTGGTGAAATGATATAATCAAAAACACCTAGTTACCAAGTTCCTTATAAAGGTCTCTCTAGAATCATGATGTAAAATTAGGGTCCCTTTATGAAATTATTTTCTAGTTGATGCCAGGAAAATGTATTACCTCTCACACATACAATTCTCTCAAATGATCGGTAGTGAATAAATCATGGACTATCTTGAAATAGGATACCTTTGTCAATCAGTCTACGATCACCCATATTACGAAATTATTCCAAATATTAATCTGTAAAAGAGCTATAAAATACTTGGTTACATTTTACCTCCTCCATTTAAGAATGTTCAATGGTTGTAGTAGACCATCAGGAAACTGATGTCCTTTCTTCACCAATTTGTAGGTGTATAAACACAATACAAAACAAAGGATTTCCTTCTTCATTCCTAGAAAACTATATTTTCTATTAATATTCAGAAACATTTTTGTCAAATTATTTTGCACCCCCAACATTGATGTGTGAAAATCACATATCATCTACTCCTATACGCAAGTATTTATGATGACATGGTCATGAACATGGAATATTTCATTATAATCGATAGTCCAATCAGGGGGTATCTTCCCACCATCAAAGATATCTCTTAACTCTAGTTAATATGGATTTATTTATTACTTAATATCTATAATTATTGAAATATAGGGCTCAGCTGGTAAGGAAACAGGGTTATGTTGTTCACAATCCACTTGAACACCTATATGTGTCTTAGTGAACAAGGCCATTATCTTCCACTCAAAACAAGACTTCCAAAATGCTTTATACTTTTTCTTCTAACTCAATGCATCAATGAAACTATTTTCATTTACCAATTAATAGGATAGATATAATTTTATGGATTGAATATACATAGCCTATATCTTCTACTGAAGATTTAGATCCCACTAAAAAAAATATTTCAGACCCTTATGATTAGTATCAATAATAAAACTCTCACCTAGAAGATAATAAGATGATCATTTTAAGGTAGAAAACACCACATCCAACTTGAGATCATGCATAGGATATTTTTGTTCATATGGCCTCAATATCATGATCTAAACACCACTAATCTATCTTCATACGTCAACACTTCCATGAGTATGATCACTAATGAATAACCATACAATGTATACTCATTAAACATTAGAAACCCTCAAAAACATGTTAAAATCACTAACACAATTTATTTAACTATTTACACAATTTATAAAAGGCTACCCAAAAACACAATAAGTCTTTACACATAAAATATACACAATTGAATGTGTAAAATAAAACGTTTCCAAACCATTTTATCATTAAATCCCTTCAAAAATAACTTTATCACCCCTTAATCATACTTTAAGGCTCCCAACAAAAACCAAAACATCAAAATAATTTATGTTATTTTGAAAAAAACCCCACTTTAATCGTACTCTCAACTCAAACAGTTTTGAAAACATGTTTTTTACACCTTAAAAATTATTTACAAACATCAAAAAAATTCCACAACATGATGCATATAAACCACATGGACATTTCCTTTAGAGAGTCTAATTTCTAAAATATACATGCAAAAATATATCCAAAATAGAATTCACACTACGTAATTCAAGTATAGTTAATGCTAAATTGATTAGACAAGACAATTAAATCCAATAAAAATATATGGGCATGTAACCACCTTCCTCAATGTCAAAATCCCCAAAATTGGGGTGAATTCTTCAATCGTATGACAATCTCACCTCAAACATGCTGAATTAAACCCTAGATCAAACAACTGAACCAAAATTATCAAGATTTATCCCTAAAATCAGACACTTTTCCCATTGGAAAATCAAAATACCTAAGAAATAAATACTAAAACCCCAACAAATATGATGTAGGGTCTTATTGGGGGAAGGTGTGTGCTTCAGAGGAGAGGCTGGCGATCGGTGCCACGGTTGGCAGAAAAGGTGCTGGCAGTGAGGGGGGGTATTCTGAACCGCACTGGATAGTAGGATGCTGGTGGGTGTGGGTTACGTAGTAAGGAGAGTAGTTGGTGATAGCCATGTTGGTTTATGGAGGTGTCTTACTGGAAGGAGGCCATAGTAGGGAGAGAAGTTAATGGGAGGGGTGGCAGTTCGACGCATGTGAACAGGGGGTGAGGCACAGCACGACGGGAGGAGGGGAGAAAGAATGATAGGAAAAAAGTAAGGAAAATAATAAAAGGAAAATAATAATAATAATAATAACTTAATAAAAATAATAATTTAACTAATAATTTTATTATCCCCAAAAATGTTATAAAGAAAAATGAAAAACCACACACCAGGTCGGGGTGCAACAACAAGGGGATATAATATCTGGATAATTTATAAAAAAATTAATATTTAAAATAGATTCTATATATGTATGAAAAACAAAGTTAGATTTTGTTACACTCAATATATATCTTCCTAAATAGCTGGTGTTACATGTAAAAGAGGCCTTCCACGATAGTTTTCATTATACGCAAGACAGAGTTTCACCAAATAACAATGTATTATTAAAATATTGTTATTTAATATAATATGATATTAACTAGCTATTATGTTAGTGTTTATGAATATTATAAACTAACTTTTAAATATTTATGGTTTATATAAATATAAAATGAATTAATGGGTTATTGATTAATGAGAAATGAAAATAAGAACCAATTGGATATAAAAAAAATATTTTAATTTTTATGCTTCCAAAGATGTTTTGTCTTAATAAACCTAATTAAATATAATTATTTAATGATTTTAATGAAATTTATATTTTACATAATCAATAATATATTTTTTATATTCATCGAATTTATTTTATAAGAATAAGATAAGAATAAACCCAATTTTACATATAAAAACCTATATTTTTATTAAGGAATTTTACCACCTTTTAATGGCACACCTATTTTAAATATTAATTTTGTAAAATTTTTGAATTTAATTTGATAAAATAAAATTAATTTTTTTATTCATAATTTATAAATTATCTTAGGGTTAATTTTTGATATTATCCTGAGAAACTTCATTTTTTGATGAATAGTAAAACAATTACTGCATTTTAGTTAAAAACTTCATTTTCGTTTAAGTAATTATTAATTTTAAATTATATATTAAATTTGTTACAAAGTCAAATTAGATCAATTATACATAGATTAATAAAATTTATTTCATTATAATAAATTTTACTTTGAAATTGAATATAAAAACATAACAAACTTTTGAACATTGTTCTACTAAAACCAGTTAATTCGTCTCTCTGTGAGATTAGCATTAATATTATTCTTCCAAATTTTATGAATATAATTTAGACAAACAGACATACACCACTATAATAAATATTATATTTATATTATAATAATATAAAATTAATTTTGTACCAAAATTATTATATAAAGTGATTAATATTAATTATAGTGATTAATGAAAAATTAAGCTTACTAAAGGATGAAACCTTTATATTAAGGGAAAAATGATTTATAAACATGTCCAAAGCCTATTTTTTGGACATATATAGTCCATAAAACTTCCATTATTTAGTTTGGATGGTTTTTTATGACTTTTGATTAGGTAATAAAATGTGTATCACTAACTCGTTTTCAAAAAATATAAGTGAGTCTTTTTCATTCCCTATAAAAGGCCACCAACTCTCCCACTTCTTCACACCTCTAAAAACTCTTAATTTCAGCCAATATCTATCCAAATATATTTCTAAAATACCTTACATAAACCTAAAATCCTTCCTTCTGTAAGAAAGCTTTTCAAGGAAGTCTTTTGGTATAAACCCAAAGAAGTTACCTGATTAAGAGGTAACGTCTTCTCTCAAGATTTTTAGTTTCATTCCCATTATCCACTCCCCATAATATTATTATTATATTTTTAAATAAACACACCAGTATAATTAATATACTAATATTTTTTATGTTAAAATTTTCACGTACACTTACACCCATCTCCATCTAATGGGTATCAAACATACCGTTTCTGTGTATGGAGAACTATTACCTCACAAAATGATGATTATTCATTTTTCCCATACCACCTATCACGGTGGACATGATGATATAAACTATATGTAATATATGATATTTATAATGTCTTTGTTTTTTGGTATTTTTATTTAGAGCATATCATTACGCTTTCCATCTTGTGTAAATTTGATAATTTTGTTTGAGAAAATGTGAATTACCGCCCCCTCAAAGCGATATGAATCCTTCATGCCATACATGGAATATATAAAAGATGGTTATAATTAAACTATGTAACATATATAACTTGGTTATTATACTAGAAATAAAATATTCATATGTAT
This sequence comes from Viscum album, assembly GCA_963277665.1. Classification (NCBI taxonomy): domain Eukaryota; kingdom Viridiplantae; phylum Streptophyta; class Magnoliopsida; order Santalales; family Viscaceae; genus Viscum; species Viscum album. The sequence goes on from OY728150.1 coordinate 334,400,408, forward strand.
AATTTATCTCTCATTCTTTTAATACATCAAAGAAATGGAAGTAGCATTCATGCGTACATACGACCTACCATCTCCGAGAATAGTGAACATCATTTCTAATCTCCAAATATTATGGAATAATATAAATACATATTTAATTAATATATAAGATAATTTATTCATAGTTTAAATTATTTATATGGTGAAATAATTATCTAAGAAATATGAACAGAAAGTAACTAGTTAAAACTTACTCGAGAAAACGTGGAAATTAACATCTGAAATAGTAAAATTAATGAAATTTGTTAATAAACGGGTAATAAAATATTAAAAGGAATAAATATATGATATTATTAATATTATTATGGTTCTATTATAAGTTAGTAACATATTTTAAACCACTATACATGAGGATAAATACCACACGCCAAACGTAAGGTTAAGGTAAGGGATTATTGTCTTCCTGTTCTTTTTCTAAGGCATACACCATATACACCACACAATTATTCTATATAGTGTATTAATTCCCCTTTTATACATTGTATAATGAATCTTTTTTATTCATGGTATGTAAAAATTTCCTTTATTTGTATTATGAATTAAATTTTTTGAGTGGTATGAGGCACTTTGGGATATTTAATGATTAATTTCCTAAAACATATTCTTAATGACTATCTTTGAAATCACACTTGATTTTGTGATTGTTAACTTTCTCTGGGAAAAAATCAATTTATTGTAATAATTTTTATTATAAATTAACTTTAATATCCATATTCCCACACAATGGATATTATTATTTCATAAACCTTATATCGTTTTACATATTGTGTTCTCTTTGACAGTTATTTGATTAACTGGATAATTATTGATAAATCGGTATCTTATATTCAATATGGATACATATTGATAAGTCATGTTGTTCATTAATATGGGAAATTATTTATAATAGTATGGCATGGGTGGGTCCTTGTTATAGATATCTCCTTGATGCATCGTTAGTCTCTTGAGAAGAATCATTTGGCCAATCAGATGGGTTTTTACCCTACATGTTGTAAATTGTCTTGTGAAAGGTCTTAACAGTAAAGGTACCATGTACCTAGGAAACATGGAATCTAATAATTAAGAATTTACCTCATTTATATTTAGTTATTATTCATCCATGATATTTTACGTTGACATGTCTATGGATACATTAAATTTCTTTCAATTATTATTCATCTATGAGATTTTGCGTCGACATATCTATGGATACATTTCATTATCAGTTTATTGATGGAATGAGTTTCAGTTTATTATCTTTCCATAATGATATTCACTTATCTATTCATTTTAATGGAATGTGTTATTTATTTACCATACCTAGTTAATTGATTCATTATTTCTTCTGCTTTACTTACCCTTAAAAAGAATTTGAACTCACCCTTATTATGTTTCATTTCCCTATGTCATGAAGAAGTAGTATTCGAATAAGCCTTCAAGGATGCAGTTTATTTTCCCATTTTTATGTATGTTGACGCTCTTTTTTCGTCACATTGACTAAAAAGAATGTAAAGGGAATAGACTTAGCCCAAAGGGATTCAATCTTTGGATAAAATATCAAAAATTGACAAAGGAAGTAATAAGAAGAATGTTGCACAAAGGTCGCGCAAGTTCTACGATGGTCGCGCAAGTACACTTGCGCGCCGCAATGGTCGTGCAAGTAAACTTGCGCGTCCTAAGTGATGACTGCCCAGGTTATTCTCCAGCCTATAAATAGACCCTGTGGAGCCCCCATATTGGGAGGAATTTTTTCCAGAAACTCAGATTTGAGCTCCTGGCACCCTAGTCTCGCCTCAAAGCTTCCGAAACACTTCTAAGGTAATTTCTTACCTAGAACGGAAGATCTAAAGAGGGGGAGGAAGTCCTAAGTGTTGAAACTCATCCACACTGGTGTGCCTGAGTGGAAAACCCTTAAGGGAAATGGCCACACTTGCGTGCCGCCTAACTCCTTCAATAAAACTTGCGCGCCACTCTTCTGGAAGAACCTCAAGAGAATTCTAAAGGCTTTAACCAAGAGTCTCTCAAGTATTACCCTACCGGTTAACCATCGCTCAAGTACCCATGTGTCGCGCAGGTATACCTGCATGACCAAGACTTGCGCACCCACGCAGTACCTGCACGCCTTCTAGGACTTGCACACCCCTGACTTTTTTGGGTGTCCTTCTTGCCCATTTCACCCCTCTTAAGCCATTACACCTCTCATATTCAAGATTCAGTCTTCAAGACACTCTTCAAATCCATTTATGGCATGATTTCTTGATTTGACTTCCTTATCTAAAAGGAATTCTATGGAATATCTCTTAAAACCAAGTTATTTACACATCTTTATGTCACTAAAGATTGAGATTTCATTCATTCAACCTCATCCTTTAAGATGAGAGTCCACTTTAACCTGGTCCTCCTTTTCAGGAATAAGCCCCAGTCATAATTCTTAACCTGGGCCTCCTTTTCAGGAATAATCCCCAGTCATAATTCTCAAATATGGGCATCCTCCTTAGGAGTAAGCCCCAAGTCCTCAAAATCTTGGCCTCCTTTTTAAGAATAAGCCTCATTCATAATTCTTAACCTGGGCCTCCTTTTCAGGAATAAGACCTAGTCATAATTCTCAAATATGGGCATCATCCTTAGGAGTAAGCCCCAAGTCCCATAATTTTAAAAAACCCTTTAACCCGGGCCTCCTTTTCAGGAGTAAGCCCCAAGCCCCCTAATTTGGGCCTCCTTTTCAGGAGTAATCCCCAGTCTTAATTCCTCTTAACCAGCCTTAATTTACTTTTTGATCTGGGCTTCCTTCTCAGGAGTAAAACCCAATCATGAGTCCGCTTCTAATTTGGGCATCTTCCTCAGGTGTAAGCCCCAAGTTAGAGTACCCAAATCTCTATGAAGTACATAAACCTTTATGGACCTTGTTCCTGGATTTACTTCCTTGAATTAAATCTTAGTCCTCATCTATTTTTGGGAAGTCATACATACATAAGCCCCACATCATTGCATCTTTCATGGCACAATTCTCTGGTTTCACCAATACCACTTGTTTCTCACACCGAGCATGACTCACCTGAGCTTAGAGTGTAAAAGTAATCATGAATTATTTCTTTGAGCCATCAATCAGGAATAAACATCATACTCCCTTACTCGAACTACGTGGGTTCTAATTCCTTTTCTAAACAAAGGATACGTAGGTAGCCTATCTACGGGTTCGATACCAACTCCGAAATAATCCATGTCCTTCTGAATGACAATAAACTTCAAGTGCCCCACTGAGTGGCTTTAAAACCATTATGGTCATCATAATGACCAAGAGACTTCTATATAAATGTGTCGAAGGATACCATTTACCAAGAATCTCTAATAAATACATATGATTCTCTATCGATGAAGAACCTCAAATACATATAAAAGATTCTATAAATTTCCAACATATTTAATCATTGGTTGTTAGATTTGAAGGAAAGCTCATTTTATACTTGGTAATGTAATAAGGATTCATGAACATAACTTAAATCTATAAAGAGAGTCCCAGAGTAGACAATAATTCCCCTAAAAAAGGTGTGATGAGTCCGACCTCCCATCCTCTCGACCAATGAAAATTCTTAAGCCTCATCAGTCCAAAAATTAATGAGCTCCTACCTTTGGAAAGTAGGTCCAAATGGATGTGGAATCATTGGATGTTTCCGGTTCTATGAACAAACCCGTTAGAAACTGATTGGAATGTTTAAACCTTCAATCAACGAGATCATCCCCAAATTCTGAGGGAAACAAAAAATAGTGAACCCGACGTCAATCCTTAACCAAGTTAAAATGATGTTTTACCTATTTGTTAGGCCCCTATTTAAAACTCAATGAGAGGGCCAACAAAAAACAATCATTGACATATGTTCTCATCCAAAAGATGTAGCGGCAGAATTTATCTTGATTACGTCTGTTATATCAAACAGGCACTCTTTTCCAAGATCATCTGCATTTCCAGAATGGCTTCTCTCAAGTTCACAGTTGTGAATACCGCTGCTGCAAATGCCACTACTGCTACTCCTGATGGATCGTCATCTTCTTTAAGGATGACATCACCTACTCAGCTTCTTCGACGCTGGGTATCAAATGCGATGGTTAAGAAGTACCATCAACACGGCACCATCACAACTCTGGAGGCTGCCCGAAAATCCCTCCAAGTGAAAAACTCACACCGGTCTTCCAAACAACGATGACCAGTGATCAAGAAGCAGGCGATGCTAACCACTATCTCCAACTGTTTTGGGTCGTTATCCGGGGAACACAATCACCATTCACTCCCATATTCTAGGGAGGTGAATGAGCAGGTCCCTCAGGGCCTTACTTCAAAGAAGCAGGAGTCCTTCCTGAGGGCTCCTATCAACAATCGTCGCCAGACTCGTGCGGCAGTACCCCCTCAACATGATGAGGGTACCAACTTCAGGCGTACGGCTTAGGTTCCTCAATCCTGAGCAGGAAAGATGAACCGCCAGAGGTGGAATCCGATCAACAGTGAGCAGGTTCTCATCTCTGCCATCTCCGGAGAAGTCCACCAACCTAACTTGGTGGCAAGCAATGAGCGGGCACATACACTAGCCCATTTTAATTCTGTTGTCCAGCAGACTCGTCTGGCATCATCACGCCAATACCGCCAGGAAATTCCGACAGAGTACTATAGATAGGAACATACACCTGTTTATACATCATCAGCTAGTCAGCAGGCTCATCTAGCTACATATGATGGAGCTCGTCAATCACGTTTGGCGAAGTGCAATTAGCAGGCACATACACCTGCTAGTATTAATCAGTCCTACCAATAGTCTCGCTTGGTAGCATTCGTAGAAGTCATTCAGAAAGCTCCAGTGACAAACAGGAGGCAGACTCAACTCTCTTCCCCCACACTTGAGTAATGTCAGGATTCACTGACAGGAAAATGAGGATAGAAGCAGGCACATACACCTACTCCAAGAACAGAATGGATGTATATCCCTGTTCCGGCAGCTGAAGTCACCAAGCATATTTTATCAATGGTGAAAGAGCAGAAGCAAATCCCTGCTCATATTATGGATGCTTTCCAGGATATTATAACAGCTTCAGCAACATCTCAGGGAAAGATACATAAATCTATCCCGACCAGTGGAGTGACACATCAACAGTTCACTCCAAAACAAACACACACATCTGTTCCAGTCCAAGAGGGTTGTGGGGCATACTCCGCCATATCATACGGACAACCAAGTCAGGCACATACACCTGATTTGAGGGGAGATCATCAGCCTAACCTGGCCATATTTCTTGATCAGGCACATACACCTGCTCAGAGCAACCACTTTCGTCAACAAGTGGTTTCCAAGGAAAGTAAGAAGGCATCTAAGAAAAAGACCCACCCAGCACAATCAGGAGATCAAGAGCCAATCTATAATAAGTCCTCGCTCGATGCTGGAGTTTTTGAAGCCCTCAGATAGTTATCTGTTGGAATTCAAGATTCTACTCCCTCATTTCCCAATAATGGGAACATTAATTCCAAAGGTCTTCAACAGACACTTCCTCATGAAGGCTTGCTTCATGACAATTCGGTCGATCTTGAAGTTTCATCTTCATATGAGAGCCACAGGAACCCTCTGTGTGGTTAGAAGACCAAGGAGCAAGAGATCTCATCTTTTTCTGTAACCCATCATGGTGGTCCTCCCCATGATGATGAATTTCTCTGCGAATGTCCTCTCTGTAGTAGTGATGCACATTGTCCGAAAAATGCTCCAGTGGACAATGTAGTTCCGAGAAAGCCCTCTTATCTTGAGGCACTTGCAAATGTGAAACCAGTCATGTATGATGATTCATCGCTAGTAGTTGAAATACTTTCTCAATTAGATGATAGCCCAGGGTGTAGGTCATTCTCCGAACCACCCCTAAGTCATGCATCTTCTAGTTTAATCAGTGATTTCTCTACCAATCTTGTTGAATATGATGAAGCAAAAAGGAAGCACCAGCTTTGGTCAAATAAGGTAGAAGAATCTACATTTAATGATAAAGAGGAAATGTTGAACATGAGAAAAAACTAGAAAAAGGTGAAGTACCAGTCATGTTTTGGCCTCTGGCTGACTCTTAGTATGACATTCCAAAGATGTTGACGGAAGATGGAATCCATGATATTCATCTCAACATATGGGAAACTCTTTGTTAGTTGAAGAAGAAAGTATTATCTTATGATGAATATGAAAATCATCTTAAGATAATAGAAGGGTTATATCGTCAGAATAATTTGGCATCTCTATCAGTGTCTCGATATCCGAAGGCTGAAAAGCAGCAGAGAGCCCTTCAACATTCATGCCTTGGCTCACTAAGAAGATTTTGTTAGTTAATTGTCAGTGCCCCATCTGGTATTCATGTCAGAGGATGGGGTGTTCATGGAGCACTACATTTCATGGTGCTCTCTAGTCAGAAAAGACCGCCAAAAATGGTCTCATGCAATGTTATTGCCCATGACTGGCCACAGTCAATGGGTTGTGTTTGTAATCAAAAGCTTGCCCAAGAACAGGCTTCAACTAGTTCCTCTAAAAATCAAGCATACAGAGAACAAGTTGTTGAATTACTTCTACATCAAGCAAATGAGAATATTGAATAGGCCTCTCATATGGAGCAAGCACATTATCATGTGACAGAAGTGCCGGAAATCATCCAATGCTCTTTTGAACCAAGTGATAAAAGTTGATACAGGTTAATGCATCCAGCTAATTTCCAGACTAAGGTTCACAAGATCAGGAGAGCTTTTAAGAAAGTCTCAGACATAGCATGTCAAGAGCCACCCCAGCTTGCCAGACTGGGGACTCTTTTAAACCAACCCTCAGAATCAACAAATAAGATTCGAGGAGTTGAGCAGGAATAGCAGGAACAGCCCCAGTCCACCGGACTGGGGACTTTTTCAAATCATTAATCCCCTCATCAGAGAAATTCGGTCTTTTATCGATTGAGGAAGAAGCCTCAAGAGGAATGAAGAGACAAATTATCAGGAGATTCCCTCCATGTTACGGTTCTTCAAGAAGTTCCTGAGGGATCGAATCAACAAAAGGCAATGTCTCATCAAAGACATGAAAGAAGGAAATATCACAGAAATGCTGATAGAAGGGATGTGATGCGTTATGCATAAATCAATGTCATCAATGCTGTTGTTGTTGATCCACCAGATGAGGCTCACTCAGGGGACTCAGATTAAGAGGTTCCTGCTCAAGAAGATGTACGTACCGACACAAATGAAGAAGGTGTGCATACACAAAATCAAAGGATTACTCATAACCTAGGTAATCCTTCAAGAAACCCACTTCCCCCTCTCCGAAAAGGATCCAAAAAAGGGAGGGAAAAGAATCAGGTTACATATCCTTCCTCTATAGAAGGCCAATCGCTCTCACTAGAGCGAAGGTTTGCACAACAGGAGGAAGAAATGAAGGAATTAAGGAGGTTGAATGCAGAACTACTTCAGGGTAGTCTTCTTTTTAAGCGTGATGGAGTCAGTCAGCCAAGGGAATTTTTTGTAGCTACTGAGATGGATCATGAATATCCTCCTCTATCAGTACACCCTCACAGGTCTAATCCTACGGGTCAAGTGCAACAACAGTTGGTAGTGTTACCATCAGTTACAGCACCAGCCACTGCATCTGTCCAAGCTCCAGTCATTTCACCTTCCCATGTCCAAGTTCAACCAGATGTTTCTCAAAATTTAATAACTACCATTGAGTCATTAACAGCTCGGATAGAAACTATGGAAGGTAAACGTTCTAAGGTTCAACCAGAAAAGAAAGTTTACCCTGAATGGGTAGATTCAATCTCTCCTCCATCCAGTTTTGGAAACACTGTATTCCCTATTTTCAATGGATCAAGTGACCTTGAACAACATTTGACACATTACGTGTCTTGTTGTGATCCTATGATGGGAAATCTAGAGCAGAAAGAAGTAGTAAAACATAGATGCTTCGTGCAGACCTTGCAAGGACCAGCCTTTGTCTGGTATACAAGCTTGCAATCCCGGTCAATTACTATATGGGAGGATCTTCGCCCAAAATTCCTTCTTCAGTTCATCTCAACTTTTCCAAAGAAGACAGTTTTTTATCTTAGAAATTGTAAACAAAGAGATAATAAAAGGGTTTTAGATTTCATTGCTCACTGGAAGGGACTAACATATTCACTACGCTTAGCACACCCTCAAGAGGAATTGTTGCCAATCTGTGTGGAAAATCTGTGTGACGAATTACGCATGCCATTGATTCTTATGAAATACACAGGAGGGTTTTGAGACATTATTTCAATCGCTCAGCATATTGAAGATTCCCTTATACAGGCTAAGGCTAAATCTCATGTAATTCCATTAGCTCCAGGAAGGAGAATGGGTAAAGCCAAAACTGCTACAGTTATGCTTAAACAAGCACTTGTACCTATTTCTACTTCAAAACCTTCATCTTCTCGAAGGGATCCACCTCTTGAGCACCAACAAAAAATGATGTTTCGTCCAAATGATCAAATAGATCAAAGACAAAAACAATTTGAGGATCTATAGAGAAAAACATACTCTTTCTGAAATGAACAAGTTCCTGGTTACTTCATTTTGGCTCTGGAAAATAATCTGGTTCAATTGCCAAGGCCTAAGAGGCCAAACAAGGAAGGTGATGAAGATCGTCCCAATTATTTCCCTTTTCATCAAATGTTGGGGCATCCCATCCAGGAGTGTTTTGTCTTCAAAGACCTCCTGCAAAATATGGTCGACTTGGGACAAGTCAAACTGAAAGATTCTTCAGCTCATGTAGCATGTGTTACTGCTACAGTTCCAGAGGAGGAAGGCGAATGGAAATAAGTCAAAAGAAAAAATGCACAAAATTATGATGATTGTATGGTCAGAAAGACAATCAACCGAACTCATGCTATTTTGCAAACACAATTAAAGAAACTGATTGTGTCTTCTGCCATGAATGTTGCGTAAAAACCTTCCTCATCAGAGGGAAAATCCTCAAAGAAACGGCATGATTCAAAGAAAGAAAAATAATCAGAAGAAGATGAGTATGTGTCAAAGCCTAAGTTGTCTTTGACTCTGGCAAACTTCATTCCATCTACTTCAAAGCCATGGGCACCGCCCCACCAAACAGCACAGCCTAAATAGGCTAATCAGGCAGAGTCTTCATCAGACGAAGAGTTAATCATCGGTTCTGTTAATATGATTCAATTAACAGATCCATATGCTAGTCACAGTTTCGATTTCGATGAGCCTGAATTCCCTGTATCAAACAGGGGAATCAGAGGAAGTTTTAGAGGCGCAGGATACAGGGGAAGACGTGGATCTTTCAGAAGTCACTATTCCAATTCTACCCCTACTAGAACTGTGTATGCAGCAGAAACTTGTGGTAGAGCCCTTCAGCGAGCTCAGCAAGAACAAGCAAGTTCTTCTACCAATAGCAAATTCAGTCCTGGCACAGTTATTTTGGAAGATCGATTGAACATTCCATCTTCTTCCTCTCAGCAAGTAAATGGATCTAATCAGTCTAATCTTCCAAAACCAGGAATATTGCCAACTTCTATCCCAATATAAGATGCATCAACTTCCAAAGCATCTGCTTCCAAGGTACCTGCTAAACCACATATTCCAATTGGGAAACACAGACCTCTAGATCAAAATTATGATGTATTGAAACACTTGGCCCACGTACCAGCCAATTTATCAATTCTGGATTCTTTGAATCTTTCAAAAGATCTTCGGGAAGCACTCATCGAGGCTTTATCAAGTCCTCAGGAGTTTGAAACTGAAATTGTTGCATCTGAATTATATCACATAGAGAATAATCCTGCAGAATGACATGCAATAATATCTTTTACTAATGAAGATGAAGATGATGTTTTTCATGGTCATATTAGACCTTTATACTTATCTGGGAAGGTCAATGGAATAGACTTCTGAAGAGCTTTCATTGACAATGGTTCCAGAGTCAACCTCATGCCCATTCGTACACTTCATCGATTAGGCCTCATGGAATCTGATTTATCTCTTTCTACCATGATGTTACAAGGATATGATAAAAATGAAAAAGAAACATTGGGCAAGGTTACACTCAGAACTCAGTTTGGAGATCTTGTATCCAATTCAGATTTCATGGTTGTTGATCAAGACTCATCTTTCAACATCTTTCTTGGAAGACCTTGTCTACATCAACATGTGACTATCCCTTTATCATACCATCAATGTATCAAATATTGTTTTGATGGTCATGTTGGGACATTATATGGTGATAAGGACCTGTTCAAGACATGTGAGTCTCAATACATTGAGGCGGAATTCTATCACATAAAGCGAAGGGAGAAATCCATAACAAATGAGATTGCAAAAGTTAATGCTCCATATGGTTTGGAGAAGATTCCAGTAAATCCATTTACACATGTGAGTACAGATTATGTGATGACTATCAGTCAAATTGAATAGATAGACCCAAATCAAAATACTCTTATGGAAAGATCCATCATGTCAATTACAGCAATCGATCCAGAAAACATGGGAGAAATTGATAACCCACCAAGCAGTGATGAAAGCACAAATGGTAACGTCTTCATTTCATCTGCTGAAATCCAACAAGTCTATACTTCGCCAATTAGGCCAGAAGAATTTATAGCAACATCGGAGGTGAAAAATGATGTCGATTATCAATCCATCATCTCCTCTTTATTACCCAAAGAAGACCCTTCATCATCAATCGGGTCGGAAATGGAAGCTTCTTCTTCAAGATGTGGAAATTTTGACATCTCTTCTGATCATGAAAATTATGCTTTATCATCTACTATGCAAGTAGAAATGGATGAAATAACACATGATGAAGAGGAAGTGGAAGATCTCAGAGATGCTCCTCCAACATTTTAAGAGGGTATCTCTACCACGGTGGATGAACTCAGAGAAATAAATCTAGGTACAAAAGAAGATCCACGCCCCACTTTAATCAGTGCGTCCATGACTCTTTAAAAGCAAGAGATGTATATTTATTTTCTAAAGTGAAATAAAGATATATTTTCTTGGAACTATACAGAAATTCCTGGGCATGATCCTGATGTTCCTACTCATCATTTGGGTTTACCAGAAGAACATCGAGGATTTAAGCAAGCCGTGAGAAAAACACACCCAACTTATGCTTCCAAAATTGAGGCTAAAGTGGATAAGTTTATCAATGATAACTTCGTTAGAGAAGTTCAATATCCCAAGTGGTTGGCTAATATTGTCCCTGTAAAGAAGAAGAACAGAAAAATTAGAGTTTGCATCGATTTCAGATATCTTAATCGGCATTTTCCTAAGGATGATTTCCCAATTCCGATTACAGAACTTTTAATTCATGAAACAGATGGCTATGAAGCACTTTCCTTCATGGATGGATATTCCAAATATAATCAGATCCGAATGGACCTAAAAGATGAGGAATCCACAGCCTTCAGATCCCCTCAGGGTGTGTTTTGCTACCGGGTAATGCCCTTTGGCTTAAAGAATGCAGGTGCAACGTATCAACGTGCCATGTATTGTATCTTCAAACCCTTATTAGGAAAGTTTGTTGAATGCTACGTAGAAGATTTGGTGGTTAAATCCAAACAACGTTCTAATCACTTGCCTGATTTGGAAGTCATATTTTGCAAGCTTCGACAACATAATTTGAAGATAAACCCCTTAAAATGTGCTTTTGGGGTAACCTCAGTAAAATTTATCGGCTTTGTTGTACGCCATCGTGGTATTAAAGTCGGTCTTGAGAAGACCAAGTCAATCCTTGGTATGTCACCTCCTCGAAATTTGAAATAATTAATAGGAATTCAAGTACACTTAGCCTATATTTGGCGTTTCATCGCCAATTTGGCAGGCAAAAGTTGACCCTTCACCTAATTGATGAAGAAGGGAGTCACTTACCAGTGGACTGAAGAATGTCAAGAAGCATTCGATATTCTCAATAAATAACTCTTGAGTCCACTGGTACTCATGCCACCTGTTAAAGGAAGACCACTTATCCTCTATGTAGCAGCTCTAGAGCGATCATTGGGTGCCTTTCTTGCTCAAAAGAATGATGTTGGGAATGAAAACAGCCTCTACTATACCAGTCGAACTATGCATGAAGCAGAAACTTGGTATTCAAGTATTGAGAAGTGTTGCCTGGCATTAATCTTTGCAGTTCAGAAGTTGAGAAACTACCTGCAACATCATGAGGTCCAATTGGTATCTCGCAATAACCCACTCAAATCCATCCTTAGTCGTCCAATGCTTACAAGACGTCTGGCAAGGTGGGCAGTTATTTTGCAGCAATTCGACATTCAGTATGTGTCTCAAAAGCTGATAAAGTGCTAAACTCTGGTTGACTTCCTGGCTGAACACCCTTCAGTGGAAGACACATCTTCAGATATTTAACTCCCTGATGAGGAAGTATTTCTTATTCAAGAAAGTCCTCAGGCATGGGAAATGTATTTTGATGGTGCTTCCAGAAGTCCAGCAGGAAGGAAAATAGAAAATCCTAAATTCAAAAAAGTTGGATTAGGAATTGTGCTCATTTCTCCAGAAAAGGAAGTGTTACCTTATACCTTCTTATTGTGGGAAGGTGGTACCAATAATAAAGAAGAATGCCAAGCTCTCATCGTAGGCTTGGAATTAGCATTTCAAGAACAAGTGAATCACTTAAAGGTGAAAGGTTATTCAGACCTGGTAATTAAACAAGTCAATGGGGATTATTCCATCAAAAAAGAATAACTAATCCCTTTGTATGATTACGTCAGAGAGTTAATGGTGGAATTTTCTTTAGAACCGACATTTTCTTATGTCCCAAGATCACAAAATGCTCAAGCTAATGCACTGGCTAATATAGCCACATCTCTGGAAGATCCAAATCGGGATGAGATAACCATCAGTATTACCCACCGTCATGCAATTTCACCTTATGTTTGAATCAGAACAGAGGAAATTAATGAAATTAGTCCCAATCCTGAACTGTATGGTCATACTATAGGATGGATGTCACCTATCAGGGAATACCTTCAAAATGGAACACTTCCACCTGATAGAGCCGAGAAAGAACAAATCTGGCAATGTGTGGTCAATTTTACTCTGTATGATAGCCCAGATCACCTAAAAAAATTCCCTATAAATGTGGTTTTTATGGAGTTCTCTTCAGATGCATTGATGGTGAAGAGACAATGGCTATCATGAAAGAAGTCCATGTAGGAGTCTGTGGTTCCCACCAGTCTGGGCATAGGCTGTCTGATAAAATTCGAAGGCTTGGATACTTTTGGCCTTCAATGATACATGATTGTGTTGATTTCACAAATAAGTTTCATTCATGCCAAGTACATGCCAACTTCATTCATCAACCTCCAGAGTTGCTTCATATAGCTAAATACTCATGGCCATTTGCCACATGGGGAATGGATGTGGTGGGACCTTACCCTTCAGCTACGGCCAAGCAGTTTAAGTACATTCTTACTTCTACTGACTTCTTTTCCAAATGGGAAGAGGCAATACCTCTCAAGTAAGTCAGTTCTAAATGCATTGTTAGCTTCATCAAGTCTAGCATCATTACCAGATTTGTTGTCCCTCATACCATATTGATGGACAATGGCACCATCTTCTGCTCATCTGAGGTGAAGAAGTTGTATCAAGAATACAACATCTAATCCAACCATTCATCTCGGTATCATGCAGCGGCCAATGGCCGGATAGAACCCTTCAACAAGACTCTTTCAAATATACTACAAAAGATGGTGGATAAAGATAAGAAGTCATGGCCTGATAAACTCTTTCATGCTTTATGGTCTTATCGGACTACCACCCGCACTGCAACTCGGTCAACTCCATATTCATTGGTATATGGAACAGAAGTAGTATTGCCAATTGAATTTCAATTACCCTCACTCAGAGTAGCCATTTGTGATCAGTCATCTACAGATGAGAAATCTCAAAAGAGATTGAATGAATTGGAATGGTTAGATGAGAAAAGATTTTGCACTTTGCACCACTTGGAAGTCTATCAGAATCGAATAGCATGAGCTTTTAACAAAAAAGTTCATCTTCATTCATTCACTCAGGGAGAATTGGTATTAGTTCTCAGAACTCCAATGATACAAGGAAAGAAACCTCCCAAGATTGACCTAAAATGAGAAGGAACTTAATCAATACATAGGGTCTAATCCAATGGAGCTTATTCTTTAATCTCAGTGGATGTATAACTCATCACTACTCCAACCAATGCCATATTTTTTAAGAAGTATTTTGTATAAACACAAAATATATTATTATGGTCCGGTATGACCTTAAAATACACCTCTGTCCAGCAAGACGTTAAACTGCATCCTCAACGGTCCATGCATATGACCCTAAACTATTTGCAAGTCCCTTACATCCAGCAAGATGTTAAACTGCACCATCCATGGTCCATGCATATGACTTTAAACTATTCATGCTTTTTTCCAACATGACGTTAAACTGTGAAAAAAAAGTTCCTAATTCATCCAACATGACGTTAAACTATATCCCCCTTCATCATCCTTGATATATGACGTTAAACTATATAAAAGTCCCTTACGTCCAGCAAGACGTTAAACTGCATAACCAACGGTCCATGCATAAGACCTTAAACCATTGGTACTTACGTCCAACATGACGTTAAATGGTGTACTCTTTTGTCCTCGCTGCATGACATTAAACTGCACATTCCCCCTTTCGTCTAACATGACGTTAAACTATATTGTCCCCATCGTCCTAACTACATGATTCTAAACTATACAGAAAGTCCCTTTATACGTCCTACATGACATTAAACTATACCTTGTCCCTACTACATGACACTAAACTGTACAGCACCAATAGTCCTAACTGCAAGACTTTAAACTTCATAGTCCCTTTATACGTCATATATGACATTAAACTATGCATCGTTAAGGTTGTTGTTACCTCATGTTTCTCACACCGAGTATGACTCATGTGAGCTTAGAGAAAACCTCAACCATAACACTCTCTCTGGGCTACTAACCATGTGTAAGTCCCAACAACATCTTTTTTTAGGTCGTTGTCCCCAAGAACAACATGATCATTAATTCATTCTTTAATTGAACTATGCAGACTTTGATCCTTGCCTTACAGGTTGGGTACGTAGGCAACCTCCCTAGGTTCAATCCTAGAACCAATCTCTTCACATCGGTTCACCTCCATCTCTTACGATGTTGATTTGTGAAACTACCCCTAGAATCAATATCTTTACATTGGTTCACTTTCATCCTTGTTATATGACGTTAAACTATACAACACTTTTGTACAGTATGACAATAAACTACAATATTCTTTGATACCCTCACCTGAGAGGTAACCATTATTTACATTGATTTTTCAATCATGATTCATTTTAAAGACTACGTGCATACATGGCAATGCCCAAACCTTTTATCTTGGTTTAAACCATCATTGTACTAAAGTCCCCTTTCACCCTTCACATGTATGAACCAAATTTGTACATATGGTATTTCTAGAACTACGTGGGATTGATTCCCATCCTTATGGGATACATAGGAGCATTCGAGTGTCCCTCGAATCCAGCCCCAAGTCTTTTGGGCTTAACCCCAAATTCCACTTCCAGTCCCTTGGATGAAAAGCCCCCATGAAAACACACACTGTGTATTTCTTACAATGGTCCAAGCTCTATGACCCAAAACTAAGATCTCTAATCCTTTTGTCCCACATGATTTGAAACTATAGTTTAAGAACTATGTATGGCGTGATTCTCATCCTTATGAGATACGTAGTGATGTCCAACATTTCAATTCAGGACCCAGCCACAACATGATTATGGTTAGCATTGATTTGTGTATCTCTATATAAATTGGACAATACCCATATTTATGTGTCATAATCCTAACCTTAAATATTTTCAGATCTTCATAACCCTTTTCTTGACTTTTAGTCACAAAAATGTCAAATTTATGAGAGTTCTTTTACCTGACTATGAAGCACGTGCCCTTAGGCGGCCTTGCATAAATAGTCTCCATAGCAGATTTGTCGGCCAAAAGATATTATTATCTGACTATGCAGCCAATTCCCTTAGGTGACCCTATATAATTCAACCCCCTAACAGGTTTTTCGGATATTGGTAACTTCATTCTTGGGAAGAAAGCCTCTTTTGTCGTCATTGGTCTTAAATGACAGTATATAGGGATCTGCAAAAATAGTCATCCTTAACATATTTGTCCCATATCCTTTTTCATGATCTGAAAGTATTCAAGTCTATGGTTTATATTCTCCTTCCCTACGTTTGGGTCAGACTTTTGTAGGAGTGATATCCATCCAGTTCTTCGATAATCTTGTTCAGAAATATATTCTCCATATTCAAGTACCTCTTTCCATACAACAAACTCTATACTTTGAAAAATTTGAATCTCCAAAAACTTTCACTGGCTTTTAGCAGTAGAAAGGTAAATTTCTGAGAGTTCTTTTTCCTGACTATGCTGCACGTGCCCTTAGGAGTAAGCCCCAATCATAATTCTCAAATATGGGAATCCTCCTTAGGAGTAATCCCCAAGTCCTCTAAATCTGGGCCTCCTTTTCAGGAATAATCCCCAGTCATAATTCTTAACCTGGGCCTCCTTTTAAGGAATAAGCCCCAGTCATAATTCTCAAATATGGGCATCCTCCTTGGGAGTAAGCCCCAAGTCCCTTAATTTTCAAAACCCTTTAACCTAGGCCTCCTTTTCAGGAGTAATCCCCAAGCCCCCTAATTTGGGCCTCCTTTTCAGGAGTAATCCCCAGTCTTAATTCCTCTTAATCAGTCTTAATTTACTTTTTGATATGGGCTTCCTTCTCAGGAGTAAAACCCAATAATGAGTCCCCTCCAAATTTGGGCATCTTCCTCAGGAGTAATCCCCAAGTTAGAGTACCCAAATCTCCATGAAGTACATAAACCATTATGGAACTTGTTCTTGGATTTAATTCCCTAATGTAAATCTTAGTCCTCATCTATTTTTGGGCAGTCATACATATATAAGCCCCACATCATTGCATCTTTCATGGCACAATTTTCTGGTTTCACCAATACCACTTCTTTCTCACACCGAGCATGACTCATGTGAGAATAGAGTGTAAAAGTAATAATGACTTCTTTATTTGATCCATTAATCATGCATAAACATCATACTCCCTTACTCGAACTACATGGGTTCTGAATCCTTTTCTAAATAAAGGATATGTAGGTAGCCCATCTATGGGTTTGATCCCATTTCTAAAATAATACATTTCCTTATGAATGACAATAAACTTCAAGTGCCCCACTGAGTGGCTTTAAAACCAGCATGGTCATCATAATGAACAAGAGACTTCTATATAAATGTGTCGAAGGATACCATTGACCAAGAATCTCTAATAAATACAGATGATTCTCTATCGATGAAGAACCTCGAATACATATAAAATATTCTCTAAATTTCCTACATATTTAATCATTGATTGTCAGATCTGAAGGAAAGCTCATTTTATACTTGGTAATGTAATAAGGATTCATGAACATAACTTAAATCTATAAAGAGAGTCCTCGAGTAGACAATAATTCCCCTAAAAAAGGTGTGATGAGTCCGACCTCCCATCCTCTCGACCAATGAAAATTCCTAAGCCTCATCAGTCCACAAACTAATGAGCACATACCTTTGGAATGTAGGTCTAAATGGATGTGGAATCATTAGATTTTTCCGGCTCTACGAACAAACCCATTAGAAACCGATCAGAATGTTTGAACCTTCAATCAACGAGGTCATCCCCGAATTTCGAGGGAAACAATTTATCATGCTTTTATTTCATGTTTCCCAATGCATTATGAGTATCATATATGTAATATGGATTTCCAAGACTACTAAAATGAATGGTCCTTCAGGATTTAATTCCTTGTAATAATAAAAATGTAATAAAATAATGCATCAGCTTTGACCTTCTTGGGTCGGGGCGTTAAAATCTAGTTATCCCCAAGAAACTCTATATGTCAAAAATATTCTTAGGATACTCTCAAGAAACTATAACTATCACCTTCTCTAGGTCTATAGAAACTCTTTCTTCTATGATGATGTGACCCAAGAAGTAAACTTTATCAATCCAGAAAGTGGAATTTTGTGATATTGTTATAAAAATTATGCTCTCTCAATGTGATAAATATGATATCAAGGTGTTTATAATGAATCTGTAGAGTCTGTGAGTACACCAAAATTCCATCCATGATAAAAACCACAAAAAAGTCAAGATACAGGTGGAAAACCAAATTCATTATATCCATAAAAATGGTTGGCACATTCATAAGACTGAACAGCACTACCAAATACTCTTTAATTCCATTCCTTTTGTAGGAATTGGAAAACACATCAATGTAATTCATCGAATGTTGCGAGACATGATCTCAGAGAAAATATCATTCTGTAGGCCTCGATTTTACTTGTCGTGGAGCCCGAACGGAGTTACGGATCAGAAGTTATGGTTGTTTGAAGGAAAACTACTGGAAATGGCCATAGAGGATAATTCTTGGGTATAGTAGGGATTTACGTGCAAAAAACGAATATTGCACGTAAAAATGAAATCTTGGAAAAAAAAGGAATCTTCTGCATAAAAATGTAATATTACACGTAAAAATAGAATCTTGCACATAAAAAAATAATCTAGTGCATAAAAATGGAATCTTGCACATAAACGTAGAATGGAATTTTACACGCACTGAAAATTAAGGTTCTTCCTATAAATACAAGTGCACCCCCTTCTTCCGAAGAGGCCCCTAGTGGTTATCCACTACTCTAATGCACATAAGTCCGCATTTTCCGCACATGTGCGTAAAACCCCCCTTGTTCATGAAAAAATGCCAATGTGCCCAGTTTTGCGCACAAAAAAATATTTTTTCATGCAAAAGTGCCACTGCACCCAATTTTATGAGCACCAGTGCTTCACCAGTCCAATTGCACATGCACATTCCCTATTGCGTGCAATGATCCCCTATTTTGTGCCAACCTCCCTAATTGCGTGCAATTCCTTCTCTATTGCATGCACGACCCCCTATTGCATGAAAATCTCCCATATTGCATGCACACCTCCCCTATTATGCACAACCCTTCACTCTTGTGTGAAAATACTTCCCTATTGTGCACCAGAATTCCCTATTGTGCGCAATAGTGCCATTGTGCCCAATTTTTTGGGCATCAGTGTTGCACCTGTCTAATTGCATGCACAACTTCACTATTGCGTGAAAACCCCTCATGTTGCGCGCAATTCTTTCCCTATTGTGTGCATGGACCCCTATTGCATGCACATCTCCCATATTACATGCACACCTCCCCTATTGCATGCAATCCTTCCCTCTTGTGAGAAAATCCTTCTCTATTGCACACTAACTTTCCCTACTATGCGTAATAGTGCCATGATTCCCAATATTTCTCACACATATACCACACAGTGCAATATTTTGTGTATAATATCCTGTATGTAATGCATTTTACACGCAACAACCCCCCATGAAAAATGGAGAGTCACACCGTGAACTTTTCAGGCTGGGACATCGGCATTTTCCATTGCTCCCTTATGTGTGGCCTCCTTCCACCTATAGAATACCATGATTTCAGATACTCCTCCGCACACCATGAAATACCTTGAGTCGACATATTCCTCTTTGTATATTTCCCATGTCATGAGTTGATATTCTCATCATCAATTCTCCAAGTACCTTGAGTAAAACCATTTCTCAACCAACTCATCCAAACCCCATCACCTGACTCCTATGCTAGATTGAACCAGAAAGGTTCATATTTGCATAAGTCCCAATACCAACCATTTCTATGTGTCGTATTCATAATAGTCTTATCCATATGAATTTAAACTGTAGTTCACCCTATACAAAAAACATAGGATTCCTCTTGCTCTAAACAAGGGATGCCTTATGCTTCAAGAATAAGATGCCAACAGTCCTTTATATGTGACTTTAAATTATAGTATACCCTATATGACCAACATAGGATGCCTATTACCCCATACAAGAGATGACTTATGATCCAAGCATAATATGCCAATAGTACTCTTTACAGGACTGTAAACTGTAGCATGACCTATCATTCAATAATAGGATGCCTCTTGTTCTAAATAAGAGATTCTGTATGTGACAAGTGTAAGATACCTCATGACAAGATTACATTAGCATAATTTCGAGAGCATTGGAATCCGTTCAAACATTCCACCACTCTACCTCATGCTTTGTGTGTCCTTCATTTGGATATCCATAATATTTCATGTCTGAGGGGACCCCCTAATGGCATGTTCCCATGCTGCCTCGGCTCACCTACTGCCCTAGGCCATTGCCCCGAAAGTCATTGGATGAAACTTTGAGTCAGGTCCTTTGTTTTGAATACGGTCAGCAGTTGACTCTCATTTGTTTGTCCCCATCTCAGGCTAACGTGATATGGATGATGTGTTTCAAACATGTTCAACAGTCATCCTCCATCATCACGCCACCCTCACCGTATTCTGAATGTCGGGAATGTGATTCACACTTTTCATCTCCCTTTGTTCGGACTGATTCCAACTCCCTTGGCATTATCATACTTGTGCACTTGCACATAGGTATTGGCCCCAATTATATACCTCAACCCACTAGTGAGTTGGGATTCCCTCATGGCCAGACATGAGGAAGGCATTACAGGTAACTTCTATGCGTAATCCCCTTCCACCATTGTCGCTCCTTAATGGCACCCAAGCACACTAACAGCTATTTCTTCTTCGCATAACTATGCTAACGTGGACCCCTCAATGGATTACTCCATAACACCCCCTCGCTAAGGCATTGCTGATGACTTCCCTTCCCCAAGGGCGGGTGGGTATCAGTTATGTATGTTCTAGGGGTGTGGAGAGAACCTACATTGACCAAGCTGCAGGATGTTAAACTGCCAAGTGCCATCGTCCTCAGCACGTGACATTAAACTATGACCTCGCCCCATGCGTCGTACACGGGGTTCCCCACCTTGGACATTTTTCACACCCACTGGTCTCCATGGGAATGAAATCATTCCTCACATTGAATGCGATCCTATTTATTAGAGAATCATTTGTTTGTGGGGAAAGGGCAACCATCTTGGTGTAATCCCGTAGCCTTTCTTGCAGGAGGTAGAATCTCTACTCCTCCTATATTTTTCCTTGCCAAAGACTAAGAGGTGAGAGGGGTATAGGGGACTACATTACCACGTCCCTCTCCCACCGGGCTTTGTCTCCACCAGGACTCCATCTTGGAGTAACTCCCAATCTCCATATTCTTGGGTTTCTAACCACGCATAAGCCCCTGTTTCCATTTTAGGATGTTATCCACGCATAAGACCATGTTTCCTCTTTGGGATGTAAACCATGCGTAATCCCCTATTTCCATTCTGGGCTATGAACCACATGTAATCCCCTGATTCCATTTTGGGATACTAATCATGCATAAGCCCATGTTCCCATTTTGGGTTGCTAGCCACATGTAAGCCCATGTTTCCTCTTTGGGCTGCGGACCATGCCTAAGCCCCTGTTTCCATTTTGGGTCGCTCACTACATTTCAGCCCCATTCCACTTCCCACGGATGCACCTTTCACGACTTGATCGGTAGGTCTTCGCTGCCTCTTGTTTCTCACACTGAGCATGACTCACATGGGCTTAGAGTAAGCATCGACCATGACATCCTCTCTGGGCTACCTAGAGTTTAAGCCCCACACCCCTTCTCGAACTAAGTGAACTTTGATCCTTGCCAAGGCAAGGTACGTAGGAAGCCTCTCAAAGATTCAATCCCAACACCCAGTGGTTCTGACCCCCTTCACATCGGTTCCCACCATCCCAAACTACGTGGACTTTGATCCTTTCCAAGTAAAGGTATGTAGGAAGCCTCTCTGAGGTTCAAGCCCAACACCCAGTGGTTCTGACCCCCTTCACGTCAGTTCCCACCATAAAAAACTACATATACTTTGATCCTTGCCAAGATAAGGTATGTAGGAAGCCTCTTTGAGGTTCAAGACCAACACCCAGTTGTTCTGACCCACTTCGCATCAGTTCACACCACCCCAAACTACATGGACTTTTATCCTTACCAAGATAAGGTACATAGGAAGCCTCCCTGAGGTTGAATCCCAACACCCATTGGTCCTGACCATTTCACATAAGTTTACCCCGTCCTCCATGACGTTAAACTATACACCCCTTTTGTCCCACATGACACTAAATTTTCCCCCATCCAGTTGTAATCCATTGTTCCCCCATCCAGTGGCAATCCGTTGTGCTCCCATATAGTGGTGTTTCATTTTTCACCCCATCTAGCGGTAAGCCGTTGTGATCCCTTACCCAACGGTAAGCCGTTGTGAACCCCATATAGCGGTAATCCATTGAGATCCCCTACCCAATGGTAAGTCTTTGTCAACCTCACGCAGCGGTAAGCTGTTGTGATCGACATTCAGGATTAAGCCATTGTAAACTCCAATAAGAGGTAAGACATTGTCAACCCCATCCTAAACTATGTGGACATTGATCCTTACCGAGGAAAGGTATGTAGGACACCTCCCTAAAATTAAATACCATCACTCATGTCTCATCCTGGTCTTTCCCTCGAGCCTAGGTGTTTCGGGGAGGTCACGCCCTAACTTGGAGGTTCCACTTCTTTCAGGTCCCATCGAGGCGTCCATTCTCATGGGCCGCCTCTTCTAATGTCACATCACCCCACCAAACTATGCGGACTTTGATTCCCTACCATGGGGATATGTAGGAAGTCTCTTAGAGGCTTAATCCCAACATCATTGTCACCCTCGTGCCAGCTCTATATCATTCCCCCCTCCACTTCATTCAACTCTCCATCATCCATCCTGATTCTTACCCGGGCTACCACATCCCAATGAGATCATGCCAATTCACCTCTTCACTGCTCTTAGAAGCACTTGGGTAACTAAACACATTTTATCCCTCACATTAGTGTTCCCTCTTGGGGTTTCATCCATTTGATCCACTCTATTCTGTGTTCTGATTAGTCTGGTCCATCTCCGCTAGAAGTTAAACTCATGGCATACCTTGTGTTAAACATGTGAAGCTGAGGAAAAACTCATATATGTGCCTATGGATTATAATTCTTCGCATTCGTTGTGGGATGCATCGGGCTTCCGCACCCTCGATAAGCCCTATCATTAGGGGAAGAAACCCAGATGCGCTAATGTTCCAGCGTCCATACATGCCAGTGATGTCCAATGTGACTACTCCCCCAACCGAAGGTTGCTGCCCTGACCGGACCCCTTGGAATGTCCCGACAGAAGTAGTGTAATTAACCAATGACCAAGAAGATATGGCACTGGGAATAGTTTCCTGAACAACATCTTAATCTATAAGGAAGACCCAGACTAGGTAACGAGTTCTGAGGAGGAATCCACGGAAGGAGGAACTGACATCCCATCATCCCGTTTCGATTAAGGAGCAAACATCCTTAAATAAGAAATAGTTGTCGCCCACCTTTCGAAAGAAGGAATGTGGGGAAATAGTCATTGCTTCTCTGTCATCCTCAAAACAGACGGATGTAGGTGCTGTGAAAAAAAGTGTTGAAAACGCCTACATTAGAAAGTAGTACAATATATATCTGAGGGACTAACTCATACCTAATGATATCCTAACCTCAAAAAAATATCATAAAAAACCTAGACTCCTTGGATCTAGTTTAAGAGATCGTTTATATGAGATAGTTGATACTAATTATTAATATTAATCTAGTTAAATTTTTGGTAATCCATGCATGTCCTTAGAGTCCCATCAACATTCCTGGTGAAAAACGTAGGTAAACCGTAAAGAGATTTATTGGGTCATAAAACCCCTTATCTCTTAGGTCCTCTAACTATCTTTTGAGGTCCTGAAGATTATACCTATCCATCCTGTATGGCCATAGGTACTTCAACTCCCTGTTTGGTGTTGAATCGATGATCCCACTCTAGGATCTGTATTCTGAGAAGATCCTATTTCATTATACACTGGAGGTATGGTTCTATAAAACCAATAAATATGTCTCATCCAGATATAGGCTCAGCACTCAACTAGGTCTCTAGTTTACTAGGTCTTCATATTCTATGTCCTCCCACACTAGAGACATTCCACACTACTACTAGTGTGGGTACTTTGGCTGCCACTACCCTTATTAGAAGACTTTATACAACACTTTCGAATGTTAGATGAACTAATTTCATATGAAGGTATTGAACTTCCTTGGATCACAACCTCAACTTCCATGTAGATTACCTTAGTGATAAGGTCCTGACTAAATATCTTGGAAATAGTTGTTAGATAGAAAACATTCACTTATTATCAGATGGCATACATGATCCCATCCTCTAATCACCAAACACTAGACAACTCATCACCAAGGAGACTAGGAAAAAAAATTGTAGCATTTTAAAGTGATCAAAGTAGTCTATAATAGATAAATATCCATAATAAATGTGCATAAACCCTCTAGATATATTAGTTATCAACATACTAGGAATGAAATAATCATAGAATCTAGATTGGAAGTCCCTCCAAACCATTATCTTATGTTGATCATCCTGGGTACAAAATTTCCACCATCTCTTAAGAGAACCTCTAAGAATATAAGATATAAGCTTCACTATACATTCTTTAGGTGTCTCAAGATGATTAAAGATAGATAACATAGCCTATATCCATGACTCGGTGGCTCGAGGACTGCCTTACCCTGAAAATATTAGAGGGTGTTGTAGCTGGAACTCCATAGTCAATTCTGACATAAAAGGGGTAGGTTATGGAGATCCGTATATAGACTGAACTATCCATAAAAAACCTTCCCAAAACTAAGAATTGGTGAGAAGATAAAAAATATCAATAGGTTATATAGGTGGAACTATAAGAAGTAATATTGGTAGTTCATTTCCTATCATCTTTAGAGTATGGTCTTTTCCACTTCATGGAACATGGACCAGGGCCATCATGGTGGCATATTTCTATAATTCCAAACACACACATAAAAATAGGATTTCATAATATAATAAATATCATATAAAAGAGTAGGATAGGAATATATCCTTCCTATAAAAGATTAAGCACCCATAACTAACTACTCTTAAATCTAGGTCTAAGTGACATAGAAGTTCGTAAAATATCATAAGAGACATTCTCAACACCCACTACAAATTTTGATTCCAGGTCAAGGTATCATATCTTAATCACTAGGGTTTTAGTATATGGAGTATCAATTGAAAGTTATAGAGGAAAAAACTCTTTAAGTTTGATTTTTAATCCACATTTAACTGAAACCATTTCATTTAACTTTTTAATAACTAGTAAGTTAATATTTATATATACCATGGTCCAATTAGATGATTTATCATTCCCAAGTTATAAAGACATACTCTTTATAAGTTACAGTTGGTAAATCATGTAACTATGTTCAGAATTATTACACCCAGTCTCAAGATGTAAAAATACATACATGATGATTCAATTATACATATCACCATTCACAATTTATAGAAGTATTAGCTTTATAAATTACAATTAGTGTCTATTTAATTGAAATCAACTAAGTTTTCATATTTTTTAACCACATTAACATAGCTAAAACATGTTATAATTGATTATTTAAGGTTTCATCATCAAGATATGTGGTAAAACACTATTTAGTTTTATTCATACACTTTAATTAACTAATTATTTCTCTCATTCATCCTTCAAGGATATTAGTCAACAAACGGATATATCAATCAAAGCACATACATCAAGTATCAGGGAATCATGCAATGTGATAAACATGAAATGAAATGTGAATATATATGTTCCTATAATTCTGAATGAAACATTAATTTGTTGGTTTATCAGGAAAAGGATAAAATAATCAACCATAATGAACATCGTAAATTCTGTAAGTCACCCAACGGTAAAATCAGCACAACTGTAACAGGAAGAAACTTGGACAGCAAGTCACATACTAAGAAACTTTCCTTTTACTCTCTATGTGGTGTTAGATACTCCTAGCTATAAACTCATTACCAAATTTTGACACATTCCGAATAACCTATATAAATAATCCAAAATATTAATGCAAGGAAAAGAAAAGAAATCTCCAATACAACTTCGTGACGTCTCGGATCCAATTCACTTATATGTAACCAAACCCAGTTGGCCACATGAAATCAAGCATGCCTCCCCATAGACAAAGGATACCAACTAACATCAAGGGTCTAATGTGGTATATAGGGGATATTGTACCCTCTATATCAGAGTGGATCACATTAGTAGATAACAGATAAATCAACAAAAGCAAGATAGTACAATTTTAGAAGCATAACAATGAAAATAGTAACATAAGTAAATAATCTAGGTAAATACTAACAAATAAAAAATATCTAGTATCGTATAAAAAATGATGGTGTCATGGTTATATACAAAAAATGGGGGATACAAATGGAATAGAGTATCAGGCATACATAATACATGCTATACCAAATTAACAAAAGTGGCCAAAAGATATCTTGAATAGCATCACAAGAATAATCTCATTCCTCTACTACCTTACCTACTTCAATTTAAGATATAATTTCCTTGAATAAGTAACTGTGTGATAATAAGAAAAATATGTGACCCAAGGTATAACCAAGGCATCAATGACATTACATGGTTGAGCCAACTCAAAGTAATAACTCATGCAGCCTGGATATAGGAGTATGAGTGTAATATAGGGATGAACCCTTAATAATGTACTCCTATAATGATAATTGTTTCAATCCCTGGGAACAAGACATGTGTAGTTTCAAGATAGACCTTATTAGATCCCAAGGATATAATCCAAGGTAGTCCATGTCATAATACATCAAGAAGAATCCAAGTAGATAGTCTAATCCATTCTAAAATCCATAGAAAAGAAATTGATGAGTCCAAATAATTCTTATCAGGTACTCGTCAATGTAATATATGGACTGATTCCAATATGGGTATCAACTCATGGAAAATTCATCCATGAATCGGGTGGCATCATATGGGTAGTCAAAATGAACCCAAGGGGGGAATCTAAGACTTGATTAAGGAAGTAAATCCTATAATAGTACATAATTGTTATAATAATATCCTTATTAAGTATAATCCTTTTCAATGATCATTTAATCTCATTTAATCATGATCGCAATTCATCCATTAATAAGGACCATGTAATACATCTATAACATTTAACATTTCCATTTAATCTCATTTAGTGATGGGAATAATTCATGGTTAATAAGTTCAAGTGACATTGAATTTCCATTCATGTTTTATATTTCATCATTTATTATTTAAATTAATTCTATTCACTCAATAGATCATAAATGGCTATCCAAACCATCCCCAGAATGTGGTTTGTGATAATTCCTGGTAAAAGTATCAAGAGAACATAACAAAAACACCCAAAGGGGTGGATAATTTGATTCCATCACCATTCAACAATTTTTAATGGTTCTATTGGTGTATCCCATCAAGTTATAACTTTTAATTTAAAGGAAATTCATATTTTAGAGGTGATTCACAGAAATTATTACTCGTATCCAAACGGTTAAATTTATATACATCATAACTTTTTAGAAAAAAAACATGATAAAACCTACCATAGACTGATAGATGGCTCTTTGTTTGATATTAGTATCAGATTCAGACTAGAATGGGAGAAATATAAGAAACTAAAAAAATGCCAAGAAAATAGGGTATATTAGATTATATAGAAATATCATATCATATAATAAAAAATAAGGAAATAAAGGATGTGGAATGATAGCCTTACCAATGGTTATCCAATGATACATATGACATTTGATTCTGACTCCAGACAAAGGAGATCCACTAATGACTATGAAGATATGAGAGGGAGCTCTTATGACGGGAGACTGTTGGAGAATAAAGTAAAGAAGGATTGAAATAGTTTAATGTGTAAATAAGGGGAAAATCATTTTACACACTATAAATAGGGTGCATTGTTTTTTCACACATATGGAAAAACTTTATGCCAACTGTGCACCACCATTGTTCACATGGAAAACCCATTTCCACAATTTGTGAATGGTTTAAAAAACCATGTACACACCATATGGATCACCTCTAAAAAATGTATGCACTATTTATCATGGTCATGAGGCCTACCTAACACATTTTATCTCATCATATGGAACCCAAAAATGACCACATGGTTGAGGTTCATTGTTAGCGCTAGCCATGTGCATCACCTATTCCTCCCCAAAACTGGCTCTTCAGGCTCCAGAAAACATCAAAATCTCTTAAACTCTTCCTAAAACCCTTGGGAACATTTATAGGAATAAAAGAAATATTTTTACAAGAATTTAAATGATCAATAACACTTGAGAAAATATAACTAGTAGCGAGGGTATAAAGACTATAGTGGGGAGACTATACCCTCTATTACAAAGAAAAAATAATAGCATAAAAAAAATAAGCAATAAAGGAACTCATATGAATAAATAAAAATACCAAAAATACCAAATAATAGTATAATCATGTCATGATTGGATGGATGTAACTAAATGATGTGTTGAAATTCAATAATAAAATGGATAAATAGACTCCATAAAAGGCTCCAAAATCCAAGTCCCAAACCCCATGTTATTCCCATCTCTAAGGTCCAACCTATCCAACAAGAAAATACACAATAGGAACCATTTCCCTCTCCCATACCTATATCTATGAAATTTATCCCAGTACCAAATGATGGCCCAAATATGGTGTGTGTAGAACTCAATGATCCACCACCACTGGTGTCTAAACAATCAAGTATGAGTATGTTGTGAATGTATCAAAGTGATAAATAGGGATATCAATTTAATAAATTAATAATTAAAATGAAATAAATCCACTAACCCTCGATGTCTGGGTTGACACCTTGAGTTAAAAAAACCATTTTTGGCATGATGTTAGATATCTATATCAAGTGGTGGATTCTTCTTCCTAGGATGAATCACCCAAATCATTGGAGTATTCTCATATCAAATATGAATCACCCACATTATCCCATGAAATAGTGGCACTCTTCCTTAGGAAGCCAAGTATCTCACCCTTAAGCATCAATCACATGCATAATTCATGAAAATAATTACTCAAAAATCCACATAACAACCCACCCTCATGAATCAATCACAATAGTTTAATTTTAGGGAAAAAACTAAGAAACCAATTAACATGGCTAAGCATAAAGCATTCTATTGGAACCGTGGGTGTTCTATGCTGGAATTAGAGAATTTTTTGTGTTTTTTGTCAATCCTCGTTAGTAGTTCAGAAATTTTTAAATGAAAGGGATCATATAGTTCTAGCGGACAATAATATTGAAGGTGGCATTGTTTCCCAGTGTTTGCCAAATTTTTGGGCCTAAAAATTATAAAATGGAGAAATGTGTGTTTGGAAATGTAAGTTGCGCGCAAGATTGTAAGTGTCTTGGACACTTGCATGCAAGGATTTTTTTAGGATCAAAATGTCAAAATATGTAAAAGGAAACAAGTGCATGTAAGTCTAAAATGTGCGTGAAAGATGAGGTTACATAGAAGAATCTTATTCGCCCAATGCGACATCAAAAGGGGTTTTCCACGCTCATGAAGAATCTTACGTGCACCGACCAAGACGCATCAAAAAAAATTTTGTAGGGTCATCATGAACTATAAATAGGTAGCTACCCCCATAGAGGACATAATCCTTTCCAATGAAAATATGGCCGCTCTACCGCGTGAAATATTTGCACGCGAAATAATTGAATAGAGTTGATCTTATTCACAAGGTGTTCCTTTAGTCTGAAAAGACCAAGTGAACCCTTCCGTGTAGTTGTGAGAAATTTAACAGCTGGATGGAAAGTAGGTGTTGCATGAAAGTTATCTTGTGTGACAAATCTTAAATCTTGTGTGCAAGTGAAATTATTTCATGCAAGTGTGGTGTTAAGCTTCAGACGAGATTTTGATTATCTAGTTTGTTTGATTAGTGCTTTGAAGTGCATCACTTTAGGACTTTGATGAAAGAAGTGTCTCGTGATGAACAGATATAAAGACTTTAATGAAAAACTATTAAAGTGACCTTCACGTCTATAAACTAAGTGTTACTTCACCTAGGGCAGTGATCCAGAGGAGTCAACAGAAGTGATCTGAGGGAAGAATTGGTCTATCCCTGAACCTTTGTAAAGGCATTGTGTCTAGAATAGAGTGATTGTGACTGAATCACATAATCCTCAAACTAGTAAATATTATTTTATTTATTTATGACTGACACACTGTCGGTGTATTCTCCTTGGATGTAGCCCTTTACGGTGAACCGAGTAAAATTGTTGTGTCATCTCCCTACTTTCATTTGTCTGATAGATTTAACAAGTTCCTACCAACATGGGAATGATCCACAAATTTAAAAAGAAAAAGTTGACACTCTGATTCACACCTCCCCTATCAGGGTGTTTTGGGGTCCTTCAAGTGGTATCATAGGGAGGTTATTGTTTTTTGATTTGTCTTATATTGTCAGGGAGAATTCAGCCATTGTTAGGGGATTCCCCCTATTTGATGGAAGTAATTTTCATATTTGGAAGAATAGAATGAGATCTCATCTAATATCCCTTGGAATGGAAGTACTATTTTCCACTTTGAAAGGTATACAATTTATTGATTCAATAGGGTTGGCTATGACTGATGTAGATAGGAAAATTCTTGATACATATGCTAAAGCACATAATGCTCTCACCACAACCCTTTCTAATCAGATCTATCTAAATGTGACGAGTTACACCTTAACAAAGTCCATGTGGGATAAATATGAAAATATTTAAGAAGTAGATATCAATGTTAGGGAGGAAAAACTACAAGTCCTGCACAATAGGTTTGATGATCTGAAGATACATCCTGATGAAAATGGAGACTCCTTCTTCAATCTAATTACTGAAGTGGTTAGATAAATTCATGGACTAGGCAAAGAAATAAAAGACATTGGCATTGTAAAGAAAATTTTGAGAAGAATTCCACCCCTGTACAATGAAAAGGTGTCATCCCTTGAGGAAATAGATCTTTACAAACTTTCTTCGGATGATCTGCTGAGCAGCCTAGTGGCATATGAAATGAGAGTCCAGGAAAAAGATGATACGACTCGAGTATGTAAGTAAATGGCATCCAAATCCATGGAGAAATTAAATATTTCAAAAGGTAGTAGTGGTGAAGATTATGAGTAAAAAGAAATTTTTTCTCTCATTTCCAAGAACTTCCAGAAGGGAAAAGGGAAATTCAAAGGGAAGTTACATCTAGTTTGATTTCGTTGTGGAAGAGTTGGGCACATTGCCTCTCAGTGCTTAAAAAAGATCGATGAAAAAGATAGCAAAGATGGAAAAATTGAGATGCATTAGAAAAGTTTTTTCAAAAAGGGATACTTCAAATCTAGAAAGAAAGTACCGAAGAAGAGTGTTTCTGATGAAGAGAAAGATAATGATAAGGAATTTTGTGAAAAAGAAGAACCATAATTTAAAACTGGAAACCATGATTCCATGATGGCCATTATTGAAAAATCAGAAGATAATGGGGGAGAAAATTAGTTTACAACTGGTCTCAATCCTGGATATCAACTTAAGGATGCTATTAGTAAGCTTAAGATTAAATTTAATAGTTGTAATAAGTGGAACTCAACTGTAGAAAAATCATCTGAATATTTTGATTAGCTCGAAGTTCAAATTGAATGACTAGAAGAATTTGTGAAAGTAAAATCTAAAATCATTGAAATAAATGATTATGTAGTGGATATGAAACTATGAATTGAAGAGTAGAAAAATGTTATCAATGACCTCACCTCCAAACTAGAAGAAAATTCCAAGACTGCTAAGGGTCTTGAGTAGGATGTTGTTTCTCTTAGGAGTAAACATGAGAGTAAATCAATTTCCAAAGAATCAAGGAAGAAAATATAGTTTGGGAGGTTCTCAGATTCTGAGCTCTTGGAGAGAGAAAAACATTGCTCTAATGGAGTTGAAAATATTTTCAATGATCAAAGACCCGCTTACATGGGAAATAGTGGAATCGGTTGTGAGGATGAATCGTAAAATGCTATAAATAAAGGTAACCAAAATAAAGGCAAGATAAAAGTAGGTCATTTAGAAAAGTCGCTAGAAGTGATGGAAAAGAATCACCCAAGTCATTTTGAAAGAAGAACAGAAGACTATCTTTGAGCCTCCAAGAATAAGAGGTATTCAAACTATTATCCCACAGAATAAGGAATGGGGATAAACCGAAGTGAGAAGATATTTCCCATCATTAAGTGTCAGTTCTGTGGATATCTAGGTCATACCAAGTCTTATTACTAAGAGTCAAGAATCTATTTAAATGGATAAGATATGGGAGTTCAAAAAAGGAGAACAAATTCATATCTTAATTCTTTTAGAAGAAATAATTTCTATGGATATTTCTTTCAATGTTCTAACTTTTGTGATAAGACTGTTGATTGCAAGCAGAGAATTGATATGGACACCTTATACCAGAGTTTGAGATAAGTCAAATCTCATCCACAAGACAATGTTGCTCTTAAAAATAGGTTTACTCCTCTATAAGAAGATTTAGAATATGAAAAACCCATATACATAGAAGAGATAATTGAAAGGCCATTAGTTTTCTACACTCAATCCAATTTATCATTGAAAGAAAAGAAGAAAAATGAGAAATCCAACCTTGAAGAGGTAGACCTCAAAGCTACAAAAAGCAACAGCACCAGGATTATGGATAGTGATTATTAATCTCATATGACAGGTAATGCAAGACTATTAACACATGTTAAGAGGAGGGTTTATGGAATAGTACGGTTTGGTAATGATGGAGCTCTAAAAATCAAATATAGTGGAAGTACTGAACTATCTAATGGATAGCTAAAGAAAATTTAAGTCCTTTATGTTGATGGAATATGTCACAATCTCCTCAGCTTGAGTAAACTCTGTGACTCAGGACTTATATAGTCACTTTTAATTAGAAAGGATGCACTATCAATGGAAAAAGAAGAAATTCAATTATAAATGGATGCAGAATAGAATGAAACATATATCAGGATGACAGTAAAGAAAACATTTTCTACATGACTATTGAAGAATAAAAAAAACTTGTGCCATTAGGGATTGGGGCACATCAATCCACAATACAAGGAGAAAATATCAAAACTGGAGAGTTTCATAGACATTCCCAACCTGAAGCGTGTACGTGAAAAGTCATGTGATGCTGGCATTTGGGGGAAGAGGGTCTACAGTTCATATCATCTAAAGAAGAAAATGGCATTCCATCTTCTTTATCTCATTCATACAGAAGTATATGGCTAGATAAATGTTGATGGAACTCATGGAGAAAGTTACTTCATCCTTTTCATAGATGATTATAGTTTAATGGAATGTGTAATAGTTATACACATGAAACAACAAGTTCTTGACTGCATGAAAACATATCGGTGAATCACTGAGAATGATACTGGATGAACAATAAAAGTGCAGCGATCTGACAATGGAGGGGATTACACATTCATTGAATTTGAAAATTACTTGGAGAAGCATGGGATACGACATGAGGTATCTTCTATGATAAATCCACAGAAAAATGGAGTTTTTGAGTGCAGGAATCGATAGGTGAAAAACATGGAAAGAACTATACTGGTTGATAGTCATATTCCACAACATTATTAGAAAGAGGTCGTTCAAGCTACAGTGTATATTCAAAATCGACCGAGGATTTTTATGGGTGAGATGAAGAAAACATATGAATTGTGGCATGGAAGGAATCCCTCTTTGAAATAATTTCATGTTTTCGGATGTAAATGATTCATCAGAAAAAAAGAATTAAATCAAGGTAACTATGGTGACAATGCAGATGAAGGGATTTTCCTTGGATACTCAATGAACAACAAAGCCTACAAGTGTTTCAACAAGAGCTTAGGAAGGATTGTGGAAAGTAGAAATGTTAATATTATTGAAGAGAAAACTATAAATTCTTCAAGGATTTAATATGATGATGTGATATAAAATGAGGAAGAAAGTGAAATTGGAGTAAATGAAAATATTTAAATAGAGAAAGGTGTACAAAACACTCCAGAGTCAAATCATGATATTGACTCAGAATAATGATATGAAGAGGAAACCTTGGTTGGAGATAATGAGGTTAAATCTCAGTGGAGGAATCAAAGATCATAAATTGATCAATACAACATTATTGGGGATTGGGATTCACCCAAAAAAACAATTAGAATGAGAAATAACACATAATATGCATTTTTATCAGTTTTGGAACCATCCTCATTTGAAGAAGCTGCAAAGGATGAATCATGGGTGAAATCCATGAAAGAAGAGTTAGATTAGATTGACAAGAATCAGACATGAGATCTAGTCAAGAGACCCAAAGGTCAAAATGTTATTGGTATAAAGTAGATTTTTAAGAACTTGTTTTATGAGCATGTAAGTGTTTTCAAAAATAAGGTATGAATGGTATATAAAAAATATTCACAAATTGAAGGTGTTCATGTTGAATAAACCTTTGATCTAGTGGCTAGACTGGATTCAATCAGGATTTTATGTTCCATGGATATCCAAATAGGATATAAATTATATCAAATGGATGTCAATATAGTATTCTTGAATGGTGTTCTTGAAGAAGAAGTCTACATCAAACAACCAGTGGGTTTTATTCTTGGTACTAATGAAACAAAGGTTTGTAAACTAAAGAAGTCCCTCTATGGTTTGAAGTAGGAATGAAGAGCATGGTATTCAAGGATGGATTCTTATCTCAAGAAGCTTCAATTAAAAATATGAGGTGTAGGACACAATCTCTATGTGAAGAATTATCCAAAATATCAACTAATGGTTCTAGTTTATGTTGATAACATTATTTTTTGTGGTAGTAGGTAGAAATCATTGGATGAATTGTCCTATCACATGAAATCAGAATTTGAGATGTCTATGATTGGGGATCTCACATATTTCTTGGGGTTGCAGGTAACTCAAAAGAAGGATTTCACTTTTATTTCTCAAGAAAAGTATGCAAGAGAGTTGCTAAAGAGATTTAATATGCATGACTCCATTCCAATGTCAACTCTAATTTTGGTTGGAACCAAACTTGGAAAGCATGAGGATGGGACCTTTGTAGATCCCACCATGTATAGGAGAATTGTTGGAAGCTTACTATACCTAATGGAAACATAGCCTGATATTGTCTTTGAAACTTTCTTAGCTACCCGATTTCAAAGTAATCTAAAGTAAGAACATTTGAAAACAGTAAAAAGAATCATGAGGTACATTCAAGGTACTCATAATTATGGGTTATACTTTGTTGTAGGAAGGGATGGTAAATTATCATCATTTTCTAATACTGACTTAGCTGGAGATGTAGTGGACAAAAAGTCCACCAGTGGTGGATCATTATCTATTGGGCATAAATGTGTTGGCTGGTTGAGCAACAAACAAGAAAGTAATTCTCTTATTACTACAGAAGATGAGTATATATCCGCTATAAAGGCATGCACTCAACTACTATGGATGAAGCAACAACTGACAAATATTGGTGATGAGGTGAAACAACCAATGGTGATTTAATATGATAACAAGAGCACAATTGATCTTATGAAGAATCCTATTCAGCATTCTCATACAAAACATATTGAAATCTGATATCACATTATTAAGGAAAAATTTGAACAAGGCATGATTAAAATGGATCATGTGGGAACTTATGAGAAAGTGGTTAATATCCTGACCAATCCCCTATCATCGGCTGTGTTTGAGAAACATTAGTTGAGCCTCGGTGTTCAGCCACCTCTCAATACATAAGGGGGTTACGAAATTCCCCTCTCCCCAGTTATGTTCACTGTTATTATACTGTTTTTCAATGTGATGAAGGTTTATGGGGGAGATACTATCTAGGGGTGTTTTGAGCTGTACAATGAAAAAATACAGAACTTTGGGTTTATTTTCAATGGGGGAGAAGGAATAAATTCAGGACATGTGATGGAAATGCAATGCTTCTGTGACATGATGAGAATTTGGTATTAGGAGGAGAAGGAATATATTGGGCATGTAATACTTCTATGTCATAATAAGATAATAGCTTGGACATCTTTGATAATTCAAAAACATGGGAACCCAATTCAAGCTTCCCCTATTGTTTTCTACACCTAGCATTGCTCACTCAGACATAGAGTGTTGGCTGAGTTGATTCTTTCATTTCAGGTTTTTCTTGTGGCTAGTGCTCTATTGAATTTATCTCTAGATTTCCAACAAACCCAAAGGGGGAGATTATTGGAACCATAGACATTCTATGATGGAATTATAGAATGTTTTGTGTTTGTTTTCAATCCTCATTATAAGTTCATAAAGTTTTCCAAGAAAGGGATCATACTGTTCAAGCGTACAGTAATATTGAATGTGGAATCGTTTCCTAGTGTTTGCAAAATTTTGGGGCCTGAAAATCAGAAAATGGAGAAATGTGTGTTTGGAAACAGAAGTTGCATGCAAGATTGTAAGTGTCCTGGACACTTTCACGCAAGGCTTTTTTTAGGATCAGAATGTCAAAATATGGTAAAGGAAACAAGTACGGACAATAATAAAATGTGCGCAAAAGATGAGGTTGCACAAAAGATGAGGATTCATGGAAGAATATTACACACCAAATGGGTCTTCAAAAGGGGTTTTGCATGCTCATGAAGAATATTACGCGCACTGAAAAAGACACATCATAAACATGTGTGTAGGTTCATCGTGACCTATAAATATGAAGCTACCCCCATGGAAGACTTAATCATTTCCAATGAAAATTTGGCCTCTCTACCACGCGAAATATTAGTGCACAAAAGAATTGAAGAGAGTTGATATTGCACGCAAGGTGTTCCTTTAGTCTAAAAATACTGAGTAAACCCTTCAGTGTAGTTGTGTGAAAGATAAGGGCTGAGTGGAAAGTAGGTGTTGCGTGAAAGTCATATTGTGTGAAAAATCTCAAATCTTGCATGCAAATGCATTTATTATGCGCAAGTGTGGTGTTAAGTTTCAGACAGGCTTTTGATTATCAGGTTTGTGTTATCAATGATTTCAAGTGCATCAATTCCGGAATTCGATTCAAGAAGTGTATCATGTTGAACAGAGACAATGACTTCAATGAAAAACTATTGAAGGGACCTTCACATCTATAAACTGAGTGTGACTTCACCCAGGGAAGTGAGTCAAGGGGATTCAACAGAAGTGATCTGAGGGAAGCAGTGGGTTATGCCTAAACCTTTGTAAAGGCAGTGTCCCTGGAATAGAGTCACTCTGACCAAATCTTGTAATCCTAAAACTAGTAAGGATTATTGGATTTAAGTAATACCGACACACTGTCGGTGTATGCTCATTGGACGTAACCCTTTGTAGTGAACCAAGTAAAAGTGTCGTGTCATCTTCTTACTTTCATTTGTCTGGTTGATTTAACAAGTTCCTACCAATGTGGGAACAAGATCCATGACTTTAAAAAGAAAATTTTGACACCCTGATTCACCCCTCCCCTCTCAGGGTGTTCTAGGGTCCTTCATATACCATATATCTCATCATAAACCACAATGATATGTTCTTAAAATTACCATTTTTCTATTCAATTATATTTCAAATAGTCATATTTTTAATTAACATAATAATTTCCACAATTTTATTCCATTTTTTCAATTTATCCCAAAGGTTTTTAACATACCAATATAGCCACAACTCATTAGGTTAACATTACAATTTGATTACACTTCAATTAATTGATTTTATTTCCATGTGATAATATCTTAACAAATCACTACAGTTCACCTATTATTCCAAAATACACATTACCAAGTCTAAAAGTTCACTACAAGTCTATGGATAGGCTCACCTCTCAGGTGGTCACAAGTCTAGTCTCAATGACAATAGACCCAAAAGGATCCATGGTAGGTCTAAGAAATGTTATTATCAACAACCATGATTTACTCAATTAGATTGTTCACACACATGGTGTTTCTATGTGATCGTGATTATTGAACATACTAGAAGAATTAAAAAAATATGGAGTTGTTCTAGACCCCCCCACTTCAAAATAGGAAAATATGCGAACAACAATCATCATCCAATATAGATTCCAATTCCACCTTACTTAAAATTCTAGGTTCCAAACACTAAGATTTGACAAAACATGATTATGGTTTAAATAGGACACCCAAAGTTTGGTGTTGGAAGGATTGTATCACCAAAGATCGATCCATATAAGGCGGGGGTTGAATCTGAATAAAATGTGATTTAACGATCTTATAAAGATTCTATGGGGAACCTTGGGTTTTATTAGAAGATATTGGAGAGAAGTTGGTTTGGTGGAGTTTGAGGTATTTATGGAAATTCTATAAAAAATACCATAGTGCAGCCTTCGAGACCATTCCATAAAATAGGCTAACATAAGTGGGACTACAACATAGTGAAAGGGACCATGTCATAGCCTAAATAATCAAATAATGTCTAAGGATTGTGGATAGGATCATGACATATAACCAAGAAACCCAAGATATAGGCTATAGTGAAACCTAGATCCATATCGTAAGGGTAACAAATTTGGATGAACCGACAAATTCTCCTCCCCCTAAAGC
Source organism: Viscum album (assembly GCA_963277665.1). Lineage (NCBI taxonomy): Eukaryota > Viridiplantae > Streptophyta > Magnoliopsida > Santalales > Viscaceae > Viscum > Viscum album. Next base: position 334,439,013 of record OY728150.1, read on the forward strand.
CCTCACACCACATCCATCCTTTCCATGTTGTAGATATCAGCTTATTTGGGAAGGTCTATGCCATAGCATGCCATATTTCTGAAGCTATTCCTCAAAGAGTAGTGGCTATGAACTTCCTCCCACAAGCTCCCCATGTTGTAGCCTAAGCTTCCACACCACAATGAACATGCTTATGCTCTAGCCTATGTCTCTACGGTGAAAAATCGATTGCTTTAGACAACTCTTCATCTTTCCATCCAGAAAAAATTCATTCGAACTAAAGTTCAAAAACCAATGTTCAAACAAAAAATAACCAGATCAAATAGATTTACCAAACCTTAAAAAGATACCTGTTATAAAAAATATGAGATCTTAAAACCTCCCCACCATATAATAGTTTATCCATGAGTTTTTCTCTAAGTCATCATTGTGGGTATCGATGAACAATTATAGCCACTATGTTGACATATCATACTACCTATCATAGGTATCTTATTGCCACTACACTCACACTAGAGGTACGGTCTCCCCCCGAAGATTCTTCTCACTACGATCAATGATACAAATTTAATTCTCCTCAAAGGTCGCATCAAAATCCATCATGGCAACATCACTTTCTATCATGTGAGGAGAGTTGGGAAGTATCATAGGAGTTGGGACATGTGAAAAAAATTCATGCATAGATGTGTATAACTATGGAAGGTCTAAATAGAAATCCATTGGACTAGCCCTTTCCACTATCTCGAATAGCCTAGAAAACCCGGGTGCTAGCTTCCCTTTCTTCATGATATAATGGTTCCCACACTAGGAATTACTTGGAGGAGAACATGATGACTAACCTAAAACTCCATAGCTCATCTCCAATGGTCTACATAGGATTTATATTGGATATATGTGATCACAAACAACTTGTTGATCAACTAAACCTACTTAGAAGTATCATACATGCGACTAGGTCCAACAAGTGTTATATCACCTAACTCTAACAAGAAACAAGGCAAGAAACACGTCCATCCATACAAATCCTTGAAAAGATCCATTTAGAAGAACACCTGAAAGATTTTATTATAATCAAACTCTATGATTACTATATGATACTCACTAGAACCTTTAAAATCTAAGACAGAGGCCCACAACATATCCTCCAAAATATGAATCATCAATTTAGATTGGTTATAATTATGAGGATGAAAGGTTGTAATTAGAAGAACTTGTGATCTTAAATCATACTGAATACCCTACTAGAAATGAGATGTGAAATGGGGATATTGATCTGAGAACATACTCTTCAGAACACCATGCATCCAAACTATCTATTTTATATATAAATTACCCAGATCATAGATAGTGAAGGTCTCCCTAATAGATAATAAATGGGTTACCTTCATCATTCGATCCACGATCACCCATAATGCATTATTCTTGTGAGTTATATTGGGTGATCCTTTCATAAAATCCATAGTGACATTATCTTATTTCCATTTTGGAATGGGTAGAGGCTGTAACAACCTAGAGGGCCTCTGATGCTCATCTTCCACCGGTTGGAAGGTGAAACATCTCACCACAAAACCCATTATCTCCTTTTTCATCCCTATAAACTAGTATTTTCCATAGATATCATGATACATATTCATCATACCCAGATGTACCTCCCATTTAGAAGCATTAAACTCCACCATCTATTTCTCATGAAATCCTGTAGGAACCCATACATGTCCATAGAGAAGAACATCATCGCTACTAAGAAACCATACTGATGGTGGATCCCCACCATCTAATTTGTCCCACATAGCTGATACCTCTATATTATATAACCACTTTTTCTTTTTCCAATCTAGAAACATAGGTAATATATATGCCTAAGTTGGATCTACTCAAAATTAGGACTACAGATCTTATAGATGCATGTCTATAAATAGTGCCATCAGATTTCTCTTATTTCAAGTCTCACACACTACCTCTGTCTTCATCTTATAGATCAAGGAATTAGTAATAGAATATAATTTTCTTAGTGTAAAATCCAGCATGAAGTTGATGGACTATAGGTACTTTAACCACCTCATCTACTGAAGGTTTAGGTATCACTATGAAAATATGTACTTGAGGATATTGTGGTTGGTTTACACCATAAACCAATCACCCAATAGATAGTGTCTTTGGAATCTCAGGGAATGTACCATTGTCACTAGCTCTAGATCATGAGTAGGGTAATTCCTCTCATTTGGTCTCATTTTTGTGGATCCATAAGCAAACACTTGGTCCTATTGCATCAAAACTACTCCAAGTATAACCCAGGATGTGTCATGTTACATGGTATAATTCTTTCCCAGCCTAGGAAAAGTGGGGATCAGTGTATAGGTTTTCCATCCCTTTATCTACTAGAAATATCTCTTCACCCCCTTCTTGGTCATCCAGAGCATCAGTGTTTCCAAATTGGTGAAAACAAGGATTAAGTACCAATAATAACCTTCTAGTCCTAGAAATCATTGAATCTCGAAGACAGTATTGGGTCTCCCCCAAGATACCATGGAAACAACCTTCTCTAGGTTCAATTCCACTCCATCCTATGAGATAACATGTCACAATAAATTCAATCTATCAATCCATAAGTTTCAATTGGATATACTGGTGTAAATTCAATGGTTTCTCAGTATACTTAAGACAATGTCAAGATGTTTCACACGATCATCAGTAGTTTAGGAGTATTCCAAGATGTAATCAATGGAAACTACCACAATTGATACAGGAAAAAATGAAAGATCTGATTCATCATGGACATCAATACCGACGGTGAATATTCCATACTTAACGGCATCACTATGAACTCATACATTCCATACCTACTCCAAAAAATAGTTCAGGGTATGTCTGATGGTCTCACCCACAACTGATAGTACCCTGATCTTAACTTGATCTTGGATAAGATACTATCACCACTCAACTGATCAAATAGGCCATCTATGTGTGTAAGGGGATATCAGCTCTTGACCTTCATCTGGATCAACCTCCAATAATACACACATAAGCATAAGGTCTTATCTACCTTTTAGGGAAAATCATGGCAGAACCCCATAGTGAAGTACTAGTCTCTATTAATCCATTTTCTTCCAGACCTTATAAATGAACTTTTAACTCTTTAATAATTGTTGGTTTTATTATAAATGGTTGAAGAGAAATTAGATCATCTCTTGACACCAACTTGATCATGAACTCAATATCCCACTCAAGTGATAAACTGGATAAATTTTTAGGAAATATATTTTGAAAATGGATTATAATTGGATAAAAATTATCCAACTATATTTCTCCATCATTCAGAATAAAACCTAGTATCTGATATGTGATAAAATCCAATAAATGCTGAATTATTAAATCATGTCCAGCCTGAAGATCCCACTCACCTTTATGAGAATAGATGCCCCCTTCTAGAGATAGAAAGGTAGCCCTCCTATTATTATATTCAATATGATCCTAGTATAGAACAGACCAATCCATACTCAAAATAAAATCAAATCCTATCATTTCCAGTACAAAAATATCCCAAATGAAATGATATCCACCTATTTTAAGATGATATTCCTTGTGGTATTTTATATCCTTTTACTGCACTCCCAAGGGTGTGTCAATGGTCACAACACCATTTAAGAACTTCACAAACAAATCCAAACTATTTGGAAAATGAGAAGATAAAAAAAGGAATGTAATGCCCCAGTAACAAACAAAACACATGCTAGGGTAGATGATACAATAAGTGTACCAATAATGGTAGAAGGTCCTACATCCAAACTATCCAGAGTAGACTTCATGGAATGCAATTGACTTATCACACTACCATAGGCTCTAATATGACTCCCTTTTTTTGTTCCATATGGATAGTATTTCCTCTCCTATACTACCCTACCTCAGTATGAACGTCCAGTGGAACTCCAACAACCAATATGCTAAGGGGTAGCTGAGACCTTCCTAGACTTTGGTGTTTTTCCTAATCCCCTTCCAAAACTCTGTTGTTGAAAATTTCTTTAGAGGTTTCGTATATAGCGTAACCCGAAAAAATAATAGAACTCCACTGTAGAATAAGTACATTGCACTCACTTATATCTCACCCTTCCATACTGAAATAACTACACCCATCCACGATATTGTATAGGAAATATAGTCCCATGGATTTTTCCCACTAATACCTTGGAGGTAACTATCATAGAGGTGTTTCTTTCCACTAGAAGAAGAGATCCCAAATCCTCATTCTAAAACTACATGGCTTTCACTTAAGGGACTAACTCATATTTTATACTATAATGAGATCTTGATTCATCATATATAAAAGTATACTTATGAAAAATATGTTTACCTATACCCTAATCTCATAGTGAAGCCCATCTTGTAAACTTCTCACCCTGGCAACCTCATTAGCTACCAAGGTTAGATAAGAACACTACAAGTCAGTGAAGCATCTATCATAATCCATCATTTACATTCCATCCTATTTCAAGTTCATGAAATCATGATCCCTATCACCCCCTCAATATATCTGGATTTAAGTATATTTGAAACTTCACCTTGAATTACTTACAAGATAAATCTTCTTATTTCCCATATTTATCCATAATGTCCAGTTAATGCTTGGATAGTCCTTGAAGCATGTAAACATAGAAGTTCACCCTTCTATCTATGGGTATTTAGAGGTTCTTAAAATTATATAGACTAACTCAATACATAACTTATCTATATGGGTCCCTCCCTTCCTAATGATCATATAAGGATGTTAAAGTTCTAACACTCTCATTAACTCAGACAACTATGGTGTGGGGAAAAAATTTTCCCTCTCCATGGACTATATAACCCACATGAAGCTATCATGGATCTAATGGTATATTTGATTATTGGTAGATATAGGAAGTTTTGGCTAAGCTACATTAGAATCAAGCTGATCAGCACTCTTCTAGAACTCGATTTGAAGATGGTGAGGAGGAATTATCTCTACAAATGTTTAACGCACTCTTTAGAATATAGGTTACACAATAAGATCAACTTAAAAAGGTAAAAAAAATAGAGAACCATTGGCTTAAAGTCCCTCTATACTTGGACTAACTTGAAAATTTAGAATAAATTAATAATTTATTAATTTACATTTATGATATATATCAAGGTATTTCATTTAAAAATTCATATGTACATATATGTCACAAGTAATAAATATGTCCCTAGCTTGAACAATTCATGTCAAAATATATCCATATGTGCCTACCATGATTCATGAATACTCATCTCATGCCATACTATCACAAAAGTAAAATCTCAATAACAAAAATATCAAACATAAAGTGAAACACCCAAGGTAAAATAATATCAAAACTATAATAAAAAACAACATGAACAACAATTTTAACCCTAGGAACTCATATTTCCCACCATACATGGGTTAGATAATCTCATACACAAGATCATTTCTGATTCCTTACACATCCTAGTATCTTTTATACCTTTCCCAAATAGTAAATAAATAGAAAAGAGAACCCCTTTGATACCACTTTCTAATATCCTCAACCCGGTACTTCCTCACATGATTGAGCCAGGTGGTTACGTGAACTTAGGCACACCTCCCCGTACACCAAAGTTTGTCAACTAGAAATGAGGGTGTAAGGAATATAGTGAGTAGACTATAACCTATGGTATAGAGTAGAAATAATAGAAGAAAAATAAATAAATAAACAATAAGAAAACATAACCGAATAAAGGAAAGATAAAAAACCAATTAATAATATAATCATGTGGTTACAGGAAAAATGTAACTAAATGATTTTTTAAAAGTCAACAATAAAAGGTCTAAAAAGATTAAATAAAAGACTCCAAAAATCTAGTCCTAAATCCCAGGTCTGTTCCATATCCAAACTCTAACCCATCCAATAAGCAAATTAAAACATGATCCTCTTACTTTCTCCATGCTTGCATCCATGAAATGTGTTTCAGTACCAAATGGTGGCCCAAACAGGGTGTGAGTATAACTTAGTGGGCCACCACAAATAGTGTCTAAAAAATATAGTTTGAGTATGTAGTTCATGGAATAAAGTAATAAAATGATCTATCAATTTAATAAATTAATATTTCACATGAAATAAATCCACTAACCCTTAAGCTTTGGGTTGACACTCCGGGTCATCCAAACCTACTTTAGCACAATACTAGATATCTCTATCATGTGATGGATTCTACTAAATAGGATGAATCACCCATATCACTGGTTTACTATTCTATAAAGTATAAATCACCTATATCAATTCATTAAATAGTGAAACCCACCCTATTTCACTCAAGCATATCACCCTTGGGATCAAGCATCTCACCCTTAGGCATCCAATGAGTATACATATTACCATCAAGTTATTTGTACCCCATGAATATTACCCTCATTTGGTATCAAACACCATCCATCACACCCTCAAGTGTAGTTCATTACCAAGAACCATTCCCTCGAGTGTCACATATGGTGCTTTAAAGCACCAATCACAAATGCAAGTCATGAAAATAAAAAAAACCACAAGTCATGTAATATCTCACCCTCAAACATCAATAAAAACAATGTCATATTAGGGAAAATGATTATAAATCAATTCACATGGACAAGAATAAAAAATTACAGATATATCATCATAATACATAATTATAAATTCATCAAATTACCATTTTTTATCTATTTAAATTTCATATAGTAAGGTTTCCAATTACCATAATAATTTCCAAAATTTTATTCCATTTATGAATTTATTCCAAAGGTTGTAAGCATGAAAATATATCCATAGATAATCAAGTTAACATGCCAAGTATATTACACTTCAATTAACTAATTTTTATTCCATGTGATCATATATCATTCAATCACTACAGTTCACCTAATATTCCAAAATTCATGTTACCAAGTCTGTTATTTCACTATCATTCCAAGGTTAAGATCACCTCTTGGGTGTCCACAAGTCTAGTATTATTGATAATAGACTTTATAGGATCAATGTGAGGTCTAAAAATGAGATAATCAATAACTATTATTTATTCAATTATATAGGTCACATGCATGGAATGTTGGTGTGATCGAAATTATTGCACATACTAAAAGGATTGAAAACATAATTTTTTGAAACAATTCAAGACTAACCACCTCAAAATAGGACAATACCTGAACAATAATCAACATCCAATATGGCATCCAATTCCTCCTTTCTTAAAACTCTATGCTTGGAATACCAATATCCAATGAAACTTACTTCTTGTTTAAAGAGGACACTCATAGGCTTCCGCTGGAAGGTTTGGATCACAATAGATTGATCCCTAAAAAGAGGGGGTGAATTTGATTAAAAGGGGATTAAAAGGCCTTTGAAAGAATCTCTGGTGTGCCTAAGGTTCAATAGTAAGTTATTGAAGAGATGTTAGTTTGGATGGGTTGGGGGTATTTATAGATAGCCTGTAAAATAGAAGATCATGGTGTAGCCATCCTGACCATGCCATAGTATAGGATAACCTGATTAAGAATACGATATATCTCAAGGGACCACTCCTCAGCCTTCCTAGCCAAGCTACATCTAAGGATCAGGGCTAAGACCGTGCTACAAAACCTATAAACCCAAATAAGTACTACGTTGTATCCAAATATACCACACGATAGAACATAGAAACCTGAGATGTAGGCTGCGACACATCCTAGATACACATGTGGGGGCACCATATTTTGCAGAACAAACTTAATACCCCCCTCCCCCATGAGGACCTTACTCTATATCCATCCTTTAAAAATTAAAAAATCAGATTCTAGGGGAAGGTCTATGACACATCAATCCATCATTACATTGTTATACCTCAAAAGGAAGTGGCTCTAAACATCCTCTTTAAACCTCCCTACATTGTATCTTGATCTTCCATTAAATAGTTTCCATGCTTATGGTGCAACCCATGGCTCCATGTAATTGAGTCCACTACTTTATCCAAATCTTCTTGCATCCTCCCATAACAAACCCATCAAGACTAAGGCTCAACAACCATGGTTCAAACCAAAACAGCCAACTGAAAGAGGTCTACAAAAACATAAAGAGAGTTATACCTAAAAAATATGATATCTTATAGGTAATATATCCATGGATGATGCAGAAACATTAATAATTATATATAAAACAAATAATTGGCTTTATAATAATATAATTCATAATTTTGAACATAATTTTATTATCATCAAGGCCTCATTACAAGATATCATACCTAAATAGGTAAGGCATATTCCAAATACTAAAAATCATTTGTATTATGAGAAATACAAAAGCATTGAGTGGATATATAATATTAGTCTCTACTTATAACATACTAAGTTAATTATATTAATCATATGAAAAATAATTAATATAAATACAAACATAATCAATAAAAACATTCATATTAAAAAATAATATATGAAATGTCAATATTTTCCCCAATAAATAAAAAGAAAAACATGATAATAAGCTATCCAAAGAGATAATTTGGATGGTATAATTAAATTATATCCCTATTAAAGAATAATAATATTTAAATAATGTATACATAGGTGAAAAATACATTTATAAAGACATTAGGAATTCTATTTTAAAACAAGAAGAAACATATTTTTATTTTGAAAAACATTTCAAACTAAAAAATCCTAGAATGATGGGAATAATATTTTATGTTAAAAAATATGAAAAATTATAAAGTAATATTAATAATTAATAATGGATATTATGGTTGGAAAAGTATCTCAATTAGTAAATGTAAATAATATATTTTTCCAACTTTCATAAAAAGTCAAAAATAACTCTTACAAACCATATTAAAAATATTACTTTTAAAACATTGAATAGAAATTAAAAGTAAAAAATTGAGCAAAATGAATTATTTAATTATATAAAATAACATAATTTAATTAAAATAAATAATATAGATATTAAAGATAAATATTTTCGACCAAAAAAGAGGAACAAGGTCGATTTTTCTTTCAAAATGTCTTTATGTGGTTTTGAGTACCAAAAAAAGATAAAATGGAAAGAATAGTTTAAAAACCTATAAATAACCAAAGTATTATAAAATATATAGGTTTTAATAGATAAATATCATATAATTACCCCAATTGAAAAATAAACATAAACAATCATGAATGAGAATAAGATTGTGAAATAAACACTTTCCTTGGATTTCAGATTGGTCAGAAGTGTTCCAACCTCCTATATAATAAATTTATATTTATCATTAATATATATATTATCAATATTTATACCTGTATTACTTTATATCATTTATTAATTTGTTATTTTAACCATTTTCTCATAATTCTTTGTTAAAATAAATTATTTATGCATTAACTATTATCTTTCTCATACATATTTTGATTTAGTGGTTCTGGTCCATGCTACATGGTCATAGTTTAATCATATAAATAATACTAAAAATTATAATTATAATTTTTATACATTTATTATACTTTTATAACCATCCATTAAAAAATTCATGAAATGCATCATTTCAGGGAGATGGTAGTTTGTACGTATGCATGAGCGATGATTTAATTTTCCTAGTGGATGAAAAGGAAATGAAGTAAATAAAAGTTTAATTTTAAATAATAATAATAATATAAATAGATTATTTATTAATTAATTTAATCTTTATTACCGTCCATGTAATGGGTAAATGAAAAATTAATCACATCACTTGATGGAGGTGGTATTCCACACGTAAGCATGTGCATCGTTACCACTTTCCAAAGGATGGAAGAGTAAGAAGGTAAATAATATATTATATTTGAATAAGAATGATTATGTCTTAAATATATATATATATATATATATTCAGTAAATCAATCATAATATCTCTTCATCAAGGGTGGTGATGAAAAATGAAACACAACACTTCGTGGAGATAGTAGTCTGCACATACGTACAAGCATTGTTTTCATTTCTCTTACAATGGAAAATGAGATGAAAAAATTGCGTACCATAAACATAATAATATTTCAATATATTTTAGATACCTATGTTATTATACTAGAATGGTTATGATAGGTTTTAAGGATGTAGAAGAAGAAATGAACATGAAAGAACTAAGTTAAGAGTTATACCTCTTCTTTGGAAAACCTCTTTAGGCTTACACCTTAAGGCTTATAGGTTAGACTTTTTATGATACGAGAACCTATAGGATGTGGGGAATATGTTTTTTGGAATTATTTAGGTATATATTAGATGATATAAAGTGCTTGAGTGGTATAGATAAGTGATAATAAGGGGTTCCCTTTTATAAGTGATGGTAATGACACACTTGTAATTGTTCTTAAATATTAAATATTATAAGTGGATTATGAATGGTAATGTTGAACTAAAATAAATCAACATTGAAGATAAGGTCATATGTTTTTAAATCCCCTCATGTAATAATAATTAAGATGATATTTTCTGTAATAACCTAGACCCCAGAAACCTGGATCTGATAGTTTTGTTACATTATTGGTACAGGATAAAATAGTTCCTAAAGGATCCAACAAATTAGTAGTCTTGGAAGAATATATACATACATAAATTACATTGAAAAACATAATAAACAACATGAAAACTTTTTGAGAACATTTTTACCCCCTCTATAGTATCCTAGAAATTTACACATAATTATCCTCTAGGTTTCCTTGGAAAAGAAAAACAAATATGGGTGAGATCAGATGTTTAGTAAGGAGTAGCATACATAAACATTTATCATAACATAAATATGTAATATTTGAAATAGAATAAATTAATAAACAACATGAATATATAATCAACTGAAACAGAGGGTATTTTATATCCATTATAATACATGAAAACATAGATAATAATAATCATTGATCTTGTAATGATGTAATACATAATATTGGACATCAAAACATGCCACCAATGCCTTATTCCAAGACAGTATACTAATATGTGAATAGATATACACTAAAACCCATGTTTTTTGTCTCACAATACTTATCGATGCATCATGGAGATATATAAATTTGGGGCCCATCCATCTCTTATTTAAGTCCAATGCTTTCACAATAAGATTTAACAAGACATTTCATATTATTCCCAAAGGAACATCTAGATGAATAAAATCATAGATATACATAGAATGAAAAATATGAAAAACAAATACTTTTTCATTACATTTAACAATGTTTATGTCTAGTAAAATATTCCTTAATCAACTTAGAAGCTATGTGGTATCGTCAATGTAATAGGAAATATATTTATCAAATAAATATAGTGGTTAGGGTACTTTAATTATGTTGGGTTATCTATGGAATATGGTAATTGGGTTCAATAGTTTAAAATGGTATTAAAACAAGGAAATGGTAGGAATAAAGCCTTCAATGTGGTTTATAAATAGTGTTTAAATATTTCAAATCATATCCCTTGGAGTACCATTTGAGGTGTGTTGTCTTAGGTTCACTCTATATAAATGAGAGTGATGATTGATTCCATTATCAACCAAATATTTCAGGGTTATTTCCCCTAGGTTAATTTGTGACACATTCTTATCCACATTATAGTTTCCATACAGGGATTTATTTTTCTATGAAACAACTCATGCATTTATTTTACTAAAACATAGGATGGTTTTTTCACCTTTGAAAAGATTGAGTTTTATATCAGTTTCAGTAACTATTGAATCAAAAGAATATGAGGGATAAATAAAAATATAGGCTATTAAATCCATTTACATTCATGAGTAATGTGGTAAAAATTATTCTATGGAAATTTATTCACCACACCAAAGGAAATAAGAATTGAGATGGAAAAAATCCACTTACGGATTAAGTAGAAATTAAATAAAAAAATCTTAAAATAGAGGGATTAAAATTGATATTAAAATATAATGAATATAAATTTCATGATATAAATTATAAAATAGTTATTATATACGGTTAATAAATGAAATTAGGTATATAATACAAAACATGTCACAAAGAGAGGAATTTGAGAGAGAAAACCCTTACCTCATATCCTGACATCAAAAAATTACGTTAACCTCCTATATCACAAGCCTATTTATCTTAATAACTTAATTTAGATCCTTAATAAAATACATTTTCATATATACTTATCATATATAATCATTTTCTATATGAATTCTAGTTAGTTTTTTTACCTACTTTCCCACATCAGGTGTTTATAGTTTGATCGTTTGTACTGGTTTTCTAATTGGGGTATAAATATTCATTATTCATAAAATTTTAATCATTAATATGTCATTAAATTTAATACTAGAAATTTTTTATAATAAATTAAGGTGTTTAAAATTCCCTTAATGAGTGTTTTATTCTTTTTCTTTGAAGATGAAATCGATAACAAGCATGTTTCGGTGATTCCTGCGATCGAATGGTGTTTCCTTAATTAATTAATTAAATATTGATTTAAAATATCCAAAAACAAAAGAAAATCATTATTTGAAAATTTATATAATATTATACTATTGGTTATTTTCTCATATTCATTCATGAAATAAATTCATAGTATTGTTTGAGTAAGTGATTAAACTGACCCAAACATAAATATAGCCTAATTTAATGAATGATTATGAGCTGGTTTAGTTTTAATATCACTGTACCAAAAAATTAATAATCATATTTATTAATTATTATTGTGAAATAATAGTATTATAACTAATTAGAATAATATTTAATGGATATGAAAATATTACATGATATGAGTAAAAAGATTTTCCACGGTATGATTGTTTTAAATGGTTAATTTTATAATGATTATTTATTCTATATATAATTAAATAGTTATTAATTTTCTGTTACAAGAACCTTAATATTGACATAATAATAATATCTATACTTTAAACCCATTCCTAAATCCATCCATTAAATAAGGTAATGAAAAAAATGGTAAACAACATTATATGGTGGTTGTAGTCTGCATGTACGCATGTATAATGATCTCATTTTCCTTATAATTAAACAAAGGGGTAAAATGGTTTATTATTTAAGAAAAATAAACATGTTATATGTATTGTAATTAATTAGTAATTTACCCTTTTTACCATCTATGTTAGGCAGTTAAGGATAACGTAACATGTTGCTTCGTAGAGGTGGTAGTCAACACATACGCACGAATCACCTTTTCATTTTTCTAAAGGAAAGGGGGAAAGGTGGTTAATGATTATTAACATAAAATAATAACATTAAAAATATAACCATTACTGATATTACCATATAATTATGATAAAATTATAATTTTAAAGTTAATATATAAAGAAAATCATGTAATTAAAAAAGATGACTCATGTTGAAAATTATGATATTTTGTTGGAGGATCCCTTGGAAATTGAGGGATTAGGATAAAATATTGTCACCAGAAGATAATGGAAGAAATATTGGATTAAAGGGTAAATAAAAAAGGTTATTTTTTAGGGGGAAACTAAATTTTAGGAGTATTATTTAAGGGGTGGTGAGATGTCCCATGTATAAGTGAAAAGGGATGACATTTTTGAAAATACCCATATATTTTTAATAAAGGGAATCACACTCAAGAAAAGTGGCTCCAAAATTAAAAAATAATAGATTCGTGAATATATAAGGTTTATCAAGCCACTACTATTCAATTTCACATATTATTTAAATATTTTAACTCATTGCGATTATATTTTACACTTTTACTGTTTTAACTTTTACTGTGGTAACTAGTTTTTACCTTAGTAATTTATATTTTATGCATAAAAATAATATGGTACTTTTAAATAATTTGAACATAATAATTACAAATTTTAAATCCATTTAATAATATTAAATTTTTAAAAATTTTATATGTTAATTTTAAAATAGTTAATTTATAATGTATTAAATTAGTTTTTTTGAAAAATGTGACTTAAGTTGTAAAATATCAAATATAAGTTTATAAATTAAAGATAATATTTAAAAATGTATAATGTTACATATAAAACATATATTTGTTCAAGATAACATTCTTATGAGTTTTATTTTATACTTACATCCTAGTGATGATATAAAAGATTCGACTTTAACAAAAACAGTATTTGCACTATTCACTTAAAAATCTATCTTTCCAAAAAAATCCCAAAATTTAATATTAAGATAATATCATTATGAATAATTAATTAGTGAACTTTATTTTTTTTAAAAAAAATTATAAAATTAAAATATTAATCTTTTAAATACACTCATGAATAAAGAATCATTAACGTGTACATTCTATGATAGTTTAGGATACGGTGTTTACCTACTACAGTTGGGTCCTAGGTTTGAAATTTTATGACCAAATCAAAAAAAATTAACCTTAATTAACCTATTTTACCCCTTTATAATAGTGAATTTTTTTTAATATGGTTACCATTAAAAATAACCAAAAATGAAATTGACCATGTTATTAAATTCGAACCTCCTAATTTTAAAAATAAAATCAATTTTTCAAGATTAAATTTGTAGAAGTAGTAGAAATTAATTGTAATATAAGTGCCCAAAATGTAATGAAAAACAGTTTTTCCAACACTTTCTACTAGGGACAGTACTTCATGCTCTCTTTATAGTGTCTTGTATTCCCAATTTCCAGCAGTGGGTGACTTCTATCACTTTAAACAGTTATGTCAGTTCCTTGATCAAAATGTTATGATGGGATGTGAGTTCCACCTTCCATAGATTCCTCCTTGGAGCTAGTCTCCTAGTATAAGTCTACCTCAAAGATTTTTTTCATGTTTGTGAAACTTTTTCTAATTCCCTCTCAAGGTGGAAGTCGGTTAATTATGTTGCTTCAATCTATATAGGATAACAACCTTCGATTAGAGTAGGTAGTAATGTTGGTAATGTTGGGCATATTTTAATGTTGAGTAGGTTGGGCACCTATAAATCATTCCTTATTTGGAGGTAATATCATGTGTGAGTCATCTTATGCTCAGAACCCAATTCCTATTATGCCGTTCATGAGGTAATTGATTCAAGGGGCACAAGTCTTCTGAGGATTTTTACCTCAAACACCATGAGTTTATTGTTTAGGTTGGGGATTTTAGATTAGGTTACCAGTTTAAAAACTAGTAGAGATAGTTATCGGTTAAATGTCTTTTGGGGACAGTTGGGTGGAGAGTGACCCCAAGGAGGTATATTTCACACTTAGATGGTGGATTGTGTCCTCCAAGAGGTAATATTTTACACTTGGATTTGGTTGTTGAGATTGAAGCTCATGGAGGCATCTTATGTACCCTATTAGTAAATAAGGACCAAAACCCATGTAGACTGATGGCATGGCTTAAGGTCATGTAAATGGACCATTCCATGTAGTTTAACATCATGTGGTAAGGATTCTCATATAGTAGAAGGAGAATCAATGAGGGATGGTATGATTATTGTTCATGAAAGCTACCTGAGGGTGCTGGAAGAAGGGTGACATCCCACAGAAAGGGAGTGGCATCCCATGATGATAATACATGGGGAATCCTATGTTTATCACATATGTTAAGGCTATATTTGTATGTCATTTAATGAGGATGTTTACATGTATTTTAACATCGTATAATTAGGATGTAGATCTTGGAAAGTTTACATATTGTAGCTTAGATGTGGATGGGGCTTACACTCTGAGAGGGATCATATCAAGGTGAGAAGAAGATCTGGAAAAAGGACTATCTTCCAAGATAGGTAGGTCATTTCCCTTGGTGATTTCACCATTAGGTATTACATTTCCACTACCCATGTGACACTATATAGATCACGGCATAGACACTTCCATGGAGGATAGGCAATTAGGAGGCCTAACGTTAAGGTGTCTATGATGTGGAAAAAAAGGAATTAGGGTGCATATGATTAGGTGAAAAAGGTAGGGTGAAGGCCCATTCCACGCTTAAAGCAATCTGGGAAGACACAAGGGTAGGTGGTATCTATCACATGGTGGTATGGGGTCCCTTAGGAACTCAAATTTTATAAAAGTGTATTGGCTGAAAGGAGGCACCATGGGGAGGCCTAGAAAATGGGTTTCGAAAAAGTTATGGTTTCATGAATGATTAGGGATTCATGATGGCCAGGGGTCTCATAGAGGTAAAAGGTATCATGAATTAATATTCTTAATGAAACAAGGTTCCCTTTCCTTAGAGTATATTCTTGGATCCCATGGGGGTTTTTTCATGAAGAGTGGTTATCTTTCAGAACCCATAGATACACAAAGGGATTTATTATCATGTGAATGGAATGGGACTTCATGAAAACAATATCCACATTAATTTGAGGTTTTCAAAAACTCATGGTTGGTGGTTTAAATAAAGGTGGATACCTTTGGAGGTCCACCTCTTCTTTCACTCAAGAAGATTCCAAGTATTGTTAATTTAGAGATTTTTAAAGAAGCTAAAAGTTGGTGTCCCCTTAAAATTTAGACATATAGGGTATTTATAGGCACAAAATAGGTAAAGGACCCTGTTTCATGAAATATAGAGGATTTTTTGAAAGTTTATGGGATTCATGAACTGATGGGGTTCCATGAACCAAAGTTACGATATGCGAAGGTTATCATCAAAGCCCTGCATCGATAGTGAATTCAATGAAATTGATCTCCACAACCCATAATTATGTTGTGCGGAGGTTACCATCAAATATCCACATGGTCAAGGACCTCCATAAGCTATAGTTATGTGTAATGTTTAATACCTTCACAAATCCATCACTTTAAGTGGATTTCTGGGCTATTTTTTCCCGAATATGTTTCAAATCATTCATTCCTTCCTTGACCTCTCCTGTGACATGCATATTTAAGATTCAAAAATTTCCCCCACCCCCTGCATAATTAGATCTTTTGAGGGAATGTAGGGTTAGATTCTGAGAGAAAACTACCAAAAAAATTTGATTGATAAGCCCCACTTGTAAAAATTTATCTTACCATACTCTTATAAATACGGGTTGGGGTCCCTTATCATACCAAGAAATTTTTTTCAAAGATATGGTCATGATCTGTTTTTGTGAAACTCAATACCTTTGTGATTGTTTTGTGATTTCAATCCTCACTTCTCACAAAACTCACCTCTTTTGTGAACCACAATTCCATAAAAATACTTCCATGAACTTTAAACTTCTGTGAACTCAACCTTTAGTAATACACCTTCATGAAAAAAACACCAGAAAAAAGTACCAAAGAAATTTAAGTCTTGAATAATAGTTGTTGAGGGTGCGGATGCTACTGAAACTCAAATAGGGGAGATGGTCAGGAACCTCATGACTATAGAGATCATCTGGAGCATGTTGAATTATGACACACTCATTGCATTATTAATAGAGGCTCAATAGGAATGCCCATGATGAAAGAGTTTGTTTAAATATTGTTTTGGGGTAAGGATTGATTTTTTCATCTCCATTGTTGATCAAGAAGAGCCCAACTACTGGTTTAAAAGCATGCCTGGATAGTACTAGTAGAATAGGTATATAGGATTCCACATCATGAATGATCATATATCTCTCACTATGTATACTATAGCGACCCATGCTTAACATACATGGATATTACATTATTTTTATAAATATTCATCATATTACAAAACAACCTTGAAAACATTTTGGAAACAATTTCATTGAAAAATAACTTTAAAAAAATTCTTAAAAATTAACCTTTTAGACATTAAATGGAAGCTTTGTATATATTATGGAAGGTAAATCCTTACAAGTTGTATAAGGTAAAAAGAACATTCCTTTTTCATGGTAAAAGGTTAGAAAAAATTCCTTGTTAGGAAAGAGATGAGAATATAAATTTTAAAAAATTGGTAAAAAGACAAAAAAAAAGTAAACATTTATTTTAAATATTAAATTAGAACATTATAATTTTCTTGGAAACCTTTTAGATATAAGGTTTTGAAGGACCACGAATTTTTGAATGAAGAGAGAGGTAAAGTCAGACTTTCTTAAAAACAATTTCATGATCATATTACATACCAAAGAGTGGAAAATGGTAAAATTAATTGTATATAACATGAATTATCAGATTTTAATAAATATCAATAGAGTACTTGAGATATGGATTATAAGATTTCATTAATGGGATCATAATCATAAACAATCTCAATAAATAGTGAGATTGTAGATATAAACCATTACCAATTTGGAAACATTTAATAATAATAACATAGAAAGAATAATGTTACATAAAGCTTAAAATATCATGAAAATAAGTATATTCATGTAAGAACAGTTCAAAGTCATTATATACACCTCATGGAAAAATATTGGATCATGACATGACATGTGTCTCAAAGAAGGAAAATTGAGACAAAATTACTTTACTGATTTGGTAACTTATGAAATAGAAAACTCATGAAAGAAATATAATAAAATGGATATTTAAATACCCATAAATTTAATTATAATAATAATAGAATACATTCATAGGGAGTATACACACCACCCAAATGAAATGAGTGATGATTAAGGCATGCATCTCACGAAAATAAAAAGTGAGATTAAATCTCCTTACCTTGTGTCTTAACTCTCACCATACTCATTCAAACCACATATATAATAAATATAAATTTATTATACATATTTTAATGAACCATATTCTTATATATAATACCATATATATTTTTTATTATGACCTTATATTACTTTATTGTTAACAATCCTATGGTAAGTTTTCACTTCGGGTAACATTCGCTTTGTTCTTCACATGTGTCTTAATTTGTTATATAGTTGGTCCTTATACCTATATCATGATTTCCATAATGTACATAATGATATGAATATAATTTATAATGTTTATATTTATGTTATAATAATATATATATAATATATATAATTATTAAATGTAATACATCATTTATGGAGATGATAAGTCGTACGTACGCATGAATGTTGTTTCCATTTTTATTATTGTATTGAAAGAAATAACGTAAATGAAACATGTGTATACATATGTATATATATATATATCATTGTTATGGTAGCATTATTATATCATATATATCATATAATTTCACTAAACCAATACATAATACATTTCATGTAGTGTATGAATGAATCACATCACTTTGAGGTGGCGGTAGTCCACACTTCCTCAAATGAAATTATCATATTAACATAAAATGGATTGTTTAAATAATTGTGTTGTAAAAGGATTAAAGACTCTTAAATACATAATAAATATAATATATAACAATATAAATATAGTTTCCACAACAATTTACTCCATGATAGGTGGAAATGAGAAATGAACAATCATCGTTTTGTGAGGAGGAAGTTCGCCATACTCATAAATAGTATGTTCATTACCCATTAGATAGAGTTTGGTGTATGTGTAGGTCTAAACCTTGAGATAAAAACATCCTATTATATATAAGATATTTTTTATAAAATCATGGAATAAATAGAGTTAAGGGGGTGGATAAGGAAAATAAAATAAATGATTATGAGAGAAGTTGTTACCTCTTAATTGGGTAACTCTTTTTGTTTGTGCCAAAAGGATTCCTTGGATTACTTTCTAAACAAAGAGAGGCTTGTAAGAGAAAGGTAGGGATGTTGGGAAGTGTATTGGGAAGATATTATCTGAGCCTAATTGGTGTGAAAGTTGTGAATAAGAGGGAGGGGTGGTGGCCTTTTATAGGGAAGGAAAAGGACACAACTGGTATTTTCAAAAACAAGTTTGGAGTACCCATGTTTTTACCTAAACAATTCCTACAAAATAACTCAATAATTGAAGTTTAATGTCCTAATATTTTCCATAAAATGTTTTTTTTACAAGTTTATAAGTCGTTTTGTGTAACGCCTCGACCCCAGTTACCCAGAGTCAGTGCATTATTACATAATATTGGCATGATAGAAGGAATCATGTCCCAAAAGACAGATCAATTTAGTGTTATTAGAAACAAGATATATACATAAGTTCAACATCACTACTTGAAAATAAATACAACACTAATTTATTACATTATAAATATCCAAGCCTCCTAGATTATGCATGCAAGTCACTCATAACTTACTTCTTCATATCCTGGGAAAATGAAACATAAGAAATGGGTGAGCTCAAACACTTAGTAATAGTAAGCAATATAGTAGAAGATAACATAAAAATTAGGCATGGTGAATAATTGAAAAAACATTCCTTTAAAAATAATAAAAAATAAGTCTTTATGGTGGGAATATGAGTTGAGTAAATAATGTCGTAATAAAAAAATAGTCATGGGTATTCAACTAGTCTAATAACCACAGGAACCATCAATATTATTTTCATAATGAGGGAATGTATAATGTGGGACATTATGAAACATTTTTTCAAGGTCTCGACCAAGAAGTCTAAAAATGATTAAGGCCTCAGCCAAAACCATATATCAAATAGGGAAAAGCCTCATCCAATTCCATTTCTAATTGTCTCGTGGGACCTACCAATGCATCGAGGAGCTATATTGGGCTCCACCCATCACTTACTAAGTCCAATACATTCTTCATATGAAAAGTTTTAAGCATAACATAAACATTCGTATTAAAACTAGAATACGAAATACCGATAATTTAACCATAAACAATGAATGGTATAAAAATAACACATCCGCAGTCAAATATATCACAAAATATTCAATACTATATGGAAGATTTGTATCATAATAAATCAACCTCGACGAAAAATAATATCCCGTAAAAAATGTTGACATAGTTGAAAATGATCAATAAAAATCTTTGAGAGAAATATCAATTTTCCATGAAATCATTTAAAAGTCACATAATTTATAATGGAATTCATTTAAAATATAGTTTTGAATCAAAGTGTCACATACCACTTGGAAACTTTTTAAAGGAATTAACATTATAAAACTTTCATGTCCATATAAATTAATCCTTAAAAGCATTTTGAAAACATGGACATTAATGAGAAAGGTTTAGAAGAATAAATATTTAAAACATTTAAAATGATTTTTTAGTAATAAATTCCCTTAAAAACAATCCCTTTGAAAACTCTTTTATGAAACATGGACATGGATAATAAAAATGTCCCAATAGATACTTACGTAAAAACAACCTCGGATAATAAAGAGGTTGTGGAATTAACCCCTACCTTGTACTTTTCCTTGGGTGAGGGTGTGTAAAACTCCTGTATAATAGTTAAATCACTGTTATTAAATTATAAAAGAATCATATACATAAATATGATATCATATATGATCTTCTAATATTTCTTTGTTAATAATATTTTAGTAGTATCATCGTTTCGGGTGTTAACTGATTCGTTTTCCTTTATATGCTTGGTTACGTAATCCATGATTATTATGAATAGTATTTATTTGATTAATATATATAATGATATTAAGTTCTTCAAAGATATTTTTAATCATAAAATGAAAATTATTCTTGAATGATTATGATGGGGAATGAATCTCATAGCGTTCGTCGAAACGGTAATATGTGTGGTCGCATAAGTAACAACATCATTATATTGATTAATGAATCATATCTAATTGGATTATATATCATATATACCTAATAATTAACATGTTATATTTATTATTTACATCATGAATACTCATTATTATACCCATCCAAATAATGATGTATGTGAATAAAAAACTACACCATGACGTGGAGATGGTAAGTCGTACGTACGCACGTATGGTGACTTTATCATTTATAGGATGGGTAGAATAATGAATATAGTTTTACCATATTTATAATAAAATCACAATAAAAATAAGATAATAGAATTATTATTTTGGTATGGAAACAACAAATAAAGAGTATGTGGAAGAAGAAAATAACTTGAGGGATGGAGGTGAAATTATTACCTCTTCTTCGAGTGTTTCCTTTTGAGTTGATCAAAAGGGCTCCTTAGGTTGGATTTATGATCAAATTAAGTCCTTTAGGTTGAATTGAGATAATTTGGGATGATATTTGGGTAGGTTTTGGCCGATCCAAATGGCTTTAGAGGTGTGATTTTGAGAGAAGGGGAAGTTCCATTTTATAAGAGGGGTGAGGGTCACTTTAGGAAAAGATTAAAATTTTAATTTATTATACAATAATATTCGGTTTATAATGGCTCAAAATGAATTTATTTGGAGACTTAGGTGGTTATGGGTCGAAATATTATCAACCAATATGTTTTAGACAAGTTTAGGTTACAATTGTAATCTTATCTATTAGATTTAACTCTTAGTTAAATAGTTTAACCTTTACCGTGTCTTCTTGTATTCTTACACTATATGGTTAATAAACATAGTATAAACTTCCAAGAGAACCTAAAGTGGTTCATTAATTACATATATAAATTATTTAAGCCCTTTGGACAACCTTATATTTCTAGGCATATTATATCAACCAATAATATAGTATTTGTTTTAAAAACTAATTTATGTCAATTTTGACACTATTTGGTATTTTATTTTTGTGAATGTCGTAACAACCTCATCACTTCGAAATAAATTTATATAATAAACCCTAACATGTCATATTAACCTATAAAATTAGTGTAATTCATAAAAAGTATCAAATTATATTTATTTGGATATATATAATATCTATTATTTTAATATTTCATTAAGAAGGTAATTACTGCATCATCATTGTGTCATAAATAAATATAATTATTTAATCATTAAAAATTATAAATAAAATAAAATTATGTATGAAATCTTTTTATATTTCTAATTAATATTTATAGTCAAATTTATCTTATGTATAACACTATATTAAAAAAATAGTTAATAAACTTTGAATTTAACACTTTTAACTCTTCTTTAAATAAAATAATAATAAATGTCCTAATCTAATCCAAGTGGACCTAAAGGATAATATTTTATTCCTAAGTTTATTTTTGGTCGAATTACACTTATCGAATAGAATTAGGAAATGTGTTAGGGTAATTATAATATCATTTTTTTCCTTTAATTACTCTATTTACTTTTAACCGTCGTAAATAAAAATCAAAAGTTACTATTCACCAAAAAAAATTATGTTCATCTTATTGAACCACATTTTATTTACTGATATTAACCATGTCTCTCAGATTTTAGAAATTCATATCACAAAAGTGGTAAAATTATGTTTTATGCAAATTTGAAAATGCTCCTAGAAGGTGGGTAAAAGACGGTAAAAAGTTCAATAAAAATTTATACATCTAATTTTATTATATAATGACTCAAATTAATTAAATTGAACTTATATATCTATTATATATCTATTTTTACTTAAAATAAATTTATATAAAATAAATAATTAATTAAATAAAAAAGTCGGTTTTAAACAATTACACGGTGTTTTTACCTATTCATCAAAAATTGAATGTTATCAGAAAAATACCAAAAACTTCACCCAAATCTCATTCTGATATTCTGAATTCAAAAAAGAATTATATTTTACCAAATTCAAAACAAATATGTTTCATTAATTAATTTAAAATTAATTCCTATTGTCAAAACCAAAAATCGGGTTTTTAAAAAATTAAAACTATCAAAATATTGACATGTGTTTATATCAAATTTAAATATAAAATTACTTATAATGACCCATTATATTAAATGATAGAAATATAATCTAATTATACTTACAAACCATTCCAATTCATAATTTAACACTATAAATTATTTCGATTAAAAATATTCTTCTAAATTAAAATTTAGTATTTTTAACTCTTCATCAAAATATGAATGTTATCAGAAAAGTAATAAAAATTTATCCAAACTAAATTTTTATGCCCTGCATATATAGAAGAATTTAATTTAATAAAATTGAATATATAAGTGTGTCAAATATTGGTTTTAAAAAGCGTTCTCCGTTAAAAGGCGGTAAAATTGCATTTTCTAAAAAATACTTCGTTTATCTAAAAAATTGAATTTGTTATTATATTATGTCTAATAAAAACATAATATAGATGTTAAAATTATATGGAATATATAAAATTCAAAATTCAGTTAATACTATTCATAACCTCTTTTGAACGTCTAGTTTTGTAAGTCGTGGTGCGCTTGAACTCGGTGTTATATGTTGCGCAAGTTATTGAATTACTTTGAAGATATAACATACTATTAAATATTGGGGTGTTACATTCTCCACTATTTCAATAAATTGTGTCCTAGAAATTTGAAATTATTATTCAAAAATAAAAAGGTTAAAGTTGAAAAATACCTTTGGGGAAAACCCATATCAGAAATTGAGTTGATAAAATTTAGTCTTAATAAGAGGAAAAGGGAAATGAAAAAGCCACCAACAAATTATGATCTCGATTAGGAGAACATTTTTGGAAATTATAAACACATAATAAGAGGAAAATGTAAATATTTATAGGGATTGATTGAGGTCGTCAATTACAAACAAGTGTAAAATTAAGGGCCTCAAAGACACCAATCTATGATGATTTAAAATACCATCGGTTCATAAGGTATTAGGATAAACATTTTTGGTTTTAAGATTCCTTCCCTAAATCTTAAGAATTAATTTATTCACGGAATAAGAGGAAAAAATAAACTTCACAAGTAGAGTTTCATCCTTCAACTAATTCCTACCACAAAATCATCTTTCACTCTAAACGATAATAGAATTAAAAAATATTCTATTTATCCTAATCATATAGGGTTCCAAAAATAATGAATTTATAATTAATTTGATAGAATATTTTAAAAAAAAATATATTATACAAACCAGTACATTAAGTAGGCCAGTGTTAGGTTATGCACCCTTGTCGCCCTTCGGTTGCCGGTTCAAGTCTCGCGGCCTTGCCAGACATGATGGGTTGTCACCCGACCTCCGAGTTGTCATTTTTTTAACAATTCAAAAATAATATTAAGAAGTTTTTTTAACCATAAACAATAGTATCCAATTTTTAACTTAATCCATTCCAACAATTAGACTTATCCAAAATACTTATGACCAAACTGACCTGAAAATTAAATTTTTTATTTCAAAATAACTTTTAAGGAAAAGTGGGAAACGTCACATGTTCAACATCCAGAATCAATGAGCGTAGTAAGAAATAAAAAATCATTGAAAATGAGGCTAATATTATTGGATTCACTTACCTGGTATAGCTCCCACTGAAGTGTCTTAACCTTTGTATGCGGATCCTTCTTGAAAAAATATTCAAAATGGTCAATCAGTTTTTCCTAAGTCTAGATATACTCCTCCGTGTCTATCCTCCCTTCATTGAAGCCTCGTGCCAAAATTAACTCTTGTTGGTCAACCCAGGACTTTTTTCCTCGGTGAGATCTTTCTGAAATTCTAATCAAATCCTCCTCTGAAGCATTGATCTAAAAAACCCCTTCTGGAACCTCTATCTTAGAACGAAGAATAAGTTCAAGGTACATCTTTTTACCCCCATAATACTTTCCTTCCATATCACCCATCCCCTATTCCATAGAGGGTCTACACCTTTCTTTACCCTTGCCACTGTTTAGGACTTTGTCCAAAATCATAGTCCAAAATTTATAATGATGTTAAACACAATGAAGAACATTTTTTTCCCGTAATAACATGTGAATACCTTTATCAGGTATTCTTTTAAAACATGATAATGCCTTGAATTACCATAAACCATATTGATTACATACATTCTCCCTTAATCCTTATAGAATACCGGATATACTCATTATATCCAAAAATGTTGTAAACTCCAAAAATGATGGAATATACAAATCATTAACCAAATTCAATGTATTCAAAAATATCCAATATAATTTATCCAAATCAATCATTTCTTATTCCAAAATCACTACCTCAGCATCAGAACCATATTAAGGTTTATCGTTCTCTCAACTATATATTTTCCAAAAACATTGACCTACTATTAAGTCACTTTTCTTGGTTCCACACAATCTCAAGTCCTTAATGAAATAGTACTTCAGTACAATCTTTATATACTTTATAATTCTTAAAACATGTACATCATTAATACAATACTCAAATGACACAATAATTTAATAACAACATAAGAACTCTAATCATTCCTCTTCATCTTCAGTAGTATTATAACTTGATTATTATCCAATAGTATCATTTTGGGTATACTCTGATGATTTGGACATTGATTCGCATAGTGTCCCAACTCCTTGCAGATTAAGCATTATACATTTGAAACTTTTTTCTTACCATTGCAATCACGTACTTGGTGTCCTTTGTCTCTACACTTATAAAAAACTCTCATTCACTTCAAGAATTTACCAAGGTGATTTTTTCAACAATTATCACATATGGGAAAATCCTTCTTTCCTCTCTTCCCTTTATCCATATTTATCTCTTGCATCATTTTCTTCTCTTGCTTCCCTTCAAATCCATAGGACTCAGATAATTATTTACTTATCTTATTAACACATGATACTATTTCTTCATATGATGAGAATACATGGGATACTATTTACCTTCTAAATTTTGGCTTAATACCATGAAAGATATGATACTTCTTAATCTTTGGATGATGCATATTGTTGGAGTTCTCATTCCTTCCACTAGGAACCATTCCTAAACAATGTCATACACTAGGTTAGTTTATGAATCGAAATGCATAATTCCAAAACATGTAAAATACCAAACATAAATTAAAAAGATTATGAATATAATCTATAATCATTAAATGTTTTCTTTGAGGAAGTATTTACTCTTAAATACTTCATAATGTCTTGTAATGAAAATAAGAATTATCCTAAGCATATCCCCCAAGAGTATCGTAACCAAGAGTGCAGCAAGGCCCGTTGTCATGTTCCAGGATACACTGGGTCAAGCCCAAAACTTCTTGTTGGATTTTTCACTCCTAGGTACATCTATTCCAAAGCCACCTCTACCTGCTCGTATTTAGACAGGGATGTATTGATTGGAAAATACACAAAATATCAACATTACAAAAATTCTAAGAAGTTCTTCTATACTAATCCTAAAATTTTATCTTAGGTTAATGTGATATAATAATATTTTATCTAAATCTAGTTTCCAAGAGTTGTACTAAACTTCTTCTGATACCAACTGTTATGCCCCAACCCATGTTACCCAGAGTCGGTGCATTATTACATAATATTGGCATTATACAATGACTCATGTTCCAAAATACAGATCAGTTTAGTATTATTGGAAACAAGATATATACATAAGGTCAACATTACAACTTGAAAATAAATACAACACTAATTTATTCCATTAGAAACATCCAATCCTCCTAGATTATGCCTGAAAGTCACTCATAACTAACTTCTCCATATCCTGGGGAAGTGAAACATAAGAAAGGGGTTTGCTAAAATTCTCAGTAAGAGTAAGAAATATAGCAGAAGATAACATAAACATTAGGTATGGTGAATAATTGAAAACACAGGCCTTTACAAATAATAAACATGAACACTTTATGGTAGAAATATGATCTGAGTAAATAATGCCATAATAAAAATATAGTCATGGATATTCTACTAGCTGAAAAACCACATGAACCATTAATGTTATTTTTATAATGAGGGATTGTATAATTTGGGACATTATGAAACATTTTGTCAAGGCCTCCTCTAAGATGTCTAATAATGATTAAGGCTTTATCCAAAACCATATATCAAATTGGGAAAGGCCTTGGACAAATCCACGTTTAATTGTCTCATGAGACCTACCGATACATCAAGGAGCTATAGTGGGCTACACCCATCACTTACTAAATTCAATTCATTCCTCATATGAAAAGGTTTAAACATAACATAAACATTCGTATTAAAACTAACATACAAGATGTCATTACTTTATCCATAAACTTGGAATGGTATAAAAATATCACATCCAAAGTCATATATGTCACAAAAACATCAATATAATATGGAAGATTTTTATTATAATAAACCAACCTCAATCAATAATAATATCCCATAAAGGATGTTTACATAGTTGAAAATGATCAGTAAAAATCTTTGAGAGAAATATCCCTTTTTCATGAAATCATTTAAAAGTCATATAATTTATAAAATAAGTCATTTAAAATATATTTTTGAATGAAATTATGTCATACCACTTTGAAACTTTTGAAAGTAATTATAATTTTAAAACATTCAAGTCTATATAAATAAATCCTTAAACCCATTTTGAAAACATAGACATTATTGAGAAAGGTTTAGAAGAATAAATCTTTAAAAAAATTTAAATGATGTTTTAGTAAAAAATTACCTTAAACATAATCCTTTTTAAAACTTTGTTATGAAACATGGATGTGGGTAATATATATGTCCCAGTACATACTTACGTAAAAACAACCTCAAATAATAAAGAGATTGTGGAATTAACCCTTACCTTGTACTTTTCCTTGGTCGAGGGTATGTTAACCTCATGTATAATAGTTAAATAATTGTTATAAAATTATACAATAATCATATACATAAATATGATATCATATATGATCTTCTAATGTTGCATTGTTAATAATATTTTAGTACTATCATCGTTTTAGGTGTTAACAGATTCATTTTCCTTTATATTCTTGGTTACGTAAGCCAAGTTTGTTATGAATAGGATGTATTTGATTCATATCCCTAATTATATTAAGTTCTTAAACATTATTTTTAATCATAAAATAAAAATTATTATTGAATGATTACAATGGGGAATGAATCTAATCGCGTTCGGGGAGACGGTAATCCATATGTACGCATGAGCGACAATATCATTATATTGATGGTGAAATAGTATGTAATTGGATGGTATATCATATATAAAGAATAATTAAAATTTTATATTTATTATTTACATTAGTTATACTCATTATTATACCCATCCAAAAAATGAAGTGTTTCAATAACAAACTACACCACAACGTGGAGACGGTAAGTCGTACGTACACACGTATGGTGACTTTGTCATTTATAGGATAGATAGAATAAAGAATATGGTTGTACCAAATTTATAATAACATAAAATTATGTATAAGGTACTTGATTTATTATTTTGTTATGTAATCAATAAAGAAAGAGGATGTGGAAGAAGAAAAGAACTTGAAATAGGGTGGTGAAATTATTGCCTCTTTTTCGGGTGTTTCCTTTTGAATTGATCAAAAGATTTCCTTAGGTTGGATTTATGATCAAATTAAGGCCTCTAGG